>OX387958.1:0-2400000 GCA_947578425.1 Eugnorisma glareosa
ACTCCGTTACGGTGGTCAGAACTGGGCTGTTTCCAGGGGACACGACGTGGACGTAAGCTCTGTGGGGGGTCCCCCAACCTAACCTAACCTAACCTAACCTAACCTAACCTAACCTAACCTAACCTAACCTAAAACCAAAATTTTTTGTTTCAAAAACTGGTTTTTTGACCAAAAGTCCAAATTTTTGTTCGGCACCCACCCCGTTTTATTTCGTAGATCGCTAGCCCGCGCGGAGACGCGTCTCTGGACACCCCTCACGCCCGGCTAGCTCAAATAAAACTTGTTGTTTTTTATAAAAAATCGTTTTTTCTATTAGTCTCTGTATATACCAAAATCTACCTAAGGAAGTTAGTTTTAAACAGAAACGTTGATATCTTCGTTTCCTGACGTGCGATTTTGAAGCTGTTTTCAGCATTTTTAGACCTTACTAGGCCTCCGCCTACGTTTTGACCATATCGCACTCACCTGCACGCGCGTATAAAAAACTTCCCCTACAACCCTTGGAATTTTTTTGAATTTTCATACAAAATCATCAAAATTTAGTGTTTTTCCAAATTCTATTTCAAAAGTAACGTTAGATTATAGATTCAATAGTACTCACCCTTCATCCCTGCTTTCTGGTCCGCGTTCCGTGAGCCGGTCTTCAGGTTGGGGGTTGAAAACCAAAATTTTTTGTTTCAAAAACTGGTTTTTTGACCAAAAGTCCAAATTTTTGTTCGGCACCTACCCCGTTTTATTTCGTAGATCGCTAGCCCGCGCGGAGACGCGTCTCTGGACTCCCCTCACGCCCGGCTAGCTCAAATAAAATTTGCCCACCCACCCGCCCTCTGGTCTATAGGAAGGTAGACGTGGGGATCTCGGCGAAATTTTTAAATTTTATTTTCTATCCTGTTGCTTTTTTAAGAACTTACTGAAGGGTTTTTCAGGGAAGGCTCGCTTTTTAACGATCCTGACAATTTTTAGTAATTTTACTTTTTATTTTATCTTATTTTTGTAATTTTATTGAGACAGTCGTTTGTGAATGAGCGACAATAATTATATGACATTTTGTATTTTTATATTTTAATTGATTATCTTTTTTATTACTTATTGTGTTCCCCCCTTTACAGGGTCACATAAGTACCAGTGTCGCTCACTCTCCTCTCGAGCAGATATTGTTGTCCCGACCCCCTCTTTACAGGGGTCAGTTCTGATTCTATCTGCTCTCAGACATTTAATATGTTCCGCACCCCGGCTATGAACGCGAAGACCCAGAGCTCCAGTAGCTCGCCGCGATCGACGGAGAAGGTGGGGCCTTCGCCTTCTGACGCGAGGAGGAAAATTGTATTCGGAGACGATACACCCCTTGCGTCCGAAGAGGGCCCTACTACTCCGGTGACGCGGCGAGTTCCTGTCCACGCTTCAGGATCGCTCATAAAGCCTGAGGCTGAGCACCGCAGTCGCATTGCGGAGGCGAGAGCTTGCCTAAATAAGGCAAAGCTCAATTTGGGCAACTCTCGCAACCTCAAGGCGGAGATCAAGACTGCGGTGCTCGAAGCCATAAACAGGCTTTATGAGCTGGTCAAGGAGTCGGAGCGAGACAAGGCCCCTGCCGCACCCATCACCGTGCCAGAACCCGCGCCCACTGCTAACCTTTGTCCCCAACCCATTTCCATCGAGGTTCTTGCTGGCCAGACTGAGCTCCTGAAGACCATGAAGGAGCACATCTCGGAGTTAAAAGACAACTCCGAGAAACTCGACAGACTCCGAGACAGTCTGGCCAGCAGGGAAGGGGTGGGGGAGACAACCTACGCGAGTGTAGCCGCCGTCAGTAAAAGCCACACCGGGGCACAGGTCCTGGAGCGAACGACGCTGCACTCAGTGGTTGTCTCCTCAACACAAGAGATGGATACGGGGGACGAAATACTTGAAAGAGTTAGGAAAGCAGTGGACGCGAAGGAGGGCTGGGTGCGCGTAGAGAGGGTCAGAAAGGCCAGGGACCAGAAGGTCATCATGGGGTGCGCGACGAAAGAGGAGAGGGAGAAGCTAAAAAAGCGACTGGAATCGGCCGGAGAGAACCTCGTCGTCGAGGCGGTGAAGAATCGGGACCCGCTTCTGGTTCTTAGGGACGTGCTGTTAGTTCACACTGATGAAGAAGTGCTGAGAGCCCTTAAGAACCAGAACCGGGACATCTTTCACGGCCTCGGTGACGAGGAACAGAAAATATCGATAAAATATCGAAAGAAGTCACGTAACCCACACGTGAATAGCATTGTGCTGAGTGTCACCCCAGCAATCTGGAGGAGGGCACTCGAAGGAGGCAAGCTCCGTATTGACCTCCAGAGAGTGCGCGTCGAAGATCAGACGCCTCTGGTGCAGTGTACCCGCTGCTTAGCGTACGGCCATGGCAAGCGTCTGTGTACGGAGCCGGCCGACCTATGTAGCCACTGCGGCGGTCCACACTTGAGGGTGGACTGCCCAGACAAGCTCATAGGCGAAGCAGCGGTGTGCGTGAACTGCACTAGAGCCAAGCTGGGGGAACACTCGCACAATGCGTTCAGCGAAGAATGCCCGGTACGAAGGAAGTGGGACGCATTCGCAAGAGCATCAATAGCTTATTGCTAAAGTTGTCGATGCGCCCACTTCCGAGTACGCAGTGACGACCAGTCTGACGCAACCAGATTGCAGACGCATTGAGCGAACCACTGGGGTTGGCTTAATGGAGAATTGTAATTGGAGTCACTTTCATAAGAAAGTGGCTGGAATTATGCTGAAATTTAAGTCAACTCTAGTGGAATCATCAGGTTGTGTCAGCCTGGGTGAAAAAATTCAGCAGTCAGCTTGTAATATCGTTCGGTCAGTCACCAATATATATTGTTTAGGCGTATGCATCATAAATATGTAATATCTAATTATATATTAAATATATAATGTAGATATTATAAAAATAAAACAAAGAATAACTTAGACGGAATTTTCTAAAGAAGTAACGCCTCAAACGAAAACTATTCGAAGGGCATAAACATAAGGGTTGCGATGGATTTCATATAAAGATAAAATAGTAAATATAGTTGAAGGATAAGATACATTAATAGCAGTTTATATAGTTTACATAGTAATATTGAAAGTGGTAACATTAGCATTATTTAAATGAAAAACACAATTAATTGGTAAAATGGTAGGAAAGTAAACAACGGCGTAAAATTGAAAGAGTAAATTATAGTGTAGATAGATGAATGGGATTAAAATTTTAAATTTTAAATAGATTATAGAGCATGGTCTCTTCGGCCTCTTCTCAAGCCAGTCGCAAAGCAAGATAGAAAACTCGCACAAAAGGTCTCTGATCATGTCAGAGGGACACTGGCGGGGCAGGAGTGGGTTTTAGTCGGTTCGAGTCCGACACTACCTCGACTGTCTCACAGCCGTGAGATAGTCGAGGTGTCCGTGGGGATTTCCCACTCCTGCCAAAACAAAAAAAAAAAAAAAAAAAAAAAAAACCTAACCTAACCTAACCTAACCTAACCTAACCTTTTTTTTTTTTTTTTTTTTGTTGTCGCTGGGAAAAAATGCATTACGCATACCCTCCCATCGGGGGATGGGAGGGGTATGTGGGACTCCCCGGGCGGACCCGGTATACCCACTAAAACGACCCAGCGGCATTCCCGCTTCGTCCGAGTGGCGGGGAACTGGGAAACCGGCATAGCCTTTGCGTCCAGTCCTCCGCCGACGATTGCCCTTCATGGCGGACCCCTCACGCCCTCACGGGTGTGGGGGGTCGGGAATGACAGACGAAGGTGACGGGTGCAATGCGAGCGAAGGCACCCCCGCGCCTGTCGCCCGCCCGTCACCATGGGGAGGGAGAGGACGACGCCTTCTCCGACCCCTTCGTCTGCGGAGTGGCGCAGCGAGAGGATCGTCCTCCCGCGCGCGCTCCGCCTCCTCCTTTTGCGACATTACATCCTCGCAAAAGGAGGCGACTGCTGACCAGGCCGCCTCGCTCCCCAGCATGGCGTCGACCACGCCGGGAAGCGAGAGGTCCAGTCCGACCACCGCGGTCAGACCGCGGCGCAGCTCGGACCAAGCCGGGCACACCTCGAGGGTGTGTTGCGCCGTGTCCACCGGCGCGCCGCAGTCGTGGCACGCCGGGGTCTCCTCCCTCCCGATCCGGTGCAGGTGCGATCCGAAACAGCCATGTCCGGACAACACCTGCACCAGACGGAAAGAGAGGAAACCGTGGGACCGCTCGAGCCAGCCCTGCAGGACCGGACCGAGCGCGTCCAACGTCCGGCGGCCAAAGGCGGCGCTGGCGAGGTCCTCCGACCAATGGAGGACGATGGCGTCCCTCGCCTCTCGCCGCACGGCCTCCCGCTCTTCGCCCATGGGGCGCTCCCCGAGCGCCTTCCGGCGCGCCGTCCATTCGTACACTTTGGCGAGCACCCAAGCCTCCAACTCCCAAGGAGGGGTGCCGGCCAGAGCGCACGCCGCCGAGAAGCCCACTGAGCGGTAGGCCCTCGCCACCCGCTGTGCAATGGCTCGCTGGGGCCTGCGGATGGCGGTCGCATTCTCCCTCCTATGGAGGGAGTCCGCCCAGATGGGGGCCCCGTATAGGGCCATGCTCCGCAAGATGCCGGCATAGAGGCGCCGGCATTTCGCCTTGGGCGCCCCCAGGTTCGGGAGGAGCCACGAGAGGGCGTCCGCGGCCTTCAACAGGCGCGTCGACAGCCCGCTGAAATGCGGGCCGAAGCGCCACCTGTCGTCCAGCACCAGCCCCAGATATTTCATCTGGGGCTGCACCCCTATCCGCACGCCCTCCACGACTATGTGGGCGTCGGGAGGGCAGCGCTGCCGGGGACCGCGAAAGAACACGGCCTCCGTCTTGTGCAGCGCCACCCTCAATCCCAGGCGGCGGATCCTCTCTGCCACCAGGGATCCGCCAGCCGAGGCCAGACAGGCCGCGTCCCCGAAGTTCCTCCCCCGGGCGGTGAGGAGAGTGTCATCCGCGTAGCAGATGACACTCGTGCCCGGGAGGAGGGCTCCCCGCAACAGCCAATCAAATCCGATGTTCCACAAGGGGGGCCCCAGCACCGACCCCTGCGGAACACCGGACTCTGCGCCGTACCGCCTCACCGTGGCCGTCTTGTCTACGAGGATGACCTCTCGGTCCTCCAAGTAGCTGGCCAGGAGGTCCCGCAGATATTGGGGCACTCCGTGATACCGGAGCGCCTCCAATATCGTCGAGTGGGGGACGGAGTTGAAGGCGTTGGCAATGTCGAATGACACCGCCAGCACTCCGTCCCCCGCCTCCACCGCCTCCTTCACCTGGCCCTTGAGTAGGGCCAGTGCGTCGATCGTCGAACGCCCACGACGGAAACCAAATTGGGCGTCCGACAGATCCGGCCCTACCACCCGCAAGTGGCTTTCCAGCCTCCCGGCGACAATCCCCTCGAGCAGTTTACCGACCTCATCGAGCAGAACGATGGGCCGGTATGCCGAGGGGGAGTCCACCGGGCGTCTCTCCTTCCGGAGGAGGCACAACTGCCCCTCCTTCCACAGTTTCGGGAACCTCCCAGCCGTAAGGCACGCGCTGAAGAGGTCCCGAAACCTGTCCTCCATTTGGGTGGCAGCGATCGCCACCACCCGCGCGGGGACGCCGTCTGGCCCGGGGGCCGTCTTTTTTGCGCGGAGGCTAAGTACCCCCGCGTAGAACTCCGCCGCCGTCACCGGGGGAACCTCCTCCTCCGGCGAAGCCGCCCCTTGAGGAGGAACCATCGTTGGTGGGGTGAAGTCGGTCCTGCGCGGAAACAGGGACCGGACCACCCCATCCAGCAACGCTGGCTCGAGGGTCTCCGACAGTGGGGGACCATAGGGGCGGAGCTGGTTCCGCGCCGCCTTGTATGGTCTCCCATAAGGATCCCTGTCGAGATCCTCCAGCATCTCGGCCCTTGCCGAGTCTTGCGCAGCGCCCATTGCAGACTTGAGGGCCGCCGTAGCCTCTCGGTAAGAGGCGTACAGGCGGTCCTCTTCTGCCCGGACTCGGTTTTGGGCGCTGCGCCGTCGACTCCGCGCGTAGGCCCTTCTGGCCGCCACGCAGGTGGCCCGGAGTCCCGCCAGCTCCTCCGTCCACCAGTAGACGGCACGACGGGGAGGCGGACGGCGAGACCGAGGCATGCTGGAGTTGCACACCTCGGTCAAGGACCCCCTGAGCCGGACCGCTGCGGCGTCCACGTCCGGGACCTCCTCGACAGGGGGAGGCGACAGCCAGTCCTGGAGAAAGGCGGCCTCCTTGGCTGCCTCCCGGTCCAGGCGGGTGAGTGCCCACCGCGGGAAGGGAGATTGCCCAGCGCGGGCCGTCCCCCCTCTCTGCTGTGTGGAGATGTCGAACCGCACATAACGGTGGTCCGACAAGGTCTCCACCAGCTCCACCCGCCAGTTGACGACGCGGGCGGCAAGCGCGGGGGTGGCAAACGAGACGTCCACCACCGACCCGCCCTGTTGCCGCACACACGTGTGGACCGCCCCCCTGTTGAGGAGGGACACACCACACGAGGCCGCCCAAAACTCGACGGCCCGTCCCCGGACATTGCAACCGGCTGCCGGGTTGCCCCAGGCCGCCGACTTGGCGTTCAAGTCGCCGAGCACCACGACCTGGCGTGGCGCCGCCCTCCCTACGACAGCAGTGAGGATCTCTAGGAAATCCTCAAAGTCCGAGAGAGGGCGGTTTGGGGAGAAATACACCCCCACCATCGCCATCTCTCCCCACGCGGCGGCCACGTATCCCGGTCCCCTCTCTAAGAGCGAGAGGGGCGGGGAGTCTGTGGAAGACCGCGCCACCAACGCCACCGAGCCGTCCCGGTCGCCCAGCCAACGGCCAGGGACCGAGTAAGGCTCGGCGACCACCGCCAAGTCCACCAACCACTCAGCCATGGTCTGCATCAGCAGATCCTGGGCTGTCCTGCAGTGGTTGGTGTTCGTCTGAAGGATGCGATGTTCGACCCTATCCATCAGTCGGACATCGCACCCTCCTCCGCAGCCGCCGCAGGAACGGCGGTGTCTACAGCAGCGGCAGGCCCGGTCGGCGCCTGCGCTTTGCCACGCTTAGGGGGAGGATTGCACTTCCTCCCCTTCATTACGTGGCCTGCCCGGCGGCCACTGGCGGCACACACCGCGCAGTGCGGCGTGGCGGCCTCGCAGGAGGCGGCTTTGTGGCCCTCCTTGCCGCAGCGGTAGCATGTGTCCGTCCTGTCTACTTTGGACGGACACAGGGGCCGGGTGTGACCGATGCCGAAGCACCGGAAACACCGCAGAGGCTGGTCCTCGAGTGCCCGGACTGCGCCCGAGCTGAACCCGACTTGAAGCCGTCCTTTCGCAAGGACGGCTTTGGCAGCGGCGATTGGGCACTCGAGGCGAATGGTGCCCATACCGCCGCGGCCGGGCCTTATGTCCCGGCCTTGGACCGCCGCGGCGCCACAGCCCCCTACCGCTGCGACCGCCGCCACCACCTCCTCCTTGGTGACGGAGTCATCTAACTCCGTCACTTCAATGGCCGCCGACTTGACCGGTCGAGCCACCTTGGCAGAGTCCGCGATGACCTCTTGCAGCTTGGCTGCAAAGAGGTCCGCGCGGGCACTCCCCTCTGCCCCCGGGAACTCGAAAATGCGAGCCCCGGCTTGGGTCCGCCGGCAGGACACACTGCCGATCCCCAGTTGAGTGGGATCGGCATTGGTACGCGCCCGCACCAAAATGGAGGCGTAGGTCTCCCCTCGCCCCGCAGCCTCCGCGGTGAGCGTCACCACGACGGCTGCGGTTTTTGGGGGGACTAACTGCCCCTTTCCTCCTTTCCTGCCCTTTCCCTTGCCGGTCGTCTGCGACTGGCTGGGAGCGGTGGTGGCGGGGACGGCAGGGACGGCCGTCGCCGACTTTTTCCCCTTCCCTTTGCCCTTCCCCTTACGGCCCACTTTCGTCCACTCGTTGGACGGGGTGGTCGCCGGGAGTTGGGTGTCATCCGCCTGGGAGAAGGACGGCCCCGGCTCGCTTTGCCTCTTATCCGCCGCAAGCGGCGGTCGGAGGCGTTTTTCCGGCAGGAGCCGGTCCTCGATGCCTGCTAGGCAGGCTCTCGTGAAGGCCCTCTCCTCCATTACTACCTTGCGGATGATATCCTCAAGGTTGGAGGAGGGGCCCTCTGCTGCAGGGCTCGCCTTGGCCTGTTGTGGCCGGGCCGAGGCAGGGCCCTCTGCGGCAGGGCTCGCCATGGCCTGTTGTGGCCGGGCCGTGGCTTCAGCTAGCTTCAGGTGAAGCTGGCTGACCTCCGACTGCAGGCGATCAACCTTCGCCTGCAGTTGCCTCGTCTCGTCGGTGGTGGTCCGCTTCACAAGCTCCGCCACAACACCGCGCATACTTGCGGCCCTGCACTTCAGGGCCTTTTGAAAAGTCCCTTTTAGGTTGGAGGACTTAGAGGCGACCTCAATAATCTCCTCCTCGTCCTCCTCCGCCATTTTCTCCAGCTCGGCCAGAGAATGGTCCGCGTATAGAACGCGGGACGCACCGTACCCGGACTTGGCCCGGGCGACGTGCGCCCGCTTCTCCTTAGCGGCAACCCGCTCCTCCAGCTCTTGCTGGAGCTGCACCCGCCGAGCCAGGTCCAATTGGCGTTGGGCGTCCGCGAGCCCAACGTCATGGGTGTCCGCGGCCACCGTCGGCTTTTTAGCCTTCGGCAACCTCGTCGACCCCGAGGCCGAAGAGCCCTCGGACCCACCGCTCCGGTGGACCCGCTTCCGCGAACGAGCGTCGTCCGCGTCCGACATACCATTTAGCGAGTCGTTGTCAGACGACTCGCTCACCCTTCCAAAGAAACTAGCCGCAGACGGCGCGCGGCTAGTCTCTGACGCCGGAGCGTCGTTGTGGCCCTGAGAAGGGCCTTTTGGTTGGCCCTGAGAAGGGCCGTTTGGTTGGCCCTGAGAAGGGCCTTTTGGTTGGCCCTGAGAAGGGCCTTTGGGTTGGCCCTGAGAAGGGCCTTTGGGTTGGCCCTGAGAAGGGCCTTTTTCTTTTAAAAACCGCCCGCAGGCGTCCCGCGTGGGTTTAGGCATTGCCTCCGCCAGTTCGCAAACAACAAGACACTATAATAAAATTCGCTACGAAAGCACAGAGCACTTTAGCCAACCCAGTCTGCCACTCCGTTACGGTGGTCAGAACTGGGCTGTTTCCAGGGGACACGACGTGGACGTAAGCTCTGTGGGGGGTCCCCCAACCTAACCTAACCTAACCTAACCTAACCTAACCTAACCTTTTTTTTTTTTTTTTTTTTTTTTTTTTTTGTTGTCGCTGGGAAAAAATGCATTACGCATACCCTCCCATCGGGGGATGGAAGGGGTATGTGGGACTCCCCGGGCGGACCCGGTATACCCACTAAAACGACCCAGCGGCATTCCCGCTTCGTCCGAGTGGCGGGGAACTGGGAAACCGGCATAGCCTTTGCGTCCAGTCCTCCGCCGACGATTGCCCTTCATGGCGGACCCCTCACGCCCTCACGGGTGTGGGGGTCGGGAATGACAGACAAAGGTGACGGGTGCAATGCGAGCGAAGGCACCCCCGCGCCTGTCGCCCGCCCGTCATCATATGGAGGGAGAGGACGACGCCTTCTCCGACCCCTTCGTCTACGGAGCGGCGCAGCGAGAGGATCGTCCTCCCGCGCGCGCTCCGCCTCCTCCTTTTGCGACATTACATCCTCGCAAAAGGAGGCGACTGCTGACCAGGCCTCCTCGCTCCCCAGCATGGCGTCGACCACGCCGGGAAGCGAGAGGTCCAGTCCGACCACCGCGGTCAGACCGCGGCGCAGCTCGGACCAAGCCGGGCACACCTCGAGGGTGTGCTGCGCCGTGTCCACCGGCGCGCCGCAGTCGTGGCACGCCGGGGTCTCCTCCCTCCCGATCCGATGCAGGTGCGATCCGAAACAGCCATGCCCGGACAACACCTGCGCCAGACGGAAAGAGAGGAAACCGTGGGACCGCTCGAGCCAGCCCTGCAGGACCGGACCAAGCGCGTCCAACGTCCGGCGGCCAAAGGCGGCGTTGGCGAGGTCCTCCGACCAATGGAGGACGATGGCGTCCCTCGCCTCTCGCCGCACGGCCTCCCGCTCTTCGCCCATGGGGCGCTCCCCGAGCGCCTTTCGGCGCGCCGTCCATTCGTACACTCTGGCGAGCACCCAAGCCTCCAACTCCCAAGGAGGGGTGCCGGCCAGAGCGCACGCCGCCGAGAATCCCACTGAGCGGTAGGCCCTCGCCACCCGCTGTGCAATGGCCCGCTGGGGCCTGCGGATGGCGGTCGCATTCTCCCTCCTATGGAGGGAGTCCGCCCAGATGGGGGCCCCATATAGGGCCATGCTCCGCAAGATGCCGGCATAGAGGCGCCGGCATTTCGCCTTGGGCCCCCCCAGGTTCGGGAGGAGCCACGAGAGGGCGTCCGCGGCCTTCAACAGGCGCGTCGACAACCCGCTGAAATGCGGGCCGAAGCGCCACCTGTCGTCCAGCACCAGGCCCAGATACTTCATGTGGGGCTGGACCCCTATCCTGACGCCTTCCACGACTATGTGGGCGTCGGGAGGGCAGCGCTGCCGGGGCCCGCGAAAGAACACGGCCTCCGTCTTGTGCAGCGCCACCCTCAATCCCAGGCGGCGGATCCTCTCTGCCACCAAGGATCCACCAGCCGAGGCCAGACAGGCCGCATCCCCGAAGCTCCTCCCCCGGGCAGTGAGGAGAGTGTCATCCGCGTAGCAAATGACACTGGTGCCCGGGAGGAGGGCTCCCCGCAACAGCCAATCGAATCCGATGTTCCACAAGGGGGGCCCCAGCACCGACCCCTGCGGAACACCGGACTCTGCGCCGTACCGCCTCACCGTGGCCGTCTTGTCCACGAGGAGGACCTCTCGGTCCTCCAAGTAGCTGGCCAGGAGGTCCCGCAGATATTGGGGCACTCCGTGATACCGGAGCGCCTCCAATATCGTCGAGTGGGGGACGGAGTTGAAGGCGTTGGCAATGTCGAATGATACCGCCAGCACTCCGTCCCCCGCCTCCACTGCCTCCTTCACCTGACCCTTGAGTAGGGCCAGCGCGTCGATCGTCGAACGCCCACGACGGAAACCAAATTGGGCGTCCGACAGATCCGGCCCTACCACCCGCAAGTGGCTTTCCAGCCTCCCGGCGACAATCCCCTCGAACAGTTTACCGACCTCATCGAGCAGAACGATGGGCCGGTATGCCGAGGGGGAGTCCACCGGGCGTCCCTCCTTCCGGAGGAGGCACAACTGCCCCTCCTTCCACAGTTTCGGGAACCTCCCAGCCGTAAAGCACGCGCTGAAGAGGTCCCGAAACCTGTCCTCCATTTGGGTGGCGGCGATCGCCACCACCCGCGCGGGGACGCCGTCTGGCCCGGGGGCCGTCTTTTTTGCGCGGAGGCTGAGTACCCCCGCGTAGAACTCCGCCGCCGTCACCGGGGGGACCTCCTCCTCCGGCGAAGCCGCCCCTTGCGGAGGAACCATCGTTGGTGGGGCGAAACCTAACCTAACCTAACCTAACCTAACCTTTTTTTTTTTTTTTTTTTTTTTTTTTTTTTTTTTGTTGTCGCTGGGAAAAAATGCATTACGCATACCCTCCCATCGGGGGATGGGAGGGGTATGTGGGACTCCCCGGGCGGACCCGGTATACCCACTAAAACGACCCAGCGGCATTCCCGCTTCGTCCGAGTGGCGGGGAACTGGGAAACCGGCATAGCCTTTGCGTCCAGTCCTCCGCCGACGATTGCCCTTCATGGCGGACCCCTCACGCCCTCACGGGTGTGGGGGGTCGGGAATGACAGACGAAGGTGACGGGTGCAATGCGGGCGAAGGCACCCCCGCGCCTGTCGCCCGCCCGTCACCATGGGGAGGGAGAGGACGACGCCTTCTCCGACCCCTTCGTCTGCGGAGCGGTGCAGCGAGAGGATCGTCCTCCCGCGCGCGCTCCGCCTCCTCCTTTTGCGACATTACGTCCTCGCAAAAGGAGGCGACTGCTGACCAGGCCTCCTCGCTCCCCAGCATGGCGTCGACCACGCCGGGAAGCGAGAGGTCCAGTCCGACCACCGCGGTCAGACCGCGGCGCAGCTCGGACCAAGCCGGGCACACCTCGAGGGTGTGCTGCGCCGTGTCTACCGGCGCGCCGCAGTCGTGGCACGCCGGGGTCTCCTCCCTCCCGATCCGGTGCAGGTGCGATCCGAAACAGCCATGCCCGGACAACACCTGCACCAGACGGAAAGAGAGGAAACCGTGGGACCGCTCGAGCCAGCCCTGCAGGACCGGACCGAGCGCGTCCAACGTCCGGCGGCCAAAGGTGGCGCTGGCGAGGTCCTCCGACCAATGGAGGACGATGGCGTCCCTCGCCTCTCGCCGCACGGCCTCCCGCTCTTCGCCCATGGGGCGCTCCCCGAGCGCCTTCCGGCGCGCCGTCCATTCGTACACTCTGGCGAGCACCCAAGCCTCCAACTCCCAAGGAGGGGTGCCGGCCAGAGCGCACGCCGCCGAGAAGCCCACTGAGCGGTAGGCCCTCGCCACCCGCTGTGCAATGGCCCGCTGGGGCCTGCGGATGGCGGTCGCATTCTCCCTCCTATGGAGGGAGTCCGCCCAGATGGGGGCCCCGTATAGGGCCATGCTCCGCAAGATGCCCGCATAGAGGCGCCGGCATTTCGCCTTGGGCCCCCCCAGGTTCGGGAGGAGCCACGAGAGGGCGTCCGCGGCTTTCAACAGGCGCGTCGACAACCCGCTGAAATGCGGGCCGAAGCGCCACCTGTCGTCCAGCACCAGGCCCAGATATTTCATCTGGGGCTGCACCCCTATCCGCACGCCCTCCACGACTATGTGGGCGTCGGGAGGGCAGCGCTGCCGGGGACCGCGAAAGAACACGGCCTCCGTCTTGTGCAGCGCCACCCTCAATCCCAGGCGGCGGATCCTCTCTGCCACCAGGGATCCGCCAGCCGAGGCCAGACAGGCCGCGTCCCCGAAGTTCCTCCCCCGGGCAGTGAGGAGAGTATCATCCGCGTAGCAGATGACACTCGTGCCCGGGAGGAGGGCTCCCCGCAACAGCCAATCAAATCCGATGTTCCACAAGGGGGGCCCCAGCACCGACCCCTGCGGAACACCGGACTCTGCGCCGTACCGCCTCACCGTGGCCGTCTTGTCTACGAGGAGGACCTCTCGGTCCTCCAAGTAGCTGGCCAGGAGGTCCCGCAGATATTGGGGCACTCCGTGATACCGGAGCGCCTCCAATATCGTCGAGTGGGGGACGGAGTTGAAGGCGTTGGCAATGTCGAATGACACCGCCAGCACTCCGTCCCCCGCCTCCACCGCCTCCTTCACCTGGCCCTTGAGTAGGGCCAGTGCGTCGATCGTCGAACGCCCACGACGGAAACCAAATTGGGCGTCCGACAGATCCGGCCCTACCACCCGCAAGTGGCTTTCCAGCCTCCCGGCGACAATCCCCTCGAACAGTTTACCGACCTCATCGAGCAGAACGATGGGCCGGTATGCCGAGGGGGAGTCCACCGGGCGTCCCTCCTTCCGGAGGAGGCACAACTGCCCCTCCTTCCACAGTTTCGGGAACCTCCCAGCCGTAAGGCACGCGCTGAAGAGGTCCCGAAACCTGTCCTCCATTTGGGTGGCGGCGATCGCCACCACCCGCGCGGGGACGCCGTCTGGCCCGGGGGCCGTCTTTTTTGCGCGGAGGCTAAGTACCCCCGCGTAGAACTCCGCCGCCGTCACCGGGGGAACCTCCTCCTCCGGCGAAGCCGCCCCTTGAGGAGGAACCATCGTTGGTGGGGTGAAGTCGGTCCTGCGCGGAAACAGGGACCGAACCACCCCATCCAGCAACGCTGGCTCGAGGGTCTCCGACAGTGGGGGACCATAGGGGCGGAGCTGGTTCCGCGCCGCCTTGTATGGTCTCCCATAAGGATCCCTGTCGAGATCCTCCAGCATCTCGGCCCTTGCCGAGTCTTGCGCAGCGCCCATTGCAGACTTGAGGGCCACCGTAGCCTCTCGGTAAGAGGCGTACAGGCGGTCCTCTTCTGCCCGGACTCGGTTTTGGGCGCTGCGCCGTCGACTCCGCGCGTAGGCCCTTCTGGCCGCCACGCAGGTGGCCCGGAGTCCCGCCAGCTCCTCCGTCCACCAGTAGACGGCACGACGGGGAGGCGGACGGCGAGACCGAGGCATGCTGGAGTTGCACACCTCGGTCAAGGACCCCCTGAGCCGGACCGCTGCGGCGTCCACGTCCGGGACCTCCTCGACAGGGGGAGGCGACAGCCAGTCCTGGAGAAAGGCGGCCTCCTTGGCTGCCTCCCGGTCCAGGCGGGTGAGTGCCCACCGCGGGAAGGGAGATTGCCCAGCGCGGGCCGTCCCCCCTCTCTGCTGTGTGGAGATGTCGAACCGCACATAACGGTGGTCCGACAAGGTCTCCACCAGCTCCACCCGCCAGTTGACGACGCGGGCGGCAAGCGCGGGGGTGGCAAACGAGACGTCCACCACCGACCCGCCCTGTTGCCGCACACACGTGTGGACCGCCCCCCTGTTGAGGAGGGACACACCACACGAGGCCGCCCAAAACTCGACGGCCCGTCCCCGGACATTGCAACCGGCTGCCGGGTTGCCCCAGGCCGCCGACTTGGCGTTCAAGTCGCCGAGCACCACGACCTGGCGTGGCGCCGCCCTCCCTACGACAGCAGTGAGGATCTCTAGGAAATCCTCAAAGTCCGAGAGAGGGCGGTTTGGGGAGAAATACACCCCCACCATCGCCATCTCTCCCCACGCGGCGGCCACGTATCCCGGTCCCCTCTCTAAGAGCGAGAGGGGAGGGGAGTCTGTGGAAGACCGCGCCACCAACGCCACCGAGCCGTCCCGGTCGCCCAGCCAACGGCCAGGGACCGAGTAAGGCTCGGCGACCACCGCCAAGTCCACCAACCACTCAGCCATGGTCTGCATCAGCAGATCCTGGGCTGTCCTGCAGTGGTTGGTGTTCGTCTGAAGGATGCGATGTTCGACCCTATCCATCAGTCGGACATCGCACCCTCCTCCGCAGCCGCCGCAGGAACGGCGGTGTCTACAGCAGCGGCAGGCCCGGTCGGCGCCTGCGCTTTGCCACGCTTAGGGGGAGGATTGCACTTCCTCCCCTTCATTACGTGGCCTGCCCGGCGGCCACTGGCGGCACACACCGCGCAGTGCGGCGTGGCGGCCTCGCAGGAGGCGGCATTGTGGCCCTCCTTGCCGCAGCGGTAGCATGTGTCCGTCCTGTCTACCTTGGACGGACACAGGGGCCGGGTGTGACCGATGCCGAAGCACCGGAAACACCGCAGCGGTTGGTCCTCGAGTGCCCGGACTGCGCCCGAGCTGAACCCGACTTGAAGCCGTCCTTTCGCAAGGACGGCTTTGGCAGCGGCGATTGGGCACTCGAGGCGAATGGTGCCCATACCGCCGCGGCCGGGCCTTATGTCCCGGCCTTGGACCGCCGCGGCGCCGCAGCCTCCTACCACTGCGACCGCCGCCACCACCTCCTCCTTGGTGACGGAGTCATCTAACTCCGTCACTTCAATGGCCACCGTCTTGACCGGTCGAGCCACCTTGGCAGAGTCCGCGATGACCTCTTGCAGCTTGGCTGCAAAGAGGTCCGCGCGGGCACTCCCCTCTGCCCCCGGGAACTCGAATATTCGAGCCCCGGCTTGGGTCCGCCGGCAGGATACACTGCCGATCCCCAGTTGAGTGGGATCGGCATTGGTACGCGCCCGCACCAAAATGGAGGCGTAGGTCTCCCCTCGCCCCGCAGCCTCCGCGGTGAGCGTCACCACGACGGCTGCGGTTTTTGGGGGGACTAACTGCCCCTTTCCTCCTCTCCTGCCCTTTCCCTTGCCGGTCGACTGCGACTGGCTGGGAGCGGTGGTGGCGGGGACGGCAGGGACGGCCGTCGCCGACTTTTTCCCTTTCCTCTTACGGCCCACTTTCGTCCACTCGTTGGACGGGGTGGTCGCTGGGAGTTGGGCGTCTTCCGCCTGGGAGGAGGACGGCCCCGGCTCGCTTTGCCTCTTATCCGCCGCAAGCAGCGGTCGGAGGCGTTTCTCCGGCAGGAGCCGGTCCTCGATGCCTGCTAGGCAGGCTCTCGTGAAGGCCCTCTCCTCCATTACTACCTTGCGGATGATATCCTCAAGGTTGGAGGAGGGGCCCTCTGCTGCAGGGCTCGCCTTTTCCTGTTGTGGCCGGGCCGAGGCAGGGCCTTCTGCCGCAGGGCTCGCCTTGGCCTGTTGTGGCCGGGCCGTGGCTTCAGCCAGCTTCAGATGAAGCTGGCTGACCTCCGACTGCAGGCGATCTACCTTCGCCTGCAGTTGCCGCGTCTCGTCGGTGGTCGTCCGCCGGACCAGCTCCGCGACGACACCGCGCATGCTCGCGGCCCTGCATTTGAGGGCCTTCTGCAAGGTCCCCTTCAGGTTGGAGGACTTAGAGGCGACCTCCACGATCTCCTCCTCGTCCTCCTCCGCCATTCTCTCCAGCTCGGCCAGAGAATGGTCCGCGTATAGAACGCGGGACGCACCGTACCCGGACTTGGCCCGGGCGACGTGCGCCCGCTTCTCCTTAGCGGCAACCCGCTCCTCCAGCTCTTGCTGGAGCTGCACCCGCCGAGCCAGGTCCAATTGGCGTTGGGCGTCCGCGAGCCCAACGACATGGGTTTCCGCGGCCACCGTCGGCTTTTTAGCTTTCGGCAACTTCGTCGACCCCGAGGCCGAAGAGCCCTCGGACCCACAGCTCCGGTGGACCCGCTTCCGCGAACGAGCGTCGTCCGCGTCCGACATACCAACTAGCGAGTCGTTGTCAGACGACTCGCTAACCCTTTCGAAGAAACTAGCCGCAGAAGGCGCGCGGCTAGTCTCTGACGCCGGAGCGTCGTTGTGGCCCTGAGAAGGGCCTTTTGGTTGGCCCTGAGAAGGGCCTTTGGGTTGGCCCTGAGAAGGGCCTTTGGTTTGGCCCTGAGAAGGGCCTTTTGGTTTTAAAAAGCGCCCGCAGGCGTCCCGCGAGGGTTTAGGCATAGCCTCCGCAGGTTCGTAGTTAACAAGGCAAGATTCGCAATTAAAATTCGCTACGAGAGCACAGAGCACTTTAGCCAACCCAGTCTGCCACTCCGTTACGGTGGTCAGAACTGGGCTGTTTCCAGGGGACACGGTCAGAACTGGGCTGTTTCCAGGGGACACGACAAAAAAAAAAAAGGTTAGGTTAGGTTAACCTAACCTAACCTAACCTAACCTTTTTTTTTTTTTTTTTTTTTTTTTTTGACGCTGGGAAAAAATGCATTACGCATACCCTCTCATCGGGGGATGGGAGGGGTATGTGGGACTCCCGGGCTGACCCGGTATACCCACTAAAACGACCCAGCGGCATTCCCGCTTCGTCCGAGTGGCGGGGAACTGGGAAACCGGCATAGCCTTTACGTCCAGTCCTCCGCCGACGATTGCCCTTCATGGCAGACCCCTCACGCCCTCACGGGTGTGGGGGGTCGGGAATGACAGACGAAGGTGACGGGTGCAATGCGGGCGAAGGCACCCCCGCGCCTGTCGCCTGCCCATCGCCACCATGAGGAGGGAGAGGACGGCGACCTCTCCGACCTCTTCTTTGTCTGCAGAGCGGTGCAACGAGACGGTCGTCCTCCCGTGCGCGCTCGGAGAAGTAGTCCCCCACAAGGGCCATGTCTCCCCACGCGGCTGCCACGTATCCCGGTCCCCTCTCTAAGAGCGAGAGGGGAGGGGAGTCTGTGGAAAGCCGCAACATCAACGTCACTGAGCCGTCCCGGTCGCCCAGCCAACGGCCAGGGACCGAGTAAGGCTCGGTGACCGCCGCCAAGTCCACCAACCACTCAGCCATGGTCTGCATCAGCAGATCCTGGGCTGCCCTGCAGTGGTTGGTGTTCGCCTGAAGGATGCGATGTTCCACCCTATCCATCAGTCGGACATCGCACCCCCCTCCGCAGCCGCCGCAGGAACGACGGTGCTAGCGTAATCAGCGGGCCCGGTCGGCGCCTGCGCTCTGCCCCGCTTAGGGGGAGGATTGCACTTCCTCCCCTTCATTACGTGACCTGCACGGCGGCCACTGGCGGCACACACCGCGCAGTGCGGCGTGGCGGCCTCGCAGGAGGCGGCTTTGTGGCCCTCCTTGCCGCAGCGGTAGCATGTGTCCGTCCTGTCTACCTTGGACGGACACAGGGGCCGGGTGTGTCCGATGCCGAAGCACCGGAAACACCGCAGAGGCTGGTCCTCGAGTGCCCGGACTGCGCCCGAGCTGAACCCGACTTGAAGCCGTCCTTTCGCAAGGACGGCTTTGGCAGCGGCGATTGGGCACTCGAGGCGAATGGTGCCCATACCACCGCGGCCGGGCCTTATGTCCCGGCCTTGGACCGCCGCGGCGCCACAGCCCCCTACCGCTGCGACCGCCGCCACCACCTCCTCCTTGGTGACGGAGTCATCTAACTCCATCACTTCAATGGCCGCCGACTTGACTGGTCGGGCCACCTTGGCCGAATCTGCTATGACCTCCTGCAGCTTGGCCGCAAAGAGGTCCGCATGGGCACTCCCCTCTGCCCCCGGGAACTCGAAAATTCGAGCCCCGGCTTGGGTCCGCCTGCAAGTCACACTGCCGATCCCCAGTTGGGTGGGATCAGCATTGGCACGCGCCCGCACCAAAATAGACATGTAAGTCTCCCCGCGCCCCGCAGCCTCCGCGGTGAGCGTCACCACGACGGCCGCGGTTTTTGGGGGGACTAGCTGCTTCTTTCCCCTCCCTTTCCCTTTCCCATTCCCCTTTTCCTTGCCGGTTGTCTGCGACCGGCTAGGAGCGGTGGTGGCGGGGATGACAGGGACGACTGTCACCGACTTTTTGGCTTTGCCCTTCCCCTTACGGACCACTTCCGTCCACTCGTTGGACGGGGTGGTTGAAGGGAGAAGGGCGTCTTCCGCCTGGGAGGAGGACGGCCCCGGCTCGCACTGCCTCATATCCGCAGCAAGCGGCGGTCGAACGCGTTTCTCCGGCAAGAGCCGGTCCTCAATTCCTGCAAGGCAGGCTCTTGTGAAGGCCCTCTCCTCCATAACAACCTTGCGGATGATATCCTCAAGGTTGGAGGAGGGGCCCTCTGCTGCAGGGCTCGCCTTGGCCTGTTGTGGCCGGGCCGAGGAAGGGCCCTCTGCCGCAGGGCTCGCCTTGGCCTGTTGTGGCCGGGCCATGGCTTCCGCCAGCTTCTGATGAAGCTGGCTGACCTCCGACTGCAGGCGATCTATCTTCGCCTGCAGTTGCCGCGTCTCGTCGGTGGCCGTACGCTGGACCAGCTCCGCGACGACACCGCGCATGCTCGCGGCCCTGCATTTGAGGGCCTTCTGCAAGGTCCCCTTCAGGTTGGAGGACTTAGAGGCGACCTCCACAATCTCCTCCTCGTCCTCCTCCGCCATTCTCTCCAGCTCGGCCAGAGAATGGTCCGCGTATAGAACGCGGGACGCACCGTACCCGGACTTGGCCCGGGCGACGTGCGCCCGTCTCTCTCTGGCAGCAACCCGCTCCTCCAGCTCTTGCTGGAGTTTCGCGCGCCGAGCCAAATCCAGCTGGCGTTGGGCATCCGCGAGTCCAACGTCATGGGTATCCGCGACCGCCGTCGGCTTTTTAGCCTTCGACAACCTCGTCGACCCCGAGGCCGAAGAGCCCTCGGACCCACCGCTCCGGTGGACCCGCTTCCGCGATCGAGCGTCGTCCGCGTCCGACAATCCAATAAGCGAGTCGTTGTCAGACGACTCACTCACCCTTTCGAAGAAACTAGCCGCAGACGGCGCGCGGCTAGTCTCTGACGCCGGAGCGTCGTTGTGGCCCTGAGAAGGGCCTTTTGGTTGGCCCTGAGAAGGGCCTTTTGGTTGGCCCTGAGAAGGGCCTTTGGGTTGGCCCTGAGAAGGACCTTTTTCTTTTAAAAACCGCCCGCAGGCGTCCCGCGTGGGTTTAGGCATTGCCTCCGCCAGTTCGCAAACAACAAGTCACTATAATAAAATTCGCTACGAAAGCACAGAGCACTTTAGCCAACCCAGTCTGCCACTCCGTTACGGTGGTCAGAACTGGGCTGTTTCCAGGGGACACGACGTGGACGTAAGCTCTGTGGGGGGTCCCCCAACCTAACCTAACCTAACCTTTTTTTTTTTTTTTTTTTTTTTTTTTTTTTTTTTTTTTTTTTTTTTTTTGTTGTCGCTGGGAAAAAATGCATTACGCATACCCTCTCATCGGGGGATGAGAGGGGTATGTGGGACTCCCCGGGCGGACCCGGTATACCCACTAAAACGACCCAGCGGCATTCCCGCTTCGTCCGAGTGGCGGGGAACTGGGAAACCGGCATAGCCTTTGCGTCCAGTCCTCCGCCGACGATTGCCCTTCATGGCAGACCCCTCACGCCCTCACGGGTGTGGGGGGTCGGGAATGACAGACGAAGGTGACGGGTGCAATGCGGGCGAAGGCACCCCCGCGCCTGTCGCCCGCCCGTCACCATGGGGAGGGAGAGGACGACGCCTTCTCCGACCCCTTCGTCTGCGGAGCGGCGCAGCGAGAGGATCGTCCTCCCGCGCGCGCTCCGCCTCCTCCTTTTGCGACATTACGTCCTCGCAAAAGGAGGCGACTGCTGACCAGGCCTCCTCACTCCCCAACATGGCGTCGACCACGCCGGGAAGCGAGAGGTCCAGTCCGACCACCGCGGTAAGACCACGGCGCAGCTCGGACCAAGCCGGGCACACCTCGAGGGTGTGCTGCGCCGTGTCCACCGGCGCGCCGCAGTCGTGGCACGCCGGGGTCTCCTCCCTCCCGATCCGGTGCAGGTGCGATCCGAAACAGCCATGCCCAGACAACACCTGCACCAGACGGAAAGAGAGGAAACCGTGGGACCGCTCGAGCCAGCCTTGCAGGACCGGACCGAGCGCGTCCAACGTCCGGCGGCCAAAGGCGGCGTTGGCGAGATCCTCCGACCAATGGAGGACGATGGCGTCCCTCGCCTCTCGCCGCACGGCCTCCCGCTCTTCGCCCATGGGGCGCTCCCCGAGCGCCTTCCGGCGTGCCATCCATTCGTACACTCTGGCGAGCACCCAAGCCTCCAACTCCCAAGGAGGGGTGCCGGCCAGAGCGCACGCCGCCGAGAATCCCACTGAGCGGTAGGCCCTCGCCACCCGCTGTGCAATGGCCCGCTGGGGCCTGCGGATGGCGGTCGCATTCTCCCTCCTATGGAGGGAGTCCGCCCAGATGGGGGCCCCGTATAGGGCCATGCTCCGCAAGATGCCCGCATAGAGGCGCCGGCATTTCGCCTTGGGCCCCCCCAGGTTCGGGAGGAGCCACGAGAGGGCGTCCGCGGCCTTTAACAGGCGCGTCGACAACCCGCTGAAATGCGGGCCGAAGCGCCACCTGTCGTCCAGCACCAGGCCCAGATACTTCATCTGGGGCTGGACCCCTATCCTGACGCCTTCTACGACTATGTGGGCGTCGGGAGGGCAGCACTGCCGGGGACCGCGAAAGAACACGGCCTCCGTCTTGTGCAGCGCCACCCTCAATCCCAGGCGGCGGATCCTCTCTGCCACCAAGGATCCGCCAGCCGAGGCCAGACAGGCCGCGTCCCCGAAGCTCCTCCCCCGGGCGGTGAGGAGAGTGTCATCCGCGTAGCAAATGACACTGGTGCCCGGGAGGAGGGCTCCCCGCAACAGCCAGTCGAATCCGATGTTCCACAAGGGGGGCCCCAGAACCGACCCCTGCGGAACACCGGACTCTGCGCCGTACCACCTCACTGTGGCCGTCTTGTCCACGAGGAGGACCTCTCGGTCCTCCAAGTAGCTGGCCAGGAGGTCCCGCAGATATTGGGGCACTCCGTGATACCGGAGCGCCTCCAATATCGTCGAGTGGGGGACGGAGTTGAAGGCGTTGGCAATGTCGAATGACACCGCCAGCACTCCGTCCCCCGCCTCCACCGCCTCCTTCACCTGGCCCTTGAGTAGGGCCAGCGCGTCGATCGTCGAACGCCCACGACGGAAACCAAATTGGGCGTCCGACAGATCCGGCCCTACCACCCGCAAGTGGCTTTCCAACCTCCCGGCGATAATCCCCTCGAACAGTTTACCGACCTCATCGAGCAGAACGATGGGCCGGTATGCCGAGGGGGAGTCCACCGGGCGTCCCTCCTTCCGGAGGAGGCACAACTGCCCCTCCTTCCACAGTTTCGGGAACCTCCCAGCCGTAAGGCACGCGCTGAAGAGGTCCCGAAACCTGTCCTCCATTTGGGTGGCAGCGATCGCCACCACCCGCGCGGGGACGCCGTCTGGCCCGGGGGCCGTCTTTTTTGCGCGGAGGCTGAGTATCCCCGCGTAGAACTCCGCCGCCGTCACCGGGGGGACCTCCTCCTCCGGCGAAGCCGCCCCTTGCGGAGGAACCATCGTTGGTGGGGCGAAGTCGGTCCTGCGCGGAAACAGGGACCGGACCACCCCATCCAGCAACGCTGGCTCGAGGGTCTCCGACAGTGGGGGACCATAGGGGCGGAGCTGGTTCCGCGCCGCCTTGTATGGTCTCCCATAAGGATCCCTGTCGAGATCCTCCAGCATCTCGGCCCTTGCCGAGTCTTGCGCGGCGCCCATTGCAGACTTGAGGGCCGCCGTAGCCTCTCGGTAAGAGGCGTACAGGTGGTCCTCTTCTGCCCGGACTCGGTTTTGGGCGCTGCGCCGCCGACTCCGCGCGTAGGCCCTTCTGGCCGCCACGCAGGTGGCCCGGAGTCCCGCCAGCTCCTCCGTCCACCAGTAGACGGCACGACGGGGAGGCGGACGGCGAGACCGAGGCATGCTGGAGTTGCACACCTCGGTCAAGGACCCCCTGAGCCGGAACGCTGCGGCGTCCACGTCCGGGACCTCCTCGACAGGGGGAGGCGACAGCCAGTCCTGGAGAAAGGCGGCCTCCTTGGCTGCCTCCCGGTCCAGGCGGGTGAGTGCCCACCGCGGGAAGGGAGATTGCCCAGCGCGGGCCGTCCCCCCTCTCTGCTGTGTGGAGATGTCGAACCGCACATAACGGTGGTCCGACAAGGTCTCCACCAGCTCCACCCGCCAGTTGACGACGCGGGCGGCAAGCGCGGGGGTGGCAAACGAGACGTCCACCACCGACCCGCCCTGTTGCCGCACACACGTGTGGACCGCCCCCCTGTTGAGGAGGGACACACCACACGAGGCCGCCCAAAACTCGACGGCCCGTCCCCGGACATTGCAACCGGCTGCCGGGTTGCCCCAGGCCGCCGACTTGGCGTTCAAGTCGCCGAGCACCACGACCTGGCGTGGCGCCGCCCTCCCTACGACAGCAGTGAGGATCTCTAGGAAATCCTCAAAGTCCGAGAGAGGGCGGTTTGGGGAAAAATACACCCCCACCATCGCCATCTCTCCCCACGCGGCGGCCAAGTATCCCGGTCCCCTCTCTAAGAGCGAGAGGGGAGGGGAGTCTGTGGAAGACCGCGCCACCAACGCCACCGAGCCGTCCCGGTCGCCCAGCCAACGGCCAGGGACCGAGTAAGGCTCGGCGACCACCGCCAAGTCCACCAACCACTCAGCCATGGTCTGCATCAGCAGATCCTGGGCTGTCCTGCAGTGGTTGGTGTTCGTCTGAAGGATGCGATGTTCGACCCTATCCATCAGTCGGACATCGCACCCTCCTCCGCAGCCGCCGCAGGAACGGCGGTGTCTACAGCAGCGGCAGGCCCGGTCGGCGCCTGCGCTTTGCCACGCTTAGGGGGAGGATTGCACTTCCTCCCCTTCATTACGTGGCCTGCCCGGCGGCCACTGGCGGCACACACCGCGCAGTGCGGCGTGGCGGCCTCGCAGGAGGCGGCTTTGTGGCCCTCCTTGCCGCAGCGGTAGCATGTGTCCGTCCTGTCTACCTTGGACGGACACAGGGGCCGGGTGTGACCGATGCCGAAGCACCGGAAACACCGCAGAGGCTGGTCCTCGAGTGCCCGGACTGCGCCCGAGCTGAACCCGACTTGAAGCCGTCCTTTCGCAAGGACGGCTTTGGCAGCGGCGATTGGGCACTCGAGGCGAATGGTGCCCATACCGCCGCGGCCGGGCCTTATGTCCCGGCCTTGGACCGCCGCGGCGCCACAGCCCCCTACCGCTGCGACCGCCGCCACCACCTCCTCCTTGGTGACGGAGTCATCTAACTCCGTCACTTCAATGGCCGCCGACTTGACCGGTCGAGCCACCTTGGCAGAGTCCGCGATGACCTCTTGCAGCTTGGCTGCAAAGAGGTCCGCGCGGGCACTCCCCTCTGCCCCCGGGAACTCGAAAATGCGAGCCCCGGCTTGGGTCCGCCGGCAGGACACACTGCCGATCCCCAGTTGAGTGGGATCGGCATTGGTACGCGCCCGCACCAAAATGGAGGCGTAGGTCTCCCCTCGCCCCGCAGCCTCCGCGGTGAGCGTCACCACGACGGCTGCGGTTTTTGGGGGGACTAACTGCCCCTTTCCTCCTCTCCTGCCCTTTCCCTTGCCGGTCGTCTGCGACTGGCTGGGAGCAGTGGTGGCGGGGACGGCAGGGACGGCCGTCGCCGACTTTTTCCCCTTCCCTTTGCCCTTCCCCTTACGGCCCACTTTCGTCCACTCGTTGGACGGGGTGGTCGCCGGGAGTTGGGCGTCATCCGCCTGGGAGAAGGACGGCCCCGGCTTGCTTTGCCTCTTATCCGCCGCAAGCGGCGGTCGGAGGCGTTTTTCCGGCAGGAGCCGGTCCTCGATGCCTGCTAGGCAGGCTCTCGTGAAGGCCCTCTCCTCCATGACTACCTTGCGGATGATATCCTCAAGGTTGGAGGAGGGGCCCTCTGCTGCAGGGCTCGCCTTGGCCTGTTGTGGCCGGGCCGAGGCAGGGCCCTCTGCGGCAGGGCTCGCCATGGCCTGTTGTGGCCGGGCCGTGGCTTCAGCTAGCTTCAGGTGAAGCTGGCTGACCTCCGACTGCAGGCGATCAACCTTCGCCTGCAGTTGCCTCGTCTCGTCGGTGGTCGTCCGCTTCACAAGCTCCGCCACGACACCGCGCATACTTGCGGCCCTGCACTTCAGGGCCTTTTGAAAAGTCCCTTTTAGGTTGGAGGACTTAGAGGCGACCTCAATAATCTCCTCCTCGTCCTCCTCCGCCATTTTCTCCAGCTCGGCCAGAGAATGGTCCGCGTATAAAACGCGGGACGCACCGTACCCGGACTTGGCCCGGGCGACGTGCGCCCGCTTCTCCTTAGCGGCAACCCGCTCCTCCAGCTCTTGCTGGAGCTGCACCCGCCGAGCCAGGTCCAATTGGCGTTGGGCGTCCGCGAGCCCAACGTCATGGGTGTCCGAGGCCACCGTCGGCTTTTTAGCCTTCGGCAACCTCGTCGACCCCGAGGCCGAAGAGCCCTCGGACCCACCGCTCCGGTGGACCCGCTTCCGCGAACGAGCGTCGTCCGCGTCCGACATACCATTTAGCGAGTCGTTGTCAGACGACTCGCTCACCCTTCCAAAGAAACTAGCCGCAGACGGCGCGCGGCTAGTCTCTGACGCCGGAGCGTCGTTGTGGCCCTGAGAAGGGCCTTTTGGTTGGCCCTGAGAAGGGCCTTTTGGTTGGCCCTGAGAAGGGCCTTTTGGTTGGCCCTGAGAAGGGCCTTTGCGTTGGCCCTGAGAAGGGCCTTTGGGTTGGCCCTGAGAAGGGCCTTTTTCTTTTAAAAAAAAAAAAAAAAAAAAAAAAACCGCCCGCAGGCGTCCCGCGTGGGTTTAGGCATTGCCTCCGCCAGTTCGCAAACAACAAGACACTATAATAAAATTCGCTACGAAAGCACAGAGCACTTTAGCCAACCCAGTCTGCCACTCCGTTACGGTGGTCAGAACTGGGCTGTTTCCAGGGGACACGACGTGGACGTAAGCTCTGTGGGGGGTCCCCCAACCTAACCTTTTTTTTTTTTTTTTTTTTTTTTTTTTTTTTTTTTTTTTTTTTTTTTTTTTTTTTTTTTTTTGTTGTCGCTGGGAAAAAATGCATTACGCATACGGGGGATGAGAGGGGTATGTGGGACTCCCCGGGCGGACCCGGTATACCCACTAAAACGACCCAGCGGCATTCCCGCTTCGTCCGAGTGGCGGGGAACTGGGAAACCGGCATAGCCTTTGCGTCCAGTCCTCCGCCGACGATTGCCCTTCATGGCGGACCCCTCACGCCCTCACGGGTGTGGGGAGGTCGGGAATGACAGACGAAGGTGACGGGTGCAATGCGGGCGAAGGCACCCCCGCGCCTGTCGCCCGCCCGTCACCATGGGGAGGGAGAGGACGACGCCTTCTCCGACCCCTTCGTCTGCGGAGCGGCGCAGCGAGAGGATCGTCCTCCCGCGCGCGCTCCGCCTCCTCCTTTTGCGACATTACGTCCTCGCAAAAGGAGGCGACTGCTGACCAGGCCTCCTCACTCCCCAGCATGGCGTCGACCACGCCGGGAAGCGAGAGGTCCAGTCCGACCACAGCGGTAAGACCACGGCGCAGCTCGGACCAAGCCGGGCACACCTCGAGGGTGTGCTGCGCCGTGTCCACCGGCGCGCCGCAGTCGTGGCACGCCGGGGTCTCCTCCCTCCCGATCCGGTGCAGGTGCGATCCGAAACAGCCATGCCCAGACAACACCTGCACCAGACGGAAAGAGAGGAAACCGTGGGACCGCTCGAGCCAGCCTTGCAGGACCGGACCGAGCGCGTCCAACGTCCGGCGGCCAAAGGCGGCGTTGGCGAGATCCTCCGACCAATGGAGGACGATGGCGTCCCTCGCCTCTCGCCGCACGGCCTCCCGCTCTTCGCCCATGGGGCGCTCCCCGAGCGCCTTCCGGCGCGCCGTCCATTCGTACACTCTGGCGAGCACCCAAGCCTCCAACTCCCAAGGAGGGGTGCCGGCCAGAGCGCACGCGGCCGAGAATCCCACTGAGCGGTAGGCCCTCGCCACCCGCTGTGCAATAGCCCGCTGGGGCCTGCGGATGGCGGTTGCATTCTCCCTCCTATGGAGGGAGTCCGCCCAGATGGGGGCCCCGTATAGGGCCATGCTCCGCAAGATGCCGGCATAGAGGCGCCGGCATTTCGCCTTGGGCCCCCCCAGGTTTGGAAGGAGCCACGAGAGGGCGTCCGCGGCCTTCAACAGGCGCATCGATAGCCCGCTGAAATGTGGGCCGAAGCGCCACCTGTCGTCCAGCACCAGCCCCAGATATTTCATCTGGGGCTGGACCCCTATCCGGATGCCCTCCACGACGATGTGGGCGTCAGGAGGGCAGCGCTGTCGGGGACCGCGAAAGTACACGGCCTCCGTCTTGTGCAGCGCCACCCTCAATCCCAGGCGGCGGATCCTCTCTGCCACCAAGGCTCCGCCAGCCGAGGCCAGACAGGCCGCATCCCCGAAGCTCCTCCCCCGGGCAGTGAGGAGAGTGTCATCCGCGTAGCAGATGACACTAGTGCCCGGGAGGAGGGCTCCCCGCAACAGCCAATCGAATCCGATGTTCCACAAGGGGGGCCCCAGCACCGACCCCTGCGGAACACCGGACTCTGCGCCGTACCGCCTCACCGTGGCCGTCTTGTCTACGAGGAGGACCTCTCGGTCCTCCAAGTAGCTGGCCAGGAGGTCCCGCAGATATTGGGGCACTCCGTGATACCGGAGCGCCTCCAATATCGTCGAGTGGGGGACGGAGTTGAAGGCGTTGGCAATGTCGAATGACACCGCCAGCACTCCGTCCCCCGCCTCCACCGCCTCCTTCACCTGGCCCTTGAGTAGGGCCAGCGCGTCGATCGTCGAACGCCCACGACGGAAACCAAATTGGGCGTCCGACAGATCCGGCCCTACAACCCGCAAGTGGCTTTCCAGCCTCCCGGCGACAATCCCCTCGAACAGTTTACCGACCTCATCGAGCAGAACGATGGGCCGGTATGCCGAGGGGGAGTCCACCGGGCGTCCCTCCTTCCGGAGGAGGCACAACTGCCCCTCCTTCCACAGTTTCGGGAACCTCCCAGCCGTAAGGCACGCGCTGAAGAGGTCCCGAAACCTGTCCTCCATTTGGGTGGCAGCGATCGCCACCACCCGCGCGGGGACGCCGTCTGGCCCGGGGGCCGTCTTTTTTGCGCGGAGGTTGAGTACCCCCGCGTAGAACTCCGCCGCCGTCACCGGGGGGACCTCTTGCTCCGGCGAAGCCGCCCCTTGCGGGGGAACCATCGTTGGTGGGGTGAAGTCGGTCCTGCGCGGAAACAGGGACCGGACCACCCCATCCAGCAACGCTGGCTCGAGGGTCTCCGACAGTGGGGGACCATAGGGGCGGAGCTGGTTCCGCGCCGCCTTGTATGGTCTCCCATAAGGATCCCTGTCGAGATCCTCCAGCATCTCGGCCCTTGCCGAGTCTTGCGCAGCGCCCATTGCAGACTTGAGGGCCGCCGTAGCCTCTCGGTAAGAGGCGTACAGGCGGTCCTCTTCTGCCCGGACTCGGTTTTGGGCGCTGCGCCGTCGACTCCGCGCGTAGGCCCTTCTGGCCGCCACGCAGGTGGCCCGGAGTCCCGCCAGCTCCTCCGTCCACCAGTAGACGGCACGACGGGGAGGCGGACGGCGAGACCGAGGCATGCTGGAGTTGCACACCTCGGTCAAGGACCCCCTGAGCCGGACCGCTGCGGCGTCCACGTCCGGGACCTCCTCGACAGGGGGAGGCGACAGCCAGTCCTGGAGAAAGGCGGCCTCCTTGGCTGCCTCCCGGTCCAGGCGGGTGAGTGCCCACCGCGGGAAGGGAGATTGCCCAGCGCGGGCCGTCCCCCCTCTCTGCTGTGTGGAGATGTCGAACCGCACATAACGGTGGTCCGACAAGGTCTCCACCAGCTCCACCCGCCAGTTGACGACGCGGGCGGCAAGCGCGGGGGTGGCAAACGAGACGTCCACCACCGACCCGCCCTGTTGCCGCACACACGTGTGGACCGCCCCCCTGTTGAGGAGGGACACACCACACGAGGCCGCCCAAAACTCGACGGCCCGTCCCCGGACATTGCAACCGGCTGCCGGGTTGCCCCAGGCCGCCGACTTGGCGTTCAAGTCGCCGAGCACCACGACCTGGCGTGGCGCCGCCCTCCCTACGACAGAAGTGAGGATCTCTAGGAAATCCTCAAAGTCCGAGAGAGGGCGGTTTGGGGAGAAATACACCCCCACCATCGCCATCTCTCCCCACGCGGCGGCCACGTATCCCGGTCCCCTCTCTAAGAGCGAGAGGGGAGGGGAGTCTGTGGAAGACCGCGCCACCAACGCCACCGAGCCGTCCCGGTCGCCCAGCCAACGGCCAGGGACCGAGTAAGGCTCGGCGACCACCGCCAAGTCCACCAACCACTCAGCCATGGTCTGCATCAGCAGATCCTGGGCTGTCCTGCAGTGGTTGGTGTTCGTCTGAAGGATGCGATGTTCGACCCTATCCATCAGTCGGACATCGCACCCTCCTCCGCAGCCGCCGCAGGAACGGCGGTGTCTACAGCAGCGGCAGGCCCGGTCGGCGCCTGCGCTTTGCCACGCTTAGGGGGAGGATTGCACTTCCTCCCCTTCATTACGTGGCCTGCCCGGCGGCCACTGGCGGCACACACCGCGCAGTGCGGCGTGGCGGCCTCGCAGGAGGCGGCTTTGTGGCCCTCCTTGCCGCAGCGGTAGCATGTGTCCGTCCTGTCTACCTTGGACGGACACAGGGGCCGGGTGTGACCGATGCCGAAGCACCGGAAACACCGCAGAGGCTGGTCCTCGAGTGCCCGGACTGCGCCCGAGCTGAACCCGACTTGAAGCCGTCCTTTCGCAAGGACGGCTTTGGCAGCGGCGATTGGGCACTCGAGGCGAATGGTGCCCATACCGCCGCGGCCGGGCCTTATGTCCCGGCCTTGGACCGCCGCGGCGCCACAGCCCCCTACCGCTGCGACCGCCGCCACCACCTCCTCCTTGGTGACGGAGTCATCTAACTCCGTCACTTCAATGGCCGCCGACTTGACCGGTCGAGCCACCTTGGCAGAGTCCGCGATGACCTCTTGCAGCTTGGCTGCAAAGAGGTCCGCGCGGGCACTCCCCTCTGCCCCCGGGAACTCGAAAATGCGAGCCCCGGCTTGGGTCCGCCGGCAGGACACACTGCCGATCCCCAGTTGAGTGGGATCGGCATTGGTACGCGCCCGCACCAAAATGGAGGCGTAGGTCTCCCCTCGCCCCGCAGCCTCCGCGGTGAGCGTCACCACGACGGCTGCGGTTTTTGGGGGGACTAACTGCCCCTTTCCTCCTCTCCTGCCCTTTCCCTTGCCGGTCGTCTGCGACTGGCTGGGAGCGGTGGTGGCGGGGACGGCAGGGACGGCCGTCGCCGACTTTTTCCCCTTCCCTTTGCCCTTCCCCTTACGGCCCACTTTCGTCCACTCGTTGGACGGGGTGGTCGCCGGGAGTTGGGCGTCATCCGCCTGGGAGAAGGACGGCCCCGGCTCGCTTTGCCTCTTATCCGCCGCAAGCGGCGGTCGGAGGCGTTTTTCCGGCAGGAGCCGGTCCTCGATGCCTGCTAGGCAGGCTCTCGTGAAGGCCCTCTCCTCCATTACTACCTTGCGGATGATATCCTCAAGGTTGGAGGAGGGGCCCTCTGCTGCAGGGCTCGCCTTGGCCTGTTGTGGCCGGGCCGAGGCAGGGCCCTCTGCGGCAGGGCTCGCCATGGCCTGTTGTGGCCGGGCCGTGGCTTCAGCTAGCTTCAGGTGAAGCTGGCTGACCTCCGACTGCAGGCGATCAACCTTCGCCTGCAGTTGCCTCGTCTCGTCGGTGGTCGTCCGCTTCACAAGCTCCGCCACGACACCGCGCATACTTGCGGCCCTGCACTTCAGGGCCTTTTGAAAAGTCCCTTTTAGGTTGGAGGACTTAGAGGCGACCTCAATAATCTCCTCCTCGTCCTCCTCCGCCATTTTCTCCAGCTCGGCCAGAGAATGGTCCGCGTATAAAACGCGGGACGCACCGTACCCGGACTTGGCCCGGGCGACGTGCGCCCGCTTCTCCTTAGCGGCAACCCGCTCCTCCAGCTCTTGCTGGAGCTGCACCCGCCGAGCCAGGTCCAATTGGCGTTGGGCGTCCGCGAGCCCAACGTCATGGGTGTCCGCGGCCACCGTCGGCTTTTTAGCCTTCGGCAACCTCGTCGACCCCGAGGCCGAAGAGCCCTCGGACCCACCGCTCCGGTGGACCCGCTTCCGCGAACGAGCGTCGTCCGCGTCCGACATACCATTTAGCGAGTCGTTGTCAGACGACTCGCTCACCCTTCCAAAGAAACTAGCCGCAGACGGCGCGCGGCTAGTCTCTGACGCCGGAGCGTCGTTGTGGCCCTGAGAAGGGCCTTTTGGTTGGCCCTGAGAAGGGCCTTTGGGTTGGCCCTGAGAAGGGCCTTTTGGTTGGCCCTGAGAAGGGCCTTTGGGTTGGCCCTGAGAAGGGCCTTTGGGTTGGCCCTGAGAAGGGCCTTTTTCTTTTAAAAACCGCCCGCAGGCGTCCCGCGTGGGTTTAGGCATTGCCTCCGCCAGTTCGCAAACAACAAGACACTATAATAAAATTCGCTACGAAAGCACAGAGCACTTTAGCCAACCCAGTCTGCCACTCCGTTACGGTGGTCAGAACTGGGCTGTTTCCAGGGGACACGACGTGGACGTAAGCTCTGTGGGGGGTCCCCCCCCCCAACCTAACCTTTTTTTTTTTTTTTTTTTTTTTTTTTGTTGTCGCTGGGAAAAAATGCATTACGCATACCCTCTCATCGGGGGATGAGAGGGGTATGTGGGACTCCCCGGGCGGACCCGGTATACCCACTAAAACGACCCAGCGGCATTCCCGCTTCGTCCGAGTGGCGGGGAACTGGGAAACCGGCATAGCCTTTGCGTCCAGTCCTCCGCCGACGATTGCCCTTCATGGCGGACCCCTCACGCCCTCACGGGTGTGGGGGGTCGGGAATGACAGACGAAGGTGACGGGTGCAATGCGGGCGAAGGCACCCCCGCGCCTGTCGCCCGCCCGTCACCATGGGGAGGGAGAGGACGACGCCTTCTCCGACCCCTTCGTCTGCGGAGCGGCGCAGCGAGAGGATCATCCTCCCGCGCGCGCTCCGCCTCCTCCTTTTGCGACATTACGTCCTCGCAAAAGGAGGCGACTGCTGACCAGGCCTCCTCGCTCCCCAGCATGGCGTCGACCACGCCGGGAAGCGAGAGGTCCAGTCCGACCACCGCGGTCAGACCGCGGCGCAGCTCGGACCAAGCCGGGCACACCTCGAGGGTGTGCTGCGCCGTGTCTACCGGCGCGCCGCAGTCGTGGCACGCCGGGGTTTCCTCCCTCCCGATCCGGTGCAGGTGCGATCCGAAACAGCCATGCCCGGACAACACCTGCACCAGACGGAAAGAGAGGAAACCGTGGGACCGCTCGAGCCAGCCTTGCAGGACCGGACCGAGCGCGTCCAACGTCCGGCGGCCAAAGGCGGCGCTGGCGAGGTCCTCCGACCAATGGAGGACGATGGCGTCCCTCGCCTCTCGCCGCACGGCCTCCCGCTCTTCGCCCATGGGGCGCACCCCAAGCGCCTTCCGGCGCGCCGTCCATTCGTACACTCTGGCGAGCACCCAAGCCTCCAACTCCCAAGGAGGGGTGCCGGCCAGAGCGCACGCCGCCGAGAAGCCCACGGAGCGGTAGGCCCTCGCCACCCGCTGTGCAATGGCCCGCTGGGGCCTGCGGATGGCGGTCGCATTCTCCCTCCTATGGAGGGAGTCCGCCCAGATGGGGGCCCCGTATAGGGCCATGCTCCGCAAGATGCCGGCATAGAGGCGCCGGCATTTCGCCTTGGGCCCCCCCAGGTTCGGGAGGAGCCACGAGAGGGCGTCCGCGGCCTTTAACAGGCGCGTCGACAGCCCGCTGAAATGCGGGCCGAAGCGCCACCTGTCGTCCAGCACCAGGCCCAGATACTTCATCTGGGGCTGGACCCCTATCCTGACGCCTTCTACGACTATGTGGGCGTCGGGAGGGCAGCGCTGCCGGGGACCGCGAAAGAACACGGCCTCCGTCTTGTGCAGCGCCACCCTCAATCCCAGGCGGCGGATCCTCTCTGCCACCAAGGATCCACCAGCCGAGGCCAGACAGGCCGCATCCCCGAAGCTCCTCCCCCGGGCAGTGAGGAGAGTGTCATCCGCGTAGCAAATGACACTGGTGCCCGGGAGGAGGGCTCCCCGCAACAGCCAATCGAATCCGATGTTCCACAAGGGGGGCCCCAGCACCGACCCCTGCGGAACACCGGACTCTGCGCCGTACCGCCTCACCGTGGCCGTCTTGTCCACGAGGAGGACCTCTCGGTCCTCCAAGTAGCTGGCCAGGAGGTCCCGCAGATATTGGGGCACTCCGTGATACCGGAGCGCCTCCAATATCGTCGAGTGGGGGACGGAGTTGAAGGCGTTGGCAATGTCGAATGATACCGCCAGCACTCCGTCCCCCGCCTCCACTGCCTCCTTCACCTGACCCTTGAGTAGGGCCAGCGCGTCGATCGTCGAACGCCCACGACGGAAACCAAATTGGGCGTCCGACAGATCCGGCCCTACCACCCGCAAGTGGCTTTCCAGCCTCCCGGCGACAATCCCCTCGAACAGTTTACCGACCTCATCGAGCAGAACGATGGGCCGGTATGCCGAGGGGGAGTCCACCGGGCGTCCCTCCTTCCGGAGGAGGCACAACTGCCCCTCCTTCCACAGTTTCGGGAACCTCCCAGCCGTAAAGCACGCGCTGAAGAGGTCCCGAAACCTGTCCTCCATTTGGGTGGCGGCGATCGACACCACCCGCGCGGGGACGCCGTCTGGCCCGGGGGCCGTCTTTTTTGCGCGGAGGCTGAGTACCCCCGCGTAGAACTCCGCCGCCGTCACCGGGGGGACCTCCTCCTCCGGCGTATCCGCCCCTTGCGGAGGAACCATCGTTGGTGGGGTGAAGTCGGTCCTGCGCGGAAACAGAGACCGGACCACCCCATCCAGCAACGCTGGCTCGAGGGTCTCCGACAGTGGGGGACCATAGGGGCGGAGCTGGTTCCGCGCCGCCTTGTATGGTCTCCCATAAGGATCCCTGTCGAGATCCTCCAGCATCTCGGCCCTTGCCGAGTCTTGCGCAGCGCCCATTGCAGACTTGAGGGCCGCCGTAGCCTCTCGGTAAGAGGCGTACAGGCGGTCCTCTTCTGCCCGGACTCGGTTTTGGGCGCTGCGCCGTCGACTCCGCGCGTAGGCCCTTCTGGCCGCCACGCAGGTGGCCCGGAGTCCCGCCAGCTCCTCCGTCCACCAGTAGACGGCACGACGGGGAGGCGGACGGCGAGACCGAGGCATGCTGGAGTTGCACACCTCGGTCAAGGACCCCCTGAGCCGGACCGCTGCGGCGTCCACGTCCGGGACCTCCTCGACAGGGGGAGGCGACAGCCAGTCCTGGAGAAAGGCGGCCTCCTTGGCTGCCTCCCGGTCCAGGCGGGTGAGTGCCCACCGCGGGAAGGGAGATTGCCCAGCGCGGGCCGTCCCCCCTCTCTGCTGTGTGGAGATGTCGAACCGCACATAACGGTGGTCCGACAAGGTCTCCACCAGCTCTACCCGCCAGTTGACGACGCGGGCGGCAAGCGCGGGGGTGGCAAACGAGACGTCCACCACCGACCCGCCCTGTTGCCGCACACACGTGTGGACCGCCCCCCTGTTGAGGAGGGACACACCACACGAGGCCGCCCAAAACTCGACGGCCCGTCCCCGGACATTGCAACCGGCTGCCGGGTTGCCCCAGGCCGCTGACTTGGCGTTCAAGTCGCCGAGCACCACAACCTGGCGTGGCGCCGCCCTCCCTACGACAGCAGTGAGGATCTCTAGGAAATCCTCAAAGTCCGAGAGAGGGCGGTTTGGGGAGAAATACACCCCCACCATCGCCATCTCTCCCCACGCGGCGGCCACGTATCCCGGTCCCCTCTCTAAGAGCGAGAGGGGAGGGGAGTCTGTGGAAGACCGCGCCACCAACGCCACCGAGCCGTCCCGGTCGCCCAGCCAACGGCCAGGGACCGAGTAAGGCTCGGCGACCACCGCCAAGTCCACCAACCACTCAGCCATGGTCTGCATCAGCAGATCCTGGGCTGTCCTGCAGTGGTTGGTGTTCGTCTGAAGGATGCGATGTTCGACCCTATCCATCAGTCGGACATCGCACCCTCCTCCGCAGCCGCCGCATGAACGGCGGTGTCTACAGCAGCGGCAGGCCCGGTCGGCGCCTGCGCTTTGCCACGCTCCCCCAACCTAACCTTTTTTTTTTTTTTTTTTTTTTTTTTTTTTTTTTGTTGTCGCTGGGAAAAAATGCATTACGCATACCCTCCCATCGGGGGATGGGAGGGGTATGTGGGACTCCCCGGGCGTACCCGGTATACCCACTAAAACGACCCAGCGGCATTCCCGCTTCGTCCGAGTGGCGGGGAACTGGGAAACCGGCATAGCCTTTGCGTCCAGTCCTCCGCCGACGATTGCCCTTCATGGCGGACCCCTCACGCCCTCACGGGTGTGGGGGGTCGGGAATGACAGACGAAGGTGACGGGTGCAATGCGGGCGAAGGCACCCCCGTGCCTGTCGCCCGCCCGTCACCATGGGGAGAGAGAGGACGGCGCCTTCTCCGACCCCTTCGTCTGCGGAGCGGTGCAGCGAGAGGATCGTCCTCCCGCGCGCGCTCCGCCTCCTCCTTTTGCGACATTACGTCCTCGCAAAAGGAGGCGACTGCTGACCAGGCCTCCTCGCTCCCCAGCATGGCGTCGACCACGCCGGGAAGCGAGAGGCAACCTAACCTAACCTAACCTAACCTAACCTAACCTAACCTTTTTTTTTTTTTTTTTTTTTTTGTTGACGCTGGGAAAAAATGCATTACGCATACCCTCCCATCGGGGGATGGGAGGGGTATGTGGGACTCCCCGGGCGGACCCGGTATACCCACTAAAACGACCCAGCGGCATTCCCGCTTCGTCCGAGTGGCGGGGAACTGGGAAACCGGCATAGCCTTTACGTCCAGTCCTCCGCCGACGATTGCCCTTCATGGCGGACCTCTCACGCCCTCCCCGTGGGGATGGGCCCGGGAATAACCAACGAAGGTGGTAACGGGTGCAATGCGGGCAAAGGCACCCCCGTGTCCGTCGCCCGCCCATCGCCACCATGAGGAGGGAGAGGACGGTGCCCTCTCCGACCCCTTCTTCGTCTGCGGAGTGGCGCAGCGAGAGGGTCATCCTCCCGCTCGCGCTCGGAGAAGTAGACCCTCACAAGGGCCATATCTCCCCACGCGGCGGCCACGTATCCCGGTCCCCTCTCTAAGAGCGAGAGGGGAGGGGAGTCTGTGGAGAGCCGCGACACCAACGTCACTAAGCCGTCCCGGTCACCCAGACAACGGCCAGGGACCAAGTAAAGCTCGGCGACCACCGCCAAGTCCACCAACCACTCAGCCATGGTCTGCATCAGCAGATCGTGGGCCGCCCTGCAGTGGTTGGTGTTCGCCTGAAGGATGCGATGTTCGACCCTATCCATCAGTCGGACATCGCACCCCCCTCCGCAGCCACCGCAGGAACGACGGTGCTAGCGTCAGCAGCGGGCCCGGTTGGCGCCTGCGCTCTGCCCCGCTTAGGGGGAGGATTGCAGTTCCTCCCCTTCATAACGTGGCCTGCCAGGCAGCCACTGGCGGCACACACCGCGCAGTGCGGCGTAGCGGCCTTGCAGGAGGCGGCTTTGTGGCCCTCCTTGCCGCAGCGGAAGCACATGTCCGTCCTGTCTACCTTGGACGGACACAGGGGCCGAGTGTGTCCGATGCCGAAGCACCGGAAACACCGCAGAGGCTGGTCCTCAAGTGCCCGGGCTGCACCCGAGCTGAAGCCGACTGTGAGCCGTCCCTTGGCAAGGATGGCTTTGGCAGCGGCGATTGGGCACTCGAGGCGAATCGTGCCCATAACCTAACCTAACCTAACCTAACCTTTTTTTTTTTTTTTTTTTTTTTTTTTTTTTTTTTGACGCTGGGAAAAAATGCATTACGCATACCCTCCCATCGGGGGATGGAAGGGGTATGTGGGACTCCCGGGCTGACCCGGTATACCCACTAAAACGACCCAGCGGCATTCCCGCTTCGTCCGAGTGGCGGGGAACTGGGAAACTGGCATAGCCTTTACGTCCAGTCCTCCGCCGACGATTGCCCTTCATGGCAGACCCCTCACGCCCTCACGGGTGTGGGGGTCGGGAATGACAGACGAAGGTGACGGGTACAATGCGGGCGAAGGCACCCCCGCGCCTGTCGCCCGCCCGTCACCATGGGGAGGGAGAGGACGACGCCCTCTCAGACCCCTTCATCTGCGGAGCGGTGCAGCGGGAGGATCGTCCTCCCGCACGCGCTCGGAGAAGTAGTCCCCCATAAGGGCCATGTCTCCCCACGCGGCTGCCACGTATCCCGGTCCCCTCTCTAAGAGCGAGAGGGGAGGGGAGTCTGTGGAAAGCCGCGACACCAACGCCACTGAGCCGTCCCGGTCGCTCAGCTAACGGCCAGGGACCGAGTAAGGCTCGGTGACCGCCGCCAAGTCCACCAACCACTCAGCCATGGTCTGCATCAGCCGATCCTGGGCTGCCCTGCAGTGGTTGGTGTTCGCCTGAAGGATGCGATGTTCCACCCTATCCATCAGTCGGACATCGCACCCCCCTCCGCAGCCGCCGCAGGAACGACGTCATCAGCGGGCCCGGTCGGCGCCTGCGCTCTGCCCCGCTTAGGGGGAGGATTGCATTTCCTCCCCTTCATTACGTGGCCTGCCCGGCGGCCACTGGCGGCACACACCGCGCAGTGCGGCGTGGCGGCCTCGCAGGAGGCGGCTTTGTGGCCCTCCTTGCCGCAGCGGTAGCATGTGTCCGTCCTGTCTACCTTGGACGGACACAGGGGCCGGGTGTGTCCGATGCCGAAGCACCGGAAACACCGCAGAGGCTGGTCCTCGAGTGCCCGGACTGCGCCCGAGCTGAACCCGACTTGAAGCCGTCCTTTCGCAAGGACGGCTTTGGCAGCGGCGATTGGGCACTCGAGGCGAATGGTGCCCATACCGCCGCGGCCGGGCCTTATGTCCCGGCCTTGGACCGCCGCGGCGCCACAGCCCCCTACCGCTGCGACCGCTGCCACCACCTCGTCCTTAGTGACGGAGTCGTCGAGGTCAGATACCTCTATGGCCGCCGACTTGACTGGTCGGGCCACCTTGGCCGAATCCGCTATGACCTCCTGCAGCTTGGCCGCAAAGAGGTCCGCATGGGCACTCCCCTCTGCCCCCGGGAACTCGAAAATTCGAGCCCCGGCTTGGGTCCGCCTGCAAGTCACACTGCCGATCCCCATTTGTGTGGGATCAGCATTGGCACGCGCCCGCATCAAAATAGACATGTAAGTCTCCCCGCGCGCCACAGCCTCCGTGGTGAGCGTCACTACGACGGCCGCGGTTTTTGGGGGGACTAGCTGCTTCTTTCCCCTCCCTTTCCCTTTCCCCTTTTCCTTGCCGGTTGTCTGCGACCGGCTAGGAGCGTTGGTGGCGGGGACGACAGGGACGGCTGTCACCGACTTTTTGGCTTTGCCCTTACCCTTACGGACCACTTCCGTCCACTCGTTGGACGGGGTGGTTGAAGGGAGAAGGGCGTCTTCCGCCTGGGAGGAGGACGGCCCCGGCTCACACTGCCTCATATCCGCAGCAAGCGGCGGTCGAACGCGTTTCTCCGGCAAGAGCCGGTCCTCAATTCCTGCAAGACAGGCTCTTGTGAAGGCCCTCTCCTCCATTACAACCTTGCGGATGATATCCTCAAGGTTGGAGGCGGGGCCCTCTGCCGCAGGGCTCGTCTTGCCTTGTTGTGGCTGGGCCATGGCTTCAGCCAGCTTCTGATGAAGCTGGCTGACCTCCGACTGCAGGCGGTCTATCTTCGCCTGCAGTTGCCGCGTCTCGTCGGTGGCCGTACGCTGGACCAGCTCCGCGACGACACCGCGCATGCTCGCGGCCCTGCATTTGAGGGCCTTCTGCAAGGTCCCCTTCAGGTTGGAGGACTTAGAGGCGACCTCCACGATCTCCTCCTCGTCCTCCTCCGCCATTCTCTCCAACTCGGCCAGAGAATGGTCCGCGTATAGAACGCGGGACGCACCGTACCCGGACTTGGCCCGGGCGACGTGCGCCCGTCTCTCTCTGGCAGCAACCCGCTCCTCCAGCTCTTGCTGGAGTTGCGCCCGCCGAGCCAAATCCAACTGGCGTTGGGCGTCTGCGAGTCCAACGTCATGGGTATCCGCGACCGCCGTCGGCTTTTTAGCCTTCGACAACCTCGTCGACCCCGAGGCCGAAGAGCCCTCGGACCCACCGCTCCGGTGGACCCGCTTCCGCGACCGAGCGTCGTCCGCGTCCGACAATCCAATAAGCGAGTCGTTGTCAGACGACTCACTCACCCTTCCAAAGAAACTAGCCGCAGACGGCGCGCGGCTAGTCTCTGACGCCGGAGCGTCGTTGTGGCCCTGAGAAGGGCCTTTTGGTTGGCCCTGAGAAGGGCCTTTTGGTTGGCCCTGAGAAGGGCCTTTGGGTTGGCCCTGAGAAGGGCCTTTTGGTTGGCCCTGAGAAGGGCCTTTGGGTTGGCCCTGAGAAGGGCCTTTGGGTTGGCCCTGAGAAGGGCCTTTTTCTTTTAAAAACCGCCCGCAGGCGTCCCGCGTGGGTTTAGGCATTGCCTCCGCCAGTTCGCAAACAACAAGACACTATAATAAAATTCGCTACGAAAGCACAGAGCACTTTAGCCAACCCAGTCTGCCACTCCGTTACGGTGGTCAGAACTGGGCTGTTTCCAGGGGACACGACGTGGACGTAAGCTCTGTGGGGGGTCCCCCAACCTAACCTAACCTAACCTAACCAAACCTAACCTAACCTAACCTTTTTTTTTTTTTTTTTTTTGTTGTCGCTGGGAAAAAATGCATTACGCATACCCTCTCATCGGGGGATGAGAGGGGTATGTGGGACTCCCCGGGCGGACCCGGTATACCCACTAAAACGACCCAGCGGCATTCCCGCTTCGTCCGAGTGGCGGGGAACTGGGAAACCGGCATAGCCTTTGCGTCCAGTCCTCCGCCGACGATTGCCCTTCATGGCGGACCCCTCACGCCCTCACGGGTGTGGGGGGTCGGGAATGACAGACGAAGGTGACGGGTGCAATGCGGGCGAAGGCACCCCCGCGCCTGTCGCCCGCCCGTCACCATGGGGAGGGAGAGGACGACGCCTTCTCCGACCCCTTCGTCTGCGGAGCGGCGCAGCGAGAGGATCGTCCTCCCGCGCGCGCTCCGCCTCCTCCTTTTGCGACATTACGTCCTCGCAAAAGGAGGCGACTGCTGACCAGGCCTCCTCGCTCCCCAGCATGGCGTCGACCACGCCGGGAAGCGAGAGGTCCAGTCCGACCACCGCGGTCAGACCGCGGCGCAGCTCGGACCAAGCCGGGCACACCTCGAGGGTGTGCTGCGCCGTGTCTACCGGCGCGCCGCAGTCGTGGCACGCCGGGGTTTCCTCCCTCCCGATCCGGTGCAGGTGCGATCCGAAACAGCCATGCCCGGACAACACCTGCACCAGACGGAAAGAGAGGAAACCGTGGGACCGCTCGAGCCAGCCTTGCAGGACCGGACCGAGCGCGTCCAACGTCCGGCGGCCAAAGGCGGCGCTGGCGAGGTCCTCCGACCAATGGAGGACGATGGCGTCCCTCGCCTCTCGCCGCACGGCCTCCCGCTCTTCGCCCATGGGGCGCACCCCAAGCGCCTTCCGGCGCGCCGTCCATTCGTACACTCTGGCGAGCACCCAAGCCTCCAACTCCCAAGGAGGGGTGCCGGCCAGAGCGCACGCCGCCGAGAAGCCCACGGAGCGGTAGGCCCTCGCCACCCGCTGTGCAATGGCCCGCTGGGGCCTGCGGATGGCGGTCGCATTCTCCCTCCTATGGAGGGAGTCCGCCCAGATGGGGGCCCCGTATAGGGCCATGCTCCGCAAGATGCCGGCATAGAGGCGCCGGCATTTCGCCTTGGGCCCCCCCAGGTTCGGGAGGAGCCACGAGAGGGCGTCCGCGGCCTTTAACAGGCGCGTCGACAGCCCGCTGAAATGCGGGCCGAAGCGCCACCTGTCGTCCAGCACCAGGCCCAGATACTTCATCTGGGGCTGGACCCCTATCCTGACGCCTTCTACGACTATGTGGGCGTCGGGAGGGCAGCGCTGCCGGGGACCGCGAAAGAACACGGCCTCCGTCTTGTGCAGCGCCACCCTCAATCCCAGGCGGCGGATCCTCTCTGCCACCAAGGATCCACCAGCCGAGGCCAGACAGGCCGCATCCCCGAAGCTCCTCCCCCGGGCAGTGAGGAGAGTGTCATCCGCGTAGCAAATGACACTGGTGCCCGGGAGGAGGGCTCCCCGCAACAGCCAATCGAATCCGATGTTCCACAAGGGGGGCCCCAGCACCGACCCCTGCGGAACACCGGACTCTGCGCCGTACCGCCTCACCGTGGCCGTCTTGTCCACGAGGAGGACCTCTCGGTCCTCCAAGTAGCTGGCCAGGAGGTCCCGCAGATATTGGGGCACTCCGTGATACCGGAGCGCCTCCAATATCGTCGAGTGGGGGACGGAGTTGAAGGCGTTGGCAATGTCGAATGATACCGCCAGCACTCCGTCCCCCGCCTCCACTGCCTCCTTCACCTGACCCTTGAGTAGGGCCAGCGCGTCGATCGTCGAACGCCCACGACGGAAACCAAATTGGGCGTCCGACAGATCCGGCCCTACCACCCGCAAGTGGCTTTCCAGCCTCCCGGCGACAATCCCCTCGAACAGTTTACCGACCTCATCGAGCAGAACGATGGGCCGGTATGCCGAGGGGGAGTCCACCGGGCGTCCCTCCTTCCGGAGGAGGCACAACTGCCCCTCCTTCCACAGTTTCGGGAACCTCCCAGCCGTAAAGCACGCGCTGAAGAGGTCCCGAAACCTGTCCTCCATTTGGGTGGCGGCGATCGACACCACCCGCGCGGGGACGCCGTCTGGCCCGGGGGCCGTCTTTTTTGCGCGGAGGCTGAGTACCCCCGCGTAGAACTCCGCCGCCGTCACCGGGGGGACCTCCTCCTCCGGCGTATCCGCCCCTTGCGGAGGAACCATCGTTGGTGGGGTGAAGTCGGTCCTGCGCGGAAACAGAGACCGGACCACCCCATCCAGCAACGCTGGCTCGAGGGTCTCCGACAGTGGGGGACCATAGGGGCGGAGCTGGTTCCGCGCCGCCTTGTATGGTCTCCCATAAGGATCCCTGTCGAGATCCTCCAGCATCTCGGCCCTTGCCGAGTCTTGCGCAGCGCCCATTGCAGACTTGAGGGCCGCCGTAGCCTCTCGGTAAGAGGCGTACAGGCGGTCCTCTTCTGCCCGGACTCGGTTTTGGGCGCTGCGCCGTCGACTCCGCGCGTAGGCCCTTCTGGCCGCCACGCAGGTGGCCCGGAGTCCCGCCAGCTCCTCCGTCCACCAGTAGACGGCACGACGGGGAGGCGGACGGCGAGACCGAGGCATGCTGGAGTTGCACACCTCGGTCAAGGACCCCCTGAGCCGGACCGCTGCGGCGTCCACGTCCGGGACCTCCTCGACAGGGGGAGGCGACAGCCAGTCCTGGAGAAAGGCGGCCTCCTTGGCTGCCTCCCGGTCCAGGCGGGTGAGTGCCCACCGCGGGAAGGGAGATTGCCCAGCGCGGGCCGTCCCCCCTCTCTGCTGTGTGGAGATGTCGAACCGCACATAACGGTGGTCCGACAAGGTCTCCACCAGCTCTACCCGCCAGTTGACGACGCGGGCGGCAAGCGCGGGGGTGGCAAACGAGACGTCCACCACCGACCCGCCCTGTTGCCGCACACACGTGTGGACCGCCCCCCTGTTGAGGAGGGACACACCACACGAGGCCGCCCAAAACTCGACGGCCCGTCCCCGGACATTGCAACCGGCTGCCGGGTTGCCCCAGGCCACTGACTTGGCGTTCAAGTCGCCGAGCACCACAACCTGGCGTGGCGCCGCCCTCCCTACGACAGCAGTGAGGATCTCTAGGAAATCCTCAAAGTCCGAGAGAGGGCGGTTTGGGGAGAAATACACCCCCACCATCGCCATCTCTCCCCACGCGGCGGCCACGTATCCCGGTCCCCTCTCTAAGAGCGAGAGGGGAGGGGAGTCTGTGGAAGACCGCGCCACCAACGCCACCGAGCCGTCCCGGTCGCCCAGCCAACGGCCAGGGACCGAGTAAGGCTCGGCGACCACCGCCAAGTCCACCAACCACTCAGCCATGGTCTGCATCAGCAGATCCTGTGCTGTCCTGCAGTGGTTGGTGTTCGTCTGAAGGATGCGATGTTCGACCCTATCCATCAGTCGGACATCGCACCCTCCTCCGCAGCCGCCGCATGAACGGCGGTGTCTACAGCAGCGGCAGGCCCGGTCGGCGCCTGCGCTTTGCCACGCTTAGGGGGAGGATTGCACTTCCTCCCCTTCATTACGTGGCCTGCCCGGCGGCCACTGGCGGCACACACCGCGCAGTGCGGCGTGGCGGCCTCGCAGGAGGCGGCTTTGTGGCCCTCCTTGCCGCAGCGGTAGCATGTGTCCGTCCTGTCTACCTTGGACGGACACAGGGGCCGGGTGTGTCCGATGCCGAAGCACCGGAAACACCGCAGAGGCTGGTCCTCGAGTGCCCGGACTGCGCCCGAGCTGAACCCGACTTGAAGCCGTCCTTTCGCAAGGACGGCTTTGGCAGCGGCGATTGGGCACTCGAGGCGAATGGTGCCCATACCGCCGCGGCCGGGCCTTATGTCCCGGCCTTGGACCGCCGCGGCGCCACAGCCCCCTACCGCTGCGACCGCCGCCACCACCTCCTCCTTGGTGACGGAGTCATCTAACTCCGTCACTTCAATGGCCGCCGACTTGACCGGTCGAGCCACCTTGGCAGAGTCCGCGATGACCTCTTGCAGCTTGGCTGCAAAGAGGTCCGCGCGGGCACTCCCCTCTGCCCCCGGGAACTCGAAAATGCGAGCCCCGGCTTGGGTCCGCCGGCAGGACACACTGCCGATCCCCAGTTGAGTGGGATCGGCATTGGTACGCGCCCGCACCAAAATGGAGGCGTAGGTCTCCCCTCGCCCCGCAGCCTCCGCGGTGAGCGTCACCACGACGGCTGCGGTTTTTGGGGGGACTAACTGCCCCTTTCCTCCTCTCCTGCCCTTTCCCTTGCCGGTCGTCTGCGACTGGCTAGGAGCGGTGGTGGCGGGGACGGCAGGGACGGCCGTCGCCGACTTTTTCCCCTTCCCTTTGCCCTTCCCCTTACGGCCCACTTTCGTCCACTCGTTGGACGGGGTGGTCGCCGGGAGTTGGGCGTCATCCGCCTGGGAGAAGGACGGCCCCGGCTCGCTTTGCCTCTTATCCGCCGCAAGCGGCGGTCGGAGGCGTTTTTCCGGCAGGAGCCGGTCCTCGATGCCTGCTAGGCAGGCTCTCGTGAAGGCCCTCTCCTCCATTACTACCTTGCGGATGATATCCTCAAGGTTGGAGGAGGGGCCCTCTGCTGCAGGGCTCGCCTTGGCCTGTTGTGGCCGGGCCGAGGCAGGGCCCTCTGCGGCAGGGCTCGCCATGGCCTGTTGTGGCCGGGCCGTGGCTTCAGCTAGCTTCAGGTGAAGCTGGCTGACCTCCGACTGCAGGCGATCAACCTTCGCCTGCAGTTGCCTCGTCTCGTCGGTGGTCGTCCGCTTCACAAGCTCCGCCACGACACCGCGCATACTTGCGGCCCTGCACTTCAGGGCCTTTTGAAAAGTCCCTTTTAGGTTGGAGGACTTAGAGGCGACCTCAATAATCTCCTCCTCGTCCTCCTCCGCCATTTTCTCCAGCTCGGCCAGAGAATGGTCCGCGTATAAAACGCGGGACGCACCGTACCCGGACTTGGCCCGGGCGACGTGCGCCCGCTTCTCCTTAGCGGCAACCCGCTCCTCCAGCTCTTGCTGGAGCTGCACCCGCCGAGCCAGGTCCAATTGGCGTTGGGCGTCCGCGAGCCCAACGTCATGGGTGTCCGCGGCCACCGTCGGCTTTTTAGCCTTCGGCAACCTCGTCGACCCCGAGGCCGAAGAGCCCCCGGACCCACCGCTCCGGTGGACCCGCTTCCGCGAACGAGCGTCGTCCGCGTCCGACATACCAATAAGCGAGTCGTTGTCAGACGATTCACTCACCCTTCCAAAGAAACTAGCCGCAGACGGCGCGCGGCTAGTCTCTGACGCCAGAGCGTCGCTGTGGCCCTGAGAAGGGCCTTTTGGTTGGCCCTGAGAAGGGCCTTTTGGTTGGCCCTGAGAAGGGCCTTTGGTTTGGCCCTGAGAAGGGCCTTTTTCTTTTAAAAACCGCCCGCAGGCGTCCCGCGTGGGTTTAGGCATAGCCTCCGCCAGTTCGCAATCAACAAGACAATATAATAAAATTCGCTACGAGAGCACAGAGCACTTTAGCCAACCCAGTCTGCCACTCCGTTACGGTGGTCAGAACTGGGCTGTTTCCAGGGGACACGACGTGGACGTAAGCTCTGTGGGGGGTCCCCCAACCTAACCTAACCTAACCTAACCTAACCTAACCGGCAACTCTCGCAACCTCAGGACCGACATCAAGGCTGCGGTACTCGAGGCCATTAACAGACTTTTTGAGCTGGTGAAGGAATCGGAACAAGACAAGGCTCCTGTCGTACCTGTAGCCGTACCAGTACCCGCGCCCACTGCTGACTATGATCCCCTGTCCAATCCTGAGTGTCCTGTTAGCCAGACTGAGCTCGTACAGACAATGAAGGAGCACATGACCTTAATAAGGGAAAACTCCGACGAATTGGTCAAACTACGGGACAGTCTGGCTAGCAGGAAAAGTGTGGGGGAGACGACTTACGCGAGTGTAGCAGCGGTGACGAAAAGCCATACCAGGGCACAGGCTCTGGAGCGAACCACGCTGCATTCCGTAGTCGTCTCCTCAACGCAGGAGATGGACACAGGGGACGAGATTCTGGAAAGAGTCAGGAAAGCGGTGGACGCAAAGGAGGGCTGGGTGCGAGTGGAAAAGGTGCCGAAAGCCAAAGAGAGAAAAATAATAATGGGGTGCGAGACAAGGGAGGAGAGGTCGAAATTGAAAGAACGACTGAAGGCGGCCGGAGAGAACCTCGTTGTCGAGGAAGTGGCGAACCGGGACCCGCTTCTGGTTCTTAAGGACGTATTGTCAGTACACAGCGACGATGAAGTGATAAAAGCCCTTAAGAACCAGAACCGGGAAATTTTTCACGACCTCAGCGACGAAGAGCAAAGAATGGCCATTAAATATAGGAAAAAGACGCGAAATCCGCACGCCAACAGCATTGTGTTGAGTGTGTCCCCCACGATCTGGAGGCGGGCACTCGAAGGAGGCAAGCTTCGGATTGACCTCCAGAGAGTGCGCGTCGAAGATCAGACGCCTCTGGTGCAGTGCACGCGCTGCCTAGCATACGGTCACGGCAAGCGTCTCTGCACAGAGCCGGCTGACCTATGCAGCCACTGTGGCGGTCAACACCTTAGGGTGGACTGCCCAGATAAAATCATTGGCGAGGCAGCAGTATGCGTGAACTGCACCAGAGCCAAATTGGGGGATCACCAGCACAATGCCTTTAGCAGCGATTGCCCGGTACGTAAGAAGTGGGACGCCTTCGCGAGAGCAGCAATAGCCTATTGCTAAAGTTCTCGGGGCGCCCACTTCAAAGTACACAGACGCCAGTATCACTCCGACACAGCCAGAGAGCAGAGGCAAACGAATGGATGGTAACTTGAGTCGCTTTCTTGAGAAACTGAATCAAGTTATTCGAGAAAATAATTCAGCCCTAGTGAAGTTATCAGGCTGTGTCGGACTGTTAGCAGAAACATGTGGACGTTATATTAAAGTCCAAGTAAATATATTTTGTAAAACGTGTAGACGTAATAAGAGTAGAAATAATAAATTAGTATATAACATATGATATTTAAATATATAGTAAGTATATAGTTTAGATATCGTAGACATAAAAAAGGGTGAATAATAGATTAAATTAGGTTTAACAGTAATCATAGTTAATGGTCATAAATAGTAAAAGAAAAAGAATTTTTTTAATAATGTCTATACGAATAAATATCAGTTAAAATATAATATAGTATATGAAAGCATGCATAAATAGTAATAAAAATAGATAATAAAACAAAGCATATATATTCATACTTAGAAAATAGCGTATTTAAATTAAAGTAATATTTAAAAAGTAAAATGCAGCGTGTTTAAGATGGTCTCTTCGGCCTTCTATAAGTATGAGCAAGGTAAAAACATCAGAAACCAAGGACTCTGATCCTCATGTCAGAGGGACACTGGCTGGGCAGGAGTGGGTTTTAGTCGGTTCGAGTCCGACACTACCTCGACTGTCTCACAGTTGTGAGATAGTCGAGGTGTCCGTGGGGATTTCCCACTCCTGCCAAAACAAAAAAAAAAAAAAAAAAAAAAAAAAACCTAACCTAACCTTTTTTTTTTTTTTTTTTTTTATTTTTTTATTTTTTTTTTTTTTTTTTAATTAAGCGGTGAAAAATGCCTAACGCATACCGCACCGTCCGGGGAGACGGTTTGGTTATGTGGGGCTTGCACCCACTAAAAAACACCGCCGTGAGCCTACTGTCGCTTTGCGGATGGGCCACGAGAACTGCTACGCATGACGTTCGCGACCCATCCAGCGCTGCCCGCCTTCGGGCACCAACTCCTTGGCGATGTCCGGGCTCACCTGAGACATCGCCTCCACTCGTGAGGGCCGTGCAACGCAACGACGATAGACTCCCCGGTCTATCGCCCGCTGGCACCTCCTAGGGCGGCATCAGGTCGCCATGGCGCCTCCTCCGCCGCCCTGTCCTCCTGAGGCGAATCGCGTCAGCGAGGGAGTCTTCCTCCCTGACGCGCTCCGCCGCCTCCTTCTGCGAGATAACATCCTCGCAAAAGGACGCTACCGCCTCCCATGCCCCCCTGCTGTTGACCATGGCTTTAGCCACGGCCGGCAAGGAGAGGTCTGCTCCGATTGCTGCTGCGAGAGCACGGCGCTGCACCACCCAAGCAGGACAATGCTCGAGGGTGTGAAGCGCCGTATCCTCGCTGCAGCCGCACTGGTGACACACGGGAGTCGCCTCCCGTCTAGCCACTTTGTGCAGGTATTTGCCAAAGCAGCCATGCCCTGACAACACCTGCACCAGACGGAAGGACAACGTCCCGTGTCGCCTCCGTAGCCACTCCTCCAGGATCGGCTGGATAGCCCCCACTGTCCAGTGACCTGCACTGGGCGTCTCCAGCCTCACCCTCCAAATCCGCAGGGTTTGGGCTTGGGCCTCCCTACGCCACCTCGTGACCAGCTCAGACGGCGGGCGTCTGCCACTCTCCGCTTGCAGGTGTACGCCACGCCAGTAGACTTCGGCGAGCACCTGCGCCTCCAGATCCCACGGGGGCGTGCCCGCAAGGGCACACGCCGCTTCCGCAGATACGGTGCGGTATCCGCGTATGACCCTGACTGCCATGACTCTTTGCGGTCTTCGCAGAAGAGCCTTATTTTGGGCAGACAGGGACTCCGCCCACACCGGGGCCCCATAGAGCGCCATCGAGCGGATCACCCCCGTGTAAAGCCGTCGGCAAACGACGTTCGGTCCACCCAGGTTCGGCAACAGCCGGCTGAGGGCAGACGCCGTGCCGATCAGCTTCGGCGCGAGCTGACCAAAGTGCTCGCCGAAGTTCCACCTCCGGTCCAGAACCAGGCCCAAGTATTTCATACTTGCCCGCACCGCTATTGTTGCACCACCAATAGTGAGGTGTGCGCCAGCCGGTGGCCGGCGTCGGGGCGCATGAAATACCAGGGCCTCCGTCTTCTCGAGAGCCACCCTGAGGCCCAGTGCCGCGATTCGCCCCACGACAAGGGACGCGCCCTCGACAGCCGAGCGTGCCGCTTCTTCGTAGCTCCCTCCCCGGGCCGTGACGAGAGTGTCATCAGCGTAACAAATGACGCCCTGCCCGGGGGAGAGCAAACAGCGCAAGGCCCAGTCATAGCCAATGTTCCACACGAGCGGACCCAAGACCGACCCCTGTGGAACACCGCACCTGATGGCCTTGCGCACAACTCGGCCGTCGCATCCCTCGTAGCAGACGAACCGACCCTGCAGGTAGTCTGCCACCAGCTGCCTCAGGTAGACGGGTACCCGATGGTAGCGGAGCGCCTCCTCGATGCAGCTGAATGGCAGGGTGTTGAACGCGTTGGCGATGTCTAAAGACACTGCCAACAACACCCCACCCCGAGCAACTGCATCCTTCGCCTCGGCCTTGAGGCGCAAGATGGCGTCCACTGTCGAACGCCCTGCCCGGAATCCGAACTGCACCAGCCCCAGATATTTCATCTGGGGCTGGACCCCTATCCGGATGCCCTCCTCGACGATGTGGGCGTCGGGAGGGCAGCGCTGTCGGGGGCCGCGAAAGTACACGGCCTCCGTCTTGTGCAGCGCCACCCTCAATCCCAGGCGGCGGATCCTCTCTGCCACCAAGGCTCCGCCAGCCGAGGCCAGACAGGCCGCATCCCCGAAGCTCCTCCCCCGGGCAGTGAGGAGAGTGTCATCCGCGTAGCAGATGACACTGGTGCCCGGGAGGAGGGCTCCCCGCAACAGCCAATCGAATCCGATGTTCCACAAGGGGGGCCCCAGCACCGACCCCTGCGGAACACCGGACTCTGCGCCGTACCGCCTCACCGTGGCCGTCTTGTCTACGAGGAGGACCTCTCGGTCCTCCAAGTAGCTGGCCAGGAGGTCCCGCAGATATTGGGGCACTCCGTGATACCGGAGCGCCTCCAGTATCGTCGAGTGGGGGACGGAGTTGAAGGCGTTGGCAATGTCGAATGACACCGCCAGCACTCCGTCCCCCGCCTCCACCGCCTCCTTCACCTGGCCCTTGAGTAGGGCCAGCGCGTCGATCGTGGAACGCCCACGACGGAAACCAAATTGGGCGTCCGACAGATCCGGCCCTACCACCCGCAAGTGGCTTTCCAGCCTCCCGGCGATAATCCCCTCGAACAGTTTACCGACCTCATCGAGCAGAACGATGGGCCGGTATGCCGAGGGGGAGTCCACCGGGCGTCCCTCCTTCCGGAGGAGGCACAACTGCCCCTCCTTCCACAGTTTCGGGAACCTCCCAGCCGTAAGGCACACGCTGAAGAGGTCCCGAAACCTGTCCTCCATTTGGGTGGCGGCGATCGCCACCACCCGCGCGGGGACGCCGTCTGGCCCGGGGGCCGTCTTTTTTGCGCGGAGGCTGAGTACCCCCGCGTAGAACTCCGCCGCCGTCACCGGGGGGACCTCCTCCTCCGGCGTATCCGCCCCTTGCGGAGGAACCATCGTTGGTGGGGTGAAGTCGGTCCTGCGCGGAAACAGAGACCGGACCACCCCATCCAGCAACGCTGGCTCGAGGGTCTCCGACAGTGGGAGACCATAGGGGCGGAGCTGGTTCCGCGCCGCCTTGTATGGTCTCCCATAAGGATCCCTGTCGAGACCCTCCAGCATCTCGGCCCTTGCCGAGTCTTGCGCAGCGCCCATTGCAGACTTTAGGGCGGCCGTAGCCTCTCGGTAAGAGGCGTACAGGCGGTCCTCTTCTGCCCGGTCTCGGTTTTGGGCACTGCGCCGTCGACTCCGCGCGTAGGCCCTTCTGGCCGCCACACAGGTGGCCCGGAGTCCCGCCAGCTCCTCCGTCCACCAGTAGACGGCACGACGGGGAGGCGGACGGCGAGACCGAGGCATGTTGGAGTTGCACACCTCGGTCAAGGACCCCCTGAGCCGGACCGCTGCGGCGTCCACGTCCGGGACCTCCTCGACAGGGGGAGGCGACAGCCAGTCCTGGAGAAAGGCGGCCTCCTTGGCTGCCTCCCGGTCCAGGCGGGTGAGTGCCCACCGCGGGAAGGGAGATTGCCCAGCGCGGGCCGTCCCCCCTCTCTGCTGTGTGGAGATGTCGAACCGCACATAACGGTGGTCCGACAAGGTCTCCACCAGCTCCACCCGCCAGTTGACGACGCGGGCGGCAAGCGCGGGGGTGGCAAACGAGACGTCCACCACTGACCCGCCCTGTTGCCGCACACACGTGTGGACCGCCCCCCTGTTGAGGAGGGACACACCACACGAGGCCGCCCAAAACTCGACGGCGCGTCCCCGGACGTTGCAACCGCCTGCCGGGTTGCCCCAGGCCGCCGACTTGGCGTTCAGGTCGCCGAGCACCACGATCTGGCGTGGCGCCGCCCTCCCTACGACAGCAGTGAGGATCTCTAGGAAATCCTCAAAGTCCGAGAGAGGGCGGTTTGGGGAGAAATACACCCCCACCATCGCCATCTCTATCCACGCGGCGGCCACGTATCCCGGTCCCCTCTCTAAGAGCGAGAGGGGAGGGGAGTCTGTGGAAGACCGCGCCACCAACGCCACCAAGCCGTCCCGGTCACCCAGCCAACGGCCAGGGACCGAGTAAGGCTCGGCGACCACCGCCAAGTCCACCAACCACTCAGCCATGGTCTGCATCAGCAGATCCTGGGCTGTCCTGCAGTGGTTGGTGTTCGTCTGAAGGATGCGATGTTCGACCCTATCCATCAGTCGGACATCGCACCCTCCTCCGCAGCCGCCGCAGGAACGGAGGTGTCTACAGCAGCGGCAGGCCCGGTCGGCGCCCGCGCTTTGCCACGCTTAGGGGGAGGATTGCACTTCCTCCCCTTCATTACGTGGCCTGCCCGGCGGCCACTGGCGGCACACACCGCGCAGTGCGGCGTGGCGGCCTCGCAGGAGGCGGCTTTGTGGCCCTCCTTGCCGCAGCGGTAGCATGTGTCCGTCCTGTCTACCTTGGACGGACACAGGGGCCGGGTGTGTCCGATGCCGAAGCACCGGAAACACCGCAGAGGCTGGTCCTCGAGTGCCCGGACTGCGCCCGAGCTGAACCCGACTTGAAGCCGTCCTTTCACAAGGACGGCTTTGGCAGCTTCGATTGGGCACTCGAGGCGAATGGTGCCCATACCGCCGCGGCCGGGCCTTATGTCCCGGCCTTGGACCGCCGCGGCGCCACAGCCCCCTACCGCTGCGACCGCCGCCACCACCTCCTCTTTGGTGACGGAGTCATCTAACTCCGTCACTTCAATGGCCGCCGACTTGACCGGTCGAGCCACCTTGGCAGAGTCCGCGATGACCTCTTGCAGCTTGGCTGCAAAGAGGTCCGCGCGTGCACTCCCCTCTGCCCCCGAGAACTCGAATATTCGAGCCCCGGCTTGGGTCCGCCGGCAGGACACACTGCCGATCCCCAGTTGAGTGGGATCGGCATTGGTACGCGCCCGCACCAAAATGGAGGCGTAGGTCTCCTCTCGCCCCGCAGCCTCCGCGGTGAGCGTCACCACGACGGCTGCGGTTTTTGGGGGGACTAACTGCCCCTTTCCTCCTCTCCTGCCCTTTCCCTTGCCGGTCGTCTGCGACTGGCTGGGAGCGGTGGTGGCGGGGACGGCAGGGACGGCCGTCGCCGACTTTTTCCCCTTCCCTTTGCCCTTTCCCTTACGGCCCACTTTCGTCCACTCGTTGGACGGGGTGGTCGCCGGGAGTTGGGCGTCATCCGCCTGGGAGAAGGACGGCCCCGGCTCGCTTTGCCTCTTATCCGCCGCAAGCGGCGGTCGGAGGCGTTTTTCCGGCAGGAGCCGGTCCTCGATGCCTGCTAGGCAGGCTCTCGTGAAGGCCCTCTCCTCCATTACTACCTTGCGGATGATATCCTCAAGGTTGGTGGAGGGGCCCTCTGCTGCAGGGCTCGCCTTGGCCTGTTGTGGCCGGGCCGAGGCAGGGCCCTCTGCGGCAGGGCTCGCCTTGGCCTGTTGTGGCCGGGCCGTGGCTTCAGCCAGCTTCAGATGAAGCTGGCTGACCTCCGACTGCAGGCGATCTACCCTCGCCTGCAGTTGCCGCGTCTCGTCGGTGGTCGTCCGCTTCACAAGCTCTGCGACGACACCGCGCATACTCGCGGCCCTGCATTTCAGGGCCTTTTGAAATGTCCCTTTCAGGTTGGAGGACTTAGAGGCGACCTCAACAATCTCCTCCTCGTCCTCCTCCGCCATTTTCTGTAGCTCCGCTACAGTATTGTCCGCGTATATAACGCGGGACGCACCGTACCCGGACTTGGCCCGGGCGACATGCGCCCGCTTCTCCTTAGCGGCAACACGCTCCTCCAGCTCTTGCTGGAGCTGTGCCCGCCGAGCCAGGTCCAATTGGCGTTGGGCGTCCGCGAGCCCAACGACATGGGTGTCCGCGGCCACCGTCGGCTTTTTAGCCTTCGGCAACCTCGTCGACCCAGAGGCCGAGGAGCCCCCGGACCCACCGCTCCGGTGGACCCGCTTCCGCGATCGAGAGCCGCTCGCATCCGACACACCAGCTAGCGAGTCACTGTCGGACGACTCTGCCCCTCCAAAGTAGCTAGCCGCAGACGGCGCGCGGCTAGACTCTGACGCTGGAGCGTCGGGGTGGCCCTGAAAAGGGCCTTTTGGTTGGCCCTGAGAAGGGCCTTTTGGTTGGCCCTGAGAAGGGCCTTTGGGTTGGCCCTGAGAAGGGCCTTTGGGTTGGCCCTGAGAAGGGCCTTTGGGTTGGCCCTGAGAAGGGCCTTTTTCTTTTAAAAACCGCCCGCAGGCGTCCCGCGTGGGTTTAGGCATTGCCTCCGCCAGTTCGCAAACAACAAGTCACTATAATAAAATTCGCTACGAAAGCACAGAGCACTTTAGCCAACCCAGTCTGCCACTCCGTTACGGTGGTCAGAACTGGGCTGTTTCCAGGGGACACGACGTGGACGTAAGCTCTGTGGGGGGTCCCCCAACCTAACCTAACCTAACCTAACTCTTGGGAACCAATCAAGCTAGGTACCTAATAAGCATACCTACCTACCATAATAAATAAATAATACCAGCCTATTACTGTCCCATTGCTGGGCAATGACCTCTTCTCAACAAAGAAGGCACGAGCATTGATCACCACGCTTGCTCAAGACGGGTTGGCGATTTCAGACTTTTATAAGTCCAGGTTTCCGCACGATGTTTTTCTTCACCGATGTCTGTGATGTCCAAGATAAACTTAGAAAGTACATAATTATGAATTTAAAAAGTCACATAGGTACTTGCCCGAATTTGAACCCACAACCTACCATATGATCCATAAAATAATACTGCCTAAAACATTTTTTTGCGGCAATGGTGGCGGCTTCTACAAAGGCAGGCAATTTGCACAGAAAAATGAATCGTTTCGTCTGTCGAATAGAGTTCATTATTAGTTGAAGGTATTAGGAGGTATTGAAGGTATTAAGTTGGAATTAAGACCTTATTTTTATGAAGTTAACCGTGTAATTCGGTTGTGCATCTTTGTAAAGTCAGGTCGGACACGAGACAATAAGTTTCTCGGAATAATTTTAGTAAACTGCGTACTTACCTAGTTTGGTAAAATTTTTAATTTCACCGTTAACTGCTATGAAATAAAATCTGAATTCGCTTTTCGTATTTTTATTTGTGTACCAATTTATCTATCGCATATGTATTTTTATTTTATTAATGTATATCTATCTAACGCGGCGGCATCGTTTGTTTTCGAGACGGTGAAGGTACCTACACTAGTGTAAGTATAAATTCATTCGAGGCACAGATACTTGTTATTTTGCTTTGTATTGAAGGTTTGCTAATCATGAGTTTGATATAGGGCGGTCGTGAGTACCACGTTGTTGCTGTAAATACCTACCCGCAAAAATAATGAATCCGCAATCTCCATTGTTTGTTTCAAATTGCGTTTTCGTTTAGGTACTTAACAGTTAAATAACTCTAATTTTTCCTTCAAACTTTCTACGGGCTTAGGACCGTCGCATCAGTAATACATTTTACTACCAATCTAAGTGGGTACTTACTTTGTAAGAACTCTTTTATTCTCCAGAAACAGTATTACAGGCACAGGCGTATTTAAAAAATTGGAGCTATCTACAAACATAATCAACGTAAAACAGGGTGAATAGGAACGCAGGGGTTAATTAGAGACAAAACTCTGAAAAGTGAGAGATTAGATTAGTGAAAGATTAGAGAAAAGAAAGAGATTTTAACATTGAATTAATGATATGTTGCCAACAAGGTTTCTAAATAATTAAGTATTACTAAGTAAATAACATAGAGCACTTTTTGGTATCAATTCAACGTTAAAATCTGTTTCAAAATGTTGTCTCGATTCACCCCTGCGTTCCTATTCACCCCGTTTTACCGGTAACTAAGGCTAAGGACTTTAGATTATTTACACTTCCCTGTATCGAAGCAACTGCTCAAATGGAGTCCGCTTCGCTCGAAACATAAACTCTACACTTCCCTGTATCGAAGCAACTGCTCAAAATGGAGTCCACTTCGCTCGATACATAAACGGGCACGTTTTATTACATTGTCTTTTAATTTAGATAATGACGTGTCTCTATCACTTTTCACAATATTGAACGCGTCCACTATCGCACTTCTTAACTCATCTCGAGTAGTACGCTCCTCAAAATAAACTAGTCTTTTAATTTCGGACCAGTGTTCAGATACGCACGCACTGCAGTAGCAAAATGGGCAGGGCATCCATCATGCTGATAGAACATACCGCGTAAATAAGCCAGAGGCACATCCTCCAACAACTCCGGTATCATAGTTTGCAGCATATCCAAATAAGAACCACCAGTCAAATGACCTTCAATAAAAATAGGCCCTATTATTTGATTGTTTATAATGCCTGCCCAAACATTCACGCTGAATCTAACCTGATGGTTATCTTCGAGAATGAGATGCGGGTTTAAAAACGACCAATAATGTTCGTTGTGAGCGTTATACAGACCCACTCGTGTAAATAACGATTCATCCGTCCAGAGTATGTTGGCAGTGACATTTTCTAATAACCACTGGCATAATGCGTTTCTCCTTGGCCCGTCGCCTTCGTAAATAGCATGCGCTCGACGAAAATGGTACGGATGTAATCCATTAGTATTTAATAATTTCCAAACGTAATATTGGCTAACATTGAATCGCCTAGCCGCCATTGTGGTACTACGACATGGGTCGCGTTCGAAGTACTCCAGTATGTCTTCCTCTAATTAGTCTACCGCGGCCCTGCGCGTGTGTGGGTGCTCGAAACTGTCCATGATCGAGGAGGCGCTGGGTTACAGCTAGGATGGTGGAGGTGAAGGGAACTGGAGGTCTGTGATCGCACGTGCGCGCAGTGAGTTCAGGTGTTCCGGCTGAGCATACAACCGTTTAGCCTCTTTCAGGTTATGGTGCGCCATCCCATAAAAATCCACCATTGCCCAATACTCCACGTTGGAGTACACGTATTGCCGACTCATTTTTAGCACGTGATTAGGTTGCGCGTGAGTGACCTACTACAGCGAAACGCGCGACGATACTAACTATGAAGGAAGGGCGGGGGCGGTCGGCGGCTAAACTGTGTTAAGCGTGGGGGCGGGGGCGTGGCTTACGGATCAAGCTGTCTGATCGATGAATGAATTTTTCATTGGGTACCGTTCGCATGTGCTGCCGATAGTGGATACGTTTTACACACACAAATACGTTTACTGCAAGGAAGCGTTACTTCGAGTTCTCATTATTTCACAAAAGAAAACACTAAATTTAATTTTGCGTGATTTTTTTTATTGTTACTTTTTGAAAAAAATAGTGCCAATCGTTTCGAGTTCGATGATCGAGTTTATGGCTTTCGGTTCCAGAACGACCAAAAATTAACCGTGTATATTGTATCTTTATTTTAGGTATCGGGTTTACAACATACATAATGAAAAGCAAACATTTGGCACATTGTATTCTTAAATATCTACTATAAAGATTGTGCCAACTTTCATCTTATAATATGCTTATGACTACAATTTAAATCTAACATATGTGTTTTAGGATTCCGGGTTTACAATACCCAGTATTTTCTTGAGCTTCTTTTGGCCCAGTATAATTATATTCTTTATACAATATTTTAACAGAGTTGATTGTACATGTAAATGGAGTGTGCGTGAATAACATCAGTTACGCAGACGATATGGTTCTGCTGAGCCCGTCAATTGGTGCCTTATGAAGGCTTCTGAAAATTTGTGAGTCCTTCGCGGTGGCTCATGGGCTCAAATACAACGCGAAAAAGAGTGAAATAATGATTTTCAGACCGGGAAACAAGCGGTACAAATTCGTTCTGAATTTCACTCTAAGTGGTACAGCTCTAAACAAAGTCGAGCAATTTAAGTATTTGGGCCACTCGGTCACCTAGGACCTTAAGGACAATGTGGATATAGAAAGAGAGCGCAGAGCGCTGTCTGTCCGATGCAACATGTTGGCCCGCAGGTTTTCACGGTGCACGGGGACTGTCAAAGTTACGCTTTTTAAAGCGTACTGTCAGTCCTTTCACATCTGTAGCCTGTGGGTTAACTATACACAGCGGACATACGGCGATCTGCGCATTCAATACAATAATGTGTTCCGGGTGCTGATGGGGCTGCCGCGCCACTGCAGCGCCTCCGCGATGTTCGCGGCGGCTGACACAGACGGCTTTGCGGCCATCATGCGCAAACGATGCGCATCTATCATGCGCCGCACGCGCGACAGTCCCAACACCATCCTGCGCGCGCTGGCGGACCGGTGGGACTCTCCGATGCTGGCGCGTTGGATGCGGCTGCATGCAGTCATTTAGATATTTGCCACCATCATCGGGAAGTCCAACCGGACCCACCACTGTTTTTTTTAGGACATTTTTAAAATCCTTTATGTATCACTAACACGAGTTTGTAAGCTCGCAACTTTACTAACAAATATGGATGTAATCGTAGGATGAGTCTGAAATAAATGATTTATTATTATATTATTATTAAAAATCAAAAAACATCCGCAAGTTTGCTGACAGCTTGCAGCCAACTCCGGCATCCTGTCAAAATAGAACGAGCATTTTTATATTTAAGGATCTGCAGACCACTGATCACGTGTTCCTTCGTGAAGACGCATTGCGTGACTCACTGCAAGCAGCCTACACAGGTCCTCACAAAGTTCTGCAAAGGGGTGATAAAACTTTTAAAATTTTATTTTAGGGCAAAGAGGTCACGGTTTCAATAGACCGACTGAAACCGGCCTACATTCTCCAAGACACGCACACCACACTAACACACAACCAACCCACTTCACAGGATACACCAGTCACATCACCGATGACGGCGACCGAAGATGACAATGTCAAAAGGACGCGGTCAGGCGGTAGGGTTCGTTTCCCAGAGCACTATCGCCCTTGACGGTCTAAAGAGGGGGGTGGTGTAGCGTTAACCTTTTTCCAACGTCTATGGTAGGTTGGATTTGAAGGAAAAAATAAAAAGATTACGAGTATGTTAATACAAGTGTTAAGAAAGTTGAAGATTAAAACACATTGACTCTGATTCACGTATTTATTCACGGCGGGGTACCGCCGCCGGTCAGACGGTTCATTTGATTGACTATCTATTAATTTACTAGCATTTCCAACCAACTTGCTTCGATACGATCAATTTTTTGTAGAAAATCTCGTTGGGTGTTAAATTGTTAAGTCTGAGAGCGCTATGAGTATGCAATCTCCTATTTTTAGGAGATGGATAGTTTAGCTATTTCTATTGCTTTAAGCTTAGCGGTACCCCGCCGCGACAATATAGCGCCATTTCAACGAGTAAACCTTATCGTGCCATCCATCCATTTCTATACCTAATTAAAATATATGGTGTTACTCAATCGAATTTGATGGCTCAACGATTGGCATTATTTTTGACTTTTTTAAATGTTCGCTTTTCTTTTTTGCTTTTGGGTTTTTTTTAATTTAGTTTTCATTTTAAAATCTTTAAACTTAGTTTAGTTTTTTCAAGTGTACTAGTGTGCTGGATATCCTGGTTGCAGCATCAGCTCATTGTGTTGCTACCATTGCATTGTATGTAGAATTAAGCACTGATCAAAACAAATCGAAACACGACATATCTGCTATAATTTTTTCAACAGTGTAGGTACTAGTGTGCTGGATATCTTGGCTGCAGCATGAGCTCATTGTATTACCACCATTGCATTGTATGTAGAATTAAATACGGATAAAAAAAAGTCCAAACACGATATATCTGCTATTATTTTTTCAAGAGTGTATTGGTGTGCTGGATATCCTGGCTGCAGAATCGGACCAAGAATTCTATAATCTTGCATATTTATACAATAGCGTACATGGGTGTTTCTAATTTTAGGTCACACATATGTTTGAAAGTAAAGTTATGCGTCTAAGATCCTTACCGCAGCTAACAAAAGATCTGATTACCTTGAAAGGGCTGAACCGATTTTGATAAAACATATCTAAGAAGAAGAACCATCGCTAGAAAACCTGCTTTCAAATAAAAAAATAACCGCTTTCAAATCGGTTTACCCGTTGAAGACCTACGGTGCCACAGACAGACACACAGACAGGCACACACACATAGCGGCCAAACTTATAACACCCCTCTTTTTGCGTCGGGGGTTAAAAACCATGCTTGGCAAAATATTCATAAGTGATAAAACGTATGAATATTTTGCCAAGAATGGATACATGGATAAAGCATGGAATAGTAGAATTAAATGTATACAAAATTAATCTGAAAACAGAATCATATAATAAAACAGTGTAACGTTTTTAAAATGCAACATAAAATTAAACTAAAAAGGAAATAAAAAAATGAGTGGTTTTTAGCCGGTTCGGTTCCGGCACTAGCACGGCACGGCTGTGGGACAGTGGAGGTGTCCGTTGGGATTGCCCACAATGCCGGCCAAAACAAAAAAAAGAACCTAACCTAATCTTAAGTATTCTGACAGTAGATGGTACCCAACGCTGGTATATAATAATGAGAAGAAGAAAACACAAAAAATAATGTTAATACACAAATATTACTAACAAAGTAGACGTTTACGTTAAACGTTACATATAGATTTTGAATTAATATGCGTTCACAGAACACATCTACCTACTAAGTAATATACCTACACGGACAGGCAGACAGACAGCCATGACAAATGTATAAGGTTTCTGTTTTTTGCCATTCGTAAACGGAACCTTAAAAAACGCGTCTACTTGAGTTTCTTGGTAACCACCTCCTTTTATTTTCGTCGGTTAAAAAAGAAGAGTTTATTCATTCGGTCGGTAGGTTTTGTTAGCAGAGTCCTTGGAGGTCTACTCTCTAAGTCCGTCAACGAAAATACGGGCCCGTCCGAACGTAGTCCGTAAAGACGGAGTAACCCCTACTCCTGATAATTGCGGATTTGTGAGTTTCGAACGGAATTATAGACAATATTCGTGAACGAATGATGTATGGCAATAGAGTTGCGCTATTTTAACGGTCGATTACCGGTTTATTAACTTTATGGGTTTCCAGTTTTTAAACAAAAAATATTATTATTGTTATTGTTAAAAATGTGATCATCTTATTATGTCTTTATATTATATTTTATATTATAATATTGAAATATTTTTGCCATTTTTGTCCGAATTGTGGCATTCCATTCATAAAACCATTCATAAAACTTTTTTATTTCAATGAATCTACACCCGAGTGTGTCAAGTACTTTTATAATTAAAAAATAAATAATAAAATAAAATTTATTCAAAAATATAAGGAACAACGTTTACAGTTTGTCTTAAATCTATCACGTCAAGTTCACCATGATTTGTGCCTGAACTAGGTAATCCTGTGTTTCAGGCGATTGAAGGTAACTTTAATTGACAAAAAAAAAAAACTCTCACATCAGATCTTTATCTTGTACCTTTGCCTTTCTTTGTTTTGACGGCAATTTTCAAATGAAATGACAGTTTGTTATTTACATTATACATATTTAAACATAATTCGCATTATTTATACGACTCGGGAACTTTCCGTAATAAATTGTAATAGTAAAATAGCCTCAACCTGGTTCACTTTAAATACCGAATGTATTCGTTGAAGCGTTGTTGGTATACAAACGTTAAACAAACGTTAGGCGGATGGGTATGTAATTAGTGCACATGTTGTACGCTATTATGTCCAGTCACAGTAGATTGTAGATCGCACCTACAAAACAATGGTGAAACGATGAATATTTAATCGATTTGTCCATCAGCTTCTGGAAACGGCAGGGCACCGTATAATTTAATGTTTTACAATTGTCACGGTTGCAAAATAATAGTCGTCCTAGAGCCAACTACTTCGTAGGAATATGAATGCTAAATAAAGCAATTATGCCTATATGGAATTTAGCATATAAAATGATAAATTCAAAAGCCAATGTTACTACATCGATAGACATTGTACTTATTCAATCATAAAAGTATTTGATTATTTTACATTCCAATCAGTTTCCCAAAGTTTGAGCAATGTAAGTTTCAATTGACACCGATGTAATGTATAAGAACATGTCTGTGTGTGTTACAAATTTACAATGGTTACTGGCATCGTGATTTTGCTGGACACGCGTTTAATATTTCTTTACCACGTCGACCGGTTTCGATGATTCTGTTTTTATTCATAAGGGGTTATCTCAACTCTCTCCAAATTTCCAAAATTTCGCAACGGGTGATCCGGCTCGAAGGACCAAAATAATTATGTTGAGCTTCAGATCTTATATCTTTTATGGCGAACATTATAATCTTCTATTATGGTGCCGGGGCAGATTGCCCTATTCTCATTAAAGCACGGCAATATCAGTACAGCTTGTTCGTGTCCAGCTGTGGACGTTTTGATGACATCAGAAATACCTATTTGAATACCAGATAGACCTGCCACAATATTTTATAATTTTATTAAAGAAAATGTCTGTACCCTATGTGCTGTATATAATGCTAGGAGAACCACTAGCTTCTTAGTGATTCTTCCAATTGACAGCTCTCTGTTAGGTATCCATTCTGCGACAACATTTAGAACAAGTTGTGGATCCCAGGTACAAGTGTATTTTGGAGTGGCAGGTCTCAATTTATAAACGCCTTTTAGAAGTCTTTTAACTTGGTCGTTAGAAGTTACAATACTACCTAACAGTAAGGAAGGAACTGAGCGATGATAATTCAAAGATCCGTATGTGGCACCTTTGTTAAATAGTTTAGTTAAACAGAACTGCCACCATAATTAATTATAGGTACCGTTGTACTGGGACAGCGTATTCTGGGATAATGAAGCCATCATTAGGTCAAGCGCAAGGCTTGGTGTTCCTCTGGACTCGAAGGCAGACCTGAGAGCACCGATGCAGCCAGGGTAAACTGTCTCAGACTGAGTGGTGTCCTGAAAGCGGACAAGGAAATATTTGAATCAGGCGTTAAGTATAAAAAATCTGACTGTCGTATTTTATTAAGCAATGGAAACCATAGCTGCGACGGCGAATAAGGGAAAAATAATGAAAACTGTTGCTTCGTCTTTAATAATTTTTTGTATGCATTTCAAAACCAAAGAGCAGGGTGGAAAAGCGTAGAAGTACCCTGTGTGTTTCTAATTTATTGTAAATGCATCTACTGTCATGGCGTCAGGGTCCGGTTTCCATGAGACATGACATACTTTTTGATTTTGCATTAGTGCGAGAAGCGAACAGACCTATTACTGGTTTGCCAAAAAAAGCCAATACATATACCCTATATATATTCCTTGCCAATATATATTCCCTTCAGAGAGGTTCCATTCGATATCGGGACTGATTCTTCTCGACTCTTGATCTGCTTCTATGTTATCTTTAGTATTTATATACGACGCAAATAGCCAGATATTCCGTTTCTCGCACCACTGCCAGATTGTTTTGGTTTTAGTTGGTTAAATGAGAGAATTGACTCTCTCATATTTTATTTATGGAACTAATAGCAGTGGTGTTGTCAACGCGCAGCCAAATATTTCAATCATTGTACTTTTGGTCTCAAGCGAAGCATTTCAGGCCAAGAAAGACAGCAAGCAACTCAATTTTTTTTTTTTTTATTTGTTTTTTCAAAATCTGTAATTATATAACATATAAAAAATCTGCCAAACTGCAAAACAGTTTGTCGGCAGTTGTTCTCGTTTCACATTAACATTAAAACAAATTTCGATTTTTTTTTTATCAAATAATTAAAATAAAAAAGAAAGTGAACTTACAGATTCATACACATACATCCATGGAAAATTATTACTATTGTCCATGGATGCAAAACAAGCTATGGACACAATGAGAGGTAATGTTTTTTAAGTATATTTTTAAGCTGGTTGGCTGATTTGGCATGCGATATTAACTGTGGGGATAGCTCATTTTCTAACGTCGGAACTACATATTTTCTAGTGCGCTTACCAAAGTAGTTCGTGACTTTGGGAACAGCAAGTGTCTTCTTTTTCGATAAACGAGTTGGGTACATATGCCTACGTTCTTCCTTGTAATTTTGATTATTTAATTGTTCAGTCAAGATATTAAGCTTACTTTTGAAATGGACCGGAAGTATTTACATATTTTGAATAGCTTTTCATAGTTTCTATTTAAACTTTTTTTAGTGTTACTATCTACAAGTAGTTTAAGTAGCCTTATCTGCAAGGTATTGATTTTATTTAAATATGTAGGGAACGTAAGGCCATATGCACCCAACCCATATTCGATAACTGAGTCAGCCAGTGCATAGTATAAAGTATACAATACTTTTCTGTTGACAGCATGTTTAAGAGTCTTTAGTTTACCCAGAATGGATCGAAGCTTATTGAAAACGTTGTTGACATGCAGATTCCAAGTGAATGTGTTATCTATGACTAATCCTAGGTACTTATAAGATGTTACTGTTTCTAAATATGAGCATTGACAATTCAATTTGTTGTTATGTAGACATTCGTACGAATGACCTTTCACTCCCATTGTCCCAAAATTATTTTTATTTTTATGATACGGCGAGTGAATGAGCATGCACTTAGTTTTACTAATGTTAATTATAATGCCATTATCATGTGCCCACTGAACTACACTGTCAAAATCGTTTTGCATATCTTGCTGTATCCGATCAATATTATTATGGCTATAAACCAGGCAAGTATCGTCAGCATACATAAAGGCCTTACATTTTTTTAATACGTAAGACATGCTGTGTGTACGTGCATAATATATCCTAATGGCCCATATACGGAACCGGTCGGAACTCCGAATTTAATGTCGCCCCGTACACTTTGAGTTCCACTGACACATACTTTAAGCGATCTTTGGTCTAGGTACTCGCTAAACCATGCATTCATGGGGCCCCTAATGCCGCATTCATTCATAGCCTGCAGTAAGCCACCGTGCTCTAATGTATCAAATGCTTTTTTGAAGTCTATAAATATAACCATAACAAGTTTTTTTTCGTTAAGATGATTATTGACTTCATCTGTGAATTTCTCTAGCGCAGTAGCAGTACTTCTATTGATTCTAAATCCGTGTTGGACTTCATTTAAAATATTATTATTTTCTAAAAAGTTTGTGAGTTGTTTAACTATAATTTTTTCGACAATTTTATTTACCGTATTAAGTATTGCTATAGGTCTATAATTGCTGTAATCCTGATGCGAGCCCTGTTTATATAGACTTTTTAAGTTCCACTGGATATTGACATTTTTTAACACTAATATTGATAAAATAAGCTACTATTGGACTAATTTGTTCTTTAATAAGTTTTAAATCTTTAATTCTAATACCATCTGACCCCGGCGACTTGTTGCAGTCTAATTTTTCTATCACCGATTTTACGTCTTTCGGTAGGACTTTTTTAAATCTGAAACTTACGTTACAGTAATTTACATAGCTCACCCTGTCCAAAAAATTGTGTTGACATTTATGTTTAATCATATCGACTTCTTTCGTAAAGGTTTCACAGAAATTGTTACAGATATTTTGCAATGATTCATTTTTAAGTAAATGCTTCTCTATACAGAATCTACTCCTAGTTTAGACCTACCAAGCCAGCTATTTATATTACTCCATATGTTTCTCATGTCTCCCTTACAACTAATTATCGCTTCACGCCTACTTTTATTTTTGGCCATATTTATAAGCTTCTGTGTCTTATTTCTACACCTAGTGTACTGTAAACGTTTATTATTATTTTTAGGATCACTTTTCCACTGTCTAAATAGCATGTCTTTGTCTTCTATAAGCATACGTAACTTATCAGTAACCCACGACTGTGTTTTGCGTTTAGAGCATACCGAGTTATCTATTTTAGAGCTTTTATAAATATCGCCAAAAATCGCAAACATGTTTGTGTACAATTCGGTCGGGTCTTGTATTTGTAACAAAGATGACCAATCCACATTATTAAGTTTGTCTCTTACAGCTTTGTTGTCGTATCTCGTTTTACTCACACATGTTATGTCTCTTTCCTTATCAATAACAGCTGAGATTCCCGTTAGATAGTGATCGGCGACCTGGCTCGTTAGCGTGTAAGCGTGAACGTCGCTCGCCCCGCCACTCACATTTCGCATGAAGACGTGATCGATGCATGACGCCACTCGCTTCTGTCCAACAACCGCCTCGCGCGTTATATCTTGAATGCCGCAGTGTAGTCCCAAATCTGCTAACGTATTTAAATATCTATTTGCCGAAGAATCCAGTGCATTCTCTAACAAGTTAATGTTACAGTCCCCTACTAATATTATATCAGTGTTCGTGGGTAACGGTCGAATAATGTTTTCTAATTCCTTCGTAAAAATACTTTTATTTGTGTGCGGTGGCCTATACCAATAGATAAGCGTTGTAAACATTCTTAGCAAGGTGCCCGTGCACCAATTCAAACGTCGATACATTATAGTTGTGTAGTGGACTGTACTGAAGACTATTTTTCACATAAATAAGTATGCCTCCTCCTCGTTTTTTTTCTCTGGTTTGTGAAAACATATTAAAACCATCAATCGTGTACATGGATACTTCATCCTGTCTAATATTTATTTCTGTGAGACACAATACATCCAGTTGATTCAAAATCTTTTGTACAAGTACCTTCAACTGATTAAAATGTTTTCTTATGGAACAAATGTTAATGTGTATGATTTGTATTTTAGTTTCGTTCGTTGTTACGAAGGTAGACCATTTTTTAATATCTGTGAATTTTATATATTCAATATCCTGTAGCTGTGATTGTAGATCAATGTTTATCGCCATGATGTAATTTTATTGATAGCACTATTGTTTATGAGTTCGAAATGATATTGAAATTTTATTAGACCTTGTCTTTTTGTATGTATGTTTCTATGTCACCCTCATTCCGAATATGGTAGATTTTTTTGTCAGTATCGTTTTTTTTTATTAAAATTTTGGCATCCTGTATCCATATATATTTATAGGTTTCTTTAAGCTTTGTCTTTGCCACCCAAAATAGTTGCCTGTTTTGCCGGGTTATATGCTCATTTATGAAGACTCGTGTTGTGTCATTGTTGTTAAATATCAGGTGGTTTGTAATTTGTGATTTTCGACTTTTAAGCCATTCCACTCTCGCCGCTTTTGTACGCAGTGTAACAACTATGGGCCGAATTTCTTTCTTTTCAGATCCTACCCTCCAAGCACTTTCTATTTCGGTTTTATCTAATTTTAGGATATCAGCACATTTTTTTACTCATATAATTGGGATAGAACTTCACTTACAGGTAAGTTCGTTTAATCATCAATTATATTGCGTACGTTTCATTCTTCAGATAAATAATAGACCATGTAGATGTTTAGAGATTAAAAATTTTGTAACTAGATAGTATTAAATGGATAAGATTAAAAACTAGTGTTTTACTTCTAGAAATCATTAAATTACTCAACACAACTCCAACATTCTTAGATTTGTACAAAACAAAAAAAGCTTTTAATTTAATAATTATTAGTTGTTTTATGAGTTTACAACATTCATTTCGATACTTATTAAGAAAAATTAGGAACAATCAGATAAATGTATTTACTCTAATCGCAGGTAATGTCCTGGTTGTTAACCTGGGAGAAAAACTGATCTTGCGAAACAAACGTCATCGCTCACTGGACGATTATAGAATTTAGCAAACGTCTGCGATGATTGTGACCAACCAATAGTCTTCCTGATGACGTCCAGCGAGACGCCTTGCGTGCGTGCCGTGGATGTGGCAGCGTGTCGGGTGCTGTGCCGTGAAGATGTCGCCGTTTGAGCGGATTTTTTAATCAGCGATCTTTGTATGTCAATAGCTTTAGAAGCTTTCTTTTGAAGCTTTCTGAGAGCTTTTCTCCAAACAGCATCTCGTCTCTTTCATGGTCTTTTATAAGTGGCGTAAAAGACTTGTCCAGACATGGAGTTATGAGTTTTGTCCTCACCTGAGTTTCAGTATAGTGTAGGTCGGTCAGGATCCTACAGCTATCAGAAAGAATCTTAATAGCCTGAACTTTTTCATCTGTTAGAAGAAGCTGGGTAATAGCCTTATTAGCGCGCTTATACCGAGGCCTAGTTCATCTTGTTTCAACTGTATATTTTTATCACATCTAATAATAATTTATTTTTATTGATTGATTGTATTATTTTTATTTCTGAATTATTCTATTTTAATTCCTATTTTCATAATTAATTGTCACTTGTGCCTTGATGTGCTGTGTCACGCTAAACGGTCATTAATTCATTGTGCATTTTCTGTCTATATTGGGCCACCAAGATACAGGCTGTGCCTAGTTTGGGGCCCACGGTTACTTCTACTTATGCACTCTGTTAATTATCATTGTTTCTGTTTGTTTGATCCTAACTTGTGTGTGTCAATAAATTGATTATTATTATTATATTATTATTTCTGAGACCGCAGCCTTAATTTCCGGATTCAAAGTAGACGCCCTAAGGAGTTTACAGTTCTCCGGTATCTGATACTCTTTTAGTATTTTTTCCTTGAGATCCTTGGCAAGTCCTTTTTTTAGTAAAGGAATCCAACGTTGTGCTAAAGTGTGGTGAATATTTTCGCCGTAAATCGGCTGTTCATCCGTGGTATCGCCCAGCGCTGATAGTAATTGCGGATCGAGCTGCGGAGAATCATCCTGCGCTATTTGAAAAGGCGCCTCTGGAGTCATTTCAATGTTTTCTTGAACGTCATGAGATTCAACTGGAACGTGAAGCTGCATCGCCGTGATGTCATCTTGCATGGTGTCGTCGTCTGAAACGATCGTATCGTTTCAAAGGTGAACAAACAGGCCAAGGTTCCGCTTTTTAAACCCTCGTGTTGACCCGCAGTCAACCTCCAGACATATTTTACACATCATGCTATACCTTCGTGATACCCTCGAAGTGATATCCTCCAGGCTAGCTTAGAGATGCTAGTTTATTAATTTTACACATCATGCTATACCTTCGTGATACCCTCACAGTGATATCCTTCAGGCTAGCTTAGAGATGCTAGTTTATTAATTTTTAACCACATTAAAAGAGTATAAAAAGGTATCACGTATACACAGTATTGTTGTACACGGATTTTACCTAATAAAAATACACCATAACTAACCTTGATTTTTCACGGAATCCGACAAAGATGAATATACGCGAATATAATCACACGACTTCGTTTTTTGTTTGCACGTTCTTTAAGTCTTTTAATTTTACTTTCGTAATAACTAATTTGGGTGTCAGCGCTACGCTTAGACATAATGAAAAAGAAATTTGAAGATAACTAACAAAATATCACTGAAAATTATAAAAGTATTTAAGAGTGAGTGCTTGTTGCCGCGCACAATAAAAGAATTTGGAGCGCCGCCGCCGCTGCGGCGGGCCGGGCGTGGCGCGACCATGGGATTTTTTTCAATCTACCCTAATATCTTAATAAGTGCGAAGTTGCCAGTACGATGAAAGTACTACATGGTCTATTATTTATCTGAAGAATGAAACGTACGCAATATAATTAATATGAAAGTTGCGCTCGCTGTCTTTCCAACCACCGTTGACACGTTTGTTGTTACAAAATTCACCAACCTGTTTTAGAAGAATCAGTAAAGATTTTTAACACAACATTTTTAGATTCGAGGGTTGATGTTGATTTATATTTTTAATCCACCAATTTAAGTCAGGTAAGATTGCTGCAGAAGGTCTAATTTAGCTTCGTATATTTGATGTTTTTTAAGCGCTAAATATTTTTGTCTTTCTAGTTCTTTGGTATAGAGCCAGCCATATCTAACGGCTGGACAAGCTGCGGCGATCAACCTATCAAGCGAGAAAATTCCCTAATAGTACAAATCGGTAACTTTAAATATTTTTGTACAAATTGTAATATTTTGTGTCGCTTTTCTAATGGCAATTTTGTTGACATGTCTTTAGAGTTGTACATAAATCCTAAAAATTTGCAACATTGTTGTGAGTGTAGACTGCTTTTTTCCAAGTTAACTACAAAACCTAAGCAAGTCAATAATTTAAGAGTTACGGTAATATTTTTATGACACTCGTCGTAGGTATCTCCAAGACATAATAAATCATCAAGATAGATACCTAACATATTTATATCCACGATGCCTTAAATAACCTACAACCTCTTTCATGATTTTTGTGAAAGTTTGAGGTGCGGAGCATAGTCCGTAAGGCAAAGCGTTAAATTCATATTTGTAATTGTGCAATTTTTCGTCTTCAAATTGAAATCTTAAATACTTGCGATGAGATCTAGCTATACAGGGACAAGTAAGTATGATTCTTTAAGATCTATGGTTGCCATGAAGCCCTTTCTTGGTATCATTTTTGATGCAGTTCTATGGTATTCCATCTTAAAATGCTCATTCGAAACGAACTTATTTAATCGTTTAAGATTTAGTATGAATTTATAGCTACCATTCGACTTCGGTGTCAAAAAAATGTTAGATACAAATTGGTCAAATCTAGGTTTTTGTTTCGTGATTGCGCCTAAATCTATTAAGTTACTAATAGATACTTTCATGTCCCGTTTTTCCTTGACAGAAAATACATTTTGGGGAACACAACTTTACGCGAAAAGGGTATGTGGTAACCGTGAACAATCCAACTCAGCACAAGCGTGTTCTGTGTAATGCCACGCCAACAATTATAGTAAAATTGTAGTCTACCAGCATGTATCAATCCTTGTTTCTCGATCGCTTTTGAGGGCTTTATTTTATCTGGTAAGTTACTTCCGAAGAGGGTTTCATCTCTGTCTTGATCCTGTATTAAGGTTAAGAACGACTGTCTAAACCTGGCGTCATAAGTTTTGTTCGTACTTGCATCTCGGTAAAGTGGAGATCAGTAAGTATTCGGCAGCTTCTGACAACATTTTCACAGCTTGTACCTTGTCATCACCGGTCAGCAGCAGGGTCTTTGTCTTGTTGATAGCAGAAATGCCCAGGCCGAGTTGGTCCTGTTTGGTTTGACGCTTTTTATCTCTGTTTCTTACTAAATCAGTGACAGCAGTCGATATTTCTACGTTCAAAGTAGGTGCTTTGAGTAGCTTGCAGTTGTTAGGAATATACGTATATCCTTTTAAAAGCGTTTCTTTAGCTTCGCTTTGTATACCTTTTTTAAGAATTGGAAACCAACGTTGAGCCAGCTTGTCGTGTATGTCCGGGCCGTAAACTGGAATATCAACAACAGCATCGCCCAAAGCTTCTAGTAGCACAGGGTCGAGTTCAGGCTCAATTTCTTCCGACGCCGGTGGCTGGTGGTCGGGTGACTTAGAAGTTGATGGCACCTCTGGTGGTGTTTCATCGACATCAATGTTTTCCTCTACGTTTTGCGTTCCGTTCTGTGAAATATACATTTTATTTTTATTGTGGTTAGTTTACAAAAAAATGTTAAGAAGATTCTCAGATCGAATTATTTTTCAAATAGAAATATTTCAATGTTTAATCATTGATTTTTATAGGGATCCTTGACCCCAGGGTCCAAATGGTACCCTTTTCTGTAGTTTTTACAACATCAAACACTTTGTGTTAACCCGCAGTTAAACCTCCAGGCTGATATTTTCAAGCGTCATGCTAACCCATCGTGATAACCCGCAGTTGATCCTCCAGGGAAGCTTATAGACGCTGAACGCATAGATAAATTCAACTTATTGTGACTGTCTGTCACGTACTCCTATTTAATAAGCAAATATCTTAGTCTGGAATGTTATTCCAAAAATTACCACACGATGTCGGCCGCGTGCAAAACATTAAACCTCGATTTTATGACTTTACAACTTGACAAGTTATCGTAATGAATGGCGAAACGTCTTTCTTCCTTTGAATTGTAAAACAATATTGGATTTCTTGGGAACGCATAAATCCAATAGACGGCTGACAGCCCAAATGTAATATTTTAAGAAACTCTTAAGAAAACGTTAAAAGACCCGATTTCTACGCGCAGCTCACAATAGCCGAGCAACATCTGGTTGCAATATACCACGGTCAAAGCATCCTAAGGGATACTTAAAACAATTGAGACATTTGCACAAAAAATACCATTAAACCATTTCTGGGAAGAAATGCGTCGTGTTTTTAGAGAAGCTGAGCCCGGAGGAAGGGTGGTGAACGAGGGACAGTTGGTTGAAGATCGCGGAAGGGTCCGGACGTTGAGGCGAGTGGAGTTTAGTCAGGGTAGTGAGTCTAACACGTCGAAGTGCTAGGACGTCCTAGGTTAGACTAGTGCAATTAGCGTAGTTTTGGTACAAAGATGCACAAGCGAAGCAAAGAGCGAATTATATTTTAAGTTAAATATAAGTAGTAGTAATAAGTCTAGTCGAAGTAAGTGTGGAGAAGTGGAAGGAGACGAGCTGAGGCGGAGGCGAAGCTGGTAAAGTGTGCAGTACTCTGCAAGTGAGTTGTAGACTTCTCTATTTTCAACGAACACGTGGTAAGTGTTAACTATAATGAACTCCTAGCTTAAGTAGCAGTTTGGCAGTAGCGCAGAGGAGCTGTTAATAATCATTTATTTCAGCATGACGGAGCAGCCGCTTTATATCATCACAATGTATACTATTATCTCATGTGTTATGTGTCCACCTCCTAATCCGCACCTCGGCAAATATCCGTCATCTGCGTTTGGTTATAGGGAGCGAGGAACGCCTTTTGCTACACTATTCACACATTTCATGCATACGACATGTACACTGTACACTAATACACCCGACTATTGACGAATGTTGACTTTATATACTGACGCACCACAAATGGAAGGCAGAATCGTAATAATCACATTTCGACTAGAACAATCTATATTGTCTAGTCTAGTCAGCGGTGAAGGCAACACCGTATTCAGTTTGATTGAAACAAATTATATTGTTCAGTAATATTTATATCACCGACTTGTACTTATGGTACAAATTAGCCAAACGCTGCTGATGAATATTGCTTCCTAAAAGGTCCAGCTCAGAAACATTGCGTAGGCATTGTTGGCGCACATTTCGGGAGAGGGGTAGGCACCCTGAAATATCTCGCACTGAATTGATAACTCCGTTCTAAGGAACGCTAGGGACTAAAAGTCAAACCCGGCTGTTTGTACCGTTAAAAGTCATCCCGGCCACTGATAGGCCTATTGCTGAATCGACAATAATTAACGAGACACGCAACCACGACAAGGGGTAGAGTAAAGAAATGTGGAGTGACGATAATATATTACCACTCCGGCGTCCACCAATAACAAACGCAATATGTTCTGCTAAGGACTGAATCTACGGTGCGCTTGTGCAAGTTGTGTATTAACATAGTCAAGGTGTAGATTGCCGTAAGGGTGTTACTAACATGAATTCGCGTGTAGGAAGAACTACTAAAACGTGCCTTCCTCAATGGCAGCAGGACTTCTCAGAACTCTGTCTTAGGATTGAGAAAGACATGGAGATAATGCTTAGGGAGCGTGGTCTGTTAGAATTCGTAGCAGTGTCCTTAGTGGGCCTATGCGCTTAGGTCTAGCAGTCACGTACTGGGGCAGTTATTGTAACCGTTTACATGCCATAGATATGGGTTCGTAGTACATATAAATAATAAAGTTAACGTAACTCTAAAATGATTAATTTCTTAAGCACAAGCGTAACGTTTCCCTTACCAACCTTTTCACCTCATATATCATATCTTTGCGCCCTCTTGTCTTATTAGCTTCATACCTTATTGAAGTTTTGCCTCATTGTATTTGATACTAGCTTCTGCCCGCGACTTCGTACGCGGATCCTGTTGCTTTTGCCAGCGACAACGGGGTCGTCAAGAAAATCGAAGATCTGAAACGTTTGATGTAGAATTCTGAGGCCCGGGGACGGGAAAACAACTGGATGAGCGAGACGATTGAAGACGTTCCAGATCTTTCATTTTCGTAAGTCCACAGGAAATGCCCATCAGACTAAAGAACTTTTGCTAAGACGTCATTCCTTAATATGTTATAGTGTCGCTGGGCTTTGGAGATTCACAACAGGGTTCCAGATCTCCAAATTTATTCTCACAGCAGAAAATGCTCTTCACGTGGAATATTTTTTGCTATGACACCATTTTTATATCTCTTATACTTTAGCTGTTCTGATGCGGTTCTGCATCAGGTGTTCCAATTTCCAAAATAAATTATAGCCTATATGTTGCCCAGACTTAATACCTACACAACAAATACCTTTTCTTCCCGTTATTCTGTCAAATAAATATGCCTTCGGGCTTGTGTTATTTGAGTGTTTAATTTCCTTTTCCATTTATCGTCGTGACACGGTAGCCTACCCGGTAACGCAGGGGAGCCGTCACTTAGATTTTAATTGATCAGGTATCTTCAAATTTAAACTATAACTATGCCTAGAAAGAGGTCAAATCTTTCCCAACGTTCCAAAGGAGCTAAAAGATTGAGGATCATAAGATTCCCAAGAATCTACCGAGGAGCGTCAGGAGAGACTTGATGCTGTTCGAGAACATCAGACTGCAACTCGCTCCGTAGAAACCTCTTCGGATCGCGAAGCACACCTGCGTTCTCAGCGTATTTACGCATTTACATCCAGGTCTCTAGAGACCAGTGAAGAAATCATGCATTGTCTCGTGAGTCGCAGACGTTCACGGATAGATAATTGCGCATTAGTTCTCAGCGTATCTACGCATCTGCTTCTAGGTCTCTAGAGATAAGTGCGGAACATGATGCGCGACTGTCCGCTATGTTAAGCGTTTGCCTAGGTTGGCCCGTGGATGGGTTACCTCCCATTACATACCGAGTTTCCTCACTTCCTCGCTGAACATCTGATGCAGCACCGCAACAGACCAGCTAAACTATAAGAGATACAAAAATGGTATCATAGCAAAAATTGTTCCACGTGATGAGCATTTTCTGCTAAGAGAATAAATTTGAAGATCTGGAACACCTGAAGTGGAACTCCAAGAGCCCAGCTACACTATAACATATATAGGAATGACGTCTTAGCAAGAGTTGTTCAGCCTGATGAGCACTCTCTGCGTAAAGACTTAGTTTGATGTACAGAATGCTTGGTTGACCCGTCTTAGCAAGAGTTGTTCAGCCTGATGAGCACTCTCTGCGTAAAGACTTAGTTTGATGTACAGAATGCTTGGTTGACCGCTTCGTGAAGGGTCTTTTTGTTGTAAAGGTATTAAATCTGGGCAACATATAGGCTATAATTTATCTTGGAAACTTGAACATCTGATGCAGCTTTGATTTCCATATCAGGTGTTCCAGTGTTCTTCGCGATCCGAAGAGGTTTCTACGGAGCGAGTTGCAGTCGGATGTTCTCGAACAGCATCAAGTCTCTCCTGACGCTCTTCGGTAGAGTCTTGGGATCTTATGATCCTCAATCTTTTAGCTCCTTTGGAACGTTGGGAAAGATTTGACCTCTTTCTAGACATAGTTATAGTTTAATTCTGAAGATAACTGATCAATTAAAATCTAAATGACTGCTCCCCTGCGTTACCGGGTAGGCTACCGTGTCACGAAAATAAATGAAAAAGGAAATTAAACACTCAAATAACATAAGCCTATTTAGGCTTATTTATTTCATGAAATAAAATAATAAATGGGAGTTTTGGCCAGTAGAGTCAAATTTTCAATGATTCATCGAATTTTCATCGAAAATCAGTTCTAAACTGTTACCGCCTTCACCGCGTGGAGGTACTCCCAGCTTATGTTATTTTATAATTATACAGTGAAATTAGTGATCAATTAGTGATGAATTAGTGATATCAGGTGTTCCAGGTCTTCAATTTTTTTTATTTTTTTTTTTATATTATATTCCACAACGCGTGTGCCTGATCTTCAATTTTTATACGTCAACAGAGAGTGCTCATCAGGCTGAACAACTCTTGCTAAGACGTCATTCCTATATATGTTATAGTGTAGCTGGGCTCTTGGAGTTCCACATCAGCTGTTCCAGGTCTTCAAATTTTATACGACAACAGAGAGTGCTCATCAGGCTGAACAACTCTTGCTAAGACGTCATTCCTATATATGTTATAGTGTAGCTGGGCTCTTGGAGTTCCACATCAGCTGTTCCAGGTCTTCAAATTTTATACGACAACAGAGAGTGCTCATCAGGCTGAACAACTCTTGCTAAGACGTCATTCCTATATATGTTATAGTGTAGCTGGGCTCTTGGAGTTCCACATCAGCTGTTCCAGGTCTTCAAATTTTATACGACAACAGAGAGTGCTCATCAGGCTGAACAACTCTTGCTAAGACGTCATTCCTATATATGTTATAGTGTAGCTGGGCTCTTGGAGTTCCACTTCAGGTGTTCCAGATCTTCAAATTTATTCTCTTAGCAGAAAATGCTCATCACGTGAAACAATTTTTGCTATGGTACCGTTTGTGTATCTCTTATAGTTTAGCTGGTCTGTTGCGGTGCTGCATCAGATGTTCAAGTTTCCAAGATAAATTATAGCCTATATGTTGCCCAGATTTAATACATTTACAACAAAAAAAAAATCATTTAAATCCGTCGAGTAGTTCCGAAGATTAGCGTGTACAAACAAACAGACATACAGACAAACAGACAGAATTTTTATTTTGGATTCGTGCTCTATTACTGTTTCCAAACCCCCCTCACTAATTTTTTTTAAAATATATTCAATGTACAGACACAGTTTTTTTACTGTTTTATTATATGTATAGATTATTCATGTATATGTCTAACTGTGAATTCCCAATATTAACTTCACCTTGTATCCCATCCCTGTCCCTTAGCCTCCAAGTACGGGACAGGGCAGCCCCAAATTGGGAATTCAGCCCTCTTAGTCGGTGGGAAGGCGACCAGTCAGGGACGAACCTTACAGGGCCGTGCGGATGGCGGGGCGCGGCCTTTTCCCCTTCGGGGGAAACCGACCTTCTTATTAATATTAATATAATTTAGGAAAAACGAAAATTTTATCAGCCTAGGGTAATTTAGTCGGTGGTGGACATCTCGTTCGCTAGCCCCGCTCTGTCACCGCGTGTCGTTGACTGGCGCGTCATGGAGGGGGTGGAGACCTATTCCGACCACCGGTATATCCGGTTTGACGTCTCCGCCCAGACCCCAAGCGCGCCGGTCCTACAGGCCCCGAGTGGTCCGCGTTGGGCGCTGAAACAGCTGGACCGGGAGCTCCTCCTGGAAGCCTCGATCGTGCAGGCCTGGGTGACATCACCGGTCAGGCCTGCCGACGTCAACAATGAGGCGGGTTGGTTCCAGGAGGCCATGTCCGATATATGTGACGTGGCTATGCCCCGGGTTCGGTCAGAAAGCGCCCGGCGTCAGGTGTACTGGTGGTCGCGAGAGCTGACGTCTCTGCGCGAGGCGTGCGTCGATGCGCGGCACCTGTACGCCAGGCATCGCAGGCTCCGCATCCGCCCTCCGGATGCGGCGGCCATTGAGGCGGAGCTGTATGAGGGATACAGAGCGGCGAAGACCGCCCTCCAAGAGGCTGTCCTGCGGGCCAAGGATGTGGCCCGCGAGGAGATGCTGGAGACTCTCGACAGAGATCCGTGGGGGCGCCCTTATAAGATGGTGCGGGATAAACTCCGCACCAGGGCCCCTCCGCTGACGCAGAGTCTCCGGCCTGAGCTCGTGGAGGACGTGGTGAGCGCTCTGTTCCCTTCGCGAGGGGAGCACACTCCCCCGCCTATGGCTCCGCCGCTTGCGGTGCTGGAAGCGGACCACCCAGAGGACGATGACGACATTCCGGAAGTGACCGGGGTAGACCTGAGAGTGGCGGTAGGCAGGCTTAAGGCCAAAACTGCCGCCCCGGGACCCGATGGCTTACCTGGCAAAGCCTGGGTCCTGGCCTTGGAGGCTCTCGGGCCCCGACTGGAGGGGCTCCTAAGCGCATGCTTGGAGAGAGGCCAGTTCCCGCTTCGTTGGAAGACGGGGAAGCTGGTCCTCATACGGAAGCCGGGGCGCCCTGCGGACTCTCCGTCCGCATACCGGCCCATCGTGTTGCTCGACGAGGTGGGCAAACTCTTTGAAAGAGTCATTGCCAACCGCCTCGCCGGGCACCTGGCGGAGATGGGGCCGGATCTTGCGGAACACCAGTTTGGTTTCCGCAGGGGGCGCTCGACGGTGGACGCCATCATGCGCGTGAGAGCCCTCACGACGGGGGATGCGGTGTCCCGGGGTGGGGTGGTCTTGGCGGTGTCTCTCGACATCGCCAACGCCTTCAACTCCATGCCCTGGAGCTGCATCAGGGAGGCACTCCGGTATCACCGGGTGCCGACCTACCTTCGTCGTGTGGTCGGGGACTACCTGTCGGACAGGTTTGTCATTTACCCTGGTCACAGCGGAGAATGGAACCGGCGAGAGATGTCGTGCGGTGTTCCACAGGGATCGGTTCTAGGGCCGCCCTTGTGGAACATCGGGTACGACTGGGTGCTGCGCGCCGACCTCCCTGACGGCGTCAGCGTAGTTTGCTACGCAGACGACACGCTGGTGCTGGCACAAGGGAGGTCGCACGAGGCGGCGGCCGAGCTAATGACACGCGGGGTTGCGATGGTCGTGGAGAGGATCCGGCAATTGGGTCTCGAGGTGGCATTGCACAAGTCCGAGGCCATGTGCTTTCATGGGCCTAGGAATGCGCCACCGTCGGGATTCATGCTCACGGTAGGAGGGGTTTCCATCGGCGTCGAGCCGACGTTGAAGTACCTGGGTCTCGTCCTCGACAGCCGGTGGAACTTCGTGGAGCACTTCCGACGTTTGGCCCCCAAACTGGAACGGGCCGGGGCTGCCTTCAAGCGGCTCCTGCCCAACCTGGGGGGTCCAAACGCCTCCTGCCGGAGGCTCTACGCGGGGGTCGTGCGGTCCATGGCCCTTTACGGGGCCCCGGTGTGGGCGCGTTCCTTGAGGCGGCGAGCCGCCCACTACCTGAACGCGCCCCAAAAGGTGGTAGCCGTAAGGCTGGTCCGGGGATACCGCACGATCTCCGGCGAGGCGGCGAGCCTCCTTGCCGGATTGCCGCCATGGGATCTGGAGGCGATAGTCCTCGCGCGCCTACACGAATGGCGCGTGGAGGCACTACGCCGGGGGGTAACTCTGCTACCGCGGCAAATTGTCGCTCAGCGGACAGACCTCCGGCGCGATCTCATGGCGACATGGAGAGAGCGACTATCGCAACCCCGTGCAGGGCACGCCACAATAGTGGCGATAAGTCCCCTCTTTGAGGAGTGGCTAGAGAGGCGCCACGGCGCCCTCACCTTCCGCCTGACGCAGGTCCTCACCGGACACGGTTGTTTCGGGAGGTTCCTGCACCGAATCGGGCGGGAGGAAACGCCCGGGTGCTACCATTGTGAGGATCGACCGGAGGACACGGTGGAGCACACGGTGGAGATCTGCCCCGCGTGGGCGGAGCACCGCCGTGTCCTCGTAGCGGCGATCGGCGGCGGCGACCTCTCGCTTCCGGCCTTGGTTCAATCCATGGTCCGGAGCGAGACGGAATGGGACGCCGTCACCTCCTTCTGCGAAGCAGTCATGCTAGCGAAGGAGGTGGCGGAACGTGAGAGGGAGAGAACCTCACGTCCCAGCCGCCGCGGGAGACGCACCGGGCGTCGGGGGCCACGTGGTGGCCCCCGGCCACCGTAGGCGCGGGCCTGTGGACGGTGAGCTATGGGCTAGCTCGCCGTCCGTCCGTCTTATGACGACAGGCCGTGTCGACGGCGCGTTCGTGTTCCACGCGCGCCTCAAGGAGAGTCAGCAAACAGGGAGGGGTCCGTAAGGACCGACGCCTGCCAGGGTTGCGGGACTGTTCGAAAGAGATACCGCGGCCCTGGAACACAAAGGGCAAAAGAAGGAACATGGATGGGTTTTAGTCAGTAAAAGTCTGACACTCCCTCCTGCTCAGCCCAGAGCGGGAGGGGTTATTTGATGATTTCCCATCGGTAAAAAAAAAAAAAAAAAAAAAAAGGGTAATTTAGGAACAGTCACATTATTAAGCAGCAATCTTTTCACTTCACTTTGTAATGGAAAAATTAAACTCACCTTGTATTTCCTCGGAATCAGATGATGAAGAGTACACTATTAAGCGACGATGCCTTTTTTATTGCCTTGCTTTTTCAATTTCTTTATTTTTGCACTATAATATTGTATTCTATCGACAGCACTAAGTTTGGGCATTTTTATTTTATTTTTACTTTGAACAAAAACTGGTTTTATTCCGGGGGTTAGTGTGCTTCGTTGCCGCGCACGAAAAAATAATGGCGAGCTGACATAGTGCCTACCCATAGAAAGAAAAAAAAGAAATAACTCAATTCGATTTACCAGTGCGAAGTTTCCAGTAGGATAAAAATTACTACGTTGTTATTGTATACATATCTGTAGAATGAAACGTCGAAATATAATTAAAAGGGATCCCTTTATAAGAAACGAGCGGTTTTTTCGGGTGTTTTCAGAATTAGGTTTTGTAAACAGTGCTCCGTCAATATTCAGATATTCACCGATTTAAAGAGCATGTGTTAAACATTAAATACTAGCTTCGCACGGGAGGCCATTTTACTTTAATATAGCCTTTGTTACTCAAGGATAATGTAGCATTCTAATCGTGAAACAATTATTGGAATCGGTCCAGTAGTTTTTGAGTTTATTCATTACAAACATACAAATCTTTCCTATTTCGATACCTTTAGGCTCAAAAGGCGTAACCGCCATTTTGGCCAAAATGAGATTTTAATGCAGTCATACTTAGTTTTTCGCCCTCTTTCGATTGCTATATTTAAAATGTCGATATTCGCAAAAAATGGCTTATACAGCCATAACTTTTAGGTCGCTAAACATTGATTTTCTCTAAATTTGGGCCGTAAATGAAATATGTTTCCTTTTTCATTAGCGCACACGTCTTAGCAGGTAAACAAAATTAAAAACTTGGAAGGAACTACGAGTATATCCAGTGATCTGTCTCTTTTGGCGTTTACGCCACTATACTAGCTATTTAAGAATTGTTGTTCGTACTTTTCTTATACAACCAGAGATTTTATCAAGTTTGGTGATTTCGTCCCCGAAATAAACTAAAATATTTAAAATTTGGCTTATACACCCTATTAAAATAACACTCCCCATTGCGAAAGCATGTTGTTATACCTACTATTCACGAAAATATTCTGTGTACAATTTTACTCTTTACGAGTAACACGCAAGATGCTTTTTGCTTCACCTGGGGTGAGTGTGATGGCAAACGTGATAGCAATGAAATTGCTAGCTGCCTAATAAAATATCTTGTTGAAGTTGATAGAAGAGGTGTGAACTACCTTTTATTGTACTGTGACTCATGCAGTGGCCAGAATAAAAATAAAACAGTGTTGGCTGTCTTCAATCACTTTTTAAAAAATTCTCTAAATCTGGAAGTCATACAGATAAAATTTTTACTCCCCGGACATACTTAAATGCCCGTGGATTCGGTCCATGCTGTAATCGAAAGAGAAGAGAATAATTGTTTGGAGTCCATCACAATGAAAAACCTTTTTTGTAGCAGCCCGGAAAAGGCCGAGACCCTACCATGTCAATGTCATGGAATATTCAGATTTAGCACAGTTGGCTAACCAAACATAAATTAAATTAAATTACGCCTTGTACGTTAAAATTTTTTTTTTTTTCAAAGCTGTAAGAACAGCTACTTTCGAAAAGTTCCAGTTAAAGTTCAAATAAAATATCCCATGAAAGAAAGCGCGATATAGGAACAAATACAATTATTTGCGAAGACACAAAAGAAAGGAATTAGCAAAAGCAAGGGAAAAAAAAGGACGGCCGGACGGACGGAGGAAGGGTAAAGGAAAGGACACGAAAACAAGGAATAGTAAAAATAAGAGCATTGAGATTAGTACAGATGGAAATGTTGTGAACGATGTATCCGGACACAAAAACTACATTATTAAGCCTTTTTATCACGCCAAACTTCCGATATCAGTAGCAAAATATAAAGTCTTTATCAGACTCTGTGACAATGGAACAATCCCCAAGACCTTTCATCAAGAGTATCGTCAGCTCTGTTCTACTGAAGATGTACCCGATACATTACCTGAAACCGACGACGAAGACGAAGATACAGAGGAAGAATAAAGTCTCATGTTTAAATCCTTTTCCTTATGTATTAGTATAATATTGTTTAAGATTATTTTTGTGTATTTTATCTATGGGCCTTAGTAGCCTGATAATAAAACTATTTAGTTTTTACGTTTCTTGTTTCTATGTTTTCTTATATGTATATCATAATTATGTATGACATCGTTAATTTGGTAGAATAATGCAATTAATTTGCTTTATTAGTGGCTGTGGTTTGTTTTTTGTTTTCAAGTATAAATATTAGAGGTAATAACGACAGAAGAAACGTCTTATTACATTCAAATTACGTTAAATGGATATTAGATTCCTACATGCATAAATGATAATAAGTGTAATACATTTCCATATTGTTAGTAATAAGATAGTACTATGACGACTATTATTGCACAATGATTATTATAACGATGACCGATTCTATTATAATTATAGCTGTGATTTAACATTTTTGATACAATATTATTTATTTTATTTTTATTATTTTATTATTATTAATTCTTTATTTTTTAATGCCGAGTTCTGGACTGCACTGCAGTTGTTATGAGTAGGCGTAGCACTAAAAGAATCAAGCAAATGACCTGATCGGTAAAAATCAATTTAGTTACCGGAGCTTATAATGAGAAATTATTGATGAGAAATGCCACAATCGTCTCTTACACCACATATTGGACAAAAGATTTGTAGCTTGCATCGTTTGTTAGATACTAGAATAGAAAGAGATTGTAACTTACGTCATGAATTTTTTAATTGATTTTGTATGAATTGCAATTATACCTTTAACTGTTTGTGCAGGAGCTTTTTTTTTTGGCGTAACCGCCTGCCATATTTAATTTTTTAGGGTGTATACGAAGTCTATTTTTTATTTGTTAGATTTAGTTAAGATATTATTCTACCATGTCCTTTATGACAAAATTCCAACAACTTTTGTCATTTGCATTTTTTTACAGCTATAACCACAAAAAAGTTATGTTGGAAAACTGTTTTGTTTTTTGGCTCTCCTGTAAAGTCGTGTTTTGGTGGATACGCCCTTTGAGCCTAAAGGTATCGATTTGTAATATTATTGGAGATGTAGACTGGTATTCAACAGCCTCCGGTTAGACTGGAAGCCGACATGGTTAGAAAAAGGCAGACAGATGATTTAATAGTTATGTTGTGCGTAGGTTGGTGTGCGCGGACAGCGTGGCGCCGCACCTGCGCGTGCTGCGCGCCGTGGGGTTCTGCCGCTCGGCGCGGGGGGCAGGGGCGGGTGTACGTGCGTCGTATGTGCGGCGTGCGTACCACTTGTTCGCGCTCGCCGTCACCACTACCTACGTGCTACTGCAGCTCATATATGCATACCAGGTCAGTCTCTAATTGATTGATGCCCTGAAAAAAAATATCTTTTCACTTCTCATGCTCTAAAAGTTCGTCTTTATGTCGTGCGTAGGCGACATAAAGTCGCTTTTTATGCTCTAGAGCATAAAGTAAAATCATCGTCGAAGACCAAGGCTATCTGCCCAACAGCCACACGAAAAACTTCAACTTCATAGAATAACCTCTTTATCAAGGATATACCAACAGCCAAAGTACTGTGACTGTTCCTAAAATACCCTAGGCTGATAAAATTTTCGTTTTTCCTAAATCATGTAAATATTAGTATTAGTGTCGGTTTCCCCCGAAGGGGAAAGGGCCGCGCCCCCCCAATTACTACACGGCACCTGTAAGGTTCGTCCCAGACTGGTCGCCTTCCCACCGACTAAGAGGACTGAATTCCCAATTTGGGGCTGCCCTGTCCCGTCCTGTGGAGGCTAAGGGACAGGGATGGGAAGGTGAAGTTAATATTGGGAATTCACAGTTAGACATATACATGAATAATATCAAATTCTATGAGGCAAAACATCAATAAGGTATGAAGCTAATAAGACAAGAGGGCGCAAATATATGACATATGGTGAAAAGGTTGGTAAGGGAAACGTTACGCTTGTGCTTAATTTTATTTTATTTTATTTTAATGTTTCCGGAAAGCTTACAGCTAGGCAGACATAATAGTTTTGTTAATGATAACAATATGGCCAATTACAAGCTTTCACAAATAGTTTAAGTTTATAATAGTTAAAGAAAACAAAAATAAAAACTAAAAGACAGTGAAGGATTAGTACACACATTAAACGTTAAAGAAAAGAAAAATAATAATTAAAATAACAAAGAACACAAATATTGACATCATTCAAGCATTGTCGAAGAAGCGGCCGCAAAAGGCCTTTTTCAATTTAGACAAGCTTGTATTAAAGATGTCGATATCAACCTCCGGGCAAGTCGCATTGTACTCACGGCTCGCCCTAATCATGTACGAGTTTTGTCTGTAATTAGTCCTTGTCGTTGGTATGTGCAACAAACGAGATTTACGCAGAAACGAACCAGGTACCCGCAGCCCAATCTTGCTTAGCAGCTCAGGGACATCACTGGATCCGTTTGCAATTTTAATTAAAAAGGCCAAATCTGAGATTTTTCTTCGTTCATACAAAGGAAGAATATGAAACCTTTTGCAACGTTTAAAATAATTTGGTAGATATATTTTGGAACGAAATTGAATGTACCTTAAGAACTTTCTCTGTATGCCCTCTAATCGAGCGATATATACGTTGTATTTAGGGTTCCAGACTTGAGAGGCATACTCGAGGTGACTACGAACGAATGAGCAATATAGAATCTTGATAGTTTTGATGTTCCTGAACTCTGATGAGACCCTGCAGATAAAACCTGGAGCTTTCGACGCTTTGCTAACAATATTATTTATATGTGTGTCAAAAATAAGCTTCGAGTCAAAAGTAACCCCCAGGTCCCTAATAACGCTGACTCTTTCTATTGGAGTATCCATAAGTTTGTAGGAAAAATATAAAGGGTGTGGTTTGCGGGTGAAAGTGCACACATAGCATTTGGAGACGTTTAAGTCCAACTTATTTAATTTGCAGTAGGTTTGAAAAGCGTTTAGCGGTTCTTTGGCACAATTAGATACACTGTTTTTGAGAGATAGTTAATTGTTGCACATGCACTGCACCTGAGTTTGTATTGATAATTGAAGCCAAATTGACGGTTTGTTGTTAAAATGTCTCGTAAATCACTTTGTTTTGGTTCACCCACAACCCCAGTCTCGGTTGGTATTAATAATGATAGATGGTAAAAAACTAATCAAGAACTAATCCTTGTATGCACTACTATCATGTGGGTCACTGCTTCTAGTTCAATTCCGCATGAAAAAATCACGATTGTTATCAAATAACTATTCTTACTTATTTATTTAGCGCGGAGTCGCTCTGTACGTGACAGCAGCGCCGTCTGAACTGAGTTAAGAAATTCATCATTTAGAGTTACGTTAATTTTATTATTTATATGTACTACGAACCCATATCTATGGCATGTAAACGGTTACAATAACTGCCCCAGTACGTGACTGCTAGACCTAAGCGCATAGGCCCACTAAGGACACTGCTACGAATTCTAACAGACCACGCTCCCTAAGCATTATCTCCATGTCTTTCTCAATCCTAAGACAGAGTTCTGAGAAGTCCTGCTGCCATTGAGGAAGGCACGTTTTAGTAGTTCTTCCTACACGCGAATTCATGTTAGTAACACCCTTACGGCAATCTACACCTTGACTATGTTAATACACAACTTGCACAAGCGCACCGTAGATTCAGTCCTTAGCAGAACATATTGCGTTTGTTATTGGTGGACGCCGGAGTGGTAATATATTATCGTCACTCCACATTTCTTTACTCTACCCCTTGTCGTGGTTGCGTGTCTCGTTAATTATTGTCGATTCAGCAATAGGCCTATCAGTGGCCGGGATGACTTTTAACGGTACAAACAGCCGGGTTTGACTTTTAGTCCCTAGCGTTCCTTAGAACGGAGTTATCAATTCAGTGTGAGATATTTCAGGGTGCCTACCCCTCTCCCGAAATGTGCGCCAACAATGCCTACGAAATGTTTCTGAACTGGACCTTTTAGGAAGCAATATCCATCAGCAGCGTTTGGCTAATTTGTACCATAAGTGCAAGTCGGTGATATAAATATTACTGAACAATGTAATTTGTTTCAATCAAACTGAATACGGTGTTGCCTTCACCGCTGACTAGACAAGACAATATAGATTGTTCTAGTCGAAATGTGATTATTACGATTCTGCCTTCCATTTGTGGTGCGTCAGTATATAAAGTCAACATTCGTCAATAGTCGGGTGTATTAGTGTACAGTGTACATGTTGTATGCATCAAATGTGTGAATAGTGTAGCAAAAGGCGTTCCTCGCTCCCTATAACCAAACGCAGATGACGGATATTTGCCGAGGTGCGGATTAGGAGGTGGGCACATAACACATGGGATAATAGTATACATTATAATAGTATACATGCGTGCTGGGATGGCGGGCAAGTCGATATAGCCGAGGTATAGAAACTACAAATGATAGTACGTCTGTGTAATAAAACTTAAGAGCTGTGTCCACGAGAACACTGCCGACAAACTGTCCTGCAGTTTGGCAGAACATTTGTAAAATATTCTTGTGTAACTTTTGATGAAATAAACAAAAAAAAAAAAAAAAAATTATGTTTATACAAAGCGGCTGCTCCGTCATGCTGTAATAAATGATTATTATTAGCTCCTCTGCGCTACCGCCAAACTGTTACTTAAGCTAGGAGTTCATTATAGTTAACACTTACCACGTGTTCGTTGAAAATAGAGAAGTCTATGACTCTCTTGCAGAGTACTGCACACTTTACCAGTTTCGCCTCCGCCTCAGCTCGTCTCCTTCCTCTTCTCGACACTTACTTCAACTAGACTTATTACTACTACTTATATTTAACTTAAAATATAATTCGCTCTTTGCTTCGCTTGTGCATCTTTGTACCAAAACTACGCTAATTGCACTAGTCTAACCTAGGACGTCCTAGCACTTCCACGTGTTAGACTCAGTACCCTGACTAAACTCCACTCGCCTCAACGTCCGGATCCGATCTTAAGCCAACTGTCTTGTCTTCGTTCACCACCCTTCCTCCGGGCTCCGCTTCTCTAAAAACACCACGCATTTCTTCCCAGAAATGGTTTAATGGTCTTTTTTGTAAAATGTCTCAATTGTTTTAAGTATCCCTTAGGATGCTTGACCGTGGTATATTGCATCCAGATGTTGTTTGGCTATTGTGAGCTGCGCGTAGAAATCGGGTCTTTTAACGTTTTCTTAAGAGTTTCTAAAATATTACATTTGGGCTGTCAGCCGACTATAGGATTTATGCGTTCCCAAGAAATCCAATATTGTTTTACAATTCAAAGGAAGAGAGACGTTTCACCATTCATTACGATAACTTGTCAAGTTTTAAAGTCATAAGATAGAGGTTTAATGTTTTGCACGTGGCCGATATCGTGTGGTGGTTTTTGAAATAACATTCAAGACTAAGATATTTGCTTAATAAGGAGTACGTGACAGACAGTCACAGTACACAATAAAAATTCATTAAATAAACTTATATTTTGTATTTCGTCCGTTTATTATTTCTCATTGCCCCAATTTAACTTTCAATTTTAATTAAATTTACAATATTGACATGTTGCTGTTTCATTGATAGTTGAGCTAGCTTTTGTGTGCTTAAGTATGAATGGTTGTCGCGACATAGGAATTTATTGAATTTAGTAAAACAGGTTAGGATATTATTAAAGGAATTAGTGGTAATTTAGAGTCTTTGGAATACACTTATTTAGATGTTGTAATAAATAATGGGACTTTTCAACAAAAGTTTTACATTTTTGAACACTTATCTTGCGCCGCAGAAGGTATACTCGGGCAAGATTTTTTTGAGCGATATAACGCGGTATTAAATTATAAAAATGGTACTCTGAGTTTAGAAACCCGAGACCAGTCTATTAGTGTTCATGTCAATAGGAATTTATTTACTTACAACTAGCTGTTGCCTGCGGCTTCGTTCGCGTGGAAATTCTGATGTGGCTGTAAGAAAAAAAAAGATAGCCTTGTCTTTCCCCAGAATATAATTTTGGTGGTATGGAGTAGAGGGTGTTAAGTTCTTCATCCTCCTTAGAAAAGGGAGGATCCTCCGACCGGACGCACCCGTCCGGTCGGTAATGTCTGGTCGTCTACTGCCCGACAGTTGTGGTCGGGTTCTTCAATGTAGTTTTAAGTCGCGGATAACTTTACTTGCATGATGTAGGATTTTAGATGTTATATTTTGATGTTTAGTTCATCATCTGTGTCATAGATGGCGCTGTAGTTCTTTTTGTTCTATGTTGCTATACTGTACTTCACTCTTTGTAGTGCAGCTAGGTACATAATCTACCTCCTCCAAATTTCATTACGATCCAATCAGCAGTTTTGTAGTGAAAAGGTTACAAACAAACAGAGTTGCTTTCCTACGGCTTCATTCACGTGAGTGCGTTTTCTTTTGGCATTATCAGGTCCTAATATCCGGTACAAAATAATATTACTAATAAACTGACTGGTTTTAGTTTAAATTAACAGGAAATCAGTTAATTTAGATTGCCATCGACACGCTAAGAAGTTTATGAACAAAGCAAATAGATGCAATTCAAGACTTATCTTAGGTCCCAACGCTGATACTCAGCCTTATAAAGTTTAAAAATCCTTTCAAACCCCGTTACTGAAAAATACTGTAAACGCTTGAAGTTAATGTATTTAGTAATGGAAACAGAAACAGTATACGCTTCGGTAATCTTCATGTTTCATTGCGCACTTATGAAGTCTCTCCACTTTGGCCACACTTCGTCTTATTTGTGTTACTCAAAAGTTTTGAAAAGATTTTACTCGTAAATCTGTAATTTTCTAACCATGGTGATACATAATAGACAAAATGTACTTCCATGGTTGCAGCAGCTCAATGTGCATACGCGGCTCCCGACCAGACCATGGCCGACTTGCTGGAGTATCCTGACCTGGGTGTTAATAATTTGATAAAACGTATCATCGATAAGAAAGAAGAAAAAGAACAGGGTAATAGTATTAGATCTCGTATTTCCAAAGGTAGACCACGATTACCGAAGCGTATACTTTTCTAAGGAATCTGATGAACTGGCAAAAAAAAATGATGAGTAGACGCCGCTCGATGTAACAAATACTGTCGAAGCAAGACCTTCGTCTATAAACCAGATTTATGTCCGATGTTCACATGCAAGTGCAGTCCCGCGAGTGAACCAGTTACTTTTATGCATACAATAAACTGCTATTGTGTGATATATCCACAATTGTCAATAAACCCTATCTACTGAATAATTACATAATCCGGCTCCATCTGTTTACCGAGTGAAAAATATTTTTTATATACCTACATGAAAAACATAATTATAATGAATGGGTTGCCTGTTGCGTTAAATTAAGACTATTTAAAATTGCGACAACCGTGAGTGAGGCTTCTCTGATTTTACTTAGACAAAGTTATACCATCGTGTTTGTTATAGTCTTTTATTATGTAGATGTAAATTATCTGTTTTTTTTTAATACATATTTTAATAAGAAAACAGAATATTTTATGAGTGTATAAAATTATAGTATCATCTCATCTACCCTACAACCCTGTGGTAGGGATAAAAAGATAGACAATCCAACATATTCTTGGTCCTAATGCTTTGTAGTTTCATTCAATTTTGATTTCGTTTAGTTTGGAAAACACATTGGTTTCGTTAATTTTAATAAAAGGTAGCCTTTACTTAATTTTATCAGGCAACCCATTTTTCGTGCGGTCCATGGCCTTTTACGGGGCCCCGGTGTGGACGCGTTCTTTGAGGCGGCGAGCCGCCCATTATCTGAACGCGCCCCAAAGGGTGATAGCCGTAAGGCTGATCCGGGGGTACCGCACGATCTCCGGTGAGGCGGTGAGCCTCCTTGCCGGATTGCCGCCATGGGATCTGGAGGCGATAGTCCTCGCGCGCCTGCATGAATGGCGCGTGGAGGGACTACGCCGGGGGGAAACTCCGCTGCCGCGGCAAATTGTCGCTCAGTGGACAGACTTCCGGCGTGATCTCATGGCGACATGGAGAGAGCGAATGTCGCAACCCCGTGCAGGGCACGCCACAATAGTGGCGGTAAGTCCCCTCTTTGAGGAGTGGCTAGAGAGGCGCCACCGCGCCCTCACCTTCCGCCTGACGCAGGTCCCCACCGGACATGGTTGTTTCGGGAGGTTCCTGCACCTAATCGGGCGGGAGGAAACGCCCGGGTGTCACCACTGCAAGGATCGACCGGAGGACACGGTGGAGCACACTGTGCAGGTCTGCTCAGCTTGGGCGGAGCAACGCCGTGTCCTCGTAGCGGCAATCGGCGGCAGCGACCTCTCGCGTCCGGCCCTGGTTCAATCCATGGTCCGGAACGAGAGGGAATGGGACGCCGTCACCTCCTTCTGCGAAGCGGTCATGCTAGCGAAGGAGGTGGCGGGACGTGAGAGGGAGAGAGCCTCACGCCTTAGCCGCCGCGGGAGACGCACCGGGCATCGGGGGCCACGTGGTGGCCCTCGGCCACCGTAGGCGCGGGCCTGTGGACGGTGAGCTATGGGCTAGCTCACCGTCCGTCCGTCTTATGACGACAGGCAGTGTCGACGGCGCGTTCGTGTTCCACGCGCGCCTCAAAGAGAGTCAGCAAATAGGAAGGGGTCCGTAAGGACCGACGGCGACGCCTGCCAGGGTTGCGGGACTGTTCGAAAGAGATACCGCGGCCCTGGAACACAAAGGGCAAAGGAAGGAACATGGATGGGTTTTAGTCAGTAAAAGTCTGACACTCCCTCCTGCTCAGCCCAGAGTGGCAACGGCCGCCACCACGAATACGTCCAGCTCGCGCGCGCGACCTTCGTACGCCACACACAGTCACGCCAGCCCGTGGCTGGCTATTTTGCCACCGCCCGTGTAATTAAATTGCCTGTTTGTCGCTGATAATGGTACATTACTAAAATACGCGTCGTAAGTTTTGCTCGAAATCACACTAACAGCCGCGCCGCTATCTATTTCGAATTCCAAAAACTGACCGTTAACCAACACCCGCGCTGTCATCGGCCTACCCCTCGCACAACGAATATTGACAAACGACTCACAGATACTACCGTGTTGACAAAAGAGAAGACTTTAGATAGCAGTAAAATAGTTACGAATAAAGCATTGACAGATTTAATCAACTGGCTAGATAGGAATAGCTTAAAAATAAATACAAGTAAAACTAAATTTATAAAATATTTGACATATAATAACCACAAAAAATTAGGTAATGAAATGAAATTAAGTTTAAAATATAATAATAATGACATAGAAGAAGTAAATCATATAAAATTTTTAGGAGTAGTTATGGACAAACATTGCAATTGGAAAGCTCAAGTAGATAATGTTTGTAAGAAAATAAACAAATTCGTATTTGCACTTAGGAGGATAAAAAATTTAACAGACATTCAAACAGCCTTATTGGTATACCATAGCCATGTTTGTTCTGTTTTAAGGTATGGATTAACTGTATGGGGGAATTCAACAGATGCCCAAAGGGCATTCATAGCCCAAAAAAAATGTGTAAGATCAATTTTCAATCTTAAGTGGACAGACTCCTGCAAACCTGTATTTATTAAACAAAAGCTGCTTACCCTCCCGTCTCTATATATGTATATTTGAAACCTGCAAATTTGTAAGAAACAATTACCTACTCGCTTTTTGAAAAAGATGAAAAGGCTATCAAAGAGGAAAATAGCACAAAAGCCACTAGTAGTCCCGCGTAATAGACTAAGAGTATGCGACAAAAATTGTTATACTATGGCGGTGAAAATATATAACCACTTTTTTTTTTTTTTACCGATGGGAAATCATCAAATAACCCCTCCCGCTCTGGGCTGAGCAGGAGGGAGTGTCAGACTTCTACTGACTAAAACCCATCCATGTTCCTTCCTTTGCCCTTTGTGTTCCAGGGCCGCGGTATCTCTTTCGAACAGTCCCGCAACCCTGGCAGGCGTCGGCCCTTACGGACCCCTTCCTGTTTGCTGACTCTCTTTGAAGCGCGCGTGGAACACGAACGCGCCGTCGACACGGCCTGTCGTCATAAGACGGACGGACGGCGAGCTAGCCCATAGCTCACCGTCCACAGGCCCGCGTCTACGGTGGCCGGGGGCCACCACGTGGCCCCCGACGCCCGGTGCGTCTCCCGCGGCGGCTGGGACGTGAGGTTCTCTCCCTCTCACGTCCCGCCACCTCCTTCGCTAGCATGACTGCTTCGCAGAAGGAGGTGACGGCGTCCCATTCCGTCTCGCTCCGGACCATGGATTGAACCAGGGCCGGAGGCGAGAGGTCGCCGCCGCCGATCGCCGCTACGAGGACACGGCGTTGCTCCGCCCAAGCTGAGCAGACCTGCACAGTGTGCTCCACCGTGTCCTCCGGTCGATCCTCGCAGTGGTGACACCCGGGCGTTTCCTCCCGCCCGATTAGGTGCAGGAACCTCCCGAAACAACCATGTCCAGTGAGGACCTGCGTCAGGCGGAAGGTGAGGGTGCCCTGGCGCCTCTCCAGCCACTCCTCAAAGAGGGGACTTACCGCCATTATAGTGGCGTGCCCTGCACGGGGTTGCGACAGTCGCTCTCTCCATGTCGCCATGAGATCACGCCGGAAGTCTGTCCGCTGAGCGACAATTTGCCGCGGCAGCGGAGTTTCCCTCCGGCGTAGTGCCTCCACGCGCCACTCGTGCAGGCGCGCGAGGACTATCGCCTCCAGATCCCATGGCGGCAATCCGGCAAGGAGGCTCGCCGCCTCGCCGGAGATCGTGCGGTACCCCCGGATTAGCCTTACGGCTACCACCCTTTGGGGCGCGTTCAGATAATGGGCGGCTCGCCGCCTCAAAGAACGCGCCCACACCGGGGCCCCGTAAAGGGCCATTGACCGCACGACCCCCGCGTAGAGCCTCCGGCAGGAGGCGTTTGGACCCCCCAGGTTGGGCAAGAGCCGCCTGAAGGCAGCCCCGGCCCGTTCCAGTTTGGGGGCCAAACGTCGGAAATGCTCCACGAAGTTCCACCGGCTGTCGAGGACGCGACCTAAGTACTTCAACGTCGGCTCGACGCCGATGGGAACCCCTCCTACCGTAAGCATGGATCCCGACGGTGGCGCATTCCGAGGCCCATGAAAGCACATGGCCTCGGACTTGTGCAACGCCACCTCGAGACCCAATTGCCGGATCCTCTCCGCGACTATCGCAACCCCGCGAGTCATCAGCTCGGCCGCCGCCTCGTGCGACCTCCCTTGCGCCAGCACCAGCGTGTCGCCAGCGTAGCAAATATATAACCACTTAGCTAAAGAATTTAGAAGTGCTACAGATCTAGAATATAATAGAAAGCTACATAGCTGGTTGTGTGAGAGATGTTTTTATTCCGTCAACGAATATTTTGATTGTAAAATGTAAAACTGACTTACTATAATTATTACCTATGACATATCTATAACTATTGCTATTTTTTAAATAATATTGAAATATTTTAATTATTCTTGCTATTTTTTATTGACACGACATCATTCGACAACGCTTTTTCTATTATTGATTGTTTTTTTTTTTTTGGATTCAACAAATACTATTTTTATTGACATGACATAAATATTATTGATCGCCGTTTTAACATGTATACATTATTATTTTAAATCTATATTAAATTTATGAATTGGTTTGTAATTTGAATTATGTTATGTATTTAAATATAATTGCTAATTAATAAATGTGTACTGCATGCTATCATTATGCCGAAATGTAAAATCTCAATATTTGTATGGCCGAAATGCCGAATATAGTGAAACGAATAGATATTAAGAACTTATGTTAACTACCTATATTCTTGCAAATAAATGTATCATTCATTCATTCATTCATTCACCGTCATCGCCTTCATCCACAGACTTCTCATCTACGAACTGTACTTTATCTGACGTACAAATACGACGCAAATGACCCTTTTTGCCGCACTTTTTGCACTTATAACTTTTGAAACGACACTTGTCGGCTCTATGATTGTTATAACCGCACACACTGCACTTTTCGCCGTTGGTGATGCTGAATACCGGCGCGCCGCCTGCCCGCTACGTACCCATGACGAACCGAACATACCCATGACGAACCTGTCTAGTACGGCTTCCTCGAGACTTTTAAAGCTGCAGTGTGCTACCAACCCTTTGACTCTGGCCGCCCACATTGAGTGACTGTCACCTGGCCTTTGTACCGCTGAATAAAAATGGAAACTCTCCGCAAACCCACACGTTTTATGAGTAAAACGTTCATCTAATATTTTGATGATATCGTCGAAATCCCCTTCTTCTAATTCCTTTGGTAATACCAGGTTATTAGCTAAGTTGTACGTCGCTTCTGAAAACGCGCTGAGCAATATTGCCCTCCGCTTGACCTTGCTCTTATCCTTCACGTCGCTCGTCCACGTTATTTGCGATGAACCACTGGTTCAAACGGGATTTATAACTATTCCACTCTTGTGTTGAGTAGTCAAAACCCTAAAAAAATCCGAAAGATACGGCCGCAGACATAATTTTTCAGAGTTCGTCGTCGTTACGTTTTATATTCGTTAGAGAGATGTATAAGGACGGGGCGCACGTACTAATTACACGGTAGCTAGTTGCACACTGACTTCAATCAAACGTTCAACGAGCGCCGGCCCAGCGGCGCGTATAGCTAACTACTTGTACATACAAAACACTTATGAGCTGAGTGATTGGGATTCAATACAGGGGTTATTTTATTTATGTTCATGATCATATCAGTATTGGTTGTACAGGAGAGGAGCAATATGGACAAGCTGTCGCAGGTGATGTTCGTGATGCTGTGCCACGTGACGTGCGTCGCCAAGCAGGTCGCTTTTTACGTGGACGCAGAGCGCATCGACCAGCTCATCGCCGGCCTAGACGGTGAGTGCGCCTCGCACGCCGTGTTCGTGTGAAGGCACGCGCGCGGTGACGCGGCCACGTGCTTGTTGCAGACCCGCTGCTGAACCAGGAGGGCGGGGCACGCGACGCGCTGCTGGCGGGATGCGCGCGCGGCGCCCGACGGCTGCTGCGCACGTACTCGGGCTGCGCGGTGGCCACCTGTTTGCTGTGGATCGTGTTCCCCGTGCTCTACAGGATCCGTGGAATACCAGTCGAGTTCCCATTTTGGACTGGTTTTAATTACGACCAAAACGTTTTGTAAGACATAAGTACTAACCGTACAATTATTATTTACAAAAAATACTCTGCCCTGCTAAGCCGAAAAGCGCTATCTCTGAGATACGCCCATTTAGTTTTTTTTATACCATTCAATAGCTAGAATAATTTCGCATCTAATGGTATAAGCCAAATAGCGATATCTAATTTAAAACATTAAAATAAACCAATAAGAAGTTTTTTTATATCTCAATTTTTCCTTAAATTACTAAGAGATTTGACGGCATGTCGTTTTTACTCGTATAAAATAAGGCCAAATAGCCCTAGATTGACATAGGCTAGAAACGCTTAAAAAATGTTAATACAAACTTAATTAAATTTTTAAGCCAATAAGCGGTAAGTTCATGTTTCTAAAAAGTTCCGGAGTTAGTGCATCCTCTTCATCATGCAGGCTTTTATGTATTACAAACATAGCGGAAGAGCAACGAAAGCAATTGAACAATTCTTTTTGGAATTTAAGCGATACAGAAAGAAAAAAAATTATGCTGCACCACACTTCTTCCCAGTCTGTAAAGCAAAGAACTGTCAATGAATCTGTTCCAACTAACTACAGAAGACAAACTACATTCTTCTATTTTCTTAAAAACTCACAAGGTTCATCATGCATAGTATGCAAAATATTCTTTTTACCTACCTTGGGTTATAATGCAGCTAACGACAAGCCTTTAAAGACTGCTTTAGGTAATAATAAGGATGACTCCGTCAGTGCTCCAGTAGACAAAAGATGCATTAACACTCCTCACAACAAAATTGACGATGGTCCTATAAAGGAACACGTATTTAGTTTTGAACCCAGCATTTCCCATTATAGACGTGAACACGCGCCCAAACGGTTATATTTGCCAAGTGACTTGTCGATTACACATCTACATACAGATTACGTAGAAAAAGATCCTTCGATCACATGCCTCTTACGACAAGTACCGAAAAGTTCTGCAAGATTTGAATATTTCGTTCGTAAAATTGTGCCACGAAGAATGTGAACTGTGTGAAGAATTCAATTTGCACGATAAAACGCATGATAAAGACAATCTCAAGGAAGACTGTGAGTGCTGTACCAGGTGGGCAAGTCATATATAAAGAGCCAAGAGATCAAGAGAACAATATCAATCTGATTCCAACTTAACCAACGCTGATACCATTGTGTACTCCTTTCACCATAGAGTAGAATTGGCGATGAAGCGAATGAAAAATAAAATATATGACTTTGATAAATTTTGCGAAGCTGTAAACAGTGCTGGAAAAAATGTGAATATCAAAAAAAAGGCAATAGATGATTTTTATCAGTGGCAAGACTATACGATCCAATACAAACTTTCCCGGTTGTCACCACGACCTTACATTAGTGACATTGTTGAAGTGGAAGTTAACAGAGGCAGTTTTGACATTAGGTACAGAACTGGTTTCGATAATGAACCCATTACGGCTAGCATTATAGGTACAAAGTTCTTAAAATTAGACAAACATCCATCCTCAACTAAAAAAACAGTACCAGCAGGAATATCTCAAACAAAAAAAAAATTAAAATCACTTTCCAGTTTAATACCTGCTAATAGAATGTCTTTTTGGCAGAGACTGCCAACTTATGATTAAGTAATTTTATTTCATAGAAAGCAAATAAATTGCTTTAACTTTTTTTTTGTAATTTGCTGCTACATTTAATACAGTTGTTAAAAAAATATTAAATGAAGTTTTATTACAAATTTATTCGGTGTTTTCATCAAATAGGAAAAAGAAAACATTTTGTATGGAACTTTTTATGAGCAGAATAAGACTAAAAGCAGTACGAGTATCTCAATTTTTGAAGCCTTTCTTTTTAATCAAAATACCGGTATCTCACAAAATAAGTATAATGGTGCCATTTATGGATAATTTAGGTATGTCAGTTATATCTAGGGTCAAAAATACGTTTATATAAGTTTTAACAGTTTTATAAATATTAGTCTTAACCCCCGTTTGAAGGTGGGAAAAATCCATTCACAAAAAGTGGTTTTTCTCAAAAGTTACTCTGATTGAGTTAGCTTTTCGGCTTATCAGGGCAGTAACTGATCTTCTGCAAAACGCCTTTTCATTTTACTTTATTTATGCGCTAATAGATTTGCCGGAGTACTGCTGTTTTCATTCTATGCGACTAATTTGGTGGCGATCGGTAATACTACGATGGATGCATTTATGGCCACAATTCTAGATCAGTGTAAAACACAACTGAGAATTCTGCGGTATGTTATATTGATTCTACTAGTAAACGCAATCATTATTTATTCCATTACTACTACTGCTCCTAAAACTCATGCGAAAATATTTTAACCTAGCTCAAAGATATCGGTCAATTTAATTCTAAGCATTCTATTTATTTATTTATTTATTTTAGTACATGGAGGACTTACAGCTTATAAAACAAACAAAAAGGGAACCATAGTCACCAGAAAGCCAATGACAAATCCTCACGTATAGACTTATAATAAAAAAATATAGTGTGTGTGTGTGTGTGTGTTAGAAACTATAAAACTACGAGTGCTGCATTCATAGTTTCATTCTACAGAATGAACTTTGAAACGTTACCGGAGAGAGCGAATGCCTCGCACGAAGAGGCGCGACACAACTACGACCGCGACGCCGCGCTGCACAAACTTTTTGTTGATTGTCTGGTGCACTACAACAAGATAACCGAGTGAGTGTACGTTGCATGTGGTAGCACTTGTGTGGTTACGCGCGGCGTGACACTGTGCTTGTGTTTGTGTGCAGGATGTGCACGGTGCTGCACGAGGTGTTCGCGGCGCCGTTGCTGCTGCAGTTCGGCGTGGGCGGCTGGATCCTGTGTATGGCCGCTTACAATATAGTCAGTGTAAGTGTGTGCCTATGCACTGCTACTGAAGCAGTGACGTGGCGGCGCAGCGGCGCACACGTTACCTTTGTTGTCTGCTTGCAGCTGAACGTGTTGAGCATCGAGTTCGCGTCCACCACATTGTTCATCATTTGTATTTTGATTGAGCTACTCATCTTTTGTTATTACGGAAATGAAGTCACTGTGGAGGTACGAAGTATGCCTTGTGACTTGTGATTTCAAAGGGTCACGGTCGATTTTAAACGCTGTCTGGTGTTTGTTATCAGAGCACACGCGTGTCACAGTCGCTGTATTGTATGGAGTGGCGGCGCGCACGGCTGTCATTCCAGCGCTCGCTGGTGCTCGTCATGGAGCGCGCTAAGCGCCCGCTGCGCCCCGCCGCTGCTCGGATGATTCCGCTGTCTCTCGAGACATATGTCACGGTAACGGGCGGCCTGAACTTCAGACAGATAGAGCATGCCTCACAAGACGCACTCGGAAGCTTCGGCCGGTGGCAGTAGCTCGATGACCCTTAGCTGAACAAAATAGACAGCCTTGACATTATTGGTTTTGTCGGCTGGATAGAGTTTTCAAAGGAGTCGGAAAATCGCACGGCATGCTCGGTCCGTCTCGTCGATCCCTTTTTTTGCCGACACAATGTTAGGGAAACCCACTAATTTGCTCTTTCTTTGTTTCCAGATTCTAAAGTCATCGTATAGTTTTTACGCAATGTTGCGACAAACGAAAGGCCCACAAGGAGTGAACGAATAAAATGTTGTAAAATGCGCTTCTGGAAATTCGATGGAATCTGAAGATTTTAAAACTCTCCAAACGTCACTACTCGCTGCACATAGTATTAAAAAATAGTACATTAAAATATTATACTGACACTTAATAGATAAATGAATGGAAACCAGTTAAGCTATAAGTGGTTTATTTTAACATATTTGAGCGACGACGATGGCCCCTGGACGTTATTAAAAAATATGGTTTTGTCTAAGATCCATTGCATTGCTCTGGAATTTCGGCGACAAGTATTGATTTCAATCTGGAGTAGCACATTCCGATTTTTAATGCCCAGATTAGTAGCGTTCAGTCGTCCCAGCGCTGAGTCAACAACATTGTGGGTACAGTTCTGATGTGTGTGTTCAGTCACTGATGTCGCTAGTGTAAACTGTGAACTCACTGCTGCTGGGAGGGCACTCCCCCAGCACAGCTTTTGCTGCTACCGCTAAGAGAATACATACGAGTATATTGGGCACTCCAACACAATATAGGTACTCCCTCTAAAGTCATTCATATAGCCTCGCTGTTACGGTTACCACTACAGTCACTGCTAAGCTAAGAACCACTGAAATCCAAAGAGTCACTAGTTCAGTTCAAGTTCACTTCACGAGTCCTCAGTCCCGAAAAACTAAAGTCCAACCGTGAAGTCCTGTTTGGAGCCTCGAAGGAATAAAATGTAGGGGACGCGAATAAGTGGTACCGTACCTGGTAGGATTCGCTACGCTACTAAGTTAAACACAAACAACTTTAAAGGGTTTATTAAGGTGCAGTATATCGCCGTTGACCTTGCTCAAATGGGCGTTACCGCTGAGAATGCCCCCCTCATCATAACTGCGCGCGGAGCGGTCACGAAGTTTCTATTTTGTAGGGCTGGGTGCCATAGTGCATATTTCACGTTTTTGCAGTGGTTCAGAATGCTTTTAGGTTTGTCGGTAACATTGTATGTATGACAAACAAATACAATAATATCAATTTTTGTTGTATCAATGTTTGTAATATGGTTTATTCCACTTTGTTGTGTTGCACTGTTGTTGAATTACTAAAACAGAAAATATTATCAATGTACCCGGGCGACGGGATCTAGGCAGTTACTATTGTAGTCCGGGAGGTAGCGTTGCATTTTACGTAGTGATTTTACGCCGATCGATTGATATCTTTTTCAATAGATCTCGAATGACAAATAACTGCACTAAGCGTCAGCTGACGCACCCGAGGTGGGTGAAAAAAAACTTAAGCATAAACTGTCACTTACGGGATATCTTCCGTGATTATCTGTAATTTTGACATGACCAAAGGCCTCCATCGCTATGAATTGGGAGCGATATCGGTATTGATATTAAATTGCGCCCAGAAACTCAAGCTTGCAAATAATCTTAAATAGAAACCGTGAGAAATGATTAGGTACGTTAGAATTACGGTAATTTTTGTAAATTTACCAGCGGCCCCTTTCCACCTTCGTCAGCAATAATCAACATTTATCGAGTACCTGCAAATATTTTTATTAGTTTTTGTTATCTGCGGATAGCAGATAATATAATCTATCCTTTTCTCCTTTTTCCTATTCTCTTTTCTTTTTTCTTTCTATTCTTTTCTATTCTTATTTTCTTTTTTCTTTTCTTTTTTTCTTTTCTATTCTATTCTATAATAAGTATATTTTCAGGATACTATTTACGTTGACCGTCATAGAAATACTTTGAGAAAAATGGCCTTCTTTAACTTTTACATGGACGATTTCCTGATAGTTATGAATTAATTTTTAATCACTTCACTCCTAAAAGTGTTTTTTTTTTTAAATAATATTTTTACGTCCAGTTATCTGTGAAAAAGCTTTAGTTACCATTTTCAAACGAAATTTAAGTCTTAGAAGTCGATATTTTAGAAATTATAGAAAAAAAATGGTAATTTCCAAAAAATATTTGAAATATGCATTACATCGACAATAATGAACAAAGAAACAGACCAAATTGGCGTTTAATGGATGCACGCAGGTCACATTATTACGCCACAATATGATTTCGTCGAATTTGAAGTTATTCATAAACGAAAAAAAAAGTATTCAAAAGGATTTAAAAAAAAAGAAGTCACGAGTAACGAAATCTTTTTTTTTAACTTTCTTCTCCAATCCTCTAGGAACTCAAGCAAAAACAACTCAATAAAAAAGTCCCATGAAAATCCGACCACTATAAACTTCGTTCAACCTTTTGAGTATTTTTTGTCTAATTGCACTCGGCTATAAAGTGTTTTATCGAAAGTAGTTTGTAAGAACATAATTAATTCTTAGAATATTTTTAAGCAATTTAAGGAGGCAGCACATTTTTTAAAGAATTATTTATACGTTTTAGTAAATGTTAATAGTATGAATATTGAAAGCTATAGTGACTTAGCAGTATGAAGAAAATAGCACGTGACGGAATCAGTGCGCGGCGTGACGGACAGTCGGACACGCGAGGGGGCGGACGGGGCGGGGCAGCACTCGCCGCTGCGCTGTTATTAATCTGTTAACGTAGCGACAATATAATTACAGCCCCACTATAATTACCTCATTACTGAAACAGAACGCCGTCAGATTTGCTATCGGAGTCTCAGTGCAGCACGGATCCGACAATGTTCGCATTCTTACTCATTCGAAATTAATTTATTTTAGTTATTTATTTATTTTACAAAAAAAAAAAATATCAAGGTCCTTCGGTAGCCTTTGTGCTCAGAGACTTATCGAGTTATATAATATTATATTTTTTTCAATGTAAGTATTTTTTTTAAAGAACTTATTATTGCACTACTTTTAGCTTCATAGAGTAGTTTTTTTTTTAATTTGTACAGCACAGACAGCGCTCCGATACAGCAAGCATGGTTTGTGATGCGCAGGTCCCTGTCGGCGAGCAGTGTGGTCACGCACCTGCGCATATTGCGCGCGAGCGGCTTCTGCCGGCTGGCGGAAAGCGCGCGCGTCTCCTTGAGTGGCCGCCTGCACGCACTCTACCGTGCCCTCACGCTCGCGCTTACCTCGCTCTACCTGATACAGGAGTGCGTCTACGCCTATCAGGTGCCATCCGCTAACCGTACCGTCCACTCGACTCTGCTCGCTAACTCCGCAGCGCTTTACCAACCGTTTATCTGTTGTTGCTAGGTGCGGCAAGATATGGACAAGTTATCGCGAGTCATGTTCTTGCTTCTATGCCACATCACGTCTATCGCGAAGCAATTCATGTTCCACATGAAAGCGGAGCGGATTGACGAGATGCTCAGCGGGCTAGATGGTGGGTACAGGGTACAAGGGGCGAAATACGTCCTCTGAGCGAAGAGTCGAAGCGCGGGCTTGGTTGCAGACCCGCTGTACAACCAGGGCGTGGAGGAGCACGCGCGGCTGCTGCGCGCGGCCACGGTGCGCGCGGCTCGCTTCGTGCGCGCCTACTCCGGCTGCGCTGTGGTCACGTGCACGTTGTGGATCACCTTCCCCGTCATGTACTTCCTGCAGGGGCAGCCCGTCGAGTTCCCCTTTTGGATCGACGTCGACTACAATGGACCACGAATGTAAGAGAGACCTGACCAGGCACGATGCCGAGTGTTGCCGCTGTTGTAAGCGTGGCTGGTTTCAGGTTCACATTGGTGCTGGCGTACTCGTACTACGTGACGACTCTGGTGGGCATCGCCAACACGACGATGGACGCATTCATGGCCACCGTGCTCAACCAGTGCAAGACTCAGCTCAGAATACTGCGGTGAGTGTGCTTCAATATATGAAGCTGCGTGTTAAAACTGTTCATTATTGTCTACATATACTAGAAATTCTTACCTAATAACTTCACGAAAAGGAAAACACGTATGTATACTTTAAAACATTCCCTTAAGCATGGTGTAAACGTACCCATCAGCTAGCCGTTATCATCGCATTCTGTTTAATTAGCCAAGAGGTCGGGTGCGTATTGGGCACGGTTCGGCTGGCGTACTCGAGTAGGCAGCGGTTTCGGTTGCTATCAGAATGCAGCGAGATATCGATGGATTAGGACACGGACAAAGCAAAAATATTTTAAAATAAATTAGAAAGCAGAGCACGGAAAAGGACTCGGGTTCACGAAATTAATGAAATTATTTTATTAATTTTATTATTGATTAAAGTTCCAAAGTAGTTCCATTTTTATTTTTGTGGTATTTATTTCTATACGTCGGCCAACGCATCCGAAGATGACGTCTGCAGATGCATCTGTTGACGTGTAGAGGAGACTTTACAGAATGAACTTCGAGCGTCTGCCACAACGCGCGGAGCATCTCACGCGCACTAGCCCGGAGCACTACGACGCGGTGCTCGCGCGCCTGTTCCGGGAGTGTCTGCTGCACTACGACAAGATCACCGGGTAGGAGTCCCACTAACGTTCCTGTGTGGTGACGTGCAAGAAGGCTTGTTGAGTAACTGTAAACATTGTTCAGGACTGTGAAGATGCTGCAAGACATTTTCGGCACGGCGATCTTGATTCAGTTCGGCATCGGCGGTTGGATCTTGTGTATGGCTGCCTACAAGATAGTCAGTGTGAGTATTCATTCGTTATTAGTCTGACAAGTTTATAAGAAACATTTATTGATTGTGATTGATATTCTTTCTGTTTAGTTGAACGTGCTAAGCGTCGAGTTCGCCTCGATGACTCTATTCATATGCTGCATCCTGACGGAATTGTTCCTGTACTGCTACTACGGCAACGAGGTCACTGACGAGGTAACATCACCTAGAGGGGTAGCGGGCAGGGCACTGCAGTGTGGGCCGCTGTGTGCGGTCTTGTGACGCGTGTGTTGTGTGTTGTCAGAGCGCGCGAGTGTCGCAGTCGCTGTACTGCATGGAGTGGCGGCGCGCGCGGCTATCTTTCCGGCGCTCGCTGGTACTGGTTATGGAGCGTGCCAAGCGCCCACTGCGACCCGCCGCCGGCCTCGTCATCCCGCTCTCGCTCGACACGTTCGTCAAGGTGCATATCTACAACAGCATAGCTCACAACCAGCGAATTCTGTCATCCTAATGACTTGTGTAATTTTGAACATTTGTATTCCTTTTTCAGATAATCAAGTCATCATACACTTTCTACGCGGTGCTTCGTCAGACAAAGTAGAATAAGATTAAGATTTTTAGGCTTTAGACCGGATGCAAACTTGTTGCTTACTAGACTTAATAAGCACTCCTCGTGCATCTTAGTGAGTAAGTGGCACAGGTGTTTATCGATCATATTTTGATAAAGTATATTCGCCTACTTAAAGGTACTTTAGTATGTCCTGTGCTAATTAATTTGTCGTTTCACCAGTCGTTTATTTTTAAATAAAATCGTACGGTGGGCGTAGATAGAAACTTTCCTTTACCTGAAAGTTATAACGAATTATGTTAGAGCGCCGCGCCCGCGCCGGCGAGATGACGACAAGTCAACAGATTGAGAAGCTCTCGCGTATCTTATTAGGGCGAGGCCACAAAGGCCCGCTCTCGATCTCTAATTGGATGGTACTCGTATGGAGTGCCCGTGTCATGTCGGCTGTACTGCGATCACAAAGCCCTGCGCTGTCCCCAACGACAGCACGTTCTGTTATATCGCTAGGTACACATCGGTGCTATGATTGAATGTTTGTAACGTGTTTTTAGCGAGCGAGTGCTTGTAATCAGACAACATCAGAATCTCATGTTGAGTGGCGAGAGCGGCGTGTGCGGCGAGGGGGCGTCCGTGTTCGGCAACAGGCAACCACGACCCTCGGACTCTGTCACACCGTCAGCATCCGGCGGATAATGCGTTCTCAGTAGTCGTGCTTTGCTACAAAACTTTTCTCATAATAGTGTTGGAGATTGTAATAATTATTGTAAAATACACCAAAACCAATACTGCAAGGAAATGGGCGAGCAGTGAGACCAAAGTATATTTTATATCGAGGGACTAAACGAAGCCATAATATACCAGAGGTGGTTTGACTCCCGAGCGTGCGAGGGAGTCATGAAACCGAGGGTATATTAAGTTGGCGTTTAGTCTCGAGGTGCAAACTGTACTTTCCATTTTTTTTTTAATTTTCGTAAGTAAACCTGGAACTACTAGCAAACCTAGGAACCCTGTGTGGGTTCCGTAGCAGCAAACAATATTTATAATAAAGATATTTTGAAGGCTCATTCATAATTATGTTGTAGGTATTGTATTACATTGAACAGCAAACCTAATTTTTTTTTATAGTATGCTAATGAAAAACAAAATTACTGCTGCAGTTTGATGAAAAAGTCCCATATCTCAGAAACTTATCATCAAATTTTATTCAAACGAATTTTGATTGAAAGTTTTTTTTACGTTGTACAATCCTACATTTTTTCAGAATTTTTCTCCTCTTACTTTAGAAATTAGAGGGGGGCACACATTTCACCACTATGGAAGTGTCTATTTTTCAAACGATTGATTTTGACAAAAAAATGGTTTTAGGAACCTCACTGTAGTTTTTAAAGACCTATCTACAGCATGTAACAGAAAGGGTATAATCATATGGAATACTGTGGTACGGACCATCAAACTGAACAACTTTCTCTATGGGACCGCCATCGAAATCGTAAAAAAATAATCAGCTGTCCCATACATTTGGGTCGAGTAGGTATTGAAATTTTGTATAGGACAGCTGATTATTTTTTTACTATTTCGATGGTGGTCCCATAGAGAAAGTTGTTCAGTTTGATGGTCCCTACCACAGTATTCCATATGATTATACCCTTTCTGTTACACGCTGTATAGACACCCCGCACATATAGGTTTGATTACAAAAATATTTTTTAGTTTCAGTTCCATTTATGGGGATAACCTTTTAATAATCCCTTAATCTCTTATTATTTTTAATTTGTGTATTATTTGTAAAGTCGTTTACAGAATACATCTACCTATTAAGGTTCTACTGTGTAGTCCTAATAGTTTCGAAATAAAGTGGCTGTGACATACACGGACAAACAGACAGACCGACATACAGACAGACAGACATGGTGAATCTATAAGAGTTCCGTTTTTTGCCATTCGGCTACGGAACCCTAATAAATTCTAAAACTAAAACCCGACTACTGAAAAATCTCGCTCTAAAAGTATGAAACAAGAAAATAACCTCGTCTGAAATTTTTATGTATGTACCTACACACCCTAGAATATTTATCGTCTATTTAACTAACATTAATTTAAATGAATGTATTAATGGCGGTTAATAACAAAATACATTAAAAAAAAAAAACGAAATGACGAAACACTCGTCTTTAATTCTTTTATTAAGCGGGTAATTTGAGTGTTTTAATTTTCTATTTTTATTTTTATCTTATTGTATTTTGAATGTTTTAATTTTCTGTTTTTATTTTATCTTATTGTATTTTGAATGTTTTAATTTTTGTATTTTAAATTTGAATGTTTTATTTATTTTATTTTTGAATGAATTTTAAATGTTATCTTATTTTGATTCTGATTTTAATGTTATTTTTTATGTTAGTGGTCATTTACTTATTAATCTTTTGGTTTTATTTTATTTTTAATACTGATTTTAATTTTTCTGTATGGATCATAATATATTGTTATCTGAATTAAATGAATTTTATTTTATTTATTTATTTAATCAATTTAAAACAAATACAATTTATAAACTTAAAATACAAGAATACTTCCTGATAAAATAACAAAATAACGACATAACACAATATTACTAGACGATGTTATCACGACGGCTGCTTGAGACGGAATGAGGGGCGAGTACTTTTTTTTTTGAGATGTCATCTCGCAGTACAGCCTCTGAGGCTGGCTACTGCTTAACTGGGCAAACCCCGTGGATGCCTTAAAAGTGATTCTAAGGCCTCCAGCCAGGGGCTTAAATTCGCTAAGTTACACATACAATAAGTTTAGGAGTACGACAGGGAAACGGAATTTGAAAACATTTTCTTAAATTCATTGGAATCTTGCCTTTATGTCGCGTAAAACAAACAATACTTAGAGTAGGCATCTTCAATGAGCAGTACATACTTTCTATCATCATACATAGGTAGTTATATTAATTCCTAAGCCAGGTAAGAGTGACTATACTAACGCTAAATCCCACCGACCGATCAGCCTGACCTCCTTTCTCCTTAAAACCATGGAGAGAATCTGCGAGAGAGAGCTGAGGGATGGCGTTTTAAAAACGATCCCACTCCATGCGAATCAGCATGCATACAGCTCGGGTAAGTCTACTGATTCCGCTCTCCATCTAGTGGTCGGCCGGATAGAAGAAGCGATACATTAGAAGGGCACCTGCCAGGGCACTTTCATAGACATCGAAGGGGCCTTCGATAAAACTATTTTCTCCAGCATCAGCACCGCCCTCTCCCGACACGGAGTAGAACAGGTACTGATAGACTGGATTACTAACATGTTAAGCAAACGAGTGGTTCGCCTTGCAGAGGATCAGCAGTTGGCCATGATAGCCCGAGGATGTCCCCAAGGAGGAGTACTATCCTCCCTCCTCTGGAACCTGGTGATTAATGATCTTATTACCAAACTCAACACGAATCACTTCTATACTATAGGGTACGCCGATGACCTCGCCATCCTCATCTCGGGGAAAGTGACGGGGACAATCTGCAGTCTCACTCAACAGGCACTACGCATCGTTGAAAGGTGGTGCAGAGAGTTCGACCTCTCGGTGAATCCCACGAAAACTGAACTAGTTATGTTTACCCATAAGCGTGTACTAGGCCCCTACCGCCTACCCAAACTTTTTGATACAGAACTCCAGTTAGCTGACGAGGTTAAGTACCTAGGAGTCATCCTGGACAGTAAGTTAAACTGGAGCAGCCATCTTGACACCAAAGTGTACAGGGCCTGCATCACCTTTTGGCAATGCCGGAGGATGATAGGTAAGAAGTGGGGTCTATCCCCCAAAATTATACTTTGGTTATACTGCGCGGTAATCCGACCCATGATTACCTACGGGGCAGTGGTCTGGTGGCCCCGGACCAAACTAGCTACAGCCTCCATCAAACTGCAACGCTTGCAAAGGCTTGCCTGTATGGCGATAACAGGTTGCATGAGGACTACTCCGACAGCAGCTCTCGAAGCCATGTTCATACAGCAGGAAGCGACAATGACGGCAGTACGCCTCAATACACTCCAACTCTGGGGTAAGAAAGAAACTCAGCATACCGCAGTACTGGAGGGATTCTACAACGAGTTCCCCCTAGCGAAAGCAGCAAACGATCGGATACCCAAACAGTTCGTATTCGATAAAAAATACAAAATCCAACTCCACGAAGACCACCGCTGCGAGGGATTGAGCCCCGCAGAACTGCGTATCTTCACGGATGGATCTAAAACAGGTACTGGCACTGGAGCTGGAGTCTTCTCGGAAGATCTCAACATCCACATAGCCACACCACTGGGGGCCCACAACACGGTATTTCAGGCACAATGCATGGGCATTGCTCTGGCGGCTTCAGCCATCTTAGCCAGGGAGGTTGTGGACCACTCTATACGTATACTTTCAGACAGCATGGCGGTACTGCTAGCACTAAACAACCACACAGTTAACTCTGGGTAAATACACGAGTGTCATCAACGCCTGAACCAGGTTGGTAATCTCAATAATATAACCATTCAATGGATCAAAGGACACAGCGATTCTCGAGGCAATGACGCAGCGGACGAACTCGCTAGAAGGGGATCGAGCATGGCAGCAGTGGGACCCGAACCCATCGTGCCACTCCCATTCGGGTACCTACGTACACTGGTAAGGAAACGAACCAGTGAACAACACCACAAGCTGTGGCAAGACCATGGTGAATGCAGGCAGGCCAAGGAAGCATTTCCTACTATCGACAGCCGCTTCACCAAACGAGCGCTTCGGCTGACCAAGCTACAGCTGCGCACAGTTACAGCCGCCATCACTGGACACGGCTCTTTTAACAAACACCTCTCTGTCATAGGAGTCACAGACAGCCCCCTGTGCCGAGCAACCCAATAACCCAGGTACTCTCCGCGAGATCGTTAGCAACATCAAGGCGCTGCTGGCCTTTCTCGGGGAGCTAGGGTGGATCGAATAAATTTCCCACCCGCACGCAAAATACGCGCTTAGACGTTAAGTTGCGGACACCAGCCCGCTATACTACTACTACTAGACATAGGTAGTGGACCTAATACGTCCATGTGGACCGTGTTAAATAGGGGATCTGGCTTGTGTCATAATGAAATCGGGTAATGAGGAGCCCTAGGAACTTTCTTGGACGAAAGACAAATCAAACAGTGACCTACGTATTTCCTTACAAAGGCATAGATCCCTGGAAACCGAAAATGACGCAGAATTAGGTCAATGGTCTTATCAGCACATAATTATATGATCATGTTGGTCATGAAAAACCCTTAAGAGACTTAATCGGTGCCCTTTGGGTGGCGTTGGGTGTATTTATAATACAGCAGATCGTTACGGACAACATACCGGGAAGAGTCTAACTCATTATGGTTGACTTTGTCAATCAGCGTACGAGTTTTCTCATCCGCAGATTGAGCAATCTGTGCCCAGTTTTTGGGCCTAGTTATTTGGAGGATATCAACAGGATTTCGACTTAGATAATCAGCGTGCTGCATCATAACGCCTGTTCTGTACTCAAAATCAAAATCAAAGCATTTATTTCAAGTAGGCCAGTTACAGGCACTTATGAACTGTCGAAACAAAGATAACAATTAAATGTAGCTACAGTCCCAGTCACAAGGCATAAAAACTGTGAAAGTACTGTAGTTGCCCATTCCCTAGCGTAGATCTCTATGGAGAATAACGGGCAAGAAACTCCATGGACACTCTTTTAAATCAGCATATTGTTACAAAACCTTGGTTACATCATTCATGTTGAGATGGTACACTATGTGAGAACGATGTAGCAAGATGTGCACATTAAAAGTGTCCACAGTAAAAAAAAAAACAATCAAAAACTAAAAATAATTAATTCAAATAAGCCGTGGCAACTAAGAGATGACCAGTCACACTGACAGCGCTCGTTCACGAATATGACGCATAAAGCAGCACCATTCAACTCAACCATTTTGAAGGGAACTAAATGATCCGACACACGCGCCACCATCAGCGAGACAGTTGAGTGAGCATGACATACTCTCAACCGCCAGGGCACATTCAAGTCAAGAAAGGACGTAGGTTTCCAGTGAATGGTAGCTTTCTAGTACATAGTACTCACACAATATGGGCTTTATATAATACTAAGGAGATTGAATCTATACAATGCAAAGATAGTTGTACAATCTTCAGCAGCTCCAACAATACTATTTAATGTTATCAATTTGTGCGTCCCTATCCTTGTGGTGCAGGACCGGCATTGAGCCAAGCATTTACCCAGTACCCCATGAAAGATGAGTCTACTTTAGCGAGTCTGAAGCCCGACTGAACTAATTGGTCCCTATTTCTAGTACCTGTAATTGTGTCTGTCACCTCTTTTACCATAAAGATGCAGATTTTTTCTTACGTACATTATGTTTTCATAGATGTATTGACAATGTACCGTCATGATGTTAATGTCCTTAAACAGTTCCCTTAGAGAGTCGCACCTACGAAGATTATATATGGCTCTGATAGCTCTTTTTTGCAGAATAAATATAGACTTAATGTCTGCAGCCCGTCCCCATAACAAAATGCCATAAGACATTATACTATGAAAATAACTAAAATAGACCAGTCTAGCGGTATCTACATCAGTAAATCGACGAATTTTTCTAATAGCATAGGCTGCTGAACTTAGCCGCCCCGCGAGAGATGTTAAATGAGAACTCCATTGTAGCCTTGAATTAAGCGTAATCCCCAGGAAAACCGTTTTATCTACGAATTCAAGTTTCTCTTTATTCAATATTATATCACAATCACTACTTTTAACATTCGGTAAAGCAAATCTTTTTTAGTTTAATTTCGTCTTTTTTTCGTTTAATACTAAATTGTTTGCTGTGAACAAATTATGTACCTGAAGTAGGGCATTATTTACGTCATCTAGATTTTGGACCCGTCTATTTATCTTAAAAATTAAGGAAGTGTCATCAGCAAATAACACCATATTTTGAGGTTGGTTTTTCAATAAATAGGGTAGATCATTTATATATACTAGAAAGAGAAAAGGACCCAATATTGCGCCTTGCGGAACCCCCATTTTTACTACCCTGTGAATTGACACCATTTATTTGAACATAATTTGAACATGTTGTCTATCACTCAAATAAGATTTTACCAAACTAAGTGCAAGTTTACCTAGTCCGTAGTGCTCAAGTTTCAAGAGTAATGTCTCATGATTTACGCAATCAAATGCTTTGGAGAGATCACAAAACATTCCTATGGCGTCTTGGGACTCTTCCCACGCAGTAAATATATGCTTTAATAAGGTTACACCAGCGTCAGTCGCACAACGTCTCCTGGTGAAACCATACTGTTGATCGTGTAGGATTCGGTTGGTGTTAAAATGATTGAGCATTTGATTCAGCATCACTTTTTCAAAAACCTTGCTAAGAACTGGCCACACGGATACAGGTCTATAATTATTAGTATCTTTACTGTCCCCGGATTTGAAAAGAGGTATGACTTTACTGTATTTCATTAAATCAGGGAAAACTCCTTGGTCTACACAAAAATTTAAAATTAACGCCAAGTATGGTGCTATAGTCTCAACTATGGATGTACAAACTTTGATAGACATTCCCCATAGATCTTCGGTCAGTTTGATTTTTATTTGCGGAAAAGCTTCAATTACTATCATAGGGTTTATGTGTTTAAATTTAAATTCAGCCGGGCATCCAGACACGTTTGCATTTAATAAACCAATTGAGACCTCAGCTGAGGAATTTAGAGCCTCCGTAGTTTTTAACGGTATATCGGTAAAAAAAATACACAATAGCTAGTATTACGTATTTTCTTCCTGTTGGTCTCATCATTTATGACTTTCCAAACTGTCTTTATTTTGTTTTCAGCAGTTTTGATCTTGTTGCTAATGTGCAGGGCTTTAGCTTTAGCTTTTTGTGCAACCTTGCATATATTTCTAAACATTTTTGAATACTTAGCAACATAGTTGTTGAAAGTTTCTGTGTTTATATAAGGCTTAAGGCCATAAAGAAAAAAGTGGCAACACTGCCCGAGTGACATGTAAATTTTTTTATCCGTATTTTAAAATTTAATTTAATTAGTAAATAAGTTATAATAAGGTGTAATTATTTGTGCAAACGTATTATAAATGCGTAAATACTCAGGAGAATTGTTTTCCTGATAATTCATACAGTTTTTGGTATTACAACTTTACCGGTAACCTAAAACAACAGCTGACGTTCTAACCACGGCTGTAATCAGATAATTCAGGGGAAGTATTGTTTAGTTTACGTCACTTTAACTCGTTAACACATCCATGCAAAATTTTTGTGTAATTTTTTGCCGATTTATTACCTTTTACTGGTTCTGAATCGCTTTGTTGACAATTCCATAACTGTTTTTTTTTTCTTTTTATATCGATCTTTTCAATATTAATTCATAAATGATTTACGATCATTATCGTCTTGAAGTAATTAATCTATACTAATATTATAAAGCTGAAGAGTGTGTTTGTTTGTTTGTTTGAACGCGCTAATCTGAGGAACTACTGGTTCGAATTGAAAAAATCTTTTAGTTTTAGATAGCTTATATATCGAGGAAGGCTATAGGCTATATATCGTCACGCTACAATCAATAGGAGCTGAGCATCAACGAAAAATGTTGCAAAAACGGGGAAAATGTATTATCTTTGAGTGCTTTCGTTGCGTGCGCTGGTTAACCGGTTAAAGTTGCACAAAAATAATGTATGAGGGAATTATTCCTCTTAAAAATATCTAAAAAAAAGTCCGCGACAGCACATGCCTATCCTTTAAGGTTGACTAACAATAACCATTTTTATGATTTTAAAATTTGGTCAAAAATAGTGTTTTATTTGCATAGGTATTTTTACCGACATAGTATTAATCCTTATCAAAATAAATATGTTAGTCATCTTTAACATTCAATTGTGACCAAAATTGCCCTTTACACCATTCAATTTAGATGAATATCAATATAATAATAACTCCGCATCAAAATAATAACCTGCGCGCGCTGCGAGGCGGGCTTCATGTTGTTGGGAAAACCAATGTGATTATATTCAATGGACAAATATTGTGGAGAACTTAGAGAAGGTTTTAGTTTTTGTTTCATTGTAATCAGTGCTCTCTATCAAAAGATTTATGAATTTAAAGTGTTCAACAAGAACTTACCATCATTGTGTAAGATACATGCAACGACATCTATTGCACCAAAATGGTACTAATTAATAAAAATGTGCTCACAAGATAACTTTTAAATTGGCTGACCAGCTTTACAAAAAAGTTCTGGTAGCAAAAAGTACTCTAGATTAGTCTATATGACGCTATAACCCTGTAGAGTGTGTGTTCGATCGCTTTACATGCATTATATTTTAACGGTTTAATTTCGTGCTCGATAGATGGCGCTATTAATTTCACTCCATTTTCTGAGTCGCGGTGTTAAGTTTTCCGTGAAAGAATGACCCTCGCCCGTGTCAAATGTCTGAAGCTTGGTTTATTAACCAACGAAACAAAAAGAGGAGGTTCTCAATTCGACGCAACTATATTTTTTTATTTTATGTATGACCTGACCACGCATAAATTTTTACAGAGAAGTCCGATATACATGATCTTTTGTTTTTTAAATTGAAAAATCGTGTTCGGGCTCATTTCCTTATTTTTCTTGATGAGAACTTTAGATCTAGCTGGAGTATGACGTCATCGAAGGTCTGACTATGGAGACGGAAAGCACTTGCAAGAGGTCCTCAAGAGTTTGCAGCAACAATAACGTGTTTGGGTTCATTTCATGCACCTTGATGAGAACTTTAGGCCTTGCTGAAGTATGACTGTCATCGACGATCAAACGATAGAGACAAATGGCAGTTGCAAGCGGTCCTAAACAGTTTGCAGCAGGTATAATGTTATTGGGCTCATTGCATTCGCTTTGATGAAAACTTTAAACCTAACTCAGTATGACTTTCATCGAATGTCTGACGATGGAGAAGGAAAACAGTTGCAAGAGGTCCTCAAGAGTTTACAGCATCTGTATTGTGTCTGGGCTCATTTCATGCACCTTGATGAGAACTTTAGACCTGCCTGGAGTATGTCTATCATCAAAGGTCTGACGATGGAGACGGAAGGCAGTTGAAACAGGTCCGCAACAGTTTACAGCAGTTTTATCGTGTCTCGGCTCATTTCAAGAACTTTGATGAGAACTTTCGTTCTAGCTGGTGTATGATTGTCATCGAGTGTCTAAAGATGAAGACGTAAGGCTGTCGAGGGTCGCGGGCCTGTGGACGGTGAGTAATGGGCTAGCTCGCCATCTTCTGACGTCTTATGACGACAGGCCGTGGTGACGGCGTGTTCGTGTTCCACACGCGTCTCAAAGAGATGTCAGCAAACGGGAAGGGATCCGAGAGGAGTGAGGCCTGCCAGGGTTGCGGGACTGTTCGAAAGAGATACCGCGGCCCTGGAACGCAAAGGGAAATAGAAGAAACGTGGATGGATTTTAGTCAGTACAAGTCTGACACTCCCTTCCGATCCGTCCAGAGTGGGAGGGGTCATTTGATGATTATCCATCGGTAATAGTATATAATAGGGATTTACTCCTTTTGAGAGCTTCCGTTGTGCGTGAACGGTTAAAGTTACGCAATTATCATGTATGTCGGAATTGTCCCTCTTAAAAAGCTCTAAAAAATATCCGCAATGGCTATATGTCTAACTTTTAAGGATGACGCACACTGTCTCTAACCTCTCTTTCTTTTATGTGCACACGCACGCAGACGAAGTTGCGCGGGTCAGCTAGTATCTCAATAAAGTAACTAAGTTTAATTTTTATTTCCTGAGCAAGCTACCCCACATAAAAAAGAAACACACAAAACAAAGAAAAAGTAAAATCCTAAGACAATAAAACCAGTGAAAGTTAACTTTCGATTAGATACATTGAATATATAGATAATCGTTTAAAGTAAATATAGCAGCCTACCTCATTTAATTTCATAACTAAAGACTTTTCTCTGTTTTTTAATTTTTTTCTTTCCCCTTTCATCGCAAACTTTTCTTTATTTGGTCTATTCTATTAGTTCTCACCGTTTCTTTACTTCTAATTTTCAGTTACCAACCCTGAAATCATGCCAGTGATGACCCGTAAGGCTACTGCTCAGGATATGGAGCTTAAATTGAGACGGCTCTCCACGAACTTAAAGAATCAATCAAACCTCCAATTCCAACAACTGTTACAGGAGAGAGAAGAGAGTGAGGTGGAAGTCGATAAGATTAATGGCAAAAACTCAAGCTTAAAACGGGAGCTAGTAGACCTACATCAGCAATACTTGGACGTTGTTAATGAACGGGATCAACTTAAGGCAGTCACGGATGGTTTCAATACTTGTAGTAACTTATATGAGGAGGCTTTATGTAAAATTAGGGACCTAGAAGATGAGTTAATTCATGCCAATAGTTCTATATTAATGTTACAGAAAGAAAAAGAATGTACTCAGGCTAAAGAAACAAACCTCTTATATAATGAATTATTAAATAGTAATTGTAACCCCTCTTCCTTAATAACTATTGATCTGACTGAAGATTCCATAATGAAGCAGAAATATACAGTTAGCAACAAGAAATTAAAAAAATATGCAAAACTGAATAGAATAATTAAAAAATGTTATCAATTTAGGAAACAACACAAACACTTTTCCAAATATATTCCACTGAGGAAAGAGCGTGTTGATTTGGTTAATAAGTTAAATAATTACCAAATAAAATTAGAAGACAGTATAAAAAATTATGAAATTGATACTCAGCATTTGCAGTCTGAAATACAGGTACTTCAAGACTCACTTAGTTCCCTTTCTAGTAGATATGTGAGTTCTCAGAACCAAATTAGGGAACATATTCTTGCGGCAAATGAGTTGGTAATGTGTCAATGTAGTTGTCAGACGGTTGAGAACCATGATACTGTCCAGCCTGAGGTAATGGAAGACCCGTCCTAGGATTTGAATTTGTCTCAGGACTCATTTCTTAAGTAAATGTAATGTTGTTAGTTTCTACAGTTAAATATACTATTGATTACGGACTAGGTAAATTTTATAATTATAATCAGAGGCATAGTCAAAGACATAGTCAGATGCATAGTCAAAGACATAGTCAGAGGCATAGTCAAAGACATAGTCAAAGACATAGTCAGAGGCATAGTCAAAGACATAGTCAGAGGCATAGTCAAAAACATAGTCAGAGGCATAGACAAAGACATAGGCAAAGTGTAAGGCAAGGAAAAAGTCCAAAGCCCACGATAAAGTTAATAGGATCAGTAAAAAAAAAAGAACATAACGAAGTTATGTTTTATTTAAAATCAAATATTGTGATCTGTCGAAATAATATCAAGTGATAAACAGATACAAAAGAAAAAAGGAAGGGCTGGTTAATACATATGTTGTAAGAAAATAACTTTAGATTTTGCTGTAGCAATTCTTTTGTTGTTGCCTTTGGATGGAAATTAGCTAAATTGCTAACGAATTCAGTCGGACCATTTTTTAAAATTTAATTAGGTTTGTTTACTTTCGAACAAGCGTTTTTTTTTTGTTTGTCTATTGGCTACTATCTATCCTTTAAGTAGTAAATAGGTACTTCGAGGACGAAGTCTGGCCGTGATGGCATACTGGCATTCCCTTAAGTATATGATGAGAATATCTAACTGTTTAACAACTCTCAGTATTGACCAAAACAATAATTAAAATGTAGCAACATTGGCTGTTAAATGTGAAATAACATTGACGTAAGGCGACGTTGCATTTCAAGAATATTGCTAAATTAATAAACATTGCAAATTAATATCTTGAGAACTTCTAGGTTCTAATTTCAAATAAACCTAATATACATTTTCCTAAAAATATTTTATAGCCCCATGTCTAAATAGCAATAGTATTTATTGTGGTTTAAAAGGCTTGTTTCAGAAAGAAAGATAGTTGTTTTAGTTAAATAATAAAGTTGAATGTTTATTCACTTTATATTGCTAATAATTGAATTAGCAATAATTAAGATGTTTATGTTTCCTAAATCTTATCTTGCTATTTCAGTATATCGAGTCGTTATTTTATCCGATTAAACATAACATTTATGTATGATCAGTTCAAGACTTGTTGACTTATGCCAAAACTTATTTTGAAATTATTATATGAAACTAGCTGACCCGCGCAACTTCGTCTGCGTCTGTACTGACTAAAATCCACCCACGTTTCTTCTGTTGCCCTTTGCGTTCCAGGGCCGCGGTATCTCTTTCGAACAGTCCCGCAACCCTGGCAGGCCTCGCTCCTCTCGGATCCCTTCCCGTTTGCTGACATCTCTTTGAGGCGCGTGTGGAACACGAACACGCCGTCACCACGGCCTGTCGTCATAAGACGGACGGATGGCGAGCTAGCCCATTACTCACTGTCCACAGGTCCGCGACCCTCGACAGCCTTACGTCTTCATCTTTAGACACTCGATGACAATCATACACCAGCTAGAACGAAAGTTCTCATCAAAGTTCTTGAAATGGGCCGAGACACGATAAAACTGCTGTAAACTGTTGCGGACCTCTTGCAACTGCCTTCCGTCTCCATCGTCAGACCTTTGATGATAGACATACTCCAGGCAGGTCTAAAGTTCTCATCAAGGTGCATGAAATCAGCCGAAACACGATATAGATGCTGTAAACTCTTGAGGACCTCTTGCAACTACCTTCCGTCTCCATCGTCAGACCTTCGATGACAGTCATACTCCAGCTAGGTCAAAAGTTCTCATCAAGGTGCATGAAATGAGCCCAGACACGATATAGATGCTGTAAACTCTTGAGAACCACTTGCAACTGCTTTCCTTCTCCATCGTCAGACATTCGATGAAAGTCATACTGACAACTCAGTATGGTTTAAAGTTTTCATCAAAGTGAATGAAATGAGCCCAATAACATTATACCTGCTGCAAACTGTTTAGGACCGCTTGCAACTGCCATTTGTCTCTATCGTTTGACCGTCGATGACAGTCATACTTCAGCAAGGCCTAAAGTTCTCATCAAGGTGCATGAATTGAGCCCAAACACGTTATTGTTGCTGCAAACTCTTGACGACCTCTTGCAAGTGCCTTCCGTCTCCATCGTCAGACCTTCGATGACGTCATACTCCAGCTAGATCTAAAGTTCTCATCAAGGTGCAGGAAATGAGCCCAAACATGATTTCTCAATTTAAAAAACAAAAGATCATGTATATCGGACTTCTCTGTAAAAAGTTATGCGTGGTCAGGTCATACATAAAATAAAAAAATATAGACGCGTCGAATTGAGAACCTCCTCTTTTTGTTTCGTTGGTTAATAAACCAAGCTTCAGACATTTGACACGGGCGAGGGTCATTCTTTCACGGAAAACTTAACACTACGACTCAGAAAATGGAGTGAAATTAATAGCGCCATCTATCGAGCACGAAATTTAACCGTTAAAATATAATGCACGTAAAGCGATCGAACACACACTCTACAGGGTTATAGCGTCATGTAGACTAATCTAGAGTACTTTTTGCTCTCAGACCCGATTTAAAAGTTATCTTGTGAGCACATTTTTATTAATTAGTACCATTTTGGTGCAATAGATGTCGTTGCATGTATCTTACACAATGATGGTAAGTTCTTCTTGAACACTTTAAAGGAGGTGTTTTTTCCCCCATACAATTGTGGCCAAACAATGTACCTTAACAATAAAGGTACGAAGTTATAGGAAAAAAATCGCAGATTCAGAAAAAAAAAAATTGGATTTATTCATGCATTTGTACCTCTTGAAATTGTCGATCAAAGATGCTAAAACTTGCAACCCAAGAATTTTAATCTGGCAATCTCGTGATTCATTTCTCCGATGATGCGTTTCGTTACTTCATTTTATACACGCATGAAAACCTAAAAATATGCTATTTAGAATTTAGTTTTGTATTAAAGATAGGTTATTTTTCCCCGGCACACTTTTTTGTGAAGTATTATGGGATCAAGAATTTAAAAAATACATTTATGTCACATTTCAGATTATTTTTTGCGTTTGATTAGCTACTAGCCAAAAAACAGTGCTCCAGGGTCGATAATTTACTATTTTATTAATTTTGTTATTGTCGTTGTCAATATTGTCATTCAGATTATTCTAGCCCTTGTCAGACGACCGATCTCGAAATAGTTTAATATTTTGACAGATGGAATAGTTTGACAGCCGCCAGCGCTGTTATGAACGTTTCTTTGAACGCAGTTACGATTCGAGGTAGTGTTTTTTCATATTCTTTTATTTCTTAACCTATCGAATATTAAAGGATTTAAAATACTGCTAATAACACAATATATTGGAAAGAGTTTAAATAGTAATTTGTACCTCGGTACATGTTTTGGCCGAAAAAAAAACACCTCCTTTATAAATCTTTTGATAGAGAGCACTGATTACAGCATGAAACAAAAACTAAAACCTTCTCTAAGTTCCCCACAATATTTGTGCATTGAATCTAATCACATTGGTTTTCCCAACAACATGAACACCCGCCTCGCAGCGCGCTCGGGTCATTATTTTGATGCGGAGTTATTTTAAAACTGTGATATCTCCTAAGATATTCATCTAAATTGAATAGTGTAAAGGGCAATTTTGGTCACAATTAAATGCTAAAGATGACTAAAATATTTATTTTGATAGGGATTAATACTATGTCGGTAAAAACACCTTCGCAAATAAAACATTAATTTTGACCAAATTTTAAAATCATAAAAATGGTTATTGTGAGTCAACCTTAAAAGATAGGCATGTGCCATCGCGGACTTTTTTTTAGACCTTTTTAAGAGGAATAATTCCCTGCTACATTATATTTGTGCAACTTTAACCGTTTACGCAGCGCACGCAGCGGAAGCTATCAAACAGAATAATTTTTCCCCGTTTTTGCAACATTTGTCATTGATGCTCCGCTCCTATTGGTTGTAGCGTGATGATATATATATATAGCCTATAGCCTTCCTCGATAAATAGGCTAACCAACACAAAAAGAATTTTTCAATTCGAACCAGTAGTTCCTGAGATTACCGCGTTCAAACAAACAAACAAACAAACTCTTCAGCTTTATAATATTATAGTATAGATTACTAGTATAGTAACTTTAATTATTAATAATTTTTTAACTTGTTAGGTACACCTCTGCCTAAACCTTCGAGGATTACAAGGCGTGATGTTATGTTATGGTATCTAAGACTTGAAGTTTTGCTTTGATAGATTTAAGAATTGATAAAATAATAATAATAATCCGTTTTGTTCGCCTTTGCACAACAATCATGAATTAACTTATTTTGCAATGATATTGTCAGATTGACCGAGCGGTAACTTTTGGTTATGTAAAATACTATTATTGATTATAGAGATTATATTGAAATTATTTCTTTAAAATCCGCTGGGAAGCCTCCTATTTGGTGTCGAGTTATATCACTGGCAGCGGGTGAATGTGACTGGCATGTCTGTGTATTTGGATAATGTTTATTATCCGCTGGTAGCCTCCTATTTAGTGCCGAGTTATCTCACGAGCAGCGGGTGAATGTGACTGGCATATCTATGTAGTTGGCTAATGTTTATTATTCGCTGGTAGCCTCCTATTTGGTGCCGAGTTATCTCACTGGCAGCGGGTGAATGTGACTAGCATGTCTATGTAGTTGGCTAATGTTTATTATCCGCTGGTAGCCTCCTATTTAGTGCCGAGTTATCTCACGAGCAGCGGGTGAATGTGACTGGCATATCTATGTAGTTGGCTAATGTTTATTATCCGCTGGTAGCCTCCTATTTGGTGCCGAGTTATCTCACTGGCAGCGGTTGAATGTGACTGGCATGTCTATGTAGTTGGCTAATGTTTATTATCCGCTGGTAGCCTTCTATTTGGTGCCGAGTTATCTCACGGGCAGCGGGTGAATGTGCCTGACATATCTATGTAGTTGGCTAATGATCGCTGGTTTGCCTATTTGGTTTGTAGTTGGTCTATCTCAATGGCAGCGAATTGAATGTGGACCTCCATGTCCATGTAAATACTCTTAATAAGAATATATTAATGTATTTTTTTTTCTGTGTAGAATTAACAGATCAGGTAATACTTCGAGGACGAAGTACTGTCAGTATGGCCGTAATAGATTATCCTAATTATAGGTATTGTTATGGTTATCATAAGTCTAGTATTCCTTTTACTTTAAAAATTTGATAAAATAGTAATGTTTTGCATAACCAAAAACATAACAACATGTACCTAAATTACATTATTAAATAATTCTTTATGTCTGTAAAATAAGTTGTTTAAATATTAAGAAATAATGTAGGAAAACATAGAAAATGTTCCAAACGGGTATCCACCTTTTATGTCGTTGATATTTTGGATGACGGTAGATAGAAACGTCAAAGTTTATTTTCACGACTATAAAAGGGCTCCGAGGCCATTCTTGTTGGAGACTTCTACCAGAACGGAGCTCTGGCCTAAAGGTAAAAGTTAAGTTATTCTATTGCTGTTATTATGCTGTTATGATGTGATACTATTTTTAAATGTTTGTTGCTTTACTATTGTTATTATGTTCGATTGCTATTGTGTTGGATATAATAATGATTATGTACTATTATAATAATATAATAAATAATAATAACGCCGCCGCCGGAATCCAGCCCCGTCGTGAGTGCTGTGACACCGGCCGTGGTAGTTGCGTCGAGCTCGAGCGACGAGTATTTCTCTCCGCCGACGTCGCCAACACCTGTGCGTCGGCAGGGGAGAGGCCGGCCACCGAGAAGCTTGGGACTTAGGGGCCATCCGACCCCGAGCCGGGTCCCCGCTGCCGGTGGTTGTGTGCAGCGCATGAAATGGACTCAATCAATAAACGAGAACGTCATGCGCGCATACTACGGGTCTACAGAGGGGGGAACTAACCTCACTGCGTACCGTGTTAGGATGCTGTCTCTGTTCCAGGAACTTGAACCAACCGTCAACGTCTCGGCCCAACGACTGTCGGATCAGGTGCGGGTCATCCAACGCAATCACATGTTGGACGACGCCGCACTTGATAGGCTACGCTCAGATTTACTGAGCAACCGTATCGACTTAGCTCCGGCACAAACCGCGGTGCAAGCGTTAGCTATTGACGCAACCCCACCGCGGTCAAACACTGCTGTTGTAGAGGAGGATGATAGGGTTGCCACGGTAAGTAGCCAGTGCAACGACCGATTGAGGAGCGCACTGGAGGATGCGCTTCGCGAGTATCGATCCACTCCTACCGAACTTAGGCCCCGATTACCACGGTTACCCATGCATAATAAAAATAGGGCGTTGGTGTGTGCCCTGGACTCGCAACTCAAGAATCTTTTCGAGAGTAGCGAGCACCTCGTTGATGCACACTCGATCCTGTACTGTGGGGCTGTTGCGGCATGTCGAGTAGCTAATGTCAAGTTTCCAAATTGTGACGTAGCTACTCGACCTTTTGGCCAGCCGTACCATCCTGGCAGCGCAGGATCGAGCGTCGTATCGACGAGGCCAGGGTACTCATTGGCAAACTATACTGCTTCAGGGAGGGTAATACACGACCACGTGTGATGCGCTTTGTGAGGCGGGCATTCTCGGGGACTGAAATCAGTCCTCAAGAATTCATGTCCCGTGTTACAGAGCGCATCGACTTCCTGAAGCAGAAAGTTTATGCATGGGCGAACCGTATTCGGCGGTATAAGCGGCGGGTTGATCGGTACTCACAGAATCGCATGTTCCAGAGCGATGAGAGGTGGGTGTATAGAGCTTGGGAGCGACCCGATCAAAATATGACGGACGTGTGCCGCCCGGATGATGCCACCACAAGTTCTTTCTGACACAGCATCTGGTCGGTGCCCGTCCGTCATACTGAGGCTGACTGGATGCGTGATGTCGAGCAAGTGTGTGAACCTATCCCAGAAATGGAACCAATTGTAATTACACCTTTAGATGTAGCCAGAGCAGTTCGTCCGTTACCGAACTGGAAATCACCGGGACCGGACGGACTGCACAATTTCTGGCTCAAATGGTTTAGTAGTTCACACACTTGCCTGGCATCTCAATTTCAGTCATCCTTAGAGTCTGGGTCTCTACCGCAGTTTTTAACAACAGGCGTTACCCACCTGCTCCATAAGTCAGATAGTCCCGCGGAACCCAAGAATTATAGACCGATCACGTGTTTTTCGACGGTCTATAAGCTTCTTACACCCATTTTGAGAGCGAAAATTAATACACACATTGACAAAAACTCCATTATGTCTGCCCCTCAAAATGGATGTAGGAATGGGTCCCGCGGTACTCAGGAGCTACTCTTCATCGACATGGCTATTAGCCAACAGGTTCGTCGATCCCGCAAGGATCTGTCGACATGTTGGATAGATTATAAGAAGGCCTACGACTCGATTCCACATACATGGCTCATGAGGGTGCTGGAGTTGTACAAGATAGATGCAACTCTACGCGCCTTCCTTGAGTCGTGTATGGGGCAATGGAGGACGGTCCTTCGATATCCAGGACGTTGACAGATTCAGGGGAACGATGAGCCTGTATGGATTAAACGGGGAATATTCCAGGGCGACAGTTTGAGTCCACTTTGGTTCTGTCTAGCCCTGAATCCTCTAAGTACATTGCTGGAGGATTCAGGTCTAGGTTATCGGTTGAGGAGAGGTGGTCAGGTCATATCTCACCTTCTTTACATGGATGATCTGAAACTCTTTGCCCCCAACAAATTGCAACTGATGAAGCTACTGAAAGTAACTGAAACTTTTAGTAGCGCCATCAGGATGGAATTTGGTGTGGAGAAATGTGCAGTCATGTATGTAAAGCGAGGGGAGATTATGGAATCCGAAGGAATTGAGCTCTCCGATTCCATACACCTGAGATCCCTCTCCTCATCCGAAAGCTATAAATATTTGGGTATGTCGGAAGCGTTAGGCATTAACGTAACTGACATGAAGCAATCGTTGAAGGAGCGCTTCTTCGGTCGCCTGAAGAAGGTATTAAATAGCCTTCTTTCGGGCGGGAACAAGGCCTTCAACGGTTGGGTCATGCCGGTTTTAATGTAATCTTTCGGCATACTCAAATGGACTCAGACCGAACTCGATACCCTGGATAGGAGAGCCCGTACACTGCTGACTGCAAACCGGATGCATCACCCACGATCATCGGTGATGAGACTGTATATCCCGCGGAAGTGCGGGGGTCGAGGCTTTTTAAACGCGAAGACGCTCCACAACCGCGAGGTATGTCAGTCTCAGAGAATATTTTTTAAAAGCCGATGTGGGTATGCACCGAGATGTGGTCGTAGTGGACAAGGGCCTCACCCCGCTGTCCATGGCTAAAGAGAACTGGCGCAAACCCGTAGTACTTACTACCGATGACCGCAAGGAAGTATGGCAAGGCAAGGAGCTTCACGGGCGCTTCTACCGGGCTCTTCATGGGCCCGATGTACATTTTCTAGCATCCGTGTCCTGGCTACGTTTCGGTGACCACTTTGGGGAAACCGAAGGTTTTGTCTGTGCGATTATGGACGAAGTTATGTTGACGAACAACTACCGGAAATATATTATGAAGGACGGGACGGTTGACGTGTGTCGGGCATGCCACCGTCCGGGTGAGTCCATCAGACATATTATTTCTGGTTTTTCTCGTCTGGCTAACGGCGAGTACTTGTACAGGCATAACCAAGTAGCCAGGATTATCCACCAGCAACTTGCCTTGAAATATAAACTTGTGGAATCTGAGGTACCGTACTACAAGTATGTGCCCGACCCAGTTCTCGAGAAAGACCATGTCACGCTGTACTGGGATCGGTCTATCATCACTGACAGGACTATTGTCGCCAATAAGCCTGACATAGTGGTGATAGACCGATCAGCGCGCCGCGTGACGAGAACCTCGTGAAAGCTGAGAAAGAGAAACAAATGAAATATCTCGACTTGGCACACGAGGTTGTCGACATGTGGAATGTGAATTCGGCTATCATTGTGCCGATTGTTGTGACGGCCAATGGCCTTATAGCCAAAAGCCTCGACGAACATCTCTCGAGGCTCTCCTTAGGTGGTTGGATCAAGGGCCTGATTCAGAAGGCAGTACTCCTCGATACGGCTCGCATTGTGAGGAGGTACCTGTCGCTGGAGCCCTAACCACCGGTAGCTTGGACCCTGCTCCCGATACCGGCGGACCACTATTTTTTATATTTTTAAATGTTTTTTTAATATTAATTTGTTTAGAAATATTTAAAAATGTAATTTATATGTATATAATTGAATAAAAGAAATAATAAATAATAATCAATACAAATCGGTAATATTCAGCACAAATTTAAATTGATATTGTACTATGAATTATTACTGATAACTTTGTGCTAGAAATGTGTGTTATAATATGGCTTATATTGCTTAGTGTTTATCTACACTGATAAACTGCTATTACTTGAGAATGGTCCAGGACAACGGATAGTTGTCCGGGCTTAATACTTTAAAAGATGTTACCGTGGAGTTTCTTGTCCATTCTTCTCCACGAAGACCTAGGTTTGCGAATGGACGTAGCTTGATATGTAATTAACATTACTTATTAATAACTGACAAGCCTTATTGAAATAAATGAATAGTCTTGTCTTTCTGTGCTTTTCTTGACAAAAACCCTTTTTCCCTGCACACCTCGTTAGATGTACTTTTTGACACAGTAAATAACAAGTAACGATCCTGACACTCAAAAATTGTTAATTAGTGGTTATTAATACATAATACCCAACACCTACCTGCTATTACGTGCATATGCAGCGGCAGTCTATATAAGAATTGAAACTCCAGACAAAAATATTGAAACAAAACTGATAGCTGCCAGAACCAGAGTAGCACCACTGAAGACCATTTCGTTACCTCGTCTAGAACTTTGTGGTGCCCTACTTCTTTCAAAATTAATGAAACAGGTTGGACAATCAATGAGGATACCGACAACACGAATGTACGCATGGACTGACTCTTCAATTGTTGTCGCACGGCTTAGTGGTGAACCTAACAGGTGGAAAACCTTCGTTGCAAACCGTGTAGTCGAAATTGTTGCAAACATTAATAACTAGCCCTGGTTTCATGTTCAGTCACACGAAAATCCCGCAGATTTGGCATCTAGTGGAATGTTGTTATCTGACTTGAAGAAAAGTAACTTATGGTGGCACGGATCGGGCTCGCTATCTGAAACAAAAATAAATATTATACATGAAATAACAGAAACAGATTTAGAAATGAAGAAAACTAAAACCAATACTTACCTGAACGCAGAACGGATTGAAGAACCTGAAACAACTTTAATATCACAATTTGAAAATTTTGAAAAATTTACAGATTTAATAAAAGCGATTACCTACTGTAGAAGATTTCTGAACTTTAATAAGAACAAAAGCAGTGAAAATCAGAATTTAACAACGCAAGAATTAGAAGATACTCTGCAGATCAGTATTAAAAAGGCTCAAGAAGAAGAATTTAAAGAAGAAATAGATAGAATAAAAATAGGGAAACAAGTTAAAAAAAAAAGTCAGCTACGATGTCTAAATCCATACTTAGACGAGAAAAATGTACTCAGAGAGAGAGTTCATACATCAGTAGAGACTCAGAGTACATAGATGCTAACTTACCTGATGACAAGAAGAATCCTGTGATCTTGGGAAATAGAAACGCACTGGTGCAGTTAATCATTGCTGATGCACATGAGAAAACACTTCATGGAGGAGTACAGTTAATGCTATGTCACTTACGTTTTAAATTCTGGGTTATAAGAGCTAAATCACTGTTGAAGAAACATATTCACAAATACATGAAGTGTGCTCGAATGAATGCCACAACGAAAGAACAAATGATGGGAGACTTACCGGTGGAAAGAGTAACACCGACGAGACCGTTTCTGCATAGCGGTGTAGATTTTGCAGGACCGTTTCAAACTCTGATATCCAAAGGAAGAGGCAACAAAACTAAAAAGACATAATTATGTGGCAATTTTCATATGCATGTCCACTAAGGCGATCCACATCGAACTAGTTGGAGACCTCACTTCAGAGGCATTTATAGCAGCCTTTCGACGTTTTATTGCCAGAAGGGGTAAATGTGGCCACCTGTGGTGTGACAATGGTAAAAATTTCGTGGGGGCAAACAGAGAGCTTCATAAATTGTGGAGTGAAGCACAGATGACCGGAGAAATTACATTCACGCTAGCGACAGATGGCACACAACTCCACTTTATCCCAGCTTATAGTCCTAACTTCGGAGGTTTGTGGGAAGCAGGCGTGAAGTCGATTAAGTATCACCTAAAATGTATTATTACAACTCACCTGACGTTCGAGGAAATTACCACAATATTATGCCAGATAGACGCCTGTCTGAATTCACGCCCGCTGTGCCCTCTCGTATAGATACCACTGACACAGAAAACTTAGATCCATTAACGCCTGGCCTAAATGGATGAAGAAACAGAAGGAGTTTGCCATAGGGTATATTGTGTTGATCAAGACTGAAAATCAACCACCCAGCAAATGGTCCGACCAATTACAGATAAACATCCAGGCATGGATGGTAACACGAGGGTGTATAGCGTGAAAAGTGGAGGTTCTATAACGAAGAGAACTATTACTAAATTATGTGCATTGCCAGTTGATTATACTTAGTCTTGAATTATTGAGATATTGCGAATTATTTTAGTAAGCATAGTTAGAATTTTATTAATAATTAATTTACAGTTGTAATATTTTGGGCTTTAAACTGAAAATTTGTAGTGAGGTACTTGATTGTTTGAGATGATAATTTGTTTGAACTTTACTTTGATTATAAAAGCACTGAAGTCCTTTTGGTGGGCGGTATGTTAGATTGAGAATTGTCTTTGTAGCTACACAAGTCACATATCCACATACCTAGCTATATGTTTATCTTATGTCGTATTTAAAAGCATTACTTGTTATAGTATTAAGTCAGTCGCCAATACACTTGCATTCAGACACCACGTATTTTATTTATCCAAATCCCGAACAAGCAATAGTGAACCTTAACACAACCATTAGTTGTAGATTAGGGTGGAGCGCTCAATGTATGAAAATATGTTTTTTTTATTTCTTTTTTTGCGGGGTTATCAAAAGTGGTCAATATACTATGTAAAATTATGCATTACGTATGTAAAATATTTTTCCAAACAAGTCATTAGAAGTATAATTCATAAATCGTGATCCCCAGGCCTTCAGATTTTCAAAAAAATACAAAAATCTTGAATTTTTCATAGGGTGAATAAAAGGCAAACTAATTGACTTACCGTCAATTTTTTAGTTTGAAATCAGTAGTGAACAGACAAAAACCAATATAATAAAGCAAAAGCCACATTTGATTGCGATTCACCTCTAAAATATTTTCTAAAATATCGATATTTGGTGTGATAAATCACTTCTTCTGGAACGTCGTAAGTATGAACATTGGATCGTTTCGGAATTTCTGATAGGGCTGGTGCTGCCATAGTCTCTGCCACGATCCAAGATATTCGTTTAGTGACAAATGAAAATACGAATAATATTGTTGATCGGTCCAAAATTCGCAGAGTCCGATCGAAGACAAGAAAATCATTAATAGAGAAAAGTTGGACTGACTTTCAAGATAATATTGGTATTTCGTTCGATGGCAGAAAGCATAAGACATAAATTAAAAAAAATGGCAGAAGGAGAGTCATAGTTGAAGAACATTATAACCATTTAGAAAGAACCGGCGTCCAAATACTTGAGTCACATCTCCCTAGAGTCTGGGAATGCTAGAATAATAAGTTATTTTCGTTTTTTGTGGAAAACTCAAGTAAGTAGTTTGACAAAAATAGTGCATATTGGTTGTTACGGAACCGCCGTTAACACTGGAACTAAAGCTGGAATTATAAAATTGCTTGAAAGCAAGCTGCAACGTCCATTACAATGGCTGGTATGTCAATTGCATGCAAAAAAATTAACTTTAAGACATGTTTTTGAACATTTAGACGGTTCTACCACAGGCCCAAAAAGTTTTAGTGGTCCAATAGGAAAGACTAAAAATAATATTGTGAGTCCCTACCAGTCAAAACATTCAGTGCCATAACATATTGTTTGCCAGACATAACGAAAACCCGTAACGATCTGGGTACAGACCAATTATATATTTTAGAAAGATGTCAAGCAATCGATAAAATGTCACGAAAGTTTGACCAAAATAATGTAAGCCTGGCAAAATATGTCACTCAAGGTGGCTTACTACGGCAAACAGTATTCTGCGGTTCTACGTTTCGACCGAAAACCCATCTGATAATCTGAAAATATTATCGGAGTTCGTGGTTAAAAGTCTACGCTCCTATGTGGTTCCGTAAAAACCGGTAAAAACTCAGTCGCATTGCATTTATGGAGCCAAACATTTGTTTGATACAATTAAACCATCACGTTACCTGCCACATAGTCTCAAACAGGTGATAGATCCCGTGATGCAGCGAAATGGGTATTTTGGTATTTTGGTGAACAAGATTTTACGGATATCATATATTGGGAAACCCCTACGGAACCACTTCTTACCAAAACGATTACTACCGAAGTGATTTTAAAAGCCTTGGCAGATTACCCTGAAGTGGATACCGAAATTTTATCAGTTTTTCGCGGGATCCCATGTCACACTCAAGCAGCAGAAAGATGCATACAATTAGTTACAGAATCTTGCACAGCAGTCTGTGGACCGGTAAGTAGGGAAGGCTGGATTAGGAATAAGTTGGAGTAATGTCGTATTATGCCCAGTATATGCGATCAGTACAAAATTAGAGTACAAAATTGAATACATTTTGTTATTTTGTCACTTCTATGTTCTATGAACTAGTTCTAATTTTTATTATGTTTTGTTAATCTTAGTTTCCTCACATCTTGTTAAACAGCAAACTGTACTATTTGTATTAAAAATACTCCATGGATTTTTTATTTTATTTTTCTATTGACTTAGTATTTTTAATTTTTTTTTAAATTCAATGTTCTCGGGGCAGTACTTCCACTATTTTAATTAAAATGTCCCCATAATAAGTTTTAAACCTGATACCAAGATGCAACTTTCCCGCTATCCGCCATTTCAAACATCTAAAAAAAAAAACAAAACGCTCCACCCTATTGTAGATAAAACTGTGATGCCGGTGATTTGTGCACGGTATGGTATACCGGATACGGTCATCAGTGACAATGGACCACAATTTTCTTGTCGTAATTTTATAAAATTTGCTTTAGAATGGGGTTTTCAGCATGTCACTTCTTCTCCATATTATCCGCAATCTAATAGTAAGAGTAAGAGTGAAAGGGCAGTTCAAACCATTAAAAATATATTGAAAAAAATCAGAAGACAGTTAAACCGATTTTTATTTAAATCTGCTAAGTTACAGGAATACACCGCGGGAAGATTTGAATTCTCCTGCAAGTTAATGATGGGCCGGCGTTTAAATTGTAGACTACCAGTCCATTCAGATTTATTAAAACAAACAAATTGTGGTACTGTGAACTTACAACATAAAAAAATATTGCAAAAACAAATAAAAATTAAAAGTTTGTATGATCAGCATTGCAAACTGCTATCTGAGTTGAATGTGGGCGACAAAGTTATAGTTGTTATGTTAGTGTTGTTTCCTTTCTTCGATAGCTCGGTACTTTATAATTGAAACATCAGAAAATTTAATTTTATCAAAAACTGTATTGTAGAAAACCAAAAAAACCATGACACACGACACGTTTACAATCTCGCTTGTGTATGAAGAGATTAAAAACTAATTCGGATACATTCTTGTGTTCTGTATTGAACAGTTAGGAAAAACAAATAAAAGAAGTTGTGGCAAAATTATAGCAAAAGCGTCGGCTCCACGTTCTTATATTGTTAGAAACAAAAAAAGTAAGTATTTATCGTCGTAATCGTCGATTTTACCCGACTTAAAAAAAGGAACATTCAGACGTGCTTAAATGACAACCGTCATTTAAGCACGTCTGAATGTTGAACTATTGGAACTGACAATTTATTAGATGTGCGTGTGCATGTATTTATATAAGTTTGTTTATTTGGTTGTCTGTCTGGCTGTCTGTCTGTCATAACTTTCTCCGAAAGATATACAGGCAATAAATTCCAATAATTTCTCGTCTATTGCAATGCTGCTTCAATTTTATGCTTTTTATGTTTTTTTCATTTTTTTTTTATTTACGTAATATTCACTTAAAATAATAATACTTAAAATACAAAATAAAAATACGAAAGACTTGAAATAATAATATTATCTACAAGTATGCACAATATTTATGATTTCAATAAAAAAAAATCTTGCTTACATGTGTGACAGTATTTGCCGTATCCATATTTTGTATCAAGCATGGTCAAGTACCTGAGTTTTTATGTTATTTTTTTGGGAAGTTGATCGTTTTGAATGTTGATTTGTGGAATGTTTTTGTTAGGCAGCATGCCTTTTTTATTTGACTAACGTTTTGTAAATATCTTCAACATGTAGAATGTTAAATAAGATTTCTAATTTACACAACAAAATCACACAATTGATCCAACGTTTGAGTAGCCATTTTTTGCACCGTTTTCAAGTGTTTGTTTATGTTATCCGATACTATTTAACTAAACACTCCGCACAGCTGAGACTCTTAGTGAGTTAAGTATGTGAACCGAACATTTATTTATTTATTTATTTAAGGATCTCCAACAAAAGATGTACACAAAGCATTATTAGTTAATGGAAAACACAATGTATTTGGTAGGTGTACTCCTTCACTTATAGGAGACCACAACATTCACAATAAAGTTATAAATTAAGCCCCTAATAATTAAAATAAAGATATTTTTATAATAGAAACATAGAAGAATAAATGAAATAATTGAACAAATTCTATTAATTGACATAATTAAATTCTTATAGTTGACATTAATACCTATGATAAAAAAAATAATTTGAAATAATAATCCAAAAAAAAAAACAATTTATAACATAAATACACATTAACATAAATACAGATTAAAAATATGCAATTCTTAACATTAACATAAATAATTCTTGAGATGTTATACAAGTACTATACATTTCTAAAAATTTTAAAAGCGGTGAGGATAAAAAATGAGAAATGGAATATTTAAACAATAAGTGTGATGGAAAGCTGACTACAAATGAATTTCCAGCAATTTTTGCCTGAGACTGTGTATACTGTCGCGGAAAATGTCGATATCAGTATTAACGGAGATGACATTATTATTAAATTGTAACCCGCGCCGCTAGCCGATAAGCTTTCTCAGAATAGAAGCGCAAACAAACCGTTTATTTTATTTCAATTGCCGGGTCGTAAATTACGTCATGTTATTGTTCAGCTTGTGAGTTGAAAAGATTGTATGGCGAGGTCTGTTCTTTTGTTTGATTTATGTGCAATAGTGTGTATTTGTGGAAGTAAAACAATAACTTTTGAAATAATGGTTTAGTTTTTGAATTATAATGACCACAAGAAACTGGGAAAAATTACCTCACACTGAATAACATTAAATTACTAATATATTATAAGGCAAAACTACATTTACCCATACATAATTAAAGCGGCAGCTACGAATGAAAATCTTAAATCGTACGAGTTAGTCAATTATTTTTGTGTAACCGGTTGAGTGTAAGCATGAAAAACGTTTAAATCGCGACTCTGCAGCATAAGGAGGCTGTGAAACCCAATTTTTCCAAACGTCCAGTCCATAAGACTCCATTTAAATGTTTTTCATGTGGACAAACCGGACATAAATAAATTAACTGTCATGTAAAACAAAAACCATCAACTACTAGCACAAATGCAACTAACAGTGACGTAAAGTCGGGAACGAAAATTGTTTGCGCGTATTGTAAGAAAACCGGGTACCATATCAACGATTGTTTCGCCAAACATCGTTCTGATAATAGGAAAAGCAAAGTAAATTTTTGTTCCCTACCCTACCCGACATTAATAATTACAAAGATGTTTTAGTTGGAGTAATCCAAGGGATTCCTATTGACATTCTGATCGATAGCGGCGCTTTAGATGTTTCTCTTATTTCGTCCTGTGTGGTAAATCATTTGTCGTGCGCTACGAAATCCATTTATCGAGAGTTAAAAGGTGTTGAAAATACTATCACTCGGGTGTTTTCATATGTGACACTTACTGTTGAGCTTAAAGATATTACACTAGAAGTCGACCTATTGATCGTGCCCAGTGAAAGTATGAATGCACATATCATAATAGGTACAGACGTCCTTAATCGCGAGGGAGTAATGTATGTACGCACAAAGGAGTACCAATGTTTAACTTTTAGTACTGTCCCTGCAAAAGTCTCGGCTATCGAATCAAATGAGCATCCTATCCAAACGTCGCTTATTGCTAGCGATAAGGAAAAACATCAAAATAATCAATAAACATTCTAAATTATGATAATTATGATAACTGGAACTGCTACCTCAACTGTGACCACCGGTAGCATGCACATTCGCTTGAATAGTGATGCGCCCGTGTATTATAGGCCGTACAAATTAATTATCTTTTAATGAGAAATTGCGGTCACGTGAAATAATTAACGACCTTCTAGCTAAATAAATAATTCGTGAATCCGAATCTGCTTACGCGAGTCCTATACTTTCAAGGTGGAACAGATCGAATGTGTGTTGATTTTCGTGCCTGTCAAAATCACTGTTAAAGACAGGTACCCTTTACCATTGATCGAAGACCATATAGATCGGTTAGGTAATGGCAAATATTGTAAAACCCTTGATATGGCATCAGGGTTCCATCAAATTTGCCTTGATAATGCGTCGATTCACTTTACTGGTTTTGTTACGCCTGAAGGGCATTATGAATATATGAAAATTCTATTTGGACTTGCTAACGCGCCAGTTATTTTCCAGCGCATTATTAGCAACAAGCTACGTTCTTTCATAAATAAGGGTACGGTGATGGTTTACATTGATGACGTTTTATTGGTGAGTAATAGCATTGATGAAGGACTACGAGTGATATTTTGCGTACGTTAACAGACACTGGGTTTTCATTAAATATGAAAAAGTGTTCATATTTGGGTGCTGAAATAGAGTATTTAGGTCGAGTGATCAGTAATGGCAAAGTACGCCCTTCTCAATCTAAAATCACCGCATTGGTCAATTCTCCAGTGCCCGAAAATGTCCGTCAAGTCAGACAATTTTTAGGATTACCGGGGTACTTTCGGAAGTACATAGAAAATTATGCTCTCAAAATTCATGCATTGCTAAGACTAAGAAACTAACTAAGACTAAGAAAGACGTAGATTTTAAGTGGGACGAAGATCAAGACCAAGCTCGTAATGAGGTTATTAAGTGTTTGACGAGTGAGCCTATTCTTGCTATCTTTGATCCTGATTTAGAGACAGAGTTTCATACTGATGCTAGCAGTCGAGGATATGGCTCAGTATTGCTCCAGATAGGTGTAGATGGACGTAAATCAGTTGTTGCTTATTATAGTCAGGTCACACATGGGGCAGAGGTGCGATACCATTCCTGTGAGCTAGAAACGTTGGCGGTAGTCAAAGCTTTACGTCGCTTTCGGCATTACCCTATAGGTATAGAGTTTAAGGTAATTATGGATTGTAACACGTTAAAGGCTACGCAAAATAAAAAGGACCTACTGCCTCGAGTAGCGAGGTGGTGGGTGTACCTATACGATTTTACGTGTACAATTGTCTTTAGAAAAGATGTTTTACTACCCCATGCGGATTATCTTAGTCGTAACCCCATCCGAGTAGAAAATAACATAGATAGGCCGCGAAATTGGGCTCAAGTTGCACAATCAGGTGATGAGGAAACGCAAAAATAAATGAAACAGTTAGAAGAAGGACAGTTAGATGCTAGTCGTTACGTTAAAAACAATGAGATTCTTTATTATCAATATTCGCCTGTTGGTGAGCAATCACGGTTACTTTGCTTTATACCGAAAGGTCACGGATTAAGTTTGCATAGAATCTTTCATGATGAGAATTGTTATAATAGGGGTAGACAAAACTATTGGATTAATCTTATCTTCTTCATGCTTTTGTAAAAAAATACATAGGACACTGTTTAACTTGCATAGCTAATAAGTGGATTCCTCGAGCACCCTTACAGCCTTAGTTTATACTCTACTTAGCCAGTACTTCATACTCTTCATGCCGATGTCTTGGGCCCTTTACCGGAGTCGAATGGCTACAAGCACATTTTAGTACAATACATTACATAATACATAATACATTTAGCCTACTTGGCATAAATATTGACACACACATTAACTGGAAGTCACACATAGAACACATAAAAACAAAACTCTCCAGATTCTCTTACGCTCTTTTTCAAATTAAACAAAGCTCTAACACACAAACAGCTATGGCTGCTTACTACGCGTACGCATTCTCATGGCTGCGATATGGAGTCATGCTATGGGGAAATAGTGTTAACGTAGATGAACTATTCATAATACAAAAGAAGTGTATAAGAATTCTAGCCTAAATAGATAATACGGAGACCTGCAAACCATACTTCATAGAGTATCAGATTCTAACTCTGCCGTCAATATATATACTTGACATTTGCGTATTTGTTTTCAAAAATATCGACAAATTCACTAAAGTTGAAGATAAACACAACGTCAACACTCGCCATAAAAAGAGGTTATGCGCTCCATCCTCAAGAATTAAAATGCTAAGTAATAGCCCGTATTATATGGCAATAAAAATATATAATAAGTTGCCCAACATGTTTAAAACTGAAAAATCTGTAACAATATTTCAAAAAAGGCTAAAACTATACCTAATCCAAAAATGTTTCTACTCAGTAAAAGAATATTTAGAGTCTAACATAAAATAACGATTTTCTCTCATGTAAAAAAGTGGCGATCTGTCCTATACAAACAATAATAGTATATCATTTCTAACTCCATAAAAAGATTATAATTTTACTAGGTACCTGAAAAGGATGACATTAATGTTGCTGAATAATTGTATTAAATTAATTAATTTTGACATAACTAAAATCCTCTATCTAATTGTACTAATATAAAAGAAAGTAATTAAGTAATAACAATGTTTAATGCATGCTAATTTAGCAGGGGTTATTTAAGGGCAGGCGAATGATAAATTGCAATGCTTGTAAAAGGCTGCTAAGTCATAAGTACCAACTTAACATAAGACCACATTGTACACTTAATTCGCAATAAATGTTTTGACTTTGACTTTGACATTAGTATTGGTTGATGCTTTTTCTGAGTACTGTCTAACTTATCCTCTTTATAGACAGGACTATGACGAATTAAAGAAAGCGTTTATAAACGCTGTTTCCTTATTTGGCACTCCACACCTTATAGTTACCGATCGAGGTTGCATGTTTGAATCCACAAATTTTGTTAAATGGATTAATGATTTAGGATGCACCATACATTACATAACTCCTGAGATGCATCATGCAAATGACCAGGTGGAAAGATATGTACGTGCTCTTCTTTGGTCTGAAGAGTTATGGCGCTTGCAGCTTGTACTGAACATCACAAAACAAAAGACCACTCAAGGATCTCCGTTAAATTTATTCGGTATTGACGGTACAACTCCTGTAATACAAAACTTATTCCGTGATGTCGCTTTGGACTGTTCAAATAGTGATCGTCGATCCTTGCGAGAACTCAACCGGCAGAGGGTTAACGTAAAAACGTCTTAAGCATAATCAGAATCTTCAAGACATGTATGTCAATAAAATGCGCCAACCACCTCATGTTTTTCGAGAAAATGATCTTGCTTTTGTAATTAAGTACGCACAGTCCAAAGAGAAATTGGATTCCGGAATGCGCGGCCCTTATAAGGTGACAAAAGTATTGGAGAATGGCCGATACGAATTGAAGCTTATTGCTGGCGCCTACGGCAAAGTGTCCTATGCCAAAGCGCAGTTCATGGTGCCTTGGAAGGGTGAATGGACTCCAGATGAGTGTGCTGCTTTCTTTGCGTGTGAGTAACCATTGAATCGCTGTGAGGTATTGTTGCCTTCAGCCTTGTGTAAACCCTAGACCTTGTGTGTTATGTCTAGTCTTGTGTGGCTACTAGACCTTGTGTGTCATGTCTAGTCTTGTGTGGCTACTAGACCTTGTGTGTCATGTCTAGTCTTGTGTGACTACTAGACCTTGCGTGTCATGTCTAGTCTTGTGTGACTACTTGACCTTGTGTGTTATATCTAGTCTTTCTTCTGTTGTTTATAACAGAAAGAGAATATATCAATGACTTCAGCAGGAGCCACGACCTCCCCTAGCTTCGACCAGAGTCTATTATAATCGACTAGATCGAAGGCCTTTGATAAGTCAAGAAAGAAAGCATAGATGGGTGTTTTTCTATATATTGATGTACTAAATTTTTTATAAGTCGTGGCGCTGGCTTGTAGATCGACAACTCTTTTCTTATAGCGTAATGTGAGATTAAAGGTTTTTTGAATAATATCAATGATAATGCTGAGACGTTACGATGTGTTGAGAAATTAAACAATGGTATAAAACTCAATTTATTTAATAAACATTTCAGATCAGATGATTGTATGACAAGGGGAACGCTTACAGCTATCAGTTTATCACAATAGTATGTACATGATGTACATTGAGAGCGGCCCACGCTCACAGCGGGCCGGTGTGCGCGCGCGCCGCCTGATACCTGCAACACACGAGCGATGAGAGACGGGCGCGAGGGAGTCCTGTGTGCATGCTCACTAGACACTAGACTAACTCGCAGCTATTGGACTGGGACTAAGTCATATTGGTATCAGCACAGGTCGCTACTATGGCCCGGACACTATCTACATTATCTACTCAGCGTTTGTGTACGAAAATCGTATCTACAGTCTGTTTATAAAGTCATGAAAATAATGTTTGAGGAACTAACATTATTCAAAAGTAGGGCAACACTAAATCATAGTACATCGAATGTCATCAGCTGTCAACAACTTATTTTGTAACTCGTTATCTATTGCATTTTTTATTGGTTTTCAAATCTAAGTGGATAAAACTTTGACAAAACGTGTGAACTTAGAGGAAAACAAATTGGAGTGGAGCTCGGGAAATTATTTTTAAAGTGTATCTGTGATGTTTGTTAGAACACCAACCTGGACAAAGTATATCAAATTTGGATGATGTATAAGCTCGAACAGCAGTTATAGCAGGTATGTAATCGTGTTACTGTTTGTTTTTTATCTACCAGAAGTTATAAATTTACTAAATATACGATTTTAAGACTTAAATAAAGATTGTTTACATTGCGCATTAATAGGTTAGATTCCAAATCTAAATAAGCCATATTATAGTGCGACTAGAACTTTAGATACTTTTGGGTGATTAAATATACCGCTGATTTTAAATATGACTATGTTATATCAGGTCTGAAATTAAAAATAGTATTTACTGTTAGATATTACTTTTTTTAAATCTTTCTTTCAGGAAACAAAGTAAAGTGAGGCGTATTGTAGATGAAGGGTATAAAAATGATGGCAAATTTGGAAACCCTGGCAAACAGATCAAGATATACATGAGTAATTAGTCATTCGCCTAGGCTAGGCAAAGATAGCAGCAGTAGCCAAGACGTTGTTAGTGACGCAGCTGACAGTGAAAATACTTTTTTTAACGTAGAATATTTGGAATCTGTTGAAGCTCATTTCAATAGGTTTCGAAGAACAAACAAACATACAGTCCACGTTTCTTTATAGTAGTGAGTGGCTGGCCGCCGATCGTATTAAATATGATGTTTTGATATTTTTAAGTTTAGTTGCCAATAAACCTCAACAAAGACAGACGCTTGTTTCATTGTGCTAACTACTCGCCAAACCAAATCGAACCCTAACATACACAACATAATGGTCATAATCGAGCCGGATCATTAGTGAAGTTAATATAGAAAAAACAACATTCCATCAGAGATAAGAAGCCGGCGAGTGACTCGTTAAGCGTAAACAAAGTAATTAGCAGTGATTTTAACAAAAAAACGTTATTTCATCAAGTTTTGCATCGTATTTGTGTTTATTATTGAAGATTTACATAATTAACAGTGAAATATGTCTAAGACGGCCGAAGAAGCACTTAGTATATTAGAAGATACGGCAGAGTTACTGAAGAAAACACAAATAAACTTACGAAAATGTCCTAAACAACGTTTGACGAAAGGATACATTCAATCTAGAATTCAGTGCCTCGAAGAATACTGGAAAACATTCAACGGTGCGCATCAAGACTTAGCGAGGTTGACACCGAGAGATAAACGTAATTTGTTGTCGTATTTCGTTAATGAAGAGTTTTTTATTTATGAAGATCTGTATGTGTGTTTGTTGGGTGAATTACGCGATATGTTAGAAAAGGTGACAACGAAATCATCGCAAACGATGAACATCGATAACGCGGACGAAGATAACCAACAAACACAGGTGAGATTGCCAAGTATAACGATACCTACGTTTTCTGGAACCTATGAAGACTGGCCTGCGTTTAAAGATTTATATGTTTCGTTAGTACATGACAACAAAGCCTTAAGCAACGTTCAAAAATTGCATTATTTGAAGACTAGCATCAGCGGTGAAGCAGCAACCCTACTTAAACATATACAAGTAACTGAAAGTAACTATTTACAAGCATGGGAAACATTGAAGAATCGTTACGGCAATAAAAGATTGCTAGTAAACTTAATGTTGAAAAGATTAGTTTACCAAAAAAAGGCGAACACTCAATCCGCCAGTCAACTTAAGTCAATTTTGGATACAACTTCCGAAATTTTAGACAACCTTAAAAACTCCAACGTGAACACCGACTCCTGGGATCCTATAATCATATTTCTGGTCGTACAGAAGCTGGACCCGGAATCTCACAAGGACTGGGAAGAGTACGCCTACAAAAGCAATTCAGAAGATCTACCTACGTGGAATGAGTTGAAGACATTCCTAAATGGCAAATTTCGTGCATTAGAATTAATTACACCCTCTTCGACGTCAGCTACGCGTGAAAAACCTTCTAAAGAACGCAGTGCATTCCATGTTTCAACTAATGAGAAGGAACACACTTGTATAATGTGTAAAGAAAATCATACCCTGTCTCACTGCAAATTGTTTGCGAAGATGCAACCTTCAGAACGATTTGATTGTGTAAAGAATAACAAGCTCTGTTTTAATTGCCTGGCATCAGGACATTCGGTCTTCAAATGCCGTGTTCCAATGTCCTGTCGCATGTGTAAAAGACGCCATCATACTCTCATACATCTAACAAAGAAGACGGATACATCGGCATCATCTGAAGCTGTACAACCGACGCCGACAGTATCAACTCAAGCAGATGTAGAAGAAAAGGTGCAAGTTAATACAATGATTGCGTCTTACTACAATGCCAGAAAAGATATAGGAATGTTAGCTACCGCAATGGTGATAGTAAAGAGTGAACAAGGACACACCATTGTACTCAAGGCACTCATAGATCCAGGCTCACAAGCCTGCTTTATTAGCGAGAAGGCGGCACAACTATTAAAACTCAAAAGGCAGGTAACTAATTGCGTAATTACTGGAATGGAATCCATGAAGGTCGCTGTCAAGCATGAAGTGAAAATAGAAATTTTATCACGATGGGAATCAAATTTTGCACTACCTACACAAGCCTACGTGATGAACAAGCACTTGACAGTACAATTACCTGCAAAAACATGGTCAACAAGCAAATGGCCACACTTGGCAGATCTAGACTTAGCAGACCCAAAGTATGGAGTATCAGGAAACATTGATCTGCTTCTAGACGTCAAGGGATATGCAAGGATACTACAAGATGGTCTAATCAAAGGTCCACCGGGGTCACCCATAGCTCAGAAAACCAACCTCGGCTGGATAATATTCGGTGAAATAAACATAAAAACAAACACAAAGGAAAAATGTTTAATGGCGATAAATGAACAAGTTGATGTGAAAGAACTATTGAAGACTATGTGGGAATTAGAAACCGATACAAAAAGAAATTTTACCAAAGAGGAAATATTATGCGAAGAAATTTATGATAAAACACATACAAGAAACAAGGAAGGGCGCTATATAGTTAAATTACCCTTTAAAAACGACAACTTAAAATCACCCGACGGAAAAACAAGAGAGATAGCATTAAACAGATTTCTGCAACTGGAGAAAAGACTAAACAAAAATCCCGATCTGAAAGAAAAATACAAAAAGGTTATTGAAGAATACATAAACTTAAAACATATGGAAGAAGTACCAAAACAAGAAATAAATACAAAAGGGTCTGTCTACTTACCGCACCACGCAGTAGTCAGGAACGATAAAGAAAGCACGAAGACTCGCGTCGTTTTTGACGCTTCCTGCAAAGGTTACAATGGAGTTTCCCTAAACGACGAATTACTGGCAGGTCCTGTCCTGCAAGATGACTTGCGCAGCCTGATAGTAAGATGGCGAACACACGCAGTGTGTTTTGTTTCTGACATACAAAAAATGTACCGAATGATATTGGTAGCCCAAGAAGACACCGATTACCAGAGAATACTGTGGCGAAACGACTCGTCTGAAATCATTAAAGATTTTAGACTCCTGACTGTTACCTTCGGGACAGCGTCAGCACCATATTTAGCGGTGAAAACACTTATGCAACTTGCTAAAGATGAAGGTGCCAACTATCCTGAAGCTGCTAGGGTGTTACAAGAAGATTTGTATGTTGATGACGTTATGTCAGGATGTGACGATTTAGAGCAAGCCATTCAAATAAGCAAAGACTTGAAGAATTTATTACAACGAGGCGGCTTTCAGCTAAAGAAGTGGTCGTCAAATAACATAGATTTTTTAAAATCTATAGATCCAGAGGATAGATCTATCAATGCACATATAGATCTAAATATAGATGGTACCATGAAAGCTTTAGGTGTACAATGGAACTTAGGCAGCGACCAATTTGAATACCAACTAAACCTAGTTCCTCTTCCTGCGATCGTTACGAAGCGAAGTATACTGTCAGATGTCCAAAAGCTCTTTGACCCGCTCGGTTGGATAGCGCCATGCATCGTGCAAGCAAAAATTTTGATACAGAAGCTCTGGCAAACTAAGGTCGATTGGGATCAAGAAATTGCTCCAGCTGTGAGAGAAGAGTGGAAAATTATACGAGACGATATTGCCAATGTCAATGCAATTAAAATAGATCGATGGATGGGCACGTACAGTTTAAAGAAGGACAGCATACAACTCCATGGTTTTAGTGATGCATCGATGAGAGCATACGCAGCTGTTGTGTACTGTCGCGTACATTACTTGGATGGTGCAGTCAAAACATCATTGATTGCAGCAAGAACTCGTGTTGCTCCGTTGAAGACAGTGTCGTTACCACGACTTGAATTGTGTGGAGCAGTTCTGGTGTCACGACTGTTAAAACAAATTTCAACAGCAATGAAGATACCATTGGCTAACGTTTTTGCTTGGACTGATTCCTCAATAGTTATTGCGTGGCTACAAAAAGAACCTAGCGGATGGAAGACTTTTGTTGCCAATAGAACCGTTGAAATAACTGGCAACATCCCGAAAGAACAATGGTACCACGTAAAATCGCAAGAGAACCCCGCTGATATAGCGTCTAGAGGTGCACTAGTATTAGAGTTGAAAACATGCGACTTATGGTGGAAAGGGCCCGAATGGCTTTCAAAGGGAAATATTTATTTTAACAAACCAGAAACCATATCCACAGAGCTAGAAAAGAAAACAACTGTACAAACCTTTACTATGACCAAGAACGAAGAAGATGAGAGAAGATTAACAGAACAATTTGAAAAATATGACTCGTTGAAAGAATTGATTAGAAGTATTGCATTCTGTAGGAGATTTTTAAAACAAAAAATGTTAAAAGAAGACATAGATACTGCTTTGACAACTGAAGAATTAGAAGGTGCATTAAACATATGCATAAAACAGGTACAAGGTGAAGAATATGCAGAAGAAATTGAGTCTCTAAGAAAGGGTAAACAGGTTAAAAGAACTAGCACATTAAAAACTTTAGATCCGTACTTAGATGAGAGACAGATGCTTCGGGTTGGCGGACGCCTTAGACACGCTAACATAGCGGATCAAAGCAAGCACCCAATCATATTGGGTCATAGAAACAAACTCACTTCTTTGATCATTGCCGATGCACACACAAGAACCCTACACGGAGGAATCCAACTAATGTTGAGTTTTTTGAGATCTAAGTATTGGATAACGCGAGCTAAAGGACAAGTCAAACAATATGTTCACCGATGCTTAGTATGCGCCAAACAGAATGCGACTGCAAGAACGCAAGTAATGGGTGATTTGCCAAAGGTACGTGTGACACCAGCTCGACCGTTTCTGCATTCCGGTGTAGACTTTGCTGGACCATTACAAGTTCTATGGAGCAAGGGAAGAGGAGTCAAGGCACACAAGGCGTACATATCAATCTTCATATGTATGGCTACCAAGGCCGTTCATTTGGAGTTAGTTGGAGATATGACGTCAGAGGCGTTCATCGGTGCATACAAAAGATTTTGTGCGAGAAGAGGCCAGTGTGCACATTTATGGAGTGACCAGGGAAGGAACTTCATCGGAGCAAATAAAGAGCTGGTAGCCATGTGGAAGGAAGCTAGCTTGGAGTTCTCTGGAGCAATCGCAGACACGCTTGCAAGTGATGGCACACAATGGCATTTTATTCCTGCATACAGCCCAAACTTCGGCGGCCTCTGGGAGGCAGGAGTAAAATCCACGAAGTATCACCTAAAACGGATACTGACTAGTAATTTAACTTTTGAGGAGATGTCGACAGTGCTGTGTGAAATAGAGGCTTGCTTAAACTCGAGGCCGTTGTGCCCCCAAGATGATTTGGATAATGTGAATATCGAGCCATTAACACCTGGCCACTTTTTAATTGGAGAGGCACCCATTGTCGTACCTAGCCCAAATTTACAAAACTTGAAGGTGAACACGTTATCACGATGGCAATATGTCCAAAAGTTGTTGCATGATTTTTGGTCTAGATGGCAACAGGAATATTTATCTAGACTACAACAACGTCCAAAATGGCTCAAACGAGGAAAGGAGTTTGAAGTTGGCAATATTGTTCTGATCAAGCAGGAGAACCTTCCACCGGGGAAGTGGTTAATGGGACGTATAGTGAACAAACATCCAGGACCAGATGGGTGTACGAGAGTTTATAGTGTCAAGAGCGGTGATAGTATTGTAAAGAGAACTGTGACCAAACTCTGTCCACTGCCAATAGATAGTAACCCTGAATAGTTCAATCATTCAGTGTTTGATAATTTTGCATGTATAATGTTAATTGCATATTTATGGATCATTTGAAAGGACTCATATAGTCCTTTGGTGGGCGGCTTATGTTGAAGCTCATTTCAATAGGTTTCGAAGAACAAACAAACATACAGTCCACGTTTCTTTATAGTAGTGAGTGGCTGGCCGCCGATCGTATTAAATATGATGTTTTGATATTTTTAAGTTTAGTTGCCAATAAACCTCAACAAAGACAGACGCTTGTTTCATTGTGCTAACTACTCGCCAAACCAAATCGAACCCTAACATACACAACAGAATCAGATGATGAAAGTTAATTATTATGATATGGGATATTTTTCATTAATAAGAAAAGTTTAAACATGTCATAATAAAAAATATGTATGAACATTTTTCTTTTATTTACTCATTTTATTTGAACGACAGAGACCATAGATTTGTGCTATCTGATCGTTTATGCAAACTAATGTAGGTATTTCGTGATGGCCCAGGTGAGGTTTCGGCTTCCCCCTTCAGCATGAGGTTGTGGGTTCAAATCCGGGCCTTTTTGGTTTCACCAATGATATGTAGTCTGTTGAGAAGAAGCCTTTGCCCAGCAATGGGACAATAATAGGCTGGTACCTATTATTATTATTTATAATGAAGGTCGCATCTTTGTCTATGGATTCTGTAGATTTTTTTAATAAGATCTACGGATTTTACCTTTTCTATCCAGTTTAAAAAAGCGTCTACGAGTAAAAATTATGTTTTCATTAAAACCAGGTTTGCTTCTAATATAAAATAATGTGCTAGTATCAAAATCAATTTAGTCACACTATACAGGGTTGCTACGTGCACGACCGCAGCGCCCTCATTTTTTTTCATGACTTTATAGACAGACTGTACGTTATTGCTTAGAGTTTTCAAAAGTAGGTCGGAGATAAGTATCCACCTAACGAAATAACTTCCTAGGAATGCATACTTTTCTCGATTCCCCAGAGAATATAGATGCTCGTCGGGCGACGACGGTAATAGGCCGTAGAGTACTATATGTAATGGACCTGTGCCACTAAGGTCCTACGGGTATCTACGCGCTGGCACTACAGCCGGCTGGGTGTAAGCGCGGGGCGGGGGGCGCGGGCGCGGGCGGCGCTGGGCCGCACACATGCAGCTAGCCAGCATGCGCTATCCGCGCTGCATCGTCACCTATAGTCACCGATGTAGTCAAGTAGAAGCGCACAAGCCATGCTGGGTGTCGGGAGCCGGGCTCTAGTCGATGCCGCTCTATTAAGTAAATTACCGAGTCTAACGGTCCTCTATATCGTCTTCTTCTTAGAAACGGTGGCTTTATCGGAAAGAGAAAATGCTAGTTTACTATTCTGGTAACGTGTTGGTACGATACACATCGTGGGCTAGGTACACATTTTTGATAAGTGAGCAAAATAATTTGGTGAACCTATGAATTTTAGATAATTTTCTTAAGATATGGGTACATGTCTGCTGTCTCACCTGACGGTGGGCTGATTGTTGTGCCGCACGTGGTCACGGCGACGCCGCGCACGCGCTGCGTTTCGGCCGCGCCCCGCCCGGCTGCCCTGCGAGCCGTACACCGTGTCCTCCGCGCTAGACTCCACTGCCGGCAGCGTGTCTGCACACACGCACACTCGTCAGCTCGCGCTGCACTACACACACACTCGTCGCGCGGCGGGGCTTACCGGAGAGGTGTGCGGCGGGCAGGCGGTACAGCTCGGCGGCGCACGCGGCGCACGGCGACCCGCTCGACTCCGAGTCGCTGTCGCGTGGCTGCCCGTACTCTGACATACAATACTTGTCTTGTTAGTACAACATCGTCACCGGCTATCGACTCGAAATATGGAAATGTATGCAAGAAAAAGACGAACCTAAATTTTATCATCCGTAAGCATACTACTATCAGTAGGTACATATTAGTACAAGACAAGGGGTTATAACTCTGACTTGGTTGGTAAAAACTTTGCGATTTTTGTGGTGTGCGACATAAAGTGAGCATTTCACAGGTTTGTGTTGGGCAGGAGCAGTACCGACCTGGTGTGTGCGCGAGCAAATTGGGGCGCGGCGGCGGCGCTGCCAGGTCCAGCAGCTCGGCGCGCCCGAACGTGCGCAGGTGCAGCGCGCAGCCGCCCGCGCCCGCGCTCGTGCCCCCCTCACACGCCGCGCCCGCACCCGCGCCCCCGGACATACTGAACGTCGCGTACGGGCTGATCTCATGCAGTTCTCCCGTCGCTACAAATTGATCATCTCAATAAAATTCTTAACTTTACCTTCGAAATAAGTTTTGCATGCGAAACCTATATAGTCATAGTAGAACCCAAACAATACTCTTATAACAATACCATCGAGAAATCATGACCATTGGTGTTGCTTTCCCTAAGAAGCACATGCTCAAAGCTAATCCGTTTCGCAATAAGTATACTAAAAGCTTCAATATCTTGCTTTGTAACTTGGGTTCTGGAGTACTAAGCATGTAAATATTCTAAAATATTATACAAGAAGTACGTAATTGCATGAATCATGTAAATATACTGAAATATTAAACAGCAGTTAGTATGTAATAAGGTTGCTGCTGTTTTCGTAAAAATAACTGCTGTTTTATTCTCCTTAAAATCAAGATGGTTCCTTTGACCACTTTGCTCTACTACCTATAGTTTCGTATTTAGCTCTCATGAACTAACGTAAAAATCACCCTGTATAAACTGATTTAACTTAATCCGGACTGCGTTTCGAGCTTTGTCGCTATACAAAATATTGTTTCGATAGTGGCCGCGAAAAGATAAAAAGACCCCAAGGTATGACTATGTATTTACAAACAATACGATTGATAAATATTACCGTCAGGCGGAGTGAGCGCCTTCCCATTGCGCTTGCTGGGCTCCGTGGTGTAGAGCTGCGCATGCGGCTGGCACACCTGCGGCAGCGAACAGTCAAGGCGCAGGCACGCCGCCGCCTGCCTCCGCCGCGCCAGCACCAGCCCTGCCGGTGGATGTGTGAGTACTGTGCCTGTCGTGCCATGTACCAGTACCATGCCGAGCTTACCGGTGAGTGCGGCCAGCAGCACGGCCAGCCCGCCGCCGAGCAGTGCGGGCACCAGGCCGGCTCGCCACAGCGCCCAAGAGCCCGCGCCCCCCACGCCTACACCCGCGCCCTCTGCCACCACACCGTGCGCCTCCACTGGCACCTGCACTGGCTCGCCCACGCGCTCTGCGTGACAGTTTAAAAATACTTACTGTCTTTTATGTTGTCAAAATAGCCATTGTTTAGTCACAGCTAATAAAAGTGCCAAGGTTAAATTAAAATCTAAAATGACGGCTAATTAATAAATACAATAAAACAGTAGACAAGTAATAATATTAATAATTTGGGTAAAATTTCTATGGATATGCCAGCATGTCGCACCTCCATTGATTGTGTGCGTGGCGGCGCGGTAGAGCGCGGTGGTGTCGCCGGCGGGCGAGCGCGCCAGCACGCGCACCTCGTACCACGCGCCCGGCCGCAGGCTGCCGGCCTGGGGGAGACTGCGCGGTCAGTGACGGTACTAGGAGATGCGCCGCAATGCCGCGGGGAGTGAGAGCGGTTACCTCGGCGGCCTCTCCATCGGTGTGCAGCGTCTGCCAGGCGCCCCCGGCGGCGGGCCGCACGGCCAGCGCCCAGGCGACCACGGGGCAGCGCCCGCCCCACGCCAGTAAGTTCAGGCGCAACGTCGTGCTGTTCGCCCACACGAACTCCTTGCCCGGCGGCGGTTTAGCCTCTACGAACAGTACACGCTTTTAGAAAAATGCAGCGAAACATGAAGATCAGCAATTATAGAGACTACCGAGTGGACGTGAAACTCGAGACTGAATAGTGACTCACTGTCGCCTCTGGTGCGCGCGACGAGCGGCCCGGAGTGCGGCGACGCACCCACGACGTTGTGCGCCTGCAGCGTGACGCGGTAGCGCGCGCCGCACGCCAGCCGTAGCAGCCATAGCGACGTGTCGGCAGCCGGCACGCGCCGCGCTTTCCTCCCCGTCGTCTCCTCCACACCTTCGTCGCGAGACCACCACACTGTGTATCCTGTCGTAAATGCATGATTATCTTCTTCTTCTTCTATCCATCTAAATATATAAAATAAAATAAAAATAAAATCCATTTATTTCAGGAAAGCGATAGATCACTCACTGACTCAATCATCTATCACGAAATATCGAAAACCGCTTGACGTATAAAGATGAAATTTGGCAGGGAGGTAGTTTATAGTTAGTCAACGTCCGCTAAGAACGGATTTTGCGACAGGGCCGGATTAAGGACGTCTAAGGGCTCTCACAAGTTTGCATGAAAGTTCTTCATTTTTTGTGCTACAAACTTGAAATTTGGCAGCGAGGTAGTTTACAGTTAATAGTCGTTCGTTAACAACGGATTTTGTAACAGAGCCGGGTTAAAAGGTCTAAGAAGTCTCGCAAAATTGTATGAAAGTCCTTAATTTGTTGTGCTACAAACTTGAAATTTGGCAGAGAGGTAGTTTATAGTAAGTCGACGACCGCTAAGAACGGATATTGTGACAGGGCTGTATTAAGGACGTCTAAGGGCTCTCGCACGTTTGTATGAAAGTCCTGTTGTGCTAAAAACTTGTTTGGCAGAGAGGTAGTTTCTCTATACTAATATTATAAAGAGGTAAAATTTTTAAGTTTATAATAAGTTTGTATTTTGTTTGTTTGGAGGTAATCTTTAGATCTACAGAACCGACTTTGAAAATTCTTTCACTAATATGAAGCTACATTATCTCCGAATGCTATAGGCTATATTTACAATTTGCCATTGGGATAATTTCCGACCAAAACGCGAGCGAAGCCGCGGGCAGCAGCTAATAGTTAATAGACGTCCGCTAAGAACAGATTTTGCAACAGGGCTGGATTAAGAAGGTGTAAGGGCTCTCGCAAGTTTGTATTAAAGTCCTTAATTTTTTGTGCTACAAACATGAAATTTGGCAGGGAGCTAGTTTATAGTTAGTAGACGTTCGCTAAGAACGGATTTTGTGACAAGGCTTGATTAAGGTCGAAGGGCTCATTAGCAAGAAGACATCAGCTAAGAAAGAATTTTGTGAATGTGAAATCCTTGGCTTTTTGTACCTGAAAATTGGTAGATATAGTATTTGTAGTATAGAGTACGAGTATTGGTAGAATATAGTTAAGACATGTCAAGTAGGAACAGATTTTATGACAGCGCCGGTTTAAGGGAATATAATCACTTTCGCAACCCTATGTGTTCAACAAACATTGATTGATGACTTATAATACAAAAAAACTCTTTGCAAAAAATAAAATCGACTTCAAAAACAAAAAAAGGTCGAAAAATAACTTTAGGTTCAGAAGTAGGTGACTTTTGTTTGTTCGATTGAATTTTTTTGCCACCGACTTCTGAAGCTAAAGTTATTTTTCCACGTTTTCTTGTTTTTGAAGTCGGTTTTATTTTTTGCAAAAAAGTTTTTTATTTTGCCTTTTTTAGTTGCAATATTCTACACAAATATTTGCTATACATTTATTTTACATTGTTAACAACTCCTTTCATGGTAATAGGCTTATCCCCAATAAAATGTAACTTATATCGTTATCATACTTAACTGTCGAAATCTGGGTTTACTGTATACATCTGCGTACTCCCTCAGAGCATACAGGCGTTATGTTATGCTCTAATATTGTGTAAAAAATAAACATCCAAGCGATTGCAGCAATCACGACAGATTTTCTGTCTATTAATGAGGCGTTCCATCGTATATCTCCGAAGATCAGCATCAGATCCTGACTTATACCTTCTATCATCAGCTCAGCAACATGAGATAATGATTATCAGGTACAATTAATATCGTTAGAAAGTACCTATATGAAAAACATTGTTAAATGTCAGGGTTGCCCTCGATTTCCCTGAGATTCCATCATCAGATTCTAACTTTGTGACAACGGGACCACATCAATAGTATAGGCTTTTGAATAAAAAAAGAATTTTGACAATCGGTCCACAATTAGCGGAGAAATCGGTGAACATCCGGGACACACAGTCAAACGTAGAGCCTCCTCATTTTGTTTGAAGTCGTTTAAAATATTGTCAAAAGAGTTTTGGTGAAACATTAGTGAACCGCTAATAATACATTTCATGGTAATAGGCTTATCCCCAATAAAATAGAACTTAACATATCTAACTATCGAAAAGTTGTACAGTACACATCTGCGTACCCCCTAGAGCATATAAGCGTGATATTATGTTATGATGTAGTATAAACAATAAACATCCAAGCGATTGCAGCAATCACGACAGATTTGCCGTCTATTTTTGAAGAGTTCCATAGTATATCTCCGAAGATCAGCATCACATCTTCACCAAATTTAATGAATTTAATGATGAAATGGGACCACTGCGTTTTTTCGTAAGATAGTTCACATCATAATGAGCTAAAAAAAATGGAGCGTCAGCTGCTCACATGGTCTTGTAAAAAAAGTCGTAGTACGCCGAATGAAATTTAACTAGGTGATTGTTTAATTTATTGAAAGTACGAATACAACAATCAGCTGCGTGGCTAGCGGTGCAAAGACCGTCAGCTGACGCAGTATAGATTATAAATATTGGATCATTGCTACTACGGCGTTTCCTTTTAAACACATATTTCAAGACAGACTCTGGAGCTGCTTGAGCACATAACACGACCTTCGGGCAACCTAAGCCTCGTCCCCTTAAAATTTCAAAGCAACATCTGTTTGTGCGCGTCTTTTTGTCGTTCACCAGTAGATGTATGACGTGTGTGAACAGACTTGTTGCGTTGTGTGTGGTTTGGTTTTCAGTCGGATTCGATAAAACGTCGATGTTTATATTTACAACGCCAGCACATTCGTCTGAAGGTTGCGCGTCTCCTTTCGACACACACACACACACACATGCACACGCATACGCACACACCATAATCAAAATCAAAGCATTTATTTCAAGTAGGCCAGTTACAGGCACTTTTGAATTGTCGAAACAAAGATAACAATTAAATGTAGCTACAGTCCCAGTCACAAGGCTTAAAAACTGTGAAAGTACTGTAGTTGCCCATTACCTATCGTAGATCTCTATGGAGAAGAACGGGCAAGAAACTCCATGGACACTCTTTTAAATCAGTATATTGTTAAAAACGATATCATTAAATCAAGTAACAATAAATGTTATAATTTCGCGCTAAATTTTTGTACCAACTGACAGACGTCGGGAACGCGTTCTCAGCACGGCCAAGGTGTAAATGATCAAACTCTACTTTAACCAAACTTGCCCTTCTGCTACGTTGCCTTTATTGTGGCACCGAGCTCGCATTCCTTATCTGTTTGATTATTTGCGACCACAGTAATTATTTATTTTGCGGGTGGATGGAAATAAAAATTGTAAGCTTTGTGTTTTTTAATGTAAATGTTATTTGCGTACGAAATTCTATTTTACCATAGAGTTTAATTAATTGTTCAAAAAAACATTACATAACTGCTTAGTTTATATGTCAAAGTTATTGTAATACTATGTTTAAGTCCCAATATGTTCTCAAGTAAGTGAAATACCTACTGTAATTTCTTATTGAGAAATAAATTTCTTTAACCATAATAATAAGCAAAGCTAACAACAAAATATTGTAACTGTAGGTACGCGTATATTTAGTACTTAAATATAACTAGTTTGTAGACGTCTTGGGTTTACCTGTTAAGTTTACAAATGTTTAATAATAAATAATTTAAATAAGAAAAACCTTGACATCATTATGTTGAGATGGTACACTATGTGAGAACGATGTAGCAAGATGTGCACATTAAAAGTGTCCACAGTAAAAAAAAAAGACAATTCAAAAAATAAAAATAATTAATTCAAATAAGCCGTGGCAACTAAGAGATGACCAGTCACACTGACAGCGCCCGTTCACGAACATGACGCATAGATCAGCACCATTCAACTCAACCATTTTGAAGGGAACTAAATGGTCCGACACACGCGCCACCATCAGCGAGACATTTGAGTGAGCATGACATACTCTCAACCGCCAGGGCACATTCAGGTCAAGAAAGGACGTAGGTTTCCAGTGAATGGTAGCTTTCTAGTACATAGTACTCACACAGTATGAGCCAAGCATTTTTATCAGCGATATAATCGTCCAACTTGTAATATGCTTGCTTACAAAGTGTGCGTTTAATGCATGTTTTAAATTTCGTCTCATTGAGTTCAAGAATACTTTGTGGAGTTTTATTATAGCATCTCAAACAGTACCCCATGAAAGATGAGTCTACTTTAGCGAGTCTGAAGCCTGGCTGAACTAATTGGTTCCTATTTCTAGTACTGTAATTGTGTCTGTCACCTCTTTTTACTAAAAAGATGCAGATTTTTTCTTACGTACATTATGTTTTCATAGATGTATTGACAATGTAACGTCATGATGTTAATGTCCTTAAACAGTTCCCTTAGAGAGTCGCACCTACGAAGATTATAATTATATGGCTTTGATGGCTCTTTTTTGCAGAATAAATATAGACTGAATGTCTGCAGCCCGTCCCCATAAAAAAATGCCATAAGACATTATACTATGAAAATAACTAAAATAGACCAGTCTAGCGGTATCTACATCAGTAAATAGACGGATTTTTCTAATGGCATATTATGCTGCTGAACTTAGCCGCCCCGCAAGAGATGTTAAATGAGAACTCCATTGTAGCCTTGAATCAAGCGTAATCCCCAGGAAAACCGTTTTATCTACGAATTCAAGTTTCTCTTTATTCAATATTATATCACAATCACTTTTAACATTCGGTAAAGCAAATCTTATGCATTTAGTATTTTTTTCGTTTAATACTAAATTGTTTGCTGCGAACCAATTATGGATCTGAAGTAGGGCATTATTCACGTCATCTAGATTTTGGACCCATCTATTTATCTTAAAAATTAGGGAAGTGTCATCAGCAAATAACACCATATTTTGAGGTTGGTTTTTCAATAAATAGGGTAGATATATACTAGAAAGAGAAAAGGACCCAATATTGAGCCTTGCGGAACCCCCATTTTTACTTTTAAACCCTGTGAATTGACACCATTTATTTGAATATAATTTGAACATGTTGTTGTCTTTCACTCAAATAAGATTTTACCAAACTCAGTGCAAGTTTACCTAGTCCGTAGTGCTCAAGTTTCAAGAGTAATGTCTCATGATTTACGCAATCAAATGCTTTGGAGAGATCACAAAACATTCCTATGGCGTCTTGGGACTCTTCCCACGCAGTAAATATATGCTTTAATAAGGTTACACCAGCGTCAGTCGCACAACGTCCCCTGGTGAAACCATACTGTTGATCGTGTAGGATTCGGTTGGTGTTAAAATGATTGAGCATTTGATTCAGCATCACTTTTTCAAAAACCTTGCTAAAAACAACAACGGCAACACGGATACAGGTCTATAATTATTAGTATCTTTACTGTCCCCGGATTTGAAAAGAGGTATGACTTTACTGTATTTCATTAAATCAGGGAAAACTCCTTGGTCTACACACAAATTAAAAATTTACGCCAAGTATGGTGCTATAGTCTCAACTATGGATGTACAAACTTTGATAGACATTCCCCATAGATCTTCGGTCAGTTTGATTTTTATTTGCCGGAAAGCTTTAATTACTATCATAGGGTTTATGTGTTTAAATTTAAATTCAGCCGGGCATCCAGACACGTTTGCCTTTAATAAACCAATTGAGACCTCAGCTGAGGAATTTAGAGCCTCCGTAGTTTTTAACGGTATATCGGTAAAGAAATTTACAAATTCTTGAGCTACGTCCTGATTAGAGGTTTTAGGACCACATGCTGTAGTATCTAATGTGTAGCTAGTGTTACGTATTTTCTTCCTGTTGGTCTCATCATTTATGACTTTCCAAACTGTCTTTATTTTATTTTCAGCAGTTTTGATCTTGTTGCTAACGTGCAGGGCTTTTGCAACCTTGCATATATTTCTAAATATTTTTGAATACCTAGCAACATACTTGTTCAAAGTTTCAGTGTTTATATAAGGCTTAAGGCCATAAAGCTCTAACAGTCTTACCCTACTTTTCCTGATACCTCTAGTTGCCCAATCACTAAATATAAATTTAGGTATTTATGAAGGCGAGAGCCATGCCGTTCGCGCTTAAAGATAAAGTAGATAAAGAAATCGATCGACCGATCGACTAGTCGAGATAGGTGTTTTAAGACCAGTTGATCATTCCGAGTATGCGTCTCCTATAGCACCAGTACTGAAACGCGACGGGACAGTTATATGTGCGTAGATTATTCAGTCAGTATAAATAGACAATTAGTGGTTGACAAGTACCCGTTGCCCACAATAAATGAGTTATTTGCAAAACTTCATGGTGGGCAGCACTTCACAAAACTCGATTTATCAATGGCTTACAACCAATTAGTTTTAAATGAGGCGTCACAAATGTATACATGCATTAATACACACCGCGGCCTTTTTGCTTATACTAGACTTGTGTTCGGTCTCGCCCCCGCGCCCGCTATATTCCAGCGAGTTATGGAGGGCATCAGCGGCGTGCTGTGCCTGTTGGATGACGTGTTAATAACGGCCGGAACTAGGTCCGAACACATGGCTAGGCTGCATCAGGTATTACAGCGAATACAAGAGGCCGGGCTCGTATTAAGAAAAGACAAATGTGAATTTTTAAAGATGAAATAAGTTACCTAGGTTGGGATAAGGGCAGGAGAATGATGAGGTTACGTAATTAATAAGGATGGATTGAAAAAATCCCCAGAGAAAATTAAAGCCATCGCACATGCGCCGATTCCAACAAACGTTATGCAGTTACAATCTTTTTTAGGCCTAATCAACTACTACAGATGTTTTGTGGCAGACGCGTCGACTATTCTACCACCTATGTATGAATTATTAAATAATGCGATCGAAATGGCACTGGTCGAAAAAATAAAACGATGCATTTTTAGAAATAAAAAGAAGATTAACATCAGATCAAATTTTAACCCATTTTAATTCGGACGCAAAAATCATTTTAACGGTAGATGCTTCTCCTAGCGGACTCGGGGCGATTTTATCGCAAATGGATAGCGATCAGCCGGAGAAACCGGTTGCTTATGCATCGCGAACACTAACGAGCGCGGAAAAAGGTATTCACAAATACAAAAAGAGGCAACGGCGATAATATTTGGCGTTCGCCGTTTCCACCAGTATTTGTATGGTAGGTCCACACCGTTCATATTACGTACAGACCACAAACCATTACTATCTATTTTTGGGCCAAACAAAGGTGTCCCAGAAATATCGGCGAACCGATTACAAAGGTATGCCTTGTTTCTAAGTGCTTATAATTACGTCATAGAATATGTAAAAAGCAAAGACAACTGTGCAGACTATTTATCGCGGGCTAGCGAACCACGGCCGTGCGCGAGCGGTGCGAGCGGGCGCGAGGCGGTCGACGACGACGAGCCACCAATCAGTCACCAACTCGACACGAGAGACTGGATACACGTGTGTCCAGTTGGTGTAACTCAAAATTAGTATCACTTATTATTTCGTCATCTGGACACGCCAAGATTTTGACGTATGTCCAAATAGTGAAACTCAAATTAAATCACTTTTATGTTTTCGCCAACTGGACACACGCAGTTTTTTTTTGTGAAAAAGGGTACAGTCAGGTTATTATATCAAAAACACACAAACATGAAAAACCTACCTTACTTTTTTGCTTGGTAAACCTTATTAGCCTTATTATTATTTCCTTTATTCATTTTCTTAACATATTTAATTTACATTTTAAATATTTCTTTAAAAAAACATATACAAAAACATTTAGCAATATAAAAAATTGTGGTCCGCCGGTGTCGGGAGCAGGGTCCAAGCTACCATTGGTTAGGTTACCTTATTATTATTATTGTAAAAAAATAAAGGTATTACAAATACTAAAATAAAAAAAGTGATGAATTTTGTAAAATTATATAGCAGATTTTGAAAAAAACTCATAATAAAATAATTTTAAAAGTCGAGAAGTATGGAAGATGAAGACATGCTGCGCCGACCCCAAATAAGTTGGGTTATGGGCAGGAGAATGATGATGACTCGAAAAGTCGAGAGTACCTCAACGTTGCCATTCAATATTAACAAAGCACATAACAGGAAAAATAAACTCATACCGGGCCTAAAATGTGAAATATTGGTAACTTACCGTAACTTAAAATGTAATACATCATTATTATTTTTTATGTTTTCTTATCCATAAATAGGAATATTTCTAATTGAATTAATAGTTTAGTTCCCAAAGTACTTAGTTGAGTATACTATCAGTGTAACTTTGTTAAGGGTTTCTGAATAGAAAAGTTTTTTTAAATAAAACGAAAGGAAGCTTAAATATGGGTATAGATTTTTATTACGCTGGTAACTTTGTCGATGTCGTAGTCAATGTCAATTGGATTGACATAAATTTGTGTTATTATAATTTGAATATAGCGTATATATAGTTCTTTTGTGCGAGGCTTTTCAAAACAAATCTCTTTGTGCAAAAGCAAAGAGATTATATACGAACAATATTTTTTAATACCAATAAGTATAGGACAATAAGAAAAAGAAAAACAAGATGGTGTTGTCACGTTTTATAAATTAACTAGAATTTTGGAAAACGCTGGTAATTCGGGACAAAACTCATGCCTTTTAAAATTCATTAATATTTTCACTTTCATGAATATTTTATGTGTCTTATTATATTTGGTAATACCATTGATATACCTATAAGCCCCTTTTGCTGTTGTTCTCCTTTCGCTCATAGACCTCCGACCGTCCCTCTGTCACAATCATTATACTCTAGCGGCTAACCCTTTGAAGCTACAGTCTTCAAATTTATACTATATAGATATTTTACTGATCCACAGCCAAATATAAAGGTAAATAGCAGTGGCGAGGGGTTCATACAACTCGAAACCTACTGGCTTCCCTTCGACACAACCATAGTCTACGATTGCCAAAAGTAAAACAATGTAGGTCATTCAGCTAAGACGTGATTGCCCAAACATGACTAAAACTACAAATGGTTCGATGTATGGTTTTTTAAAACATTATTAAAATCATGCACCGGACCGGCTTACCTGTTACAAAAATTTACCCTTCGCTACTAGTAAATAGGTAACAAAAATATTTTGATTATCTTTGCTCCCGATCTGTAAGGAAAAAACTTGCTGCGAAAACGTTCTAGGAAATCAAAACCGACTTCCAACAAAACACTAAAAACGTCTAAAATAACTTGTCTTTCGGAAGTCGGTGTCTTTATTTGTATCTTTTTTGCCACCGACTTCCGAAAGTCAAGTTATTTTAGACTTTTTTAGTGTTTTTTTGGAAGTGGGTTTTGATTTCCTAGAACGTTTTTTTATTTTACACTTTTTATTTATTTAACACTTCAAGCCAGAGACCAGTACAGAGGCGGACTTAATGCCATAGGCCATAGGCTTTAGTTGTAGTATACCACACAAATTCTTGTCATGAATTAATTTTACATTGTAACTAGAAGTTAGTTAAAGTACTCGTCAAGACGAATCATACGAGCCCAAACTCGATGGGATTGTGTCATTTTATTACGGACTACCTGTGACCACCTTCCAGCTCCATCACTAGACACTGGATACCATCTAGAGACAAAGTACTCGACAAGATGAATTATACGAACCCAAACTCGATGTGGTTATGTCGTTTTAATCAGAGTTCATATGGCCACCTTCCAGCTCCATTATCAGACCCTGTTTACCATTTAGGACTAAAGTACTTGTCAAGACGAATCAAAGGAGTTCAAACTCGACGGCGTTGCGTCGTTTCATTACAGAGTTTCTATGGCCACCTTCCAGATCATCAGATCAGCTCCATGTCATCATAATTAGTGATTAAACGAACTTACCTGTAAGTGAAGTTCTATCATAATTATACGAAGTTCCTCGTCCTCGAGATTAGCATTTATTTACACATGTAGTCCCACGTACAATGTCGCCACTCATGCACTTAGTTTGTATTTATAATTATTTTTTTTGAAGTTATCCGTTTAATCTTGCTTATCGATTCACCGTCGATATGTCATTAAGTTGAGAGCTATAATAACATTCAACTGATATTTTACGTATTTGGGTTATACTGAAAGGTAAAAATGGGGGGGTGGGATGCTAATCTCTTCGGACGAGGCCCTTCGTATAATTATGATAGAACTTCACTTACATGTAAGTTCGTTTAATCACTAATTATACTCGTGCCTCGTCCTCGAGATTAGCATTTATTTACACATGTAGAGATTATCGTAAAATATCCAAGGAAAGAAAAGTTTGGTTTAACTTATTCTGTAATCAATATAATGTAATTATTTTACAGCAATTTCAATACTAAATTAAGAGTTAATTATGGTAGAAGCAAATACATGTTTATTCGATTCATTAGAAATCGCTCTACTATAAAATTTTACAAAACATTTTGAATTATCTGACCATCCAGCAGTTTTTCTTATAACATCTAAATTTACACCTAAACTGTGCGCTTTTGATGTACTGGCATGTCTAGTACCATGCGCGGAAAATATGGAATATGGAATATGGAATATGGATTTGTTTTTTGCTTTGACGTTCTTTTTCAATTTTTTTTATGGTTATGTTTTATTATTGCGCGTTTCTAGTCGGTGCAAAATAAATGATTTTTCTTTCTTTCTTTTTCTTATGGAAACATCAATACCAAAGTATTTTTAATCCACTTACTTAAAGTTTGCGAAGAAACCGCATTATGTGGTTTTTTTCAAGCTAATAAACAATAACTCATGTTTGCGTAAAGTCTTTGTTAAATCAAGGTTTGAACAAAGTGCTTTTGCGGGGCATATCTCTGGTTTGTTTTCAAAATATGGGAGTACAAGCACAGGTTGTACGGATCCAGGCCGAGATGTTTTAATGAGATCGGGTATTTTTATTGATATTTCATTAGGAAGACTATCAACATTTTTTATTAAAATTTTTGAAAACGTTTGAGCTCTATGAGCCGAGCCTACTAAGGCGAGTAATGTAATACATTTTTTGGTGATTTTTTCTAATGGTAAGTTCTTATTTGGAAACCAGGTAGCTAGAGTATCTAACACTATTGAAGTATCCCATGTGGAATCGTACTTGGGAAGCGATGGCCGTAAGCGAAATACCCCTTTAAGATAACGCTTAATAATTTAATCTTCGCCTATCTGACGTCCATGAATAAGAGACAGAGAAGAGCGATAAGTATTTAAAGTACCGTACTGGGCACCGGACTGGTAGCTTATATTTAAAAATTCAATGATGTTTGATACTGATGCATCGTAAATATAAAAACCTCTTCTTTGACAGAAATAAAACCATTTCTTCAAACAGGAATCATATTGCTTGAAAGAATTTTCAGAAAGCGACGCCAGCATAACGTCTATGGCGGAGGGTGAATGCCCTTCTTCAATAGAGATGCCCGGATAATATATATGAGATGCCGGATATATTTGGCGACTGCTAGAATGAGAGAGAATTAGTTCTGTAGTTGGGGAAGAACAACTGTTCTTCCCTCTAAAAGTTTACAGTACCATGGTTGGGTTTGCCATAAAGGTACTATGAGTATACCTCTAGCTTTATCAGAAATAATCTTCCTAGAAAATATGAATATAAAAAATACATAATGAAATATAGAAAAAAGTGGAAAGCCATAGAAAAAATAACCTGACCAATTTACAGAAAAAGCATTTACTGCATAAGCATCTGGATCCTTATGCCATGAAATATATTTTTGGCATTTTTTATTGACTCTACTAGCAAAAAGGTCTATATCAGGGGTACCAAAAGTGTTTACGACTTCTTGAAATGCGTAATTGGAAAGTTCCCACTCTATGTCGGGATGAGTTCTTCTTGACTCAGCGTCCGCAACGTTATTGTCGGCTGAACGAATATATGATGCGAACACAAATAAATTCCGTGCTTCACACCATAGCCATAATTCCTTAAAGATGTTTGTGAGGTGAGGAAATTGTACCCCGCCCATGCGGTTTATATAAGATATTGCTGTTGTGTTATCAATACGCAATAAAATTTGACTATGCGATAAAGTTTTCGCAAAAATCTTTAATCCAATGAAAGCTGCATAAATTTCTAAATAATTTATATGTTTAAGTTTTTCATCTTTACTCCAAATACCACTCGCTGTCTCACCGGCACTGGCAACACCCCACCCAGTAGTTGAGGCATCGGAAAATATCTCAACACAATATTCATCAAATTTAATTCTGTTGACCGAATGGTCGATCATTTTTATCCACCATTCGAATTCTGAATGTAATGAACTTGGTATGGACATAATTATATTTTTCATAATCATTGTCAGATCTTAGACTAAGGAATTTGCATCGTTCAAATTGTTTGGTATATAGCCAACCATATTCGACAGCTGGACAGGCAGACGATAATAGTCCTACTAGACGTGCAAATTCGCGGATCTTACATCGGTTAAGCAACCTAAATTTTATTAATTCCTTTTTAATTTTTATTCTTTTTTCAGCTGGTAAGCTGACGTGGAGATTGTTAGAATCTATTACATATCCCAGATATTTGCAGGTATTGCTAGGTATCATTTTACTTTTTTCTTTATTAATAGTAAAACCTAAACTTGATAAAAGTTTTACTGTCACATTAATGTTTCTAATACATTCGTTATGTTTGTTGCTATTAAACAGAGATCATCCAAATAAATGGTAGACATGAAACCACATGAACGTAGTAATTTAACTATATAAGTTATTTGGTTTCATGATTTTCGTGTAAATTTACGGCGCTGTATTAAGTCCGAACGGTAGTACGTTAAATTCAAATAGAGTATCCCTCCATATGAATCGTAAAAACTTCCTTGAATGTTCATGAATGTTTATTAAAAAGTACGCGTCTTTTAAATCTATAGTACTCATAAAACATCCTTTAGTTATCAACTTTATAGTGGTACGTAAGTTCTCTAACTTGAAATGATTTGTTTCAATAAACTTGTTAAGGTTTTTCAAATTTCAAATAAGCCTAGTTTTACCATTTGATTTTGGTACGAGAAAAATACTTGATACTCGTATAAAGTGTCCTTCACAAGGTTCACACTGTGAAATAGCGCCTATTGTTTACAAATTGTTAATAGCCGCATCAAACTGAACTATTTCTACATCAGTATACTTTTGACAAGTAGGTAAAGTATGGTTTTGGATAGGTGGACAGGAGTATGGGATCTCATATCCGATTATCCAGGAAACTATGGTTCTATCGGATGTAATCCGTGACCATTGCTTATAAAAATGTGATAGTTTACCAGCGTATCGTACCGGATCTAGCGGCGGCTGCTGAAGTGCGGCTGCTGCGACGCTTTCGACGAGTGCGAACGCTGAGGCTTCGCCGGTGCAGGCTCTCTGGTCCTCCATGTCCCCAATGGCGGTGCTTGCGGCGGCGGCCTGCGGCTCGCGGGCGGACCTTTCCAGTTTTTGGGGGGGGGCCGGTCTTGGTTTCTTTGGTACAGGTTTTTATTGCGGTATTGCTTTTAATTCTGTTCCTGACTTGTGAATGCCTTTTGCAGACTTTAATGTATCAGGTAATTCTTCGCTAAACAAAAATTTGTCTATTTTGGTTTGCTGAATTTGATTTTTTAGTTCTTTCTTTAGAACAGCCAAAATAAAATTACGCCTAGTTATTGAATCATTGTGTTGTGTATCACACAATAATCTACCTGTATCCATCAGGGTTCTTAACAATGCGGCATCTTTATCATGTTTTGATAACATCATAGTGATTGCCTCGCTGACTGAGGATATTGCAGCAGCAGTTTGTTTTTGTTTATCAAAAATTGCTTTATCCCTCTTTATCACAATATCGGTGATTGCGGCTTTTATCTCGGGATTCTAAACATGCGCATCGATCAGACAGCAGTTACCAGGTGGTAAGTACTTTTCAAGAAGTTCTTTACGTTAATCTTTATCAAACCCACAAGTGGTTAGATGTGCATACCGAATTGCTAAATCATCTTGTATATTTTTTCCCCAGGATTTAGATACCGTTGGATCCATTCCCAATATCTCCAAAGCTACGTCATCTAACTCTGCGACTGGTACTCCATCTGTTTCTGCGGTGGACGAAGTCGTGGTCGTAGACAACAGTGTAGACGCTGCAGCAGGTGCTAGCAGCGCTTGCTGAACCACCGGTAATGTCAATGGTTCGCCATCAGCTCCCGACTCATGGCAGCCAGATGACACAACTGTGTCTGGTTCGGTTTCACTTGTCAAATCTTCGACAACTTCGGATTCTATTGGCTCACCTGGAATTCAATAAATATTCCACATTTTTCTACTAGTACGACTAGTATGTAATTTTTATTATCCTACAATACATCGCATACATTCACTTGTAGTATGGATTGATGTAGTAGGCACGTAAATACCTGCTATTATATTATATTCAATTATCAATAATCATTAAAAATATGCGTGTAATGTTGCCACACGATTGTTAAAATCGGTGGCCACCCTGCAAGACATAACATTATGCACAAAAGTAGGTCAAGCTTTGGTGCATTAAAATATCTTTATCGTAATGCGTTAACAACAGGTAAGGTACACCTCAACGCGTTGTACCGTGAACCCGAGTTTATTTGTATGACAAGTCACACCTCGAAACGTTGTGACGTGTGTCTCAATTATTAACAGGTAAGTAACAACTCGATTCGTTGGAACGTGAACCTTTATATACGAATAATCGCTGTATATAGTATAATTTGTGCGGACTGGCGGAGCACTGAAATGTGGATGACATATCGACGGTGAACCGATAAGCAAGATTAAACGGATAATTTCAAAAAAAAAAATGAATTATAAATAAAAACGAAGTGCATGAGTGGCGTCATTGTATGTGGGACTACATGTGTAAATAAATGCTAATCTCGAGGACGAGGCACGAGTATAATATTGCATTGTCTTGCAATATACACATGCGTGCAAAATTTCAGCTCAAACAGAAATCGGGAAGTGTGTCAAATTAACTAGCAAGTATCACGCGACGCCGCGTGATGTACATCAAAGCGCCTGCACGCGACGTCGCGTGATGTGACAATTAACGTGAGGAAAACAACCAAATTCCTAAACCGATTTTGATGAAATTTCTATGGCAATCGGGAAGCATATCCTTTCAGATGATTTTTTTTTAATTTTTCAGATCGGTTTACGGTCAGTGGGTAGCCTTAGGGGCGGATTTTTAGGAGTTGGAGTATATCCTTAGGGGCGCTATGAGAAGCAAAGAAAACGAAAATAAAAATTTTTTGGTTAAAAAAATTTTTGGGACAGAAAATTTCGGTCAGAGTGTCGTCTTAGGGGCACTATGAAAAAAATACTTAGAAAAATTTCGCGTTCAATTTAGAGGTAGCACTCGCCGGCCGCTGCCGCGGCACCGCTCGCTTCGCTCGCTCGGCTCGCGCGTAGTTGGTCACAGTTCTAACCTAACCTAACCTATGGATATATTTGCAGGTACACACCGTTTTGTTTTCTGCACGGCTCATGGTGCCTATAAGCGTATGGTACCAATTTGAAAAAAAAAAAAAAAAATCGAATAATTTTCTAAGTCCCGCGCCCCTAAGGCTACACTCCAACCCGGTTTACAAATGACGGAGTTACGAGGTAACAAAAAAAAAATACATCCGAACCTCCTCTTTTTTGAAGAAAGTCGGTCAAAAACTGTCCTGTGTGTAAAATGCATGTGGAATATTTTTTAGAGATCATTATCGTTTAGGACGTTTTCAAAACTTGCCCCGAAGGTTATTTATACCAATTTTCGAGTTAATCAAGCCACGCAATAATATCCTTCCCAGTAATTTTTTTTAGAAAACTTGAAACATTTTGAGAATTTCCTCATTTTTCTATTACAACAAACTTCATTTTGAGTATTTAGTAGTCTAAAACTAAGCCCATACAATTTATAACTTTTACATTTGGTACGGTTTAGGGTTCTAAATGCGCGAGTTCCGAAGTGCACTTGGTCTGTTTTCTTGGAACATTAACTTAAATCTTATAAACACCAACGTATGAAACACGCGAGTGAAACCGCGCGGGTACAGCTAGTTTACAATATAACTTAACTGACGACAAGTCGTGCGCGAGCGAGCTAGCTACCTACCGAGTATGTGTACGCCGCCGTCGTGCGGCTTGTCCCACGAGAGATGCAGTGCGTGCACGGCGGCACTGCGCAGGCGCGGAGCAGGGGGCGCGGGGGGCGCGCGCACGCTCAGCGTCACGCTAAGCACGTCCGAGCCCAGAGCGTTGCGCACTAAGCAAGTGTAGTTGCCCGCTGATGACACATCCACCTCTGAACACAAACGGCACCGGTCACCACTGACGGAGTGCAATCCAGAAACAACGCACAAATCATAATCAAGATATATATCCTCACTATGCATAATGAGATCGCCGTCGTCAGTGAGCGTGTGCACGTGCGGTAGCGGCGCCCAGCGCCAACGCAGTGGGGGCGCACCCAGTGCGGCGCAGCGCAGGCGCACGCGGGCGCCGCGCGCTGCGAACACCGCGCGGCTGAATGACGATATCCTGGCCGATACTGCCGGTTTAATGGAATCGGTAACATCATTTAATATTTTAATGTCATTGAAAGCAAATGATGGAATGTGATAAGACGCAAAAGCCACTACGCGGAGGTAGCTCCGGGTAGCGTTGCACACATAGCAGGCGAGCAGTAAGCAGTAAGCGCGAGTTCATGCTGCGTGAGTAGCGGGTGACGTACGTGCGGGGGCTGGCGCCGCGGTGACGGGGCGGCTGGGCGCACCCACGCCCGCGCCCGTGGCGGCGCGTACCCAGAACTCGTACACGGTGCGCTCGCGCAGGCCGCGCACCTCGCGCCACACCTCGGCCTGCCCGCCCAGCGCGCCGCCCTCTTCCGCTTCCACGTCCACTCGTTGCGCCCACTCGCCACCCATTCTTCGGCACAATACAGCGGTTAAACTCTCCGTCGGTTAACCCGAAATAGGGTTGGTGGTTGTAAAAAGTAGTGCTTGGCGCTATGGTGACCTAACACTCCTTTCTCGTATTGATAGGATATTATGGTTTATGGTATAAGTTAAAGTCTCGCATTGTAAGGGAAATAGCTATATATTAATTCACTATACACTTAGTTACAAGACAATGGTAATGGTAATGGTGATGGTAATGGTTTATGAGTACGCGGTGTCTCTAATGAGATCTGAACACGAACTGGCCCACATTTTGGTGAACGAGCGAATGTGCATACTTGCGTTCAATGCAATTATGCATTTTCGCTTAGTGTTCGATTTAAACTCGAACATATTCCCGAGAGCGAGAAGAAATGCGGGATGATAGCTATAAACTAGACTTTCATTATATGGTGTGCACAAAATTATTAAACTACTTAAACACATTTGTTTCTAGTATTCTGAACTGGTATGTATAAAAATAATGATTAAACAAGTATAAGCAAAAACATTATGACTTATTGGTCTACTTAAATTATTATAAATTATTAGAAGTTACACTATTGAATCTTCCACAGTAAAAGCAATATTTTGATTGCCTGTGTTCGTAATTTTGTCCCGTTTGATCGCACTATAGTTCGCGCTAGGCCAGCGTTTGGCATAATTGTGTATACGAAAATTGACTTCACTTTTGTCCTTTAGATCACTGGCACTGAGCACTTCACTATACACTTCGTGTCTTCTGGTTGGTTTCGGTGTCAGCGGAGCCGCTGCCAATTCCTGTTGGCAGCAGCTCTCGCTGCGGCGTTGAGGTCTCGGGGGCGGTGGGGTCACAGTGGTCTGCCGCCGGCGGGATCCTCCGCCACCGTGTCCAGCTGCGGCCTTCCGGCACAGGCGACATCGCCCGGTCTGCCACAACCAGACTGCTGCTACGCACAGCGCGATCGCCATCAGCACGTAACATATTACATATTGGTGGATGTCATGCGGCGATATATAATCATCTATTTCGGAGTCACTTTTCTTCAGTTTCTCTATCGCCTCCCCTAGACTGGTCATAGATGTTGTAAGGTTTCCGTCATCAGTCTGTCTTTCTTTAGGGATTTTGATGTTAATCAAATGATTAATTTGATCGAATTCAGGTATGTTTATGGTAGGTGTAATGTTCATTTGGTTGGACTGATGACGTATTGAATATAATGAGAAGTCCTTTCCTTTGATGACGCATTCTTGATCTATGCTAATGACCCCGGCTTGGCTCAGCTGACGAACTGTTACACGGTCGCCGCATATTATTTTTATTGTGTAGGTGTCACAACAAAAGTATAAATGCTGAGAAGTCAAATGTAATTCAAGCCATACGTTAGCGCAGTTGGTTTTTTCTAGTTTACATGTATTGGTATCCGGGTTCTTGTCGCAAAAACTTTCGTCATTTTGCAAGTCTGTTATTGGTTTTAGCAGCTGACAAATGTAAGTGCTTCCATGGTTTAGACATGCTGTTAGTTCTTGTGTCGACATGCTAAAGAAAGAATCCTTCTTCAGGTTGACGGCTACGTATTCTGAGACTGGTATGATTGTGGTCTTAATGGTATTTGTTTGGTGTAGTATAGGTATTATCTTGTACAATTTGAAACTTTCTCTGGATACTAGTGGAAAAGTAACTTCAATTATGACAAATTTTTGAGTCGCTCTGGCTTTGACTTTCAGTAGTTTGTAAAGATACTGAAGATCAGTGTCTAAATTGGCGATTGGTAGTGTGAGTTCGCTTGGCATCTGGCCGTATATGGTTTGGAGCTCATGTTTAAGTTGCGTTGGTGGCAGTAAATGTATGCTAATTTGGCCGTGGTAGATGTCTGTTAGAGTATCAAGCAACGTGTCTTGAAGTCGTCTTAATCCTTGCAGCAAGTTGTTTCCAGATATCGCTGACAATGTGAAGTCATTGACGTATGAAATATTTTGTATTTCGCGTTGGAGAGTGCTCGCGTTTTCTTGCAAATTTAAAAGCTTCTTGGTTATTAATTTGTGCTGCTTATTTACAGTGCTCTCCATCCTCTTCATCAGGTTGAATTCTGCTTCGATTACGGATGTTTGGTTTTTCCATAAATTAGAAAGGTGTTTCTCATTGCGATGTATGGTTTCAATGTCCTTTTCATACTGGTCAGCGAAACGTGAGTCCAACACACCGAACAAGTCATTTGCTAGATACCCGACACCGTCGATTAGGCCTCGTCGGCTCCGACCCGTCTTCCCTGCGCGCCGCTGTCTAGCGTGGATATGAAAATGCTGTGTTAGCAAAAGTTCATTATAGTATTCGAGTTCCTGATAATCGTGTCGGGCTTGGTGTACGATCGTATTACAATGACTTTGCGTTTCAATGGTTGCGCATAATTGTTCTTGATAATTTGTTATTTTATTGTAAGTGGTTATACCAGTCCAATAGGGTCCCATGTCGTAGTACATGACTAATGTCCATTTATCCCTAATTAGTTGTACCCTTGATATGGGGTCAAAATAAAGCGTCTGGTTGTTTGGAAATGGTTTTACATCGTGTAAACCGTATGATGGAAAAATCAGCATGAAAAAACTCAGTAAGGTAGTTGCTACAGTTGCGATTTTTGATCTCGGTTTTCTTATCCTTTCTGTCAATTTGGTTGTTGGCTTTAAATCTGGTTTTGGTGTCGTTACGTTATTCTGGTTAACGGGCAAAATGGAGAGTTTCACGATTGGGCGTTTCGTGACTCCATTTTTGGTTTTTAATGAAACCGCTCTGGTAAGGCCATCATTTCCTGGGTGTGTGTCGACTACACGTCCAAGAGCCCATTTCCCTGGAGGCAGATTTTCATCATGAATTACCACAAGGTCTCCAATTTCGATGTTTTTTTGTGGTTTCATCCATTTGCTTCTTGATGAGAGTTGTACCAAGTATTCAGTCTTCCAACGTTTCCAAAGATCTTGGAATAATTTGGTGGTTAGATGCCATCTGGTTCTAGCATCTCGCTCTGTTTCTATAACAGTTGTTCCTGGTCTTCCTGATAAGAAATGAGCTGGTGTAAGGAAGTTAACATCGTCAGGATCCTCGGATATTGCGCATAGAGGTCGTGAGTTGAGGCACGCTTCTAATCTTGCTAACAACGTGGTGTACTCCTCAAAGGTCAGTCTTTGTTGACCGATAACCCTCTTGAGATGATGTTTAAGACTGCGCACTGCTCGCTCCCATAGACCGCCGGCATTAGGCCAGCTAGGGACATTAAAGTGCCATTCTATGCCCATCTCTGTTATCTCGGTCATAAAACTTTCACTGAATCCTTGGTGAAGCTGGTTAAATTGTTCCTGTATCATCCTGTTTGCTCCCACGAAGTTAGTGCCGTTGTCACTGTACATGTGTCGTGGCGCCCCTTTTCTGGCTGCCATTCTGGTTAGAGCTGCCAAAAAGGTGGAGCTGGTCAGGTCTGACACGAGTTCTAGATGTACCGCTTTCGTGACCATACATACAAAAACTGCAATGTATCCTTTTGTGGTTTTGATTCCCCGTCCTTTATTTGCTTTGACCTCTACGAAGCCTGTGTAGTCTACGCCGCAGTGATAAAATGCATGTTCTGGATTCACCCTTGGTTCGGGTAAATCTCCCATGAGCTGGTGCTGCCGTATGGGATTTTGTTTTCTGCATATCACACATTTTCTTATAAACTTTTTTGTGGCCATATATCCGCCGATAATCCAGTACTGTTGTCGTAGATTTGCTAATGTCAAACGCGCTCCGCCATGGAAGGTGAGTTTATGAGCTTGATCGATGATTAATATGGTTAGCTGATGATCGTGAGGTAAGATGATGGGATGTTTCATCTCCGGACTCATGTCAGCGTTTTTCAATCTACCACCCACACGTATAATTCCGTGTTCATCTATGGTTGGGTTCAAACTCAAAAGCTTGCTTTTGGAGTGCACTCTTCCGTATTTGTTTATTGACTCTAGGTCATTTGCAAATTCTGCTTGCTGAACATTTTTAATTATCAGCTGTTTAGCGCGACGGAGCTCGTGTAATTCGAGGTATGGCCGGTGAACTTGTTTGTTTGAAGTGGGCAATCGCAGTATCCACGCAAAAATACGTATGATTTTTGTAATGGTGCTGTATTGGTTTATCAATTGTTTAATAATTGCGGTAGTCAGCGATTCTGTTGGTTGTTCAATGACTACCGCGTTGGTTTGTTTGGAAATAGACCGCTTAACTTCTAAATCCGTCTCATAACTGGTATGATGGTTTTCTTGGTTCGTGTATGATGGCAGCCATGACGGCCCTTGCCACCATAACTTGTGGTCTTTGAGTTGCCTGACAGTCAAACCGCGACTTGCACAGTCCGCTGGATTATCTGTCGTCTTCACATATTGCCAATGTTTTGATGGTATGGTTTTGGTGATTGTTGTTACCCGATTTGCTACGAATGGTTTCCATCGGGCTGGATGTCCTTGTATCCATCCTAGTACTGCAGTTGAATCAGTCCAGCAGTAGATCTCCGTAGGGTAATCTGATAAGCAGCTTCTGACTTTTTGCATTAGCTGAGCTAGCAGATGAGCGCCCATTAACTCCAGTCTCGGTATAGATAAGACTTTGCTTATGGGTGCTAACCTGGCCTTCCCGGCAACTAATGTGATGGTTGTCCCTTCTTTGGTTACTACTTTGCAATAGATTACACATGCGTATGCCTTGTTAGAGGCGTCGCAGAATCCGTACAATTCTATACTTTGGTTTTTTCCCATTCCTAACCATCTGTTGACTTCTATGTTGTTTATGTCCGGAAGTTCTTGTTTCAGTTTAGTCCATTCTGAGTTCATTTCCTCTGGTAGGGCGTCATCCCATTTTATGTTAGACAACCAGATATTTTGAAACAGGAGCTTCATGGTAGTGCTCAAGGGGGTTAACCACCCTAATGGATCGAACAGCTTGGAAATGTCTGAAAGTAGGGCTCTTTTGGTAATAGTTGCAGGTGATTCGGGTTTTATTTTCGAGTTGAAGGTAAAATTATCTTTCTGTGGGTTCCAACCGAGACCCAATGTTTTGGTGGAATCGCTCTGCTTGAACTCGTATGTTGACTGGTCACATTGCTCTCTCTCCAAATCGGTTAGTAGCTCTGGTTTGTTCGAGGTCCATTTTCTAAGATTAAATCCACCCAATCGGCATAATTTTATGAGATCGGATTTCAGTTTGTTCGCTGCTTCCATTGAGTGACGCCCTCCGCAAAAATCATCCATATAGAAACTTTCCTCCAATTCTTTTGCAGCGTCAGGAAATTTTTGTCGTTCATCAGATGCTAGTTGTTTTAAACACATCATCGCTAAGAAGCCCGCTGGTTTGGTTCCATATGTTAGTGTGACGAGTTGATACGACTTTATGGGTTGGTTTTTTGACTCTCGCCATAATACTTTTTGGTAAGTTTGATCTTCTTGGTGCACTCGGATCATTCTGTACATCTTCTCGATATCAGAAGTATATACAAATTGAAATTGTCTCCATTTCAGGATAAGCTCTTGAAGATCCTTTTGTATATTTGGACCCCTGTACATGACGTCATTTAGACTGTAACCTGATGATGACTTTGCCGAAGCGTTGAAAACTACTCTCAGTTTGGTAGTGGTAGATTCAGCCCGAATGACTGCATGGTGTGGTAAGTAGCATTCGGGCGCCTGGTTAATGTTGCATGGTGTCATGTGGTTTAATGTAAAATATTCATCCATGAATTTTTTGTAATCTGATTTCAATTCGCTGTTCCTCTCAAATTTTTTCTCTAAGTTCCTGAATTGAGCTAATGCTTGTTTTTTGGTTTCTCCCAACTTGTCATTGTGTTCCGGTTTAAGCGGTAGTCGGACTTCATACCTTCCGTCCTCAAGTCTCTTTGTGGTTTTAATAAAGAATTGTAAGCACTCATGGTCATCGTTGGACATCTCTATCTTCTGGTTAATGTCTTCGTTTTCCCAATATTTCAGAAGGTCTTCTGTGTTGTTGAGAATTACGTTGCATTGGTAATGTGGTTTCATGGATCCACAGAGTAGCCATCCTAGCTGCGTCTGTTGAGCGATTGGTTGATTGGCTTTGTCTCCTCTTAAGATTCCTCCTAACATTATCTTGCTATAGACATCTGCACCTAGTAGCATGTCTACGGGTCTGCTTATATGGAACTCCGGATCGGCCAATTGTATCCCTTGGATATGGTTCCACGTTGTTGGTTTAGTAAACGTGTTGTTTGGCAGTCGTTTGATCAAATTGTTCATTATAATAATGTTCGTGTCACAAGTAAATTCACTATTTGTAGACTGTAGTGTTACCTGTAACATACCCTTCGCGTTGTTTTCTTTTTCACCAACACCGTAAATTTGACCTTTAAAACGATCTCTCTTTAATCCCAATATTTGCGCTGCGTTTTCGGTGATTAACGACAGTTGAGAACCCTGGTCAACTAAAGCTCTCATCTTGTGCAGTGTTCCATCAGCTCCCTTGACTTTTATAATTGCGGTGGCTAAAAGTACTTCAGATATGTCATCCCAAGACACGTGAGATGACCTAGATGTGCGTGTTTTGGTTGCAACACTCGTGTTGGAGATTTCTTCTGCTGACGCAGTTGGACTTTGTTTTGCTAATGCTTCGTGAAGTAAAGTGTTGTGCGTACCTAGGCATTTGCGACATCGTTTGCTCGACTGACATGATTTATTGTTATGACTGTATAGACAGTTTTGGCAATAATTTAATTGCTCAATTTTGTTTGCCTTTTGCTCATGATTCATTTGCAAAAAAGTAGGGCAACGCCACAATCTGTGTTCTGAATTACACAATACGCAGGTTATCGATTGTGACACATGTAACGCGTTCATGTTAGACTTTGAATTATCTTTGTTGCCTGATTGATGGTTATTGCGGTGAAAACTTTTCTTCTGGTTTTGGTTATAGTTCTTGCTTGATTGATGCAGCGTGGTTTTTTGGTTAGCTGGTTCCTGCTTGCGCCGAGATGCTTCTAGCGCTGTAAATTTCGTTTCCAAGAATTCCAGGAACTCCTGTAGATCGGGTAGCTCTCTAGGATTCTTGACCGATTCTATATATTCGGTGAAAGTATCGTCATCAAGCTTTTGCGCTAAGAGATGCACTAAAAGTGGATCCCAAGTTGTTATATCAACTCCCAGATTTTGTATAGCGTGCAACGTCTCCTTAGTTATGTCATGCAGCTTTTTGATCGTGGTTAGAGACTGCTGTTGTATGTTGGGAAGCCCGAGCAGTATATTTATATGGGACGTGAAAATTAATTTCTTGTTGCCATACCTATGGTTTAAAATCTTCCAACATACATGATAATTGTCAGAGCTAATCTGTAAATGATGAATCAGACGCTCTGCTTCTCCAGTCACCTTACTCTTCAAAAACTGCATTTTTTGTGCATTGGACATCGACGGGTTTTTGTCGACCGCTTCGCTAAACAAGTCTTTGAACGGAACCCATTGATTATAAGTCCCATTGAACACGGGGATGTCCATCTTTGGAGCTGACTTTTCACGGTGCTTCACTGCCCACATCTTTTTGTTGATGTCGTTGGTCAGCTCACTGTACTTTTCCTCGTGTTTGCAGAATTCCATTTGGTACGTAATATCGTCGTCTCCATCTTCACCTTCAATTTCCCAATGAAGCTTGTCGATCTCACCCCATCGGCTATCCAGCGATTTTAGAGCGTTTTCGAATTGCCATTGATTCTCGAAATTATCGACTTGTATATTACTCACGGTTCTCATGAACGCTTTGAAATTAATATTCTGCCTCTTTATTAATCCGTTCAGCTTGCTGGAGCCTCTATCTTTATATAGTAAACTCTCTCGCTGTGAGGACTCCTCATAGCGCGGCGACGACGTACCTGGTTGTGGCTGCGCCGCCTCTTCTTCCTGTCGACGATGGTCTGCGCCTATCTGTTGGCTAGCCCGGTTACCTGGTAAAGGTTGCACTGCTTCCGTCTTGGCTTTATAAGGGCTTTCATTCTTCAGCTGCGTCGCGCCTAACTGTCTCATGGTTTTGTTAATTATCTCCTTTGTTTTCAAATAAACCTCCTGGGCTGTTTCAAAACAACCTTTTTTGAAGTAAATATGGTCCGAATCTTCAAACTCGATCATTTTCCTGTGGTTTTCTTGATAATCGCGCCAGTATGCTTCCAGCATATTAGCCTTGCGCTTGTAATTATCGATGGTTTTCCTCTCGGACCCATCCTTCTTTATGTTGGTTAAAAACTTGTCCAGGATATCATAGAGTTCCGTTTGGTTGATGAACAGAGAATCGGAATCCATATTTAAAGTTGGTTTGGAAATATTCGGTAATGGTTAGTATAAATAAATGGTTTGGTCTGACCTTATTGTGCCCCAACCGACCGTCTCAGCAATCCGTGGTTCTTCAAATTGCAGCGATCTTCTGGTTCGCGTGCCACTGTTTCACTTGGTAGTCACTGGTAAATAAATGCTCGAAGGACCATGTAAAAAGTAGTGCTTGGCGCTATGGTGACCTAACACTCCTTTCTCGTATTGATAGGATATTATGGTTTATGGTATAAGTTAAAGTCTCGCATTGTAAGGGAAATAGCTATATATTAATTCACTATACACTTAGTTACAAGACAATGGTAATGGTAATGGTGATGGTAATGGTTTATGAGTACGCGGTGTCTCTAATGAGATCTGAACACGAACTGGCCCACATTTTGGTGAACGAGCGAATGTGCATACTTGCGTTCAATGCAATTATGCATTTTCGCTTAGTGTTCGATTTAAACTCGAACAGTGGTGGTGGTGGATTGGTGAAGTGATAGCAGAGACGTACTTGCCGAGTTCGCGCGTGTAGAGTGTGTAGTGTGTGAGGCGGCCGCCGGGCGCGGCGGGCGCCAGCCACGACACGCGCACGGCGGCCGCGCCCGCCGCCTGCGCGCGCACCTGTGCCACCGCCTCTGGCACTGCGGGAGGACACAGGCAGAAGAGTAGTCGGCTAAATGTTTTCGTTAGTGGTACTCAAAAATTAAGTACTTATCTTTAAGATAATTATTGACCCCTGTGTCAAAAATAAAAACATTATTATCTTTTTTTATTATCTTTGAAGATGATAAATGTTGAAATGGTGGACAATTTTCTTTCAAAGATAGTGGCCGTTTAAAATTGCGAATCCATCGTCATGGACGAGAAGAGTGCACAATGCGAACTGACCATCCTCGTTAGTCGCACAGTAGACGGGCGGCGCAGGTGGGCCCAGGCCGGCGTCGGCGCGCGCGCGCACCCACACGGAGTAGTTGGTGGCGGCGCGCAGCCCCGTCAGGGCGGCCTCCCCCCCAAGCCCCGCACGCGCCGTCTGCGCCTCGCCCAGAGACCCCGCTCCGCTCCATGCTGCACATCACACACACAAGGACAATGCAAAACTATTTCAAAACCACGATACGTTCAACATTTTTAGGGTTCTGTACCCAAGGGGTAAAAACGGAATCCTATTACTAAGACTCCACTGTCCATCCGTCTGTCTGTCTGTCTGGCTTTCTGTCACCAGGCTGTATCTCATGAACCTTGATAGCTAGACAGTTGAAGTTTTCACAAATGATGTATTCTGGTCGCTATAACAACAAATACTAAAAACAGAATAAAATAAATATTTAAGAGGGGCTCCCATACAACAATCGTGTTTTTTTTTAGATACCTAATTGTACGGAACCCTTCGTGCGCGATTCCGATTCGCTCTTGGCCGGTTTTTTAACATCCACTGTTGAACGTATAACGTTGACTTTTGTTTGCCAGGATATTTTAATGAAAACGACGTGTACTTAGTATACAGGTTTATTCGCAACTGAGACAAACATAGTGGACTGTTAATATACATGTATAGATAGCCACTACTTAACATATTATAGGCTCATACAAAACGCTAATCTATTCCGCCCTTCAAAGAACATAGTTCTTTAACTACAGTTAAACTACACTCGGCTGCAAAAATAACGGGTTAGTCACATTAATCCTAATATCTCCCGAACTACGTATGCCATCCTAATGAAACGAAGACTGTTCAATTGAGAATTTAATTACACAGATAAAAAATAAAATAAAACTTAGTTGCACCCACAATATTAATCTCTAAATTTAAAAAAAACTAAAGTAGTCATATTTTTCTTAAGATTAAATTTTTTTATGATTGTTTTTTTGCTGTTTTTCATCACTTTCTTTATTTAATACTTTGTTTTGCTCACTGGACGCTTATATTCTCCGGTTTTACACCTTACGGATACACTCGGTACTCGGGTTACATTATCAGGTCCAGGATACTTTTTGATAATTTTACCAAGTAACCATTGAGCTGGCGGTACGTTATCTTCCTTTAAAACAACTATATCGTCTATTTCTGGTTCATCACGTTTAGTGTTCCATTTATACCTTTGATTTAAATTAACTAGGTATTCCTTATACCATCTATTCCAAAAACCTGTTACAATTTTAGCATCAATCGCCATCTATCCAAACCTACAACATTACAATTAATGTAATCCTCATCTGCAATATTCAACAATGGTTCGCCTACCAAGAAGTGACCTGGTGTCAAGGGTAGAGGGTCATTCGGGTCATCGCTCAACAAGGAAATTGGTCTCGAATTTAAACACGCCTCCAGGCAGTCGATATTTCTTCGTATGTGAGTGTACTATTTCCTACTACCCTTTTCAAATGGGTTTTAGTACCGCGCACCGAAGATTCCCACAACCCGCCAAAGTTAGGCGAGTGGGGAGGAATATAATGCCGGGTGGTTCTTTCTAAAGAAAGTAGCTCGGATAATTCTCCAGGAAGAGAAGATTGGGCACTATTAAAAATTTCTCGTATTTGCTTATCGGCGCCAACAAAATTAGTACCATTGTCACTGTATAAATCTTGACAATGGCCTCTACGAGCAGTAAAATGTCTAAATGCAGCAATAAAACCTTTGGCAGTCATTTTATTTTATTTGGAGGATACAATTTTTAATAGTTTATTTAAAGATGAATATTTTGACCAAACAAATTCTTCGTCAACGTCAGATAAAACGGATAAAGCTTGGATTCGTTCCTCTTCGTGTGTGTCTTCAATCAATTTACTCTCTGTGTGTACCTACTGCAGTTTCTTACAACCTGTGTGGTCCTCTCCACCACAACGTATGCTCACTCAACTCCTTGGGTTGCAGACCACGCAAAGCACAGTCCGCAGGGTTTGTCTCTGATGAGACGTGACTCCACTGGTGGTAATCCATAATCTATACTATATATATATATCTATACTAATATTATAAAGCTGAAGAGTTTGTTTGTTTGTTTGTTTGAACGCGCTAATCTGAGGATCTACTTGTTCGAATTGAAAAATTCTTTTAGTGTTGAATAGCTTATATATCGAGGAAGGCTATAGGCTATATATCATCACGCTACAATCAATAGGAGCTGAGCATCAATGAAAAATGATGCAAAAACGGGGAAAATTTATCATCTTTGAGATCTTCCGTTGCGTGCGCTGTTTAAACGGTTAAAGTTGCACAAAAATAATGTATGAGGGAATTATTCCTCTTAAAAATGTCTAAAAAAAAGTCCGCGACAGCACATGCTTATCTTTTAAGGTTGACTAACAATAACCATTTTTATGATTTTAAAATTTGGTCAAAAATAGTGCTTTATTTGCAAAGGTATTTTTACCGACATAGTATTAATCCTTATCAAGATAAATATGTTAGTCATCTTTAGCGTTCAATTGTGACCAAAATTGCTCTTTACACCATTCAATTTAGATGAATATCTTAGGAGATATCACAGTTTTAAAATAACTCCGCATCAAAATAAAGACCCGCGCGCGCTGCGAGGCGGGCGTTCATGTTGTTGGGAAAACCAATGTGATTAGATTCAATGCACAAATATTGTGCGGAACTTAGAGAAGGTTTTAGTTTTTGTTTCATTGTAATCAGTGCTCTCTATCAAAAGATTTATGAATTTAAAGTGTTCAAGAAGAACTTACCATCATTGTGTAAGATACATGCAACGACATCTATTGCACCAAAATGGTACCAATTAATGAAAATGTGCTCACAAGATAACTTTTAAATCGGTTGACCAGCTAAAAAAAAGTTCTGATAGCAAAAAGTATTCTAGATTAGTCTACATGACGCTATATCCCTGTAGAGTGTGTATTCGATCGCTTTACGATGCCTGGAGAATGATTTTCATCAAAAGTCTGACGATAGAGACGGAAGGCAGTTGCAAGAGGTCCGCAAGAGTTTACAGCAGCTAAATCGTGTTTGGGCTCATTTCATGCACTTTGATAAAAACTTTAAACCTAACTGAGTATGACTTTCATTGAATGTCTGACGATGGAGAAGGAAAGCAGTTGCAAGAGGTCCTTAAGAGTTTACAGCATCTATATCGTGACTGGGCTAATTTCATGCACCTAGATGAGAACTTTAGGCCTAGCTGGAGAATGACTGTCATCGAATGTCTGACGATGGAGACGGAAGGTAGTTGCAAGAGGTCCTCAAGAGTTTATAAAATCTATATCGTGTTTCGACTGATTTCATGCACCTTGATGAGAACTTTATTCCTGCCTGGAGTATGTCTATCATCAAAGATCTGACGATGGAGACGGAAGGCAGTTATAAGAGGTCCGCAACAGTTTACAGCAGTTTTATCGTGTCTCGGCTCATTTCAAGAACTTTGATGAGAACTTTCGTTCTAGCTGGTATATGATTGTCATCGAGTGTCTAAAGATTAAGACGTAAGGCTGACGAGGGTCGCGGGCCTGTGGACGGTGAGTAATGGGCTAGCTCGCCATCCGTCCGTCTTATGACGACAGGCCGTGGTGACGGCGCGTTCGTGTTCCACACGCGCCTCAAAGAGATGTCAGCAAACGGGAAGGGATCCGAGAGGAGCGAGGCCTGCCAGGGTTGCGGGACTGTTCGAAAGAGATACCGAGGCCCTGGAACGCAAAGGGCAAAAGAAGAAACGTGTATGGATTTTAGTCAGTACTGTTAATATTTTCCTGTTACTTGAGGTTTCTCTAATAACTGTAGATCGTAATTATCAAAACATAATGAAACGGTTAAAATAAAATACATTGAAAAAATCATTGACAACCGAAAAACCATTTTATTCAGAAGTGACATATCTCAGACAACAATATTAAAAACTTAAAATTATAAACTGCCTGAGATTATTTCAGCAAAACCTCTTTGCTTCAACACTCCTCCTTAATCTCATGCATACATACAAACAACTCATGTTCATACATATACACACTCACACAACACACACTACTCTCAATACTCCGCGTTCTTATACACACAAACCCATACTCTTAACACACCACTCAAACTTGCCTCTGGGGAGAGGCTTGGTAAGAATATCCGCAACCATCCTCTCAGTTTCGCGATACTCTAACCTTATATCCTCTGCTTCAACTGCATTTCGCACAAAGTGATATCTCACATCAACATGCTTCGTGCGTTGGTGGTGAACTGGATTATATGCAATGGCAATTGCAGACTGACTATCTGAAAATACCGTTAAAGCTCGTTGGTATTCTTTTCCAGTCAGTTCCAAAACAAATCGCCTTAGGAACACGGCTTCCTTAGCTGCCTCTGACATTGAGACATACTCTGCCTCTGCAGTGCTAAGTGCCACAGTGCGCTGTTTAGTACTTGACCACGAAACTGCTCCTCCTTGAATTAAGAATACTATGCCTGAATATGAACGTCGATCGCTATCACCAGCATAATCGGCATCAGCATAGCCTTCTACCATTTCTAGGCGTTTCTCTCTTGAGTACATAACTCCTAGCTTCTTTGTACCCTTCAGGTATCGAAGCACTCTTTTAGCCGCAATCCAATGTTGCTCGCTGTAGCATTCATTGAACTGGCTCAAATAATTGACCACGTGAGCTATATCAGGTCTCGTACAGACAGCTAAATACATAAGTGAGCCTATTAAAGATCTATAAGGGATTTTCTCATCCAACTTCTTATCACTTGGAACCTTTTCTAGCCTCTGTCCTGGTACAGCTGGTGTCATCACTGGTTTGCAGTTTTCCATATTAAATGCTTTTAAAAGCTTATCTACATATTTCTCTTGATGTAGCTTAATGCCATTAAGACCCTGATCTATATGAATTCCTAGCATCAGTTCAGCTCTGCCTAGATCTTTCATCTCAAAGATCAATTTTAACTCTTTCTTGAGTGAGAGCATCTCCTGCTCATTATTCCAAAATATTAACAGGTCATCTACATAAATTGCAACGATGATCAATTTACCATCCTGTGCTCTCATGTAGACACACGGTTCATTCTTTGATCTCTTGAACTTCAACCTCAGAAGCTCAGAATGAAGTCTTGTGTTCCACACGCGTGGGGCCTGTTTAAGACCATAATAAAGCCTTTTGTAAAAGACACACATGATCTTCTTTGCCTCTTACTTGAAAACCCTCCGGTTGTTTCATGTAAACGACTTCACTCAAGTTCCCATTTAGGAATGCTGTTTTCACATCCATTTGGTCTATTTTTAAATCCATTTTAGCTGCTAAACCTATCAGAACTCTCAACGAACTGTGCCTTACCACAGGCGCAAACGTTTCGAAATAATCAACGCCTCTGCGTTGACTGAAGCCTCTCGCAACGAGTCGTGTCTTGTAACGGATCTTTCCCCCCACCTCTTCTTTGATTCGAAAAATCCATTTCGAATCAACGATGTTACACGACCTCGGTGGCTTCACTAGCGTCCACGTTTTATTTTTCTTGAGAGCCTCTAACTCCTCCTCAATTGCAACTTTCCACTTTGCTTTATCCTCTCTCGATAATGCATCCTGGACAGTTAAAGGATCTTGAAGTACATTAGCCGCTTGATAGGCTACAAAATCTGGAAATTGTTTTGGTTTCCTTACTCGTAGTGGGTATCTCCTGCCTGATATCTCATCATTATGGGAGGTTTCTTCAACATCTGATTGTCCTCTTTCATCGGATGTAGCCCATTCTTCGTCCTCAGACTGGGGAGAGCTTCTCTCTCCATCACCACCTTGTCTTTGAAGCGGCGGTTCTACTCCAGTAGCAGCAACAGGTTCTACACTAATACTTGGCTGTATAGATGGTGCCTCATCACTGAGCACGTCCGTTATTGGTACCAATGATGAAAGCAAAAGCTTCTTACCTTGGTTGCCAGCTGGAGTATTTTCAAAAAATACAACGTCGCGCGCTCTGTGCACGTTGTGTGTAACGGGGTCAACTAACCTATACGCCTTCGTGTTCTCTTCATATCCTACATGAATAAGCTCTTTACTCTTTTGATCCCATTTCTTGCGTTTCTGGTCAGGAATATGCATGTACGCCTTACATCCAAACACTTTAATGTGGCTTACGTCAGTTTTCTTGCCAGTCCAGGCTTCTTCTGGCGTCATGTTGTGGACAGCGATCGTTTGTGAGCGGTTCTTCAGATAAACTGCATGTCTGACGGCCTCCGCCCAGAAGCGCTCATCCAAGCCTGCTTCCTGCAACATACTCCTGCCTTTCTCGCAAATTGTCCTGTTCGCTCTCTCCGCGCATGGGTTCATCTGAGGAGTATACTCGATGGTTAGCTGGTGAACAATACCATTCTCTTTGGTAAATTGTTCCATCTCCTTGTTGACGTACTCTTTCCCGTTATCTGTCCGGATTGCTTTCAGTTTCTTGCCGGTCTGTGTCTCTACAAGAACCTTAAACTCTTTAAGTTTCTCTACGGCCTCACTCTTTCTCCTGAGTGCATACATGAAAGTTTTTCGCGTTTTATCATCTATGAATGTCATGAAATATTTAAAACCTGTAAACGATTCAACACTCATAGGCCCACAGATGTCAGAATGTACAAGCTCCAGTACATCCTTGGCTCTAGAAGCCTTCTGCTTTGAAAAGGGCTGCCTTGTCTGTTTTCCTAACAGACAAGCAATGCATTCTAACCTATTATTAGAATCTTGAAAACTTACCCCGTTTGCTAACTTATCTCTCATTAGCTTTAGATTGCGTACTCCAAGGTGGCCCATCCTCCGATGCCATAACTCCAGTGACTCACCGTTGTGTACGTCAGTCGCTAGCGCCGCCTTCGGTGCCGTGCACTGTGGATAATGTTTAAGTTTGTAAACACCTCTCTCTTCCATACACCTTACAGTCACTTTTCCCTTCACTACGCAATCATTCGAGTCATAAATCTCGCATCCAGCCTTAGAAAATACTACTACCCTTCCTCTCTTTACCAATGTACTCACGCTCAGTAAGTTCACTGCTAGGTCAGGTACATACATAGCTCCTGTTACACACACATTCCTTCCATCTTTACTTACCACATCTCCTTTTCCTATACCATATACTTTACCGCCATCCGCACATGAAATCTCTATCTTATTATGCTTAATATAATTTCTCAACCACTCCCTATTATACGTCATGTGTTCTGATGCTCCCGTATCCACGATGAACTCGTATCTGCTTGAAGAGGTAGACGTCGCCATGGCACTGTGGAGCGCTCCGTCGTCCACAGTGTCCGCCGCTGCATGCACCGCTGTGTGCATCGTAGCGTGCGCCGTCGCCTTCTTCCGGGGATTATCAGGGCAGTCTCGTGCTTTATGCTGCGCAGAATCACAAATGAAGCATTTTGTGGTCTTCTGTGACGGTGGTATACACTTCTTCTGTGTTGTATTTGGTCTTCTCTTGGATCTGGAGGTAAGGGCTGCTTCACTCTGATTTGACTCACTCCGGTATGAAGTCAATTGAAGCAGCTTCGTCTTGACATAGTCTGTGGTAAGTGTAGTTGTTGTGTTCTCCAGGGCTAGTCTCATGGGCATAAACTCTTCCGTTAGTCCCTGTAGCATTAAGGTGGCTAACAACTCGTCATCAATCTCCTTGCCAAGGTCGTTAAGCTGTTGGGATACCTTCATGACCTCCGTCACATACTCCGGTACTGAGGTAAACTGTTCCAGTTTTATGCTCACAAGGCGAGATAATAACCTGCATTTGCTATTTATTCCCTTGTCTTCATACGCTGACCTCAGGGCATCCCATGCTTGCTTTGCCGTTTTCGCACTTTTCACGTGCACCTTGCAACTTTTGTTGATCATAAGACATATTTTCGCTCTTGCCTTTTGATCCCTCTTTACAGCGTTCGCGTCTGCTACGTCTGGTTCGGCAATGATGTAGTTCCATAGCTCGTCATGAACCAACACACACTCCATGTCAAACTTCCAGTTTGAATAGTTTGAACTACCATCGAGTCGCTCAATCGACGGTAATCCACCCGAACTAGTCGATTGCTGCGCGCTATCTCCTGCTGCAGACATTTTTTTAGAGATTTTTCTAGAACTTTCTTCTCAAAGTTCCATCGACTTTTTCAAAAAATATTTTTGTTATTTGGTGTTTCAGTTCTGGGCATGTTCTGGGCCCTTAACCTGTTAATATTTTCCTGTTACTTGAGGTTTCTCTAATAACTGTAGATCGTAATTATCAAAACATAATGAAACGGTTAAAATAAAATACATTGAAAAAATCATTGACAACCGAAAAACCATTTTATTCAGAAGTGACATATCTCAGACAACAATATTAAAAACTTAAAATTATAAACTGCCTGAGATTATTTCAGCAAAACCTCTTTGCTTCAACAAGTACAAGTCTGACACTCCCTTCCGCTCCGTCCAGAGTGGGAGGGGTCATTTGATGATTATCCATCGGTAATGGTATATAATAGGGATTTACTCCTTTTGAGAGCTTCCGTTGTGCGTGAACGATTAAAGTTACGCAATTATCATGTATGTCGGAATTGTCCCTCTTAAAAGCTCTAAAAAAATATCCGCAATGGCCATATGTCTAACTTTTAAGGTTGACGCACACTCTCTCTAACCTCTCTTTCTTTTATTTACGCACGCACGCAGACGAAGTTGCGCGGGTCAGCTAGTATTTAATATAGTGGACACTCTGTTGCTAACAAATGTTGCCCAGCGGCTTGAGCCTCCTTTGAGGCATGCTAGCACTATGGTGGAGTCAGTCCATCTATAGAGATGTTCCTTTGGTATCTCCAAAACTTGTGATAGGTACTTCACATATAAGCTTGGCTGCTAAGGTAGCACCACACAATTCAAGTCGGGGTATAGAAATCTCCTTTACGATTGGGGCAACTCGAGTCTTTGCGGGCAGTAAATGTACATGCACTCCATTTGAACTATCAACCACTCGTATATAAACTGCTGCCGCAAAAGCTGATTTTGAAGAATCTGAAAATGCGTGTAACTCTCTCTTACATTCATGTGTAAAATTTACCCACCTACGTACTTTGAAGATTTTTGAAATCTGTTAGCTCTTGTCTGTATTTTAGCCACTCACCATGTAATTCATTTCGTCAAACTCTCATCCCACCCAAGACCAGATTTCCACAGTTTCTGAATTAAAATCTTAGCATTAAATATCACTGGGGCAATCCAGCCTAAAGGGTCATACAATCTTGCTACTTCAGATAAGACTTTGACTTGTCTTTTAGTGACTAAACCTTTAGGTTCAGGTAAGTTTACTACGTATTCAAAATTATCATTCTTCCTATTCCAACTCAAACCTAACACTTAGATTAGATCATTTAATTTAATATCTTGCCTTTCACTCAACTCATATTTCCCAATTTGCTCTAAAAACTTGTCACTATTCCATTTCTGTAACTCAAAACCACCACTCCTCATTAACTCATTCATCTCCTCATAAATATGAATTGCCTCATGAATCGTGTCACACCCGGTCATTAAGTCATCCATATAATAGCATTGTTTTGTTATTCTCGCCGCCAATGGATACTTCTCCTGTTCTAACACAGCAAGTCTGTGCAATACCTAGACCGCTAGATGCTGGCGCGCATGCTGTACCGAACGTTAAACGTAACAATTTGTAACGTTGCACAGGCTCCGACGGGTCAAATCTCCAGACAACTCTCTGAAAATCTGTGTCCTTGTCCGCCACTCTTACCATCCGATACATTTTCACTATATCGGCTACGATACAGATTTTATGATGACACCATCTCGTCAAGATGTGCCTTAAATCTTGTTGTAATCTTGGCCCAACAAGAAGCTCATCATTTAGTGATATATTGTTGTCACCTTTGCTAGAAGCGTCAAAGACAACTCTCACTTTAGTAGTGTCTTTGTCTTCCCTCACCACAGCATGATGAGGAAGATACACTGCTTCAGACTTCTGTAACTCACTCTCAGAAACCAGTCTCATGTGGTTCATACTCAAGTACTCGCTCAAACCTTATTATATTCTTCTCTTAACTTTAAATCTTTCGATAGCTTTCTCTCTAAATATTATAACCTCTTCACTGCTTTCTCTTCTGTATTACCATAATGGCACTTAGGATCGTCCGTTGCAAAGGGTAATCTCACTATAAATCTCCCTTCATTATCTCTCACTGTAGTTAATTCTAACAAATCCTCACATACTTTCTCGCTATTAGTCATCTCCTTCTTTATTAAATTAGGCTCGTCTTCCATTTCCCAAAACCTTTTAAGTAACTCATCCTCCTTCACCTGTATATGCATGCTAATGAGATTATCTTTTCCTCACGTTCGAGACCCTTTTGACATTCTTCCTGACAAAATCCATCCAAACATCGTATTTTGTCCTATTAAATTACAATCAGGATGCTTCATAACACCATCAAGTAATATTTCGCTATAAACCTCTGCACCTAGCAAAATTTCTATCTTACTTGGCTTCGCGTGTGTAGGATCAGCTAAAGGAAAATTGTCTATCTCTACCCAATTGGAAGTGCTTACGTTGGTTGAAGGAAGTAGTGACGTTAAGGAATGGCAACACATAAGCGTTAACTAGGATGTAACTAGCTGGATTATGACGTGATTCCAGGCGAAGTGAAACCGTGTTTTTTATCCTCATACGGCCATCTCCCAGCCCTGACACCCAGCCACTTACTGGTTTGCGCACAAGACCTAATAATTGCACAGTTAACTCAGATACAAAGGATGCCTGTGACCCTTTATCAAGTAAAGCATGAATTATTTGTTTAAAACCGTTAGAACGGATTACCTTAACTTTAGCCGTCGCAAGTAGCACGCTGTTGGGTTGTAGCTCTCCTCTAGAAAATGTAGCAGTTATGGTTGTGTCACCTCGTGTTGTACTCGCTCTCTCCTGTTGCGGTTCACTCGGTGGCACGGGGGCTGCCTGCTCCAGGCTACTGTCTGGCTCCTGGTTCTCTCTCTCAAAATGTAATAACGTGTGATGTCGTCTCCCACATTTCTTACAGCTGAATGACTGACGACACTTAACTGCTGCATGAGTCGGTGACAGGCAATTAAAACATAATTTACTTGTTTGAAAAAAGTTCTGCCTTTCCTTAGGTGCCATAAGGCTAAAACGCTTGCACTGATTGAGATAATGAATTTCATGACACATCGGACACTCTTGTTTAGCCTTAGACTTGTTCTCTTTCTCCTTCTCTACTGATGCATGAAAAGATTTCGATTTAGCAGCAGGCTTAGCTTGTTGCGTGGCGCGGTTCCCGTTCGTATCTATCATTTCTAACGTCCTGAATCTGTACTCCAAATAATCTCTTAACTGTGTCCAAGACGGCAAGTCATCACTCATCATATTTAACTGCTGTTCCCATTGTTTGACAGATTCTGTGTCCAATTTCGAAACGACTAAGTGAACGACAGACGCGTCAGCGTAACTAGATTCAGTACTAATGCCCAAGTTTTCCAAAGATTTTAGACAGGTAGAAGTCGTATCCAACAAACTCCTAATTGCATTGGCTGACTCGGTTTGAATTTTCTCTGTGCCAAATAAAGTCCTCTTATAGCATTGCAGTTATAACGCTTATTATTGTATCGCCGAACTAACTGCTTCCACGCTTCTTCATAATTTGCATCAGTCGTCGAAAAATTACATAATAATTTAAATTTGATTCTTCTCCACTCAAATTGGTCTCGAGGTAATGTAATTTCTGTACGGATGAAATGTTCTTATTATTATGTATTAATGAAGAAAACATGTCGTAAAAGGTAACCTAGGTAAACTAGGTAATCGTATGCGAGGTAGTTTTACATCACTGCAATGATTTATGTTCTCGTTATTGGTATCTGCTGGGTTAGGAAACCCGCTAATTGGCGGTTAAAACTGTTGTAAAGCTTCTCGCAAACTTGATTTATACTGCACATATAGCTCCTCTTTGTTATTTTTCGTTTTTGCAACTACCTCCTTGTGTCCGTCTTTAAAATCTTTAAGTAGTTGTTCTAACAACTCCTATCTCGTTTCTAAGTATTGACGTTTAATTCTTTCTTTCGGCGTTTTCTTAAAATTTCTCTCAGCTTTCATCAAATTGTCGAACAACTAATCTTGTATCGGAAGAAGTTCCTCCATTGCGTTAACAAATAAACTCGCACCGTAGTCCCAGCAAACAACACACCGATCAGTCACTTGTTTTCGGTAATAAGTTCTCGCAAAGTAACTGTTTGTTAATTTGTAATCTCTTGAACACTCACTCAATAATAATATAACAGGTTCGCCGTTCCCGAAGGGATCTGTCGACATGTTGGATAGATTATAAGAAGGCCTACGACTCGATTCCACATACATGGCTCATGAGGGTGCTGGAGTTGTACAAGATAGATGTAACTCTACGCGCCTTCCTTGAGTCGTGTATGGGGCAATGGAGGACAGTCCTTCGCTATCCAGGATGTCAGCAAATCCAGAGGAATAGCGAACTGATAAGGATAGAGCGAGGAATATTTCAGGGTGATAGTTTGAGTCCACTTTGGTTCTGCTTAGCCTTGAATCCTCTTAGCACGCTGCTGGAGGATTCAGGTCTAGGCTATCGGTTGAAGAGAGGTGGTCAAGTTATATCTCACCTCCTTTACATGGATGATCTGAAACTTTTTGCCCCCAACGATTTGCAACTGATGGAGCTACTGAAGGTAACTCAAACATTCAGTAGTGCCATCAGGATGGAATTTGGTGTGGACAAATGTGCGGTCATGCATGTAAAGCGAGGGGAGATTGTGGAATCTGTGGGAACCCAGCTCTCGGATTCCATAAATCTTAGATCCCTCTCAGCAACCGAAACCTATAAGTATTTGGGTATGTCGGAAGCGCTGGGCATCAATGTTGCTGACATGAAGCAATCGCTGAAGGAGCGCTTCTTTGGCCGCCTGAAAAAAGTATTTAATAGTCTTTTATCAGGCGGAAATAAGGTGCGTGCCTTCAACGGTTGGGTCATACCGGTTTTGATGTACTCTTTTGGCATACACAAATGGTCTCAAACAGAACTAGACGCTCTGGATAGGAAGGTCCGCATATTGTTGACGACATATCGAATGCATTACCCACGGTCTGCGGTTATGAGACTGTATATCCCGCGAAGGTGTGGGGGTCGAGGCTTTTTAAACGCTAAGACCCTCCACAATCACGAGATATGCAGTCTCAGGGAATATTTCCTAGAAACCAACATGGGGATGCATAGAGATGTGGTCGCAGTGGACAAGGGCCTCACCCCGCTCTCCTTGGCTAAAGAGAACTGGTGCAGGTATGTCAGAGTAAGGAGCTTCACGGACGCTTTTTCCAGGCCCTACATGGGCCCGATGTAGACCTATCAGCGTCCGTAACCTGGCTACGTTCCGGGGACCTCTTCGGAGAAACCGAAGGTTTTGTCTGTGCAATTATGGATGAAGTTATGATGACGAATAACTACCGGAGATTTATTGTGATGAACGGCACGGTTGACATATGTCGGGCATGCCACCGTCCAGGCGAATCAATTCATCACATTATCTCCGGGTGTTCTCGTCTAGCTAGCGGAGAGTACTTGCATAGACACAACCTTGTAGCCAGGATTATCCATCAGCAACTCGCTCTTAAATACAGCCTTGTGGAATCAGAAGTGCCGTACTATAGGTATGTGCCCGACCCAGTTCTCGAAAAAGGCAGTATCACATTGTACTGGGATCGATCCATCATCACTGACAGGACTATTCTAGCAAATAAGCCTGATATAGTGGTGGTGGATCGATCAGAACGGCGCGCAATGATTGTTGACATAACGGTCCCACATGATGGGAACCTCGTGAAAGCCGAGAAAGATAAGCAAATCAAGTATCTTGACTTGGCTCGCGAGGTTGTCGACATGTGGGATGTGGACTCAGCGATCATTGTGCCGATAGTCGTATCAGCCCATGGCTTAATTGCCAAGAGCCTCGATGAATACCTAAGGAGGCTCTCGTTAGGCAGCTGGATCAAGGGCTTGATTCAGAAAGCGGTACTCCTGGACACGGCTCGTATTGTTAGGAGGTTCCTCTCTCTGGAGCTCTGTACCCTGTTCCTGATACCGGTGGGCTACTATTTTCTATATTTTTTAATGTTTTTTATATAATCTTTGTAACTAAAAATATTTAAAAATGTATATAATGTGTAAAGAAAATAAATAAAGGAGATAATAATAATAATAAACCATTTATTTCAGGTAACAAAGACCCCTAGATAAATACCTTAATCTAAATATACATACTAATAACATTTTGTGTTAGTATTAGCAACTTATAAACTATGTTAGTAACACTTCACTTGCACGATGATTTGTGCGTTCTTGTGGAATTAGTCCGCGGAAGCGACGGTACACCACATCCTGCGGCCAAAAACGTTCCTCCAGCACCACATGGAGCATACACGTTGGTATACGCACCACAAACGCCTTGAATTTGACGTTTCGGCGCGACTCCAATAGCTGTACTCTTGGCGTGTACTTCAATTTTTGGCGCACGTACTCCTCGATACACTGTTATTAAGATTTGCACCGAAAGTCACATACTCCTTATAAACAAGTGACCGTATAAAGTCAATCAATATCACTGTATTTAATATCTCGTTTGTTAAAAATGTTTTATAACTTGCACATTTGTATTAGCATTAGCAACACGTGTCTCTCGACGACTCCTTATCGCACTCAGGTAATATTCTTTTGTTCTCGCGGGCCGGCCGGGTTCAATGATCATTAGCACGCTCCGGTTCGAATACGGACCAAAATCTTGAACGTATAAGGTTGACTTTTGTTTGCCAGGATTTTTTGAAGAAAACGACGTGTACTTAGTATGCAGGTTTTCGCAACTGAGACAAACATAGTGGACTGTAAATATACATGTATAGATAGCCACTACTTAACATATCTAGAGGCTCAGTATACAAAACGCTAATCTATTTGGACATCCACACGGATAAATTTAGGCTCAGCGAGTTACCTAAGTACTCACCGTATCTAGTAAAATATCACTTAATCGTGGTTTTTAGTATAACTTACACGAGGGAAAGTGTAAAGGCGCGTAGTGCAGGTCGTAACCGCGGAGCGTGTGCGCGTGCGCTGCAGACAGCGGCGTCCAGCGCACGCGCAGTGAGCGCGCTGACAACGCCGCGCACGACACGCCGCCCGGCGCCTCCTCCGGCACTGCAGCACAGATTACACGCGTACTCCACGCTGGCGTGCACCACACACAGGTCAGTAATATAGCGGATATAGATACCTCCGTCGGCGGTGGTGGCATACACGGTGGGCGAGTGCGGGCCGGCACCAGCACGGTTGTAGGCGCGCAAGCTCAGCGCGTAGCGCGCGAAGGGGCGCAAGCTCGCTAGCGTGAGCTCGGCACTGCTCCAGCCTGCCACGCCCGTACAGCCAGCGCGCGGGCTCTCCGCCCCGTCCGCTTCGGCCGTGTCCTCGTTGAAGTGGCCCAGCTCGCGCCACGTGGCCACATACCCCAGCAGTTCGCCATTCCAACTGTCTTGCGGCGGCGCCTGCGAGAGCGTGACGCCTGGTTAGTGCTGTATGTGAAAGCTGCGGCTGAACGTTAGCTACCTGCTGGAGTACTCACCGACCACGAGACGTGCAGTTCACCAGGGCTGGACGCTCTCACTCTGACGTTCTGCGGAGATGCAGTTGGAGCTGGCGGAATAGGTACATGAATTGTCACAATGTTACAAATATTTATATTTTGTAATTCTTTTCTCTTTCTTTCCTAAACTATGAGATGAGCTACCTTCGTCTAGTGTGGTGAACATCAGGGGCTCAGAGTGCGGTGACAGTCCCACGTGGTTGGCGGCGGTGAGACGCAGCGAGTAGGCGGCGGCCGGCCTGAGCCCCTCCAGCCGTGCTGACATCGTGAGCAGCCCATCTGCGTCCACTCTATGCAAACAAACAAATACTGAATGAAAAATGCCGTACGGGGACGTGATGCACGCTGGTGTATGAGCTGTATCATCAGTGGGTGAACCAGAATGTTCACCTGTCGTCGTGGGTGAGCAGCGTGAGGTTGACGGCGTTGTTGCGTGCCTCGGCAGCCGGCAGCGCGTGCAGCGCCGTGTACAGCGCGGTGTAAGTGCGAGGCGCGGAGGGCGCGGGCGCGGGCGCGGCCCACACCAGGCGCACCCAGCGCGCACCAACGCCGCTCAAGCGCAGGCGGCGCGGCGCCTCCGGTGGCTCTATCGTCATAACACAAAGTCATATAAATAGAGTTCCTGTCAGAACGAGCGGCGCATGGCTAGCAGAGTACCGACCTTCCACGTGCAGATACATGAGCTGGTCGCTGCGGCCGTACGCGTTGTGTGCATGGCAGCGGTACTCGCCGGCGTCGGTGCGCTCGGCGGCGCGCAGCGTGAGCGTGGAGCGCAGCCCGCCGGACGCGCGCGCCTCCGAAACAGCCCACCTGACACATACGCATCGGTGTGAGCACCGCGACAGTACAACAGAGCCCGTCTCGTGTGTCGCAGCACACAGTACCTGTAGGAGGCGAGGTCTAGGCGCGCGCCGCGATGCGTCCAGTGCACGTGCAGTGGCGCGTCTCCGAGCGCCAGGCACGCCAGCGTCGCGCCCTGCCCGCGCACGCACGACACGTTGCCACCCGACCCCTCGAAGTGTGGCGGCTCTACACATATTCCATACTATTACAAGCCCAGTTCAAGCTGTAACTGTAGTGTAGTGTAGTGTGTAATATTACACGAACCATTTGGAGCCACTTTTGACCCCTCATAACTCAAAAACTAGTTCACATAAACATGTCAAATTTGGCTCATATATTGAGAGTTGCGAGATGCATTAAGTGCTTAAAATTTCATAAACACACCTCAAACGGTTATTTAGATATTAATGTCCAAAAATCGTTATTAGGTTTCCGTAGCAGAATGGCAAAAAACGGAACCCTTATAGATTCGCCATGTCTGTCTGTCTGTGTCTCTTCGTTTATGTCCCAGCCACTTTATTCCGAAACTATCAGTGTTTACGACTTAATTATTTGTAAAGCTTCCGGCGTCCTCGATAGATGGCGTTGACGTCGAATTAGAAGTCAGTCGTTTGAAAAATAAACACTTCCAAAGTGGTAAAATGTGTGTCCCCCCTCTAATTTCTAAAGTAAGAGGAGAAAAATTCTGAAAAAAATATGGGATTATAGAACGTAAAAAAAAACTTTCAACCAAAATTGGTTTGAATAACATTTGATATTTGGATTTTATTGAGTTATGGGACTTTTTCATCAAACTGCAGCAACAACTTTGTTTTTCATTAACATTCTATGAAAAACAAATTTAGTTTTGTTGATGAATGTAAAAAAATACAACATAAGAAAAGAAAAAAAATTTGAAGGCTTTCGGCCTTCAAAATATTTGTATTATATTGTTTGGTGCTACGGAACCCTGTGTGCGCGTGAGTACGACTCGCACTTGGCCGGTTTTTCTCAAAGTCAATCGCTTGAAAGATAGACACTTCCTGTAATGTAGTTTCAAAGTGGTGGGTTCAAAGGAAACAACCACATGTGTTTAGTACTATTTAATTACTAAATGAATAATTATAAAATAAATGCTTAAGAGGTATAGTGCAAACTCAGCATACGTGATACAGTTATAAAGGAGTGTACTTACTTACTTAAGTAAAGGAGCATACATATTATATTCTTACACTTCACCTCCCGGGGAAAGCAAAAAGAAAGATTTTTTCCTTTTTTCAATTATTATTAGTTACTTATGTAAAATTCATTTATTTCTGGTTATTAGTGTATTACAGATATATACTTACTTATTATAAATTATTCTTTGCTTCGGCATGAGTTAACTGTAACCTATATTTTAATTGTAAGGGATAATATTATCTATATTGTACAATGGATCTACGGTATCGCCTATGCTATCAGGTATTTGACAAAGTTTACCAAAAACAAGTTCATATGGCGTATAGTTTGTTTCTGAATGGACTGTGTTGTTAAAAGTAGAGCACCAAAATGGTCACCAATATATCCATGTGTCCGTATGATTGCTAGACTGGATCCTTAAAAATGCACCCATAGTTTTGTGATTTTCAACAGCTCCAATGAACTGATGTTAATAGGCTGTAGAAGATGATTTTCAATATTTAGAATTTTACAAACCTGTTCCATAGTTGCAGAAATAAATTCTGTTCCTCGATCCGTAGCTATTGTTTCCGGAATACCGAATCTTAGTATGAACTGTCTGACAATTTCATCTGCAATGGACACGGTTTCTTTGTTTTGCAAAGGAATAACTCCACTTTCGTCTCTAGCTAAAGGACCCACAACATCTAAGTAAATCTTTTCTAATGCTGAGGAAGCCGTTGTGGTTATTTCCATCGGTTCTTTAATGTAACGAAAATATTTCGATTTTTGAAATTTAGTCCATTTCTTTACATGTTCTTGGACATCCTTGTCGTTACTTGGCCAATAGTTTCGTCTTTTGATAGTATTTACCATTCTGCGCACTCCAGCATAACCACTGGCAGTAAATGAAAGTCATTCATAATTATAGTGTTTTCATTGTCACCAATCGAGACAAACTTTTGGAATCTGCTGTTGGTTGTCAACAAGGTGACCCCCTCGGGCCAGTCATTTTTAGTTTAGCTATCCGTCCAATAATTGTTCGGCAGCTAAATTCAAAATTTAACGTTTGGTATCTTGATGAGGGAACCTTGGGAGGCGATGTAGATTCCGTTTTAAAAGATCTAAATTTCTTAAGAAACGAACTTCATTCCATTGGACTTGACCTCAACCTTTCAAAATGCGAAATATATGTAGCAGACAGTACCGACAGACAACGGACTCTTTCAAAATTTAACGCAATAGCAATGGCATCAAAATTATAGAAAAAAGCTCTCTTCGTCTCCTTAGTTCTCCGATCTTTGAAAATCCTTTTCCCGATTTTATCGAGTAAAAAATTCAAAATTTCAGTGATGTTTCGGAAAGATTGCTCCAAATTAACATACATTCGGCCATCAAAATAATTCGTTACTGCTGTTTCGGCCCAAAATTAACTTATTTCCTTCGTGATTCCCCTTTATGGAGGCACACTCGCCTTTTGGACAAAATGGATCAAATTATCAGAAATACAATATAATTATAAATGTGGCTTTGGACGACCGAACTTGGGCACAAGCTACTCTTTCTATTCGTATGGGAGGACTCCGCAAAATTTCTAGTATTAGTTTACTGGCTTTTATATCCTCGGTCCACGGCACTGAGAAATTAATCAGGAATATCCTAGTTTCCACACTGATTGATGTCAATGGCACTCGGGGATAATGTAGCTTCCTATTAGTGAAAGAATTTTCAAAATTGGTTTAGCAGATCCAGAGATTACCCCTGATTAACCTCTCAAACTTTAGCTGTTCTAATGCGGTTCGTGAATTTTGGACGGCATTTTGCGATTTAGTAATTTTACATTATCTTCGAAACTATTTAACCAATTGACATACTGTTCAGGGCAAATCTCATCTCTATGATGTTTTTGTGATAATAATAAAAATGTTTTTGATTAGGTTTAATCTTTTGTTGTTTAAAAAATCGTCCAAAGGTAAGTATGTCGAAAAATACTTTTTTTAAACATAAATGCTACTATATGTCATCATCATCATCATTTCAGCCGAAAGACGTCCACTGCTGGACATAAGCCTCCCCCAAGTGTCGCCACACTAACCGGTCCCGTGCGACTCGCATCCAGCGGATCCCCGCAACCTTCACCAGGTCATCGGTCCACCTAGTGGGAGGCCTTCCAACGCAACGTCTACCTCGTTTCGCGGTCGCCACTCCAGAACTTTTCGGCCCCATCGGCCATCCGTTCTGCGAGCAATGTGCCCTGCCCACATGCCCACTGCCACTTCAGTTTGGCAATTCTTCGGGCTACGTCGGTAACCTTGGTTTTCTTGCGGATGTCTTCATTTCTGATTCGATCACGCAAGGAAACTCCTAGCATAGCCCTTTCCATTGCACTTTGTGTGACTTTAAGCCTTCGAATGAGGCCCATCGTGAGCGACCACATTTCGGTCCCGTATGTAATCACTGGCAACACACACTGGTCATATACTTTCGTCTTGAGACACTGCGGTAAGTTGGACGAGAAGATACCGCGCAGCTTTTTGAACGCTGCCCAGCCGAGTCGGAGTCGACGGTTGACCTCTTTCTCGAAGTTATACCTACCTAGCTAGACCGTTTGTCTCAGGTAGACACGAAGTTAGGTCGAGTATAGAGTCTCCGATCTTGATAAGAGCGGGTGTTACATGGGCATTCAACATAACCTTGGTTTTGTCCATGTTCATTTTAAGACCCACTCTCTCGGAGGCTCTAGTGAGGTCATCCAGCATTGTACTGAGGTCCTTCATGGTCTCAGCCATGACCACTATGTCGTCGGCCAACTGAAGGTGAGTGATGTACTCGCCATTAACGTTGATGCCTAACCCTCTCCAGTCCAGAACCCTGAAGACATCCTCCAGTGCAGCGGTGAACAGTTTTGGAGATATGATGTCTCCCTGTCTTACACCTCGCTGCAGAAGGATAGGTTCCGAGGTCTGGTCCTGAAGTCAGACTGACATAGTGGCGTTTTTGTACAAACACTTCAACACTTCGATGTACCGATAGTTGATTTGGCACCGTTGGAGAGACTGCAGTACAGCCCAAGTCTCGATCGAATCGAAGGCTTTCTCGTAGCCCACAAACGCTAAACAGAGAGGCAGGTTATACTTTTCGATTTTCTGTATAACCTGCCGCAGCGTATGTATGTGATCTACGGTGCTGAAGCCTTTTCGGAATCCGGCTTGTTTGGGAGGCTGAACATCGTCAAACCTGCGCGCGAGACGATTCGTGATGACTCTTGAAAACAACTTGTAGACATGGCTTAGAAGTGAGATAGTTCTTCCGGGCATTGTCGCCCTTCTTGAAGAAGAGTACCACCACACCCTTGCACCATGCCTGTGGCGTTTTCCTATCGAGTCTGACGGAATCAAACAGCTTCTGAAGGGCCTTAAGTACCGGTTTTCCACCCGCCTTGAGGAGTTCGGCCGTAATTCCATCATCACCCGGTGTCTTGTTGTTTTTAAGAGCCATATTTATCTTGTCCAGGCTGACGTCCGGGATGTCTTCGGTATAATGTCGGGTCAGTCTTGTTGGAGACAAAACATAGCACCGGAGCCACTACGACCGGAGGGCGACAGTGGCGAGCGGGAAGCGGGGGACGAGGTGCCGCGAGCCGCCGCCTGCGCCGCCGCTGCCACCGCACTACCATTCAAATATACGACACGGACCCAAAGCGCGCGTTCTTAATATCATTATACGAACGACCTATATTTACAGTCCGCTATTTTATTTCGACCGCCTCTGAGAATCACCAACATATGTTTTTTTTTTTTTTATAGTAAATATAGGTGGTTCCGGCTCGAAGGACCATATGTTGGTATATACCCTTTCCGTTACTGGCTGTATAGTTGTAAAACAAAGCTCGACTCCAGTCCACAGGCACTAAAACCAGCGCGTGAGAGCCCTCACGACGGGGGATGCGGTGTCCCGGGGTGGAGTGGTCTTGGCGGTGTCTCTCGACATCACCAACGCCTTCAACACCATGCCCTGGAGCTGCATTGGGGAGGCACTCCGGTATCACCGGATGCCGACCTACCTTCGTCGTGTGGTCGGGGACTACCAGTCGGACAGGTATGTCATTTACCCAGGTCGCAGCGGAGAATGGAACCGGTGAGAGATATCGTGCGGTGTTCCACAGGGATCGGTTCTAGGGCCACCCTTGTGGAATATCGGTTACGACTGGGTGCTGCGCGCCGACCTCCCTGACGGCGTCACCGCAGTTTGCTACGCTGACGACACGCTGGTGCTGGCACAGAGGAGGTCGCACGAGGCAGCGGCCGAGTTAATGACACGCGGGGTTGCGATAGTCGTGGAGAGGATCCGGCAATTGGGTCTCGAGGTGGCATTGCACAAGTCCGAGGCCATGTGCTTTCATGGGCCTCGGAAGGCGCCACCGTCGGGATCCATATTGACGGTAGGAGGGGTTCCCATCGGCGTCGAGCCGACGATGAAGTACCTAGGACTCGTCCTCGACAGCCGGTGGAACTTCGTGGAGCATTTCCGACGTTTGGCTCCCAAACTGGAACTGGCTGGGGCTGCTTTTAAGCGGCTCTTGCCCAACCTGAGGGATCCCTCTACGCGGAGGTCGTGCGGTCTATGGCCCTTTATGGAGCCCCGGTGTGGGCGCGTTCCTTGAGGCGGCGAGCCGCCCACTACCTGAACACGCCCCAAAAGGTGGTACCCGTAACCCGGTCCGGGGATACCGCACGATCTCCGGCCAGGCGGCGAGCCTCCTTGCCGGATTGCCGCCATGGGGTCTGGAGGTGGAACACTTTCCTTTTCCATATATTAATGAGATTTTAGATACGCTTACTGGAGCTATTTATTTTACTCATCTCGACCTTTACAAAGGCTATTATCAAGTAAGTTTAGAGCCTAGTAGTCGTAAATTAACAGCTTTCACTACAAATACTGGCCAATATTGCATGACACGTTTACCAATGGGGTTAAAGATCAGTCCTAATGCTTTTAGTCGTATGATGTCTGTGGCAATGTCTGGTTTAACTTACGAAAAATGTCTAGTGTATCAGGACGATCCCATTGTATTCGGAAGAAATCTATGTAACAACAATCGAAATTTAATAAATGTAATGGAAAGATTGAGAAAAGTAAATATTAAACTAAATCCTCAAAAATGGAATTTTAAAGACTAAGATATTCTTTATTTGGGACATTTGGTTTAAAAAAAGGCGTATTACCAGATCCAGAAAAAACTAAAGTATATTTACAAAATTAACCATCTTCCAAAAATGCAGATGAAGTATAACGTTTCGTAGCTTTCTGTAACTATTACCGTAGATTTATAAGATTTTTTTTGGATATTGCGATGCCCTTGAATAAGTTAAGTAGGAAAAATGAACCATTTATTTGGTCTAATGAAAGTCAACAAACTTTTGAATTTAAAAAAAATGCTTTAATATCGTCACTTATTCTAAAGTATCGCGATTTTTCCGAGCATCATGAATTTATTTTACAGACAGATGCTTCGGGTACTGCTTATTGGTTCTGTATTATGTAATAAAGATCTAAAACCAGTTGCATAATTATGCGAGTAGACCCTTGAATAAAGCAGAAAAGAACTATCCGACTATTCAAAAAGAACTTTTGGCAATAGTGTGGTCCGTTATGTATATCAAATAAATATGGTCAATATGGTCAAATATGGTCATATTTGTATGGAAACAAATCTATACTAATATTATAAAGAGGTAAAATTTGTGTGTATGTAGGAGGAAATATCCGGAACTAATGACCCGATTTTAAAAATTGTTTCACTGGTGGAAGTTACATCATTCGTGAGTATATATAAATTATAATGATATCATGCATACTAGGCGAACTATCACAATTTTCGTATAGCCAGACGGAAAAAGATGGCTCTTTCAACAGAGTTATTTGCATACGCTGCCTAAGTTGTATATAATTGAAAACAATGTACGACAACCTGATCCGCTTTAGATAGTTCTACAAAAAGGTTCGGTTCGCCATATTTCTATCTTTTATATTTTAGCAGATATAATAGTTTTTATGGGCAGTTGTACACGTCGATCAGTAAACCCGTTGTAGATCTAGCAAACGACCCAAGAGCTAGACTGTTGGAGACAAAACATAGCACCGGAGCCACTGCGACCGGAGGGCAACAGCGGCGAGCGGGGAGCGGGGGACGAGGTGCCGCGAGCCGCCGCCTGCGCCGCCGCCGCCACCGCACTACCATTCACATAATTATACGACACGGACCCAAAGCGCGCGTTCTTAATATCATTATACGAACCACCTATATTTACAGTCCGCTATTTTATTTCGACCACCTCTGAGAATCACCAACATATGGTCCTTCGAGCCGGAACCACCTATATTAACTAAAAAAATAAAATACATATGGTCCTTCGAGCCGGAACCACCTATATTTACTAAAAAAAAAAAAAAAAACATATGTTACTATGGATACCGTCAATATGGATCCCGACGGTGGCGCCTTCCGAGGCCCAGGAAAGCACATGGCCTCGGACTTGTGCAATGCCACCTCGAGACCCAATTGCCGGATCCTCTCCACGACTATCGCAACCCCGCGTGTCATTAACTCGGCCGCTGCCTCGTGCGACCTCCTCTGTGCCAGCACCAGCGTGTCGTCAGCGTAGCAAACTGCGCTGACGCCGTCAGGGAGGTCGGCGCGCAGCACCCAGTCGTAACCGATATTCCACAAGGGTGGCCCTAGAACCGATCCCTGTGGGACACCGCACGATATCTCTCACCGGTTCCATTCTCCGCTGCGACCTGGGTAAATGACATACCTGTCCGACTGGTAGTCCCCGACCACACGACGAAGGTAGGTCGGCATCCGGTGATACCGGAGTGCCTCCCCAATGCAGCTCCAGGGCATGGTGTTGAAGGCGTTGGTGATGTCGAGAGACACCGCCAAGACTACTCCACCCCGGGACACCGCATCCCCCGTCGTGAGGGCTCTCACGCGCTGGTTTTAGTGCCTGTGGTAACCTATATGCCTTCACGTAGACTGGAGTCGAGCTTTGTTTTACAACTATACAGCCAGTAACGGAAAGGGTATATACATACCAAATGGTTTTTTAATCCCATCTCTACATGTTCGGAAGTAATGATATTTTTTAATTCATTGATACCAGAAACTGAACTTTTCAAATTGAAATAAACACATCACTTGCACTAAGTCAGCTGATCGGTGTCAGCGAACTATTTTTAAGTAAGAATAAACCTCTTACTTCTGGTAATTTATAATTAAAATAAATAATTTTACTGACTTTTGCAAAACTTAGATTATGTTTGTGAACAAGCTACAATCAATTTGTCTAGGTATCTCTTTAGATACCTCCTCTAGGCCCAAAGATGTAGGGAAAATGCTCTGTCTCCTTTGAGACAGAGCATTTTCCCTACATCTTTGGGCCTACCTGTTACAGTAACGAATTTAGTGTAATTTTTTAGAGAAATACACCAGGTATAATCTGATTTAATTTTAATTAAATTGGCAATTGCATTTCTGAGATTTTTTCATTTGAATTTATAGCTATGCTAAGTTAGAAAATGCATTAAGTGACAAGCTATGATACGATTCAATCAAAGATAATTCTTATTTAACTGGTTTGCAATGAATAACTAGTTACACGCACTTCGTTTTACGTGATTATACCGAAACCTCATATTTTTTGTAGTTGATCATGCTATCAATACTGGGACTGTGCAACAATGTCAAATGTTAATCATCTGTAAACATATTTTTATTAATAAGGATCATGACATTGTTTTTATGGCCAGACTATTACAAAACTGTACAGACAGTAAATGTATACATCTAGCCACTAAAACCCATCCATGTATAGTAGGTATAAAATACATGTGCATCTTAAAACCTGACACAATGTCTTTTTATCCATACTAAACTGGTGAGACTTTGTAAATGCAATAAAATGCATTTTTCTCAGTTTTGTAATTGTGAATTGTTTTTTTTTTTGAAACCTGACATAATGTCTTTTTATCCATACTAAACTGGTAGGTAAGAGTTGTAAGTAAATGCAATAAATTGCATTTTTCTCAGTTTTGCAATTGTGAATTGCTTTTTTTTTTTAAACCTGACATAATGCTTTTTATCCATACTAAACTGGTGAGAGTTGTAAGTAAATGCAATAAAATGCATTTTTCTCAGTTTTGCAATTGTGAATTGGATTTTTTTTCGTGTTTTGGTTTTGTGATAAAATTACGATAATTTTGCAATAAAACAGTTGACTGTAATGCGTAGGCCCAAAAGAGGGCATTCTCCTTTGACTGATCCCGCTATTTGCCGCTATGCACGCGTGACCGTGAATGCCCAGCTTTATGGTATCGAATCAAAAACAAAAAAGTTATGTTGAAACGTGACTTGTCGTGCTTTAATGATAAATTTACGGAACCTTGAGAACGTCGCTGACCACCTTTTTCATTTATTAGAGTATTATCTCTATGAACAACGATATCTTTTGGTAACATATTATCTTTTTTAATAATTGACAATGTTGCACCCATGTTGTTGTTTTATTATATAAGGTTATATACTTCGCATTACCTCGAAATGACAATATAAAATGTTTAAGATCGAAGAAACTGGTTTGATGTACCTGCATTGTCATCTTTATCGCATTGACACGTGTCATCTACTTGCTCTACTGAAAACGTATTTTGGCCTCGTCCACGGTTCCTATAATATTTGAGCCTCTATTACCTCGCTGATTATTGAATGATGAGCGATAGTTTGCTCTAAAATTTCCACAAGAACCTTGTCCTCAATTGTAACTGTTGGTCTCCACGAGGGTAATTGTAACCACCATAGGGCATAGACAATATTATAGTCTACTGAAATTAGACTGAAAGTACCTGTTTGATAACTTTGTGAGCACCTTATATTTTGTGAAACTCGTCCATTTTTAGATACATGCAAAATATTACCTGATGGTTGGAAAGACGTGCACTCTTCGTCTTTCGCTGCTTGTATGGCATCTTTCAAGCTGCTGAAGTCGCGTGCCGAGACGATGGTGCTCAGCTTCGAGCTACGCAGGCCATCTGAAAATCGTTTTATAGCACAGGTTTCATTGATCGGTTTTAAAATAGAAATTGTTTCCGATCTTCCACCTGCCTGGGTAATTGTCAGCTCTGTAAATAGATTTTCTACCTCAGAACCATATTCCTCAATGGACCTCGAACCCTGTTAAATATTTTGAAGCTGCATCTGTATGGCCATAAATGTTTTTTTGGGTAAAAGATATTTCCTTAAATAATCAATTTCTTGAATACTTTTGTATGAGCCTGAAATTCTTAACTTTGCGTTCTCATTCAGCCTACTTTTTAAAACGAAAGTAATTAATAATGCTTCACCTGGGCCGTCCAGCATGCCAGCATAAATCTCCACGGAGTCTATTAGGCGCTTGGTGGTGGCCTCAACACCGTCCATCACTGGAATCAAACTACACGCCACCTTAAGGTCAAAATTCATTTTTCCTAATTCTACTGTAACGGAAAAAATACACAATTTATCTACTTCCTCGTATTTTTGTTTTATTTTCTCATAAAGATCTACTACTGATGCCAAATTATAAATATCCTTACTTCCTCTAATAGTAAAAATATTTTACAACATTTTTCGTAATCACTTTTGGCTGGCTCTAGTTTTGTTGAAATAACATTACCTTTATATCTAGATTGTCCCGTTTTTTATTCAATAATTTCGTTTAATTCTACTAATAAGACATAATTTTGTTCCAAAATATTAATCATATTCTTAATGGAATAATAGAATTGCATAAGTGTACCACATTCTACGTTAATGGGACGATGCTAAAAAAAGTCCGACGTTGCATTTTGATTCCGTTTGGTTTCCTATGGCTGAATATCCTCGCATGTTTTAGCGCCTTTAAGTTTTTACGTTATACGTTATGATATCGCGTAACAAATTCACTCACTGATAATAAATAATAATACTAGCCTATTACTGTCCCACTGCTGGGCAAAGGCCTCTTCTCAACAGAGAAAGCACGAGCATTGATCACCACGCTTGCTCATGACGGGTTGGCGATTTCAGACTTTTTTTATAAGTCCAGATTTCCTCAAGATGTTTTTCGTTCACCGATGTCTCACAGATATTTTTACGAAAAGATGAAAAATTTCACTACACTTCCATTATTCACAGGATTATTACTGATTCACGGTACGTTCTGTGCGTCCTCTGATGGATGATCTAATTCTCTGCATGGTACTCATCCCAATTTCCTGCTGGATCCATATGCGGTGGCAGCTCCTGTACATCCGCAGGCCAACATAAACTGCTAAGATTCCAATAATGGTCAGAACAATGTAGGTCACAATGATAAGCCGTTCCACGTGGCTTTCGTTTTTTTTCAACGAGGCGTCATTGTTGCCTGCAGCCGCGTTTTGTCTGAGACAAACCTTTTCCTTTTCCACAGTTGACCGACACATTATGATTATACTATTAAGGTAATTATGCTGAAAACTGAACTCTGTACAAACTACTAACAATCTCCTTGGCAGAGTCCCGAAGCAGGCCCCCGCCATATAAGGGGCCACCCCCTTAGGAACCTTTCAAAGAAAACAATCACATCTGTTCAGTACTTTTTAGTAACTAAAGAAGAACTATAAAATAAACGCATATGAGGTATAGTGCAAACGCCTCCTGCAGGAGGCTCTACGCGGGGATCGTGCGGTCCATGGCCCTTTATGGAACCCCGGTGTGGGCGCTTTCCTTTAGGCGACGAGCCGCCCATTATCTGAAAGCGCCCCAAAAGGTTGTAGCCGTAAGGCTAGTCCGTGGTTACTGCACGATCTCCGGCGAGGCGTCGAGCCTCCTTGCCGGATTGCCGCCATGGGATCTGGAGGCGATACTCGTAGTCCTCGCGCGCCTGCACAAATGGCGCGCGGAGGCTCTAGGCCGGGGGAAAACTCTGCTGCCGCGGCAAATTGTCGCTCAGCGGAAATACTTCTGGCGTGATCTCATGGCGACATGGAGAGAGCGACTGTCGCAACCCCGTGCAGGGCACGCCGCAATAGTGGCGATAAGTCCCCTCTTTGAGGAGTGGCTTGAGAGGCGCCACGTCATATTAATCTTCCGCCTGACGCAGGTCGTCACCCGACACGGTTGTTTCGGGAGGTTCCTGCACCGAATCGAGTGGGAGGAAATGCCCGGGTGTTACCGTTGCGAGGATCGACCGGAGGACACGGTGGAACACACGGTGGAGGTCTGCCCCGCGTGGCCGGAGCACCGCCCTGTCCTCGTAGCGGCGATCGGCGGCGGCGACCTCTCGCGTCCGGCCTTGGTTCAATCCATGGTCCGGAGCGAGACAGAATGGGACGCCGTCACCTCCTTCTGCGAAGCAGTCATGCTAGCGAAAGAGGTGGCGGAACGTGAGAGGGAGAGAACCTCACGTCCCAGCCACCGCGGGAGACGCATCGGGCGCCTGCGGCCACGGTAGGCGCGGGCCTGTGGACGGTGAGCTATGGGCTAGCTCGCCGTCCGTCCGTTTTATGACGACAGGCCGTGTGGACGGCGCGTTCGTATTCCACGCGCGCCTCAAAGAGATGTCAGCAAAAGGAAGGGGTCCGCAAGGGCCGATGCCTGCCGGGGCTGCGGGGCTTCGAAAGAGATACCGTGGCCCCGGAACACAAAGGGCGATGAAAGAATATGGATGGGTTTTAGTCAGTAAAAGTCTGACACCCCTTCCTACCAATATGAGATTATAGAACGTAAATAAAACTTTCAAACAAAATTGGTTTGAATGAGATTTGATGTTTAGTTTTTGAGATATGGGACTTTTTCAACAAACTGCAACAGTAACTTTGTTTTTCATTAACATACTATCAAAAACAAATTTAGTTTTGCTGTTGAATGTAAAACAATACAACATAATGAGCCTTTAAAGTAAAATACTTTTAATAATATTGTTTGGTGCTACGGAACCCTGTGTGCGTGTGATGGCCGGCACTCGGCCGGTTTATATCACTGACTGACCTATAGATCTAAACTCTAAGCCAGTTCCAGATGACCTAGAAAGTCCAACATCTTTTTATTATAATTTTTCAATTAATTAATTATATTAGGAACACTTACTTATATTGCCTGTAAATGAATAAATAACAATAATCAGCAATCAAAATTAATGGCTGCCGGTCTTTATGTGGATTTTAAGGTCTTCACGTGAAAATATAACGAGTGGTGTGCCACCCCGCATTTTTCAATTTTTTTATGAATAAGTACCTACTAAATTAAGTTCTGTACAAAAAGATATGTTTATATGTTAAAAAGATATGTTTTTGATATCCCATCAAAAACATATAAGAAATGAGAGCCAAGTTCAATATTATGATAATTATATGCCTTGGTTGTTGACTTCAACGACAAAAGAAGTGAGATTTAAATGGGTGCCAAGTTCAATAGTCTGTCCTGAAATTTATATCAATCAACTTAAAATATTTTATAACAACTTAAAATATAATTTCTTCCTAGAACATAGGATAATCTAGCGTCTTAAAGCGTTAAGATAGATACCATTGGATAGATAGATCTCTTTAACAAGAACATTTGGTATTATGGCGACTTCTCTCGTGTCAGAGTCAGAGAGGAGGTACAGAGCTCTAAATATAAGAAATTAATTTAAATGAAATACTGTTATTTTCGTCAATTTATTAACATGCATTGATACTTTATGTTTCAAACATCATATTGCAAGCCTTTTAATGTTTTTCTTTAAAACATTGACATGTTAACTGCCGTTTTGGGAACAAATCCTTACAGATCGTTAATTGTACCCCAACCACCAATAGCGTTAAGATATGTGTTAAACGATTGACCTCTTCAAGAAGAATATTTCTTGCTTTGTAAACTTTTCTCGATTCAGAGTCAGATAGGAGCTACAGTTCGATACTCAATTAACTACCTAGTTAGATCAATAAAACCAAACATACTACGAATTAGCAAAAGTTGTATAGCAGCAAAAATGTTCCAATTGAAAGCTCTTTCGAATGGTGTATATCTTATTGCTACTGGTTACCCTGAAAATCTTAACTGAGGTGCCCTATTAGATACTCATTTAGGTCAATATTTCTGATCAGACTACGAATCAGCAAAATTAGTGCCAGTAGCAAAAGTTCTCTTTGAAAAGCACTATCCAATAATGTATATCTTATGACAGTTAGTCACCCGTAAACTCTTAATTCGTTGTAAATAAAATCTTAACTACAGTGTCCAACTAGTGACCTATTTAGGTCAATAACTACGAACAGACAGCGAATTAGAAAAAGTTATACAGGGTGTAACGAGACCCTTCACGAAGCCGTCAACCAAGCATTCTGTACATCAAACTAAGTAACTTTACGCAAAAGTTATTGCTGGGAAAAAAAAAACTTGTTTAAAAGTTGGAACTTTGACCCCCAATATCTCCGTAACTAAAAGGTTCCCAGGTATGGTCTAGAACAAAAAAAAATGATCGCTATGATGGGGAGAACAAGTGCCTTTAAGCTTCGTTAAGGGTCTTGTTACACCCTTTATTTGTAGCAAAAGTTCTCATAAAAAAAGCTCTCTCCAATGGTGTATATTTTATTGCTATTGTATACTCAGAAAATCTTAACTTCGGTGCCCAATCAAATAATAGATAATAAATTCTTTATTGCCATAAAAACAGGGTACAGAAAAATTTTAGGCCCTGGCTCCAGAGCTAGGTTAGAGTACATGTATTTCAGGAGCCAGTGACTTCTTCCATTTAGGTAACAATTGGGCAAGTTTCATGCGGCAAAAGGTTACAAAATAAAATTACTTATAATTAAGTTTAATAGTTATCATTAAAAATAGAATTAGAATAATTGACTAAAAGCAAGTTAAATACTTATTAAATCAGAACAAACTTCGAATAAAATCAGGATTGAAACATATTTAGATTAAAAATTGAATTAATAACAAAATAATTTTAAAATATAGTTTAAACATTAAAATAAAATTATAACAAATTACAATACAGCCAGGATAAAACAAACTTAAATTAGACAATAGGGGGAGCAGGTATGTGGGTGTGCATTCGGGCGTTTTATGTGTATGGGTGTGTGTGTGGGGGTGTGTGTGGGGGTGAGTTTGTGTATATGTGTGTGTATGTGTGTGTATACCATTTATTTGTATTCTTATATATTTACGTTGATTGCAGTAAATTTTCAGTCGCATTGTAGTCCTGTGTCAGTAGCCACATTTTTACCTTCTTTTTTGTTTCACGAGTCGTAAGGGGATTTATGTTTAGGATTTTGCTTAACTTGTTGTAGAGAAAAATGGCAAGATATACCTGCTGTCGCCTAGCGGACGCCGTGTGACAGCGTAAAGGTAAGCAAACGTTTTTTACAGTGCGCTTCTTATTACTTTGTGCATTATTAGGTGTAATACTGTGCTGCTTATAAACAACTTGCAGAATATGACTCTGTCTTATTGGGAGTACTTCACACTTCTCGTATAAGACTTTGGTGGGAAATCTAAAGGGTCTGTAAGTCATGACTTTAAGTAGAGATCTTTGGGCCCTTTCCAGGTGAATCATAAAAGTCTTGCAACCACCGCCCCATACAGTAACACAATATACCACGACTCACTGCACTAGCACATAGTACACAGTGCGAAGGAGTTCGAAGTCGTGTCTAAGTTTTTTAAATGCCCAAATAAGCTTTCTGATACGCGTTGTAGTGAGATCTATGTGCTGTCGCCAGCCAAGTTTTTCATCTACAATCACACCAAGGTATTTTACATTTGTAGACTTAGTGATAGTAGTGCATGAACATGTCGTTGAAGAAGCCAAGTTGCAGACATACAATTTAATATCTAAATCAGCAGGTTTAATTTTAGAAAAAGAAAATTGGAAAAATGTGGATTTGGAAAGGTTCAAAGTGAGTTGGTTAGATCTTAGCCAATGCTTACCTTATGTAGTCCCAGTTCGGCGCTACGTCGAACTTCGTCCCAGGTCCCTCCGTGGAATATTAATGCCGTATCGTCAGCATAGGTAACGATCTTGCCGTTTACAAGTGGCAGCTGACACAGGTCATTTATGTAAATCAAGAAGAGACTTGGGCCAAGAATACTGCCTTGTGGAACGCCATAGGTAACCCCAGCATCAGAGCTAATGTATTCTTTTATTTTACCTCTTTGTGTCCGGTCACAGAGAAAATCCTTAAAAAATTTTAGAGCATTTCCGCGAACACCAATCTTTTCTAACTTGTCCACAAGGAGAGGAATCATCACGGTGTCAAAAGCTTTGGCCAGGTCGAGAAATATACCGACGCATTTCTGTTTTTCATCTGTCTTAAGTGTGACGTGAACCAATTGGTTTACGGCATCTTCAGTGCTTTTTCCCGACCTAAAGCCAAATTGGGCTTCTGACAGTATCTTATTGTGTTGCAGAAAGTTCGTGAGCCTTTTGTTTAGAATCTTTTCTAATATTTTTGATAAAGTAGTAAGAACTGATATAGGCCTGTAGTTTTCAACATCGTCCTTCTTCCCCCCCTTGTGGACAGGAGTAATAAGGGAATTCTTGAAGATTTTCGGAAAAACACCCTGGGTAAGACAGATCTCAATCAGTTTAGTGAGATGAGGGACGCAGGTGTGTCTAGCAAATTTAAGAAACTTGGCTGAAATAGAATCCCAGCCGTTCTTGGTAGTAGCACAGTCATTCTTGGGATTCATAACTAACGCTTTAACTTCGGCTTCGTCTGGTGGAAGTAACACGATTGAATTTGGGAAGGGAGCTATGTCAAAATAATTATTTTGAGCTGGTGTTATTTTATCTGCTAGCTGTTGACCAATATTAGAGAAGTATGTGTTTATCTCATTTACGGCACTTGAACCACTTTTCTGTGGTACTAAAAGGTCCCCAGCAGTTTTTTGTCTGGAGGTACTGATAATGGATTTAACTGCGTTCCATTTATCTTTATTACAGTTTGTATTTTTTAATTAAGATTTTTCGTAATTCCTTTTTATCTTTTTCAGAAGACCGTTACAAAAGTTTCTGTACCTTTTGTATACCAGTTCGTCAGATTTATTTTGTGGGTTTTTCGTATGAATTTTGTGCAGCTTATCTCTGTGGCGGATACATCGCAGTAATCCAGGAGTAAGCCAGGGTTTAAGCAATCTTTTCCTACAGGGTCGGACTCAGAATCAGACACACATTTAGGTCAATTAATTCTAAACAGACTAAGAATTAGCAAAAGTGGTGCTAATTGGTTAAGTGGTTGCGTAATCTCTTAATTGGTTGTAATTAAACCTAATTTTTTAAATTGTACTTTATCAAGAAAAAATCTTTGTTTTGTGTTTTTTTTTTTAAATAGAAATACCCTGTTTGAAAAAAAAAAATACTATTTTTAATTTTGTATGAAAAAAAATATTGTAATTGTAACAGAAATTTGATAGAAAGAAAAATACTGTTTAGCCAAACCAAAATATACGATTGGCTTGCTGACCGCCGTTGTGAACGGTCGCTTTGCGAGCTGCGCTTGCCCATCTGTTACGAAAATTTTATTGCTCTGCGACCCGGCCGTCGCCGCCAAGTCCCAAGCCGGTTAGTGTTATATTGATGTGTCATTACTTCAAGTTTTTATGTAGATACTGTATTACTAGTATTATACTTATGTACCTACTATTAATTATATTCGTTTTAAAATTTATAATCTTGTATGTTTGTGAATAGTGTGTTCTCTGAACCATTAACTTAAGTAGCATATCGTGAACTTAAATAAGAATAGTAAGATTAGGGTTAAAACTTTTACGTATCAACCCTAAGTTGCTGACTAGTACGACGCCCAAGATACCATCGAAAGCAAAGCGCAACGACCAGCAGTGTATCCTACGCCTGAAGCTAAAACTCAGTGAACTCGTTGAATTTATTGATCTTGAACGAGCACAGATTATTTTTCAGCCAACCAGCAGTCACTTGTGTGTACAAGTCTGAGGTTTCCTAGTGTACAATCAGCAACACACTTAACTGCCCATCAAAGAAGCAAGTGAGAGAAAATATCACTGTTCGAAAATGATAGATATTTATGTTAGTCATTTTCAATGTAGTCATAAGTTTTCCAGGTTAATAATTCTAATTCAGTAGTATTCCAACTCTTTTAAAACACTCAAATTGACATTTACTCAAAGTTTTCCAAATAAAAACTGCATGGAACATGGATGACATTTTTTAAAAGAAAAATCTTGATGTCAATTCTGCCTACTTACTTGACACAAATTGTTTTAAAATAACAAAATGCCTGCACGGCTCACCGTTGCGGAAAGAAGCCACGTCGTAATTTTAAAAGAAATGGGGATGAGAGTTGCCGAAATATCGCGACAACTAAATGTGCACGTACATTTGACACCAAATCAATGGCCAGCTACAAGTCTCGATCTACATCTCATTGAGAATCTTTGGGCACAAATGATTCTCAATTGGGATCCCACTGAGGTGCATAATCAGACCAATCTACGAGATCTCGTGTATTCTACATGGGAATCGATAAGAGGCAGCGAAATGGGCCAGTTTTTGTTAAAGTTTTTATTTTATAAAAACAAAAACTTTAACAAAAACCGGCCTAGTGCGAGTTGAACTCGCGTGGAGAGGGTTCTGTACAATGCCAAAGTCAAGTAATATATTAATAATTCTCAAAACGAGCCCTTTCATTTGATATAGTAGGTATAACACAGTAAGTTTTGCAAAACGTTTTTTTTTAATTTCCTTTTTTTCGCCCGTTATTTTCAATTGATAGAATTACCATTGTTGTGTACCAATAGTTTTCCTGTAATCTACAAGCAATGAACGATATTATGTATTTTTTCTCTTCACGATTATGAACGATCGATGAGCTCCCGATTATCTAAAAAATACTTCAAAGTGGGCAGTTCTCACAGTCCTAACCTTCGGGCTTCCAAGAATCTACTTCTCCAAATTCCTTCGCACCGCACGGGTTTTAAGTCAAATTCTTACGCTATCTCTACGATAAAGCTTTGGAACGCGCTACCTTTTAGCATTAAAAAAGCTCAAAGTAAATTCACTTTTAAAAGAAAAGTTCGTAAACACTATTTATGTCAGAATAAATAACTCTCAATTAGAAGTAAGCAAGCGCGTGTGGCAGGTGGCGGGGTGGAACAAAAACTTCAACGAGGCTCCCCCTTCTTTTGACTTGCTTGCTTCCTCGACTCGCCAATGCCGCGCCACGAAGATCGGTCCCAATATCAAAGCACAAATAAAACATGTTCGTAGACAGTCTTGTATTTATATAAAATCATGTAACGTAATAGATGGTTGATTGAGAAAGGCGGGTTACCGTGTACGGTGACGTTGATGTGCTTGATGAGCGGCGCCCCCACTTGGTTGTCAGCGATGCAGCGGTATTGCCCTGAGTGCGCGCGCGCCGCGGTGCCCGACGCCAGCGAGCCGTTGTGCGCGCGAACGCTGCCCGCTGCGCCCCACGCACGACCGTCCGCTCCCCACGGGACCCCCGCCGCACCCCACGCGCCGGCGCCTACCTGCTCCCACTGCTCCGCGCCCTCGCCACCCAGCGAGCCAAGCGAACCTATAATAAGTCAGCTGTTACACGACTATACTTAGCGTGACATGAGCTCGAACTCGGACTGATACTAACCGACACGTCTGTACCACGTAATGGAGGGCGTCGGGTAGCCTTTTGCGGCGCACTCCAGCTGTAGAGGCGCGCCGAGCAGCACGGCCGCGTCATGCGGCTCCGTGAGCCACGCCGGCGCTACTGTCGGGACAACGTTATCGTGAGCACGAGCTGCACAGTGCACGTGCACAGTGCTCAGCAGCGCGTGTCACACGCACTCACCCTTGACGCTGAGGGTGGCGGTGTAGTTGACGGCGGCGGCGTGGTTGGACACGCGGCACGTGTAGGCGCCGCTGTGCCGCGCCGTCAGGTCCGAGAACATCAGCAGCGAGAACTCGTTCAGGCTCTTCTCTTCTATCTACACAATCACACGTTTTATCACCTCATCTACATTTCTCGCGAAGACTCGATAGTCATCTGCACTATTCAGATTTATATACATTGTCAGCAGCGGAATGCAATAGTTCAGACCTGTAAGTTAGGTGGTAGCGGCGCGCCGTCTTTCAACCACGAGAAGTACATGGGCTTGTCGCCGGACGACACACCACAAAGCACCTGCACGGAGCTGCCCTCCGTCAACTCCGACGAAAACATAAACGGCGAAATTTTTGGTGGATCTACAAACAAAACGTAAAAATGTACATAACCGACTTTTGTAAGACGACGAGTCACGTTCATGTAAGGCGGCGTGTACTGACTGCGGACTTGTATGTCGACGTCGCGGCGCGCGGCAGGCCCGGCGGGCGCGGCCACGGCGCAGGCGTAGTGGCCGGCGTCGGCCGCCAGCGCGGGCGCCAAGCGCAACGACGCCCCCCTTGCGCTCACCCGCCCCACACCCCCCACCGCCACCGACGCGCCGCGCCGCCACCACGAGATGGAACTGCCACATATAAAACTACATCATGACAGCTCACAGATCATACATTAAAGCATATGTGTTGAGAGGCCTTTCAACGACGTCACTCTGACCAACATTGGTATCTGTATTACAATTATAAAACATTGATATCTGTACTACAAGTACAAAGGCGAGTTTTCATTGCTAACTTGTATTTTAGCTTCGCTATAACCGTCTGTTTCAATTCTGGCCAATTAAGACGTAAACTATTTTATGCATTATTATGACATTGTAATATTTTGTGACCTAACTTCAGTTACTTCCTCGTATCGTGAATTTAATTAGGGACTAGATTAAATTGTATAATATGTCCAGAGCCTATCGCTAGTGTATTAGAGGAATCATCCTAACAAAATGCACCTCTATGGACCTGATCGGATATCCAGCGTAGGGGCAGTAGACGGTGGCGTTGGCGCCGGCCACCACGCGCACGGGGCCCAGCGCGCGGATCGACGGCGGCCCTGCCAACAGCACCAACACTCGCATTTAAAAGGGCTGTACTTGGTATAAAGCATCAGCATTCCCCCGCCTTTATCCCAATTTATTTGGGGTCTATTTGATTATATAAAATTTGGTAATTTCATCATAATATGACAGGAAGCGTGGGGTGGTATGAACTCGTACCGTATATGTTGAGCCGCGCGGAGTGCTCGGCGTGCCCCATCGCGTTGGTGGCGCGGCACGTGTAGCGGCCGCCATCTGCCGCTCCAACCGCGCTTATGTTGAGCGTGGACACCACGTCACCGTTGAGCGCCGTCTCCTCGCTGACGGCGTAGCGGTGCTGCGCGCGGTCGAGCGGCTGCGCGTCCAGCAGCCAGGAGAGGCGCGGCGGCGGCGCTGCGGACGCGGCGCAGCGCAGGGACACGCCCCCCCCTGGCCGCAGAGCCTGCTCGATGAACGTGTAGTGCAGCTCTGGCGCAGACTCTATACAATAATAATATACGTTATGCCGAGAACTACCTTACCTAGCTGAGCCTCTGACCACTCTATCTACTTCGGCAAAAACTTCAAAGATTTGTTGGTTGGTCTAAAATACGAAACCTCTCACTGATGACAGGTGACTAGACAAGAGGCGCAAGGTGGAAGGTGGGTGTTACCAATTTTAAGGGTTGTAATTTTTTTGCACGGAATCCTAATTCTTATTCTTAAATAAAAGTAGCTTTTATAATTAGTAACTTCTTATGATATCAGCTATCTGCCAGTAAAAGTCCCGACAAAATCGGTCCAACCGTTTCGTAAATTAGTAGTTGGAAACGGATTTTGTGAAAATTTCAAGGGTTTTATTTTTTTGCGCGGAACCCTAATATCTTTTTAGCCTATGTTAGACCTTATAACAACAACTATCTGCCAGTAAACGTCCTATCCAAATCGGTTCAGCCGTTTCTTAGATTAGCCTGAACAAACAGGCAGACAAAAATGGAAAAAAATATGTTTTTGTTATAAGTACCGTATTATATACTTTCATATGCATTCAGTAAAAAGCTGTTACATTGGACGGGACTTTTACAGGCAGATAGCTAATGTCATAAGGAGTAACTAAAGCTACTTTTATTTAAGAATTAGGGTTCCGTGCTAAAAAATTAAAACCCTCGAAATTGGTAACAAAATTCGGTTAAAAAAGGTAAGTAATATTTTTTATAATGATTTCAGGCGGACGAAAGGCGCGTTTAGTGATATTATAAATAAAGATACGCTATACGTTCATACTGAGCGGCGTTCAAATATTGTTGCGTTATTAGTACAAATGTACTGACATTTATGTAGGTAATTTCAAATATGACTGCGATAGATAATACGGAAATCCTAAAACTAAAATAAACTAAAAGTTATATTTTATTTTATTGTTTGATTAATTTTTTAAAACAAAAAGTACAAAATAAACATTCATACTCTGACACCCGTATTCCAGAAGCCGACTCAAGTCCATTTTTGAACCTAAGGCGACATTTGTTGTCATGGCAACATGTAAAGAACGCCCACCAAATTGGGCAACAAGATAATTGGACATATGCGCCGAAAGGCAATGCGCAAATGTCTTTAGCGCAAGTGTCCTGATACCACCACATTGTATTCCTAGAATTTTTTGGCTGCTATTGGCGGATCTTTGAATAAGGTACCTCCTCGGTATATACACGTTGCCTCCTACACCAGGCATCCTTGTCAAATCTATAGTTGCATTCTGCTTAAATAAATGCTAAAGATTAGCAACTGTAATCCATGTTAAATATGTCTATAATGTCATTCTATTGAATGTTCTTGGTCAATTCTTGGTTGTCAACATTTTGTCAAAGATTTTGCAAGAACTTTATAGACTGATTTATAATTATTATAATATCGACGAATGAAATTAATGAAAATTTTTAGATTATCATTAATGTTAACTGTTGATAAACAGTTTGGGTGGTTTATCAAAAGAAGGAGCATCACGTTACGACATCCAAAACTAATATTTTTTTCGATTGTGAAATGTGAAACTGTGAAAAGCTGTGCTCGCAGGATCGTATTTGCTAGAGGATACACCTTGCACCTAATTTCAACATTATCCAGCGGCTCATCCGTCAATAGGGTCGCCGTAATTATAGCATAGGCTCGCCTGCCTGGACTAGTGAAATGTAAGTATCTATTTACTTACTGGCAGTTTCTAGACATAACTTTGGCGAACTTAAATTCTATATTTTTTACCGCAGAAGTGGTAGTGATACTAGGCAGGTGGCAGGTTTGCCTGCTCTCACCAAGCAATAGAATCCCAAGTTAGCAATACCTGTCATATCTGTTGTTTCATAGGTCCCGAATCAAGTCGCATTGTCCTTTCTAATAATACATTAATCTTGGCTTATCAGCACTCCACCAGACAGTATGTAGAGAGTTTCAATTCTGGTCAATCTATTCGCATTTTAACGAAAATCGAAAATAATTGTTTCATTGACTGAGTGATATTTGCAGTAACCTAGTTGATTTTGTACTTGGTTTACTGAACCGATTTACATTTTCTTTTAGTGGCTCGTGGCAATGGACTCGAAAGAAAAACTCAGGGCTCGAAAGAAAAAGTCCGGAAGAGTTAACTATAGTATTAATTATACATATTATATTGTGAAATGGTTTTATTCTAGCATTGTTAAATATACAGAAGGATTGGGTACAGGGAGTATGTTGGATGAGATGAGCTTATTGCCATTCTTTCTCTTTCGTATGAAAGAGAGTTTTTATAACACCTATAAGCCGCTGACTTGGCTTGTCTATTGCCATGAACTGGGCTTAAATCTAGAATACGAGCTCATACCACTACCTACTAGTCTACCTCATAGTCACTTGCATAAAATGAAAACGATACGCTCAGCAGTCATGCTTACGACCACTAGACTAATGGGTATGAAAACTACACAATTATGCAACAAATATTTGTTGCATAATTGTGTAGTTTAGATAATATTAAGATAATATTATCTTACATCATTGATAGCGTTTACTGTGGGAACAGAGAAAGGGGAATTCCTGCATGGGTCTAGCTTAAACATAGTTGAAAAATCGTTATGTTTTTCTCAAAGAAATCACAAAATGACGCATCACTTAAAAATCTAGAAAGCAGGCAAAGAAGCATTCAAGGATTATACAAAATAATCGATTAAATGCATATTAATCGAGAGTGAATAAATCAGTAAAATGTGAATATGGTAATCGAGTTACAGGAACTAATTAATCGATTGAACATTGCGAATAAAGTTCCTTTAAATTATTTCTTAGTACTTATTAGTTCCAAGATTATCTTACAGCTGACAACTGTGGTCATCGACTGACAGACAGATACATAAGTCAAAAAATCGGCCAAGTCCGCACCACGTACAGTGAAGGCTTCCTTAGTCGGGATCAAATATTTACGCAAGCACTGTATTGATTAAATCCCCGCAAAAAATATTTTGTATTTCGTATTACTTTCGGAACAAACTATTAAAACCAAGTAATATCTGCAATTTTAACAGAAAATAATCACACAACTTTTTGAAATGGATAGGGGTTTTGATTTACCATTTTGCTATGTGGAATCCTAAACAGCCACCCACACTCGTTCGTTTTCTTTCGTAGTTCTCACTTTTACTATAAACCATATAACTCGTTTCCTGGATTCACTAAATTTTTTGTGACGAAATGTAATAAAGCCCCCTCTTAAATCAGCTTATTTTGGTTTAGTTAACACTAGGGCCTATAGCAAAATGGAGCCGAGCCCCTCTCCTTACTTAAGAGTTATCTGTATCATTGTCTGTATCGGTCACGATAAATAGTAATATGACGTAAGGTTAATATTTGGGTTGTATCTAGTTGAAATTATAAACGAATTAAATAAGAAAATGAAAAATGTATTCCGTTGTTAACACGTGTTGACATCCTGAGAGTAAAAAGAACCGAGGAACCGAGAAGAATATATATACCATTAAGTTTTCGTTCTCCATCATTGAAACTCCCTACAGAAATGAAACTTATTTCACTAATAGAACTGGCAATTTTTTTAATAATATAAATAAAATAATAAATTTATTACATTATACACTTTCCCATATTTTGCAACACTGAGTTGAAAATGTTAATTTTTGCAGATATATTCAATCTTCTGTCTTTTCTAAGTTCTTCTCTTTATATTTACTCCTTTTAATTATAACATTGGTGCTCTACTAGGGTCTTTGTTGTGTTCGCTCCCTGCAATGGCTTTTCTCCTTGTGATCTCTGAGTTCTTACAGCTTTGAGCGTCCTGCTTCTAGTGGTTATCGTTCGATTTTCCAACTTGCGTAGTTTCATGTTCCTTCTTCTTACGGATTGTGACCCGAGTGAGAAATCAACTTTGCAATTAATTTTTCAGACAGGACCTACATTTTTCTTTTTTTTTTCAGATTCGACAAAAATATTTATGACGGATCAAAGAACTACGCCGCCGACCAGTTTAAAGCGCAGGCCACACCGCCAGGAGCACTTCCGACGTTTGGCCCCCAAACTGGAACGGGCCGGGGCTGCCTTCAAGCGGCTCTTGCCCAACCTGGGGGGTCCAAACGGCTCCTGCCGGAGGCTCTACGCGGGGGTCATGCGGTCCATGGCCCTTTACGGGGCCCCGGTGTAGGCGCGTTCCTTGAGGCGGCGAGCCGCCCACTACCTGAACGCGCCCCAAAAGGTGGTAGCCGTAAGGCTGGTCCGGGGATACGGCACGATCTCCGGCGAGGCGGCGAGCCTCCTTGCCGGATTGTCGCCATCGGATCTGGAGGCGATAGTCCTCGCGCGCCTGCACGAATGGCGCGTGGAGGCACTACGCCGGGGGGTAACTCCGCTGCCGCGGCAAATTGTCGCTCAGCGGACAGACCTCCGGCGCGATCTCATGGCGACATGGAGAGAGCGACTGTCGCAACCCCGTGCAGGGCACGCCACAATAGTGGCGATAAGTCCCCTCTTTGAGGAGTGGCTAGAGAGGCGCCACGGCGCCCTCACCTTCCGCCTGACGCAGGTCCTCACCGGACATGGCTGTTTCGGGAGGTTCCTGCACCGAATCGGGCGGGAGGAAACGCCCGGGTGCTACCATTGTGAGGATGACACGGTGGAGCACACGGTGGAGATCTGCCCCGCGTGGGCGGAGCACCGCAGTGACCTCTCGCTTCCGGCCTTACTTCAATCCATGGTCCAGAGCTGGGTACCGAAATATTTTTCAACTCACCTAAACTACTGCGGTAAGTATACCATTCCTTTAATATTTCATGTGGGATTTCCTCATCCCATTTGGTGCCAGAAACCCATAATTTTTGAATTTGCATTTTTGCTAGTACAATCACGGGAGCTACCCATCCTAAAGGGTCAAATAATCTTGCAATTTCCGATAATACTTTTCTTTTTGTTACAGGTTCCTGCAGCGGAGTCAACTTCACGGAGTACTGAAAGGTGTCCCCGCTTCTGTTCCAGGTAAGTCCCAGTGTTTTTATTATCGCATCCTGCTTAATATCGATCTCTTTACCTTCCTTTTCTTGTCCTTTACATTTTTCTCCGATTATTTTCTCCAATAATTCATTGCTGTTGCTCGACCACTTCTGTAAATTGAATCCTGCTTTAGCCAGCAATTCTTCCATTTGACTGTAAATTTGTATGCCTTCTTCAATAGTATCACACCCGGTCAGAAGATCATCCATATAATAATCGTTGAGGACTCTTTCAGCCGCCAGTGGATACTTCGATCCTTCATCATATGCCACTTGCTGCATAGCTCGAACCGCTAAGAACGGCGCAGAAGACGTCCCAAAGGTTACGGTAAGTAACTTATAATCTTTAATGGCAGAGTCCTTGTGGTCTCTCCACACAATGCGTTGAAAGTCTGTGTGTTCATCGGCCACGCGCACCATTCGGTACATTTTAATTATATCCGACATTAAACAAATACGGTGAGTTCTCCACCGAATTAATAAGTGTCGCAAATCAGGTTGCAGCCCAGGTCCAATCATTAAATCATCATTAAGAGATATCCCATTACTTCCCTTACAGGAAGCGTCAAAGACGACTCGGACCTTTGTTGTGTCCTTGTCGTTTCTCACAACCGCATGATGAGGTAAGTAGACCGCATGTTTATTTGCTATATCTGCTTCGGCTAGTGGCTTCATGTGACCTAGTAATAAATATTCTTGCATTACTTCGGCATATTTTGCTTTAAGCTCCACATTTTTATTAAGTTTAGCTTCCAGGGCATGAAATCGTTTTATGGCTATTGATTTTGAACCACCATATTTACAGCCTGGATCTTCGCTTCGGAATGGTAAGTTCACTATGTAACGGCCTTTCACATCTCTGACCGTCGTAGCTTTAAACAGCTCTTCGCATTTTATTTCTTCATTTGTCATTTTCTGTTGACTAGATAGTTCTTGATCTGTTTCCAGTTCCCAAAATCGTTTAAGTAAGTCCTCTTCTTTTTGCACTTGACAATGTAATGACAGTACACCTTCAGTTTGAGTAACCGATGAATCTACAACTCCAGATAAAATCCAACCTAAAGCTGTAGACTGAGCAATAAGCGAACCTGTAGGACTATGCATCAAGCCTTCATTTAAAATCTGACTATACATCTCAGCTCCTAATAAAAGGTCAATTTTATTAGGTCGATGATACTTCGGATCAGCAAGATCAATCCCTCCTAATTCTGACCATTCCAATACATCTACTTTCCTCGTCGGAAGGAGAGTAGTGATTGTGGACAGAACATGAGCCTTAAAGGTGAATGTGCAATACGGATTGACTCTAGATCGAATTTTCATGTAAACTATTGTTTTGGAGAGTAATTCTTGATCTCCCCCCAGACCAGAAATCTTACTTTTTAACGAAATCTTTTTTAATTTCAGGTCCTGAACCGTGCTCTCTGTGACAAAGTTTGCCTGCGAGCCCTGGTCTAGTAACGCTCTTAAAATGTAAAGATTACCGCATTTCGACTCTGCCTTGACTAGCGCCGTCGCTAGCAAAACCTGCTTACAAATTTTACCTGTCGAAAAACAACTAACTACCGACGGTTGGCTTTCGGTTTTTTCAGCAGAACTCCCTGCCTTAGGAGACTCCGGCTCCTGCTGCGAAACACTCTTGCCCGATTCCCGATTTGAATTGACATCAGTGGTCTCAGGCGTATCTGAGTTCTTTGGGTGCAATAGTGTGTGGTGACGACGATGGCATAACTTACATTTAGTACTAATGCGACAAACCTTCGCTGTATGGTTATTGCCCAAGCAGTTAAAGCACATTTTTTTTGTAGTGACGAAGTCGCGACGTTTGTCCACTAATTCACGAGAAAACTTCTTACAGCCACTTAGCCTATATGTATCTTCAGAACAAAACGGACAGACAACTTCGGATACATGTAAAGAATTTAATTTGGAGTTATTAGTTCTGTTTGCTGAAGGTTTATTATCAATAAACTCTAGGGCCCTGTATCTATTTGTTAAGAAATCTTTGAATTGCTGGTAAGTTGGCAATTCATCGGAACTGTTGTTACTACTGAATTCAAATTCCCATTGCTTTCTCGATTCCAAGTCTAATTTTAAAGTTAAAATATGAATAATCATTATATCCCAATTTGCTACATCTATTCCGAGGTTTGCCAACCCACTTAAGCAGTCATTGGTAGTGTCCACTAATTCCTTTAAGTGAAATGCTGATTCTGCAGTAATGTTTTTCTGACTAAGAAGTCGCCTTATGATATTGTGAGACAGATACCGTTTATTATTATACCTACCTTTTAATAACGACCAACATCTATCGTAGTTGTCGTCTGCAATCGGTATTTGCCTTATTAATTGTTCGGCTTCACCGGTCAAGTAACTTTTTAAATAATGAATTTTTTGTACATTACTCAATTTTGAATTATTATGTACCAATGAAATAAACAAATCTCGAAAACAAACCCATTCTTCATACTTTCCAGAGAATTTAGAGATAACTATTTTTGGTAATTGAACGGTCTGAGATTTTGTTTCGTCTGGTGGAGTCCCAGCGCATACGGTTTCATCTTTAGAATTTTTACCAAATGACAGCAATACAGATTTCAATTCTGTTTTATATTCTAAATAACATTCTTCAGCTTCATCATATACAGCGTGACATTTTAATGGTTGTTTTCCCGCAGCGAAATGGTTTTGCCTTTGTAATACAATCGTTTAATAAACAATAAAAATTTTAGAAACAAAAAATGGCAGATTAACCATTGTGAAAAACAAAACTCGAAACCGACCACGAACCAATAGTTATACCTCCTGATTGCGCTGAGCGCCGCCGCCGACCGGCCGCGCGGCCGTTGACCCACGTGCTTTTCAATCAGCTGATAAGTTGATAACTTATTCTTAATAACAATAAGCTTTACCCAACAAGTTATTCAAATTTTCCCTTTATACTTTTACGGGCTTAGGACCGTCATAAATACCTACGTTTTTAGCTGCAATTTACTGAACACGAAATTAAATAAAAACAAGTTTATCGAAAAATATTTTTCTGAATTAGATACCTAAAAAAGTATTTGTGGCGTATTTATAAAATTTGATTCAACTTATTTACAATAATTTTAATTAACTAAACTACTTTTAAATGTTCACTATTTACAAAAGTACGAGTAGGTAGGTACTTACACTTCCCGGTAACGGAGTAACTGTTCGAAGTGCAAGCCACTGCGTTGTATAACAATCGAGCACGTTTTAATTGGTTGTATTTCAATTTTAGTAAGGTGCTAAGGTGTCTCTGTCACTTCTTACGATATTAAAAGCGTCCACTATCGCAGTTATTAACGCGTCGCGAGTTTCGTGTTCCTCACGATACACTAGGCGCTTGAGCTCCGACCAGCGACCACAAATAAAAGTCCAAAAAGTCCGGAATAATGATTTGTAACATTTCAGGTAGGTTCCACTTGTCCTGTCACGAAATGCGGCCCAATGAGGTGGCCAATAATTACCGGGCCCACACATTAACACATAAAACGCACTTGATGCGCACACTCGCGAATAACATGTGGGTTATTCAAAGCCCAAAAATGTTCGTTACGCTGGTTGAGTCCAACTCGCGTAAAATTTGCTTCATTCGTCCACAAAATGTTCGTATTTTGATTGTCCATCAACCAACCATCAAGGTTCATAACCCCACGAAGACGGAGCGACTCCAAGTGTTGCGGCTCCGCGTAAAGTCGCCGGGCCAGTTGCACCATAGCGACGTTCTCCAAATTGCAATAACTGTAATGGCGATCCATTGCACGATAAGATAACACGTGCTGCGCGTACGACAATCGCGGAAAAACCAAGTAATAAGTATTACATAATACAATAATAATACAATAGGTAGCCAGCGCGCGGCGTCGTCGTTTGTAATTGATGCGCGCAGGCTAGTTTATGTCGTATCGCTACACGCGAGAGCTTATTTTGCTTTGAACATTTATAAATCGGTCTTTCCTTTGTCGGCATCGCGGCTGTGTTTTGTATTGTTGCGTGAAAACTAGTTTATGCCGTATCACCACGAACGAGAGCTTATTTTACTTTGGACATTTATGCATCGTGTCTTTCGGCGGTGGGCGGCGCGTGCTATTCGAATAGTACCTACAAGGTACGTCTAGTGTTACTATTGATTCTCATGTTTTCGAGTTGATGAATATTTTTTTAATTATTTTAAAACAAAAACATATTTATTTTTTTACTTTTACTCTATGCTTCGAAAGTACTCCTTATGGCAAGTTGTTCTGCCGCGGGAAAACAACCATTAAAATTTCAGGCTGTATATCGGTTTTTACATAATCGTGATCACTTAACTGAGAACCAAATTTTTCGATTAATGTTCTGTGGGTATTAGTAAATACATCCCATAGTTTTTCTAAAGCTTCTAATCTCACTTGAACGTAAACATCCGTGATCCTCTCCTTAGGGGACTTTTTAAAGTTACGTCTGGCTTTAACAATATTATTGTCACTTTGAAGAACCAGTTTGGACTCCATCGTAAACAATAACAAACAACTAGGCAAGAGAAAAAAAAAACAAAATAAACAAACAAGGATCAAATTAATTATAAAAATTACGCTTTTAACTAAACTACCTATAAAGGAACGCAAAGGATTCAGTTCAAACCCAATAAACAATTACTTAAAATTAAACAATATTTTTGTTAGGCTAAATAAAGTCTCTGGAACGTTTTCACAAAGTTTGCAGAATTGTAACACCGATGACAAATAATGTCACTTCGAATGACAGTCTGTGTCACTGTCACTTCGAATGACAGTGACAGTCCGTGTCACTGTCAACGTCACTTTTGGAAATGACAGCTGTCACTTTTTGACAGTGACAGTAAATGTCACTTTGACAGCCACTAATTTAAATTGTTCAAACACTCACGTTTCTTTCACTTCACTCACTCACGATTGCACCAACCTCGTGACGTCACTTCACCTGGTCACCCTCGAATCTTCAGGTGTCTTCCGGGTCCAATATCCTGACAGCGCCAGCGCCTGTCTCGAAGTCCAAGGCAGGATTCACCACCAAACCCTGGCTCCTGATTGATGCCGCAGCAGCTCCTCACGAGCTGGTCTGCTTGCTCGGAAGACCACCCCCGACGACTCAGTTACGCAAAAAATGCACCACCGCTGAGGTGCCCAGAGATACTGGTGTATCCGGCTTCGAAGGACCATGTACGACCTGATGATGTCCAGCCAGGGTCTGCACAGGGCTTCGGATGGAACCAGGGAGACTTGAATAAAACACACACAGCAACCCTGTTCCAACGGTATATTCGCAGAAAGAGAAAATTTTCTAAGTCCATCGGGTTCTTATATACTAATCGACGGAGAATCTTAACACCGCGATCTAGAAAGTAGGGTCAACGCCATCTATCGAGGCATCGAGAACCAATTTACAAAACAGTGTGCCCAGGGTATTTTTCATTTAGTCGACACAGTGCGAACAAAGTTATACATACAGGGACGCCGCCGCCGTCACCTCCTTCTGCGAAGCAGTCATGCTAGCGAAGGAGGTGGCGGAACGTGAGAGGGAGCGAACCTCATGTCCCAGCCGCCGCGGGAGACGCAACGGGCGCCGGGGGCCACGTGGTGGCCCCCGGCCACCGTAGGCGCGGGCCTGTGGACGGTGAGCTATGGGCTAGCTCACCGTCCGTCCGTCTTATGACGACAGGCCGTGTCGACGGCGCGTTCGTGTTCCACGCGCGCCTCAAAGAGAGTCAGCAAACAGGAAGGGGTCCGTAAGGACCGACGCCTGCCAGGGTTGTGGGACTGTTCGAAAGAGATACCGCGGCCCTGGAACACAAAGGGCAAAGGAAGGAACATGGATGGGTTTTAGTCAGTAAAAGTCTGACACTCCCTCCTGCTCAGCCCAGAGCGGGAGGGGTTATTTGATGATTTCCCATCGGTAAAAAAAAAAAAGGCCAGACCGCCAGCGGGCGGGCGAACGACCCAAACGACGCCCTTTTCATACTTCGTTCTGCTCTTTCGATAGATCGCGGTGTGAACCAAAGTATGAATAGAGGTGAAACGATGCGTCGTTCGACGCTCGCCCGCCCGCCAGCTAGCGGTGTGGCCTGTGCTTAATGGTTCACGTATTGTTTCAACCACACTCTGTTACCATGTTGATATTATTTTGTGTTTAAGTACTTTTAAAGAATAATAAATGTATTGGATCAAAATGTTTCCTTGTTTAACTGTGCTACTTGTGTGCTACAGTCACCACACTTGCGTTGAAACCGAGTGAATATAATAAAAAAACGTAATCACGCAAAACTGACTTAATGTTGTTTTTTACAATTACCATCAAGAAACATTATTTATAATAATAATATAATAATAATAATGATTATAAGGATTATAAGGATTATTCACCAGCAACTTGCCTTGAAATATAAACTTGTGGAATCAGAGGTACCGTACTACAAGTATGTGCCCGACCCAGTTCTCGAGAAAGACCATGTCACGCTGTACTGGGATCGGTCTATCATCACTGACAGGTCTATTGTCACCAATAAGCCTGACATAGTGGTGATAGACCGATCAGCGCGCCGCGTAGTGATAATTGATGTTACCATTCCGCATGACGAGAACCTCGTGAAAGCTGAGAAGGAGAAACAAATAAAATATCTCGACTTGGCACACGAGGTTGTCGACATGTGGAATGTGAACTCGGCTATCATTGTGCCGATTGTCGTGACGGCCAATGGCCTTATGGCCAAGGGCCACGACGACCACCTTTCGAGGCTCTCCTTAGGCGGTTGGATCAAGGGCCTGATTCAGAAGGCAGTACTCCTCGATACGGCTCGCATTGTGAGGAGGTTCCTGTCTCTGGAGCCCTAACCACCGGTAGCTTGGACCCTGCTCCCGATACCGGCGCACCACTATTTTTTATATTTTTAAATGTTTTTTTAATATTAATTTGTTTAGAAATATTTAAAAATGTAATTTATATGTATATATATGAATAAAGGAAATAATAATTATTTATTTATTTTCTCTAATCATCAGTAACAGTACAGAGTCAGATTTCACTGCATAGAGACTGGTGTCTGTTTTAGGTAAAACCTGTATTACAGATCACCAGGCTAACCCTCCGTCGGACATTTATCTTATGACATCATTAACTGCGTTCAATTTATATACACGATGATTGAAAATTAATAAATTAAATTAAATAAGCAAATAAATTAACAATTTTAGAAAATCAATTAAAACATTAGGTAAAAAAATATAAAATTAAATCTATACTAATATTATAAAGCTGAAGAGTTTGTTTGTTTGTTTGTTTGTTTGTTTGAACGCGCTAATCTGAGGAACTACTGGTTCGAATTGAAAAAATCTTTTAGTTTTAGATAGCTTATATATCGAGGAAGGCTATAGGCTATATATCATCACGCTACAATCAATAGGAGCTGAGCATCAACGAAAAATGTTGCAAAAACGGGGAAAATGTATTATCTTTGAGTGCTTTCGTTGCGTGCGCTGGTTAACCGGTTAAAGTTGCACAAAAATAATGTATGAGGGAATTATTCCTCTTAAAAATATCTAAAAAAAAGTCCGCGACAGCACATGCCTATCCTTTAAGGTTGACTAACAATAACCATTTTTATGATTTTAAAATTTGGTCAAAAATAGTGTTTTATTTGCATAGGTATTTTTACCGACATAGTATTAATCCTTATCAAAATAAATATGTTAGTCATCTTTAACATTCAATTGTGACCAAAATTGCCCTTACACCATTCAATTTAGATGAATATCTTAGGAGATATCACAGTTTTAAAATAACTCCGCATCAAAATAATAACCTGCGCGCGCTGCGAGGCGGGCTTCATGTTGTTGGGAAAACCAATGTGATTAGATTCAATGGACAAATATTGTGGAGAACTTAGAGAAGGTTTTAGTTTTTGTTTCACTGTAATCAGTGCTCTCTATCAAAAGATTTATGAATTTAAAGTGTTCAACAAGAACTTACCATCATTGTGTAAGATACATGCAACGACATCTATTGCACCAAAATGGTACTAATTAATAAAAATGTGCTCACAAGATAACTTTTAAATTGGCTGACCAGCTTTACAAAAAAGTTCTGGTAGCAAAAAGTACTCTAGATTAGTCTATATGACGCTATAACCCTGTAGAGTGTGTGTTCGATCGCTTTACATGCATTATATTTTAACGGTTTAATTTCGTGCTCGATAGATGGCGCTATTAATTTCACTCCATTTTCTGAGTCGCGGTGTTAAGTTTTCCGTGAAAGAATGACCCTCGCCCGTGTCAAATGTCTGAAGCTTGGTTTATTAACCAACGAAACAAAAAGAGGAGGTTCTCAATTCGACGCAACTATATTTTTTTATTTTATGTATGACCTGACCACGCATAACTTTTTACAGAGAAGTCCGATATGCATGATCTTTTGTTTTTTAAATTGAAAAATCGTGTTCGGGCTCATTTCCTTATTTTTCTTGATGAGAACTTTAGATCTAGCTGGAGTATGACGTCATCGAAGGTCTGACTATGGAGACGGAAAGCACTTGCAAGAGGTCCTCAAGAGTTTGCAGCAACAATAACGTGTTTGGGTTCATTTCATGCACCTTGATGAGAACTTTAGGCCTTGCTGAAGTATGACTGTCATCGACGATCAAACGATAGAGACAAATGGCAGTTGCAAGCGGTCCTAAACAGTTTGCAGCAGGTATAATGTTATTGGGCTCATTGCATTCGCTTTGATGAAAACTTTAAACCTAACTCAGTATGACTTTCATCGAATGTCTGACGATGGAGAAGGAAAACAGTTGCAAGAGGTCCTCAAGAGTTTACAGCATCTGTATTGTGTCTGGGCTCATTTCATGCACCTTGATGAGAACTTTAGACCTGCCTGGAGTATGTCTATCATCAAAGGTCTGACGATGGAGACGGAAGGCAGTTGAAACAGGTCCGCAACAGTTTACAGCAGTTTTATCGTGTCTCGGCTCATTTCAAGAACTTTGATGAGAACTTTCGTTCTAGCTGGTGTATGATTGTCATCGAGTGTCTAAAGATGAAGACGTAAGGCTGTCGAGGGTCGCGGGCCTGTGGACGGTGAGTAATGGGCTAGCTCGCCATCTTCTGACGTCTTATGACGACAGGCCGTGGTGACGGCGTGTTCGTGTTCCACACGCGTCTCAAAGAGATGTCAGCAAACGGGAAGGGATCCGAGAGGAGTGAGGCCTGCCAGGGTTGCGGGACTGTTCGAAAGAGATACCGCGGCCCTGGAACGCAAAGGGAAATAGAAGAAACGTGGATGGATTTTAGTCAGTACAAGTCTGACACTCCCTTCCGATCCGTCCAGAGTGGGAGGGGTCATTTGATGATTATCCATCGGTAATAGTATATAATAGGGATTTACTCCTTTTGAGAGCTTCCGTTGTGCGTGAACGGTTAAAGTTACGCAATTATCATGTATGTCGGAATTGTCCCTCTTAAAAAGCTCTAAAAAATATCCGCAATGGCTATATGTCTAACTTTTAAGGATGACGCACACTGTCTCTAACCTCTCTTTCTTTTATGTGCACACGCACGCAGACGAAGTTGCGCGGGTCAGCTAGTAGGTTATAAAATTAAATAGGTTAGGACTTGGTGGAGCAAGTGTGTAGGTGTTTGTGTGTGTGTGTCAGTGAGAGTGAAATTATTCGTCACACTATAATCAAATAGTGTGAAGAATAACTTGTGTATGTGTAAGTATATCGTTCCATGCATTAGTTCAAGGGTTTCAACAAACGTTCTGTTGCATTGTAGTCAATGCCTTGAAGCCATGAGAGCACTTTTTTTTTGCACTCAACCCTGGAAAGGGGATAGATGATCTAGGTTTTTTCAAATTATTATATAAATACGAACCCAAAAAACCATAAAAATTATGTGCCAGACTACTCCTAAATCGCGTTGTCGCACAGACAGTGCTTTTTCTCCTTTTCCCTAAAAATGTTTTTGGGTCGTAAGGAACTTCAGCATGCTTTTTGGTAACAGTAACAAAATAAAAAGTTGTCGAACTGTCAGTACCTTACAGCGAGTATATAAGTCCACTGTAGGATAGCGCATGGGAAGAAAATAACCCACTTTCAATATGGCTCTTTGGGCTCTCTCCAACTTTAACAGGTGCGTTTTAGCGGCCCCGCCCCAGGAAGTTATACAATAGGACAGCAAAGATTGACACAATGCGAGATAAACAGATTTGATTACAGAGATGTCAGCAATGTTTCGAAGAGATTTAAATATATAAATAAGCTTACGTATCCTGGGAACCAAGGCCTCAATGTGCTGTTGGAAATTCAGTCGGTTGTCAATTACAACACCCAGATATTTAATAGTGTTCGTTTTTGACAAACGTGGACATTTACATGAGCTGTTGAATGGATGGTTATAATTGTGTGAGATGATTGCGAGGTTTGGTTCGACTTGTTTCCTGATTGTGTAGGTCATGTACTTTGTTTTCTCTACATTTAGTGTGAGGATGTTGTCATTTAGCCATTTAGAAACTTTATTGAATCCATTTTGACTTTATGGAATCCATAATCAATGATATAACCAAAAAAACCTTTTTATTTTAAATGACTGAAGGAAAATATTGTTATATTAATGTCAGATGTTGACATTTGAAAAGTGGGCGTTTATGCCAAATTATAAACAAACTGTGGCTGTCAAAATGTCTAATGGGGCGGAATGTAGGCGTGTCAAGTCCGACTTAAGTTCAATTCACGACTAAAAATCCTATCCTATCCTATCCTATAGGTTCTATCTGTGAATGCCTCAGGTTTCCTCAAATGGCCAGCGCTGCGCCAGCATGCGCACTACCGTAGGGGTGGGGAGTATGGTAAATGAAGAAGCCCTGAATGCGGAACGAGCTTCGGGACGTGCTATGTGATTCTGAAATTAGTAACAGAATCAGAATCAGAATTATTTATTTGTAAAACATAGGTATAAACATTAAGGATCTTATAAATATTTAGAGCTCTTGCTATGTTTTGTCGTTACTGACATACAAATATGAATTTAAAAAAAAACAATTGAAATTACAAATAAAATGTCAATTAAAATAAAATAAAAAATCGCAAATACCAAATGTCAATAAAAATACATATTACAAATAATAAAATGCCAATACAATTAAAAATCATAATAAGAAAACCATAATAAAATGTAAATTAAGAATAGGTAAAATCACAAAGCAGAAAAATTTATACAAAAAAATTATCATTTAAATATTCATCCACACTGTAGTAACATTAATTGTCTAGTAGTATCCCCCGAAGAGACTTTTTAAATCTATATAGAGGCAAACATTTAATTCTATCTGGTAGTATATTATAAATTTTGGGAGCAACACCAAATAAGCTCTTCGTCAATAGTGCAGTTTTGCACTTGATCGGACACAACAGATTTTCATATTGGGCACGAATTGGAGTTTTTTTAACTGATATATATTTTTTAAACAAATGTTGATTTGATTTTACAAATAATGCAGTTTCCAGTATGTACAGAGATGGCAAGGTTAATATTTTTAATTTTTTTAAATGAGGTATGCAACTATCCGTTGTTCTCAGACTACACATTGATCTTATGCATCTTTTCTGCATCCTGAATATAAGTTCCCTATTAGTTGACTGCCCCCAAAAAACAATACCATATCTTAAAGTTTATGCGACTAGTCCATGATAGGCTGTTAATAGTGTCTCAGTATTCACTCTCTTTGAAAACTAGAATAGTAAATATGCCGATTGGCTCAGACGCTTGCCAATTTCCTGTAAATGGGGTTTCCAGGTCAGTTTTCTATCTATATTTATACCTATAAATTTTGCATTTGTAACTTCTTCTACTTACAGTTATTATAGACAATCTTAACAGGTGGATTCTTACGTCGTTGGTGGAAATGGATAACTATCGTTTTATTTAAATTAATTACTAGATTATTTTTATCAAGCCAATCTATAATGTCACTTAGAGTATTATTTATGTCATTTTCATAATTACTAGGATTAGTGTACTCCACAACAGCCGTGTTGTCATCTGCAAACAGTACCATTTTATGATTTATGGTTTTTGGGAGATCATTAATGTATATCAAGAAAAATGGTGGCCCTAATACACTACCTTGAGGTACGCCATATTTTATGTGCCTTGGTTCTGTTATATATTTAGTTTCCATTTTGCTAATAGGACAAATTCTAGTGATTTCTGTGCACTGAATAGATCACTCAAATATGATTCAAGGAGTTTGAGGATGTATAGTCTAATGCCGTACCCATATAATTTTTGTAGTAATATCTTATGATCCACAAAATCAAATGCTTTTGTCATATCTGTCAGTATAGCACACACAGGATTATCTTTATCTACAGATGGCATTATACTGGATAGCAAATCAAATAGAGCCATATTAATATTAGTATTTTTTCTGAACCTCTTCTGTTCATTGCAGAAAAGTTTGAATTTTTCAAAATATTTTGAGAATACTGATATTTTTGCAACGGGTCTATAAATTTGAACATCAGTTTTATCATTCTTTTTAAAAAGTGGTTTGATGATGACTTTCTTAAGGCTAGTTGGGAACACGCCATCAGAAATACAAATATTAATTATATGTGACAGTAGTGGCGCTATAAGTTCCTTTACATATTTCAATACCTTCGTCGATATGCCATCATATCCCACAGTATTCGTATTTTTAGGCTGCTAATTATTTTTATTACATCGGAATCAGAAACGGGCAACATAAATAATTATTGTGAATTAAAAGGATCAACAACGTAATTATTAGTTGACGTACCTTGAATTTTAATATTGTTTTCGATGGCTTCTATAAAATAATTATTGAATTCGTTTGCAATATCCATAGGATCTATAAGACTTAAATTATCTTTCTTTATCGATAGTACTGGTTCTTGTATATTTTATAATTGTATTTAGGTATTTTATATATACATATAATAATAATATTTGAAGAAACAAGTTCTATACCGCAACACTCAAAAACGCCTGACACTGATTGTTTGGCAACATCTGATAATTCTCGATAATGTTTTGCATTTTTATGATAATGTTTTGCGTTTTGCATTTCTGGTGAAGAAAGCAGCTGGGCAGAAATTAGGTATATGTAATGTATTCTCGCAGCCTGCCTCAATAAAGTGCTCCGTTATACAGATAACATCTATGCTAGTTTCCTTATTATGAAGCTCTTCTAATTTAACAATCAACAAATCCACTTTATTCATGAGTCCTGCAATGTCCCGATGAAGAATGTTGAGGTAATTATTATAGAAAAAACTGAGATGTTTTTTGTGGCATTTCAATTTGATTTATCTGAGAGCATTCAACTTTTTGTTGCATGGTGTTTAAGCTAGCTAGGTTAAGGATAAGGTCTTGCAAGTCAGATATGACGATATTGAAGCCTTTGTTTGTTATTAAGAATACCATACCACTGGTTATAGGTGTCATGTGTGTATGGAAGATTTAAATTCGAGTCTAAGATAAACGCATAGTTGTACGTCTGAACATCCATATAAATTAAATTATTAAAAGTATCTATACGACTATTAAACATAATATTAGAATGTCCATGTTTTTAAAAGTAGGTAGACATATAATAAAATTAGTGTGATTTAATGGTAATAATTTCACACGGATTAATGTCACTAGTTCTTTATACTTATTCGTTGTTTTGAAGTCCTCCCCACCAATAAAAATAATACAATAGTCTGAATACGTAAAATTTCGAACTTTGCCTTCAATATTCTTTAAAATATAATTATGCTCAATTCCACATCTTGGCATACGATAATGACACATATTATAGTTCAGCAGATGAGTGCCTTCACTCATTGTGTATATTCTATTGGAAGTTTCACTGCTGATGACACATAATTTATGTTTTAAAAGTCAATACAATTTTGTGTCGTGATAACCTCCGGAGCTTCCAATATCAATATCAACTTGAGGTGTGCTCTGCGTATTACTCATGATTTCCGCAGTCTGCGTCTGTTTTTCTTTTATATGATTATTAATTATATTTTTCTTTGGAGTTTTGCATTTGCGTCTAGCTGGACTATTGTAAACGGCTTTATAGGTTTTATTTAAAAACTGTGTATGTGCATTGAATATATTAAAAAAAATAATTATTGAGGGGGGTTTGGAAACAGTAATAGAGCACAAATCCAAAAAAAAGTCTGTCTGTTTGTCTGTTTGTTTGTACACGCTAATCGACGGATTTACATGACTTTTTTGTTGTTGTATAGGTATTAAATCTGGGCAACATTTAGGCTATAATTTATTTTATCTTGGAAACTTGAACATCTGATGCAGCACCGCAACAGACCAGCTAAACTATAAGAGATACAAGAATGGTACCATAGCAAAAATTGTTCCACGTGATGAGCATTTTCTGCTAAGAGAATAAATTTGAAGATCTGGAACACCTGATGTGGACCTCCAAGAGCCCAGCTACACTATAACAAATATAGGAATGACGTCTTAGCATGAGTTGTTCAGCCTGATGAGCACTCTCTGTTGACGTATAAAAATTGAAGATCTGGCACACGCGTTGTGGAATTCCAAGCGCCCAGCTACACTATAACATATGATTATAGGAATGAAGTCTTAGCAAGAGTTGTTCAGCCTGATGAGCATTCTCTGTTGACGTATAAAAATTGAAGATCTGGAACACCTGATATGGAAATCATAGCTATCACTAATTTCACTGTATAATTATAAAATAACATAAGCTGGGATTACCTCCACGCGGTGAAGGCGGTAACAGTTTAGGACTGATTTTCGATGAAAATTCGATGAATCATTGAAAATTTGACTCTACTGGCCAAAACTCCCATTTATTATTTTATTTTATCAAATAAATAAGCCTTCGGGCTTATGTTATTTGAGTGTTTAATTTCCTTTTTCATTTATTTTTGTGACACGGTAGCCTACCCGGTAACGCAGGGGAGCAGTCACTTAGATTTTAATTGATCAGGTATCTTCAGAATAAAACTATAACTATGCCTAGAAAGAGGTCAAATCTTTCCCAACGTTCCAAAGGAGCTAAAAGATTGAGGATCATAAGATCCCAAGAATCTACCGAAGAGCGTCAGGAGAGACTTGATGCTGTTCGAGAACATCAGGCTGCAACTCGCTCCGTAGAAACCTCTTCGGATCGCGAAGCACACCTGCGTTTTCAGCGTATTTACGCATTTACATCCAGGTCTCTAGAGACCAGTGAAGAAAATGATGCGTGACTGTCCGCTGATCGTGAACTTCATGCATTGTCTCGTGAGTCGCAGACGTTCACGGATAGAGAATTGCGCATGAGTTCTCAGCGTATCTACGCATCTGCTTCTAGGTCTCTAGGGACAAGTGCGGAACGTGATGCGCGACTGTCCGCTGATCGTGAACGTCACGCATTTTTTCGCGAGTCGGAGACGTTCACGGATAGAGAATTGCGCTTGAGTTCTCAGCGTATCTACGCATCTGCTTCTAGGTCTCTAGAGATAAGTGCGGAACATGATGCGCGACTGTCCGCTGATCGTGAACGTCACGCATTGTCTCGCGAGTCAGAGACGTTCACTGATGGAGAATTGCGCATTTTTTTAAAGTTATTTGCAATATTATTGTTAATTCAGTGTACCCTTGGGATCCGCTGCAGAATAACGGGAAGAAAAGGTATTTGTTGTATAGGTATTAAGTCTGGGCAACATATAGGCTATAATTTATTTTGGAAATTGGAAGAACTGATGCAGAAGCGCAACAGAACAGCTAAAGTATAAGAGATATAAAAATGGTGTCATAGCAAAAAATATTCCACGTGAAGAGCATTTTCTGCTGTGAGAATAAATTTGGAGATCTGGAACCCTGTTGTGGAACTCCAAAGCCCAGCGACACTATAACATATTAAGGAATGACGTCTTAGCAAAAGTTGTTTAGTCTGATGGGCATTTCCTGTGGACTTACAAAAATGAAAGATCTGGAACGTCTACAATCGTCTTGCTCATCCCGTTGTTTTCCCGTCCCCGGGCCTCAGAATTCTACATCAGACGTTTCAGATCTTTGATTTTCTTGACGACCCCGTTGTCGCTGGTATAAGCAACAGGATCCGCGTACGAAGTCGCGGGCAGAAGCTAGTTTTTAATAATTCTGTATTACTTTGCTTTAGGTTATTATTTTCCAAAGATAATGGTATAAGCAACAGGATCCGCGTACGAAGTCGCGGGCAGAAGCTAGTTTTTAATAATTCTGTATTACTTTGCTTTAGGTTATTATTTTCCAAAGATAATTGATCTATTTCTTTATGTGCGCTTGAGACTTTCTATCTCATTCTTTAATATGCATATTTGGTCTCCACCGTCGTCTTCAGACATTTCTGGTACGGAATTTGTGGTACAGTCCAACGTTTGCGAAACTACATTGCTGTTGTCATCATTTGATTCCGACTGAGTACGTGTTCATCGGAATGTAATGTTTTCCAAGAAATTCATAATGCTTGGTGTTGAAATTATAATTTAGTAGTCAAAATAAATGCACAAAGTATTCAAAGTACTCACTTTGTGGGATTCGAACCCTCTACTCAAGAGATTATGGGTCTAATGCGGGCGCTTATGTACGCCGCGAGGCCAACCGTGCAGCCGTTGATGGAACGAAAGTAGTGTTCTGTTATCGTCAAAGCGATGTTAGTTCACTATGCAGACAACAGATGTCAGTTTCATCAATATTAAAAACAAATCAATAAATTTGTTGGTCTGACAACACTACTAGAACTTTGGTAACACCAGTTGTCATATTAGTTTGCCTGACTTGTGGTAGATGGTGTTGTACACAACGTGTTTTCAAATGTTGTGATGAAAAAAAAACGTTTTTTTTTTTTTTTTGGTGGCTGATCTTTGAAGAAAATCACTCGCAGCTATTTATATTATGGACGTGTTTTGTAACACGACTAGTTTGTTTGTTTTTATTAAGGTCTCCAGCTCTTGGATATTTGGAGCCAATCCATTGATGTTCCAGCAGTGATAGTTTGTAAATTACGACACAAAACATAATGACGAAATCCAAAAATACTAATAAACGATCAAAATTGATTAGTGAGTTTTTCTGCATAGTTGTAAGTATTTATATTTTGCACAGTAAACACAATGTGCGTTGACTTTATTAAATGCCTTCCTCCAGACATGGCGTTGAATAGCGATATTAGCGATGCTTTAATATCGCCTCCCCCGCTCTCCGCTCCCCGCTGCCCGTTCCCGCTCCCGCCCCCCAGTGTGGCCGCAACGCATTATGTGTGGGCTCCCCGAACAGCGCGGCGCGCGGCGGCGGCGGGCGCACACAATGGCTACGAGGACGCTTCCACAAATGTCGATGGCTGATTGATTCCGACTCCAGTTCAGACACTACATTGAGATTGATTGTATTCCTATCCTCACAGCCCCTCCCTCAGCCTGTTTTATGGAGAGGAACGGTGGGGAGAGGACCTCTACGCACTCCGTCGTGAAATCGCTTTTTGTCGCTTTTTATTTAATAAACTGATTTAGATATTTCTTATCTATTTTGGTCCCCAAAGTGGTGGAGGCTTTAGTTCACATAGTAGTGTAATCGTTTTCTGCTTGACAGAAAGAGCGCGTTGTAGTAATAGATGATTGCTATAAAACTGCGCTCATCATCTGCCTAGCCTTTTCCAAACTATGTTGGGGGCAGCTTCAAGCCTAAGCAGATGCTAGATGAATACCAGTATTTTAAAGTAAGAAAGAAAACATAATTTATTTGCCACAAGCCACAAGTGCCCATAACAAAAAATTTGCAAAATAGGCCCAGTTCAACAAATTGCCGAGCAGCTAGTGCCCGACGCTGGTTTTCAGTTGGTGTTATGTGACGGACGTGAAACAGTTTTGTATTTTGTGTAAACAATTATGGGTATGAATAGGTACTTATCTACACAAATAAATAAAAATTGAAAGTATATACGGCACTTATAAAAAAAACCCATTTTTTCAATTTTTGTCTGTCTTTTTGTTCCGGCTTCTTTTTATTGTGATAACTCTTTACAATTGACATTTTGCTATGTCATCTACCGGTTGTCAACGTTTGGACTGTGGATTTGAATTCTTTGAACCGGGAGAGTATTCTGTTTTAATTTATTTATTATTGTTGGCTTATTATCATACTATTACGTCACTCAAACACTGCTCAGGGCTCTGAGCGACGTCCAGTACCCACCGGGTACGTTTATGTCTCATTTTGCTTGACAAATTGTGGAAGCAAAATCGAGGACGAAAACAGGGTACTCCCTTTCTTCTCCTAAAATTGTTTGTCCGAAAATCATTAACCATAACACGTTTGCTATAAACTTTTTTGTTTTACATAATTATCTTTACCTATAAAACTATTCTGTCATAATATCGAGCACTATAATAATTGAATCTCCTAATTTTGCATGAAATAAAGTCATATGTCCTAAGTATTGTATTATACAGGGTGTAACAAGACCCTTCACGAAGCCGTCAACCAAGCATTCTGTACATCAAATTAAGTAACTTTACGCAAAAATTATTACTGGGAAACGACTTTTTTTTTTGGTGTGAAAAATTACGTTTCACGGTAGGACTCAATATAACGCACTCAAAAAATTGTGCTGATGGATGGATTGAATAGTATGGGGGTCGTGGAGGTGTTTAAACAAAAATCTTACATTAAAAACACGTATCTAAAAAAACCTGTGAAAAAGTTGGAACCTTGACCCCCAATATCTCCGAAACTAGAAGGTTCCCCGGTATGGTATAGAACAAAAAAAAATATCGCAATGACGGGGAGAACAAGTGCTTTTCGGATTCGTGAAGGGTCTTGTTACACCCTTTATAACGTGTATTATTCCAAATTTTCATTTACTTGTCGGAGACGGTCGTTGGTACGGGCTTAAAATGAATCACAAGTACGCGGTGGTGACATCACGCGACCTTAAGTAGGTCGCGTGATGTCGTAAAAAAATTAACAACTTTCTCTATGGGACCACCATTGAAATCGTAAAAAAATAATCAGCTGTCCTATACAAAATTTCAATACCTACTCGACCCAAATGTATGGGACAGCTGATTATTTTTTTACGATTTCGATGGTGGTCCCATAGAGAAAGTTGTTCAGTTTGATGGTCCGTACCACAGTATTCCAAATGATTATACCCTTTCTGTTACACGCTGTATACAAATTGTTTACATTTTATAAATATTCCTTAAAAAATCAATATAAAAAACATAAAAAAATATGAAAATTGTAGCCCACCGGTATCGGGAACAGGGTCCAAGTTACCGGTGGTCAGGGCTCCAGAGAGAGGATGAAGATCCTCTTAACAATACGAGCCGTGTCCAAGAGTACCGCTTTCTGAATCAAGCCCTTGATCCAGCTGCCTAACGAGAGTCTCCTCAGGTATTGATCGAGGCTCTTAACAATTAAGCCATGGGCTGATGCAACTATCGGCACAATAATCGCTGAGTCTACTGAGTTTAAAAAATATTATTACGATAAACAAACATAAAAAAATCTAAATTTAGGACTTATAACTTTTATTGAAAACGGTTTTAATTCTTCTGTATATTATTGATTGTAATATTTTTGACAAACGGATTTAGGGCATATTGTATTTAGGGATTTCAATTTTATGGAGTGTGATATTATGTGATATTAAGTTCGGGTAAGTTATCATTCGGACAAATAATAATTATGACGAAAAAAATTATAGCACTTAAGATTGTGGTTAAAAAAGTTAGGAATCGCAATAGGGAACCCGAAAACACTTGTCCCAGACATAAAACACTTGCTGCAACCATTATGTGTCTCTAATATGTTGCAAATGTTATAAGTAAACCACTTGAATAAAAAGCCAATGTTTACTTGAAGACAAAACCGTTTATTTTGATATGTACACGAAGAGGTCATGGAATAGCGAAGAATCTTAACATCGCGATTCAGCGGAGTGACGTAAATGAGCAACGCCATCTATCGAGATATTAGGTACTAAAATATTCAAAAGTATCAACTTAAACGTAAGATTGTACATTCCGCCCACTATGGACAGAATGTCCATTGTTCCCGCCCACCATGAACCGACTACATTCGAATAAATGGACTGTATGGTAAAGTTAGAAAAAAATTAACAAGTTTTGAGTCAGTCAGACATGATGGCTAAGAACAAATTTAATAACACTAAAACGTTACAAAATAAACCAAAATTAAAAACAGTTTACAACAGTTTAAACAATCAACAAAATCATAAAAAAATGGGTAACAAACACTTAACTGATCAATGAGCGACAGGTAACACACACAGTTTAGTTATTGGTCGTTTAAATGTGGTACCTTTACATTTCAGAGTGACTACTCTCGTAATGTTGTCCAGCCCAGGGTGTTTAGAAATGATTTTACCTAAAAGCCATTTGGCTGGAGGAAGTCCATCCTCCTTCACTAAAATTAAGTCTCCGATCTCAGGTTCAGGAGTTTTGTTTGCCCACTTATAACGATGTAAGAATTGACTTAAATACTCACTTGACCACCTACGCCAAAATTGTTGCAGCATTTTTTGAGTTAATTGCCAACGTTTCAATGACGAAATAGATGATGTTTCATAATTATGCTCAGGTACTAGAATTAATGATTCACCTATTAAAAAATGGCCTGGAGTGAGAGGTGTTGGGTCTTGGGAATTCGTGCTAATTTGTGATAGCGGTCGAGAGTTAAGACAAGCTTCTATTTGGTACAAAAGCGTCGAAATCTCTTCGAAAGTAAGAGTTGCACTACCTATCACACGTCTTAGATGATGTTTGGTGGACTTTATTCCAGCCTCCCATAGCCCGCCGAAATGCGGGGCATGGGGTGGAACAAAGTCCCAAGTAGTGCCGTTGTTTGCCAAACACTCAGCGATTTCCATCGTTAAGGTTGACTTTTCTTGTGCGAACAAGTCTCGGAGCTCGCGAGCGGCACCAACAAAATTCGTTCCGTTATCGCTAAATAGGTCAGCGAATTATGTGAACTGGAGCCGGAGGATGCAAAAAAAAACCAATTTACTTAGGACAAATTTAATTATAACAAAATTACAGTTTAAAAGTAATGATAATTGGTCGAAGTATGTACCAAGAATGAATATAATTTTACATGCATAATTAATTACGAGTTTGCGGAATCAAAGGTGGCGCGATGTAGTGACGCACTTGCTGAGTCGGCGCCTCGTGCCGGCCGCGGTCGCGATGCGCAGGAATGGTGTCAGGTAACATCAGCATTCCTTCTATTATACCGAAGCGTAACTAGCAATCCTCCTGTTACACCGATGCGTAACACCTCCCCCCGAAGTACAGCAGCTACTTGTTGAACGAAGTTGACAATGTTGCTGCTAGATGGTTGGTGTCGATTATAACTTCCTCTGGTTGGATGTTTCTTCTAGGTTCCACTTGAGCGTAGATTTCTTGGGCGGTTTCTGGTTGTGTAGGGCAAGCTTTTCCAGCCTTCTTTCTCGCATATTGTCGATACATGAATATAATTCCGAGTACGCCTGCACCTAACAGTAGTGAGTATACGGGTATAGTGGTATGATAGATACTCTCAACGTTAGTATGGGTAAGTTTTATTGGAGGTTGTACTGAGATCTTCTGGTAGCTGCTATGCAGATTTTCGAGATTTATCGAGTTCAGTTTTACTAGCGATTCTTCATTTCTCGGTATGCCGCTCTGGTTGAGGGGTAGTTGTGCTATCTTCAATGTGTGCCCTTTAATTCGATTGTTAATGTTTGAGATTGTGAATTCGGGAGTTTTTATAAAGCAATTTTGTGGTATGGTAGCTAGGTAACTTCCTTGGGCGATCATAAATTCTTCCTGTCCGCAGGATGTCTGGATTTTTGTCGGGATCGGGAAGCTGAGAGTGTAACGCATCTCATCTAGTTTCTCCATGGCTTCTTTGTTCAAGCTGACCGGTGTTAGTGTACATGAGCTAGTGTTCTGTTGCGTGATTAGTTGTTGAACGCAATCCGGCTTGTCTTGAATCTTGTAGTTGACCTTCTCCTCGCAGAGGTACCATGGATCAATCTTCGGACATTCTGTCTCTATGTACATAGAATATAGTCCCTGAATTGCTATGTATGGTAAGGTAGGCATTAGGGCTAGGTTATATTTATTAGGTACTATGGAAAGTTTGTATAAGGTGTAGGTTCTAGGTAAGGCAATCGGAAACTTTATGACTATAACTATTTTTTTATCGCTATAATATGATCCAACTTTTAGAACGTTATAATAATCTCTAAGGTCGAGGTCTATAATTTCATCTCTCGAATATATTAACTTTAATTTACTTAACATAGTTTTAAGATTAGTTAGACTAACCATAGAGTGCATCGTACTTGATGCACGTATAAAAGCTAACATAAGTTCTATTCTATATAATTCGTCAGATAACGTTTCAACGTTATCATTTAAAATAAGAAGGTATTGGGCGAAATGAGCATAACTAACTAAGTCTGCTTGCCTAGTATTATCTTGGTTTATTAGGGCGTTTATTTTGCTGGAGATAAGTTTTTGATTGTCATCTATCCTGTTTAGTACATTAGTGTATTCAAGCATCCACTCCTTAGTTAGACTTACGCGATTTAGAAATTCTGATTTTAGTTTATCTTCGTTTCCTTGTAAAACTCGGATGGCATCGTTATATTTTAACGCGTCTGTGTAATCTAGATTTCCTGAGATGCTTTTGATGACTGAACCTAGTCCGTCTATGAGACCACGTTTATTACGACTTGGCTCAAAGCTTTCTAACTGTGAGGATATCTTTTCTAGTTTGCTTTCAAGGTAGTTAAGGTGGGGTTCAAAGAGCGTGGATGTTTTATTGTTAACTAAGGGACTGAATTCTGTTAACTGTAGTTTCACTAAGTCGATTTTTGATTGTATGTCTGCAAGGTTAATGTTAAGGAGGAATGAGTGATAGTGTGATATTATTTTCGTTGATCCCAGCTTAAAGGGTAGTAGTCCAGGGCCGTTATCCAGTGGGTCAAGTGATATGTCCTCCGCTCGGGTCAGATGGACCAGGAACATCAGTGATGGTAGTGTCCTGCAACAAATTGCCAGTGTTAGGTGTCCTCTTAAGGCGTGATTTGGCAACAGGACCGCGCTTCTTTTTCGTGTATATATGTATGGGTAGATCGGCGAGTACTGTGTCATGAGTATAACGCGGGGCAAGTTTTTGACGGCTCGCGAGAGGATTCTTAACAAATACCTGCTGGTTTGGCTCATACTCCTTCTCAGGCTCTCTATCTTTATTTCTACTTTCAATTAACTCAGTTCGTTTGTGCAGGGATGTTTCGTTGATAATCTCGTAAACTTTAGTCATTTTATTCTTATGCTCTTGCACATATTGCTGGAGCAAATGCACAGATAAATCTAAATCTAAAGGATCTCGAGGATCTGTATGACCTGTGATTAAATCTAGTGGTCTGCACTTTGTAAAACTATGTATACTGCTATTATATGCTATTATAGCGTATGACATAAGATTAACGACTGGTTCATTGCGATTTTCTAGTTTAAGTATTCTAAGATGTTCTAATAAGGTGTTATGTAACCGTTCAATCATTCCATTATCGTTGGGAGTGTAGGCCAAAGTTTTATGGTGCTGCATTTTGTGGACTCGCGCAAATTCGTTAAATAATTGATTATTAAATTCGGGTCCTTGGTCTGTGACTAAAGATAAAGGGACACCGTGATGTGTGCAAAATTTTAAAACGGCTTGGATGACACTGACTGCGGTACCATCTCTAAGATGGTATGCTTGGGCATATTTAGAAAATGAATCGATAATTGTTAGATATTTTTCACTTTGAATTGTTAGTAAATCTAAATGAACGACCTCAAAAGGTTTTGTCGGCGGCGGGACTACGCAGAGTCTTTGTCTAATAGGATTTCTGTCATATTTGGCCTGGCCACAAATATTACATTCGTTTATGTATTTTGCGATATGGTCCTTCATTTTAGGCCAATAGTACTTATGTGACAATGCAAGATGGCACTCACCAATACCTCTGTGGTTGGTTTTACCTTCGTGGTATTTTTGAATGATTTCTTGCTGACGAAGGTATTCCTTGACATTTTCAAGTTCGGTTTTAACTAAGACCAGATTCATCGCGGAGCTTTTGAACTTTTCTTGGATGATGGGAATTATTCTGTACATAGCCAATGCGGGATGAATTATGATGCCGGTTTTGACTTTGGGGTTTATGAATTCTTTTACTGAGTTCACAACGTCTTCTTCGAGGTTACTTTCTGATAATTGAATAGACGTACGAGTGTGGGACTCGAATGGTTTAGAAACAGTTGGTCGTTTCTTTATATCACCAACTACAGTAAAACAGATCTGTCTATTAAATCTATTTAAAGGTTCTTCTGAGATGGGTATTTCTAGTATTGGATGTTCAGCACTAGTATGGGCTGTCAGTGTGGTTGAGTCAGCTGAGGAGTTCGGTTTTTCGGACACATTTACTACAATGGAACTGGCTTCCTCATTATTAATTTCTATACGTGACAAAGCGTCAGCGTTCGTGTTGCTTTTGCCTTGCTTATAGATGACCGAATAGTTATACTCGCTTAGTTTAAGCCTCCAACGAGTTAACCTTGAATTAGGCTCTTTTAGGTTCATTATCCATTGGAGAGGTTTATGATCCGTAATTATTTTGAATACTCTACCAAACAGATAGGGCCTAAAGTACTTTGTTGCCCAAACTATTGCTAAGAGCTCTTTCTCGATTGTACTATAGTTTATCTCGCTGCTGTTTAAGGTACGCGAAGCATAAGCTATAGGCTTGTCCGATCCTATCGGTCCCTGTGAAAGTATGGCTCCTATGGCAAAGTTAGATGCATCTGTAGTGAGTAAGAAGTCCTTATCGAAGTTTGGATATTGCAGTATCGGGTCATTAGCCAATAGTGTTTTACATTCTTCAAAACAATTTATATAGTTACTATCGTTATAATTTATCTTAGAACCCTTTTTTAAGCACTGCGTCATTGGTTTGGTAATTTTGGCAAAATCTGGAATAAATTTCCGATAATAGCCTATAAGTCCTAGAAATCGTTTTATTTCCGTACTTGTTTTGGGAATAGGGAATTTCTGTATAGCTATGATTTTGTCGGGATTTGGCTTGATGCCGTCTTTGCTAATAATGTGACCAAGATAAGCAGTTTCTAACTTTAAGAATTCAGACTTATCCATCTGTATCTTAAAGTTGGATTCTCTTAGTCTTTTAAATACCCTTTCAAGATTAACAATATGCTCCTGCAATGAGGTGCTAAAGACAATAATATCGTCGAGGTAGACCAGGCAAATAGAATTTTGAAGATCCCTAAGGACATTGTCCATGACTCGCTGGAACGTGGACGGAGAGTTTTTAAGTCCCATTGGCATGCGTAGGAACTCAAAGTGACCGTGCTCTACGTTGAAAGCGGTTTTTGGGATGTCGCTGGGGTTCATCTCGACTTGGTAAAATCCACTCGCCAAATCGAGGGTTGTAAAGTAGTTGCAGTTTCCGCATTTGTCTAAAACATCAGCTATGTTGGGTATAGGATATTTATCATTTATAGTTTTTTCATTTAGTTTCCTAAAGTCTACAACAATTCGCCATTTAACTTTTCCGGACGCGTCAGGTTTTTTTGGAACCACCCAAATAGGCGAACTCCAAGCGGATTCTGAAGGACGGATGATACCTTGCTCTAGCATCTTTGATATTTGACTGCGGACTTCCTGACGGTGTATAAACGGATACCGGTAAGTTTTAGTGTATACCGGAACTTCATCTGTGGTATGAATGCTGTGTTTTATTTTATTGGTGAAGGTAAGTGCTTCTCCCTCGATATAAAATACATCAGCGTATTGAGAGACTAAGGATGTTAAGTTGATTCGCTCTTCCTCATTTAAGTGCTCTGTACGTAACCGGGACAAAACCTCTCTAACGCGGCACGATGGCGGTTTAGTAACCGTGCATTCCATATTAAAAACTTCTGCTTTAACTGGTTCGTTCATAGAGAAAATTAAGTCATTTGATGTTGTATTAAAAACTTCTAAGTAACCGCGATTATTTTGAACGGTAGTAATACATTCGTTTACGTTACAGTTTGAAACAATCTGTGCAGGGATTATCGCGTCACCGTTTGCTATATTAACTGGAACTCTTACTAATTTGGAGGATTTTGCTGGAATCATGTCTTCGTATAAGTTGCAGTTACGTGAGTTATACATGGCTATAGGGTTAACTGCATTTTTTGTAACTAATTTGTTATTTTTAAGATCAATTGTAGATTCCCATTTATTTAAAAGATCTAACCCAATGAGCCCATCAAAGAAATCATGAAACTTGTAAATGAAAAATGTTAAGTAAGTTTGATCGTTGAATTCCTGAAAGCATGGCAAGTTAATAGAGTAATCGTTGCGGCTAGTCGCATGCACATTAGTTACCTCAAAGGGATCGTAATTCCAAGGTAAATGTGGATAGTATCTCTTTATGGTTTCAGGGTTAATAAACGATTGATTTGCTCCAGTGTCAATGAGTAATTTTAGCGGTGGATCGGAAATTTGTATATAAGGCAAATAACGCTGTGTCTGTAGGTTGACTTCTATTTTCGCTCGTTTGTACTTTGATCCTTCTGAAAATTTTCAGTTTTACAGGGATTAGCTTCAGCAGCAGCAGGCGCCTCCACCGGTGGTGCTAGGGGGGCTACACCTGAATCTAAATAGGGCGTTGGCTGTTGGAACAAAGATGGGTCGTAATGATAGCTATAGTAGTCGGGGTATCCGTCGTAATCATACTGGTATACTTCAAGATTATCATAAGGCTCGTGCTGATAGAAATAATCGTAACATTCATTAAAATTCATCTCCCTAGTTCTGAAATAGTTCGACGGGGGTGGATTTCCTCCCCTGGACCAATCGTGACCACGGAATGGCATTGGTTTCGGTACGAAATGTGACACGCCGCTCATCGGTTTCGGTGTATCATTTGAACTTTGCGCTCTGGGTGGTTGAAACCTGAATGCGTTATTCTGTGGGTTATAATTCGGTGGTCGAGCACCGAACGTTTGCTGCGTACGCGACGGGCCTTGAAGATGTTGAGGCTGATTCATAGTAGGTCTCCATGGCAGTGGAGGGCGTTGGGGATGCATTGCAAAACCTGGTCGAGATTGACCGGGTATATGAAAATTAAATGGCCTAGGTGTAGGCATGGGTACGGGCTGCAACCCGGGAATGCCCATGTTCGATGAACCGTTAGTTAACTGTAAATGGGATTTTTTATCTGGCGTTATACGATCATTACGTTGTTGCAGGTAAAGTGTGTTCATTTCTTCCTGAACAAACTCTAAGGCCTTTTCTATTGTTTCTGGACGCATACATCTAATACGACAACCAAGTGGGTCGCGAAGGCCCCTTAGATAAGATTGGAGGGTTAACTTTTGGTACAGGGTGCGTTTGGATTCTATTGTAGTCTGCACTGTTTCGTGCAAGCTTACATACGTCATAATGGTTCCGAATAAATTTTGACAAGTTTCGTAATACTCCTGGGGTGTGGAGGACCCTTGGGTCAAGAGGGCCATGTCGTTATAAAGCGAGGTCTCATCGCGTTGGTCCGAAAAGTTATTTACTAGAGCGTTACGAATGCCTGCCCAGTTTTCAGGGATACCGTTAGTGTTAATTAACCTGGCGGCGGGACCCGTGACTTTATTAAGAATGCCGTTTATTAAAGCTAAATTCGTAAACTCACTTCCTGGCTCTCGCGATACGTAAGTTGCAACTAATTGATCACATAACTTAATGAATCTAGTAAGCACGTTTGTATTTCCGTCGAATTCGGGCACCATGCGCAAGGCCTTAAATATTTCATCTACTCTCGACATAGTTTCTAACTGATCTGAACTTCCTACGTCACTAAAATGTAGACTTCTAACCGAATCTAATAACTCTAACCTCGACTCTCTATCTAACCTAGGGTTCCGCGATTGCCTGGGATGGAAAATCTTGGAAGTTTAAAAGTAACAAAATAGAAAGGAAGCAACTCAAGAACAATTCTAGAGTACTCACATGTACATCATTGGTCCCCTCTGCGGTATCGATGTCTGGATACACCTCTGGCTGCAGGTTCCTGTAGATCCGGATACTCGTTGCTGGTGCTTGAAAGTCACCCGGGTGACTCGCGAATCGCGTTTCTTAAGATGACTTAAAGTTATCGCGCTCGCGAACCGGCCCGCGAGTATCCTACCGACTGCGCCAATTATGTGAACTGGAGCCGGAGGATGCAAAAAAAAACCAATTTACTTAGGACAAATTTAATTATAACAAAATTACAGTTTAAAAGTAATGATAATTGGTCGAAGTATGTACCAAGAATGAATATAATTTTACATGCATAATTAATTACGAGTTTGCGGAATCAAAGGTGGCGCGATGTAGTGACGCACTTGCTGAGTCGGCGCCTCGTGCCGGCCGCGGTCGCGATGCGCAGGAATGGTGTCAGCTAACATCAGCATTCCTTCTATTATACCGAAGCGTAACTAGCAATCCTCCTGTTACACCGATGCGTAACAAGCGCAATGGCCACGTCGTGCAACAAATCGTTTAAAAGCAGCAATAAACCCTTGTGATGTGAGATCACTCACAGCTTCCAAATGTACGGCTCTTGTAGCCATACATACAAAAAGGCATATATAACCTTTATAGGCCCGGTGGCCTCTTCCTTTAGAAGTTCGAATCTGTATGGGACCTGCGTAGTCCACACCACTTCGATAAAACGCTCGAATTGGTGTAACTCGAGCTGAAGGCAATTGTCCCATCAGTTGGACCCTAGTCTGTGCTGCATGGCGTACACAAATAATGCATTTACGGACAACCACTTTTGCTTGGTTCCTAGCATCAATGATCCAGTATTTAGTTCGCAGATAATTAATCATGAGCTGTGGTCCGCCGTGCAACGTGTTATGGTGAGTTTCATTTAAAATTAATTCAGTGAGGTGAGATTTTGACGGTAGTATTATAGGGTGTTTTATATCAGTTGTTATTTCTGCTTTCTCTAAACGACCACCAACTCTCAAGATGTCCGAATCATCTAGGAATGGATTTAATGACGTAAGTTTGCTTTTCTTTTGTACTATCCCTTTTTCTTTAATATCTTTAATCTCTTGCTGAAAACTAACAGTTTGACACTGTTTTACACAAATATGAAGAGCTTCATTCAATTTTATACTAGTTAACCATACGGGTAAGTTATGATCATGTACGTTTTTCAACTTTTTAATAAATCTTTTGCAGTGTGCTACAACTCGAACTAATTTACGAAGAGAAGAAAACTTAGTCCACAACTGCAATTGATCCTTCTGCGTTACATGACAAACCTTTTTTGTTTTTTCTTCTATATTTGTGTCTGGTATTTGACTTCTATCCTTAGTCTCAGATCTATGTTTCAACCATAATGGTCCTGTTTTCCACAGTTCAAACGTCGGTAACTCTGACGGGTTAATTCCTCGCGACGCACAATCTGCCGGGTTATCAGGAGATGATACGTGTGACCATTGGTTCCTGTCTAATATATTTAGAATCTCCGACACCCGATTGGCTACAAACGTTTTCCAACGTGTTGGGTGGCTGCTCAACCAAGCCAGTACCACGGTGGAGTCGGTCCAAGCACGTAGGTTAGTTTTCGGAACGTTTAACACCACCGATACTTCCTGTAACAACTTAGCTAATAAGACAGCTCCACATAACTCAAGCCTTGGTATCGATACTTGCTTAATTGGAGCCACTTTGGTTTTGGAAGTAACCAGATGAACGTAGACGCTTCCTGAAGCATTAACAACACGTATATACACCACTGCAGCATAAGCCTCACTAGATGCGTCGCTGAACCCATGAAGTTCCATGGTGCTGTTTTCCTTGACATTAATCCATCGTGGGATTCGACATTTGGTAAGTTCAACAAGTCCTGCACGGTAAGTAATCCACTCGTCCAACAGTATAGATGGTAGTTTATCATCCCATCCTATTCCTGCAAGCCAAAGCTTTTGAATCATAATTTTAGCTTTTATGATTGCTGGTGATATCCAACCCATTGGGTCAAATAACTTTGCAATATCAGATATTACCTTTCTTTTTGTTACAGGTTCCGAGATTGATGGTAGCTGAACAGAGTACTCGAAGTCATCGGTTCGTCGATTCCAGGTAAGTCCTAATATTTTTATTGTTTCACTTTCTTTCAGTTCTAGGTTGCTTGTTATGCTTTCTTTGCTTATTTTCTTATGTAATTGATCGTCATTGCTTGCCCATTTTTGCAATTCAAAGCCTCCTTTGCTTAGTAGTTTAGTCATTTCTGAGAATATTTGATTTCCTTCTGATACACTTTTACAGCCGGTGATGAGATCATCCATGTAGAAGTCTTTTAATACCTTTTCAGATGCTAGTGGAAATTGGGCTCCTTCATCATAAGCGACTTGGTGAAGCGCTCTTACCGCCAGGTATGGAGCTGAAGCAGTCCCAAACGTTACTCGTACTAAACGCAAATGTTCTATATCTTTTCCAGGGTCAGATCTCCACACTAAACGTTGATAATCTGCATCTTGGTCAGTCACCTTCACCTGTCGATACATCTTTACGATATCAGCTACTAAGCAAATAGGGTGAAGCCTCCATCTCATAAGAATGTGCCTAAGATCATCTTGTAACGTCGGTCCTACCATAAGGTTACTGTTCAGTGAAACACTATTGTTATCGCGACTAGAAGCATTAAATACGATTCTGAATTTAGTGGTAGTTTTATCGTCTCTAACTACTTCATGATAAGGCAAGTAAACTGCTTCTGGATTATCAATTTCTTTTAAAGGTACTATCTGCATATGACCGAGCTTTAAATATTCTGAAAAAACATCTGAATATTTACTTTTTAAATCCGGTGATTTTAAGAAACGTTTTTCTAATGATAATAATCTCTTTACGGCAACATTGCGCGAATTCCCATATTTACAGCTTGGGTCATTATCTTTAAAGGGCAACTTTACAATATACCTACCAGAACTATCGCGTTTGGTCGTTTCCTTAAAGATTTCTTCACAAAGTTTTTCTTCTGGAGTGAATTGATTTTTAATTAGACTAAAGTTATCAGATTCGAGCTCCCAAAATTGTTTAACATTAAAATCTTCATTGCAAATGTTAGTATGCATGGTAATGATAGTACTATTGCAGCTCAAAGTATTGGTATCACTATCACCCACCTTGCCAGATAAAATCCAACCTAACCTGGTGTTCTGTGCTACCGGTGTTCCTATTGGACCTCTAATCAGTCCTTCAGTTATAATTTGGCAATAGACTTCTGCACCAAGTAATAGGTCGATTTTATTTGGTATGTTAAACTTCGGATCTGCTAACTTCATAACTGGTAAGTTTGGCCACAGCTGAACGACAATTTGTCTTTCAGGTAGAAATGAAGTTAATTTCCGAAGAACGTATGTTTTAACATTTACAGTAAAGTTAGGATCCTGGAGAGATTGTAGTTTAATATAAACCACATGTTTACAATCAAGCGAAGCGTTGTCTTCACCTCCCACTCCAGTTATAACACTGTTGCATTTAATCCTCTTAAGCCCAAGTATTTGGACTGCAGACTCCGTTATAAAAGATGCCTGTGATCCCTGGTCCACTAGAGACCTCAGTGTTATATAAGACCCTGTGTTAGCTTTTGCGTTTACTAAGGCTGTTGCTAATACAACCTGACAATTTGTGTTAGACATACAACTAGTTATGTTTCTTACCTCGGGCTCGTCTTTTGATGTTGTTGTAGTTTCAACAACATTGGTACTATCAACTGATTGCTTGCTTGGTTCATCAGTTGATCGGCTGTTATTATTCGAATGCAGCAACGAATGGTGTTTCTTCTTGCAAATTCTACATCTTGTGGGCAAACGACACGAAGTTACCATGTGATTTGCGCCTAAGCAATTGAAACACAAACCTGAATTTTGGACAAAATTACGACGAGCTGACAACTCTTCCTTAGCAAAATCTTTACAATTTCCTATCTTATGATCAGTATTTGAACAAAAGGCACAGAAAGATGTTTTATTCTCGTTTACATTTTTTACTACATGATGTGATTTTGTGTTAGTGCTCTTTACTGTTTTAGTACATAAAAATTCAAGTGACCTAAATCTATGCTCAACAAAATCTAAAAATTCTTGTAATGAAGGCAATTCCTTTGGCGAACTACAAATCTTAGCTTCCCATTGTTTGCGAGACTCATTATCTAATTTAGAACACAATATATAAATAACAATAAGATCCCAATTTTCGATATTAATACCTTCATTTTTCAAAGCATTCAGACATTCGTTTGTTGTATCAAAAAGTTCTTTTAAAGAGTTCGATGATTCACTCGTTAGACATTTTTGATTAAAGAATCTTTTGAAAATACAATCTGTTATAAATTTCTTATTATTAAATCTATGTTCTAAAAGGTTCCAACTAGTCAAATAGTTATCACTGGTAATAGGTAGGTGTCGCAACAGCTGTTCAGCTTCGCCGGTGAGATACGTCTTTAAATAATGTAGTTTTTGCACGTTATCTAATGATTGGTTCTTGTGTATCAATGTTTGAAAAAGATCCCGAAATGTTGTCCACTGAGAATAGTGACCCGAAAATGTAGGTATCGCTATTCTAGGCAATTTCACGCCAGTCTGAGTTATCGGGTTGTTGTTTTCCGAGGTGTAATCAGAGGGTGTTTTCTTATTAAAACGTTCCTTTAATTCAACTTTATAGTCCATGTATAACTCTTCCGCCTGACTATACATATCACCTAAATGGTACTCTGACTTTTCGTATTCTTCCCTTTTAATCTCAGATATTATTTTGTTATGAGTTTCTTCGAACATCGACCACTGTTTTTCTAAACATTCCAACCTTGTTTCCACGTAGCTAACGGTAACCCTTTCTTTAGGAGACTTCTTGAAGTTGATGTATCCTCTTTGCATCTTTTTATTGATATCTACTTGCAATCTTAACAATGAATCCATTTTTATAATGTTTCTATTCAAGAAATTTTTCCCCAAATTCTACAGAAATGTTGTTTCTTTCAAATTTTATAAGTTAAAATTTCTGGCAAATTTTTCCAAGTGTTTATAAATAAATACTTTGCCGAAATTGGGCATGGACTCCCCGTCTCAACACACTTTTGCCAAGAAATTTTACAAGTCCAGTAGCTAGCTAATTTTTCTAAGTTCTTTTCCAATTAATGTACTTGTTGGTCACTAACTTTTTTAATATTTTTAGAGTACTCACAGTTTGTCCAATTATTTGCACTTTCGTTACAACACAACACTTCACAATTTTCACTGAATTGTTCTCTAACGCCGGCAGGGGGCGCCACTGTCGCAATGTCCAAAACTCACGGTGCATCAGTCACGGCTGCATCCGATAAATCCGACTCGAATGACCATGAATAAAAAGCCAATGTTTACTTGAAGACAAAACCGTTTATTTTGATATGTACACGAAGAGGTCATGGAATAGCGAAGAATCTTAACATCGCGATTCAGCGGAGTGACGTAAATGAGCAACGCCATCTATCGAGATATTAGGTACTAAAATATTCAAAAGTATCAACTTAAACGTAAGATTGTACACCACTTATCATAAGTAATGGAAATGGACTCTGAGCTAGACACCTATATCGTTACTTTAACCTAGGATGTTGTAATTTTTATTGTAGGTTTCTACTAATCTATGAAAACGATTTGTGAAATTTCAACCGTCGAAGATGAATAGTTTCGGAGACATTGCAGAATTATTGATATTATTGCATAGAAAAAGGTGACATTTTACACCATGACACATGATAATGACTATTTTGAACCAACCACAGACTATTTTGGCATAGAGTATAACGTACGTCAATAAGCGGACGCCCACGACGACCGTCTCGCGGCAGTATCATTTAGGGGCGGCATGGGCACCGGGCTGTAGGCCAACGAAGGAAGCCGGCGGAGGCCCGACACTTCGGGGAAAGAAGTCAAAGAGTGTTATTTAATATGCGAACGGAGCGAGCGCGCGTCATGGAGTCGTAGCATGGTTTATAACAAATATGACACTTATAAAAAATTCATTAAAAAAAATTATGCATCTCCGACGACTTTCCCTCCCCTCGGGGATTCCTATAACCTCCCTCCCCCCCCCCCCATAAACCCCCAACCTCCTACCTAAAAGTAACTATGTAAGTGTCCTTCCCTTTAAAGTGTTAACTATTATAAGTCTGAGAATATTTAGTCAAAAAGCTTTTCCTTAGCTTTAGTTCATTTTTTCTTATATGTGTCATGTGTACAATGGAAATGTCAACGAACCATTGTCACCATAACCTGCATTTTAATGAGCTTATTCATAAGATCCAACATACACACTTGAATGAGCAGTCTACTGTGTAGTACTTCTTTTTGGAAATGGCCTGAGCATATCAAAAAGGGACATAGTTAATGGTATCGACACCCTACTTAAGTTAAGATTAGGAAAATTAATATTACGTGCATAGCCATATTCTGACAATTTACTTGATCAGGAAAATGATTATATTTGTAGCCTGAATAACTTGATGCTATTTTATCTTGTCGTCATAGTAACCGTCTATTTTTTTTAACTAACAATTTTGTTAGAGATTTTGTTTTGATTCAAAATCAAAATATTTTTATTTCATATAGGCCTAGATGGGTACTTATAAAACGTCGACAAAAAGGTGCACAGTTCGGGTTGGTCGTTTCCTATGGAGAAGAACCGGCAAGAAACTCCATGGTTACTCTTTTAAAATCATGTGGTGTTACAATATTATATGTTACAGCATTAGTACTAAGTATGGGGAGACAGCATATCAACATTTTTTGTGTAGTAAGCAACGACTTATTGTCGGGCCTATCCCGACAATAAGTCGTTGCTTAAAAATGCGTAAAAATGTAAAACAAGATAAAAAGCTAACAAAACTTAACAAGCATCTGGGAATCTGCAAAGCCTACAATGTTCACACATTCACAAACAATCGGTAAAAAGAATCTATACAAAGGTAAGAAAATGTTTTAAAATAGTAAATTAAACAAGTTACACAAATATTATTGTCATCAGTGCTGTAACTACTCTGAGCAAAAGATGTATAAATTATTTGAAAACTATCGTAATAAATCTGGTTAGAAAGATGAGAAAAAATGATATTGAGAATAATTAGAGACATCCACTTAATTGCGCCGTTTCTGACTACCAGGGGGGCCGCATGCGCAGAAGGAACTAAAGCCAAACTTCTTTGTCTTTGACGTAGTCCTTGATTTTGTAATATGCTTTTCTAATAAGGACACGTTTGATGTAATTTTTGAAATTTCCATCGGTCAGGTCTATAACTGACTTTGGCAACTTGTTATAAAAGCGTATACTGTTTAAAAGAAAAGACTTGCTAGTTTTAGTTAATCTGAATTCAGGTATTACAATTTCGTGTTTACTGCGTGTATTTATATTATGGAAGTCGCTTCTAATTTTGAAAAGCCCACGATTTTTGCGGACATATAAAATACATTCTAAGATATAAAGTGAAAGCAGAGTCCGTATATCGATCTCATTAAATTTTTCTCTGAGTGACTCGCGAGGACCCATTTTATCGATTGCGCGGACTGCCCTCTTTTTGTAGAATAAAAATTGAGTCAACGTCTGCTGCTGATCCCCACAGCAAAATGCCATAAGACATAATACTGAGAACACCCAAATACTCCGAAATATTTTATTCCGAATTTCGATGTTCCGATTTTCAAAAGTCCGAGTTTCATAATACCTAAGAATTATAATGTCTATTATTAAAAACCACGAAATTTATTTTACTGAAAGTCGTAAATGCGATTTGTTAGTTTTCCGATTTTTATACGTTCGAAGAATCAAATGCTCGAGGGTTCTTGGTCCGAAATTAATACTTCGAATAAACTACAAAAATTAGTATTCTGAATCACTTTTCCGAACTTTATTTGTTCGAATTTCATTTTATCGAAAACTATTGACCGACGTCTTTTTCACTATATGCATTATTTGACAAATATTTTTAAAAAGTCAACATGTTGTGCTACAAAATTAGTGACAAAAACGAATCGCTGCAAAACCGACTTCACGCAGTCTTGTCTGCCCTACTCTAGAGTGTAATTTAAGCCCGCGTAGGCGCGGAGGAGTAGGGCGGCCCGTGAGCTGAGGAGCAGGTGGTTTTAACGCTCGCCGCCATAGCTGAGGCGGCAGCAAGCCGAAGCTGCGGTGGTGAGCGTAATACACATCTGCGACGATAAACTCGCGTGTGGCCGCCCCGGAGCCCCGCAGCGCCGGAGTCGTGACAGAAACCATGCCTGCTGCGTGTTGTGTGCTGGCTTGCATGCTGCATGGTTGCTTGCATGCTGCATGGTTGCTTGCATGCTGCATGGTTGCTTGCTTGCTGCATGGTTGCTTGAATGCTGCATGCCTGCTTACATGTTCCATGCCTGCTTGCATGTTGCATGCTTGCTTGCATGCTGCATGTCTGCTTGCACACTGCATGCCTGCTTGCATGCTGCAAATCCCCTGTATTATTGATGAATCACTTCGGTTAGGTTAGGTTAGAACTGTGACTATTAAAGCGCGAAAGCGAGCAAGCTTAGCGAGCGTGCCGCGGCAGCGGCCGCCGAGTGCCAGATCCCCTCTATTGTTGGTGAATCATTTGGGTTAGGTTAGGTTAGAATTATGACCAGGGAAACAAAATATTTTTATTCAGCAATTATGTGTTTATTTGTCTTGCTATTCAATTTTACAAGGCTTTTTTATTTCGGTATTGTATTAATCGGTATTTTAATAATCGGAATTCGTATTTTTGATGTTTCGAATTATCATTAAGTCAGACTTTTTGTAGTAATTATAAATGTGGGGATGACAGTATTGAGTGAATGAGAGCGAGGGTGTGTGAAAGAGAAAGAGTACGAGTAGGGAGTGTGGAGTTTTGACAGAAGACGTAAAGACGAAAAGATTATTGTAAAGACGATATAAATTGAAATAAAATAGTTAAACGTTTTAAAGTGTTTGATTTCCCACATTTTCACGCCCACAAAAGTGGAATAACTGGGAAATCTTTAAAAGACGGGCTTTTATGTCGAAAACTGAAAAAAAATTGACGAAAAAATTTCAGTTTTGAAGGCGGCCATTTTTGGTCATCAGACGCAACGGGTTTGAATTATAGTCACCCAGAAGACGAAATGGCGAAGGCTGGGACAAGCCAGAACCCTATCATGCAAGGGTATTTTGCTGATGATATGGTAAAAAAATTCAGTGGCCAGGATAAAACATACACGGTATTGAAATGGATCCAAGAAATAGACGACAACTCGGAGATTTTTATGTGGACGCCGTTACAGCAGCTCATTATAGCTCGTAGATCTCTGGTGGGAACAGCGGCTTTGTGGCTCCAGTCTGAGCGCCCATTTAGGTCGTGGGATGAGCTGAAGGTAGCGATCGCCAAGGAGTTTCCTGACGTTTTAGACCAAAAGACAGCCCACGAATTAATGTCCAGCAGAAAGAAACAAGGTGATGAAAGCTGTATGGACTACTTATTAGTAATGCGTGAGCTAGGCAAAAGGGGAAAGATGCCAGATTATGTCGCTATAAAATACATCGTAGAAGGGATTGAGGACGAAGAAACACATAAAATAATGTTATACGGAGTTACCACGTATCCAGATTTAAAAGAAAAAATGAAAATTTACGAAACTCTGAAAGAAAAAATCAAAGAGTCGAAGATGCGACGAAGTCAGCCGAAATATAGTGATGTGGTAGGAAAAAGGGTGATCAGGTGCTTCAGTTGTGGTGAAAGAAGTCATCAGTCCAAAGAATGCCCAAATAAACATCTCGGGCTAAAATGTTTTAAATGCAATAATTTCGGCCATATTGCGCCATACTGCAACAAGGCGGAAGTATCCGAACAGGTACCGAACAAATTACGAAGCGGCGACGAAGCAGGTGCGACTTTTACAAGACGTCAGCAGCACCCGACCCGGCAAGTTGTTGGTGAAAAACCACCAGGAGGCGTGAGTGCGTTGAATGACACGAAACGCACGATGTTTAACAAGGAGGCCGACAACTTTAAGTTTGCGTCCGCGGGTGGCAGCACTGAGTTGTCAACGGCGAACGAAAAAGGTTTCAGCACGGATTTGTCAACTACGAATAAAAAAGAATATGATGTTTTGCTTGACAATGAGAACGATGTAAAAAAAGATATTTCAAGAAGAAAACCCCAGAAAACTGTTAAAATTTGTGATAAGGCGACGAGAGCATTGATCGATATGTATATATATATGATATGTCGTCTTTCAAGATAATATGCAACCTTACCGGGGCGTCTTTCGTCTTCATCGGCTGATATCCCTCGATAATATGCTTTACCTGCTGCTGAACATGTTTACTAGCTTCACCTCCGATAACGTACGGAACGTCTGTAAAATAACAAGAAAGTTTACGCAACCAATTCTCATTTGACGGCAAAAACATTATGTTTCCTTCCTTCATAAACAATGTTACATCTTTTAGGAACTCATGTCCTATTATAATATCATACGGCATAGTGCCATTAGATACCACATGGAAACACACATCACTATAGTTTTGTTCATCAATAACAACAGGAACTTTAATTTTCCCCATAGAACACACTTTTACATGTCCAAAACCAAATAACGAAAGAAACTTATTTTCCCTTTTCGGTAATCCAATCATTGTGTAAAATTCTTCAGAAATCAAGTTAACATCGCTGCCGGTATCGATCAATGCCCTCGTCGCCCTATCACAAATTTTAACAGTTTTCTGGGGTTTTCTTCTTGAAATATCTTTTTTTACATCGTTCTCATTGTCAAGCAAAACATCATATTCTTTTTTATTCGTAGTTGACAAATCCGTGCTGAAACCTTTTTCGTTGGCCGTTGACAACTCAGTGCTGCCACCCGCGGACGCAAACTTAAAGTTGTCGGCCTCCTTGTTAAACATCGTGCGTTTCGTGTCGTTCAACGCACTCACGCCTCCTGGTGGTTTTTCACCAACAACTTGCCGGGTCGGGTGCTGCTGACGTCTTGTAAAAGTCGCACCTGCTTCGTCGCCGCTTCGTAATTTGTTCGGTACCTGTTCGGATACTTCCGCCTTGTTGCAGTATGGCGCAATATGGCCGAAATTATTGCATTTAAAACATTTTAGCCCGAGATGTTTATTTGGGCATTCTTTGGACTGATGACTTCTTTCACCACAACTGAAGCACCTGATCACCCTTTTTCCTACCACATCACTATATTTCGGCTGACTTCGTCGCATCTTCGACTCTTTGATTTTTTCTTTCAGAGTTTCGTAAATTTTCATTTTTTCTTTTAAATCTGGATACGTGGTAACTCCGTATAACATTATTTTATGTGTTTCTTCGTCCTCAATCCCGTCTACGATGTATTTTATAGCAACATAATCTGGCATCTTTCCCCTTTTGCCTAGCTCACGCATTACTAATAAGTAGTCCATACAGCTTTCATCACCTTGTTTCTTTCTGCTGGACATTAATTCGTGGGCTGTCTTTTGGTCTAAAACGTCAGGAAACTCCTTGGCGATCGCTACCTTCAGCTCATCCCACGACCTAAATGGGCGCTCAGACTGGAGCCACAAAGCCGCTGTTCCCACCAGGGATCTACGAGCTATAATGAGCTGCTGTAACGGCGTCCACATAAAAATCTCCGAGTTGTCGTCTATTTCTTGGATCCATTTCGATACCGTGTATGTTTTATCCTGGCCACTGAATTTTTTTACCATATCATCAGCAAAATACCCTTGCATGATAGGGTTCTGGCTTGTCCCAGCCTTCGCCATTTCGTCTTCTGGGTGACTATAATTCAAACCCGTTGCGTCTGATGACCAAAAATGGCCGCCTTCAAAACTGAAATTTTTTCGTCAATTTTTTTTCAGTTTTCGACATAAAAGCCCGTCTTTTAAAGATTTCCCAGTTATTCCACTTTTGTGGGCGTGAAAATGTGGGAAATCAAACACTTTAAAACGTTTAACTATTTTATTTCAATTTATATCGTCTTTACAATAATCTTTTCGTCTTTACGTCTTCTGTCAAAACTCCACACTCCCTACTCGTACTCTTTCTCTTTCACACACCCTCGCTCTCATTCACTCAATACTGTCATCCCCACATTAAAATGTGGGAAATCAAACACTTTAAAACGTTTAACTATTTTATTTCAATTTATATCGTCTTTACAATAATCTTTTCGTCTTTACGTCTTCTGTCAAAACTCCACACTCCCTACTCGTACTCTTTCTCTTTCACACACCCTCGCTCTCATTCACTCAATACTGTCATCCCCACATTCGGCCGTCCTGCAATTAGTCTGTCCCTAGACTAATACAAATAAGAAATCTTTAAGAAAACATATAAAAGCTGTAAACCGTAAAAATAAAATCGAAACAACAAACATCTTAAACTTACAACCATTACACAACATCACATTAAAACATAACTAACTAACTACGACATAAACGAAAACAAATCTTATAATTCAAGGCATTAGGAAACGTAATGTTTTAATCGTCTTAACTGAAAAATTAAAATAAAATTGAATTCTAAACCTGTGCGCTAACCTCAGTCATCTCTAGTATCAATATCGTTTTCCTGCACACTAGGCCATGGCTTCATAGAATCCGCCGCACTGCTCGTCTTATTCGGCCCTTCAGTTTCAGAATCCAGCTTAGCTACATCATATCTATCGGCACCCTTCACGTTGGTAACCCGATAAGGACCTAGGTACTTCGGTCTGAGTTTTATACCTACTCCAAATTGCGTGCGTCGTATAGCCACAACATCTCCAACTTTATAGACTCGACTTTTCTTCCTTGCTTTATTAAAATCACGCCTATTCTCGTTTTGAACTTTTAAAATCTGCTCTTTCGCCTTCATACGCAGTTCTTCTCGATTATTCATAAAAATGTTTTGATTTTCCTGTTGAATTAAATCTAAAATCTCAGGATCTGCTTGCCGTCTCATCCTTGTGCCAATGAGTAACTCATATGGTGCAGCATTGACACTTCTCTGAAAACTGCTGTTCAGTGCTTGTTGCAAACGACTAACATGTTTGTACCAGTTACCTGGTTGCTCTATACACAGTTTTGTTAGTACAGAAATCATCACTCTATGAATCCTCTCCACTTGCCCATTTGCTCTGGGAATACCCGTCGTAATAGTAATATGTTCAATCTTCTCGTCTTTGCAATAACCTGTGAACTCTCCACTGGTAAAAGCAGTTCCTCTGTCAGTAATAATGCGTCTGGGATTACCAAAAACTTGTTGGTGAATCTGTAGTTTTGCTAATACTTCTCGGCTTGTTGTGCTTTTTGTAGGAAATATCCATGTAAACTTTGTGAATGCATCAATCACCGTCAATATATGATTGTATTGTTTTTTCGTTGCAGTCATAGGTCCAATGTGATCTATATGTAATGTATCCAATGGTAATTCACCTTTTTCAATTGGAGACAAAAATCCTTCTTGCTTTCCTGCTTTACGACTTGCCAATAAACATGGTATGCATGTTTGAATGTAATCTTCAACCTTTCTGTCTATACTCTTAATGTAGTAATCTTTTCTTAGCAATTCCATAGTCTTTTTCTTACCAAAATGTCCATTCTCATGAGCGCTACGAATCAACTCCATCTCCATATTCTTTGGTACCACCAAATGTTTCTCAGGACCCTTGAATAAAATTTCGTTTTCTAGCCAAAAGTCGTCATAGGGCTTGTCCTTCAAAATTTCAATTATCGCCTTCAAAGCAGTATCTTTAGCTTGATTATCTTTTAATTTCTCGTAAAAGTCTGATGTGATTTGAGCTACATATGGGTATCTACTCAATGCATCGGCATGTCGCATCTGGCTTCCACTCCTGTGCTCGATAGTGAAGTCGTATTCTTGCAGTAAAATTATCCACCGGGCAACTCTTGGTGAAATAGCCATGTCTTTCTTCTCCAACGTCATCTGAAACGCTTGGCAATCCGTTACTATCTTAAATTTTTTACCGAATAAATATTTCCTAAACTTTTTAATCCCTTCTATTACAGCCAGTGCCTCTAACTCATAACTAGAATACCGACTTTCTGCCTCTGACGTCTTCCTACTCATATAGTAAATCGGATGCAAACTTCCATCATCGTTACTTCGTTGCATCAGAATAGCAGCATACGCAACTGCTGAGGCATCTGTGTGTAATTCAGTATACGACTTAGCATTATAAATCTTAAGTACTGGATTATTTGCCAGTTTGTCCTTCAAAGTCTCGAATGCAATCATTTGTTCTTGATTGAACTTAAAAATACTATCTTTTTTCAATAAATCGGTCAATGGCTTCGCAATCAGTGAAAAATTTTGGATATACTTACGAAAATATGACGTGAGGCCAATGAAACTTTGCAGTTGCTTGGTGTTCCTAGGTTCTGGGAACCTTTTGACAGCATCACTCTTCTCAGGTGAAGGTTTTACTTGACCATTCTCTATGATGTGGCCTAAATACTCCACTCGTCTTACCAGAAGTTGTGATTTCTTCCAGTTGATCTCCAACCCGTATTGTGACGCTACGTCTAACACTTCTTTCAATCTTTCTACAGCTTCTAGTTCATTCTGAGCTGTAATTAGTAAATCGTCTATAAAAATCAAAACAATACGTCTAGAAATCAATTCATGGAAAATAGTCGTTATAAATCTTGTAAATACTTTAGGGCAGACCGTCAAACCAAATGGCGCCTTTAAAAACTCATATTGTCCATTATGCGTGACAAAAGCAGTATACTTAATAGAGTCTTCATGTACTGGCAAATGAAAATACGCATTTTTTAAATCAATCGTACTGAAAATCTTAGCTTCTGCAAGTCTATCAATATGATCATCAATAATCGGTAAAGGATATTCATCCTTTAACATCTTCTTGTTGATTAATCGGTAGTCCACACAAATCCGGATAGCTCCATCCTTCTTCCGAACTAAGACTAACGGACTAGCATACTCTGACCAACTCACCCGTACTATTCCTTCTTTAAGCCACTGTTCCACCTGTCTTTCAACGTCTTCTTGTTCACTGATAGCTAAACGGCGTGGCCGCTGAGCTACCGGGATGTATTGTATTGTATTAGTCTAGGGACAGACTAATTGCAGGACGGCCGAATGTGGGGATGACAGTATTGAGTGAATGAGAGCGAGGGTGTGTGAAAGAGAAAGAGTACGAGTAGGGAGTGTGGAGTTTTGACAGAAGACGTAAAGACGAAAAGATTATTGTAAAGACGATATAAATTGAAATAAAATAGTTAAACGTTTTAAAGTGTTTGATTTCCCACATAAACGTAAGGAATATTTATTTATTTAAGGACAACCAACAAAGCTTACACCAAAATACATGTTAAACTACACATACTATTTTAAATAATGTATAGTGTAGCCTTAATTAAAGGCTGCCACGGCATGCATTTATTTAATATAGGAGTATGACAACAGAAATCAGATTTTACTTATTTAGTTACATAAATACAGACAATTGTTACATAAATCCAACACACAAATACAAATAAAAAACTTACTACGTAATGCTGGATTTGTTCGATTAATTCAATAAATTTTATTCGACGTTGTGCCAACCAACAAAAATAAAACAAAAAAGAACAAACACAATATACATCTTTAGGCAAGTGAAAAACACAATAGGAACTACTGTATTCCTTTTTTTTTTTTTACTTCGATGATAATTCCTTAAGCAAGACAGACTTGACCTTAAACCATATTGAAATTTAGGAATTATAAAAATAGGAGTAATGATAAGTCGGAGTTGTTATATTCGGAATTATGAAAATCGGTATTTGTGACTGACGGGATATAGCTTTTGTATTTATGTAGTGTACCCCATAATACTGTCACATCAGTTAACTGCTTTATGTTCCTTACTGCATATGCAGCTCAGCTTAACCTACCCGAAAGAGTTCTAATGTGCGCGCCCCACTGCAATTTTGAATCGACAGTTATCCCTAAGAATACAGTTTCCGCTATAACATCAAGTTTTTTGTCGTCAAGATTTAAATTTAGATCCCGTTGTGGTACATTTGGTAAGGATAACTTTAGACAGTTTGTTTTGTTCGCATTCTGTAAAAGATTGTTAGTTGCGAACCATTTTGAGAGAATAGTTAGACTTTCGTTGACATGTAAGACATTCGTATCTTTTCTATTTATTTATTCGGGAATATATGTTTGTTCCCAAAACAAGTCAACATTTATTAGCTACAAGATTAGCTTTTAATATACACGGAGTTAATGATACTTTATCTGAGACGAAACAGTAATATCCAGTATCTCCGATAATACTGTAGTAGATTCTTTAAACTATTAGAGCTGACAAAAGAGAAGTCGAATACCTATTAATATTTTACCTAATCATCAGAAGAAAAATCGCTTTTCCGGCAAAATTTTAGACGTGTAAATGTTAGTAGATAATATTACATGGATATTTTATGTTTTAGTGAAACTTGGTTAAAACGAGTTATGATGTTGTTTAATATAAATAATTTTTCAGTAGCCAACGCGTACAACAGATTCACAGTGGGTGGTGGTACCCTGATACTTTGTAATAGCTGTCTCAGATATAAGGAAAGGAAGGATGTCACTGCTTACTCTGTTGATCGCTTATGTGAGGTAGCATGTGCAGAGGTTGAAGGGCATACTTTCTTATGTGTCTACAGCGTGTAACAGAAAGGGTATAATCATATGGAATGCTGTGGTACGGACCATCAAACTGAACAACTTTCTCTATGGGACCACCATCGAAATCGTAAAAAAATAATCAGCTGTCCCATACATTTGGGTCGAGTAGGTATTGAAATTTTGTATAGGACAGCTGATTATTTTTTTACGATTTCGATGGTGGTCCCATAGAGAAAGTTGTTCAGTTTGATGGTCCGTACCACAGTATTCCATATGATTATACCCTTTCTGTTACATGTTGTATCTAGACCACCAGCATCAAACTTGTCATTGTTCTTAATCACAATGGAAGAAATATTAAGTAGACTTTTTAGAGATAATAAATTAGTTTTTATTTGTGGTGACTTAAAATATTGATCTGTTAGTCAATTCACCCGAAAAATGTAAGCTCATCTCAGTGTTTAAATCATTCAATTTAAAATGTTTATTTAATGTAGCGACTAGAATAACAGCAACTTCAGCTTCATGCATAGATAATGTTATATTGTTATTTCTATATTATATGTCCCCACTACCATTTACACCTAACATGACGTTGTAATATATGGAACTTTATAGAGACATGGCACACCGCTTGCGTGACGTACACGTGCGCGTATACTACATGCGTAACGCTACGCATTGCAGCTCTCATGAGACAAACTTGCTGCGTACCTACGCAGAGCGGAACGGCAACGTCGCATTGATGCGTGCAGTAATGACGTTGTATTCAATGGCATTCCGTATTGGACGTCACACTGAATAAGTTTGAACACGCACGTATCTTGGCTGCGTGTGACTACGCGCGTGACTTACGCATTCAGTTGTATTTATTTTCAAATTTTACCGGTACTAAGTGATGTTTTGTTTCGGTTTTAATGATGAATAACAAAATTAAAGAAAAACTAATTGTTTGTACAACACAAAAAACAAAGAGTAAAAAATATTCATATAAAACTTGAACCCATTGTTTTTTGCACACCCAGGAATATTCTGGCACAATAACAGTAATATTGCTTCTTTTTCATCAGATGAACTACTTGGTCCATTTACCCAATTGATGAGACATCGTGCACAAGAGTTGCAAACATAAAATATGGTTGCCGCAGCGGCTGGGTACGCAAAGGACCGGTGCGTTGCGTGCCTACCACGTGTGCGTAAGCGTAAGCGTACACGTATGCGTAACCCGGTGTGTCAGGGGTTACGCGCGTCACCACTCGCGTGTATACGTGTACGTCACGCACATGTCACGCCACGCATCTGGTCTGACCAGGCCTTAAGTCGCAATTAAACCGTCTGAAAACATACACGCATTTTAAGTTACCAAATTCGTGCTAAGCAAATATCAACTCTAATCTCACAAATATAGTGGTCAAAATCGAGCCGGATCAATTACGAAAAAAAACAAGTTATCGAAGATATCGGGCGGCCGTCGCAAACAATAGCGAGCCGCATTCCAGAGGTGATTAGTGAATATAAGAGAGAGAGAGTGAGGTGATTAGTGTTTATCTGTGGAAACTTGTAAATGGCCTTCAAATTTGTATTGTTTATGAATATTGTTTATATTAGCTGTAAGTTTCCCGAATAGAATAAAATAAAATAAAATAAGCAATCAAAAAGGTACGATTAGTACTACTGCGGAGTTAAATAACGTGTTATAAGAAGACACAGCTGCATTATTATAAAAACACAAGTCAATTTGAAGAAATGCCCTATAGTAGGAGAGCCTACTGCAAAATTTCGTGCCGACTTGATACCGCGATGAAATGCATGATGGTTTCCCATACAAGTGATGCTAAGTCCGAATTTGATAGTCTGCCACGACGGAACTTGCCGAAAGTGAAAAAAAAAAGTTATTTCCGGTGCGAAAAAGGGAACCCCCCTTTTTCGCACCGGAAATAACTTTTTTTTTTACTTTACCCATCTGATACTGAAATAATAGTTATGGCATAACTTAGAAATTTACTGGTAGATACAGTCAAGCGAAATCTGTCAGTATTTCGTTTGCAGCAAGTGCTTGACAGACGCTCTCAAAGGTGACCATCGGGACCCCTAAATATATCCATCTGATACCAGCATGAAACCAATTCCAGTTGGTAGGTATGAACCTTCATTTCAGGAATATATAAGTCTGCCAAGGCTTTTTCTGCCGAAACACCTTGGCAGACGAGATTATGTAAGCAACATCCGTGGAACCCGTATTTTGGAATTGTACAGATTACGGACATTTTAATTACTGTAGGCTTATTTATTACTTTTTTACTTCATGCTCTTCTTTGCATATTAATCAATTATTTTAATAATTTATTATTATACACAATATACAGGGTGGAATTTTTCAACGCCACCTGGAGGGAAAGTACTCCAAATACTGGAAACAGAAAAATTTACTCAAATGAAACATTCTTTTATTTTTTTAAATAAATAAATCTGCATTCAGAGCTTTTGGAAAATTCGCATGCCACACTCAGGCGAATCGAACCGGCTAAATTCCAAAAAAAAAAAACACCCTATACTTTAGCATTAATCGATAGGGTCAATTATAAGGATCAAATCTCTTTATGAAACATGATAAATTAAATGATAGGGAAAACCATGAAATCTTAACTTATAAATTCAATGGGCTAAGATAAAGCACTTTTACTCAAAGGTCCATCCGATTACTTATGTTACCTAATTTACAATTATCTTTGACGTCATTTATTTATTAAAATGACGAATGGTGCTCCGGCCCATAACATCAGAATCACCACTGCCTATGTTAATAACCACTTCAATAGCTGTATTGGTACAAACGGCACAATCAGATGGCCGGCGAGATCACAAGACCCTTTTTTTTTTGTTTATAAAGTTACTTGAAATGATGTCCTTAAAATAATAAATTTGTGTATCCAACAAAATGGAGCTCATTTTGAGCAATTAGTTAGTTAGTTTACCTTTTTTTTGTTCTATTAAAATAAGATACAATTTCACGGTTTTCCTGTCATTTAATGTATCATGCCTGATGTAGTGACCACCAACGCACTACATAGTCCGCTCCGCTTATGAAACTTGGACCGCCTCTGCATGTGACGTCAAATGACGTGATCCTTTTTTGACGCGGAAGCTCCGCCTTCCTACGAGAATCTTCCGAAGAAATAACTTGGGAGGCGCGGGCGCGCGGCGCGGCGGCCCGGCTGACTGCTGCCGCTTACATACCTCTTCAATGCGAAAACCCGGAAAACTACATCATAAGTATAGCGCATCGCTTCGATCTGTTCAATACGTCAATCGAGCAAATCGACTTAGTACACAACCTCACCAATAACCGATAGGTAGCACTATAAGTACGACGGTATTAGAGGTAAACTAATACGTCGTAATAATTTTATTACTGTGGAAGACCTAACTAAAATTCTCAAACAAATACAATAAGAAATGTCGGAACAAAAACATCAGTTCAAAATTATAGAAGAAAACATTACTCAGAACATGAATACAAATATAAACGAGAAGTTTAGAAAATTAAGAAATTAAATACGATAAATTGGAGAAAAAGGTAGAAGTTCAAGAGAGTGGAATCGATGCTATTGAGTAGGATATAAGAAAGAGAAATTTTGTATTTTTTGGCGCACAAGAAAATAAAAATAATTACTAGGACTTATACTTATTACTTATACTTATTAACGCAAAGATTAATGTCAAATGTTCTAACCAAGAGATAAGTTCGGTATGGCGGAAAGGTAAAAAAAGGAGACAATATAAGACCAGTGATAGTTTCATATAACACATTAAGCAAAAAAATAAAGTTTAAAAAAAATAAGAAATTACTACAAGACGCTGGGATTTATATGACGGAGGATTTCCCTTTAAAGGTTTTACAGAAACGCAAAGAATTGCAAGAAGAGCTGAACCAACTATTAGACCAAGGAAATCAGCATATTTAAAATATGATAAAATTATTATCAAAGAAGAAAACAACGGGCATATGAACCGAAATCATAAACGAATTTTATCCCTATCACCAAATGAAAACAACCAAATTAAGAACAATACAAACATACACTTCCACAAGAAAAACAAGAGAGACCTATTTTAGATCAAATAACAATGCTCCCGCCCCACAAGAAAAATAAACTGTACCCTTGAATACAAAAGAAATTTCAGGGAGCAACAACTCGAAGGAAACATCTGACACATAGCAACTAGCACGAGCCCCTCTACCAATATCTCCAATACAGCTGGTGACTGCGGAGATTTGCGACCAAAACCCTCCAGAGATATGCTTGTCAAACGTGGAAATTCACTCAGAAGATCAAAAACAAAATAAAAACAACCCAAAGAAGTATGGAAAGGACTATGATGAAAATAAACAAACTTCAGAAAATTCCACACACAACAATCCGCGAGAAGACAGACATTATTGATGCCCTGAGTCACGCACTAAAATTAAAATGGCGATGGGCGGCCATGTAGCCAGACTGAGCAACGAAAGGTGGACTATTACGAGCCACAGAATGGCCAGGACCAGCCGGCTACAGAAAGAGAGGCAGACCGCACGATGGGCAGACGACGTCACACACATAGCTGGTCGAGACTGGGTTTCAATAGCAAGCAACAGGGACATTTGGCAATCTCTGATTCAGAATAGTTACAGCACTGATGACAATATTTGTGTCACTTGTTTAATTTAGTATTTTAAAATATTTTCTAACCTTTCTACAGATTCTATTTAACCTATTGTTTGTGAATGTACCTTATAGGCTTTGTAGATTCCCAGATGCTTGTTATCTTGTTCTACATTTTTTTTGTAGTAAGCAACGACTTATTGTCGGGCCTACGCTGTCCCAATAACATTTAAGTACTAATGCAATGTAACATGATAATATTGTAACACCAAATGATTTAAAAAGAGTAACCATGGAGTTTCTTGTTGGTTCTTCTCCATAAGAAACGACCAACGAACCGTGCACCTTTATGTCGACGTTTTATAAGTGCCCATCTAGGCCTATGTAAAATAAAAATATTTTGTATTTGATTTTTGATTTGCGTAAACCTCCGTCGCGCCTAAACTTACGTAAATTTACAGTAAATTGCAAAGCTAAATTTGTTTTTTATAGGATGTTAATGAAAAACACAGTTGCTGCTGCAGTTTAACGAAAAAATCCCCGGTAAAAAGTTAAGAATCCCTTTTATGAAACACATTTAAACTTTTTGAAAGCCTTTCACTCAACCGCCTTGCGCCTGTGATCAAACTAAACCTTATCGCTGAGCAAGCGGGGCTTAGGACAGGAAAGTCGTGCACCAATCATACCCGCAGCCTCACACAATTCTTGGCAGATGATTTAGAGGCAAGTCTTTCTTTCTTTATCGTATGGTTAGTGCCTAACCTGGTGTCAGAGTTTTTATGCCGCCCATGGGCCTCTGACTTGGCTTTACATGCCGTCAAGAAATATTTCTCAGGCATGCAGGTTTCCTCACGATGTTTCCCTTCATCGGCGCAAGTGATAATTATACAATACGCACATGAATCCGAAAAATCAGTGGTGCGTGCCTTGGGTTCGAACTCGAGACTTATGACTTGGCAGTCTGACGGTCACACCTCTAGGCTATCCCTGCTAGAGGCAAGTAAAGTCACAGGTATATTTATATTAGCATTCGTTGATCTTTTGGCCACGCTGGACCCACCGGACCCCTGGCGCTACCCCTGGTGGTATGGTTGGGTATAGAGCCAGGGGTACGGTGGGACCGGCGTGATTTTGATCGCTGTACATTGCTGGCTTCCTAACTAGGTCTATTTCAGTATAGGTACCTATATGTATCAGTCTATGCGGCAATATTGGAATAAAAAATCTATTGTCGGGACAAAAAGTACAGCGTTAAAGAAATTCTTTGGTCTGACAGGAGTAAGTTTTTCCGAGCGTTCTTTTTTTAAAGTCTTTTCATTTGATGACAGTAAATTCAAATCGAAGAGAAAAAGGAAACGCCATTCGCACAAGAAATTGAATTGAATTATAGTCAAATCGATTTAATGTTGAAATGAACGATATTAAACTAGACTACATACCTATAAATAAATGGCGAAACCGCACTCCTTTGCGGCAAATACCATTATCATCGCCACAAAACATAATACCGACGGTTCCACGTTATGTCGGTGTTATGCTTACATCAAAAATAAGTGTCGTGACACTATAACGATTGGAAAGGTTGGTAATATTTTATCCTTTTTTTTAGGGGTACGGTGGGTCCGGCGGGATATAAATTATCATATCTCTGATTAAATAATTGTGAGATAGCCGTAAAACGATCAAAGACGTAAACAACTTCGGAATTCAATATTTATCATTTTTTTCGTTCTATGATGATGTAATATTGATTGCTCTTCTAGCACTAAAGTAGAGCGGACGTGTGTATTAGCGATTTTATTTACTACCTATATGACGTAAAAATAGTATTCGAGTGATCGGTGACCTAGATACCAAATCGCATTTTTGTGCTAAGTTTGTGATTTACTTTGGTGAATAACAAGTAGTTATGAGACTTATCTAAGAACTAAGTAGATATTATGTCAAATATTGAAAACAGCCCTCGGAGTAATCCACCTCGTAGCAGCCCCGTGACCGAACCCCAAACACCTTCTCATGAAGCAGAAGGAAGATTAGAAACAGTGGAAACCAGCGATATTAGTAACTGGCTGATCTCCATCGACAAATACCTGAATGATGTCTGCTTCATTGCTCAGGAAGGAAAGCTGAACTCCGAACAAAAGCTGAGGATCAATAACCTTTCGCGCAAGAACATGGCGTTTCACAAATGGCAGTTAACTACCAGGACTTGAGGCTCAAGGCCAAAGAATATCAAAACTCTGCTCAAGTGATGAAAGAAAAACGGGACCTCACGAATTGCCTTGAAAATTTCCAGCAAAATATTCAAGCTAGCATTCAAGAAAACTGCAACAAAACAACTATGGCAGAAAAAGTTTCTGACATGGTTAAAACCACTAAGAATGATTACTTGCGCCCACATAAGCTCAGTTCTATTGCAATTTATCCAATAGATCAATTAAAATCTAGTGACGACACAAAATCTCTGGTCCAAAAAATTATATGTCCGGAACAAATGAAATTGCAAGTTAGAGGATTACGCAAAACAAAAAACGGGGGCGTTATTATCAGAACGGAGACAAAAGACGACATTGAAAAACTAAGACAATCGTCTCAGCTAAGTGGTTCCGGCCTGAAAATGGAAGAGCCACATAAGAGAAGACCAAGAATCGCTGTGATAGGAGTTCCGACCGTTTTAAGTGATCAAGAAGTCTACGATTGCATTTATGAGCAGAACTTAGCCGACAAGCTGCCTAATTTACCTCGTGACTCTTTTATGGCTTCCATAAAATTAAGTCACAAGTCAGGGAAAAAGGAGGGACCTACGTGTAACTTTATTCTTGAAGGTTCTGCCAGCATAAGAAAGGTCCTTATAAACCAAAGCCGAGTTTACATTAATTGGACATCCTGCCCAGTCAGGGACTTTACACTTGTGACCAGGTGCTTTAAATGTCAACAGTATGGACATGCTGCAAAGACTTGTCGGGAAGCTACCTATACTTGTGGACATTGTGGACAACAAGGTCATCAGTTTAATGAGTGCAATAAAAATGCCGAACTGTCACAGTGTGCAACATGCTTGCGTTTTAAAAAACCGAGCAACCACAAAACAGGCGATCTAGAATGCCCCGCTAAAAAAATAGCTGAGGCAAGATATATCAATTCCATTGATTACATTGACGCGTGAGAGCGCTAACTTTATACAATAAGTTTCTTTTTTTCTTGTAATAATTTGTGTTATAGTTTACTCATAAGTATATACCTTTATGTACACCCAATAATTGACGCACTTCAAATAATTTTAGTTTGTAGTATTCACAAGTTATAAATACAATCATTAAGTACATTTTACATTTTAGTGACAGCATTTTTTCGACAAGCATTGTTAGACATTAGGTAAACATGACCTGGATTTTGTATTATTTTTGCAATGAAGCATTTCATTCCAAAATATTGGAATGTTGTACAGAAGCTGGCTATACAATCTGTTTTTATTACTTTGAATAGAACTATAATATTAATAGATAAGTTATTTACTAGGTATTTGTTTAAGGAATCTTAGATAATATTTACGTATAAGCACTTGAGTGAGTTACCTGAGATACAGGTTTATTCCTAGTTCAGGTAGAATCCAATTACTATTAATACTTTGTACTTATTGTTGTTAGTACCACTTATCAACTATGTTAGTAACATTTGCCGTATAAATTAAATTAAATTAAAATAAATTTCTCATTAAAATAAAATAGAGTAAAATAAACTAATTTAAAAACCTATACCTATAACTAAGTCCGCTTCCCGCTGCACCAGACCTGCAGCTGTGCATACGGGTCCAGTGCCCCAGGAACGGATAATCAGGCTTATCCACTATCACCTTTAAAATGCTGTTGGAGCTGCCCCGAATCCTTTGCATAAAGGATGCTGTTCTTTTCCGCATAATTGCTTGAAAACTATCTGTATTAGCTTCAGCAAACATGCTCGATGCGCTACAGAACCGCGGGAGCCCCAACAGCACCCTAAAAGCGTTATTATACTGTACGCGAAGAACGTTGTAGGCCCTCTGCGTATGTCTAACCCACAGGCTGCACGTGTAGAAAGACGTGCAAAACGCCTTGAACAGAGTGAGTTTCACTTCTCTAATACACCGTGCAAACCTATTAAGTGGTAATGCGACACTCTATTAAGTGGTACACCATATAGGCATACCGGAGGAACTGTCTTAGGCTTTTTAGAACCTACCCTGAATACCACAAGCTCACTCTTCCTCACATTGTACAATAAACCATGAGACGTCGCGTACCCCTCACATATTTCAAGCAGCCGTCTGAGTCCATCAATTGAGGGACTCAGCAGCGCCATATCATAAGCATAACTTATACTATTAATTATGTTACTATCAATAGTGCATCCGATACCAGTGATGCTGAGTTTCTCAATCAAATTATTGACGTATAGATTGAAAAGCGCCGGGGAAGTCAAACCTTCCTGTCTCACCCCACACTCCAACCCATACGCCCCCGACAGAGCACCCGACCATCTGACCTGGTTGATTTGTTGGTCATACCAGTAGTCTAAGAGCTTAATGAGCTCATTTGGAAGACCTTGCTCACGCATTTTCGACCACACGATCTTATAATCAACCAGGTCAATAGCCTTGGAGAGGTCCAGGAAAGCAGCATAAACAGGTGTGTTTATATTCGTGTAGTACCTGACCGTGTGCTTGAGCGCCAGAATAGCAGTTTCCGTGGACAGCCCAGCTCTAAAACCGAACTGTGCATCATGTAGATTGAGCTGTCCAGTTACTCTCCGCTCGAGCACACCATGAAGAACCTTTGCTGTTACAGTAGCTAACGTTATTGGCCTATAATTATCCTTGTCTGAGACATCGCCAGATACATCACTATTAGCTGGTGAAATAGACCTAGTTAGGAAGCCAGCAATGTACAGCGATCAAAATCACGCCGGACCCACCGTACCCCTGGCTCTATACCCAACCGTACCACCAGGGGTAGCGCCAGGGGTACGGTGGGTCCGGCGTGCTTTTGGCAACCTATGACACAAATGAAAATTAAACGAATACTAAAACTCAGCAAGTTTTCAAAGGATATCGGTTTCATGCACTTTCGTTTTCAAAGGTAAGACAGTGTTATTCTTGCGAACAGTTTCATAGTAAGTAAGTGATCAATGGCTGACCTCCGAAGCGCAGCTCAGCGGCGGCCTGCGCGGTGTCGATGTCGCGGCGCGCTAGGCACTGGTACACGCCGCGGTGCGCGCGCGCTACGCCGCGCAGCACCAGAGCTGCGCCCGCGCCCACCGCTGCGCCGTCGTGCAGCCACGATAGCGCCGCGCGCGTATCCGACGCCTCGCAACTGAAGCGCACGGTGCTGCCCGCGTCCGCCACCTATCAGTACCCTCGATACATTATGTGGACGTATCACGTTGCCCAAGAAAAAACTGCGTGAGAGATGTTTTTCTGTCCGGGGTCATTAGAGGATTATGTCGGATACCCGCTTTAGCCCCACGGACCCCGACTCATAGCAGGGATGGGTGGGCAATTACGAGTTTGGGGTCCGGGAGATATTCTATTTGCTTTATCACTTTAAACTAAAGCAGGATCACGGTTCGAGACTGTATTAAAGCAGCTCCAGTTCTGCCGGTGTAAATCAACTTTCTTCTTCTTCAGCCGACTGATGTGAGCTCGTGTGACGGGAGCGCATAGTGCGAGTACTCACGAGCACGGTGGGTGTGACGGTGACGCTGAGCGTGTCCAGCACGTGGAGCGTTGTGTGCGCAGTGGCGTCGCCAAACACGTTGTAGGCCTTGCAAATCCACAGGCCATCGGCGGCGGGAAGCGCGCGCACGCACCACGCTGCGCCGCCGCCCCACGCCCAGCCGTCCGCCGCGCCCGCTGGCTGCAGACGCCCGCCGCGCTCGCGGTACCACCTGCACATGGACATAACTACACTAAGAACTCATTTACGGAGACGCCGCGCACCGCACAGCGCGTTCAGCGTGGCCCGCTTTCAATTCAAACATGGCGACGTATATCATGGATGTATATCATGGTGATAATTATATACGTTTTACGCGCGTTTGCTTGAAATGCAGAGTTGCCCGCAGATGACACGGTCGGACGCGGTGCACGTGGCGGTGCACGCGACGTCACACGCGCAAATACGAACATAGGTATGGCAGATGACACCATATGATACAATTTTCCATATCTAACACGATTGCCTCACCAAATAGAACTTAATAGTATGATTAAATATTCGATTTGAAGCGAATCAGAGATCGATTTTTAAACTAATTCGACAAGGTTATATACAGGATGGAATTTTTCAACGCAACCTTTAGGGAAAGTATACTCAAAATAGTGGAGATAGAAAATTCTACTCAAAGGAAACTTTCCTTTATTTTTTAAAATAAATAAATCGACATTGTATCCCATTGAATGTACAAGTTAAGATTTGATGGTTTTCCTTTCATTTAGTTTATCATAATAAATTATTTGTTACAGAGATGTGATCCTTATGATTGGCAATATCGATTGATGTTGTTACCCGAGTCGCCGTTACCGAGTACAAGCTGTTATTTTTTTGGAATTTAGCCGGTTCAATTCTCCAGTGTGGCAAGCGAACTTTCGAAAATCTTTGAATGCTTTTTTTTACAAATTAAAGAAATGTTTCCTTTGAGTAGAATTTTCTATTTCCAGTAGGTATTTAAAGTACTTTCTCTCCACGTGGCGTTGAAAACTTCTACCCTGTATACAATAGCGGAAAATAACTTACTTTCGGAAGTCGGTGACTTTTGTTTATTTCATTGCCTTTTTTGCCATCGACTCCCGAAAGTTTTTCTATACTCGATATTTTTGTATAAAATGCAGACAAAGCTAGTTAGTGAAATAAGATATTTGCAATTTTACAAATGAAAAACCGGACAAGTACGAGTCGTACTCACACGCACACAGGGTTCCGTAGCACCAATCAATATAATAACAATATTTTGAAGGCTCATTCATATGTTGAATTGTTTTACAGTCAACAGCAAAACTAAATTTGTTTTTCATAGTGTGTTAATGAAAAACAAAGTTACTGCTGCAGTTTGATGAAAAAGTCCCATATCTCAAAAACCAAACATCAAATCTCATTCAAACCAATTTTGGTTGAAATTTTTATCTACGTTCTACAATCCTAAATTTTTTCAGAATTTTCCTCCTTTTACTTTAGAAATTAGAGAAAGGGGGGCACACATTTTACCACTTTGGAAGTGCCTACGAGTATCTTTCAAGCGACTGACTTTGAAAAAAAAATCATTTTAAGAACTTCAATGTCATCTTTAAAGACCGACGTATCTATAGACACGTATAGGTTTGATGAAAAACATATTTTTTAGTTTCAGTTTCATGTATGAGGAGCCCCCCTTAATCTTATTTTTTTTTTTGATTTTTTGTAAAAATATCGTCAAGCGGTTCACAGAATACATCTACCTACTAAGTATCAACTGTGGAGTCCTAATAGTTTCGGAATAAAGTGGCTGTGACATACACAGACTGACAGACAGACAGACATGCCATGATGAATCTATGAGGGTTCCGTTTTGTGCCATTCGGCTACAGAACCCCAAAAAAAAACTGCTTTATGCAAATTGTATCATATTGTAGGAGTGGGTGAAAGTTGCATGTAACTTAATATAATGTTAATTACGTGTATTGCGGCGTGGCGTGGTCGGAGGCGACACAGGGTAGGCACACGGGCTGGCCCGCCGGCACGCTGAGCTCACCACCCGCCGCGACAAGCCGCGGCGCCGACGATGATGCCGCCGCTGCACACACGCACACGTTAGCGACACACCACATAGGCCAGTGAAGCGACAACCATCTCAAGTGCCATTGAGAGACCCTATACGGAACAGCGTGCGGCGCTGTCATAAAAATTAAGGTTTTGTTTAAATTGTTATCTTCTCAGTCTCCTCGGTGCGCCTCCACAGGTGTGCGCTGGGCTGCACATACCCAGGCTCACGGAAACTGACCGGTGACGGTAGGAGTGATGCACGAAGTAGCTGTAGGCGCTGGCGTCGCCCGGACCCACGTTGGTGCCACTCACGCACACACACATATTACTGACCGGTGGCGGCAGGCCTGGCGCGCAAGGAAGTTGTAGGCAGCGGCGTCCCCTGCACCCACGTTGGTGCCACTCACACACACACACATTACTGACCAGTAGGAGTGACACGCGAGGTAGGTGTAGGCGCTGGCATCACTCACAGACACACACACACAGTACTGACCGGTGACGGTGAGCGTGGCGGGGCGCGCGCGCTTGGTGGCGGTGGAGAGCGCGTGGCGCGCGAGGCAGCTATAGGCACCAGCGTCACCCGCACCCACGTCTCGTATCAGCAGCGTGTTGCCCGCCACCAGATAGCGCGACTCTGTCACCACACATCGCACATCACTCATTATTCATACTCAGGTACAGCGCGGGTGTGTAGATGTCGGGTGAGGTGTGTGGACGACGCGATGATAGTTACATAAGCGTCGGTCGCCGCTCGTTTTTCCGTTTGAAAAGCACTCGCTGCGATTCATCGATAATTCCTTTCCTTTATTAAAATGTTCCTCCAGCACTCGACGCGCTAGATTATTATTATTATTATTTTTGTTTTGACATTTTTGTTTCTCCGGCTAGCCGGGAAGTTCTAATGGCACGGGCCTAAGCCAAGTGTTCATCAGTTGGGTTATGTTCGGGTATGGAAATGTTAGATTCTACGCGGTTGTGCGCAGACTGTATGATATTGTCAGACTCACACTGCAGAAACTTTCTTACTAGCCTGCATGTGTTTAGAATCACTGCCTTCTGCAGTAAGTGGTAGGTGCTAGCTGGTAAGTTTAGGGAACTAAGAGACTGATGAAGCTGTTTGGGGATGACTCCTGTTGAAGAAATAACTATGGGGACAATTATTACTTTTTGTAGGCGCCAAAGTCGGGTTATTTCATCTTTTAACTCGGTATATTTCGATAGTTTTTCGGCTATTGTAGTTTGTAAATTGTGAGTGTTTGGCACGGCTATATCTATTAGGAATCCAGTGTTGTTTATTTTGTTAATCAATGTAATGTCTGGCCTATTGTAATGAATTGTGCGGTCGGTGAAGAGAGCTCGGTCAAAGTACAACTTTGTTGTGGTGTTCTCTAGTACAGTTTCAGGTCTGTATTTATAATAAGGTACTACTGTGTCCACAAGTTTGTACTGATGAGCTAGTTTCTGGTGGATTACGTTAGCTACTTGATCGTGTCTATGTTTGTAGTCGGTTTGAGCTATTGTTTTGCAGGCACCAGTTATGTGTTGAATTGTTTCTGGGGAACTATTGCATTTTCTACAGGTGTCGTTAGGTAGATTCTTTATTATGTGCTTTCTATAGTTTTTGGTTTCTATTACTTGGTCCTGTATTGCTAGCATGAACCCTTCAGTCTCTGGGAAGAGTTCACCTCGAATAAGCCATGCGTTCGACGCTTCTTTGTCGACATTTGATTGGCATAAATCTTGGCGATGTCTTCCATGGAGAGACTTCTGGGTCCATTCTAGACATTTTGTTTTGTCATCAGTCAGTCTTTCGTTTTTCTGTTCCGTTGTGTCTTTAAGATTAAGAGGTGTTAAGTGTTGGTCATTTTGAGCTATTAGTTTGTGTAGTGTGGATGATTCAGTTTTAGCTAAAAAGTATTGTCTGAGAGTTGTGATCTGTCGATTGTGAAGATTTAAAATATCAATAAGTCCCCTGCCTCCCTCTTTTCGCGGTAGTGTCAGCCTTTGTACGCATGATCTTGGATGGTGTTTACGGAATTTAGTCATTGTAGTGTTAATTTTGCGTTGTATGTTTTTCAGGTCTGTTTTCGTCCAATTAATTATCCCAAACGAGTAAGTGAGGACAGGGATAGCAAATGCGTTAATTGCTTTTACTGTATTTCGAGAGCAGAGTTGTGTTTTAAGAATTGTGTTTAATCTATGTTGGAATTGTTGTTTTAGTTTCTGTTTGATATCTTTGTAGTGTATTTGACTTGATTGAATGTAGCCTAAGTATTTGTAAGTACCCTGTTCATCTAATGGTTCTATTTGTTCGCCTGTTGCTAAGGTGTATTGGTGTTGGTAGTTCTGTCCTGCTTTTACTGAATTTATTTTGCATTTGTCTATACCAAATTCCATTTTAATATCGTTTGTAAATTTCTCCGTCAGGTTAGCTAACTCCTCAAGTTGATTCTCCGATTTTGCGAACAGTTTAATGTCATCCATGTACATCAAATGGTTTAAAACGCTACCATGGGTGTCCTCCTCCTGCCCAGTAGAATTTAAAGGGATTCCCAGTGAGGTTGTGTTTAATATTTTTGATAATGGGTTAAGAGCCAGGCAGAACCACAAAGGACTAAGTGCATCTCCCTGGAAGATACCTCTCTGTATTTTAATTGGACTAGTGTCTTTTGTTTCGGTTGGGGTAGTGAGTCTAAGTACAGTAGTCCAAGTAGTCATTACGGTCTTAAGGAATGCTATTACTGATGGGTGTATTTTGTACATTTCTAATACTTGTACTAGCCATGAATGGGGAACTGAGTCATAAGCTTTTTTGTAGTCTATGTACATGGTAAATAAATCCGATTTGGACTTCTGGACTTTTTTTAAAACAACGGAGTCTATTATTAATTGTTCTTTGCAGCCTTGGCTAAACTTTCTACATCCTTTTTGTTGTTCAGCCAAGATGTTGTTGGAGTCAATATGTTCATATATCAGTTCGGATATGCAGGATGTGATGATCTTATACAAGGTCTGCAAGCATGTAATGGGTCTGTATTTCGCCGGATTTGAGAGATCATTATGATCTTTTGGTATCATAAAAGTGGTGCCAGACGTTACGAAAGATGGTATTGATGTAGGGTCTTGGATAAATTTATTAATAAAATTATATAAATAACAATGAATTGCCGTGAATTTCTTGTACCAGTAACTATGTATGTGGTCTGATCCAGGAGCTTTCCAATTATGCAATCTTGACAAAACTTTATGAAATATATTCGGGGATATGTGCTCAAATGCCATTGGCTGGATGTTACTATTGTTATTTGTTACTTCTGATTGTATCCAATCAGCTTGAGAGTTATGGCAAACAGGTTGTTCCCATATACTTGCCCAGAATTGTTTTAATGTTTCTGGATCAGGTGTGTTATTTTCATTGTCATTTGAGGTGTTATGTTGAATATTTGTTGTTGTCTGTCTGATATTACGATAAAAAAGTTTTTCATTGTGGATGAATTGGGTGTTTTGTTGTTTTCTTAATGTGCATGCCTTATATCTTTCAAGTCGGCCTTTTACGACGCAGAGTTTTTGTTTTAGTGTGTCGAGTGTGTGTGCTGCTTTTGTGTTAGGTTCTTCGTGTATGGTGTGAATTTTATATTGTTTTATTATTCTGTTAGCATGTTTCCTTAATTTTCTACTACTATTACCATTCGTAAATTGTGTCATTCTACCTATTTTCGTCCGTAAATCTTTGACTTTTTGTTCTAATCGTCTTTGCCATTTCGGCTTGAAGGCTGTTTTTGGAACTCGGGTACTTTCTCGCGGTTCAAGTGTTATCCTTGCTCCATTTACTTTAGCAACGGTCCATGCTGAACAATAAATGATGGTTTGTAATCTATTGAAGTCGGTGTCCTTGTCGACATTTTCTGGGAGAATGATTTTGTTTAAGTAGCTTATTATTCTTGCAAGATTTTTAGACGGTTTCTGTTTTGGAATATACATTCTTTTAGTAGGACCAGTTTCTTTAAAAAAATCGAGTGCTTGTTGAAAAGTATCGTCTATCGTTGAATCCCTTTCTGGGTTAATTTGTGGATTAGGTAGAATATCTGTTATAGTATTTAGTTCAATGTTATCCGATGTTTGTGTATTAAGTGTAAGTTCTTCTATGGAGCTAATTTCAGTGTTGTTTGTGTTTGGTAATTGGGTATTGGTGTTGTTCATATTTCTTATACCTGCGAACATGTCCCTATTGTTGTGTGAGTTGAGGGTGCGTAGTCCGAGTTCTTCGGCTACCCCTGCCTTTAATGAATTTAATTTATCGTTACTAATGTATTTATTGTTTATTATTGCTCTTCTCTGATCAGCTATTCTTTGTTCACTTAGGTGAGCAAGTGATGGGAAATTGCTAACGAAATCGTCATACATACGTTTTCTATAAACCGTTTCATTAGAACCTAAATCTGTAACTCTATAATAAGATCGCATTATAGCTTCATTCTGTTCATTAGTCCATCTCATTCGAGTTTGTGTTTTATTTTGTGTACTATGTGCATCTATGGTTGTAGGTTGTATTTGTGTAGGTGTAAATATTTGGGTATAACCTAGAGCGTTTTGTGTCTGTAAGGTAAAATGATTAGATTGCAGTTGTTCTAGCTCTTTTTCTACTTCGTTTCGTATGTCGTCTATTGCTTTTTGTGGTAGTAATTTGTTATTTATGATGGCTCTACGTTGGTCTCCTATTCTCTGTCGACTAACCTGCATATCTGGGAATTTTTCTATAAATTTTAGGTGGAGTGGTTCAAGGTAGGTTTTTTTATCTGTATCTAATAAGGTTAATTGAAAGTAAGTGCGCAGAATGAACATATTCATTTCAGGTGTCCATCGCCTGCGCTTACTAGAAGTGCTTGTAGCGGGTGCAAGTTCATTGTCAAGGTAGACATCTCGCACAGCACTATCAAGCGTGCTGGTAGTAGACAAGCTAGCTTTTCTTCTTGTCATGTAGGAGGGGCAAGTCGAAGGGATGGATGAAAATAACGAAATGGTATCATCGCCCGTGGAATCGGCTGTAGCTTCTACGTTGTGAGCCCGCCTGTTCAGCTCATTACGACCAGCTGTAACAATTTTTTCGGTAGGAGCCCGCTTGCTCAACTCCTCACCGCCGATGGTTCGCATGCTGTGGCACCTAGCATCGGCTCCAGATGCGCCCCGGCGCTCCCCGGGAAGCGACCGTAAATTATATCTTCTTTCATTACTCATCTCCATATAGGGTTACCCTGCCTTGTTAGCCGCGTAAGTTTTTTGTACAGTTGTACAGTACGCGTGTCCGCCCCCCACGTGTGCTAGGTGTTCAGCTCGGACGTAAGGTTGGATTTTAGGGGGCTTATTATTATTATTATTATCGTTTATTTCAGGCATTAACCCATATATCTCAGTTTACATAATTATTACATTGATAACATTAAAATTTAATTCACATTACATAAAATCATAATCAAAGTTAAAATCAACACATAAATCAATTTATCATTAAAATCTAAAATAAAAAATCAGAATTAAGTCAACTTTAAAATCAATATCACAATCAAAATTAACAATAAAATAAAAGTCCAATTAAAATTAAATCACATTAAATTAAAAATAAATCAATAAATTTGTCGGTAAAAATACAATCATTATAATTTTCTAATCGGCATTGGATGAGCAATATGTCTGCCACAGCAATGCCGGACATAAGGGCAGTCCAGCCTGTTGGCGATCATCGCCAAGATGGCATTGGGGCTGGCCCGCACCCGCCGCACCAGAGACGCACACCGCTTGCGCATGGAAGCGTGAAAACAATCAGTGCGTGCCATCGCGAACATCTCCGATGCGCTACAGAAACGGGGCAGCCCCAACACCGCCCGGAACGCGTTGTTGTACTGGACACGGAGGGCACTGTACGCCCTTTCAGTATAGTCAACCCACAGGGCACACGTGTATAGGGATGTGCAGTACGCTCTAAAAAGCGTGACCTTCACATCCCCAGTACAACGCGAAAACCTGCGGGCTATCATGTTGGCTCGCACCGACAGCGCCCTCCGCTCCCGGTCCATATCAGCATGGTCTTTAAGGTCCTCGGTAAGTAGATGCCCTAGGTATTTAAATTGATCCACTCGGTCTATTGGAACTCCATCTAGAAAAACATTCGGGATGTTCATGGGGCACGACATACCGATGGCCTGAAAAACCATGTATAGGCTTTTCTTCCCATTGTATTTTAAACCATGCCCATGCGCGTATTCCGTACACGTACGCAGTAGTCTCCTCAGCCCACAAATCGACGCGCTCAGCAGCACCATGTCGTCCGCATAACTCATATTGTTGACACAAACTCCGTCTATATAGCATCCGACATGCTGACCGCTGAGCGAGACGATCAGTTCATTCATATATAAGTTGAACAATGTAGGAGAGGTCAAACCGCCCTGCCTTACGCCACATTCGCTTGTATAAGGGTCCGACATCGCACCCGCCCACCGGACACTATTGACCTGGTGCCCATACCAGTACCGGAGCAAGCTGATGAGCTCCGACGGTAAGTCCGTGCTCTCCAGCTTCCTCCAGAGGATGTCGTACGAAACGAGGTCAAAGGCCTTGGATAAATCGAGGAAGCACGCGTATACCGGGGTCTTCCTCTTCGTATAGTATTTAACGGTGTGCTTTAAACACAGTATTGCACTCTCTGGGGACAGTTTAGGCCGAAAACCAAACTGGTTGTCATGAAGTGTTACATGTCTATTTAACTGTGTGTTAAGCACACCGTCAAAAACCTTCGCCACTACAGTTGCCAGCGATATAGGCCTGTAGTTATTTTTGTCCGCCATATCGCCTGTTTTATTTTTTACCACTGGCACTACTACTGTCCTCATGAAGTCCGCAGGTAGGTAGGAGTGGCATACACACAGCGAGAAGAACATTGCAAGAACTCTCGCCAAGTGCGGTCCGGCGTGCTGCAGGTGCTCAATGCTGAGTGCGTCGTGGCCAGGGGACTTTCCCCGCTTAATCTGACTTATGGCTTTCGAAATATCTTTCGCGAGGAAACTTATTCCTACCATTTTATTGTTCTGGTCAGCATTCAGCACCCCACCCGCCGGACCGAGCGACGACCGAACCGAAAAATGTTCTCTGAAAACGTTTGCAATGCTCTTTGGATCACATAAGCCGTCGACGCTCCCAGGAAGGCCAGGCCGTGAGTTTACTTTACTCGTTTTTCGCCAAAAGCCACGAAAGTCACCTTTCGAGTGTTGTTCAGCGAGGGCGTCCATCCGAATCTGGTCCTGATTGTTCTGGCACCACTTTAACCTGGACTTAAACACTTTCCTACTCTCACGCATCGCCTCATACACACAACCGTTCTTAGGTCTGCCGCATAGTACCCACTCGTTAAGCCTCAGCCTGGCCATCCTGTGAGCCTCGCCCACATGCCTATTCCATCCCGCCAAGCGTGCACCACGCCCACACTTCCGCGCGCTTCCCCCATTCACCATTGCTGCGCCCTGAAGGGCAGACACAATGTCAGCGTATAGCTTATCTAGGACACGCTCATGGTCACGGTTACCACACAGATAGTCCGCACATTGTGCACATTCAGAGGGAAAATCAATTAATTTTAATCTCCTATGACACTCCTGTTCATACAGTATAACCTGGTTCTCATTTCTTTCCCCCCATATAATATCCCTATTTCCATCACAGACCGTACTTGATTGAAACGTTCCAAATGTTCTACAACGTAATTTACTAAAGAATTGGTCAGAGAAGTCTCGATGTATATAAATTGAGACTTTTTTAGATAACTTTCATCGTCTACGATTTACATATAAAGTGCGAGTTCAGATCGATACTGTATTAGCGTTGGCTTTGGTGCGTACCTGGCGAGGGCGGGTTGACATGCAGCACGGCGTCGCCCTTATACCAGAGCGCTGGGCGCACGAGCGCCGCATCGCGCGTGGCGGCGCACGTGACCGCCGCTACGCCGCCCGCCGCCGCCACGCCCGCGTGTGCTTGCGCCTCCCACCCCGCCTCCGCCACTGTCATAACACCACACGTCACCATCGCTTATCATACACACATAGTCATCGGCGCAGCGCACACCTCTGCAGAGCCCGGATGCGCGGCAAAGCGCAGTTGCGCTTGGTCCAAGCGACTACGAGCGCCGCCAAGAACCTTCGAAAGCCTCCATGCCGAAGCAGTACGGGGCGATGGGAGTAGTCGCGTGGTGCCATCAGCGCATAGCGAGCCGTTTGTTGTAATTTATCTTTGGCATGCCATATTGAACCGTATATGTCATATGAAATAAGGAATGCGTTAGCTTTTGTGTGTCTCGTGTCAGCCGCTACCTGGCTCAAGCACGACGTCGCGCGACAGCGCCACGCCGTGCACGTTCGCGGCGCGGCACCGCACCGTGCTCGCCGCCGCCGCCACCTCGTACGTGCTCGACGGCAGGATCTCCAGCGTGCCGTTGCTGTGTATTCGTCTGCATACAAAAAGTAACAGGTAAAGAATGGAAAAAAAGTTAAAAATTTAAATGGTAAAAATAACAAGAACAAATTGAAGAATTGAAGTGATAATGAAACAATAGAGGTCACAGCACACATATCAACTCGGAAAGGCATCGGCACCGTATCAACTCGAGCCGTTCAGTATTCTTTAGATGAAACTCCCTACTGCAACGCACCCCTACTGCAACGCACACTAATCGGAATCGTAACGTAATCCCCTCGCCTCGGGACAACCTCAACTCGCTTACGGCTCGTCGTCCCCGAGCTTACGTCTCTTCGTCCATCCTTACGCACATTACTGTTAGGTCGTCGCCCAGCCGTAGCCGAGTCGTCGTATTGGAGCTGTTGATCGGCTTGTTTACGTTAGGTTGACGCCGCGCCGACTGTTTGACGACGAAGCGAAAGGCAATACGGTGCCGATCCCTTCCCGAGTTTATATTATGTGACCTTTAAAAACTTGAGCTCGGAGCGTCACCGAGCCGTAGCACAAATACAAGGAGAGGCCGCGGCTCGACTCGGCGCGTAGCCAGTAATGAGACCGTTTTGTCACGGACGCGCGGACGTCTCGCAACCGTTCGATATTATAATCACTCTCGTTTCGTTACGTAATTATCGCCCAGAGAGAAATCATTAAACATAAAAGTTTTATTTAGGCCAAATTGTAGCTGTTTGACTTAATTTTACGAGCTCGTCCACTACGTGCTATTGCTGAGCATGACATCCTGAGTTCCATTGCGAAGTTGGGCAAAGCGTTATTGGCTTTTTCCATCAGGAATATTTTTCAGCAGCAGCCACTTATGTTCTCAATTTTATGGCTATAGCATAAGCATAATCAGCCTATAATTTTCCCACTGCTGGGACACACGGCCTCCTCTCTATGAGAGGGAATGGGCTATAATCCACCACGCGGGCCCAGTGCGGGTTGGTAGATGTCACATGTCTTCGAATTTTTGGTTCTAAGACATGCCGGTTTCCTCACGATGTTTTCCTTCACCATTTTTAAGAGCAGTGGTGATGAAATAAATCACACAAAGTAATGAGCCTGCCTGGGTTCGAACCCACGACTTACTATGCGTAAGTTGGGGCCGCAACCACTGGGCCACCGCTGCTCTCGGTGCCTCGACGCTCTGCGATGGCTATAGGCTCGCCCCCTATGACATGGGATTTAAACTTTACTGACGAAATGTGGGTGTATCATTAGGTACATCTCTGCCTAACCCACAGGGGGTAAGAAGGCGTGATGTATGTACCGGACGGCTGGCAGGCTCCGCAGCGGCGTGCCGTCGTGCGCGAGCCAGGTGAGCTCCGGCGCGGGAAGTCCACGCGCGGCGCAGTGCACATGCACGCCCGCGCCCGCTGCGAACTGCACGCGCGCCGGCGGCTCCTCTACCAGCGCGGGGCCCAGCATCTCCAGCTCACCGCAGCACACTGACACACACACACCAAGTACAGAGGCTAAACGAATGTGAATATAGAAAATACAAATACCTATTTCTGTTGCTAAATAAAACATTTTTAAAGTTACTACTAGCTGAAATTATCCCACAGGGCACGTTGTAAAAATAGCCTATTATATCGCCTATGGCGATATTTCAGATTTAAATTCAAAATCTTTAATTCTAGCCGAGGGTAAAACATAATTCTTATAAACGATATTAAACAACACGATACGGTAACGTATGTAGCCGATAACAGTGAACCAATAAGGACAGTTCACTCTGCCAGCAATCATATCCAAAACCCTGTTAGGGCTGGCCATGACGCGAGCCACCATCGATGCTGCGCGCTTTCGCTTAATTATGTAAAAACAATCTACACCACACACAAACCAACCCATCAGCACATGCACCCTTTGCCAGGCGATAAAATATTTCATTGTCCTCCAAGCCAACATGAGCCGGTATCCACTGAAGTACAAATTTTCATTTTATTAGAAATAAGCTTATTTAATTATTTGATCACACTATAAGCAATCGGAGTGTTCGAAAACACAAAGAATAACATAATTTCCGCTTTTAAACGAGTGAATGTACGATAATGCAGCAAGTTCTGTATACATTATATTGCATTATACGTTAACCTTTAATTGCACTGCAACTTTGGTTTGTGGGTCGAAAAACGCTGCTCCAGAACCTATTTCGGTTTAAAGAAACTTTATTCCCAATAAAGACATATGTCACTTACTTGAGAACAATACTAAAAAACAAACATTTAAAGGTTACAAAAAGTTCGTCATCAGTACAACAAGATAGTAACCCATCCAATGCATTCATTTCTCCAGAAGGGATCGATCCGCAATTATGTTCTGGCTAAGTTGAGTTTCGAATGCATTGAAAGAGTGTAGATGTCTTCTAAAGGACGGTAATTTATTATAGAGCTGTGCTCCTTCAAAGGTTATAATTTTTTTGCCATAGTTAGTTCTTGTTTTAGGTAATACTAGCAAGCTTGCTCGCCGTGTGCTACGTTGACTAACTTGTTTATATTGGGTGAGTGTTAAGTTTGATGAAATATTTCTGATGAAAATACAGGTGTTGTAAATATATAATTGTTTTATATTACTTAATTATTTTTGTGTCTTGATAAATTTTACAGGTTGATGTTAGATATGGATAGTCGAATAGTATTTTTATGAGTTTATTTTGGGTTACTTGGAGTTCTGTCAGTTTTGTTTTTGCAGCACTGCCTCAAATTTCGATCAAATTAAGTAGATGCGGCTTTATCTTTATCTTTGGCTTTATTTTATCTTTGGATCCATCTGTATATATTTTTTAGAATTCCGAGTACGTGTTATTTGAAATCATAGTGCACAACTCAGTTAGTTTAGTGTTTTGGTAGCACTTTTTAGCCGCAATCAAAGGAAATACAATTTGAGACAGATCTATCCTATGAACCCAAGTATCCAACATTCGAGCTCTGGGCTTGTGTTAACGGGTAGTTAATTTTTTCTTCTAACTCGTGCATTCTTCAACAATGGCACTTTTCTTCTCTAGTGTGATTGTTCGGCGGCGGCAACCTCTCGCGTCCGGCCCTGGTTTAATCCATGGTCTGGAGCGAGAGGGAATGGGACGCCGTCACCTCCTTCTGCGAAGCAGTCATGCTAGCGAAGGAGGTGGCGGGGCGTGAGAGGGAGAGAGCCTCACGTCTCAGCCACCGCGGGAGACGCACCGGGCGTCGGGGGCCACGTGGTGGCCCCCGGCCACCGTAGGCGCGGGCCTGTGGACGGTGAGCTAAGGGCTGGCTCGCCGTCCATCCGTCTTATGACGACAGGCCGTGTCGACGGCGCGTTCGTGTTCCACGCGCGCCTCAAAGAGAGTCAGCAAACAGGAAGGGGTCCGTAAGGACCGACGCCTGCCAGGGTTGCGGGACTGTTCGAAAGAGATACCGCGGCCCTGGAACACAAAGGGCAAAGGAAGGAACATGGATGGGTTTTAGTCAGTAAAAGTCTGACACTCCCTCCTGCTCAGCCCAGAGCGGGAGGGGTTATTTGATGATTTCCCATCGGTAAAAAAAAAAAAAGGTGTGATTGTTGACAAAGTACTTGTTATACTTTTAACATGAAGCTACCTATCTACGAAGCTTCAAAGGCGGCAGGTTTAATTCGTTTTCCATAATGTGAATGGCTGTAGTTATAATAAAGCCACCGATAATCCTCATGCAAATGTTTTGGACCCTGTCTAATTTACTTAAATGAGTTTCACAACTGCTATCGTATAGGAAACAAGCGTACTCGTAGTTGATTCTACTTCGAATTCTTGAGATATATGTATAACCGTCTCAGATGCTTGGGATGTATTGGAACATCCAGATCCAGACAGAATTTAAAAAAAAATTAACACCTTTTCTCGAGTCTCGTTAATATGCTTAGCCCATCTAACAGTACTAATTTGAAACAGATATCATAATATTCACAGAATGTAGGTTAAATTCTAACAAACCCATTCCTCTACTTAACAACTATAGTTCATATATGACTTGAAGTCAGTTAAACCAAAATGATGGGGTAGTCGTTTACGTGAAGAGTGCACTCGAACATCGGGTTACAGAAGTATCTCAGACCTCTTGTCTAAGCCTGGAAATATTGAATAATGTCATTCTGTGTATTTACCGATCACCATCAAACTCACACACCGACAGTTTTGTCAGTTCGCTCAACAATCATTTGGAGACCATAATACCACCTAAAAGCATTATTGTGGCAGGCGACATAAATATTAATATTATACCTAAACCAATTGAGCAGTCCCATGAACTGACAAACAGAACGAACTACCTCGACATGTTGTCTTTATACAAATCATGCCTGGACCACTTCATGCTTAAGGTAAAAAAGAAAAAGTTTTCACCCGCTATTGCTATCCTTAATACCACAGTAACTGATCATTACACAACACTTCTAGTTTGGCTAAGCGAAAATGTTTACAAAATATTCGTAAAACCAAGACATTTGTTGACTTTGATCAGGCCCTACATTACCTATCTAAAAGAAAAGAACCTGAGTGAGTTACTTTTCTGTGATGATCCTGATTCCCTGTGTACTATGTTGATACAAACTCTAGCTGACTCCATCAAATTAAATACAATTACATTAAAGATCCTCAGCAAAAAACGCATCCTAAAACCATGGATTACCAATGGTATTTTGCGCGGTATACAAAATCGGAATAAACTCCAAAATAAACTTCAACAGGATCAAACCAATGAAATTCTAAAAATAACATACAGACGTTACAGAAACCATTGTAACAATTTGATTAAAAAAACTAAAAAGACAATATGAAACGAATCTGCTATCTAAATCAGTCAATAACAATAAACTACTGTGGAAAAATATAAAAGCTATTACCTACTCACAGAAAACAAATAACTATGATGCAGAATTGCTAAAACTTCAGCCAACCCCGTCTGATTCAGTAAATTTTGTCAACAATTATTTTTCTAAAATTAGTCATGACCTGGCTAACAAATTCTACCTACAACCGGTAATTATGCCGTCGGTCAGAGCAGTAACGCATCAAATCTAGTAAATTATTTTGTGTTTCTTGAAACTGACCTAATTAACCTAATTTGCTGACAGTGCCCCTGGCTGGGACAATATCTCTACGAAATTTTTAAAGTTTGTAGCATGGAAGCCGTCCGTATCATAGCCCATCTTGCGAACCTCTGCTTTAAAACTGGTATCTTCCCTGCCGCGTTAAAAATAGTAATTATTACTCGGGTGCACAAGTGTGGGGGTAGTGACGATATTAATAATTATAGACCAATTTCTGTTCTTACTAGTATATCCAAAATTATTGAAAAATTAATTACTGTTAGGCTACTTAATTACTTAAACAAATTCAATATCATCTCTGACTCACATTTTGTTTTTCTTCAAGGTATTTCTACTGAGGACGCCGTCATATCACTAACTTTATTAATAGCTAATCATCTTGACAATGGAGATAAGTACCTAACTGTCTTTTTAGACCTTAGAAAGGCATTTCATACCATCTCTGCGCCTATCCTTGTAAGCAAGCTGGAAAAAGTGGGTATTAGAGATATCGCGCTTGATCTGTTTAAGAGCTATCTCGCAAATAGGAAGCAGAGTGTCAAAGTGGGGCAACATATAAGTGATGTCACAGATGTATCATACGGCGTCCTCCAAGGAAGTGTTTTAGGTCCAACGCTCTTCTTGTTATACATAAACGACCTGCGTAACATGAAAATTCCTAATGCCACAGTCCTGTCGTACGCTGATGATACAGCTGTCATCTTCTGTGGTAGGACATGGCATGATGTGCAGCTAAGTGCTGAAACAGGAATGTCCCTGGTTGCAAATTGGCTCAATGTTCTCACATTAAATACCTCCAAAACAAACTTTATAAGTTTCTGCATCTGCAACCGTACTCAACCAACCGGCTATTTTCGTATCACTATACACACTTGTGATGGTACTAATTGTAAATGTTCTAGTATTGGAAAAGTCTCTAGCACAAAATATTTGGGGGTAATGCTGGATCGGAGACTGAGCTGGTACTCCCATCTTGAGCAAGTTGCAAATAGAGTCCGCAAGCTAAATTGGATTTCTAAGACTCTGCGTCACGTGTTGCCTAGGTCTATACAGAGCAGCGGTAAGCCGGGTGGAAATGTGCTCACTCAAATTCTCTTGCGCAATCAATATTGATATACTGTATTCCTGCCTGGGGTACTTTCTAAGTTTATCTTCGACATCACAAACATCGGTGAAGGAAAACATCATTAGGAAACCTGGACTTGTAAGAGTCTGAAAGCGCCAACTCGTCTTGAGCAAGCGTGGTGATCAATGCTCGTGCCTTCTCTGTTGAGAAGAGGCCTTTGCCCAGCAGTGGGACAGTAATAGGCTGATATTATATTACATAATTTCATCATGATTTTCCAGTCCGATACGTTATAAACAACTACTAAGGTCAGCCATTCTACACAACATTCAATTTTTTCCGCTACCGTACATCTCTTGAAAAATAAAATAATTTTGAGTCTAGCAAAACATGTTGAACCAGCAATCTAAACTCGTTTCCATCCATATATGCATATCGATTTATCATGTCACACATGTTTATTCAAATATAATAAAATAAAAAGCCTTTTATTTCCCGAAACATGCTATAATAAAGTTAAATCTATCATTTTTCCTTAAAAACTAATTTAAAAAAATGTAGCTTGTGCACAATGTTGCTCATTTGTTTATGATAAACAGTTTTTTTTTCTGTTACCAACTTTATTGTTATTTACTTTAACATTTAATTAGGAACCTCTCTCAGGTGAAGGCCTCTTCCAAAGTTTTCCATTTTTCACGGTCTTGGGCTATTTTCTTAATATCGTCCTCCCATCGCGTGTAGGGTCTACCTATATGCCGTTTGCCCGGTGGTCCCTGCCATGATGTTACAGTTTTGGCCCATCTGTGATCTTGGAGTCGCGCTACATGCCTAGCCCATTTCCACTTTATCTTTGTGCATGGTTTAGAGCGTCTATTGCTTTTGTTTTTGACCTTATATCTGTATGCCTTATTTTGTATTTTTTTTTATACTCATCATACTCCGTTCCATTTATCTTTGGCATGTGATAACTTTGCTCTTGGTTTTGGTCGTGAACTTCCAGGTTTGGCATGCATATGTTAAGCATGGGATAAGGCATGAATCCATGACTTTCTACTTCAGTTTTATGGGAATTTTAAAACTCCAGTATTTATTCTATGTGTTTTTGACTCTCCTCTCGACTTCTGATTTATTGTTGTCTCTGTTGAATCCTATTTGTTTACCTAGATAAGTATATGTCGGCGTCGCATCGTAAACAACACGTGCATCGGGCCGCGCGGTCGCGCGCTGCGTCGTAGCACGCTACGTCGTTGCCCCACCTCCAAAACCAACGTATAAAAGAGTGGAAGAGCGGCAAAAAGGCATTTCACTCAGATCCAGCCTGTCCCTACCCCCCCCGACGACCTAAGCCGAGGCCCGTACCCCACAGGGGGTGCCCTTAGCGAGTGGTCGCATAGTTTTAAGCCCCTGGTTGGAGGCCTTAGATTTTATTTTTAAGGCATCCACAGGGAATTGCCCGGTTAAGCAGTAGCCAGCCTCAGAGGCTGAACTGCAAGAATCCATCTCCAAAAAAAAAAAAACAAAAGGCATTCTGACTTCAGGCGCTGCCCGGTGCACAGGTTGTATTGCTCACAATTACTATTACTCTGCCTCCCTGTACATTGTTGCTCTTTTATGTGAAATACGCTGTTACTGATGAAAAGGCTATGTCAAAGAGGAAAATAGCACAAAAGCCACTAGTAGTCCCGCGTAATAGACTAAGAGTATGCGACAAAAATTGTTATACTATGGCGGTGAAAATATATAACCACTTAGCTAAAGAATTTAGAAGTGCTACAGATCTAGAATTTAATAGAAAGCTACATAGCTGGTTGTGTGAGAGATGTTTTTATTCCATCAACGAATATTTTGATTGTAAAATGTAAAACTGACTTACTATAATTATTACTTATGACATCAACAATCTATAACTATTGCTATTTTTTAAATAATATTGAAATATTTTAATTATTCTTGCTATTTTTTATTGACACGACATCATTCGACAACGCTTTTTCTATTATTGATTGTTTTTTTTTTTTGGATTCAACAAATACTATTTTTATTGACATGACATAAATATTATTGATCGCCGTTTTAACATGTATACATTATTATTTTAAACGAATCTATATTAAATTTATGAATTGGTTTGTAATTTGAATTATGTTATGTATTTAAATATAATTGCTAATTAATAAATGTGTACTGCATGCTATAATTATGCCGAAATGTAAAATCTCAATATTTGTATGGCCGAAATGCCGAATATAGTGAAACGAATAGATATTAAGAACTTATGTCAACTACCTATATTCTTGCAAATAAATGTATCATTCATTCATTCATTCACTGTACTACTGGGTGTCATGGCTGTTATTACAAGGTGTTAAATTGATTATTTTATAAAGACCCTTTTCGTATCAAAACTGATTATGTAATTTCCTGTAAAATTAATTAAATAAGTTTGTTGTGGTGATAGGGTTGACTCTCGGTTGTACTGTGTCAATGTATTTTAAAATGAAAGGCGTTGTTCAACCATGAACATACCATAGTTACACGCGCCAACAACAGCATCACAGCGTCAGCATTAAGAGCGACATACATTCGGTCCACGCGTCGGCATCACCGGCACACCGTCAGCGCTAAGAAGTGGCCTACTTTGATCTTCGCTTCATCGGCTCAATACACACACGACACACATGTAAATAGGCATCAATGTGTATTTACCACAAAATTTGTATATAATTAAGTTAATTATTGTAATAAAACAGTCATCAAGCTGGAGCCGAGTGTGATTCATCTCCTATACCTCCTCTCACTGTGGCCAAGACACCTTTCGCCATCATCGATCCCAAGAGTCTGGGGGATCGGCAGTAAGAAAACCATTTACTGTGTACATTGCACGACGTACACGAAACCCTCTTCCTACCCAAATTCCGTCTGTAACCATAGGTCTCCTTGTGACAGACTTCCCTCTCGTATAACCAACGTAACTTACGTTTGGTATGGTTTGTATGGTAGGCTAGGGCGTTAGGATAACTTCAACTAGGGAGCTAGGTAGGTAATTACTATAGAGTTAGGATAACTAGGGTGTTTAGTGATTATTGTAGGGCTAGGTTTGGATTCAGTTGGGACTTAGGTAATTAACCAGGCTCAATTATATCAAACGTAGCCACATCGTACGCACTTGGAATAACGGCCGTACTAAGCTGTAAGTCCCGGTGTGTACATTTTGGTCCTTCGAGCATTTGAATCGCGCGGTCCCCTTGCCCACTGTAGGGAAATACGTTGACAGACTGACACTTCTGAGAACTGGGGGCTGGTGTACTCAACAAAGCATCAGTTTTCAGTAATCAGAAGTACATTGTACTAGGGTATTCTGTCAGAAAGCCTCTCGTTGCGGATCGGTCACTGGCCTCCCACAAGCGGGTCTCACCAGTTGATTGAGAAGTCGCACGGTTATAGCAAGAGCGCAGATACCACTAGTACGGACTTAACTATTAGAGTAGGGTAGGGCAAGTTGGAAAAAAAGAGCACTATGGAGATACAGGAAATTAACGAACTTATCAGAAACCAGGAAGCAGATTACAATGAACTAAGACAAATATTCACCAACATCAAGAAAGACTCGGCATCAAGAAAAACTCTAAAATATATCACGGAGAAGAAGACTCGACAGACAGAACTATTTACTAGAACGTCCAAAAGCCATTTAAAACTACAAGACCAAGATGTATTGTGTGATCACAAATACATCACTACCAACTACTTTGGGTCTATCGACACACTGTATACGCAGGCTATTGAATACCTGCTGAAGTGTGAAAAAAGACTACAGGTAGTAAAACAATTATATGAACCAGAAGATTTACAACCCGAAGAGGAAGAAGGCATCAGCTCACCCAAACTATTTATACAACTATTCCGAATTAATCAGATGCAGAAAAAGTTACAGTCGGCAACTCAATCTATTACTAAAGAGAAAACGAGTTGGTACTTAGAATCATTAATGATTACATTGCAAAAACAATGGCAAGAAATTGAAGAAACACATGTACTCATTCTAATGGAAGATAGTACGTTGGAGCATAGCTATTTTCAAGAGAATATGTTTGAGAGAACGCAAACGGAATTCGACGTTGTGATGGAAAAATTATTTGGAATAATAGGTCAGAAATCGATATACAACAATCAAAAAACCACGATTAAGTTACCACAAATAATAATTCCAACATTCAGTGGAAGTTATGAGTCATGGAATTCCTTTCATGATTTGTTCTTGAAAATAGTACACGAAGAGAAATCGTTGAGTGACACAGAAAAAATGCAGTATTTAAAAACGCATGTACGAGGTGACGCCGCTAAGCTGATCAAGCATTTAACAGTTTGTGACGCAAATTACATAACTGCATGGAATTTGTTGACAAGGCGATACAAAAACGAAAGACTAATCATTACTAAGCATATTGATAATATTCTAAGTATGTCGAAAATAAACAAAAGTAATGCCGCGAACTTAAAAAATCTCCATGACACATTCAACGAAAACCTAGAAGCACTAAAAAGTCAAAATATCGACATTTCAACTTGGGACCCTATTTTGACAAGAATACTTAGTAGAATATGGGACTCGGAAACTGGTGAAAAATACGAACATCAACTAATAGAGCCTAATAAAGTACAAGAATTTTCGGCAATGATGCAATTCTTAAAAAAAAGGTTTAAGTGTCTGGAAACTTCAAGCACTCTGAGGGAAGAATCGTTTGCTCACAGATCGCGCCATGAGTCATTAAATTCAACTACCAAACAAGTGGATCAACGTGGATGCTGGTTTTGCCAAAGTCGCGAACACAGCATTTACCAATGTGCTGGTTTTAAAACGCTATCAGTGCAAGAACGCAATAACATCGTACACGAAAAACAGAAATGTAAAAATTGTCTGACTCAAGAAACGTCGGTAAAATGTCACAGTGATAGAAGTTGTGGATACTATGGGAAAAGAGGTCATCATTTCTATTTACACCATCATAGCGATAATGTTACTACAAGACACCCAAAAAGTGAGCCAAAAAAGGAAAACTTGTCGACCCCATCTACAAGTAAATCCACGACAAAGACTGTGTCTAACATGTCTACTATTAAGAAAACGAAGATACCAAAAACCACACTACTAGCGACGGCCTTAATAAAAATCCACTCGTTGGATGGGACATCGCATCTATTAAGAGTTCTATGTGATCAAGGTTCAGAGGCATCATTCTGCACAGAAGAGGTTGCCCAACTATTGGCATACAAATTAAGATACATACCGAAGTGATCGGGATTGCTGACGAAAAATCTAAAACATCAAACACCTCTATTAATGTCACGCTACAGCCAAGATTTCCGAGCGAATATAGGTTACCAGTGACACTTATAATACTACCAAAACTAACTGGCTGTTTACCAGAGAAAAATTTACCAGAACTAAAATCGGATTGTTTACAAAACAAACTATTTGCCGATCCTACATACTACAAAAGAGGACCAATAGATATAATATTGGGGGCTCAAGAATATAGCAACTTACTACTAAACGGACTACACAAGATGCAAGACGGAATCATCGCTCAAAATACTGAGTTTGGGAGGATTTTATCCGGTATTTGCGGCGACACCACCAATACTAATACAGTTATTAGTATGATGACACGGACTGCAGAAGTTCAGCAACTAAACAAGTTTTAGGAATTAGAAGAAATTCCTGAAAATTACCAAGTATCCAACGAGGATCAGGCTTGTGAAAACTATTACCAAAAAACTACAATAAGAAATCCAGACGGAACATACACTCCTGCACCGAATCGGGCGGGAGGAAACGCCCGGGTGCTACCATTGTGAGGATCGACCGGAGGACACGGTGGAGCACACGGTGGAGATCTGCCCCGCGTGGGCGGAGCACCACCGTGTCCTCGTAGCGGCGATCGGCGGCGGCGACCTCTCGCTTCCGGCCTTGGTTCAATCCATGGTCCGGAGCGAGACGGAATGGGACGCCGTCACCTCCTTCCGCGATGCAGTCATGCTAGCGAAGGAGGTGGCGGAACGTGAGAGGGAGAGAACCTCACGTCCCAGCCGCCGCGGGAGACGCACCGGGCGTCGGGGGCCACGTGGTGGCCCCCGGCCACCGTAGACGCGGGCCTGTGGACGGTGAGCTATGGGCTAGCTCGCCGTCCGTCCGTCTTATGACGACAGGCCGTGTCGACGGCGCGTTCGTGTTCCACGCGCGCCTCAAGGAGAGTCAGTAAACAGGGAGGGGTCCGTAAGGACCGACGCCTGCCAGGGTTGCGGGACTGTTCGAAAGAGATACCGCGGCCCTGGAACACAAAGGGCAAAGAAATGAACATGGATGGGTTTTAGTCAGTAAAAGTCTGACACTCCCTCCTGCTCAGCCCAGAGCGGGAGGGGTTATTTGATGATTTCCGATCGGTAAAAAAAAAAAAGACGGAACATACACAGTGAAACTTCCACTCAAGAATGAAAGCGTAGATTACGGGAATTCGCGCAAGAAAGCTGTTGCAAGACTATTACATTTAGAACGGAAGTTCGACAAGGATGAAAACTTACGGAAAAAATACCAAGAGTTTCTCAACGAGTATTTAGAAATGGGCCACATGAGGAAAGTTTCTAGTACTGACTATTACCAAGGTAAATACTATATAGCACATCAACCAGTCATTAGAGAAGATTCACTAACTACTAAGCTACGAGTAGTATTTGATGCGTCAAGCAAGTCAAGTACTAACATAAGTCTAAACGATAATATGTTTACGGGACCAAGACTACAGCAAGATTTAGCAGTTATATTGTTACGTTGGCGTAAATACAAAATAGCATTTATGGCGGACATCGAAAAAATGTACCGATACATAAATATTAACAAAGAAGACTGACTACACCTACCAACGAATAGTATGGAGGAATTTACCGAAACATATGATCGACGAATACGAATTAACTGCTGTGACGTATGGAACGGCAGCTGCCCCATACTTAGCGATTAAGACGCTGCAACAACTCGCTGCTGATGAAGAAGCGAACTACCCAATAGCCAGCCAAAGAACTCTCCAGGATTTCTATGTGGACGATATTTTGTCAGGAGATACTAATGTTGAGTCAGCAAAAATGTTACAAGAAAACTTAATAAATATGCTACGAAAAGGCGGATTCAAGCTACGGAAATGGTCGTCTAACAGTGCTGAATTGTTAGAAAATATACCTAATGAAAGCAAAGACCAAGTGATGAAAATACCGCTAGATGAAACTAGAAAATCTTAGGGGTATTATGGTCACCATTAGAGGATAGTTTCTGGTTTCACATGACTATTAATGAAAATGAAAAACCAACAAAACGATTTATTTTATCAGAAATCGCGAAGATATTCGATCCACTGGGATGGTTAGCACCAGTTGTCATAAATATGAAACTCATGATTCAGGAACTATGGACAAATGGCACAGAGTGGGATCAGCCCGTAGAGGAAACTGTTAAAACAAGGTGGATTGAACTACAAAAACAACTGTCTTTAGTTGTTTTTGTAGTTCAAATTGAGAAGATTTCCATCCCAAGATGGTGTAAGTTTACAAACAAATCGAGAGTCGAGCTGCACGGGTTTAGTGATGCTTCTGAAAAAGCCTACGGTGCGGTAATATACTGTCGGATACAGACTGATAACACATTTAACGTAACGCTTTTACAAGCTAAATCAAAGGTAGCGCCGAAAAAGCAGAAAACTACATTACCAAAATTGGAGTTATGTGCTGCAGTATTATTAACCCAACTGATGGAAAAAGTTATTACTGGTATGGAAATGCAAATCGAAAATATTTATTGTTGGACAGACTCCATGATTACTCTCGGTTGGATCAAAGGTGAAGCTGAGCGATGGAAGACGTTCGTAGCTAATCGGGTATCTGAAATACAAAGAATATTACCACAAGCGAAATAGAGTTATGTAAATACATTACAAAATCCAGCTGACCTAATTACAAGAGGTATTGCACCAAATAAACTACAAAACTTATCACAATGGTGGAATGGGCCAGAGTGGTTAAAAAGTGATAACATGCCTAGCACGAAAACTGTACCAGAGATATGTGAGGAGATTAAACGGTGTTATCATATAACTATTATACCAAAAAACGAAATCTGGATAAGATTTTCAAGCTTCCAAAGGATGATACGAGTATTATCTTATCGCTACAGATTCTTGAATAAACAACAAAACAGAAAAATATTAAGGTGTCAGGAAATTAATTCAAAAACTAAAAAACTCCTCCGCTTAGTGCAACAAGAAGTATTTGCTGAGGAGTACAAAACAATTAAAACCGGGCAATCATTGAAGAAAGGGAACAGGTTGTCATGCTTTGACCCGTTTATTGATAATGAGGGCTTGCTACGAGTAGGAGGAAGACTTCAAAACTCCAGAATACCATTACCGATTGAAACAAATATGTGTAGTAGTAGTAATGAACCTACGCATTCAATAAAAACAAATACCGCTACAATCTTTAGAAATAACAAAAGTAATAAACCCAAACGATGTTATAAATTATCCAAATGGTTCACGTTGCTGTTCATCATTTTACAAATATTTGGTTCAGCAGAATCGACTACACCGACATACTCTTTAAAAACGATACCACCAGGATTTTATGTTGAAAAAATAGGAACAGCAAGCATTGACAGAGGAATATTTAACATTAGGACAGAAATAAATTATGAAAAACAACACATATAGGAAGACTTTGTAAAAATAAAAACAATGACGTCACAATTCAGTCAACTATGTACAAATGCAGAACAAATAACAGCTTCCGGATTTTGCAAACAATTACACCACCATTTGTTAGAAGAAGCATCAAAGTTTGAGCGGACTAAAGAATATTTGACAGAAGTGAACCAGACTAGGAAGAAAAGGGGAATATAGGGAGAGTTACTAACTGCTATCTTCGGGGTGAATGATGAGGCATACTGAGATATAGACACATTAAATTTAAACCAAAAGAAATTAATTGAAGCAGCCAACCATCAAACCAAATTCATGATATCGACAATCTCACAAGTAAATAAAACTGAAGAAAGAATAAAACTTTTAGGATTTCAAACTAAATTAAACCAAGTCATAGGTTACATAGAGAGTAATAACCATTGGTTCAGTACAGTCGACCACAATAGTGTAAACATACATATTATGCAGACTTACCAATTACCATATAATTACATGGAAGAAATCATGGATTATTACAACGGACTATTAGAAATATACTTAACTAAGGCGACAGTATACAGTGTTTTAACACCAAAGAACGTCACTGACCTGATATCATCAGCAAACAAAAAATTACCATCTAAATTAAGAATTGTTCAACAACAGTTACTAGACACCACGATATCAGAGAACAAGACTCATATAAAAGTATACTCATATTTTCCTATACAAGAGATAACTAAATACACTTTAATGTATATCACACCAGTCCCAAAGATAAACTCTGACAAGTCTGCCCAAAGTATAGAAGTACCTAAAGCTTACATAGGGTTAGATTACAACAACGAAATGTATTTTGAGTTGAACTATGAGGAGTTCAAACGTTGTTTAGAATGGACTAACCATTTTATTTGCTTTCCTGGGGCCGTGAAAAACATGCAATTAAAGGAAAATTGAATTGTAGATCAACTATTTAAAAACCAGACACATACAAAATGTCCCACTAAAACATATTATCTATCCAATAAAATAATATGGAAACAACTTTACATGCCAAACACTTGGTTATTCATTGTAAGAGATCGAGTTACGACGTCAATACTTTGTGATGGACAAAGAGAAGAATTCGAGCTTCAAAATGTTGGTGTAATACGAATCGCAGATAATTAATTAATTTAATTGCATTATTAAAACAACTAATAATATACTTACTGCCAAAATAATTGTTACAGTACCGATTGTAACATCATACTCGAAACAAATAGACTTTCCCATAACAACGCACATAGTGAATAAATCCATGCTAAATATTACCAAAGAAGAAGTCGCAGATAACTCAAAAGAGATTTTTCAGAACTTAGTTAACCAAGAAAATGCGTTTCAAACCGAATTAGATAGTACTGTTTGGAATCAAATTAGTTCTCACGCATACTTAACAAGTGCAATATCATTTGTATAATAATGTTTTTAATCTTTTTGTTGTTAATTTGTTACGGACCAGCAATACTGCAACGGATTGGAGTCACAGTGCAGCACCAGACCAGAAGGACAAGTCCCGCCGAGCCAGCGAACCAACCAGCAAGAGAACCAAACTCGCTTGCTGCCAACAAGCCATCTTGTTGTATATTAATACTCTTTGTACAAAAAGTTATGGTTAGGAGTCTACTGTTTATTCTTGTCACTTGTAGGTCTAATAAAGTCAATTCAACATTCTGCTGCTTTATATTCTTTTTACCATTTACATTATCACAACACGTTATCAGCACGAAGTAAAAATAAATATAATGGCAGGGAATAATGTGAATTTTCACGGAATACAAATGTTAAGAAACCGAGAAAGTTACCCAACATGGAAATTCAAAATGAGAATGCTTCTCATTCATGAGGAGCTATGGACGACCATCTCTGGGTACGATGATTCCGATAAAAAGGCGGAGGATGTGCGCTCTCGTAATGACCAGAAGGCGTTGTGAAAAATATGCCTTACGGTAGACGGAGGTGCAATTGCGCTTGTGAGAAGTGCGAAAACCGCTAAGGAAGCTTGGAGTGCTTTACAAAAGGCATACGAAGATAAAGGTATGGGTAGACGGCTATCTCTAGAGCGTAGACTATATAAATATACCTTGATCGATTTCCAAGACATAGAATCATATATCAACGCCATTATGAGCACTGCTCAGGATCTTGAAGATATTGGTAAGAAGATCGACGATGGATCTTTGGCTGCGATTATTCTCGGAGGATTGACATCACGTTACGAACCGCTGATCATGGTTTTAGAGAATTCGAATGTTGAAGTAACCAGTGAGTTGGTTAAGGCAAAGCTATTAAACGAGCTTTCTAAGGACTCTCACCAGGACGAGGTGGCTGCGTTACGTTCGACAGGTTCTACAAGCAAAAAGACGAAGCCTATAATCTGCTTTAAATGTAGACAACCAGGACATAAAAGCCCCGCATGTCCCAATAAGAAGGATAGGAAGGCTATGAGTGTGTCGGGTAAGGTTTTCAAAGAAACAGCTTGCCATCATAATAAGGAGGTTGAACAGGCTGTCTTGAAGGAAATGGCTCTCTCTGCGCCAACTCCAAATGAAGGGAGATGGATTATTGATTCCGGTGCAACCATTCACATGACTCCGCATCGCGAGTGGTTCAGCAGTTAACGGCCAGTACAAGGTGGAACGATTACTGTGGCTAATGGACAAAAAGTGGCGGCTGTTGGTATTGGTGATGTATGCATTGATACGGATACCTTGGCGAACAAAATAGAGAATGTAGTTCATGTTCCTGATTTGAACTGTAGTTTACTTTCAGTGAATACAGTAGTAAAGAAAGGTTTTTCTGTAGTTTTCGATAAAGAAGGCTGTACTATTTGTAACACAAAGTGTGATTTAGTAAATAGTAATAATGTTTTAGTGTATGGTTCTTTAAGTAATGGGCTGTATACTTTAGATTGTTCAATTAATATGTTCAATAATGTTTCAGCTAAACTTGTGCACTCTGATTGTTCCGACTTCCAGCTTTGGCATAAGAGGTTAGGACATTTATATCGTATTGGCATGGATCTGCTTAGAAAAGGTCAGGCTATCGGCGTAGAGTACACGGAAGTTGATAAAAAACCATGCATACCCTGCATAGAGGGTAAGCAGTCTAGAAAGCCCTTTAAAAGCTTAAAATATAGAAAAGCTACATCGCCGCTTGAATTGATTCATACCGATGTTTGTGGACCTTTTTCTACTCATTCATTTCAAGGTAATAGATATTTTATTATCTTTATAGATGATTATACACGCTTTATTTTTGTGTATTGTATATCTTCTAAAACGGAAGTCAAAAATAAGTTTTGTTCTTTTCATTCACTTGTCGAGAGACAGTTTGGTGGAAAAATAAAGGCTTTGCGGTCAGATAATGGCACTGAGTTCATTAATAAGGAGCTGATGGATTATGTTCAGTCACTGGGTATCGATTGGCAAACGACAGCACCTTACAGCCCTCAGCAAAATGGGGTGAGTGAACAGTGTAACCGTAGCATAGTAGAGAAGGCTCGCTCACTGCTGTCACATGGTTCTCTCTCAAAAGCTTATTGGCAGGATGCAGTGGAGACAAGTGTCTACTTGAAAAATCGATCACCACACCGCGCGCTTAGTGGTAAAACACCATTTGAAATGTGGTTTAATAAAAAACCAGATCTGTCTCATCTGAAGGTTTTTGGATGCAGAGCGCTGGTTCATGTTCCATCAAGCCAAAGATGTAAATTGGACATGAAAGCTGAGGAACAGATTTTTGTAGGATATTCAGATGATCCTCGTATTTATTATTTCCAGAATGCGATAAGTCCAAGACGGTTACTAAAGTCAAGAGATTTTACATTTTTTGAAAATAACTTTATCGGACTGAAGGAAAATACTGAGCCTGTAGATACTGTAAACTCTGATATTGTCAATTTATTGTCACAGTCACCAACGCCAGCAGTTTTAAGACAAGAAGTACTACCTTCGTCTTCGCCTGGGAGATGTGAGGTAGATGCTCCTAGCATGGATACTTCTTTTCTGGATGCTGAGGATGCTGATGTTGAAATCAGTGAAACAGACGATGTAGAGGTCAACGATGTTGATGATCAGCAATCAGGTGAGTCTGCAGATTCCTCAAATGAATCAAGGCGATATCCTTCAAGAGTTCGCAAACCACCGGATTATTTCTCGTATAATACTATACTAGACGATGGCTGCGATGATCCTAATAGTTATCGGGCTGCGATTAACAGCGATGAAAAATATAACTGGTTTTTAGCAATGAAAAACGAGTATAATGCTTTAGTCAGAAAGGGCACATGGGTTTTGGTTGACAAGCCAAAAGGAAAAACGTATATTCCTAGTAAGTGGGTCTTCAAGCTGAAGCGAGATGCGAAAGGTGGCGTTGTTAGGTATAAAGCGCGCCTAGTAGCAAAAGGTTTTCGACAACGAGAAGGTGTCGACTACCACGAAACGTTTTCTCCGGTTGTACGCAACTCGTCGTTGCGAACTTTGTTAGCACTTGTAGTGCAGTATGATTATAAGGTCTGGCACATGGATGTGGACACAGCTTTTTTGAACGGTGATCTAGAAGAAGAAATCTTCATGACACAGCCAGAAGGTTTTGTAAAGGAAGGGGAAGAGTCGAAAGTGTGTTTATTAAAACGGTCACTTTATGGGTTGAAACAGGCACCAAGAGCCTGGAATTCAAAGTTAAAACAAACTTTGTCGCTCCTTGGTTTTATGCCTACATCTGAACCATGTATTTTTTAAAACAATTCGAACTCAGACTCCTTGGTTCTTGGCTGTATACGTCGACGATCTATTAATTTTGTATAAAAATGAAATTACATTTGACAACTTCAGACGTCAATTTGTAAAATATTTTTCATCTAAGGATCTTGGACAAATTAATTTCTTTACGGGAATAAATATTCATCATGATAAATGTGGAATGAAGTTATCTCAGAGTACTTATATTGAAAAGTTACTGAAGAAATTTAACATGCAAGATTGTAAGGGTGCGTCTACCCCACTCGTCAAGAAACAACTTGAACCTGGTATAGGTGAGTGCGAGCATCCTTACAGAGAATTAATAGGCTGTCTAATGTTTTTGGCTGTGAATACTAGACCAGATATAGCCTACACAGTGAGTTATTTGAGTCAATTTAACTCTAAATTTGATCAGTCACATTGGAATATTGCTAAACGTTGCCTACGTTATCTGAAAGCGACAAAAGATAGTGGTATTACATATAGGAAACAAGAAGGTAATACTACAACTCTGACGGGGTTTTCAGATGCAGACTGGGCAAATTGTTCAACTGATAGACGATCATACACTGGGTTCTATTTTGAGCTTGCAGGCGGCCCTATTTCGTGGGAAGCCAAGAAACAGCCCACAGTAGCTTTGTCGTCCGCTGAAGCTGAATATATGGCATCGGCTACAGCAGTAAAGGATGCGTGCTTTTTAAAAGGACTAATATCCGATATAACAGGTACGTCGCTTAACATAGTTTTGTATACGGATAGTCGAGAGTGCACAAAAATAGCCATGAATCCTGTTCACCACAACAGGACAAAACACATAGACGTAAAGTTTCATTTTGTCCGAGAAAAAGTGAACGACAAAACCGTTGAACTTAGGTATATGCCTACCGACAGGTTACCTGCAGATGTTTTGACGAAACCTTTGGGTCCAACAAAGCATCGCAGTTGTTTGCAAATGATTGGTATATCGTAATGGTTTTGTTTATTTTTATTTTTTGCCTTTGTATTATGAGTGCCATGGAATTATCTTTTTGAGGGGGCATGTTGTATATTAATACTCTTTGTACAAAAAGTTATGGTTAGGAGTCTACTGTTTATTCTTGTCACTTGTAGGTCTAATAAAGTCAATTCAACATTCTGCTGCTTTATATTCTTTTTACCATTTACATTATCACAACACATCTACTCAACCAACAACAGGCCAACCGACCATCACAACGGGACCTGTGTACAGCTTACCACACCAACACGAAACTATTGAGTTATACCAACTGGAGCCTAGGTCCTGAGAGGCGCCAGAATGTTCAACCATGAACATACCATAGTTACACGCGCCAACAACAGCATCACAGCGTCAGCATTAAGAGCGACATACATTCGGTCCACGCGTTGGCATCACCGGCACACCGTCAGCGCTAAGAAGTGGCCTACTTTGATCTTCGCTTCATCGGCTCAATACACACACGACACACATGTAAATAGGCATCAATGTGTATTTACCACAAAATTTGTATATAATTAAGTTAATTATTGTAATAAAACAGTCATCAAGCTGGAGCCGAGTGTGATTCATCTCCTATATCTCCTCTCACTGTGGCCAAGACACCTTTCGCCATCATCGATCCCAAGAGTCTGGGGGATCGGCAGTGAGAAAACCATTTCCTGTGTACATTGCACGACGTACACGAAACCCTCTTCCTACCCAAATTCCGTCTGTAACCGTAGGTCTCCTTGTGACAGACTTCCCTCTCGTATAACCAACGTAACTTACGTTTGGTATGGTTTGTATGGTAGGCTAGGGCGTTAGGATAACTTCAACTAGGGAGCTAGGTAGGTAATTACTATAGAGTTAGGATAACTAGGGTGTTTAGTGATTATTGTAGGGCTAGGTTTGGATTCAGTTGGGACTTGGCTAGGCTAGGCTCAATTATATCAAACGTAGCCACATCGTACGCACTTGGAATAACGGCCGTACTAAGCTGTAAGTCCCGGTGTGTACAGGCGTCTTGTTCTTTGCGAGGTTTATTGGCAACTAAAATCAACATAGAACTGTCTATCCTTATAAACTTTAAATTGGCGTTAACATAAGCCGCCCACCAAAGGACTACTGATAGTCCTTTAAAAAACAATATTAATGAAGTTTAATGCATGCAAAATAAAACTAATTACGTTAAACAATCATATCGTCTGGTACAGTGTCGATTGGTAAAGCACACAACTTTGTGACACATCGCTTGGTTATACTGTCACCGCTCTTTACGCTATACACTCTGGTTAAACCGTCGGGGCCGGGGTGCTTGTCGGTGATGCGTCCCATGGACCATTTTCCCGGCGGGAGATTATCTTGCTTGATCAGCACCACATCTCCCATATTAAACTCTTCTTCGCGTTATAACCATTTTGGTCTTTGCTGCAGTCTCGTTAGATACTCGGTTTGCCATTTCGACCAGAAGTCACTCAACAATTTTTGAGTATATTGCCAGCGTGTCAGATTACTTATTTTAGCGTCTTTTAGGTTTTGGTTTGGGACGGTGACTGGCGCTTCCGTTATCAAAAAATTACCAGGTGTTAGTGCTTGCATGGTGTCGTCATTTATTGGGCATAACGGACGCGAGTTTAGGCATGCTTTTATTTCGCAGAGAACCGTCGTCATCTCTTCAAACGTCAAATTTGTAGTGAGAATCCTCTTCATATGGTGTTTTATGGATTTTACTCCGGCTTTCCCTATGGAAAGCCGAAGGACTATTCCTCCGAAGTTAGGTGAAAGTTAGGTGCCGGTATAAAGTGCCACTGAGTTCCGTCATTGGCAAGTAATTCAGCGATTTTTCCATCAAATTGCAAACCAGCTTCTTTCCAGGCTTCATACAATTGTTTGTTGGCACCAATAAAATTTCGTCCTTGGTCGCTCCACAGATTTATGCATTTTCATCTGCGGCTACAATACCTTTTGAAGGCACCTATGAATGCTGCTGTAATTAGGTCACCAACCAATTCCAAATGAAGCGCCTTTGTTGACATGCAAACAAATATGGCTATATAGGCCTTGCTAGTTCTGGCTCCTCTGTCCTTACTCATCAATACTTGGAATGGTCCCGCAAAGTCGACACCTGAATTGAGGAATGCTCGTGTTGGTTTCACCCGTACTTTTGGTAAGTCACCCATTACTTGTGTTCTCACTTTAGCATTTAGTTTAGCGCATACCAAACAACGATGGATGTATTGTTTGACCAGCGTCTTTGCTCACAGTATCCAATACTTGGATCTGAGGTAAGTAAGCATCAACTGTATTCCACCATGCAACGTCTTCGAGTGAGCTTCTGCTATTATAAGATAAGTGAGTTTGCTGTCTCAACCCAGAATGATCGGATGCTTGCATTCATCACTCAACTCTGAGTTCCTGAGCTGGCCGCCCACCTTGAGGACACCATTCTCGTCAAGGTAAGGATTTAATTATTTTAATTTGCTTGATTTTTTTACTCTTTTCTTTCCCTTTAAGCTTTCTATCTCTTCTTTGAATTTTTCCTCTTATTCTATTTTTATACAGATTTGCAGGGCGTATTGGAGTTCTTCAGTTGTGATTGTACTATCTATTTTTTTATTAAATTTATTTTGTTTCAGGAATCTTAGGCAGTAGGTGATTGTTCTCAATAATTCAGTCAGTGTATCAAAGTCATTGAATTGTGCGGACAATCTATTACTTTCTTCGTTGTCGTTTTTTGTTATTTTCAGAGCTCGTATGGTGCTTTTCTTTCTCTCTAGTTCTGTTGGTGTTATGCTTAGTCTAGTGAACTGTATCTTCTGGTGCAATAACTACCGTGGTCCGTTCCACCACAGGTCGCAATCTTTCAAGTTAGCTACTAACATACCCCTTGATGCAATATCAGCTGGATTATCGTGAGATTGGACATGGTGCCACTGACTCCAACTTACATTGGTTGTGATCTCGACAACGCGGTTTGCCACAAACGCCTTCCATTTGTTCGGATCTCCATGTAGCCAGGAGACAACAATAGATGAATCTGTCCAAGCATAAATTTGTGTTGCAGGTATCCTCATTGCTTGCCTTATTTGCTTCAGTAGTTTGAATAGAAGCAAAGCTCCACACAGTTCTAGTCGAGGCAATGAAATAGTTTTCAAAGGAGCTACTCTTGTTCTTGCGGCAATGATTGTGCTTTTTACTGTGCCATTAGAGTATGTGACTCGGCAGTATGCCACAGCACCATATGCTTGTACAGAAGCATCGCAGAATCCGTGGATTTCGACAGAATCCTTTCTTGAGCTAAACGTTTCCATCCATCTATTTATGTAGATTCCGTTAACATTTTCAAGATCAGATCGTATTGTGGCCCATTTTTCAGCCAGTGTCGTATTCAAGATTTCGTCCCAATCAATCTTTTCTTGCCAGAGTTGTTGGATTAAAATCTTCGCCATTACAAAGCAAGGTGCAATCCATCCGAGCGGGTCGAATAATTTTTGAATATCGGATAGAATGCTTCACTTCGTGATTGCTTTGCGATAATTGGTAAGTTCAGGTTATATTCGAATTGGTTTTTACCCATTGTATGCCCAGGGCTTTAACCATTCCATCAATTTTTAGTTCTAGATGTGCATTGGATGATCTTTCGCAGTCTCCATGAAATCGCGGTTGTTCGAAGACCATTTTTTAGTTCGAAGCCACCTAGACGCAGTAACTTTTTGAGATCTTGACTAATTCTTATAGCTTGTTCCAGATCATCGTGTCCGGACATAACGTCGTCAACGTAAAAATCTTCGCGCAATATCTTTGCAGCTTCAGGATATTTGTCACCTTCATCATCAGCCAATTGCATTAGTGTCTTTACGGCGAGATAGGGTGCGGACGCCGTTCCAAATGTCACAAATGACAAACAAGTCCTTAAATGTAGGCCATTCTTCGTAGTTACCGGAAAACGGAGGGAGTTGTATATTAGGTAGAATCACCTTTGCCCGTAATTTTCCATCATACGACGTATTGCTGCATGAAGGTTGGTCAGTCGTCTTCGAAGTACACGAAGCCAACATCTCTCTAAGATCTCCTAACATACATAGGTATAAGTCTTCATGAAGAAGGAATTCTTCATTCACGTAGTACGGAATAACTCCACGTTGTTCCCGAGTTGTACTTTTCAACAGATCATGGTGTGTGTTCTTAAAAGCTACCCAGTATTCTTCAATCGTTTGAATACAAGTTTGTAAACATCCAGGTTTCGATAACCGTTCTTTTGGGCACTTTTTAAGGTTTATTTGAGTCTTCTTGAGTATTGACGCCAAATCTTCTAGTACACTTAGCGCTTGGTCTGCTTGGTTTGCTTGACTCGTCATTGTTTACGTGTAACCACAAGAATCTTCAAATATATAATAGTCTATTTCCTAAGTTATTAATGTTCAAATGATACACCAATACACTTTGTACACACACTAATTCACCAGTTCTAAGAAATCCGTGCAAAATAACACCAGATGGTCCCTTATCTCTCAATGGAATGCGGTTTTTTTGTTCTCACGGCGACACTCCGTCAATGCTTAATGAGGTTTGATCCGGCTCGTATTCGACCATATGTTGTCGTGATAAGGTTGACTTTCGGTTGTGCTGTGTCAATGTATTTTAAAATGAAAGGCGTCTTGTTCTTTGCGAGGTTTATTGGCAACTAAAATCAACATATATCTGTCTATCCTTATAAACTTTAAATTGGCGTTAACAAAGTTATAATAAAATCTAATTTCTTACTGTTGAAAGAACCCTTTTATTTTACAATATAACTGATCCTGTGCCGTCATATATTTTTCAACATATTGTAATACTTCACCATCCAGTTTTATGTTGGTTTTTGTGTGGTTGGTCATAGTATTTGTTTTGGTGACGTTCATTTCAAGGCCTACTAGTCTGCTAGCTTTGTTAAGGCCACCGTAGGGCAAGCAACCGGCCTTGGTTACCGTAGGGAAACCAAGGCCGGACGCGAGAGGTCGCTGCCGCCGATCGCCGCTACGAGGACACGGCGGTGCTCTGCCCACGCGGGGCATCTCCACCGTGTGCTCCACCGTGTCCTCCGGTCGATCCTCACAATGGTAGCACCCGGGCGTTTCCTCCCGCCCGATTCGGTGCAGGAACCTCTCGAAACAACCGTGTCCGGTGAGAACCTGCGTCAGGCGGAAGGTGAGGGCGCCGTGGCGCCTCTCTAGCAACTCCTCAAAGAGGGGACTTGTCGCCACTATTGTGGCGTGCCCTGCACGGGGTTGCGACAGGCGTTCTCTCCATGTCGCCATGAGATCGCGCTGGAGGTCTGTCCGCTGAGCGACGATTTGCCGCGGCATCGGATCTACCCCCCGGCGTAGTGCCTCCACGCCCCATTTATGAAGGCGCGCGGGGACTATCGCCTCCAGATCCTATGGCGGCAATCCGGCAAGGAGGCTCGCCGCCTCGCCGGAGATCGTGCGGTATCCCCGGACTAGCCTTACGGCTACCACCTTTTGGGGCGCGTTCAGGTAGTGGGCGGCTCGCCGCCTCAAGGAACGCGCCAACACCGGGGCCCCGTAAAGGGCCATGGATCGCACGACCCCCGCGTAGAACCTCCGGCAGGAGGCGTTTGGACCCTCAGGTTGGGCAAGAGCCGCTTGAAAGCAGCCCCGTCCCGTTCCAGTTTGGGGGTTCAAACTCAAACTCAAAGCCTTTATTTCAAATAGGCCGGAGACTGGCACTTTTGCATTGTCAAAAATAAGCTACCTACAGCTACCGGTCCAAACGTCGGAAATGCTCCACGAAGTTCCACGGGCTGTCGAGGACGAGACCCAGGTACTTCAACGTCGGCTCGAGGCCGATGGGAACCCCTCCCATGAAAGCACATGGCCTCGGACTTGTGCAATGCCACCTCGAGACCCAATTGACCGGTCTGTCCCCTGTATCGGTAATTCGGTCTCTTTCTTCGACTTATCTACTGCCAGTCACCTGCATTCTCGCTTAATGGTTTATTGTATTTTATCCTCGAGTCCGGTCCGAATGTCTTACTAGTATCGCAATTATAGCTACTCGCCTCTGTGGGTAGATGAATTGCATTATCAAGTAGCTGCCGTGCACAGCTGTTTATTATCACTGCACGGTGACATTGATATTATGCTATCTTTCTCAGCATTTTCACAATTTATTATTGACGGTGTTTTATCTAAACAATCCACGAGACACATTTTCGGATAATACTTGGCTAGATGCAACACAATCAACCCGCTTTGTTGTTTCATTGTGATGACCAATCGTCTTTAGTGTACATGCACCTAATGAAAGACGTAGCGTTTCTTGCTTGTTACCCAGATCAAGTTTGAGTTTTTCTAGCAGCTGGTCTGTAGTGACGGCAGCTACGTCACTACAGACCGATTTGATGTTCTTCACGAAGTAGCAACATATCCTTCAGGATTTGGGAAACATCTAGGTGGCCGAACGTGATAGGGGGAAAACTCTCGGGGGCCTGTGATCTGGGAAAGCTCCCAGATCACAGGCCACAAACACTAGTACGGCATCCGAGTCCACCACTTTCAATAACGATATTATGTCCAGCTAATCACGTTTTTCCTTGCCATCATTTTTACGAATGATTTTTCGCTTCGCTGCGGGCAGCTTTTCATACATTAAAATTTCGAGTTTTATTTCCTCAGACGTAGATACACATATTTTATTTAACGTATTTTCGTCCGCAACAGACAATTTATTCTGCACATACGCTAACTATTCGTCGATAACGACATTGCACGAGTTACATTTCACAACCGTTGTCATTTTTTAATGCATCCTGCCGGTAAGGATGCGCATACGCTACTGAGCGCATACGCTATAATGTAGCTTCTTGTTAGTGAAAGAATTTTCAAAATCGGTTCAGTAAATCCAGACATTACCGCCTATAACCTCACAAACTCATAAAGTTTACCTCTTTACAATATTAGTATAGATTTAATTTAAGCTGTTCGGTTTTTTAGACAAAAAGTTAAATCTCTGTGTACGATATTGTAGTAGAAAAATATATACTCTGAACTTGTATCGAAGTAAAGCAATAAACGTAGATTTTTCTTTTTATTGAAGTTCTTCTGGCAACAATCACAAATGTATCCCAAGTTGCGAGTCACAGCGGCAACGGGCGGCGGCGGGATTCCGCTCACAAACAAAGAATAACTTTAAGCCACTTAAAAGTCTAACAGCGCAACTTCAGCTTTAAAACCGTTTGACCTAAAAAAAGTCGTCTTTCCGTGGCGGACGGGAGCGGTCGGCTGCGACTGGTTGCGACGCTTGGCAGCGCGCTCAGTCCGGATTACTTAGCGAAAGTAATGTTCTCCAACGTGCAATTCAGTTAAGTTTGTTGCCACTTGTTTGTTACAGTTAGTTTCACTCTCACATAGCGACCGCGTCGAGCCTAGGCTTGCCTAAATGTAAACTCACTGTAAGTAAAGGTGTTCAACAGCAATGCTCTGGACTCATTCGTTTTCAGTTTGCACGTGTGATGATAACAATCAATACGGGACGGTGTGCAACTGTGCGTCGACCACCCACATCATTGGTATACACAAGACAAGTGTGTCACATTGATCGTAATTTATTATTTTGACTGTACCTATTCGACACTTATATCAGCACAAAACCAATCCGGCACAATGGAGGGATGTGGTAATCTCGGCAAAACGAGCTTTCATCCGGCAAAGGATAATATCGTAAAGGGATACGTGGTGGGATTGAAACGTGAAAAAGTGCGGAGTGATGACCTCAAGCCGACACGTCGACGCGACGAGGATGCTCTGCGCGCATTTGTTTTGAAAAACATTGGTAGTGCGAGCTTTTGTTACGCAAGGAACGTTCGTTAGCAATCATAGGTATTAGAATTCCCGGTAATTCATATACTCATCAGATTTATGTTCTTTACGTGACAAACGTGTTGTGACATCACTATTTAGTAAGTAATTAGTGTGTACACCACTAGTGATTGTCTATGATGGTAGATACTTCCAGCAGCTCACTCCTGTCACTACCATATCTGCTGATGTCCGTCTACAATAAAATAATAATAATAATAAATAAATAAATATCGCTGGACATGACATACAGCACCATCTAGGTGCCACATTAAGCAACGAAGCTTGTGTCGTGGACACCAGATAGTTGATAATACTACATAGATACTTTTTGTTTGTAAACGCATACTTATTATACATATAAACATCCATGACACGGAAACAAATGTCCATGCTCATCACACAAACATTTGCTCCTACCGGGCTTCGAAACCGGGACCCTAAGAACGTAAGGCAGCCTCACTACCGCTGCACCATTCGGGTCGTCAAATACAACGACAATACAATGTGTCTGTATTAATTACGTGTCTGTTATAAATATACCAAGTGTACCTAATGGTATTTTTCATTCAACTAACCAACATAACATGGTGTCAGAAGTGGGATTCGAACCCACACCCTCATAGAGGCCTACATCAAAATTGCAATACTCTAGGTGAGAACCGTCCTGGAGAAAACGAAGCAAATCAGTTAAAGGAGCGCAGGTTGGAGCGTCCTCATTCGTGTCATTCTGAGCAAAAAAATCAGCTGTTCCATACATTTTAACCGTGTAGGTATAGCATTTTTGTATACAACAACTGTTTTTTTTTTAATAACCCATGAAACATTTTTATGTAGGGTTCAGAATGATGTACTGAATACTCGTGGTAACCGTTTTCGCGTCGGTGTCCCTTTCACCCCGTTTAATGACTCTCAGGTATATAATGTTTCGTTCACAATAAGATTGTGTTTCCTCCTTTATTAAACAGGCACTAAGTACTCAACTAACCTAAAACAGCTATAATTAAACCGTTAATTAAAATAAAAAAAAGATAAGCAATGCATGGAGTCTTATAGACCCGTAACGCTTGTGACGGTAATATCAAAGATATTTGAAAAATATATTTATATTCAAATTTTTAAATATCTAGATAAAAGTAACACCTTAACGGATGAACAGAAAGGCTTCCGAAAAAATAAAACCATCAATATGGCAATATAATTATGATGTTTTGAACAATGTAACTTCGAATGTGGACAAAAGAATACCTGTTTGTTCAATTTATTGTGACATGTCTCAAGCATTTGATTATGTCGATCACAATATCTTGCTCAATAAACTGGATGCATACGGTATTAGAGGGAACATACTCAGCTTAATAAATTCTTTTTTACGGAACAGGAAACAGTACGTTGAAGTAACCGATCGCAATACTAAATGCCAACGTACCTATAAGTCTAGTCTTCGCACAGTTGCTTATGGGGTACCCTAAGGCAGCGTCTTAGGCCCTCCGCTGTTTGTACTGTACATACATGATCTTCCAAAAGTTATAAGTCACCCTATGTCACTGTTTGCTGATGACAGCATTGTGACCATTAAGAGTACTGATGATCGAAACCACAACGACGTTGTCACTCAGACAATAACCTCCATAGTGAAATGGCTAGATAATAATAAGCTTAAAATAAATATTGATAAGACGAAATAAATTATGTTTAGTTAACGTGCGAATGCCAATATGACAGTATGCTATGACAATAAAATTATAACACAATTATAGACATCAAAATTCCTAGGTTTAACTATTGACAATAAATTAGACTGGAAATAATAATAATATATATCGCTGGACATTACACACAGCGCCATCTAGGTGCCACACTAAGCTACGAGGCTTGTGTCGTGGTCACCAGATAGTTGATAATACTACATAGATACTTTTTTGTTTTGTAAATACATACTTATTATACATATAAACATCCATGACTCGGAAACAAATGTCCATGCTCATCACACAAACATTTGCTCCTACCGGGACTCGAACCCGGGACCCTAAGAACGTAAGGCAGCCTCAATACCGCTGCGCCATTCGGGTCGGAAAGCACACACGGAGGAGCTAACTAAACGAATTAGCAAATAAGCCTATATATATTCAAACTGACCCTAGTGATTAACATCGATGCTTTAGTCACAGCATATCATGGTTTGGTGAGTTCAGTTTCGAGGTATAGGATGTAGCAAATCTACTTGATCCTATTGAAAATTAAAGGATAAAAGTAGACTTGTACATTTAAAAATTTAATAGAGGTAAATGGATGGTTTACAAGTGAAATAAAAAATACAAGTGATTATAAAAAAGACCTATCAAACCCGCACTCTGGAAGTAGCTTATTGAGTATATACACACGATTAGTAGCACTGTTAATGAAGCACGATCAAACGATGAGGTGGAGATGTAGGACGATTCACGCAGTTCTATCAGGTCTGCTTCACAGGAAGGTGGCGTTTTGAAGAACGGGAGTAGAGGTCCTGGTAGATCTTTGAGTTGGATCACCAGCTTTTAGACCCAGGGCAGCTCCGCGAGATTAACAGCAGGGATGGCACACAGACAGTTTTTAATAATAAGATTAGGAGTAGTAGTCCCAGGTGTATCTTTATATGGATCACCTTGAAGAATTGGTCTTGACTCCAATTTGAAGAATTCCTTCAGTATCACATTCAAGAAACGGTCTCTCCTCTGGTCTAGTCTAGTCTAGTCCAGAGAGTATAATCACTACGTTTAGTCTGACCGGTGCGTCAGCTCGTTTCCACAGTAGTCTCCTTCCATTTTTGAATCTCAGATTTTCTTCTTGCGGCCATATAATCATCTCATCTGACGAGAGTAGTCGACCAGGACATAACAGACTTACTTCATAAAACCATGAGTGCGTAAATAATTTATAAATATAATTTAAAATTAAGTTATTAGTAAACAATCATTATTATCTATAAAATACAATATTTCAGCTAAACATTGAAAAATATAATTAAGAATAGATAAACCAAAGAGTATTCATCATAGATTAAGCTAGTAAGAAACTCTATGACAGAAAGAAAAAGTAACTGACAGTTTGGCAAATCTGACGTACATGTCACAACATTGAAAATTATGAAAATTTATATTTTATTTCAGCAAATACAATGAAAACGAATCGTATTTAGATCGATTCGCTGAGTATAAATAAACAAATCAATAAAAAAGGATGATAAATGGTATATGGTATGACAATTGTAAGTATAGAATAAAGTGTAAGTATAGCATATACTATAAGGATAATCATAGAGCACCCCGACTAAATGGGTTAGGTTAGGTTAGATAGGTGACCAACCACGCGCGAGCAGAGCGAGCGTAGCGAGCGGTGCCGCGGCAGCGGCCTGCGAGTGCTACATCCAAGTTGAGCGCAGTTTAATTGCTTTGTTTGGGTTAGTGTATCCTGATAAGATTGACCAGTAAACCGGTTTGGCCTAGGACAAACTAGTTTGGCCTGAAATCGGGTTTGGCCGGTAACATATATGCATTCCATTAATATAATTTGCAAGGTTATCAATTTAAATGTCAATGAAATTATGAATATTTGTACGCCTTCGGGCATAATATAGCGCGCTTGTAATCTTCTATAACGACTATTTATTGTACCTGTGTTAACAAATGATTAAATGACTTATGACTTATGTACTTGCTGACTGAGTGCGTTACAATTACCCAAAGTTCACTGTCCGAAGAAGGTAACACGAAAACAAAAAACATAGGTACATAAAACCTCTAAAATGGTACAGAAAATCTAAATAACTTTACTTTTAATGTAAGTAGAATGTTTCGTTGCGTCGGGGGACAGAATTGTTTATCACTTTCTGTGCGTGTCTCATCAGCTTGTACAAAGCCGTTTTTTCTCAGCAGTAGTACTTCAATACTCCAATTTTGTACTAGGTATTGAACTTCAACATTTAAGACTGTTTACATTTAGAATTATAAATATAGATTATGATATGAACCTGACCACGCAGCTTGTATTCGCGTGTGTTCGTCAAAACGCATCGTATAAGTCCAAACACAAGGTAGATGTCTTACACCGTTGAGGAGTGCTCCAGGTGGGTTGGGTATCCTGCATGATCCTGGTGATGCCTGCGCATCATGTTCGGATGTTGGTTTTCATACTCTTGTAATTTCATTGACAAATGACAAGATTTCAAATTTTGAATCGATCAGACCGGGATTCGGTCGTGGCCCACCTGCTTAGTTCACTTGGGTGGGCGGGCGCTTTTACTTGCCGGTGGTCCACCTCAGTCCCTCTAGGTGGACCACGGGCACTTTTTCTTGCCAGTGGTCCACCTAATAATATATAAAATAATGTAAATATGTCCCACGGAAGTGTGGAGGTCGAGGCTTTTTAAGTGCTAAGACTCTCCACAATCGCGAGATATGCAATCTCAGGGAAAACTTTCTAGAAGCCGACGTGAGGATGCATCGAGATGTGGTCGCGGTGGACAAGGAGACCCCGCTCTCCTTGGCTAAAGAGAACTGGTGCAGACCTGTAGTGCTTGACACTAACGACTGCAGGTAGGTATGGTAGAGCAAGGAGCTTCATGGACGATTTTTTCGAGCCCTGCCCAAGCAGGGCTGGACGCTGATAAGTCTACTTGTTCTTGTGAACTCTAAAACACAGGCTTGTGGAATCGGATGTGCCGTACTACAGGTATGTGCCAGATCCAGTTCTTGAGAAAGACTATGTCACGCTGTACTGGGATCAATCCATCATCACTGACAGGACTATTGTAGCCAATAAGCCTGATATAGTGGTGGTGTATCAGAGCGGCACGTAATGATTGTTGACATAACGGTCCTACGTGACGAGAACCTCGTGAAAGCCGAGAAAGATAATCAAATCAAGTTTCTTGACGTGGCTAGGTTGTCAACATGTGGGATATGGACTCGGCGATCATTGTGACGAAGTGCACAAGTGAAGTGTTACTAACATAGTTTTACAAGCACAACACACACACACACACAGTTACTATTTACTAACATAATTTGTACTTTATTAGTATTTGTATATTTAGGTTAAGGTATTTATCTATGGGTCTTTGTTACCTGAAATAAATGGTTTATTATTATTCTCTTCATTCATCTTTATACATATGATTTACATTTTTAAATATTCCTATAGAAATTAATACAAAAAAACATTTAAAAATATAAAAAAAATAGTAGTCCGCCGGTGTCGGAAGCAGGGTCCAGGCTACCGGTGGTTAGGGCTCCAGAGACAGGAACCTCTTCACAAAGCGAGCCCTATCGAGGAGTACTGCCTTCTGAATCAGGCCCTTGATCCAACCGCCTAAGGAGAGCCTCGAAAGATGGTCGTCGAGGCTCTTGACTATAAGGCCAATGGCCGTCACGACAATCGGCACAATGATAGCCAAGTTCACATTCCACATGTCAACAACCTCGTGTGCCAAGTTGAGATATTTTATTTGCTTCTCCTTCTCAGCTTTCACGAGGTTCTCGTCATGCGGAATGGTAACATCGATTATCATTACGCGGCGCGCTGATCGGTCTGTCGCCACTATGTCAGGCTTATTGGCGACAATAGTCCTGTCAGTGACGATAGACCGATCCCAGTACAGCGTGACATGGTCTTTCTCGAGAACTGGGTCGGGCACATACTTGTAGTACGGTACACCAGATTCCACAAGTTTATATTTCAAGTAAAGTTGCTGGTAAATAATCCTAATTATTATTATTATTATGTCCATAATCATATCAGCCCATGGCTTAATTGCCAAGAGCCTCGATCAATACTTGAGGAAGCTCTCGTAAGGCAGCTGGATCAAGGGCTTGATTCAGAAAGCGGTACTCCTGGATACGGTTCGTATTGTATTGTAGTAGGTTCCTCTCCTGAGCCCTAACCCTGACGGTCAGGGCTCCAGAGAGGAACCTCATAATATTTATAAAAAACATGAAACTTGTAAAAAAAAAATAGCCAGCCGGTATCTGGAACAACGTCCAAGCTAAGCCGATACCTGTGGGCTACAATTTTTTACAAGTTTAAATGTTTTTTTTTTTATATTGTTTACATACATTATTTTATATTATACAATAACATTATATTATCTCCTTTATTTATTTCTATACAAATCTTATACATTTTTAAATATTACATTTAAAAATATAAGGTAAGCTAAGCTAACGGTAGCTTATATTTTTAAATGTTTTTTATAATCATGGTTTTCTTTTTATGGAATATTTAAAAATGTATTAAATTTGTATAGAAATAAAGAAAGGAGATAATATAATATTAATGTATATAATAGTGATATATTATTATGATCATCAGGATTTTATTTCCGTGGGATTAATTTTAGGTGGACCATGGCCTATAGACATTTTTGATTTACAAATTCCTTACATTTAGGTGATCCACCGGCAAGAAAAAGTGCCCGTGACCTGGGTGGACACCCAGGTGAATTAAGCAGGTGGACCACGACCGAATCCCGGATCAGACCTGTGGAACTTGTTTGTATCTCTTCATCAACTACAAAAGTGGCGATGATCTTCTAACGGCTAAGCATATTTTCTTGAAACATAGCTAAGATAACTCTCGATTATATAGCTATGATACCACAGGTAGATACAAACATAGACAGGCGCACTGACACACAACATACTTCAAACATAGAACACCCCTGTTTTTTGGCCGGTTTAAAAAATACATTTTCTTTGTTTGGTTTTTACACTTTTAGTTACCGTTTCTGTCGTAATTTTCAGCTTAATTTTGTCAGTTTTAGTTTTCAGCTTTGGTTTTTATTAATGTTCCGGGTCCAGCGCGGATTTCTTTGTTACATTATCATCGGTCAGTTGTTATTTCTTCAACAGTTGTTCGCACAAGTAAGATTTAGTCAATCAAAGCGCACTCGAAGCTCACCCCGTCATATCGTGTACACTTACGAGTAACTAGCAGCAGTGTGAACAGTAGCGGCAGCGGCGGCGTCGGCATGTCGCCGGCGGCCGCACCGCGCCGCACCACCCCGCCTGCACACACAACAAGAAATTAAACATTATGTCCCCTCATTGTAATCGCTTTCAAGTTTTCTTTTTAAATATGACAATATTACGGAGAGGATAAAACACACAGAACAATGTAAAGGTTTGAGGAGGCTTTTGTCCAACATTGGACACAACAAGATATTATAAAAAATGCAATATTTGTCAGATTGGTTGCCTGTGGAAAAGCTCACTTCTAAAAGGTTTTAGTTCAGGGACGTGAAAGATTTTGCAGACGATATAACTTTTTACCCGACTGTGGCGAAGCCCAAAAGGAGGGTCATGTGTTTGCCCTGTAGTATTAGCTGTTGCCCGCGACTTCGTTCGCGTGGAAATTTTGGTGTGTATGTGTGAGACTGCCTCGTTGGTCGAGTGGTCGCAAGCATGACTACTAAGGATGAGGTCTTGGGATCGATTCCCGGGTAGGGCAGTGTTAAAAAAATATGTTTATTTAAATTACATAAAGTTATAACGAACATGATTTGGAGATAACCCTTTAAGCAAGTAGGTGCTTGTGTTAGGGGGCGTCCATTAAATACGTGAAGCAATTTTGGCGATTCTTAACATTAAACAATGTATGCAATTGAAAAAAAAAAAAAACAAAACTGACTTCCAAACAAACACTAAAAAAGTCTAAAATAACTTGACTTTCGGAAGTCGGTGTCTTTGTTTGTAAAACTGACTTTTTTTTATTTTACCATTTTTAGTTGTAGTATACGACACAAATTCTTGTCATGAATTCATGTTTACATTGTAACTAGAAGTTAGTTAAAGTGTAGACTCTGTGTTTATATTGGGTGACTATAATGCGCAGCCTAGCGGGCGGTTTGGAGTTGAACTTTTGGACTTTTGTGTTGAGCAGCAATGGCGTTGTGCCGATATTGAAATATTATCTTCGGACTCATATACGTACGTAAGTGACATTTATGGTTCTCGGAGTTGGTTAGACCACTGTGTGGTATCTGAAGCGGCGTGGCGGTCTGTGGTCGACGCGAAGATATTACACAGCGTTTATTGGTCTGACCATATTCCATTAGAAATAACGTGTAACTTTAATGTACTTAGAAATAAGTCCAAAAGCGTTATAAGTAACCGCAATAAGGTCATGTGGGGTGAAAGGGACTTGCAACAAACTAATTTATATAAGAATTTATGTACGACGAGACTAAGACTGGTTGATTTTCCTTCTCATTTTAGAAAATGTAGTGATAAATTGTGTACTAATGTAGAACATAGATCCATTATTGATAGGATGTACCATGAAATTGTTGACATATTAAGCGAAGCGGCATGTGTTTGTTACTGTGGGCCGGATCAAAACAAAAGAAAACCAGTGATAGGTTGGAACAAACATGTTAGACAAGCGCACTTGGAGGCGCGACTTGCCTTTCAGAATTGGGTGTTATGTGGTGAACCGAAAGAGGGTTGTATGTACGATACCATGAGGGAAACAAATGGGGTTTTAAAAAGTAAACTTAAGTGGTGTCAGGCAAACACAGAACAAATAAAAATGAATATAATAGCGTCTTGTCACAGAGAAAAGGATTTTGGCAAGTTTTGGAAACACACCAATAAACTGAGCGGCAGGTCGAGCCTTCCTGCGAGTGTGGAGGGTGTTAGTGAGTCTGCCTCTATAGCCAATCTCTTTAAAAATCACTTTGCAATGAAGTCCCCTCTAGGGTTAACTGGAGAGTCATTGTCTACAGTAAGGGAGCCAACAACGAAATCATCGCTGGTTAGGGTTACGGCTAAAGAAATAGCTGCAGTGTTGAGAGACATGATGCGCGGTAAATCACCTGGGCACGATTCTCTGAGCATAGAGCATCTGCAAAATGCAGGTGTTCACATGCCCAGAGTGCTGGCTATGTTTTTCAACTTCTGCTTCTCACATACTTATCTGCCTGAAGATCTGATGAAAACCTTAGTTGTGCCGATTATATAAAATCGAACTGGAGACGCGTCGGATATAAATAACTATAGGCCCATATCGTTGGCTACGATCATTGCCAAGGTTTTGGACAGTGTGCTTGACAAACAGTTAAATAAACATCTGTCGCTTCACGATGCCCAATTTGGCTTCAGAGCGGGTCTTTCGACTGAGCACGCGGTACTTTGTCTCAAGCACACTGTCAGATACTACACCGACAGGAAAACTCCCGTGTACGCGTGTTTTCTTGATCTCTCGAAAGCCTTCGATCTGGTGTCCTATGGTGTTTTATGGAAGAAGCTGTACGAGGATACAACACTTCCCGGTGAGATGATTGAGTTGTTTAGGTATTGGTACGGCCATCAGACAAACATGGTGAAATGGGCAGGCTCGCTATCCGATCCGTACGGGTTGGAGTGCGGAGTCAGACAGGGGGGTCTGACTTCACCGAAACTCTTCTGTTTGTACGTAGATCGGCTGATTCGTGAGCTCAGCAGTACTATGGTAGGCTGTTCCATTGACGGAACACTCGTCAATAACATCAGTTACGCCGATGACATGGTGCTGCTGGCCCCATCGATCAGCGCCCTCAGGAAACTCTTATCTGTCTGTGAGCGATATGCGGAGGCCCAAGGTCTCAGATATAATTCGAAAAAGAGCGAGTGTCTGTTGTTCAAGGCAGGCACTAAAGACTATCGCGAAGTGCCACCTGTCACACTCGGTGGGATTGAGTTGCAATGGGTGCAAACTTTTAAATATCTGGGGCACTGGGTCACTGCAACGCAGACGGATGATGTTGACATGGAGAGGGAGCGTAGGGCGCTGTCAGTCAGGAGCAATATGTTGATCCGTAGGTTCGCAAAGTGCTCGAGGGGAGTGAAAACTACTCTGTTTAGGGCATACTGCCAATCTTTTTACACCAGCAGTCTATGGGTCGACTACACGCAAAAGGCTTACAGCGCCTTACGCGTCCAGTACAATAACGCGTACAGGGCGTTGTTGGGGTTGCCACGACACTGTAGCGCATCAGGGATGTTCGCAGAGGCACATATAGACGACTTTTACGCAATCATGCGAAAGCGTGTTGCCTCCTTGATGCGGAGGGTGCGGGGCAGCGCCAACAGCCTCTTGGTCACTGTGGCCGATAGGGCGGAAGGTCTCATTCTCAGACACTGGACCACAACACTGGTACTACCTTCAAATAGTGCCTTGAAATAAATAGTGTTTCTTTGAATTCTTGCCTAGTTGATCATAATTGCCCTTTATTTATTATTTATTTCCTTGTATTTCCTGAATATTGTATAATTATTAATGATTTTGACATGATTAATGGTGATTTTGACATATTTTTAATGATTTTGACATTATTATTATTAATTATTTTGACATTATTAATACCTAAATTATTACCAAAATTTTATGTACCAAATATTATATATATACTAACACTAGTGTTTAAGATGTGTGTGTATTACTAACATATTGGATTGAATGATCTGACAATAAATGATTTATTTATTTATATTTATAAAGTACTCGTCAAGACGAATCATACGATCCCAAATTCGATGAGGTTTTGTCGTTTTATCCAGGAGTTCCTATGGCCACCGTCCAGCTCCATCATCAGAGACTGTGGATTACTCGACTAGTATTATGTTCGCGTGTATGTTTCATCGTCAGTAGTATTTGTTTCACTGTCAGATTCGCTAAGGTGATATATTTCCTGGGTGGTTGATTTGAATTTTTCTCTATCTGCTGCTAACTGAATCCATTCTTCTTTGCTCTTATTGAAATATTCCATGTCTTGTTGGAGTGACTCGTGCCATGTATATTTGATGTATACTGATCTTCCAACTTTTAGCCGTTTCGCCTTGTATCTAACAGCTGCGTGTAGAAAGTGGGGCTCTGGTCGTCGGAGAATGTGCCGTAGTAGAATAACCGTAGGCGTTTGATTTTTTGGTAATTGTTTTTCCCATAAGAATGTCACGTGTTTTTTTTGTTCGGGGGGTTTCGCGTACTCTTTATCATATCTCTAAGAATGAGTCTTTCGTATCTTCTGAGTTTCAATCGGTTTGCCTTTGTGAGTGCCGCTGCCTTAAGACCGTAGGTCATTGCAGGTTCTATGACCATTTTATAGATAAGACGCGCAATTTTCCACTCCATTTTCGAGTTTTTAATGAAGGATATTAGGGCCTTGGAGTTACGCATCGCTTGTTTACATCTGGCGTTGACTGTGTTCTTTCTATTAAGTGTCGATGTTATATACGTTCCTAGGTACTTAATTTCGTCTACCGGTTGAATACTGGTTCCTCCGATTCTAATAAGACTTCGGGTTTCGGTACTGTGTGGGTCTCTGATTACTAGTTTGGTTTTCGTTTCGTTAATGTGGAGTCCGACTGAGTCCAGTAACGGTTTGATTTTGGTGACTATTTCGTCCAGTTCCCTCAGACTGTTTGTTACTATTATCACGTCATCTGCAAAGGACAGTATAATAGGGAGTTGAATCTCATGGTTCTGGTCTAGATGAAGGCATTCTATTTCTTCTTCTAATGCTCTGAGAACGTCGTCCATTACTGTGGTGAATAGTCGTGGGGATAGCGGACATCCCTGTTTGACTCCCTTGCCTTTGTGCGTCGATTCCGTTTGCTGACCAAACCATTTTATGCAGGTGAATTCATACATGCATGTCTTTTTAACTCTATTTGTTAGATATTTCTTAGTTCTAGTAACTAAAATGTCTCTAAGAGAGTTCAAGTCCAGCGTATCGAAAGCTTTTTCGGTGTCTAACGCTAGCACATAGGTTTTTGAGCCTGCTCTCCATTCCTCGTCAAGAATTCTCATAAGTGTGTACATATGATCGTCGGTCGCTCTATTGCGAAGAAAGGCTGCTTGGTAGTTTTCTAGTTCTTTTATTGAAGCATCCAGTTTGCTTAGAAGAAAACTCGCATATATTCTATATCCCACGTTACACATGGATAACTTTCTGTAGTCATTAATTCCGTCTGGATTCGCTTTTTTAGGCACTGGAATTTGGATCGTTTAGTTCCAAGACATTGGTATATCATTGCTTATCCATGCTGCCTGCATGTGTTTTACAATTTCCGATAGCATTTCTGTTGGCAAGGCTTTGAATAGCTCGGATACTACTTTGTCAGTACCTGGTGCTTTGCCGTTGCTCATGATTTTAATGATGTCACTTATTTGCTCTTCTGATAGTTCCTTATTTACGTCTGATGGCTTTTCATTGGGTAGGAGTTCTATGTGTGGGCCTGCTGAATTTTTTAAGTCTTCTTCCCGCCTTGACATGGGTATAAAACGTTGTTTGTTGTTGCGCTTCATGTTCATCTTATGTCTCCTGTAAAAATCGTATGTAATGAGAATCCTCATTCGTTGTGATGGGAGAGTTTTGCTTAGGTTTCTAAAGAATATTTCACATTTTTTCACTTCTTTTTTTATCAATAGTATAAAACAAAGTCGCTTTCTCTGTCCCTATGTCCCTTTGTATGCTTAAATCTTTGAAACTACGCAACGGATTTTGATGCGGTTTTTTTAGATAGAGTGATTCAAGAGGAAGGTTTATACGTATAAAATTGCACCGTGCGAAGCCGGGGCGGGTCGCTAGTTTCTTATATTTTGCAGATGGTTTCTTGCTTCGCTTAGTTGCTTGATTGCAAATGTTTATCTAGGGTAACAGTTTTTGATAAACTTGGCTTTTTGTAGTTTTGCGAGCGCGATTCTATATTTTAAGGGAATCCTATGGGACTATTTGGCTATTTTTCTTTTTTTTTAGATTTATTTCTTGAGGTTCGCCTTTAATTTCCTTTTGATATTCTTTCATTATTTCCGCACTTTGGAGTCGACTATAGTCGTAATTTCTGTAGTTGAATTCCAGCTCAGGTTTGTTCATTTTTTTCTCGTGGGATTTCTGCCTATGCAGTGTCGAATTTTTTCCACCCTCTTGAGGTTCAGAGTAATAATATCCGTCAGAATAATGTTATGGTCTGATATTTTTTTTTTTTTTTTACACACACAAAAACACAAACACACATACATAAAGGTGGTAAAGTAAGGAGAAAAAGTTTCATTTTTATTTTTAATTGTTTTAATTTTTGTTTAAATTATTATTGTTTTTTTGGTGTTAGAGTCGGTCTTTTTATTATTTTTGGCTTTTATATAAAGTAGCAAGAAGACAGTTCAAATAATTGTAAACAAACTTAACATCTAAAAATTTTGCATATACTATGCGAATTTATGCGAATTTACGCTACTACCTACAACTTATAAAAACTCAATGAACAACAATTTGAATGTTTGATACATTTACCCACAGTTTTGATTTGTAATATTTAAAAAGTAGATTATCTAATTACTTTCTCTCAAAGCGGCATTTATAATATTGTTAACTGAGAACGAGTTAACCTGTCCCACCGTAATACAGTTTATAACTAGTACGGGGGTCAGAGTGAATCGGTTTCGTAACAACCAGAACTTATTATTGTGTACTTAGTAACTAATTGGGTATCTGATCTTTTAGCATCCTAGAAAATAAGTACTAGTGTTAATTTTTTTTTTTTTTTTTTTAAGGTTGTTATTCTTTTGGCTAATAAAGATTATTATGATTATGATATGATTATTTTTTCTCCACTCGCAGCAGTAAGTATATGGTCAATTTGCGATTTTCTGTTTCCAGATTGCCACGTTATTTTGCAGCTTCATATGCCTCGTGATGTATCTAATCTAAGGTTTTCTCTTTGTATTAAGTATATCTAATAAGATTTCCCCATTGGTACTCGATACTGTGTGCAACAGATTGGCACCCATTTTATTAGTCGTTTGCTTTCTATTGGTGTTTATGTCTTGCTTTCCTATGTGCGCATTAAAGTGTCCTAGGATGATCATGTTTGACTCTTTTGGCTTTGCATTGATGCAGTCGATCAGATCGGAAAATGTCTTAATTGGCTTAATGCTTGGTATGTGTGTTGTTATTATATATAAATTCACAGATTGTCCTTTGCAAAGAACTGTTATAACTGCTGCCATGATGTTTGTATTTCTCCTTGTTATTTGAATTGTTATAATTGTGTCTTTTTTTACAAGTAACGCGAGGTCGCGGCGTTTGGTGGAGAGCCACTAAGGTGCCAAGTGTAGTGTTTTGAGTTAAATAATCCGGTACTCAGGTTTGTTTCCTGTAAGCTATGTGTATCCCTTTATCTTTCAAGGTTTTGTCAATGTTATTTTTCGTGCAATGTGTGGCGATGCCTCTAACATTCCAGGTTGTGATTTTGACACTATTAATATCTGTATCTATGGCAGGGTGGAGGTCTTAGTATTGTATATCCGGTGTTGTCGAGTTGTTCAGCTGGCGATAACATTGTGTTTGTATTTAGCGTATTGTGTAGTGTGCGTTCTGTTGCAGAGTCTTGGGAATTAAGTGTGCTAAGAAGCCTATCATAGTGATTATTGTGATATAATAAGTTAATAGTGGCTACGGCGTGTTATGGATCTCTGGGTCGGTATGTAATGGGATCACTAGGCCTAGCTTGGTGTAATTTACATTGTTGTAGTAGTACTCGGCTGCTGCAATGATGATATCTTCACCACCCCAGACGCCATACCCCCTATTTTTTTTAGCCTCGTTGCATGAACAACATATTTGTGTTTATTCCTCGTATTTACGTTGTGGATATCACTGTATTTTTTAAACAAATTAATATTTGTATGTGCGTACAAAAGGTTTTCATAAATAAATTGAGAGGGGACAGTAAGTATATTAATCTCTTTAATTTTTTCTCTGAGGGTGTGTCTAGGACTTAATTTATAAATTGAACGAATTGCCCTTTTTTGCAAAACAAATATTGTCTGAATATCGGCGGCATTGCCCCACAAGAGAATACCGTACGACATCACACTGTGGAAATAACTAAAGTAAACTAAACGGGCTGTCTCTAAATCAGTTAAATCACGAATTTTTCTAACGGCGTATGCTGCAGAGCTAAGCTTTTTTGACAATTTGTCTATATGGGGGCCCCACTGAAGCTTGGCATCCAAAGTTATGCCTAAGAACACTGTGTTATCTTCCGGTTTCAACTCTTCATTCTTGATTAGTACACTAGTTTCCACTTGTCTTACGTGGGGTATCGTAAACTTAATACATTTAGTTTTTTTCTCATTTAGGAGTAGATTGTTAACATTAAACCAATTAACGACTTTTGCCAGGGCGCTATTAACATCGTCCGTAACTAGCTGCTGACGTTTGAGTTTAAATAAAAGAGAAGTATCGTCTGCAAACAACACTATGTCATGATTAAAAAAAAATAATAAATGGGCCAAGAATTGAGCCCTGGGGTACCCCCATTCTTACTACGGATCCGGGAGACCTTTTCCCGTAAACATCAACTCTCTGAATCCTATCGCTCAAATATGACGCAAGAAGATCCAGAGAGGCGTTCCGGATTCCGTAGTGGTGTAGTTTCCTGATTAATGTTTCATGAAGAACGCAATCGAAAGCCTTAGACAAATCGCAAAAAATGCCCAAAGCATCGCACTTAACTTCCCATGCATTATAAATGTGCCCTAAAAGTTCAACACCGGCATCAGTAGTTGAACGACCCCTTGTAAAACCGAACTGTTTCTTATGCAATAACTTATGTTTATTGAAAAATCTTTGCATTTGTTCTAAAATTAGTTTTAAAAAAATTTCACTGAAGGTGGGTAGTACCGAAATGGGTCTATAATTAGTGGGGTCTGATTTACTACCCGATTTAAACAATGGTATTATTTTACTATTTTTCATTAGATCAGGAAACTCACCACGGTCAATACAATCGTTAAATATTACAGCTAAAGAAGGAGCTACAATGGTTATAATGGACTTAGCAACGTCCACAGAATGACCCCATAGATCGACGGTCTTCTTAACATTTAACGTGTGAAAAGTTTTAATTATATCTTTACAGATGACATATTGAAAATTAAATTCGGAATCACAGACTGAAACGTTTTCCCTTAATAAAGACTCGGCAGCAGCAGGTGACGAGTTTAGCGATTTTGTAGTCGATACGGGAATATCCGCAAAGAAATTTTCAAATGCTGTGGCAACTTGAGTGTCTGAATTCAAAATATTATCGCCAATAGCAAGGCTGTAGTCACTATCTCGATTGCAAGACTTTCCCGTTTCGCTATTAATAATGTTCCATGTCATTTTAATTACATTACTACTGTTTTTAATTTTTGAACTCAAATAACGTGACTTTACTATAAAACAAACTTTTTTAAATACCTTAGAATAATTCTTAACATATAACTTAAATTCTACAGTGTTTATATACGTCCGTTCTTCATACAGCTCATAAAGTCGTTTTCGACTCTTATGAATACCAATGGTGGCCCAGTCGTTGAAAGAAGCGTTACTATTAACCGAGATTGTCTTAGGAACAAACGTGGTTTTAAATTCTGTGCAATACATACTAAAAAAATCGTTATATTGTTGGTTGGGATCACCGTTATTTGACAAAGGTGGTAATTTAGACAAAAGTTTAGTTTTAAAAGTTTCCAGGCGATTTTTAGTTTTTGGATTAACAATGATATCCTTCTTAGTGACTTTCTTGTTTACATTAGGAATTGTGATCAATTGCCCACAATGATCTGAATCTATTAAGTTAATAATTACTGTGTGGGTAGGTATGACATCTGTGTAAATATTATCGAGGCAAGTGGCACTAGTGGGGGTTATTCTAGTGGGCTCCAGAAATTTGTTTTCAAGATTGTGTGGGATACAGGGTTTCTTCAATAAAATATTGCAGTCTTGTGTAACTATTAATCGTCTTTTATTTTCTTAAAAATCTAAGCACAACGTCTTTTGTCCAGTTCGTCGTCTCAATATGGCGTCTTTCCAATCCCTTCTCCCTTTCCTCGTCTCTCGCTCTCTCACTCACACACAGCGCTCTCTCCCTTACTTTCATTAACGTTTCATTTCCCACATTCGGCCATCCGACCTTCATGTCTGTCCTCAGACATGCTGGACAGACTTTCATTCCTCGTTACATTCTTACTTAAACATCATCCTTCATTGACAGTCGTCCTCATTAATCAAAACAACTTAAATACACAAAACAAAAACATTAGCGACAAAAGAAATAACAATTTTAATCTTACATGAGTAATTCTTAACTAAAGGTTTCATGTGAACACAATGCAATGGTTAACTTCTTAACACATGTTATAAACATCATCATAACTCAAGCACTATTTTAAAACAAAACAGTAGTAAGTTAGCTTACAATATTGACCAGCTTAGGAGATTGAACTGCAATTTAAATTGCAAAACAAATGAAATGAGTTTCTCTTGAACACATGATACAAACCAAAAAAAATAAAAACATCTTTCATTCCATCTTACATCCATACATCATCGCAAACAAAACACAACATATTTACTCATAGTTTTCACCGTTGTCAGGCCACCTCTTCATTCCATCGGCTGAGCAAGTTGTCTTCATAGGACCTTCAGATGTGACATCATCTTTCTCGACATCATAGCGGTCCTTTCGTTTGACCTTAGTAATCCTATATGGGCCTAGGTACTTCGGCTTTAGCTTTAGTCCTGGGCCAAATTGTGTTCTTTGTATTGCTACTCGTTCTCCTACTTCATACTTAGTACTTTCTTTTCTTTTTTTATTGTAAGTACTTGTGTTTTCCTCCTGAATTTTTAATATTTGTTCTTTAGCTTTTTTTCTTAATTCTTCTCTTTCTTCGTTGAATTGTTCCAGACTTTCATACTGTAATAAATAAATTAAAGGTATGTCTTCTTTGGATTTCATCTTGACGCCTGTTAATAGCTCAAATGGACTAGTGTTAATACTTCTTTGGAATGTGCTATTTATTGCCCGTTGCAATTGACTTACATGTTTGTACCACACTGATGGATCTTCAGCACATAACTTTGTTAGAGTTGGTTTAATGATTCCATGTATCCTTTCCACCTGTCCATTTCCTCGTGGCACTCCTGTTGTTATTTTGATGTGTTGTATATTCTCACTCTCACAATATTCCCTAAAGTCGTTGCTCGTAAAAGCAGTACCCCGATCACTTATAATCCTTTCTGGGTTCCCAAATGTCTGTTGGTGGATTTTAAGCTTGTCCAGAGTTTCACTACTGGTAGTACTCTTTGTAGGGAAAAGCCACACGAATTTGGTAAAGGCATCAACTATTGTAAGAATGTGATTATACCTCTTTCTGGTCTCAGTCATTGGTCCGATGTGATCCATGTGAAGGGTATGCAGAGGGCTTCCCTCCTTTTGAATAGGGTTAAGAAAACCTTCCTGTTTACCCTGCTTCTTTGATGCTAGTAGGCATGGTATACAGCTCACAATAAAGTCATCAATCTTCTTGCCTATATCTTTGATGTAGAAATCTTTAACCAGAATTTCCTTCATTTTCCTCTTACCAAAATGGCCATTAGCATGCACTCTTCTTATGACTTCTCTTTCCATGCTTCTAGGAATGACTAGCTGCTTCTGGTAGCCCTTGTATAGAATATTGTTTTGTAACCAATAATCTAAATAAGATTTTTCTTTTACAATTTCAATTATAGCTTTCAGTCCTTCATCCTGGATCTGTGCTCCCTTGACTTGGTCATGAAGACTTACTACCACGGCTGAAATATAAGGGTGTCTGCTCAATGCATCCACATGCCTCATCTTTGAACCCTTTCTATGCTCAACTTCAAAGTCATATTGGTCTAGAAACAACACCCATCTTGCAATCTTAGCTGATAAGTCTTTCTTCTTCAGAGTTAGCGCAAATGCTTGACAATCTGTAACAATCTTGAAATGTATGCCGTACAGGTAGTGACGAAATTTCTTGACAGCCTCTATTATTGCTAAAGCTTCCAGTTCATAGCTAGAGTACCTTTGTTCAGCATCATTTGTCTTCCTACTCATATATTGGACTGGATGTAACCCACTATCAGGATGCTGCTGTAACAGTATGGCTGAATATGCAATGCTAGATGCGTCTGTATGTACTTCCGTGGGCAGCTTAGGATTGTATATCTTCAACACTGGACTACATGCCAGCTTCTGCTTCAAAAGGTTAAAAGCATTACGTTGATCTTCTTCAAAAATAAAGACAGCATTCTGTTTTAATAAATCGGTTAAGGGTTTTGCTATTGTAGCATAATTTTCTACATATTTTCTGAAATAAGAAGTAAGTGCTATAAAACTGTGTACCTGCTTAGTTGTTCTTGGTTCTGGGTATCTCATCACAGCATCTGTCTTTTCTGAACTTGGGCTAATTTCACCATTCTGTATGCAATGACCAAGATATTCAATTTCACTGCATACCAACTTTGCCTTCTTCCAATTTATCTGTAGTCTATATTCTGAAGCAACTGATAAAACTTCTTTCAATCTTTGCATACCTTGTACCTCGTCCTTGGCTGGAATGATAATGTCATCGATAAAAACTAACATTGTGCCCTTATCAATAAAATTCCTGAAAATTGTTGACAGAAATCGCATAAAATACTTAGGGCAGTTTGACAGACCAAAAGGTGCTCGCAAAAATTAAAATTGACCATGATGGGTCACAAATGACGTGTAATGTATTGATTCTTTACTGACCTCCAAATGGAAAAACCCGTTTTTTAAATCAAGAACACTAAATACTTTGGAGTCTCTCAGTTTATCAATTAAATCTTCAATTACAGGTAATGGATACTCGTCCTTTATCATTTTCTTGTTGAGCTGTCTGTAGTCCACACAGACTCGTGTAGAACCATCTTTCTTCCTGACCAACACTAAAGGACTGGCATATTCAGAAAAACTTACCCGGACTATGTTGTTATCCAACCATTCCTTAACCTGATCTTCGACAATTTGCTGTTCACTTAGTGACAATCTTCTTGGTTTTTGAGCCACTGGGATGTCGTCCTTCAAGATGATTTTTAGTTGTATAGGAGCTTGTTTTACTTGGATTGGTTTGTAGTCATCTACACACTGTAAAACTTCCTTTTTGATGGTTGGGCTGGCTGTGGGACCTACAAAAACACTCAAACCTACAGAAAAACAATTTATTCGTCTCATCCACTCTTCTCCAGAAGGTAACAACAACACACTTCCTTCATTCATAATCATTGTCACACTGGCGAGAAACTCATGACCTAATATTAAACAATAAGGCATACAGTCTTTAGGCACAACATGGAAAGTAACTCCGTCGTAACACCGTCCGTCAATCGTAGCACAAGTTGTTAACTTCCCGAATGAACGCACTTGTTTTAGTCCGAGACCCGACAACACAACACTATCTTCAGTCATCATTGGCCGGCCGATCACGTCGTAGAAGTCTTCAGACATAAAGTTGACATCGCTTCCTGAGTCAATGAGTGCCTTCCCTTCGGTATTTTTAACAAAAATACACAGAATCGGCTTGCCCGGCTTCTTGTCAGGTTTGTTGACTATCTGCATAACCTCTTTATTTTCATGACAGTGACAGCTGTCATTTTCATTATCGCTGTCAGTGGTGCCAACGTAGTCCATAGTAAACATGGCCGACTTCGACGTGCTGGGATTCGTCGGATTTCTGCCCGAACGACGTCCGTCATGTTGGCAGCGCTGTCGGTCGCCTCCGCCACTGGTTGGCCGACTTGATCGGCTGCCGAAGTTCTCCGAACCCAAAGGCTTCCGATCGTCTTCACGTTTCGTCGACGCCGTGCACTTTGTTGAAATATGGCCGAACTCATTGCACTTGAAGCACTTGAGACCCTTTTCCTTATGAGGACAGCTTTGCGATGAATGATTGAGTTCTCCACAATTATAGCACCGTAACTCACTGCTTGAATTCTTCATTGGATTACGATTATTGCCGTTACCGTTTACCGTTGATTACGTTGCGTGTCACGTCGCGCCTTCATTTTTTCTTTCACAGCTTCATAAATTTTCAGCTTCTCCTTTAGTTCACTGTAGGTTGTAACACCGTACAACAGTATTTTATTCGTTTCTATGTCTTGGATACCGTCTACAATGTACTTGATTGCAACATAATCGGGAATTTTACCCCTTTTTCCTAGTTCTTTCATAATTAGTACATAATCCATGCAGCTTTCATCAGGTTTTTTCTTACGTGCACTTATCAATTCATGAATCGTCTTTTGATCAATTGCGTCGGGAAACTCTTTGGTGATGGCTTGTTTCAATTCGGCCCACGATTTGAACGGCCTTTCGCTTCTTAGCCACAGCCCCGCCGTCCCCGTCAACGATCTACGCGCGATCACAAGTTGTTGGAGCGGCGTCCATTCGAATATTTCCGTATTATCTTCAATATCTTGAACCCAACGGCTCACTGGGTAGGTATGGTCTTGACCCGAAAAATTACTTATAAAGTCTTCAGCATATTGTACACCCTCGGTGACACGTCTTCAGTAGATTTCGGCATCTTTACGTCTTCAGTCTTCGTCGTAGCTCGTAAAATATACGTTTTTTCGTATGTAGCCGCCGTCTTGTTCCCGCGCACCCAACCACGTGCAGCGTGAAAAACTTTGACTCGTCGTCGATCGTCGTCGTCGCGTCTTCAATCCAGTATCCCGGACGAGCCCCCAAAGTTGTGGGATACAGGGTTTCTTCAAAAAAATATTGCAGTCTTGTGTAACTATTAATCGTCTTTTATTTTCTTAAAAGTCTAAGCACAACGTCTTTTGTCCAGTTCGTCGTCTCAATATGGCGTCCTTCCAATCCCTTCTCCCTTTCCTCGTCTCTCGCTCTCTCACTCACACACAGCGCTCTCTCCCTTACTTTCATTAACGTTCCATTTCCCACAATTGTATGACTGAAACAGGCTTATAATTTTAGTACTTAGCCCAGATTTTTCTAACAAATTAATATTAAAATCACCACAAGTGATTATGGACTTCTTAGAATTACAGATTTTATGCAACACTTCACCATTACCTTTTCAAAACTATCATACAACCCTGAAGGAGGTCTATATACACTTAATATGATAAACTGCTCCAATTCTGTACAGGCTATTTCAACTGTTCGCTCAACAGATAGGCTTACAATATCCTTGCGGTCTTTAAATTTAAGCTGATTATTTACTAAGATTAATACGCCGCCATGTATAGCATTTTCCCTGCAGAATGAACTACCAACCTGGTGATTACTAAAATTGAAAATTAATTGGTGACACTTAAGCCAATGCTCCGTTATACAAAGAATATCTATGTTGTTACAATTCAGAAAAAGTTCTACTTCTAATTCTTTGTTCAAAAATCCTTGAATATTTTGATGCACCAGGTTGATACTATTGAAATCCTCTAAACATTCTCTTGGTTTATTATCTGGCTTCCTTAAAATATTGCAAGAGGGTATTGTTTTATGGCGTAACAATTTTTTTGTTCTGCTATTGATTTTAAGAGTTCGACTTATGTTTTCGTATTCTTGGAAGTCATATTACGCTAGATATTGCGGGCAATTGCGTGAACTACAGTTTTGGTGTCTTGAGAAGAGCTGGTCCCAGTGATGCTATTATATAATAAGAAACCTGATTTTGTGTTAATTTACACCGATTTATTCGTTGATGTAGTATTACAAGCTATGTTGTATTATTTTTAAGCATTAAACGGTATACGCGGACATATTGTTGAAAGGGAGGCCTTAATATATTATATATTAATATGTTTATGTTGTTATTTAAGCAATTAATATTATACTAGTGTGCGGCCGGTGTAAGTGTGAAAACTGGGGAAGTCTCTGAGCTGGACTTTTATCTTTGTATTAGTAGCTGTTTTAGGCGAGATTGGGCATATAATGCAACATTGGGTGAGTACTCAACTTGAATGGAGAGTGTTTGATGTATTGCAAAATGATGATGGTCGTATGTTTAGTAAGGATAAAGCTAAGCCACTTGTCATAATTATATTTAAAATGATCTAGTATAGTTTCTACAAAGGATTACTATTATGATTCTGAACATAGAAATGGGTAACACACACTCTTAATAGTAGGTAGGTGCATCGATTATTTGGAGTTCTGGTTCTCTATATGGAGGTATTTATCAAGCACAATAATGTATTTTGGTTATTCGAGAGTTAATCGTTTAAGTAGATAGTATTCCTAGCTAGGCAAACTGGGAAGCCCCAGACTTGTACACACAAATGACTGTTGGTTGGCTGAAAAATAATCTGTGCTCATTTAAGATCAATAAATTCAACGAGTTCACCGAGTTTCAGCTTCAGGCGATTCTGTTGGTCATTGTGCCCCGCTCTCGATGTTAACTTGAGCTAGTCAGCAACTTAGGGTGCTCATATGCACTGGGTACCCAAACACTGCACTTTAACACTGTTTTTGGATACGTAAACGTTCCAACCCTAATCTTACTAATCTTATTTAAGTTCACGATATGCTACTTCAATCTATGGTTCAGAAATCACACTAATTACAAACACACACGATTACAAATTTTAAAACGAATTAAATTATTAATAGTAGGTTTGTTAACACTAGTAATACAGTAACCACATAAAATCTTTAAGTAATAGCACATCAAACGAACACTAGCTGGCTTGGGGCTTCGAGGCGAAGGCCGGGTCGGAGAGCAATAAAAATTTTCGTAACAAGCGCAGCTCGCAAAGCGACCGTTCGCGATGGCCGTCAGCAAGCCAATCTATGGCATTTGTGATTATGATAGAATGGTAAAAATAAAGATATTATAAGAGGACTTTCGAAAATTAAATCTATAGTTTTACAGATAACGATGGTGAATGTGGGAAAAAAAAACATGTATAAAATATTGTCTGGAATTTAACATAAGATTTTGAAAGTGATTATATTCCCTTAAACCGGCCCTGTCATAAAATCTGTTCCTACTTGACATGTGTGTATGTATGTATGTGTTTTCAGGTACAAAAAGCCAAGCATTTCATATAAACTCGCGAGAGCCCTTAATCCAGGCTGTCACAAAATTCTTTCTTAGCTAATGTCTCCTTGCAAATAAGCTCTTAGACCTTCTTAAGAGGGCCCTTCCCGGTCCGTCCATCGTAAACGCGAGCATGGTCGAAAAGCCTGTTGTTTCATCCAGAGTCTTAGCGGCGATTTTCTTTCAATTCCCCCGTCTTACCCCGCCCCGACCCCACACATCTCGTCTCCCGCGCACCTCATACCGCCTAACGCGATGACATTGAACGAAAAATAGTGTTGGAAAATTTCTTAAATTTGTTCCAGGAAATACGTGTTTTTGAATAAGTCTTACAAGTGTGTGAAATAAATATTTGTCATTAAGAATTTCCATTACATATGCAAGGTTTTTATCGAAATGTTTTCTTTACTTTTACAGTTTATGAGTACATTATAATATACAGCGTGTAACAAAAAGGGTATAATCATATCGAATACTGTTGTACGGACCATCAAACTGAACAACTTTCTCTATGGGACCACCATCGAAATCGTAAAAAAATAATCAGCTGTCCTATACAAAATTTCAATACCTACTCGACCCAAATGTATGGGACAGCTAATTATTTTTTCGTTCAAAAAATGTGTAACAACTGCATAATCACGTACGAGCGTTCGTATGAAAAGTATGACGGGTTGGCCACTCTTAATCCAGATCTGTCGCACAATCCGTTATTCAATTCAATTCTTCAATTCAATTCTATAATGCTTAACACATGTGTTTTACAAGGTCTCCAATTAATAATAATGTTCACATGTCGGGCACAACAATTTTTAACAATATTTATAATAGCATTCAAAATAAATAGCAGTAATTAAAAAATAATAAATTCATTTAATAAGTAAATAATTTCAAAGGATAAAATAAAAGAATTAAATAGAAAATAAAAAGTCGAATAAAATAAAACGATAGTCAATTACATCATGTCATTATAATAATAATAAAGAAACAATCATCATGCTAATAATTTAATAATAAAGTACAAAATGTCAATAAAAAATAAAATAAAAAAGACGAAATTAAATAAATATAGGTAGGTATAGTAGGTAGCAAAAGTCAATCCATTTTGATGTCATCATTAAAAAAATCATTCATGAGTAATTATAGATTATATATATAGATATATATATATAGATTCATGAGTAAATATATTTGTAGCATTTGTCAACTAGTAGGTTTCTGACTCGTTTTATAAATATTTTGACATTCTCTTCCATTCTTATATCATTTGGAATTCTGTTATATATTTTTATTAATGTGACGTGGGGGCTAGTAATTTTAGCTTTGATTGGGGTATTAGAAGTGTGTTTTGGAATCGGGAACGCGGTGCATATCGGCTAGGCTGGTCAGAGATTTTAACAAAGAAGTTTGGGTACTGTCTTACAAATTTACAAGTTTCTAGAATATAAATGGATGTCAGAGTTAGAATGTCCAGTTTCTTAAAATGAGGTCTACAACTTTCAGCATTTTCAATATTTTATTTTATTTTATTTGGTATGGACAAAAAACAGTTACATGCAAAGCTTAACTAAATATTCTTACATTAGCACAATACTCAGAAATACATTTACACACAGTCTATTCCATATTTATGTTACTATACATGTAACCCACAAAATTGTCCACGAATTCACAAAAAGAAAATGTTAAAAGAAAACAGACAAAATAGTGTGCACCGTAAAAGCCTAATAAGAAGAAAAAAAAGGAAAAAATATATTTATACTTATGAGTTTAGTAACTCTATTGCTCTTGCCTTAAAACGATTCTTGGAAAGAGTAAATATGTCAAGCTCCGTGAATTGAGCATTGTACGCATCAACAAGGCGACGAAGAGGCACGCGCTCCCCAGCGTTAGTTCTGCACTGACTCGTGTGGAATAGTCGAGGCACAGGTACCCCACGAAGCTTGACAGATCTAGGTACTATATAATGTAGACTATTTGATAAGGGAATGCAGTCGAATCTATTATTGCATATACCATGCAGCATCATTGCACCCAGAAGAGATCGTCTAGATTGCAAACTAAGAACATTGTAACGTTTCAGTAATTGTTTATAAGAGACTTTAGTACGATAACACTTATAATTCATCGAACGTAAATACTTCTTCTGCACAATTTCTAACCTATCTTTGTACTTATCATATAGTGGATCCCAAATTTGCACGGCGTATTCCAACTGCGATCGAATCAGGGTTTTATATAATATTAAGAATGTAGAGGGTCGCACAAAGCTACTTGAAAATCTCATGACCAGTCCATACATCTGGCAGGCTTTCTTTACTATATTGTCAATATGAATATCAAAATGCAGACTAGAATCAAGCGTAACACCCAAGTCCCGGACAGAATGAACTACATTAAGACTTGTATTGTTTATTGAATAATTAAATTTGATCTGATTTTTATTTTTAGTAAATGAAATTTTGTAACATTTGGGAAGGCTTAGAAAGAGTTTATTTTTGAGGCAGTATTCATGAAATCTATCAAGGTCTTCTTGCAAATAATGGCAGTCCCGAATATTTTTACAGGTGATATAAATCTTCATATCGTCTGCATACATCAAGAAATTTGAGTTGACAAAACAATGTTTAATATCATTAATAAACAATATAAATAAAAAAGGACCCAGTACAGACCCCTGCGGAACCCCGGATTTAACAACTATAGAGTCAGATTCATGCCCATTAATTACGATCTTTTGAATCCTATTAAAAATGTATGAAGCAAACCATCTTAGCAAATTGCCGCGTATACCATTAAAGGCAATTTTTTCCATGAGCAGGGTGTCATCCACCTTGTCAAAGGCCTTCTGAAAATCCGTGTAAACAGCGTCAACCTGTACCCGGCGGTCCATATTTTCAAATAGATAGTTTACAAAGGTCATGAGGTTAGTGGTGGTAGAGCGACGTTTGACAAAACCATGTTGTTCGGGTATGATAAGATGACGGATATGAGGATATAGCGCACAAGTTGTTCAAAAACCTTTGACAAAGTGGAAAGAATCGAAATGGGCCGATAATTCTCTACATTATTTTTATCACCACTCTTGTATACAGGGGTGATAGAGGCCCGTTTCCAAACTGTGGGGAAGACCCCCTCCTTCAAGCATTTATTAAAAATTATGTGTAAGGCGGAAGACAAGTAGTCAGCTGTACTTATGAAGAAGGAGGGTGGTATGCCATCTGGTCCAGCTCCTTTAGAAGAATCAAGTGACTTCAATGCTGTACGTATTGATTCCTTTGGCAAGTAGATGTCAGAGATACATGGCGAATTATCTTCACAGCAATTAGATGGTTACCATAAGTCTGGGTCAAAGGTAGAGGGTTCATAGACCGAGCAAAAGAAAGATGAAAACAAATTGCATATTTCCTTGGGGTCATCGGAAGAAACATTTTTGTAGAACATATTAGCAGGGTACTTAGCTTTGCCATTCTTGGAAGAGACATACAACCAAAAATGCTTAATAGATTTGGGAATACTGTCCTCAACTGATGTCATATATCTCTTATAACATTTAGCGGCCTCACTATGAAACAATTTGCGATAATTTGAAAAATACACATAGTCAGAGTGATTGCCATATTTCTTCCACTTAATCCAAGCATGTTCTTGTTTTAAATGTTTTTATTAGAGAAGGCGAAAACCAGATCGGAAATTTTGAGTTTTTAGTATGAGTCAATGGAGTATGCAACCTAATAACCTTATATATAGTTTCATAAAACAAATGAACAGCTATCTCGGAAGAGTGATGAGAGAGTAACTCTTCCCAATCTACATTACCTAAGTCGTGTTTAATGCAATCATAGTCTGCTTTGTTAAAGTTGTACCTGCGAACCGGATGGCATTTCATTGGTTTGAAACGCACATCTAGATGAGTTAATATAGAAAAGGGGGGGTGGAGGCTATCGGATGGAGGCTATCGTTTGAGGGTCCGCGTTAGAGATTATCAAGTCTAGCACACGACCTGAACTATTTTTTGTGTAGTGATATTGTAAACCATTTATTATATCTATAAAATTAAGTAATATACGTCCCGTAGAGTCCGTGTGACGCGCAGTGGCATGGTTCCCTTGCTGCACCCAGTCAATTCCAGTCAAGTTATAGTCACCAAAGAAATGATATGAATTGCAATTGGGATTATTAGCTAAGCCTTGTAGCGTGTCTAAGTATTGCTCATATACCTCTGCACGAGACGCTGGAGGTATATACACGACACCAATAATATGACGTGTGTGCTTCTGCGTAGCAGGCAACTGTACTAATACTTGCTCAATTTCAGAGTTAAATAATAGAGTTGTCAATATTGTCGCCCGCAGTTCACGAAGCACAGCAATTAGAACAACTCCTCCATCTTTTTTATTCATTGCGACACGGTCACGGTCACATCTAAAGACAACATATCGATCATAAATAAATTCACTATCACGGATATCAGGAATAAGCCAAGTTTCGGTCAGAACGATAACGTCATAAGAATTACTCAATATGTTCATGTAAAGCGTTTGCAACTTTGTACGAGTACCTCTACAATTCTGGTAGTAAACCATAGTAGCCATAAATGACAGTAATATAATAAATTTGTATTATGTAACGCTTATCACCCAATCGATAATACTTAAGCCCACCGTCCACAGTAATTATATGATAAACTAAAAAAACACAATATGGACCAATATCCTAACACATTTTTTCTGTATTATAAAAAACTCGTTGATATCAACACTATTTCCCCAAAGAATGATTCCATACTTAAGCCATGCCTAAGCATAAGCGTAGAAAGTGGATAGGGCAGTTTTTAAATCTATTGATTTTTTTAACTCACGTAGTCATCATCATCATTTCAGCCGAAAGACGTCCACTGCTGGACATAGGCCTTCGCGAAGTGTCGCCACACTGACCGGTCCCGTGCGTGCATCCAGCAGATCTCCGCAACCTTCGCCAGGTCATCGGTCCACCTAGTGGGAGGCCTTCCAATGCAACGTCTTCCGGTTCGCGGTCGCCATTCCAGAACTTTTCGGCCCCATCGGCCATCCGTTCTGCCCACTGTCACTTCAGTTTGGCAATTCTTCGGGCTACGTCGGTAACCTTGGTTCTCTTGCGGATGTCTTCATTTCTGATTCGATCACGCAAGGAAACTCCGAGCATAGCCCTCTCCATTGGCCTTTGGGTGACTTTAAGCCTTCGAATGAGGCCCACTGTGAGCGACCACGTTTCGATCCCGTTTATAATCACTGGCAACACACACTGGTCATAGACTTTCGTCTTGAGATACTGCGGTTAGTTGGACGAGAAGATACCGCGCAGTTTCCCGAACGCGGCCCAGCCGAGTCGGATTCGACGGTTGACCTCTTTCTCGAAGTTAGACCTATCTAGCTGGACCGTTTGTCTCAGGTAGACATAATCGTCTACAACTTTGAGTATAGAGTCTCCGATCTTGATAGGAGTGGGTGTTACATGGGCGTTCAACATGACCTTGGTTTTGTCCATGTTCATTTTAAGACCCACTCTTTCGGAGGCTCTAGTGAGGTTCGAGCATTGTACTGAGGTCCTCCATGGTCTCAGCTATGACCACTATATCGTCGGCAAACCGAAGGTGAGTAATGTACTCGCCATTAACATTGATGTCTAGCCCTCTCCAGTCCAGAACCTTGAAGACATGAGGTTAGTGCATATACAAAACTAGATAGCATTGATTTTATTTTTTGTATGTGTGCTTTTCACGTCATTATGAATGTCTAAGTCCACCTAACAAGGTAAAAGTTTCAACACATTCCACTTTGACACCGTCAAATGTAAAATTGATATATAGGGGTTTTTTTGATAAGGTCTAAGTTGCATAATTTTGGTTTTCAAGAAACTATGTTTGAAGTTATGGTCTTTCATACAATTTTGTATAGTTGACATAATATTATTTAAAGTGTCATGTAGGCATTGAGAGTCATTACAGGAAGTCATTATTGAGATGTCATCAGCGAACAGTACGCACGATTCCGTCATAATTTTGGGGAGGTCGTTGATATAAATCAAGAATAATAAACACCCTGCAACACTACCTTGAGGGATTGAATTTTTAACACGAACTGCATTGTAACGTATTGGACTGAGTTCCCCAGTGTCATGATCCCATTAGTCAATTTCTACGAATTGTTCTCGGTTTTGTAGGTAGGAAGCAAACCATTTATTCTTAGCGGACGTCTACTAACTATAAACTACCTCCATGCCAAATTTCAAGTTTTTAGTACAAAAAATGAAGGACTTTATTTCAGACTTAAACTTGAGAGCTTGAGCTTGTTAGAACTTGAGAGCCCTTAGACCTTAATCCGGCCCTGTCGCAAAATCCGTTCTTAACAGATGTCTACTTTCGGCGGTTTTCGATATTTCATGATAGATGAGTGAGTGAGTGACCTTTCGCTTTTATTATATTGTAACGTAGTATCGTTACTTTTGTTTACCTAGCTTATTTCAACATCAAAATGTCAAAACAAACCACAGACGTTAAAAATATTAGGGCCGTCCTAAGTTACTAAACAACATAAATTAGCTGTTTTACCAGTGTTGTGCGCGCGTTGCATGTATCCGAACGAATGATGAGTAAGGACTTGTCTGCACGATTCGCGCGCGCCGCGCCGTACATATTATTATGCCATTTATTATTTCCCAATGACTGACACATTTGAATCGCTGCTCCCAATGAAGAAACACGTTCACTTGATTCCGATCACCTGTGATCTTATACGTGGTTTCCAACATTGTTCGGGTCTAAAGCAGGCAGTTATTATTGCTCGTAATTAGCAGTAAACCGCATTCAATTCTGTATCTTCGTAACCCCCATACTGGGTAAGTGTTGAACAGCCTATTCACGTTTATAATATAGGTACCTAACTGTCTATGTCAACTCAGGATGTTTGCCTATTCTCCTTCACTTTTTGCTACAGTTATTATAAAATCTAGTTGCCTACAGCTTAGTACATTTTGATAATCCGTGTTTTTCCAGGACACTCAAAATGTGCAAGTCATGCCGTGCTTCTCACTACCATATTGTAAACTTCGTACTGATTGTGACTACCACACATCACCTTTATTGGCGCTCGGGTATTTGTCGCTTTGCTTATGCCTTGGTGTCACAATCAGCGGAGATTACTTTTGGCCATCTTGTGACACGCACGGGTGCGCAAAAGCTGATAGAGTATTGATCAAAGAATTAGAGGAGAAATTGGAAACATTGGAACGAAAATCCCGGGGAGCTGGTATCGAGATACGAAATATGCCAAAACAAAATAACGAGACAAAGGAGACATTATGTAGCGAAATTATACAATTGGGAAAATCATTAAATGTCGAAATGGATTGCTCGACAATAAAGGACATATACCGGCTAAAGTCAAAAGACTCCTCAAACCAGGTAATTGTAGACTTTACCACGGTACTGCTGAAGGATAAAGTATTATGCCTATTTGTGATTTTTATGTGAGTATTGTGTTTTTTTGTATGATTTGTGATTCATTTCTATTATGATATTATTATGTAATTTGTGATGCATTTCGATTATGTTATTTTTGTTATTATGCCTATTATTTGTAATTCATGATTTTGTTTTGATGTCAATATTTACCTACTGATGTAATTCTATGGACTTCAATGTCTGCAAATAAATGATTATTATTATTATTATTAACCCTTAACTTGGCAAAATGCAAAGTGCATGTGGGTATGGTATTCTGGCAAAGTACAAAACTTCAAATTAACCAGTTATTTACTTTAAAATGGCTTTAGGGGAGCTTAAATAAACCAAAAATAATAATTTTTATATTATTCATTTGTTACTTATTTAAATATTAATAGTGCCCAAAAGGGCACAAAAACAATTTCGCTTGAATGAGCTTTTACTGTTATTTGTCCCCTGTAAGGCACTTTACCGTTTTTGCCTAAAATAATGTAAAGCGGTAATAAATACAAAAATAAAAATAAAACAATATTTTGTATCTATGAAAATCAGTAATTTATTAAAATAAATGACAGAATAATATTTCAACAAAACTCAAAATAAAACAACATAAATTCTCAAATAAAAACAACACAAATTGTTCGTAGAACAAACTTACATATAAAATTAATTATTTGTGTAATTAAGCTTTATCCAACTTAACAGCCTCCTTATGAGATCAAAAATATCGAACACAAAATATAGCCATACTTACTAATTCAAAATCTATGAATTATAAAAAAACATTTCTTACAAATGAACCAAAATATTAGTCCGTGACCAAAACTAGCATAGTTTTTTTTTTAATGTAATAATAATTAATCTGCTCATTATTATATTAGTTTCAGACACAGAAATAAAAATTATCCTCTTGTTATTCCCTATTGTGAAAAGTTACAAAAAAATTTCGGTCCTTTCTTATGCACAATCGCATTTCACATTTAGTACACATAAAAGTCGTTTTTTCCCGAATTACATTTTCTGCATCGACCTTTGGTTGTCACTACAGGATAATGGTTGTGTCCATCATATCGTAAGTCTTCAGCAGGCCGTACCTTTATAGGGTTGATTATTATGTTCCTAGATGATGGCCCCGGAATATTATGCAAATCCATTCCTAGTGGAGGTTCTTGTTTTGCTTGTAAGCCTTCAGCGATTTTTAACCTAAATTCTTTTAAACGAAGGTATTTGTCATCAGTCATTAATAAACCATATTCTCGTCTATACAATAACCACGCATTATTTACAGATATATCAAGAAGCTGTGAAAAAATTGCCATATACCACTTGTGTGTTTTTATGTTCTGTATATAGCAATCAACATATCGCAGAGATCCACCCCGCCCATGTGTTTATTATATTCACTTATTATTTTGGGACAGGGTATGTCGATAAATGTTTTAGCGTCCTTACTGTATCTATTACATATGCCCATAGGTTCAAGACCCACATAATGTACTCGCGATTAATACAGGTTTATTGTCCAACCACTTTACCATGATAATCTTTTGATCATTACAAACTCTGTAATCGGCAGAACCACGTGGTTTCTTTTTTATTGATTTATCGAATTCTAAATCACATTTACGTATTCTATTTTGTCGGAAAGTTCCGATGGATAAAATGCCCATTTCATCGCGTAGGTATGTCATAAGTTCGATACTGGGGAAAAAGTTATCGAAGTAAACCACCGATAGAACTGGATTCTGAATTGTGCGACATAATGTTAATATTACTTTGGCTTCTAATCCCATGGATTTCTCTTTTGTTTTAAATGTGATAGCCTGGAAGGTACTTTCTCCACCATATAACAGGAAGTCGTACACAAAACCTGATACGCCTGATCTTACAAATAATTTGTATCCCTATTTTTTGGGTTTAGGCTTGACATACTGCCGTAGGTTTCCAGCTTTTTTTCCTTTGTTGGGTATGGGTATCATCATTTCGTCAATTGACATGCGACTTTCTTCTTCAATCTTATCGCAATTCTTTCTAATGGCTTCTACCAGTGGCCTTATTTTAAAATATCGGTCAGTACTGTTTTCAATATTTTCATTATTATTAAAGTGTAAATATCTCCTAATTAACTCGTATTTCTTCAGTGACATTATTTGGCATATTTGATCAATCCTTGTTTTCGAACTCCAGTAATCGGAATAGGCAGGTAATTGTATTATACCCATCAATAATTCTATAGCAAAAAAATCTTGGATATCTTGATTCGACAGTGCAATGTTTTTTGTATTTACTTGAAATACATACAATGCTCTCGAATTTGTCGTATTATTTTGTCCGTAAAGAACAATTTAAAATACTCAATTGTTGATCTGATTTTCTCAGGTTGTGTAAAAACATTTTCTCTAGTGTTATGAACTTCGTATAAAAATACATCTTTTTCCAATCTAAATTTTGTGTAATTTTTCTATTTGATCCTTTGTTTTTTTATTTGACTTTTCTTTGTTTTTATTATTATTAATTTTATTTCCTTTAACTGATGTGTTACTTTGTCTGCTTTTGGATGTCGTAGGTTTTGGCGAAAGAGCTCGTCTTTTACAAAACGTAGATTTGGCTGAATAACAAAATTTTCTTTTTGACCTCCTTGGAACGATCGCTGTAATTTCATTATCGCTATCCATTTCAAGATCACTAGCTCCAGGCGGACATGGACTTGATATTTCAAACGGTAGGTTATTATTGCAGTGTACCATCAATGCAGATTGTGCTTCAAGAACTTCCTGTGATGGGCTATCTTGATACGATACTATTTCATTATTTGAATTTACAGATGACAAGTTGATAGATATGTATGCTGCTGGTGTAGGGACTGAACTGCAAGGTGAAAAACCAGTGGCGTTTGTTTTGGCAACAATGTGACTGGGGTTGACCGTGCATTGTGTATTTTTGGGTGACTCGGGTATCTCATCTATACTTGACGAATCTGTATCACTTACTCTATACGTTTGCTCAACAATATGCGCAGAAATATCAGAATCTGTGTCTGACTCTTTTTGCGGTATTATAGCATCCATAATGCGCTAAAACAAAACGAAAAATTATTTAAAAAAAAACGTTAGGACGTTTGTCTGGTCAAGAGAATAAAAAATAATCAACGCTAAATAAGCAAGTGACCTATAGGTCACACAAACTTAACTTAACCTATTTGGCAATGTACCCTGCAGGGTACAAAAGCTGTTTTCAATAAAGTGCGCAGCGTGCCCTACAGGGCACAGTTAAGTTTATAGCGAAATATCTAACAAAATACAGCGAAAGTTGTTCAAGTAAAGCGATACAATCATTAATTGGTTATTTGACAATAAAACTGTCATGAATTATACCAAGTAAAACAACTAAATAAAAAAATATAAGTTAATTTACCGTAAGGCGCGAGTTCCGTTGTTGCCGTTTCAACATTTTGGCGGATAATGTTTGAAAATGACGTTTTACAAAAACCATGACGTTGACAGATGAATGTTTATGAAATAAGCTATAGCTAAAATTATTGAAAAACATTGACATTTAATATATTTTGTTTGTATTCTCTATAAATAGACCCGTGCACTAAGGTCACATGCCGAAATTCATATCATAATTACACGTGCCCCCTGGTACACTTGCCAAGTTAAGGGTTAAGGGCAGTTAAGAGTTTCAATAAGTCTAAACCAAAGGGAGAAAAACTTAACACAACTCATCTGAACTCCAAACACCGACCAAAACCGCTATACATTGCGGAAACTCTTACTCAGAAAACTCAAAGGCTCTTCTTTTTGGCGAGGCAGTTCCAAAAGATATATATAATTTCTGTTGGACGACAAACGGTATTGTTTATCTCAAAAATACCGAAGGCTCGGCGCATATTCGAATAAATACTGAGTTAGATCTAGAAAACTTAAGAATTGCTACATGACTATGTTTTCTCGTAAGTTGTCAATATTGTTCTGAGCTCAAAGAATATTAGTGCATGTTTTTTATCAAAACAACCTTTTCTTATTGTTTGTATCTTTTAATCATTTTAAGATTATTAGACCCACATTATTGCATGCTTGTTGTCAGCATAAAAATGTGTTTTATCCTATATTAACTTATTATAAAATTAATTCAATTATTTTATCGCATATTCTTTGCAATATCAACAATGAATTTAAATTGTTTGTCTTTTTTGGCCACTATTTAATTATCAGGGTTAAATTGATAGTATTGTTACATTATAGTTTTTATCCAACTACTATGGTTTTGTTAAATTATTTCGGTTTCTATACAAAAATAATGCATATAATGAAAAATTACGCAATCTATTATGAATTACTGTATGTCTTGCCTGGCCTCTGTATGATAATTCTGCTGCCTTATGTTTATTGGCCAATTTCTAAACACGTATTTTGTTATCTCTGTTTCTACCAAATGGAGATACTTCTTATGAAAAAAAAATGTCACACACTCTACAGAATTAACACACACACACATTATCCCAACAAACTTATCATGCTCGCACTCACTCGCACCCGCTGTATATATCGAAATTGCTGTAATACTTTCCGCCATTTATTCGTAATCCCTGACTACATTTCATGCCTAAATAAAAAACTTGTAACGAACATTCAGTGATATAACTACGTTAACAGACAATATTGATCAAGTTTCTGTATCTCAATCGCAAATAGCTTCTGTTGAGGACTGTCATAAAATATTAACTTCCTCGGAGCAGGATCTAGTCATTTTTACGCAAAACATACGCAGCATAAACTGCAATATGCCAGAGTTAGACATTTTATTAAAAAGGATGAAGGCGAAGTGTGACGTCATCATATTGACAGAATGCTGGCTATCAAATACATCTCCTCATCGTGAATCTTCAGGGCACGCCACTATAATGGCGGTAAGTCCCCTCTTTGAGGAGTGGCTGGAGAGGCGCCACGGCGCTCTCACCTTCCGCCTGACGCAGGTCCTCACCGGACATGGTTGTTTCGGGAGGTTCCTGCACCTAATCGGGCGGGAGGAAACGCCCGGGTGTCACCGGGTGTCTGCGAGGATCGACCGGAGGACACGGTGGAGCACACTGTGCAGGTCCGCTCCGCTTGGGCGGAGCAACGCCGTGTCCTCGTAGCGGCGATCGGCGGCGGCGACCTCTCGCGTCCAGCCCTGGTTCAATCCATGGTCCGGAGCGAGAAAGAATGGGACGCCGTCACCTCCTTCTGCGAAGCAGTCATGCTAGCGAAGGAGTTGGCGGGACGTGAGAGGGAGAGAACCTCACGTCCCAGCCGCCGCGGAAGACGCACCGGGCGTCGGGGGCCACGTGGTGGCCCCCGGCCACCGTAGACGCGGGCCTGTGGACGGTGAGCTATGGGCTAGCTCGCCGTCCGTCCGTCTTATGACGACAGGCCGTGTCGACGGCGCGTTCGTGTTCCACGCGCGCCTCAAAGAGAGTCGGCAAACAGGAAGGGGTCCGTAAGGGCCGACGCCTGCCAGGGTTGCGGGACTGTTCGAAAGAGATACCGCGGCCCTGGAACACAAAGGGCAAAAGAAGGAACATGGATGGGATTTAGTCAGTAGAAGTCTGACACTCCCTCCTGCTCAGCCCAGAGCGGGAGGGGTTATTTGATGATTTACCATCGGTAAAAAAAAAAAAAAAAATCGTGAATCTTCCAGGATATTGCTATGTAGGATCTAAATTAAACACAAAACAAAACGATGGTGTAGTAATTTATTACGATAAAAATCTTATTGTAAATATTGAGGTAAGAAAAAAGAAAGAGTTTGGTTGCTGTAATTGAAAATCGTATCGGTATACTCGCTATTTATCGATCACCTTCCTATAAGAACATATACCAATTTCTATCATCATTAGATTATGCCCTACATAAACTCACTGCCTTCGAACATGTAATAGTAATGGGAGATATCAATATCGATATCAGCCCTGCTAAAATAAATCAAAATGGGGAAGGCTATCAAGTCTAGCAGCTACCCATGGCCTTTTACCGGCTCATACTTTAATCACTCGGAGTATTAGTGATACTTGTCTGGATCATGCACTAGTTAGGACAAACTACCCTTGCACCACCATTGTACCTCACACTACTTTAACAGACCACTACCCCGTTTTATTAAACATTAATTTGAAGAAAACCAGGCATTATGCGTTTTCTAAAACAACAAAAACTAACGAAGTTGGTCTGCTGCAAGATTTAAAAGAAACTGATTTCAGCCCAATTAATTATTTAGTAGATCCAAACGCCGCCCTAAACTACTTCACGAAATCTATATAACAAGCAATTAATAATAACACCACCGACATAACTATACCTAAACGCCACAGGATAATAAAACCTTGAATCACACAAGGGTTGCTACGTTGTGTCAGACATAGGGATAAGCTACATAAAAAATTAAAAATGGATCCATCTAGCGATACTTTAAAAATTACGTACAGTCGATACAGAAACTTTTGCACTGCCATAATAAGGAAAGTAAAAAGAGCGTATGAGAAAGTCTTCTACTTCAAGCAGCAAAACGAGATACATAACAGAAAACTGTGGAAAGTAATTAAAGACATCACCAACACGTCAAAAACGTCAATTTCTCCAAAAGAACTACTCGCCATTTCAACTACTCCTGAAAAATCACTCAATAAAGTTAATAACTTCTTTGTTAACGTAGGAAGCTCATTAGTAGATAAAATTCACAAAAAAAAAACACAAACGTTTAGCAGTAACACACAAACTACAAGTACTGACACGGATACGGTTAATTCATTCGTTTTAATGGATACCACTGAAACTGAAGTTGAACGCCTTATGCTTGGTCTAAAGTCAAACTGTGCCAGTGGGTGCGATAATATTAGTAGTGAATTTTTAAGGTAAGTCGCCTGAGCAAGCTGTCAATAAACTGACAACATAAGAGAAAAAAATGTATCGCTATCTTTCTTGACTTGGCAAAGGCCTTCGATACAATTTCAGTTTCCATTCTCCTGGATAAGCTGGAAAAGTTGGGAATTAGAGGCATGCAGCACAAGCTTTTCAAAAGCTATCTGACTGGGCGATCTCAATGTGTTCGTCTTGATGCACATAGGAGTGATGACCTCCCAATCACGCACGGAGTACCACAGGGCAGCATCTTGGGGCCGACCTTATTTCTGGTATACATCAACCAACTCACAAATCTTAAGCTGTCCCAAGGCGAAATAATCTCCTTCGCAGATGATACTGCCCTCTGTTTTGCTGCCGATAGGGAAGAGGCATTCAGTGCTGCTCAGCTTGGTTTTGATTTGGTTGGAAAGTGGCTGCAGAGTATCATTCTTACTTTAAATGTAGATAAGACTAAGTATGTCTATTTCGGCATTAGGAATGTAAGTGGAGTCGCTAGTACCCTGAAAATCGTCTCACACGAGTGTCAAGTAAAATCAATTTGCCCATGCCCTTTGCTTGAGCGTGTGGAGACGATTAAATACCTAGGCGTAACAATTGACAGTAGTCTTAATTTCAAAGAACACATTAAACTTGTTTGTGGAAGAATCCGTAAACTAATATTTGTATTTAAAAATTTCCGGCATGTTGCTGATCCAGAACTGCTGAAACAGATTTATTATGCTCTCTGTCAGTCGTTTTTGTCGTACTGTATTTCCTCCTGGGGTGGCTCTTCTAAAACAACTTTAAAGCGTCTTGAGATCGCCCAACGTGCAGTACTCAAGGTCAGCACTTTCAAACGTATTTTTTTCTCAACTGCTCAACTGTACAAGAACTGTGAGGTCCTGACGGTGAGACAACTGTATATACTAAATGTTTCTCTCCTACAACACGGTAAACAAAACTTTAATCCATTAAATCTACAAACACGAAGAAAAGATAGGGTCTGTGTCAGAAAAGATGTTACTAATACTAGATTCAGCACAAGATTTACTAAATTTTTTGGACCTTACATCTACAATAAGATAAACAGAGTCATAAACATTTATCCCTTGACTAAAACACAATGTAAGAAAAAGGTAACTAAATACTTACAAAAACTTTCTTACGAAGAGACTGAACTTCTACTACATATACCAAGATGATTGTATGTTTACCACAGATACACACCCTCTCACACTCACGCACCCACACTATCATATTACACAAAGAGAGGACAAGCACACTATTCAGATTTTTTTTATTTTAAGGATTTTATCATCTTGTTTCACCGATTTTATTGTAATGATTTTGTTAATTTATAGGTAGGTTTAGGTTTAGGTCATAGGTTTTATTTTAGTGATTTTATTTAAATGTATTAATTTTAATTATTTTATAAATTTAGGTCAATTATGGTTGTATTTTAGTAATTTTATTTAACTATTTTAATTTTAATGATATTATTATTTTTAGTAACTATATTTTAATGAATTTATTGTTAAAATTTCTGCTCGATGGCTGCAATTAATTATTAATTATTTCAGGGATTGGCGCTGATAGCCGAAATACAGGCTTTTGCCTAGTTCGGCTACAGATGTTAAATTCTTTTGCATACTGAAAAATATAGCCTAAAAGATATTTGTATTGTATCTGTGAAAGGAGATCACCCAGCCTCCATACATTTTTGGGCTATTTTCAAAAGTAAAAAAAAAAACGAAAATAAACATATTATTTAGATAGAACATAATATAATAAACACTTTTTATTAAAATACCCAAGTCGTGAGTCAATTCACCAAGAAGTTATTCAACCTCAAAATATCTGAGATCACCCAGGTTGAGCAAATTTTTTTTGCCGTTTCTTTAATTTAAACGCAATAATTAAATAGAGCTTCTGGATATAAACATTTTTTATTATACCACCCAAGTTCTATACCCAAGTTATAAGTAAATAATAAAGATTACAATGTTAAAAAACCTACATATAAATAGTAATTGGACGGTGAATTATGGGCTAGCTCGCCGTCCCTCCATCTTATCACGACAGGAAGGGTTTTAGTCAGACATCTTCCGCTCCGCCCCAAATGGGAGGGGTCATTTGAGGATTTCCAATCCGAAAAAAAAAAGTATAAATAGTAATATAATAAATGCAAAAGATCCATTTTGTCTGCGGAATAGAACCTACAGAACTTGGTACCTAATTGCCATGATTTTATTTCTCGCAACAATGTACGAGCCAATAGAGAACGCCGTTTTTTTTTAATAGTGCAGGCAACGATCCTATAGTATATGCTATACTTACACTTTATACTATACTTACAATTATTGTCATACCAACCATTTATCATCCTTTTTATTGGTTTTTTTGTTTATACTTAGCGAATCGATCTAAATACGATTCGCTTTCATAGTATTTGCTAAAATAAAATATTAATTTTCATAATTTTCAATGTTGTGACATGTTCGTCAGATTTGCCAAACTGTCAGTTACTTTTTCTTTCTGTCATAGAGTTTCTTACTAGCTTAGTCTATGATGAATACTTTTTGGTTTATCTAATCTAAATTATATTTTTCAATGTATAATGTTTATTACTAAAAATGTATATATTAAGTAAAGAAAATAAACAAAGTATGTCGGAGACGGTCATTAGTACGGGCTTAAAATGAATCACAAGTACACGGTGGTGACATCACGCAATCTACTTACAAAGCTACCCACACCACAGTGTCACTTGTTACAGAGTCAAGATGGTAAACTCTGAGCCACTGTTGTCCTGGCTCAGAGTTTACCATCTTGACTCTGTAAGTCAGTGTCTGTCTGTGAGTCAGTGTCTGATCGCGGCCGAGTTAAGACCTCTTGGAACTGTACCCGATTCATTGTGCCCCGTGTTATTTTGTTAAGTTGTAATCTCAAGTAATTCGTTAGTGTTGCTAGAAACAGTGTATCGCTCTGTGTCTTTTCATGGCACGAAACCCATAGTCTGCCCACATGATGTAGAAGCCTAGCGGAATAAGTTCTGACATCCCGACATCAGAATTGGGATGAAATCGTACTAATGAAATCATACGCGGTGACAATGACAATAAAATCAGTGACGGTTACTTTTTGAAATAGCCGAGTGTGTGTTGCTGCTAGTGCTGTGTTAGTGCGGTGTGTAAAGTGTGTGTGCTGTGTAGTGTGTGTGCTGTGTAGTGTGTGTGCTGTGCAGTGTGTGTGCTGTCCAGTGTGCGTGCTGTGTAGTGTTACTAGTGTAGTGTTGTGTGTCACTCGGTTCGGCTGCGATCTATTTCGCTGTTGATTATAATCCCCATAAGCGTGATTCGTGATCAATTCTCGGGTCGTGAGTTGTTCCTAGTTGTGTGCTATTGTGCAAAGTGCTGGTATCGTAAGTTTTCTTAGTGTTTTTACGTAAGTTTTACTTGCAATAAGTGAATTTCGTTAACTACAGCGGCGGTATATCGGTGAGTACATTTATTTTCTTTGGTGTGTGGGTACCTCGAAATAATTTTATCGACCGTTTATCCAAACCGGGGGTCGGGCTTGTATTTATGCTTTTGCGGTTGCACAACGACATGCTTTGCTTGCGCTTTGTTTGTTAGTATAGATACAGGCCTACCTTACTGCTTCCCTCAGAGGCGGTAAGGAGGCGGGGTCTTGAGGGTGATCGCTACAGTCGTGTAGATCCTCAAGGCAAGTCTGGTGTGTTCTCCTTCACGTGGTTGCCGCCCTGTTTCTTGGTCTAGTTCCTTAAGAAATAGACGCAACGAAAACCACCAGGCGATAACAGCACAGGGGTGGTGAGGTCATGCCCCTGGGTGTCCATCATCGAACAAGAGCAGATGATGGATAGCAATGACCTCCCGCGTGTTTGTGCCGTGCGCGGGGACCCGTACGGAGGGATGTAGGAATCCTGGTGATTGAGTGGAGCAGGTTGCACACAACACATCACTTTGGTCTGGATTTCCTCTCATACGGGTGGTCGTGGAGTAGCTATCCACGATCAATCGGCTGGGGCATCCCATAAGCGGGTTGTCAAGCGAGGGCCGGTTTATTGAGGGGGGGCAGCCGGCGTGGCGTGGGTTTGTGGGATGAGTGGCGGCATAGTCTCGTGCCGTTCACAGTCCCGCGATCCTCCGTTGCGTGCGGGCTCGTCTACTTCTCAATAAGCTGGTCCTATACCGAAGGAGTAGCTCTGGCGTCCACTCGTGGAACGAGGGGCGTCCCCGACTTGAGGGCTCCGTGGCGGGTGGAGAGCTCCGACGGTGAAGAATCTCGATCCAAACACATGGATAAAGAGACCAAAAACGAAACCAACGCTCAGGCTGCGTCCTCTGATGCGCCAAATGTAGTCACCAACCAACCACCTAAGACTGCGTCTCTTGATGCGCCAATCACACCAACAACTAGAAGTGCGTCTCAGGATGCGCCTAAGCGAAAACCGCCTAAGGCTGCGTCCTCTGATGCCCCTAGGCACAACACAAACAAACGTTCCGCTGCGTCCAAGGATGCGATGAGGAAGGCTGTCGCCAGGTATGCGGACAGACTTCCGGCGTGATCTCATGGCGACATGGAGAGAGCTACTGCTGCAACCCACGCCACAATAGTGGCGGTAAGTCCCCTCTTTGAGGAGTGGCTAGAGAGGCGCCACGGCGCCCTCACCTTCCGCCTGACGCAGGTCCTCACTGGACATGGTTGTTACGGGAGGTTCCTGCACCTAATCGGGCGGGAGGAAACGCCCGGGTGTCACCACTGCGAGGATCGACCGGAGGACATGGTGGAGCACACTGTGCAGGTCTGCTCCGCTTGGGCGGAGCACCGCCGTGTCCTCGTAGTGGCAATCGGCGGCGGCGATCTCTCGCGTCCAGCCCTGGTTCAATCTATGGTCCGGAGCGAGAGGGAATGGGACGCCGTCACCTCCTTCTGCGAAGCAGTCATGCTAGCGAAGGAGGTGACGGGACGTGAGAGGGAGAGAGCCTCACGTCTCAGCCGCTGCGGGAGACGCCCTGGGCGTCGGGGGCCACGTGGTGGCTCCTGGCCACCGTAGGTGCGGGCCTCTGGACGGTAAGTAATGGGCTTACTCGCTGTACGTCCGTCTTATGACGACAGGCCGTGTCGACGGCGCGTTCGTGTTCCACGCGCGCCTCAAAGAGAGTCAGCAAACAGAAAGGGGTCCAAAAGGACCGGTGCCTGCCAGGTTTGCGGGACTGTTCGAAAGAGATACCGCGGCCCTGGAACACAAAGGGCAAAGGAAGAAACATGGATGGGTTTTAGTCAGTAAAAGTCTGATACTCCCTCCTGATCAGCCCAGAGTGGGAGGGGTTATTTGATGATATCCCAATCGAAAAAAAAAAAAGAAAAAGGATGTGTATAGAGTACACCTGACCTCGCCCACCACTCACAGGTCTCGGTGCGCTCGCATTATGACGTCACGTGAGTGTGTCTCGCGGGCCACTGTTGTACTTTCTTACTAAAATGAACAAAGCAACATAATCACGTTTGTACATGCCCGCCGGCGCCACTCTTGCGGTTAGCATTGTTCAACTCTCTTCAAATTTATTTCGCGTCGCTAAGCCTCACTATAGTATAAAACATAGTCGCTTCCCACTGTGTGTCCCTATGTATGCTTAGATCTTTAAAACTCCGCAACGGATTTTGATGCGGTTTTTATTAGATGGAGTGATTCAAGAGGAAGGTTTGTATGTGTAACATTGCATCCGTGCGAAGCCGGGCGGGTCGCTAGTTACCAATAAAACATGATATTGAAAATCAGAAGCATTCTCATTTATAACTAGCTAATGGTGCAATTAGCAGTAGTTATTTCGTTCGTTGTGGCAAATTGCAATTCAAGCCCGATCGGGCGGAATAAACGGACTATTAACTTATTTTCAGTGTGAACATTTCATACATTTTAAATGTCACCAAGTTACCAATGTCGCAGTGGAAGATTTAATGGCGGTTGAGAGTATGTCATGCTCACTCAATGTCTCGCTGATGGAGGCGCGTGTGTCAGATCATTTAGTTCCCTTCAAAATGGTTGAGTTGAATGGTGCTGATCCATGTGTCATGTTCGTGAACGGGCGCTGTCAGTTGTGACTGGTCATCTCTTAGTTGCCACGGCTTATTTGAATTAATTATTTCATTTTATTTTTTGAATTGTCTGTTTTGTTTTTACTATGGACACTTTTAACGTGCACATCTTGCTACATCATTCTCACATAATGTACCATCTCAATATGAATGATGTAACCAAGGTTTTGTAACAATATGCTGATTTAAAAGAGTGTCCATGGAATTTCTTGCCCGTTCTTCTCCATAGAGATCTACGCTAGGGAAAGTACTATAGTTGCCCATTGGCAACTACAGTACTTTCACAGTTTTTATGCCTTGTGACTGGGACTGTAGCTACATTTAATCGTAATCTTTGTTTCGACAGTTCAAAAGTGCCTGTAACTGGCCTACTTGAAATAAATGCTTTGATTGATTGATTTGATTGATTGAATGGAAATAAAGTAAAACCTTGTGAAGGTGCCTTACATGCATAAAACATAATAATACGGAAAGTGCATTATTATGACGCTGTAACTTGAGTGTGTAATATAGCAGTTGAGAAGTTGTTCAGCGAGCGCGCATCCGGCCGCTCTATGTACGCTACGAGCTGCTACGTAACGTCGTAGACGCTCGTAGCACACCGTAGCTCGTAGCAGTAGTAGCACATTGTAGCAAATATTATAGTCATAAAAAAATGGTGGTGTTATGAAATTAATACACACACTGTATAGTAATTGTCTGAATCCAAAACTATAGTAGTAAACTATAAGATCCCACCTTTGTAACAGCATGTATCGCTAGCAACTAAACATTTGATTTGATTTAATGCTCGGTTTCTAAAAGGCTGATCAAATCCTAATTCAACAAACAGGGTGCTCGTTAATCCAAACTCATTGAAACTACTGTGATTACTTAAACAGTAACAGTCAATCACATTCACATGGCGTGAGATGAGATTTAAATTCACGGTGAATTCAGTAGCCTTTGAGAACTCATGGATGAGCTTTATGAATCATAAAGCTTGACGGATATCCCCCATAAGTCTTCGGTATTTTTTATGTTGAGACTTTTGAATGCGTTTATAATTGTAGCAATACATATTAGTTTAAATTTAAAGTTTGGTATGTCCCGAGTAAAGTTCTCTTTAAGAAAAGGTTCAGCTAGTTTAGATGAAGAGGGGAGAGATTTCGTAACCTCTAACGGAATATTGGTAAATACATTTTCTAGTGTCTCGGCGACTTCTAGCTTATAAGAAATGGTCTGATTATCTATTTTCAAAGACAGTTCATTCTGATCTCGTTGTTGTGCCTTTCCAGTTTCTCTGTTAATTACCTGCCACACAGTTCTTATTTTATTATTAGAAATACCAATTTTGTTAATTACTATTTGTGACTTTGCTTGAGCGCAGACACTTTTGAAAATTTTTGAATAGTTTCTAACATAAGTATGAAAAACTTGATCTGAAGTCAAAGATTTTTCGTGATATAAATTGTATAAAGTATCTCTGCTTTTTCTTATTCCCGCAGTGACCCATTCACTAAATTTCGATTTAGAATTAACTTTGACTGTTTTCAAAGGATACGTTTTATTAAATTCTTGGCAAACGGCAGAAAATAATGTGCCGTAGTTTATATTGGGGTCTTTTGAATCAAAACTAGCGTTAGAAAGGCTGCTAAGAACATTATTATTAAAAGATTTTAATTTATTTTTAGTAAGAGGTCTTAATTGAATAGTTTTAGCTAAGTGTATCTTTTTGTCTAAATCAAAAGATACAAGTTGACCAGTATGGTTTGACCTAACGCCACTTATTAAGAACGAATCTTTTACGTTACAATTGGTAATTACATTATCTATGCATGAAGCTGAAGTTGCCGTTATTCTAGTCGCTTCATGAAATAAATATTTTAAATTGAATGATTTAAACAATGAGATGAGCTTACATTTTTCGGGTGAATTGACTAACAGATCAATATTTAAGTCACCACAAACAAAAACTAATTTATTATCTCTAAAAAGTCTACTTAATATTTCTTCCATTGTGATTAAGAACAATGACAAGTTTGATAAATGATGTTTATTTTGCAAATAGGTTTTTAAAAACACTTTTACACGTCTCTTTTTTTTAAACTAGATGGGGCCGGTGTTTCGTACCTGACTACTCTGAGAAGAAACAGCCGAAACAAACTCAGAGGTCATAGTCTCTTTTAAAGTCCAGACATAATCTTGGTTAACTCACATGAGGACTATGCAGATTAGTGTCTGAGATGGTCTCTTGAAGAAAGAACCACAGATTTGAGTGGACCTGTCCAGTCAGTGCAAGCATTTGTCAGTTATTGATGCTGGTGGTCTATAGACACATAAGAAAGTATGCCCTTCAACCTCTGCACATGCTACCTCACATAAGCGGTCAACAGAGTAAGCAGTGATATCCTTCCTTTCCTTATATCTGAGACAGCTATTACAAAGTATCAGGGTACCACCACCCACTGTGGATCTGTTGTCCGCGCTGGCAACTGAAAAATTATTTACATTAAACAACATCCTATCTGGTTTTAACCAAGTTTCACTAAAACATAAAATATCCATGTGGTATTTATCTACTAACATTTCCACGTCTAAAATTTTGCCGGAGAAGCGATTTATATTCTGATGATAAAGTAAAATATTACTATTCGTCTTCTCTTTTGTCGGCTCTAATAGTTTAAAGAATCTACTACAGTATTATTGGAGATACTAGATAATACTGTTTCATCACTTAACCTAGTCTCAGTTAAACAATCATTAACTGCGTGTATATTAAAAGCTAACAATGTAGCTAATAAATGTTGACTTGTTTTGGGAAGAAACATATATTCCCGAATCAAAACAAAATCTCTAACAAAATTGTTAGTATCAAAAAACAATAGATGGCCACTATGACAAGATAAAATATGCATCAAGTTATTCAGGCTACAAATATATTAATTTTCTTGATCAAGTAAAATGTCAGAGTATGGCAATGCACATAATATTAATTTTCCTAATCTTAACATATGTAGGGTGTCGATACCATTATTTTATTTTTTTATTAGACGGGGAGCCGACCCCAATAAAGTTGGGATAAGTCTAAGCAGATGAGTATAATTTATCACATTTTATTATATAATCGATAATATATTAAGATGACAAAGGATTAAATATAAACATTAAAAATGTATAATAAAATTAGAACAGTTTTCGAAATTCAGATATTCTTGTCCGGCACGTTTTACTTATTTTTTGTTCATAATTCGTGCTTGTTCTAAATCCAAAATGTTTTTATTCACTCAAAGAGTAAAAGAGCGTTTTATTCACTGTTATCGATCAATAAAATGCCGTTTTTCGAGTGGCAAAGGTAAAAACAATCATAATGGACCGGAACGTTGTAAATCCGCCTTTTCGGTGGCTGACAGACAACTTGATTTGACATTTACTCTGTCCATTTATTTAAATTTTCGTGAAATAGTTTCTGCAGATTTTCGCATTCTTGCACCAGGTAATATATAAGGTCTATCTATTCATACACAAAATCTCTTATGGGGTCATTGTACTCATCATTATGAACAACTTTCACTATGGGACCAACCCCGAAATTGCGTAAAAAAAATCAGCTGTTGTGCAGTACCTACATTTTGACGAGTTAATGCGATCATATTGTAGGGAAAAGCTGTTTTTTTTATCGTGATTTCGAGGTTGATCCCACTGTAAAAGATTTCGTGTATGAATAGATAGACCCTATAAATGTGTAGTTAAAAAAAAATTGAACTATATCTGTATCTACTTTGTCGTTCAATATAATGCAGTTGCGAGCACTAGGAATGCTCACAGATGCAAGCTGCTGGATGTTACTAGAGTTTATTTATTTATTTTACTATTTATGTACACACAGTACATTACACACGAAAAAAGAAAAAAATATATATATATACATATAATAAAACAGTAAAAAAACTGTGTCTGTACATTGAATATATTAAAAAAATAATTACTGAGGGGGGTTTGGAAACAGTAATAGAGCACGAATCCAAAAAAAAAATCCGTCTGTTTGTCTGTATTCCTTTTTTTTGTACACGCTAATCTTCGGAATTACTAGACGGATTTAAATGATTATTTTTTTGTTGTATAGGTATTAAATCTGGGCAACATATAGGCTATTATTTATCTTGGAAACTTGAACATCTGATGCAGCACCGCAACAGACCAGCTAAACTATAAGAGATACAAAAATGGTACCATAGCAAAAACTGTTCCACGTGATGAGCATTTTCTGCTAAGAGAATAAATTTGAAGATCTGAAACACCTGAAGTGGAACTCCAAGAGCCCAGCAACACTATAAGATATATAGGAATGACGTCTTAGCAAAAGTTGTTCAGCCTGATGAGCACTCTCTGTTGTCGTATAAAATTTGAAGATCTGGAACAGCTGATGTGGAACTCCAAGAGCACAGCTACACTATAAAATATATAGGAATGAGTTCTTAGCAAGAGTTGTTCAGCCTGATGAGCACTCTCTGTTGACGTATAAAAATTGAAGATCTGGCACACGCGCTGTGGAATTGAAAAAAAAATAAGGAAATTGAAGATCTGGAACACCTGATATGGAAATCAAAGCTATCACTAATTTCACTGTATAATTATAAAATAACATAAGCAGGAAGTACCTCCACGCGGTGAAGGCGGTAACAGTTTAGGACTGATTTTCGATGAAAATTCGATGAATCATTGAAAATATGACTCTACTGGCCAAAACTCCCATTTATTATTATATTTTATCAAATAAATAAGCCTTCGGGCTTATGTTATTTGAGTGTTTAATTTCCTTTTTCATTTATATTCGTGACACGGTAGCCTACCCGGTAACGCAGGGGAGCAGTCACTTAGATTTTAATTGATCAGGTATCTTCAGAATTAAACTATAACTATGCCTAGAAAGAGGTCAAATCTTTCCCAACGTTCCAAAGGAGCTAAAAGATTGAGGATCATAAGATCCCAAGAATCTACCGAAGAGCGTCAGGAGAGACTTGATGCTGTTCGAGAACATCAGGCTGCAACTCGCTCCGTAGAAACCTCTTCGGATCGCGAAGCACACCTGCGTTCTCAGCGTATTTACGCATTTAAATCCAGGTCTCTAGAGACCAGTGAAGAAAATGATGCACGACTGACCGCTGATCGTGAACGTCATGCATTGTCTCGTGAGTCGCAGACGTTCACGGATAGAGAATTGCGCATGAGTTCTCAGCGTATCTACGCATCTGCTTCTGGGTCTCTAGAGACAAGTGCGGAACGTGATGCACGACTGTCCGCTGATCGTGAACGTCACGCATTGTCTCGCGAGTCGGAGACGTTCACTGATAGAGAATTGCGCATTTTTTTTAAGTTATTTGCAATATTATTGTTAATTCAGTGTACCCTTGGGATCCGCTGCAGAATAACGGGAAGAAAAGGTATTTGTTGTGTAGGTATTAAGTCTGGGCAACATATAGGCTATAATTTATTTTGGAAATTGGAACACCTGATGCAGAACCGCAACAGAACAGCTAAAGTATAACAGATATAAAAATGGTGTCATAGCAAAAATTATTCCACGTGAAGAGCATTTTCTGCTGTGAGAATAAATTTGGAGATCTGGAACCCTGTTGTGGAACTCCAAAGCCCAGCGACACTATAACATATTAAGGAATGACGTCTTTTTTTTTTTTTTTTTTATCGATGGGAAATCATCAAATGACCCCTCCCGCTCTGGGCTGAGCAGGAGGGAGTGTCAGACTTGTACTGACTAAAACCCATCCATGTTCCTTCCTTTGCCCTTTGTGTTCCAGGGCCGCGGTATCTCTTTCGAACAGTCCCGCAACCCTGGCAGGCGTCGGCCCTTACGGACCCCTTCCTGTTTGCTGACTCTCTTTAAGGCGCGCGTGGAACACGAACGCGCCGTCGACACGGCCTGTCGTCATAAGACGGACGGACGGCGAGCTAGCCCATAGCTCACCGTCCACAGGCCCGCGTCTACGGTGGCCGGGAGCCACCACGTGGCCCCCGACGCCCGGTGCGTCTCCCGCGGCGGCTAAGGCGTGACGTGACACGACACGGACGTGAGATTCTCTCCCTCTCACGTCCCGCCACCTCCTTCGCTAGCATGACTGCTTCGCAGAAGGAGGTGACGGCGTCCCATTCCGTCTCGCTCCGGACCATGGATTGAACCAGGGCCGGACGCGAGAGGTCGCCGCCGCCGATCGCCGCTACGAGGACACGGCGTTGCTCCGCCCAAGCGGAGCAGACCTGCACAGTGTGCTCCACCGTGTCCTCCGGTCGATCCTCGCAGTGGTGACACCCGGGCGTTTCCTCCCGCCCGATTAGGTGCAGGAACCTCCCGAAACAACCATGTCCGGTGAGGACCTGCGTCAGGCGGAAGGTGAGGGCGCCGTGGCGCCTCTCCAGCCACTCCTCAAAGAGGGGACTTACCGCCATTATAGTGGCGTGCCCTGCACGGGGTTGCGACAGTCGCTCTCTCCATGTCGCCATGAGATCACGCCGGAAGTCTGTCCGCTGAGCGACAATTTGCCGCGGCAGCGGAGTTTCCCCCCGGCGTAGTGCCTCCACGCGCCACTCGTGCAGGCGCGCGAGGACTATCGCCTCCAGATCCCATGGCGGCAATGCGGCAAGGAGGCTCGCCGCCTCGCCGGAGATCGTGCGGTACCCCCGGATTAGCCTTACGGCTACCACCCTTTGGGGCGCGTTCAGATAGTGGGCGGCTCGCCGCTTCAAAGAACGCGCCCACACCGGGGCCCCGTAAAGGGCCATGGACCGCACGACCCCCGCGTAGAGCCTCCGGCAGGAGGCGTTTGGACCCCCCAGGTTGGGCAGGAGCCGCTTGAAGGCAGCCCCGGCCCGTTCCAGTTTGGGGGCCAAACGTCCCTTGCGCCAGCACCAGCGTGTCGTCAGCGTAGCAAACTACGCTGACGCCGTCAGGGAGGTCGGCGCGCAGCACCCAGTCGTAACCGATGTTCCACAAGGGCGGCCCCAGAACCGATCCCTGTGGAACACCGCACGACATCTCTCGCCGGTTCCACTCTCCGCTGCAACCAGGGTAGATGACGTACCTGTCCGTCAGGTAGTCCCCGACCACACGACGAAGGTAGGTCGGCACCCGGTGATACCGGAGTGCCTCCCTAATGCAGCTCCAGGGCATGGAGTTGAAGGCGTTGGCGATGTCGAGAGACACCGCCAAGACCACCCCACCCCGGGACACCGCATCCCCCGTCGTGAGGGCTCTCACGCGCATGATGGCGTCCACCGTCGAGCGCCCCCTGCGGAAACCAAACTGGTGTTCCGCAAGATCCGGCCCAATCCCCGTCAGGTGCCCGGCGAGGCGGTTGGCAATAACTCTCTCGAAGAGTTTGCCCACCTCGTCGAGCAACACAATGGGCCGGTATGCGGACGGAGAGTCCGCAGGGCGCCCCGGCTTCCGGATGAGGACCAGCTTCCCCGTCTTCCAACGAAGCGGGAACTGGCCTCTCTCCAAGCATGCGCTTAGGAGCCCCTCCAGTCGGGGCCCGAGAGCCTGCAAGGCCAGGACCCAGGCTTTGCCAGGTAAGCCGTCGGGTCCTGGGGCGGCAGTTTTGGCCTTAAGCCTGCCTACCGCCACTCTCAGGTCTACCCCAGTCACCTCTGGAATGTCGTCATCGTTCTCAGTGTGGTCCGCTTCCGGCACCGCAAGTGGCGGAGCCATGGGCGGGGGAGGATGTTCCCCTCGCGAAGGGAACAGAGCGCTCACCACGTCCTCCACGAGCTCAGGCCGGAGACTCTGCGTCAGCGGAGGGGCCCTGGTGCGGAGTTTATCCCGCACCATCTTATAAGGGAATGACGTCTTAGCAAAAGTTGTTTAGTCTGATGGGCATTTCCTGTGGACTTACGAAAATGAAAAATCTGGAACTTCTTCGATCGTCTCGCTCATCCCGTTGTTTTCCCGTCCCCGGGCCTCAGAATTCTACATCAGACGTTTCAGATCTTCGATTTTCTTGAGGACCCGTTGTCGCTGGCAAAAGCAACAGGATCCGCGTACGAAGTCGCGGGCAGAAGCTAGTTATAAAATATGAGTACAAAGGTACTGCTTATTCCTTAAGAAATTTCTGCCAGCAGACCTGCAAGTGTGTGAGAAAAGGAAAAGAATAATGTGTTTATGTCCCTTACCTAACTTAATCTATAATATAAAATTTAACATAAAATACACATACTAAGTAAATATAAATATATTGCCGGAGGCTCTACGCGGGGGTCGTGCGGTCCATGGCCCTTTACGGGGCCCCGGTGTGGGCGCGTTCTTTGAGGCGGCGAGCCGCCCATTATCTGAACGCGCCCCAAAGGGTAGTAGCCGTAAGGCTAATCCGGGGGTACCGCACGATCTCCGGCGAGGCGGCGAGCCTCCTTGCCGGATTGCCGCCATGGGATCTGGAGGCGATAGTCCTCGCGCGCCTTCACGAGTGGCGCGTGGAGGCACTACGCCGGGGGGAAACTCCGCTGCCGCGGCAAATTGTCGCTCAGCGGACAGACTTCCGGCGTGATCTCATGGCGACATGGAGAGAGCGACTGTCGCAACCCCGTGCAGGGCACGCCACTATAATGGCGGTAAGTCCCCTCTTTGAGGAGTGGCTGGAGAGGCGCCATGGCGCCCTCACCTTCCGCCTGACGCAGGTCCTCACCGGACATGGTTGTTTCGGGAGGTTCCTGCACCTAATCGGGCGGGAGGAAACGCCCGGGTGTCACCACTGCGAGGATCGACCGGAGGACACGGTGGAGCACACTGTGCAAGTCTGCTCCGCTTGGGCGGAGCAACGCCGTGTCCTCGTAGCGGCGATCGGCGGCGGCGACCTCTCGCGTCCGGCCCTGGTTCAATCCATGGTCCGGAGCGAGACGGAATGGGACGCCGTCACCTCCTTCTGCGAAGCAGTCATGCTAGCGAAGGAAGTGGCGGGACGTGAGAGGGAGAGAACCTCACGTCCCAGCCGCCGCGGGAGACGCACCGGGCGTCGGGGGCCACGTGGTGGCCCCCGGCCACCGTAGACGCGGGCCTGTGGACGGTGAGCTATGGGCTAGCTCGCCGTCCGTCCGTCTTATGACGACAGGCCGTGTCGACGGCGCGTTCGTGTTCCACGCGCGCCTCAAAGAGAGTCAGCAAACAGGAAGGGGTCCGTAAGGGCCGACGCCTGCCAGGGTTGCGGGACTGTTCGAAAGAGATACCGCGGCCCTGGAACACAAAGGGCAAAGGAAGGAACATGGATGGGTTTTAGTCAGTAGAAGTCTGACACTCCCTCCTGCTCAGCCCAGAGCGGGAGGGGTTATAATTATGATGATTTCCCATCGGTAAAAAAAAAAATATATATATAAATATATACTTATACAGCCTGTTACGGAAAGGGTATATACATACGAAAGGCACGGCTTCTTTGGATGATAACAAACGATAAGGCAAGGGTTTTTTATACCCATCTCTGCATGTTCGGAAGTTATGATATTTTTTAATTCATTGATACCAGAAACCAATCTTTTCAAATTGAAATAAAGACATCACTAGCAATAACTCAGCTGATCGGTGTCAGCGAACTATTTGTAAGTAAGAATAAACCTCTTACTCCTGGTAATTTCGAATAAAGGGTTCCGCATGTTTATTTTTTGTTTGCAAAATATTTTTGCAGACTTTTCCTAAACTTAGATTATGTCTGTGAACAAGCTACTATTAATTTGTCTAGGTATCTCTAAATTTAATGAAATATTGATACCTGCTTGCATTGTCACGGTCTTATCATTATTTGTCTTTACGTAGTTTTTCTTTTGTTGAAGATTACTTTGTAGATAATTATTATTTAGATAATATTCCACCCACCACCCCACCTTACCATCGTACCTACAACACAGTAAATACCTAATTTAATAACAATATTCCTGTAAATTCCTGAAGGTTATTAAGTCCTTTTATTTTGGTGGCCATATGGATGAACGATGTTTTGCTTTAATTTTTTTTATTGATTCACAAATGACCGATCTGTTTGATATGAGATAAACCTACCTATTCACTGTTTGTTATTGTCAGCACAATACTTTGGACCTTTGCCCAACTAAATTATACGCCTTTTTACACATACGATCCAGGAGATTTGATTCACCTTACTATTAAATCAATTAATTAAAAAAACATTATTGTTTGCCGTTAAAAAAGGATTTAGTAACATAATTTGTCCAACTGAACCCAAAACATCATCTTTATGCAACTTATGCATCTCCTAGTACAAATAAAATCTCAGTGGGTTCCGTTCATCATTTTAAATTATTCACGCTCTGTCGAAAGTTGCTGTTTGAGTGGTACATAAGTTTTATTGGTTTGAGCACGTTTAGTCTTTATCATAATCCAATTAATGAAGTCAATAAAAAATGTCTCAAAACTGTATCTAACTGAAGAAAGAAATTAATAAAAGTACCAGGACCGCATGAGTAACAAGAAGTGCTATTGCCGAATTGAAAATCGTTTGCTCACAGAACCCTGATTTCGTCGTTACACACACATAGTCAATCATCGTTGTGTATGTATGTAACCTGGTTTAGGTTTTAGGGTAGACGTACCAATTGCAGTCCTGTAGTTTGAATTACTCCTGGTAAATTAAACTTCTAATCAGATTTCAAAATAACTTAGGTAAGTTAATATTTTGATCAAAGATTATTATTTGTTATTTTGAAATAAAAGCTCTGGGTTCAGATTCTCACGGATAATAAACGTACAACATAATTATGAACGAATGTACCAATTTTTCAATTTTGAATTTGATTTACGTAGTTAACTCTTATTTTATTTTTGCTCCGGTCTGTTAAATTTCCTTAAATGTTGATTGGAGTTTAGTTAAAATTTTCCCTTTATTTAACTTTTGTACAAATTATTTACATTTTTAAATATTTCTTATAAAAACAATATAAAAACATTTAAAAATATAAAAAATTGTTGCCCACCGGTATCGGGAACAGGGTCCAAGCTACCGGCGGTCAGGGCTCCAGAGAGAGGAACCTCCTAACAATACGAGCCGTGTCCAGGAGTACCGCTTTCTGAATCAAGCCCTTGATCCAGCTGCCTAACGAGAGCCTCCTCAGGTATTCATCGAGGCTCTTGGCAATTAAGCCATGGGCTGATACGACTATCGGTACAATGATCGCTGAGTCCACATCCCACATGTCGACAACCTCGCGAGCCAAGTCAAGATACTTGATTTGCTTATCTTTCTCGGCTTTCACGAGGTTCCCATCATGCGGGACCGTTATGTCAACAATCATTGCGCGCCGCTCTGATCGATCCACCACCACTATATCGGGCTTATTGGCTACAATAGTCCTGTCAGTGATGATGGATCGATCCCAGTACAATGTGATATTGCCATTTTCGAGAACTGGGTCGGGCACATACCTATAATACGGCACTTCCGATTCCACAAGGCTGTATTTTAGAGCAAGTTGCTGATGGATAATCCTGGCTACAAGGTTGTGTCTATGCAAGTACTCTCCGTTAGCTAGACGAGAACACCCGGAGATAATGTGACGGATTGATTCGCCTGGACGGTGGCATGCCCGACATATGTCAACCGTGCCGTCCTTCACAATAAATCTCCGGTAGTTATTCGTCATCATAACTTCATCCATAATTGCACAGACAAAACCTTCGGTTTCTCCGAAGAGGTCCCCGGAACGTAGCCAGGCTACGGACGCGGATAGGTCTACATCGGGCCCATGTAGAGCCCGGAAAAAGCGTCCGTGGAGCTCCTTACTCTGCCATACCTCCCTGCGGTCGTTAGTGTCAAGCACTACAGGTTTGCACCAGTTCTCTTTAGCCAAGGAGAGCGGGGTGAGGCCTTTGTCCACTGCGACCACATCTCGATGCATCCCCACGTCGGTTTCTAAGAAATATTCCCTGAGACTGCATATCTCGCGATTGTGGAGAGTCTTAGCGTTTAAAAAGCCTCGACCCCCACACCTCCGCGGGATATACAATCTCATAACCGAAGAACGTGGGTGATGCATTCGATATGTCGTCAACAATGTACGGACCTTCCTATCCAGGGCGTCTAGTTCTGTTTGAGACCATTTGAGTATACCGAAAGAGTACATCAAAACCGGCATGACCCAACCGTTGAAGGCACGCACCTTATTTCCGCCCGATAAAAGACTATTAAATACTTTTTTCAGGCGGCCAAAGAAACGCTCCTTCAACGATTGCTTCATGTCAGCATCATTGATGCCCAGCGCTTCCGAAATACCCAAATACTTATAGGTTTCGGTTGCTGAGAGGGATCTAAGATTTATGGAATCCGAGAGCTGGGTTCCCACAGATTCCACAATCTCCCCTCGCTTTACATGCATGACCGCACATTTGTCCACACCAAATTCCATCCTGATGGCGCTACTGAAAGTTTCAGTTACCTTCAGTAGCTCCATCAGTTGCAAATCGTTGGGGGCAAAGAGTTTCAGATCATCCATGTAAAGGAGGTGAGATATAACTTTACCACCTCTCTTCAACCGATAGCCTAGACCTGAATCCTCCAGCAGCGTGCTAAGAGGATTCAAGGCTAAGCAGAACCAAAGTGGACTCAAACTATCACCCTGAAATATTCCTCGCTCTATCCTTATTGGCTCGCTATTCCTCTGGATTTGCTGACATCCTGGATAGCGAAGGACTGTCCTCCATTGGCCCATACATGAAATCAGGAAGGTGCGCAGAGTTGCATCAACTTTATACAACTCTAGCACCCTCATGAGCCATGTATGTGGCACAGAGTCATAGGCCTTCTTATAGTCTATCCAACATGTCGACAGATCCCTTCGGGAACGGCGAACCTGTTGGCTAATGGCCATATCATGCATGCAGCCCGTCCGGTCCTGGAGATTTCCAATTAGGTAAAGGACGGACCGCACGAGCTACATCTTGGGGGCTGATTGTGATCGCCCCCATTTCTGGTATTGGATCGCACGCTCGCTCGACCTCCCCTGTCCATTCGCCCTCGGTATGACTGACAGGCACCGACCAGATGCTGCGCCAGAAAGAACACATGGCGTCATCATCCGGTAAGCACGTGTCAGACACACCTTGGTCCGGTCGCTCCCATGCTCTATAAACCCACCTTTCATCGCTTTGGAATGTGCGATTCTGAGTGTATCGTTCCACCCGCCGCTTATACCTACGAATACGGTTTGCCCATGCATACACTTTCTGCTTCAGGCAGTCGATGCGCTCTGTGATACGGGACATGTAATCTCGAGGACTGATATCAGTCCCCGCAAATGCTCGCCTCACAAAGCGCATCACTCGAGGGCGAGTGTTGCCCTCCCTGAAGCAGATTAGTCTGCCGATGAGTGCTCTGGCCCCACCAATACGTTGTTCAATCCTGTACTGCCAAGCTGGTACGGCTGGTTTTGGTCGTTTAGCTTTGTCATCCGGAAATTTGACGTAAGCTAAACGACATGCCGCAACAGCCGCACAATACAAGATTGAATGAGCATCGGTGAGGTTTTCGCAGTTATCAAAATAGTTTGACAACTGCGAATCCAGAACAGCCACCAGCACCCTATTTTTGTTATGCATGGGCAAACGAGGTAAGCGTGGTCTAAGTTCGGGAGTCATGAACCGATATTCTCGAATCGCACACTCCAAAGCACTCCTCATATCCTCACTGCACTGGGTACTTACATTAGTAACCATGTCATTACTCACGTCGTTATCGCGATCTGGTAGTGTGGTAAACTGTGGTGGAACCACAGCCTGCGACGGCGTGGTAATGACATGGCTACTCTGCATTTCAGTCCGCAAGCGATCAAGTACGGTGTCACCCAACATACGATTACAGTTAAAATTATTATTAAGATGTAAAACATTTTTTTTTAATAGTGGTGGACACTAATTGGGACACCTACCCTATTACCAGGATAGCAAGGAATAGGAGCTTTATTTTGCATTATTGTTAATAATTTATTTGCTCTTCAGTCGTCGATTTCTCCGCGTGTCGTGCACATCGTTTATTCGTTTGCATCCGTGTGATACGCGCATAATTTCAGTACGGCTACTAATTAATTACTACTACCTAATTGTTGTTATTGTTTTCGTTGTGTTTGTTTCGCGCTTTCCGCAATGGATCGGGCGTGGTAGTAGAACCGTCCGCCCGTCCGTCCGGGCTGGAGTGGAGACCACGCATTGGAAAGCGCAGCGTGGGACGGCCACCTGCCAGATGGACCGACGACCTTGCTAAAGCTGCAGGGAGTCGCTGAATGCAGGTTGCATTGGACCGGACACTTTGGAAATCGATTGGGGAGGCCTATGTTCAGCAGTGGACAACAACGGGCTGAAATGATGATGAGTAGAACCGTGGCATGGCCTCCGCGGTCCCCAGACCTTACCCCGTTAGACTTTTTTTTTTGTGGGGGTACATTAAAACGTAGTGTACGCAGTGCCGAGTGATACAGTGGACCAAATGAAAGTGCGGTGCCAGTGACACCAGAAATGCTACGCAATGTTCAGGTGTCCATGAACAAGCGATCGGCCTTGTGCATACAATACCAAGGACACCACATCGAACCCCACCTTTAAAAATGTATGTTAATTTACTAAATTAAGCAAAGCTTTAAGATTTTACTGTTTACTCTTTAATAAATAATAGGATGAAACTAGCTAACCTACCTAAACTTTGTTTCGATTTTTTTATTACGTAACTTTTAGTATCTCAGTTTTTACGTGAAATTTCTGGCTTGATATTAACGAGTAAACGGTAATTGTAAATCAATAATTAAATTACGCAATAATCATTTTTACATCACGGTAAAGTAGGCACCTACACTCGGCGGCGCACGGCTCGGCGCGCGGCCGGGCGGCTTGTTTGATTTCGTCAGTTCGCGCCGACAAAGACACCGCCTGCTAGGCTACTAAACAGTATGGTACTAGGCGCGCAGAATTACGGAAGAGATTTTATTTATTCATTAGACAGAGAGAGAATGATAATGGCAAGTAACATTGAAAGTTATTGACCCCCGTAGTGCGGTGACACGTTTTTATGATTTGGATTTCAGAAACTTAGTGAAACCGAAAATTTGGTATCAATTTTTTGAGTATTTTATTTTGAGCTGAAACTTTGTATAGTGATTCTATACCAGCTGTAATCTTTAGTGGTTAAGGATAGTTATACCCTTTCCGTTACACGTTGTATAAATACATAATGAAAAGATACATAAACAATAAAAATATATATGTATATAATAAATCATAATTGAGAGGAAAGGTAATGCTCTTTCACTCTGGTTTTGAACAATGAAATGGTCTTCAAATCACGAATGCTAGGCGGAAGTGAGTTCCACAACCTTACAGCATGGACGGAGAAGGAGTATGAGTAATAGCTGGATTTATGAGGATGGGATTTAAGTAGGGATCTAAGGTGCGATCTACACGGTGCGTCAATAGGGCGGGCATAAGAAAAACGCTCGCGCAGGTACGAAGGATAGGATGGGTTATGTAGGATATTGAAGAGAAGACATAGGATCCTAGTGTTCCTGCGAAGGCGGATTGGGAGCCACTTGAGCTCTTTGCGAAGGTGAGAAACGTGGTCATATTTACGGAGACCAAAAATAAAGCGAATACATAAATTTTGCAAGCGCTCAAGCTTATTTAATAGCTCCTCAGTAGCATCCAGGTAGCAGGCATCGGCATAATCTATTATCGGCTGAATAAGTGAGCTTGTTGAGCTTGTGCTTGAGAGTTTGTTGTATCTGCCTAGTCTTTACCCAACTCTGTTGGGGTCGGCTTCCAGTGTTCGACAGTGTGGTTGGACATGCAGCTGAATACCAGTATTGTACATGGAGCGACTGCCTATCTGACCTTCACAGCCCAGTTAGTACTGGATAATACGATACCCCTTGGTTAGAATAGTTGTCAGACTTTCGGGCCACTGACTATCTATAACGACTGTCAAAGATCTACATTTGACATCTGGAACCGACGGCTTGACGTGTTTTCCGAGGCACGGAGGAAACTCTGTATGTAATAGGTAATCACACACACAAGCCGAGCTTGCCTGGGTTGGTCTTCCTCAGACCGGTCTGAGGAAGACCAACCCAGGCAAGCTCGGCTTAACAAGATCGAGCCGAGCGGCTGTTATTAAGTAGCCACAAGCTCCTGTATCACATGTAAAAATGATAATAATATATCGTTTACCGCATGCAGTTCGTGCTGTATGTACTGGGCTTATGTTTGAACGAATACATTAACATGTTATTTTTGTCCAAAAGCCGCGACCAACACGAAGGCTTGATTCAGAAAGCAGGATTTCCCATCGCTAAAAAAAAAAAAAAGTAGGTACTTCTGGACATGGCGCGTATTGTTAGTAGGTTCCTCTTTCAAGAGCCCTCACCACCAGTAGCTCGGACCCTGATCCTGATGCTGGTGGGCTACTATTTTTTTTAAACAGTTTTTAATGTTTGTTTTTACATGGAAATATATTAAAATGTTTTGAATGTGTATAATAAGAAATGGCCCGATGTAGACTTCTTAACATCCGAATCTTGTTTGCGCTTCGGTGACCTATTTGGGGAAACCGAATGTTTTGTCTGTGTAATAATGGACGAAGATATGATGACGAATAACTACCGGAAATAAATTGTGAAGGATGACGCGGTTGACATATGTCGGGCATCCCACCGTCCGGGAAAATCGATCCGGCACATTATTTCTGGGTGTTTTCGTCTGGCTAATGGAGAGTACTTACATAGACACAACCTCGTTGCCAGGATTGTCCACCAGCAACTTGCTTAGAAGTACAGCCTTTTGGAATCAGAAGTGCCACACTATAAGTACGCACCCGACCCAGATCTCGATACTGGTAATATCACGTTGTATTGGCTATCGTCACTGACAGGACTATTGTTACCAATAAGCCTGACATTGTGGTTACAGATAGTCGCGCAATGATTGTTGATATAACGATCCGTATTACGAGAACCTCGTGAAAGCAGAGAAAGATAAACAATGCAAATATCTCGATATGTGAGGAGGCTCTCACTGGGCAGCTTGATTCAGAAAGCAGTACTTGAGGATTACTTTTTCAATGTTTTTATATAATTTTATGAAATAAAATAATGTTAGAAAGGGCTTGATTCAGAAAGCGCTACTCCTGGACACGGCTCGTATTGTTAAGAGGTTCCTCTCTCTGGAGCCCTGGCCGCCGGTAGCTTGGACTCTGTTCCCGATACCGTTGGGTTACAATTTTTATATTTTTTCAAAGTATTTTTTTATTGTTTTTTCTAAGGAATATTTAAAAATGTAATTGGTTTGTAAAGATGTAAATAAAGGAATAATGTTAGAAAAATTTATTAAGGAATAATTTTCTTTTTTAAGGTTTTTAATATAAATTTGTATAATCATGAATATTTAAAAATGTTAATCATATTTATAGAAATGATAATAGGGAATAAAGTAAATAATTATTAGCTTCAATTAATGATGGAAAATTAAATAAGTCATCCATTGATCCGAAAGAAGAAGAAGAATGAATAATTACCTAGATTAAAAGTTTGTCTTGATACCCTAGGCTCGAATTGGTATTTTGAACTAAAGAAAATAAAACTAATCATTGAGATATTTTAGTTATTAAAACAGGCATTTGTTGATAAATGCATTATTTAAACTATTCATACAACGTAAAGTTGTTAGCTTACTGCTAAATACACAATTACTTCAAGAACTAAACAAACATACCACAAGAGCAATCCAATCCAGTGAACAACCTGTCACATGGCACGCACTAGTAACGCTCACGAACAACTTTGAACACAACACAAGAAACTTGTAAACAGTTGTCTGAGCGCAACAGTCCGCACGGCAAGTTACGCGGCAAGTGGCGCGCAGCGACGGTGGGACACGTCGCGCACGCTCACCGTTCCAGCGCCGAGTGCGGCCAGCAACGCGCGCTCCAACGGACTAAGTGCCACCTCGCGGGTAATTACCAGTGATCGGAATAGGTAGAGCTAATGTTCCTAAAGTTCAAGTAAGGAACAAAAAACGAAAAGTGTTTCTTACGACAAAACATTTTCTTCCGAATAGTTATTTTTTTCTGAAGCTCAGAAATGTCTCGGAATCGGTTAAGTACACACAGCTAATAATAATGTTATTTATTATCAGTTCAGTAAACTAATTGAATTCATTATTTTTCCTTTTTAACCGACTTCGACAACAAGGAGAACGTTCTCAAGAGCCAGTAGATACGTTTTCTATTGTTATTAATTCAGGTAAAGAACGCGGCGGACCCTCCGCCTCATGTTTTCGTTTCCCAGAATAGCCAAAACTTGTTGTTTCTTTCTATCTTTTGTTTGTCGCTGGTAAACAATGACAAAAGGTTTGAGGGGTAGAGGTACAGGGTGTTTCGCATTAATAGCGTCGTCGTGCGCGCATCATTCACTCCTGTAGTTTCTCAATCTGTGTACGCATATTTGACTCGTGAATTGTTTTTTTTTACCTATACTTGTTTTATCGTTTATTGGATCTGCTTCACATAAGCAACTTGTTCACATGAGCAAGTTGTTTTTATTTCTGTTTTCGTTTAGCTCCAATAATTCTATAAAATGAATAAATGCTATGAAAACCTATAAATTGTTTTTTTTTTTGCCTTGTCAGTTCTAACTATTAAAGCTAGTATGAAGATTAAATTAGCTCTAAGGAGATTACTTTTGTTTTTTAAACAAAAAAAATCGTGCACTTTTTTTTTTCAATAGCTGTTTTACTTTATTAATTTTAGTTGTACTTAAGTAATGTTCCGACATTCGGAATAAATATTCCGAAAAAAAAATTGTCGTATGGATCGAAATTTCCACTTTCGTTTCTGTTCCTTGAACTTTAGGCACATTAGCTCTACCTATTCCGATCACTGGTAATTTCCCAGTACCCACCAATTGTATCGCGTTATTGACTGTTAAATGATTTAATCAAGTCGTAATCACTGCACGCAGGTATCTGCTGAACAAAGATATACACAGTTGCTACGAAGTTGCTACGAAATTGCTACGCTGCTACGTCAGTTGTATACCACAGTTTGTGCTATGGAACTCAATACGGGATATGATAATAGATTGAAAACAATAGTGTGATCATTACATTTGTTGTGTTATCTGTGTCTCCTAAGTACCTCCACCGCTGACTGCAGACTTGACTTATTTGTGGTTTATCTCGGTGTTTTAAAACTGAGTTGTTATTGATCTATATTTGTTCCTATGATAAATTATCAAGTAGTGGGTAGTCACTTAAGGCACATAACGATGATGATTCTTACGAATTGAAGTGCCAAAAGATAATTTCAACTGATCAGACAGAGAAGCAGACGAACTTGCACACAACTTGAGTGAGAACTTGTGTTGTCGGATAGGATTGAGTAGAGTGGTCTCGGAGAGGTTCATCGAAATGAAAGATTTCAACTATTGATGAAGGGCATTGTGGTTTATTGTTTTGAGAAGGACAGGCAGTGCCCTCTCATAGAGAGGATGCCTGCGTCCCAGGAATGGAAACATTATCAAACCTTCATCCTTCGACCTTCATCTCATAAATATCATTAGAATAGCAGCTCACAGCCTGTTATTTTTATTTTGTATCCATTTCTAATTATAAGTATTACTAGCTACGCCCTGCGGTTTCACCCGCGTATGTTTCGATTCCGTGGAAATATCGGAAAAAAAACTAACAGCTATGTACCTATCCTTCCCGCAGTCGGATTAAAAATAAAGAAAATAAGAATGCATATAATTTATCATTGCAAAGCTTCTCTGTAAATTATATTTGATGTGCTATTCGTTTGAAGCAAAATAAATGGATATTTTACCATTGCCACTCGAAAAAGGGCATTTTATACATCGATAACAGTGAATAATACTATATATCTTTTACTCACTGAGTGAATACAAGCATTTTGAATTTGGAACAAGCACGAATTATGAACAAAAAAGAAATAAAACGCACCGACAAGAATATTTAACACTGAATTTCGAAAATAGTTCCAATTTCACAATATATTTTTAATGTTTATTTTTAATCCTTTGTTCTATTAAAATTCAAATTCATTTATTTGCTAATATGGGTAATTACATGAAGTTGTTAAAAATAGAGTATAGTTCAACCGTATTACGCTTTGATACATGCACATCTGAAGCTTTGACTGTATCACAACATTATTAGACAATTACTTGCAACAATAATATATAATTAACAACAAAATTTTGCAATTATTTTACCGATTATATAATAAAATATGATAAATACTCATCTGCCTAGACTTATCCCAACTTTATTGGGTTCGGCTTCCAGTCTAACCGGATGCAGCTAAATATCAGTATTTAACATGTAGCGACTGCCTGTCTGACCCAGAACATAACCCAGTTAATACTGTGTGGGTAATACGGTACCCCTTGCTAAGACTGGTTGTCGGACTTTCGGGCCACTGACTTCCTGTAACGACTGTCAAAGAACTACAAATGACAGCCGGCCGAACGGCTTTACGTACTTTCCGAGGCACGGAAGAAACTCTACTCTAGACTCCTTCACTGCTCTCGGGATCCAGCTTAGTATCTCGAATTAAATTCCCTTTTTTACTTGTTGTGTAATCTACTTTTTCAGAGATCCCACGCAAGATAGGCTAATGTATAGTCGCCCATGGGAGAAGCATTCTTTTCATAAGTCGATGCTGTAATGATTGTATTTACATACATGGTTTTCATACTTACAGTTTAATAATATTAACCTGAAAATTTAATATTCGTGCTTTCCAGGTAGCTGAATGCTCATTACCTGGAGGCTTAGCATACTTTTTACCTTGTAATTCATGTTATTTAAGTTTTTCTGCAGGTTTTTATCATTTTTGAATGTTTGTTTAATTTTTGTTATATCAGGTATTGACAGGCCTAGGTTTTTATTTTTAATTCACTGCTGGAGCTAATTTTAGGTCGTCTAAGTAATGTACATCGACCTTGTTGTTTTTTCTTTTTATTGTATATTTTAGATTTTTTTTTAAATTAAAAATTTGTAAATTGGCCACTACTGCAGCCAAGAGGGCCGCCTTTATCCGAAGACTGAAGCCTGACGTCCCTCGGCCACTACTGCAGCCGAGAGGGACATATTTTTATTAATTTCGTTTCACCAGCTTCTCTGGCCTAGAGAGGGTTTATCTAGCTCCAGCTCCACTTATAGTTAGCTCTCTCTCTCCTCCACAGAAGGTAGGTGAGTACCCTAATGTGACCTTACAGTTTTCCCTCTCCTGGGAAACTGTAACGTTACAATGAAAATGTTTGTAAGTTATACTTGAACCGGGAACTGAAGTCTCTTAAAATGTTTTAGTCAAATCCGTCATGGCAGTATCATTGGGTGCGAAGCTGCGGGCCCGGTGATGATGGCGGCTACAATGACATTGTCTCGAAGTTCTTTGGTTAAAACTCTTGAGCCATTGCACAGGCTTAGAGGGTTTAAATTTCTTAATATCATTATGGGAATTTCAACTTTTAACTTTAGTACGTGTGGTGGCAGACCAGATGGATTTAAAGAGTTTAAATAGTCTTGAGGGTAGTGTACAGTGTCCTCGATGTTGCACACTGTGTCGATTAACTTTTAGCATTAATGTCTCCTGTAACATTTTGTAGTATAATATCATTAATTTCATTAACTGAATCATTCCGTGGTGACACTATTGCTCTGGAACAAAGCCAATCGTAATTCCTTGTAGGGAGATTTTCGATGTCGGGATTAACAGCATTAATAAGATGTTCTAAGCTGTAAACAATTTGACCTAATCCATTATCTAATACAACTTGGTGGCAGTTTACATTTGTAGAAGGAAACTTTCCTTCTCAAAGTCCTCGTGATGATAACTTCGAAATTAAATGTCCGAATCAAATGGTGATGAAATTAAAAAGTATTTCACTGCTATATAAGTACACTTGGTGATAAACTATTTATTTGAATTGGAATTGATACTACGATCCTACGAATGTAACCAACTTTTGTTTCTACCGGCTATCTAATTCAATTTTAGAATAAGATTGAGAATTTTTGGTAGGTACTAATAAGTACCTAGTTTAATCATGTAGTACATAATTTTTAAGTATCATCAACTGTTTTTTCAGCGCACGCAAAACCATGAATTTTATAGGCAAAATTTTGTTACTTTGGTCACAATTATTGCATTTTTCTTTAGGATCTCTAGTTTTTTGAGAATAAATGATAGCCTATGATCATTACTTCCTGATAATTTAGCTTCCTATCGGTGAAAAAATAGTTAAAATCAGTCTAATAGTTTCGGAGCTCAGTACAAACAAACAAACAAAAAAAAACTTTCGTCTTTTTATTATTATAAGTATAGATTAATGATCAAGGCAATATATTTATTTAGTCACACCAAATTCTCAGTTACTCGCTGTTCGTGATGTATTCAATTATAAATTCTAATAAAATGAAGCTCGTAAATAAGCGTTATAAATATTTAAATTGGAAGATGTTCTGCGTCTCCGGGCAAGTGCCGGCGGCGCGGGCGGCCGGCGTGCCTTCAAGTGTTCTCTCATTTCACTGTAAACTTAAAAAAATGTAAAACGTTATCAAAATGAGAAGACAGCCGACAGCGGGGGCGGGGGTGGGGCGCGCGTGGGTGCGCCGGGCGCGGAACGCGGGGGAGGATTCACGCGGCACGCGGAGACGTCGTCCCTCGAGCGTGAAGATACCTGATGAAAAGAAAATGAAACCGAGATGATACAGCGCAGGCACTGTGTGGACTGACGACTCCCGACACGACACTATTCTTGCAAAACTTTTTTATTTTACATAAAAGCTCTATGATCTTTTTATTTTATAATTTTAACGAGACGCCCTGCAGCCTGAATGGTGTGCAGTCTCCATGAAACACCAGAACGTGCGGCGGGTGGCGAGTGCTGTCCGGGGGGGCGAGGGTGGAAGGCTCTATAGAAAATGTAGCGAACTTCGTTATCTGCTGGAAGTCCTCGCTAGTTTACGAACATTCACGAAACGAAATATATAGAAAGTACTACTTAGCATAATTATGGATACGTCACCGTAAATTGTAAATACTGTTAGATTATAATCTATCTCGCGAGATTGTAAACTGTCGAAAGATTGTGAACCGGAACATACTACTTACAATTTAACGCATTATTTTTCGGTAGGTATCTATCGAAGTGAAACTGTTAATTGTCCCTGATTGGTCGGTCTTACAATAGGTCATTCTGTGTCCGTAGAGTTAGGATCCAACATGTGTCAGTCAATAAAATAAATGCACTTCAGGAATTGTGACATCAAGTATGTATTTATTATTTTGTAGGTAATCAATAATTCTGACATCATACATATTATGGTAAGATCAATTTACAATCACCAAAACACTGTTCACATTTGACAACAAACGAATTAGAAAACATGGCGGTGCGGGGCACATGACGTTCAACCAATTAGCGCGCGAAGTGTGTTCCGTCGCATGCCATTTCAGAATTTGACGGTTGGCAAGGTGGCAAGAGCACGACGGATGAGATCATTAATGCTAGCGTGCCGCGCAAGCCGACCTGCACTCTTACTACAAGAAAGCCCATGGTGTCTGAGGCAGTCGACTGCTTCACCACATTGACAGCGATGTGGAGCCATGAGTATTAATTAACAATTATCTTTGACGTCATTTATTTACTAAAATGTCGAAGAATTATTTAGTTAAGAAGATTGTAATTTGCACAAACAAACACGCGCTAATTGCAATCTTCTCTTTCTTTAATTTTTTAATTAGGTACTAACACAAGTATTCGGATGGACCTTTTTCTTTTCTTATCCCATTGAATTTATAAGTTTAGATTTCATGGTTTACTTTCATTTAATTTGACATGTTTCTTAGTGATTTGATCCATATGATTGACTCTATCGATTGATGCCATAAAAGTACAGGGTGTTACTTTTTGGAATTTGGCCGGTTCGATTCCCGAAAGTGGCAAACAAATTTTCGAAAATCTTTGAATGCAGTTATCTTTAAAAAAATAAAGGAATGTTTCTTTTGAGTATATTTGAGCCAGATAGAAATCAAAATAATTTAAATTAGTTAAGATCAGATCGTACGCTTAATTTGAATGTTATAGTACCTCACCGACTCCTGGCGCTGTATGTCCGTGACGATTTCTGCCGACGTGACACTACAATATAATGTTATAGTACCTCAGCGACTCCTGGTGCTCTATGTCCGCGACGAGTTCTGCGGAAGTGACACTACAATATAATATTATAGTACCTCACCGACTCTTGGCGCTGTATGTCCGCGACGAGTTCTGCCGACGTGACACTACAATATAATGTTATAGTACCTCACCGACTCCTGGCGCTATATGTCCGCGACGAGTTCTGCCGACATGTCACTACAATATAATATTATAGTACCTCACCGACTCCTGGCGCTGTATGTCCGTGACGAGTTCTGCCGACGTGACACTACAATATAATGTTATAGTACCTCAGCGACTCCTGGTGCTCTATGTCCGCGACGAGTTCTGCGGAAGTGACACTACAATATAATATTATAGTACCTCACCGACTCTTGGCGCTGTATGTCCGCGACGAGTTCTGCCGACGTGACACTACAATATAATGTTATAGTACCTCACCGACTCCTGGCGCTATATGTCCGCGACGAGTTCTGCCGACATGTCACTACAATATAATATTATAGTACCTCACCGACTCCTGGCGCTGTATGTCCGCGACGAGTTCTGCCGACGTGACACTACAATATAATGTTATATTACCTCACCGACTCCTGGCGCTGTATGTCCGCGACGTGTTCTGCCGACGTGACACTACAATATAATATTATAGTACCTCACCGACTCCTGGCGCTGTATGTCCACGATGAGTTCTGCCGACGTGACACTACAATATAATGTTATAGTACCTCACCGACTCCTGGCGCTGTATGTCCGCGACGAGTTCTGCCGACGTGACACTAAATATAATATTATAGTACCTCACCGACTCCTGGCGCTGTATTTCCGCGACGAGTTCTGCCGACGTGACACTACAATATAATATTATAGTACCTCACCGACTCCTGGCGCTGTATGTCCGCGACGAGTTCTGCCGACGTGACACTAAATATAATATTATAGTACCTCACAGACTCCTGGCGCTTTATTTCCGCGACGAGTTCTGCCGACGTGACACTACAATATAATATTACAGTACCTCACCGACTCCTGGCACTGTATGTCTGCGACGAGTTCTGCCGACGTGACACTACAATATAATCCAGCCCAAAGTTCATTCCTTCCAACACAAAAGAAAAGTAATCAACACGAAGGGGCTCCGCGCTAAACATCGCTGTATCTGTGACGCAGACAGACAGACGTACTGTACACTGCCGGCTGCTGAAAGATTCCGCGTCTGTTGAAACGCATATTATGTTCTGTTTGCGGAATTTAAGCGCTGTATGTTTTACGACAATCTTAATTGTATCACCGTACACTCGGGCTTGTAAATACGCTATGTCGAGATTTTTTTCTCAGATGGTTGTGCAGCACAACGCGGCGTGGTGCCGTGCGGCGGGCGAACGCAGACATTTCGCTGGTTTATTTACGCGATAAGTAATGAGCCGAGCAGTCTCCGCCGCGCGGCCACCGACGCTGCTCTCACCTAATTTTCACGACGCTGTATCCCTGACGGCACTGAGAAAGAACTGCAATGAGCTTGCTAGAGGCGCATGCACGACAAAGTACATTGAAATATTCAGTCATCATTAGTACAAGGACGAAGTTTGTGCTGCCTTAAGTTTTTTAGTCCTATAATGATAACGTTATACGCAATCTGGTTGACGCAGTCGCTTAGTCTCGATTGGATTCCGTAAAATCCAATCTAATCCAATCAATCTTCGTTCGCCAGTAGGTACGGGGTATTGAAATAGGACCCTTTTAAGTTCCGTAGCTATATGTACAATTGTACATACACCAAGGATACTAACATGCACAGTTGAGCAAAGCATGCAAGCATAATTTATGTAATTAAACTATACCTAAATACAAAATGTGAATGTGTGAGTCAATGTGGTAGTGGCATGCTGTAAGTCCCGCAGCCGTCCCGCAGCGCTGTAGTATCGCCAGCTCGCCGCTCGCCGCCCGCCAGTCGCGGCGCCACATTCACGTTACATCGTTTATTCCAGGCGATACTCTCTCCACGTCGTTAAGTGCCGTCGTTTGACCAAAAGAAATGACCAATTCGGTGGAAGAGCGCACCACTCCCGTACACTTACTAATTCTATTTAGGTATCTAATATAGTATATAAATTGGTGTCCGTATTTTAATGAAAGCGTCTACAAACGACAACAATGAAAGCGGAGCGGGGCGCGAGCGGAGCAGGGCGTGAGCGGAGCGGCCCGCGCCGGCGTGGTTCGTAATGTTGTTTAGCGTGAGTGCGCGCTCGGCGAGTGGCCGCTATTCACCGCTCGTGAACATACCTGTTGTGCACGTGATGGTTTTAGTCGGCTCTTTGTGTTTGTTAATGGATGAAATGATAGCAAAAAAACACACGCGAGTGCTGAGTGGAGGGGGCTCCAATGGACGTAATCGCGGAATTAAACAAACCTAGCGATTCACACGGCGACGCTCTCCCGCTACATAACTCCAGCTTCAGAGATTACACAGCTTAGTATAAGGAAGGAAGAAAAGCTTTTTTTTATTTTTATTTATTATATTAGGTCTACCAACAATTGTTCACACTGGATTGGATACAACTACATAATTCATTCTTAAAATTAAGTTACAGCGCAACAATTACTTATAGGTAAACACCACATGCACAAAACAATAAATTAGAAAAGACGCTTAGTAAGTACGAGTACTAAGCGCCAATATTCAATTAAATTAAATAAAAATTAGAAATAGTGACAAACAGGATTATGATAAAATTGATTAAAAATAAAATTGATTAATTTATGACAATTGCAACATTGCTAAATAGATAAAAATTAAATTAAAATTATATTACATTGGTGAATTGATAAAATTGATAAATTATAAATAAAGGTCGACACACAATTAAAATTCATTGAATAAAATTGGTATATAAAATCGATAATAAAATTGATAAATTGTTAAACAATAAAAAAATATAACATTGATAAAATTGGTAAATTGTTAAATATAAAGAAGAAAAATATATAAAATTAATAACAGTGGTAAAATTGACACAACGAAAGCTTTCGAAAACTGTCTGTGTAATATTTTGTATCTATATCCACATCAGCAGGCTTAGCCAAGTTGACAATTTACAATCGTTAACGCTAATAGAAAACTAACCAAATGTATGGGAATTATGTCATCTCAGCGTTAAGTCACGTGGTCTAAACAAACGAATAGAAAATTCGTAGACAAGTTTACATCGTTCAAAATGATAGAATGAAATGTGATCCTTTCTACAACGTTAACGAAACGATGTCGAAGTTTATGATCGCCAGCCGAGCGATCGCCGAGACCCAAGAGAAAACGATTATAAATGGCGCCTATATGAGCCAACTGTGTTGAGACCACGGAACTTTTCTCTGTTCCGTGATTGAGACCGAGAAGTGTTTTTTTTATTTACCATAATTTTGGACTGTATTTATCATTTCAGAGAAACAAAGGGTCTATTGATAACTAAATGGTCAAACACGATTGTTTTGATTGTGTTGTGAAAGGAAGATTACGAAATAACTAACTCACGTGTTAAACGTTTCTATAAAATCCAAAAACTTTTCCTCTTCAAAATAACTTTATTGATATTACAGAGTGATAACCAAGAACAACTCGTTTCGTAGCTCAAAGATGACTGTCGTGGAATCCCTTACGGGTCATAAGCAAGATTCTCAGTAGTACCTACTCAACTGACTACTAACGACATTTTGCCGCCATTACCGTATCGGAAGTCAAAATTGAGCTACGAATTTAAAATAACAGTAAGAATAATATTACACATAAGATTATTCTGAAAACACACTTAAAAATCAACATAATTTATAGAACAATAATTAACATTTCATTTAATAGGTACAAACTTTTGTAAATCGACAAGTTTTGATAGAATTCACAACTTATTTATAATGAATTTGGCAAATGTATTTTAAATATGCACAATACTTAATAGAAATTAAACCATGAATTTTAATCAAGCTTACACACGTACCTTTCCATAAATTCTAATAAAGCTGCGAACTGTTCCGGGCTTGCTCGAGATCTAGATTCCATCCTATAAAAGTTGTTCATTTAAGGTATCTTTCATTCAAATGCACGATATCACATTATTTCGAGTGACAGTAATGTTTAAAATTACATTCCGCACTGTAATATTATAATCAATCAATTTTAAGTAGAACTTGCACCTTATTTCGCATACTTTAGACATTTATTCCTTTCTTAACAATCCAAATCAAAACATGAGCTCGCGCACTAAGTACACAACTGTGACCTTGATGTTAGTTTGACGTTTGTTAGAACGCTCACCATAGACTAAAGTATAGGTTTTTTCGAAGTTCATTGTAGAACGAGCGATCGACTCAGTCGTGTCAAGTTGGCCACCAAGTTAGCGTTTTCTACAATCGCTTGCACCGAGGCGTTAACAATTGTAGAAAAATAATCGATACGAAACGTTTGTAACTTGGCTAGGCCTGCAGTACATCGTGCGAGTTTTTATATCAAACGTTCATTTCTAAAGTACCTAATCTATTACATCTACACAAATAAATAAAATGGAAGTTCTGTTTGTAATTTCAAAATAACAGCTTTTAACTGAATGCATATGAAAGAATATACGTTACTATTAACAGAAAAACAATATTTAAAATTTTTGTCTGTGGTCTGTTGTCTGCTTGTTCCGACTAATCTCCGAAACGGCTGGGTCGATTTTGATGGGATTTTTGTTGGCAGATAGCTGATGTTATAAGAAGTAACTTAGGCTACATTTGTTTTAGAAAAAAAAACCCTTGAAATTGTTAACAAAATTCGATTCAAATAGAGAAGTTATATTTTTTTAATAATCATAATTTCAAAACAGAGAGGTGTTGAAGGAGAAAGGGGAGCTTTATTCAGCAGTGGGACACAATTTAGGCTATGAAAGAAAAAGTCACTCGGCCGAAGGTCGCGGGCACAGCTAGTTGTATAAGAATATATTATGAATAGAAGGCTAGGCTAAAGGTACCGCACCCATCATCGGTCTACTCAGTGTCACCAAGGTACACAACACCACCGCGCCGTATTAGTATCGCTCGTCGTCTGCGGCTGTTGTTGGAAAGCGATCCTAAACCAACAGCGCACTTCGGAAAAACAGGACTGCGTAGAAGCGCTGAAAGAACGCAATGCAGGTATCTATTTGTTTAGTCAAGCTCAGTACCAAAGCCTGAACTATAAATATTTTGTGCTATAAGTGTGTCCAAACTTTTAACTAAATACTATGTCGAAGGTCTGTGCGTCCATACGTCGAACATTGAATACTAACAACAACTGAGTGAACGTGTAACTTAGTATTGTTACGTGGATGACTCCAGAGCACTTCTGATGAATTTCACGAGGCTAAGCAGAGAAAAAGGAATGAGCCATCCGCGTTTGAACAACAATTATTAGTTTGGATGGTTATTATTGGTTTTTGGTTTTATTTTTCTCTGCTTTCGGGAGCACTTCCATCCGTCTGTCTTATGGCTACGTTTCTCTTAACTGTGACACAACGGGCAACAACATACAGGATTGGCGATCAATATTACCTCATCATTCTTTCTATGTAAATATTATAAGATATATCGTTTACTTTGCATTAAACAGCATAAAGTTTTGAATTACGACCTATGTTCATGATATTAGACAGCTAACAGACAAAGTACAGACACCAGCGCCTCGCTGTTTATCAACGAGTGTGTGTGTGTGTGTGTGTGTGTGTGCGAATGGTGCATGCAACACGTCCCTGTGCAGTAAGCTCTCTGTACAAAACCTCAAAGGTGTGTGAATGTGTAACATTATCATTTGTATGTTTCATTTTCTGTCCTTCTATTGAGATTCCGTATATGTATGTGTTTGTGCGGCACTACTTCAACTTGCGCGACAAAGGTAAGGGTTTTGTGCAGCCTTTTGCAACGTTATAATTTCTGAGAAATAATATATTATGTAGATACGCCACAAGATAGGCATTACTGTTGGCAAGAGAAACTTCCTTCAATCAATCGCAAAGATTAGAGTATTCAGTTATATTTAGGAGTTTTATTCATAGTGAGAGATAAAATCAGTGACTCCTAAAAGGTCGTGTTTCAGTGAAATGATCCGCTAAGCGGTATTTATTAACAAAGCGGCGGCGGCGGCGCGGCAATAACTCCGTTTGAGTAAGACTTGGGAAGTCGCGGCGATAGTGTCAAAGTGCCGGCGAGAGGATCAGTGGCTAGAGACGTGCCCCGCGCCCCGCATCCCGCACCCCGTACCCCGCTGGTTTTATACTGTTTCGTTGAATCAATTTGATGAAATCATGAATTGATGTTTATTTCTTTGGCCACATTTGTGTAGTTTTAATAACTGTAATGGCCATCTATCGTTTATGTTATTCGAACTGTCTGTTATTAATCTGACTCATACTGACAATATCGAGCTCATTGAATGCGAGTATATCTGTCCCGAGTGTCGCCAGTGTCACGAGTGTCTGCGACGCACAGATTACTCAATTATGCGCCGGCGAAGTTTTCGCGTCCACTGCTCCGCTGCTCTCCGGTGTTCACTGTGCTTGCTGTCTGTTTGTCTCGTTCAATTTTATCTCTATCACTAATAAAAGTATAACAACTGCTCAGTGTATATTCTTGTATCTTAAAACAGTACTGGCAACCACCTAGCTGGAATCTTAAAAACCAATGTGTTCAATAATATATTGATATTTCAAGACAACATGGATACAAGCTTCTTATTACACAAGTACGTTGTACGTTCTTGATTCCCAGTAGAGCATCAAGTTTCTACTTTTATAGTGACGAGCCACTTACCTTGTCCGGGATTCTAAATTCATCAAACTTTACCTCGATGTGGATTAAAAATAATATTTCTGAAACAAGGTAATACCCAGAGCAAAATTAGCATATTAGTATCACATAAATAAGTTAGGGTGAGTTGCGGTGCGGCGGCACCAATGCTGTGGGCTATGCGTACTAACGATAGCAGCTCAGCTACGTGTGCGATAAGTACTAATGATAGCAGCTCAGTTAACGTATTCATGCGAGGGATACTTTGTAGTTTGTACCGAAATCACACGTATAGTCATAGCCCTGCATTACTTGACCCTCTTAGAAAGAAGAACAATGCAAGAGAGGTAATGCTGGGCACTGATTGCATTGAACTCGTTTCCGAATTATCATTTATTATTATTGGTGAACGATACTCAGGTACATCACTTTTTCGTTGTATATCGTGTTGACGTAGTGTGTCCGAGCATGCGTGGTGCAGGGGAGGGACGAGCTAGTGTGGCGTGACATTAATATGGTAGTGCTGCACGTACAAGTGACTCCGATATTGTTTCTAAAACTATTAGCTGTGTGGTACAACGCATAAGCGGCGAGCGGTTGTGTCAGCCCACGCGGAAAAAACAAATGACAAACGCGCGTATCGTTTGCCGCAAGTGTCAATTCGTGAACGGGGCGTGCGACCTGTCGCCACCTGCGGCCACTTTCTGCCACCTGCCACCACTGTGACCAAACCAACTACAAATAAAAGAAGGTTCAAGAGCGAGCTCCAAAATTTTAACACCTTGCCTCGACAGACAATAAACAAAGACAACAAATGCTCATTTGACAACCTCCTACCTAAAAGTAACGTTAAAGGAATTTGAATATAATATGATTTAACGATAAATTTTAATGTCTATTAAAGAAATTTGACAGATTGTAGTAGCTTGATGTGCTGGCAGAGGGAATTCTGTGTGCGAAAAAAATATTGTTCGAGCAGATTCTAAAAAGGCGGAACCGCGTAGGTCTAAAGCGGAAAGCGGAACCATTGTACAAAATTTTCCAAAATAATGGCGGGATAAAAAGCGGAAAAGCGATGTGTCTGGTAACACTGCTTGTGAGTGAATTTAGCTATTGGCCCGAAGAGGGCCTTGCCATCGCAATCTGTCTCACTGAATCTCTTGCGCGTGGATGGTGCCCTTGCGCTTCTACCCACAGAGGCATTAAAATTGAGTTTAGGGGATGATTGGGGCCTTGGATCGGTCTGTCTTCTTGTAAAAGGTTTTAAAATAGTTGTCTGGTGAACATTTATATAAAAATGGAGCATCAGAATTTACGTGAAGTTAAGTAATTATTTTGGGAGCTTTAAAAGTGACGACTTATCTTTAAGGATATTGCCTAAACTATACGTAAAAATCAGCTTTGAGAATTTACGTGAGGTAAGTAATGGTTTTATGTACTTTGATTACCTGATACCTGAAAATTGGCCGTCTAAGCAAGCTAGCAGGTAGGCATGCGTTCTTAGTACATACTAATACTACTCAATCGTCCACATTTCCTTCGTCAGAAAATACGTGACGTCTGGTGAACTCTGGTGGCCCTGGGATCTTATTCTAACAGACATTACTTGAGATAACGGTAGCCAATCAAGAAAAACTTCAAGTGTCGTGCAAAGGCAATGTTAGAATACAACGCAGCAGGGCTATAATATAACAATAAAAGATGTTTTATGCGTTCCAAGCCTGACAACTAACTTATTGTTAGTGAGTCAACTTATCAAGAATAACAACAGTGTTTCTTTCTCAAAATGTCAATGTCGCATATACAATGAGAAGAAGGAACTGGTAGCTGTTGCTAACTAGACTGACGGTGTATACGAATAAGACATGTGTGCTACACCAGTGACAAAATGTTTACTTGCCACCGACAATGCTTTGCCAATGGAGAAGAAATCAATTGGATTGGCAAGGTACTACCTACTCTTTGTTGATGACTATAGTCGCATGTCATTTGTATATTTTATGAAAGAAAAGAATAAGGTGTTCAAACATTTCAGAGAATTCAGATCAATGGTGGAGAAACAGAAGAATTCCAACATCAAGGTTTTGCGGACAGATAATGGTAGAGAGTTTTGCTCGAAAGTGATGGAAGATTTTTAAAAGAATCTGGCATTTTACACCAAAAGACAAATCCTTACACACCTGAACAAAACGGTATGTCCGAGCGAAACAATAGAACTATTGTTGCAAAAGCACGATGTTTGTTGTTTGATGCTAAGTTGAAAAAAGAGTTTTGGGCAGAGGCAGTATCTACAGCTGTCTACTTGAAGAATCGTTCAATAGCATCAGGTCTGAATGACAGAACGCCATATGAGATGTGGTATAGCAATCAACCAAAAATGACCCATATCCGAATTTTCGGTTGTCCAGTATGGTACATGTTCCTAAAGAGAAGCGGACTAAGTAGGACAAGAAAGCTAGACAGCACATACTTGTTGGTTACTCGGAACATGTAAACAAAGAAAGAAAGAAAGGAAAATATTTATTTGGGACAAGCACAGGAACAACAAAAATAATAATAAAAAAAAAGAATCTAAAACTAAATTATAAAAAAGACCTGTGCGAGGCCAAAAAGGCTCCTCTATCTCAGCATGATGCTGCGACAGATGAAAAACAAATACCGCAGCGCTGGTATTCTGATAGGGCCCACTGTGACGGCCAACTACGGACACACAATACATTCGCACAAAAAATAAAACATAGTACTTAAATAAAATAAACACTTTATGTATACAAACAAAAACTATAAGATTAAATGAAAATATTAATAATAATCGGCTCGGCCACACCGAACGTTCCGACTTCGCTTGTCAACGCCACAGACTATTGTCTATGGTCCATGACAAGCGAAGGGACTCGAGCGCAGACGATACATTGGCATTTTGGCAACTGGCTGTCAATGTTCAAGGTGTTTCTAGAGAAACAACATAAAAAAAACTTCAACAAGAAAAACTTCCGAAACAATAAAGTACAACAAAATATAAGGAATGAGTATATCAGAGCCGATCAGAGTATATACTTTTCTTTTTTTTTTTCGGATGGGAAATCATCAAATAACCCCTCCCGCTCTGGGCTGAGCAGGAGGGAGTGTCAGACTTTTACTGACTATAACCCATCCATGTTCCTTCCTTTGCCTTTTGTGTTCCAGGGCCGCGGTATCTCTTTCGAACAGTCCCGCAACCCTGGCAGGCAGCGTATATACTAAGTTATAACAGAAAATTAGGTAGTGGGTCATATTAGGGGGTAAATATAATTAATAAAGTGCATCGGTGTTGGTGTTGTGCATGGTAGTGCTCCGTTACGATACCAGTACTAGCTTCATGCAGTCTTAGGGTAAGTAAAATTAGCGACTGGTTTCTTTTTGTAATTATAGCAAGTGTTGTTTATATTTATATCTAAAGGTACCCACTGTTCTTATAGCACGGAAAGGCGGTGGTAAGTTGTTCCAGCAGCGGGACGCAGCGAATTTAAAGCTTCCACGAAATGCAGCAGTTTTGTGGGATCCGGCCAACAAGAGGTATGATGAAGCCCTAGTTTTAATTCTGCTAACATCGCGCGACCAAGTCAGTTTATTATATAAATAATCAGGTTTGCTTGTCAGGATAGAGCCAAAGAGAAGGGTAGCCAGGTGAAGCTTTCTGCGTGCTGACATTTTCATCAAGTTACCCTTATTCAAAAATGGTGTGATGTAGGAGCGATGTGGAACATTGTAGCAGAATCTTGCACAGGCATTCTGCACCCGCTAGATAAGCTTTCTACAGAGAATGCACGTTCCATACACAGTGTCAGCGTAATTCAGCTTAGATAGAACAAGTGACTCACACAGCATGACACGCATATCCACATATGTAGGGACGTACACGATATAAAAGCTTGAGTCGGTAGAAGCAGTTGCGCACTGCCTCCAATATGTGAGTTTCGAAATGTAGCTGCCCGTCAAATACTACCCCAAGATTACGAGTTTCCAGAACCCTTTCCACACAACAACCATCAATCCTGAGGTCCAGATTGCAAGCAAGCATTTTGTTCAGGAAATCCCTAGATCCCATAACAATAAACTTGGATTTATTTGGATTCAGGACCAAGGAGTTCCTTCCGGACCAACATGAAATCCTCATTTATATTGCTAACAGTTTCATCAGTATCCTGGGAGCGGAAGGAGAGGTACAACTGTAGATCATCTGCGTAAAGGTGGAACTTCGAGTTGATCAGACAGTTGGTGATGTCAGCAGTGTACAAAATGAAGAGAAGCGGGCCCAGGATCGATCCCTGCGGCACGCCCCTGTCCACGCCCCTCGGACCAGAGGACATGGTTTCCCCGCTGTCACTTGTCACCTGCACGAACTGTGATCGATTCTTAAGGTAACTCTCAAACCATTTGACTGTTTCGACATCACACCCATAATAAGACAGTTTGGAGAGAAGAAGTGAAGTGTTGATAGAGTCAAACGCACGTGAAAAATCCAGTAAGACGAGCAGGGCTCCCATACCCTGGTCTCTGGCCTCAAGTATGTTACCGACGACATCCAGAGGAGCTGTCACCGTGCTATGAGCCTTTCGAAAACCGGATTGAGCTACTGGTAAAATGCCATTTTTCCCAAGATATGCCCTGAGTTGGTCAGAGACAAGTCTCTCCAGGATTTTAGACAGACATGGCAGTAGGCTTATCGGTCGGAGGTCTTTTACACTAGTGGGGCTCGATACTTTAGGGTTTCGTCTAACAATTGCCATTTTCCACAAATCAGGAAAAGAAGAGGTGACTATTATATAGACCTGTTGATGATAGCTGTGATAACTGCAAGTGTTCGAGGAAGTGTCAATATCAGCATCTCCAGAGAAATGTGGTCAGAGCCCTGCGTGGTCGACTTCAGACTACGCAAGATCCTCATCATCTAATCCTACCGGACTGGCTTAAGCTGGAAATGAATGTTACCGTACCTGTGGTGCTCAAAATAAGTCAAATCTGCAGTAGCAACATTACCACTGTCTGGCACATCTAAAAAGTGCTGATTAATTGATTCTAGGTTATTTCAAAAAGGTGGCAGTCCATGGTCAGGTTTTTTGGAAGTGGCTACAGTTGATTTAATGCGAAACGTACGCCCATACTCATGGCCTAAAATATAATGTTAAAAAGAGTGAACTTATGGTTTTCAGTGCGGGTTCTAAGTGTCCGGCGGAGGTTCCACCAGTAAGGCTATGTGGAGTGCCCTTGGAGCGGGTACATACTTTTAGGTATCTGGGCCATATTGTGACGTCCGACCTGAAGGACGACGCTGATATTGAGCGAGAAAGGACGCCGCTGTCGGTCAGGGCGAATATGATTTCCCGGAGGTTTGCTCGTAGCTCCAAGGATGTGAAGATCACCTTGTTTCGAGCCTACTGCACATCTTTTTATACGAGTAGTCTGTGGGTGTCATATTTGCAGAAATCCTACATCGCTCTCCGCGTTCAATATAATAACGCGCTGAGGGCGCTGCTGCGGCCGCCGCGCTTTTGCAGTGCATCGGGAATGTTCGCAAGCGTCCGCATTTACATGCCAGCATGCGCAAGAGGGCGACCTCGATAGCGGGTAGAGTGCGGGGCAGCGGAAATAGTCTTCTTACCGTTGTCGCCAACAGGTCGGACGGACCTTTCATGCAGCACTGGCAGGCCTTACAAGCACCCGTATATCAGGCCTGGGGCAGGTGAAAATAGAAAATAATCACCACAGAATTTAATGGGATGAAATCGTGCTTATGAAATCATAAGCGGGGATACGTTCTTTGGATAGGTATGTAACTCCTTCTTTCGTTTTTAGATTTAAGTCTGCTATAGCAGTTTTTTGTATTCTATTTGAGGGATAAGTCATTAATAAATCCAGAATATTACCTCTTATACCATAGGAGTGCAGTTTGTTTCTTAAAATATTGTGGTCAACATAGTCAAAAGCTTGTGTCATGTCACAGTACATAGCACAAACAGGTGTCTTTTTACCAATATTAGTCATAATTGTATTCAAGAAGTCATAGATTGCCATATTTATCGTCTTATTTTTCCGGAACCCTTTTTGCTCGTTGCAGAGAATCATTTGTTTTTCTAAATACGCATAAAGCTCGTTATAGATAAACTTCTCATATATTTTTGAGAAAATTGACAAAAGCGCAATCGGTCTATAATTTTCCATTTGCTGTTTATCCCCTTTTTTGAAAACGGATTTTACAATAGAGACCTTAAGACGGTCAGGAAAAACACCGCGACTGATACATAAATTAAGTATATGGCTCAGATGGACAGATATAAGATCAGCAACATGTTTTATGATCTTTGTTGACGTTTCGTCATACTCTACGCTATTGGTGTTTTTTAAACTTTTTATAATATTAAATATTTGCGTTGGTTTACATGGTGCCACGAACATGGATTTTTTACTGTTTAAAATGTGCGCAGTTGATTGTTTGCGTATCCCTGGTATTGGTTCAATTTTATCAATGAAATAGGCGTTAAACTTGTCAGCAATTAATTGAGGATTTTTAATTGTTTTATTGTCAGCTTGAATTTTATTTATTAACTTATTTGGTAAATAAAATTTAGAGTTCTTTATTAGTTTCCATGCCATTTTGCTTTTATTGTCAGAGTTTTTAATATTGAAGTCATTTTGAGATCGCTTAGTCAGTTTAATATTTTTTTTTTAATAATTTGGTGTATTTAGAATATTTAATTTTGTTTATTTGAGTCGGTTGGAGTCTAGAAGCCCATAATAGTTGCCTTTTCTTTAAGCTACATAATTTGATACCACGCGATATCCATTTTGGCTTTTTACTTGTTTGCATTTTTATGAGTCTACTGGGGAAGCATAAATCGTAGAAGAATTTAAATTGATCTATAAATGAGTTAAAAGCAACATTCGGATCATCGCTGTCGTAGATTTCAGAGAACGTCAGCTTTTCAAGACAGGATCTGAATTTAATCATATTCTCCGGGCTGAAATCCCGTTGAGATTTGAACCAATATTTCAAAACACAGTCCACCCTTACGGGACATTTGAGCAATTGCGCAGTGTGATCCGATAGGGCAAATTCAATCACTTCTGCTTTGTATTTTTTCTCAAAATTGTGAGCAAAGTTATCTATACATGTTTGACTCTTAATTCTAGTGGGCTGAAAAATAGACAATCTCATATTGTAATTCAATAACAGACATTCAAAATCTAAAGTTTGATAATTCCTCTTCAGGATGTCGACATTGAAATCACCCGCTATTACAATATTGCTATTTAGAAAAGGCTTATTAGACAGTTCTTGTAAAATCATGTGTAATTTTTCAATGCACGTATTGAAATTACTACTATTTGGGACTCTATACAGCGTGTAACAGAAAGGGTATAATCATATGGAATACTGTGGTACGGACCATCAAACTGAACAACTTTCTCTATGGGACCACCATCAAAATCGTAAAAAAATAATCAGCTGTCCTATACATAATTTCAATACCTACTCGACCCAAATGTATGGGACAGCTGATTATTTTTTTATGATTTCGATGGTGGTCCCATAGAGAAAGTTGTTCAGTTTGATGGTCCGTACCTCAGTATTCCATATGATTATACCCTTTCTATTACACGCTGTAGATACAGACAATAACAATCTTGTAGTCAATCAGTTCGATGGCACAGCATTCAAAGACACCGGTTACAGAAAATCTTGAAATCCTTTTTAATTCCTTATATTGTAGGCCGTCTCTAGTAAGAATACATGCTCCACCTCTTTTGCTATTTTTTCTTGCGTAGCAGGCTGCGAGCTGATAATTAGGAAGATCTACATGTTTTCGATTGATCGACCATCGACTCGTTTATTGTAACTAGTTCGTCCATTCAACGCCCATCCCTACTGTGGCCTATCCAGGTGTGACATGGGACCGGTTTAGGGAATTTTTCAAGGCTAGATTCGAGTGCGTTGAAACTTCTACGGCTGCCCACTCCGACATGTATAATATTCCTATATCAATGTCAAATCAAGTTGTCTGTCAGCCATCAAAAAGGCGGATTTACAACGTTCCGTTCCATGAAATTCGCGTAGTTTTAAACCTTATTGTTTAAAACTACGCGATTTTAGCGAAAACCTTTAAAAATAGCATTAAAAAAAGTTCACAGTTTAATAATATTGATTTTTATAGTCTATTATATTTCTATTATAATTAAAGCAGATATTATTACCACTGGGTACCATACAATTTTTTTATAAACGTAAAAAACGCCCCTATTCACGCAGTATTTTCTGTCAAATTACATGGACCATAACAGGAATAAATTGACTCGCAAAATTATATCAAAATCTAACTTATTTATTATGATTTCAACAACAACAACAAAAATCCGGTTAGATTTCATTGTAATAATTCGTTTATTTTTAAATTGGTTACTTTTTTTGGTGTAATATGAATATTATACGTAACGTAACAAGGTGGCCGAAAAAAACTGTCCCCTTTATGCTTCAGAATGTTATGTTTAATCATTGTTATGATTAAAGAATTTATGCTTCAAAAAATTATGCGTAAGCTGTTATGCGTAAATATAATTAAGACAAACAAAAGTATGCCAGGTTGTATTAGGTCATAAAATTGTATGCAAATGGATAGGGAACCCGGTTTAATATGCTCTGTGTAAGTCAATTTTTGGATACTGGATAACTGAGTCGGGTGGTGCAACTAAAACTAGTGGTTTTGAAAGAGCACAAAGAGCCATTCTCAAACTCATGACCAAAAACCTTACAGGTACCCGACCACAGAATTGGACTCTGACTGTAAAGTTCTGAAGGTAAGGCAACTCTGTGTGCTCAGATCACTTCTTAGAATACATTTCGGTCTGCCTCCGCCAAATCCAAATTAGCGAGTAAATCTTCTTCCAAGAACCCAGCACAAAACCACCTTCGCAACACATCAATTCTACACACTAAATACACACATACCAAAAAATCAACTCACAAATAAAATAAATTTAAATGTACACAAACTTAAACCCATAGTAACCGAGTGGCTATTACAAAAGGACTATGCCTACACAGAGTCTTTACTCACAAACATCGCCTTATAACACAAGTACTCACTGTCTGTCTAACACACACTTACAATAAAAGGACATACATGCCTTTAGTATCCATCCATAAACAAGTACACACACTACACTTCATCTATCACACACACACGCACACACACGCGCACACAGTGTACTCACCTCTTCACCTCTTATCACATACACACCTACACACTTCACACCTACACCTCATACAAGAAATCTGTGTTAGTATAACAAAATCTAGATTTACCTCAGTACCTACCGTGCACCTATTGTATCAAATTATGTTTATGGAACTGCTCGGCCGAACACTGTCTCTTAAAATACAGGTGTTCCTAGTTTACGAAGCAAGGTTAAATAAATTATTAGTTTGGGGTATGGAGAACAGGGTGTTAAGTTCTTCATCCCCCATAGAAAAGGGAGGATCTTCCGACCAGACGGGTGTTATGTGTGGTGGGCTACTGCCCGACAGTTGTTGTCGGGTTCTGCTACATACTCTTAAGGATGTAGGATTTCATTGTATTTCGATGTTTAGTTCTTCGTCTGAGACATAGATGGCGCTGTAATACTTTTTGTTCTATGTTGCTGCAGTACTCTTATAGTGCCGCTACACCACTTCCCCCGGCGACCAGGGTCGATAGTAGAATGAGTCGGTTTTTTGGTTGGGCTTGTGAAAAGAATCAACTGGTTATATGTCAAGCTATTTGTACTCTTAAATATTAATTTACTTCTACCAACCTACCTGCCTACCCTACCTACCTACCTACCTTGTTTGCATAAACAACATCTTAAATTTATGGTGACCTAGTACTTTTGGTCGGCAAAAAAACGATTTAAAAATATTTGATTTATTTATTCATAGTCAAGTAGTCTTTGTGTTAATCCAGCATATAAGCTATCTTGATACCAAATTTCATCCAAATCTGTTAAGTCGTTTGAGCGTGAAGGAGTAACAAACACACATACAAACTTTCGCCTTTACAATATTTGTGTGATTGTACAGATTTTTCAGCTTTTGTATTGTTTAGATATCTGTTACTTTTGTTGGTGATAAACAATTTTATTAATATTTATTTCTACCATTTTTTTATTTCTTGTCTGTGTATTTCTTTTATTATAGCATCACGTGTAAATTATAAAACCAATGTGATTAAATTCAATGCACAAATATTGTGCATAACTTAAAGAAGGTTTTAGTGTTTGTTTATTGTAATCGGTGCTGTTTATCAAAAGATATATGTGTTTAAAGTGTTCAAGAAGAACTTATCATCATTATGTAAGATACATGCAACGACATTATAAGAACCAAAACGGTACTAATGAATAAAAATTTGGTTAAAACAAGGTCTTACATCACAAATATAGGGAATAATTCAGAAAAATATTTTTTTTTTTTGAAAATTAAGGTAAATTTTGGTACTTACAAGTTTTCGTGAAAATCTAAATTTACCCATATCTTTTTATTGTGTTGACTTAGGACCTTGATTTTTATACATCTAATAGGGACTATAGACCTCAGTATCTGGTATAAATTTCATTTTGCTAGGTCCACCCGTTCCTGATAAAATAATTGGTGGTGACACACGGACAGACGGACAAGAGAGTGATCTTATAAGGGTTCCGTTTTTTTCCTTTTGAGGAACGGAACCCTAAAAACGATAAACAAGTTAAAATTTTCCGAAGGAAGATTTAATTAACAATATGGAGCTGCCAAACTGTTGCGCAATCCACTAACTTCCTTGCGCAAATCGGTAACGATGTTCTGAGATGTATGCAACTTTCATATAATATCACGCTACGATCAATAGGAGTGAAGTATCAATGAAAAATGTTGCGAAAATGGGGAAAATTTATTCCTTTTGAGAGTGTAAATGGTTAAAGGTACGCAACAATCATGTATGACAGAATTGTTCCTCTTAAAAAGTTCTAAAAAAGTCCGCGATAGCTACTATGTCTATCTTTTAAGGTTGACTTACACTATCTCTTAAGTGACGCAGATGAAGTGAAGATGACGAGTCAGCTAGTATACAAATAAATTCGAAACCGACCGAAGGTTCGGTTTCGAATTTGGTTTTGATTTCAGTTTTGGCCACACTTTCGGTTTCAGCCAATTATTAGCCGAATCTTCGGCCCTACCCAAACTCGATATTCGTGAATTTTCGTACGTCGTTTGGCTAACTACTGGTGAGTTCATTGCTCGTGAACGCCACCGTTTTCAGCTTTAAATCTATACAAATAAATAAAATTAAAGTGTTTAATATGAAAGTAAGTACAGTACTTATAACAAAAAAACATTTATTTAAAAGGAGACGAGGATTTCTCGGCCAAACTGTAAGAAGATGAGGTATGGTTTTAAAAAGCGTTATATTGTTCTATTTTAAAATATAAAAATTTAGCCAAATTTAAAAGCAGGAAGACGAGAAATTTTAAAAATAAGTTTATGTCACGAGTAAGATAGGATATATCGATTACTATAATCGATTAACGTGAATGATTTTATACAATTGAACATAAAAACACTTGCACCAGATGATTGACTTAATCAAAGTAAATAAATACATTTTATTATTTTAAACTGCTGTCATTAAGCAGTTTAAAATAATAAAATATCAACTTAATAAAAATAAAGCTTAAAATCGATTTTCGTCTACAGATCGTTTTTTTACTTGTAGTTCTCAACTATAGTATAATATATTTTATTCATAATTTTTACTAAAGTAATGCGAACTTTAAGGTTTGAGATAAAGTTAATTTCTAAACAGTTTTTTGATATAAAGATTTGATTTGTAATCATTCCAGTTAGTATATAAGTTCCTTGCAGCTCCCTGACTCGCAATCTATGCTCACTTGTCTCGTATCGTTTAGTGCGGTTGCGTCTTAAGTGTGTTTCCCGTTGTTTTATTAATATACACCTCGACCAGTGCTTTCTTAACGGACACAGATACTCGTTTATTCGTCTCACTTTGGCTTGTTATTTTGGATCTTACGGCCTGCTTATCGATTGGATATTGACCATGGATCGCTGTGTGAATTTTGGTATATGGTATGGTATGGTTTTGGTATTTGGTATACGTTTATAGCGACTAGTCGCTATAATACACTAAGCGGACTAATCTTAGATGATTTAAAGACACTGTCAGTGATTCGTCAATGGCGTGCACCACAACCTGTAAGTACAACATTTTATTTTTGTTAGCCACCCAGCGTCTACCACGCTCGCCTACAGGTTTTCTCCTATGTTTTCCATAACCGTTATGCAGGGGCATCACAATGCTTAACGTTGTTCCGTTGTATACGCGTTGTTGACGCGTTATTGTAGGTATACTTAATATCGGTTTTGAACGGTGAAATTTCCAAAAATCCTCTATATGTGGCGGCTTCGTTATAAAAGAAACCTACTGTAAAAAATCATGCTTCTAGCTACAGTAGTTCTGCGTTGTTAATAGGTGTTCCTATTTTCTATACACGTTTTTTCCATACTATTCTATTAAAAACTTTTCCCAACTTTCAGGTAAACAGCAGTGACTATGTTTGCCAAGCTTGTTGGAATTTAGGTACCAAGATGAATAGTACCACCGGCACAATTCTTGGATGATATCTTAATTATGATTGAAAATGATTAAAAGATAATTATTATTTACGCATTTTTTAAACATCACTTCCCCTACCTTTGAATCTATTTGTGAGTTTCCTACTATCCTCCCACTCAATACAGTACAATAAATACTACAAATAATATTGTAAACAACTGTCTATTAAAACAAAATAGCAATCGCAGTTCAAAAATCAGCTGTTTGTTGCCAACTTGTTGCAAAACCTCACTTTTACTAACTCTCTTATAACTCCACTCTCGAATTGCCAATTTTCAGTAATGGTTTGATAACATAAAAGCTTATAAATGACACCACTTTCATCTATATACGGGTCAGGCGTAAGAATGTATGAAACCGTATCAGTCTCCTTTTGTCTGTCTGTTTGTTCCGAGAAATCAACGAAACGGCTGTACCGATTGACGGGACTTTTACTGATAGATAGCTGATGTTATATGGAGTAATTTAGGCTACTTTTATTTTAGAATAAGAATTAGGGATCCGTGCAAAAAAATTGAAAACCCTTAATATTGTTAACAAAATCCGATTAAAAATGTATTATTTTTATAATAATTTCACACGAAGAAGGTCGCGGCCACAGCTAGTAGTAGTATCAAGTGAATCACTGAAAGTTACATAACAGTAGCGAGCGTGTTCGCAGCGAATGTTTGACCTAACTTTATTAGTTCGTCAGTGAAGTACGAGTTTATCAGCGATTAAATTGCTCGTCCGATACACTTCTAAAAGCGAGTAATTTATAGATTACTCAGCGTTAGACCGCTAGAAACTACTGGACACGTTTTACCACACAAATGGTAATCTTACTAATCAAATATCTTTAGAAGACTTCTGAATTAAACTTTTGAACCCTATCCTCTACCAAACTATTGTTGAAGAAGTATTTTGTAACACTTGTTTCCTTCACGTAACTTATTAACTGTTAGTAGCATAAGCATAGCATACTCGTAATCAGCCTATAATGTTCCCACTGTTGGGACACACGGCCTCCTCTCTAACAGAGGGAATGAGCTATAATCCACCACGCGGCGTGGGCCCAGTGCGGGTTGGTAGATGTCACATGTGTTCGATTCTTTTTGGTTCACGACACGCCGGTTTCCTCACGATGTTTTCCTTCACCGTTTTGAGAGCAGTGGTGATGAAACAAATTACACAAAGTAATGTGCCTGCCTGGGTTCGAACCCACGACTTACTGATCGTAAGTCGGGGTCGCCACTTGCCTACTGGGCCACAGCTGCTCTCCGCAGATCCGTGGTCAATGTAATTCCTTTTTCAGCGTGTGGCCAACTGCCAGGCGATTATAATTATAATTTACAAATACGTGCGGCCGAGTTGACTCGCGAATTTAATCCTAACTAATATTATAAATGCGAAAGTAAGTTTGTTTGTTTGTTACCTTTTCACGCCTAAACCACTGAACCGATCAACCTGAAATGTTGCATATACATTATCAGGTGTACAGAAACGGACATGGAGTATCTCATCCCGAAAAAAAATACTGTTCCCGAAGAAAACAACAATAACAACGTTCTTATGATAAATAAATGGCGCCAAGAGTCTATCAAATCGTAATTGAATTATTTTATTATAGAAACTTTATTAGTGCGAATTGATTGTCAAATTCAAAATTAACACGAGTGAAGCCGCGGGCAAAAGCTACTATTATATAGAAGAGATAAATTAAGCAAGCGACACAAACGTTGTCATCAGTGCTGTAACTACTCGGAACTATAATTGTATAAAAATTGAAAACTTATTAAAATATCTGATTAAGAAGAAAGAAGAAAAATAAGATTGAGAATAGTTAGACATTCACATATTTGTGCCATTCATCAGCTATCAGGGCTGCCGCAAGCGCAGAAATAGCTCAAGCCAAACTTCTTTATCTCCAACGTAGTAACGTAGTAATTTGGTAATATGCTTTTTTAATAAGAACACGTTTCAGTAACACGTTTGAACGAATTACCAGACTAGCCCTTATTTGTAATATCAAAACATCACGGTTTATTTATAGTATAATGACGTAACAAAGTAGTTATTTAGCACAACTTGCCATGGTTACCTGATAGCTGCCGAAGCCACCACGACCGACTTTTCATAATATCCAATTGTTCTTACCTATAGTAAGGAACTTCCACAGACAAAGTTTCAGCTTTTATAAAATGACGTAGATCTGGCGGTCACGGGGTCTCTCTCTCTTATTATTACACGTAGCTCATAGACCATTCACGTTAGTCACGAAAAACCAAGTGTGATAGCGGCGCATGTTTTCATTGGCACGTTAGTGAAAGCTGTTGCTGAGGGTGCGAGTGGCTGCGAGTGGCGACACGACACGGTGTCGATAGCAGCAGAGTGGAGCACAATGGAGGCAATAATCCGCTGACTCAGATTAAGCTGCTCCTTGACCTTATTCGCGGAGAGGCGCCTCGCCCCGATCCAGAACAATGAACACCTATAAATGTTATTTATAATGCCGAGATACCGATAGGGTTGAACCTATCATGCCTAATACACTTAATGTAATACCTACAGTCTTTGTTAGGATTCAGCTTGTCTGTTCACTTTCGACTCAAAAATAAAAACATTTCATTCAAGCAAAAATTTAGGCTAGGCCTACGTTATGCAATTAATATGAAAAATTAAGGTTTAGTCAGGTTGATTTAACTTTTTTCTCAGTCCCATTATGTTTTTTACGTAAAGTACTTACCTACTCACTCTCTGTATTAATCTCTCTTTCAGTACTCTTGTACCTATTATTCGTGCGTAGAATGTTGTCCTGAATTTTGTAAATAAGAAACGAAAATATTTTATAAGTTTAGTGTCTAACTCCTCAAAATCCACCCGCGCCTTGTATAATATGTTTGCTATAAGAGAGTTATATAATATGTTTGCTCTCTCTCATTATAGGCTGATTATGCATGCTATAAGAGAGTGTCGCAAGTATCGAGTGTGGGGTGTGCTGAGTGGCAGCCCTAGCCGAGTCCCTGCTCCACGCCGCCGGGCCCGTGGCGCGCGGCTCCTCCTTAGCTCCTTACTATTTACCTTTTATGAGTTTCCACGCGTCACCTGACTTTTTGTACGGGACCCGTTGCCGAGATTAATAGGCCCATACATTTACTTACACCTACTAAAATCTCGGTTTATGCTGACATAAAACTGTTCGGGAACACTGACGTCGTGTAGGCTGTAATGTTACCGAACAATAAGCTGATTTATTTTATTAGAGTTACATTCCCGGTGATGCAAGTCTGTCGTTTTAGACTGCCCCTCGTATCGGAGCATTCAGGATGTGTTAGACGACTCTGAGAAAGCTTCGTCTCTCGATAGATGCACCTTGTAGTTGTAACTGACAACTTATGTAGGTAGAAAACCGACATAACGTACTTTTCAAGTTTTTAAGGGCAGTCTCGGAAAATATCTGTCGTAAATTCGTATAGTTAGTATTAAAAGTGGCCCCCCCGCCCTCCCACCGCAGGCAGGCGCGCGGCCCCGAGCGGGTGTAGGCTAAGCCGCTACTTTCGCCTGCCCCCAGTACGCGCCGGTATGTGTTAACTTATTACTTCGTCAAACAATGCATTCAGATTGTTCATACATACTCAGAGCTAGAGGAGCACCGGCCGCCGGTGCTCGGGTGCCGGGAGTGTTCTACATGAGTATCTACATATTCTATGGTCACCGACATGCGGCCGCCGGCGCCGGCGCCGCTGCCGTAAAGAACGAATGCTAAAAGCTCTCTTTTACATTTTCATGATGTGAGTGTAGAAACTATCAAATATCATTTTGAACAAGACGACGGTCGAAGGTTCGAACTTCGAAGTCGTAAATAACTAAGTACATATTTGTAGCCGCCGGAACAATGGCGCGTCTATGATATGTCTATGTACATAACTAGTACATGTACGTACATCTATTGTGATATCAGTTTTCAGAGCGTCTAAAAGCCTTTGAATGTAGCGTGTCCTCGAGCGCTCACAAAGGACATCAAGGGTCGCACACGATCGGACAGTCTGACCGCGCCACAGACACGCCACAACCGCGCGTTCCTCTCAGTAGTCGTACATTGTATCGTTTACCCTGTGGCTTCACGGTTTATAGTACAACGTGGCGGAAGGTAGCGGTTGTGCGGTTTTAATAGCGTGTAACTGTGACGGCATCAACAAGATCGAGGCTTCCAATCGGCAGATACATTACCTATCAACTTGCTACCATAAATATACTGCGGACAATTCACTGTGCGACTGGCGTGGCGCTTTCGTCATGGACCAGCTTTTCAGCAAACGGTATTTGTTTATAGTGTGACAGACCATCTAATTATATGTAGTAAGTGCAACAATGGCATCTACAAATTAATTATCTCCAATGTGTGTAATATGGTGTCAGTGTCGATCTCCCGGCCTAAGGACCGGCCGGTCTTACACTAACGACCCTTTCCTATCACACTCTACCCCCGCCACTGCCGTCGCGCGGGAAATGAGACAAGTTAGCGTTTCCAAGGTGTTCGTGCTCCTCTACCACATTTATTTACTGAACAACCTTTGAGGTCATTTTGAATTTCACTCGAAGATTGTAAAGGCAGATGTTTTGATCGTAGCAACTTTTTACAACTCGCGACTTCTTGTATTAAAAAAATAATTGCTGACGAGTCTGAACAGTGACAAGTCGGAACAGTGACGAGTCGGGCATAACTCTTTATATTTACGTCGTTCCATCTATGTGAACACGCCATGTTTTCTTCAATTTACAAATCAAAGTTAGTATTGTGGTAGTATACACACTGCTGTTAATCTTGCAGTTTCACCTATAATATTATAAAGCTGAAGAGTTTGTTTCTTTGTTTCGTTGAACGCGCTAATCTCAGGAACTACTGGTTCGTATTGAAAAGTTCTTTAGTGTTTCAAGAAGGCTTGGCAGGCATATAACATCACGTTACGACCAACAGGAGCGAAGTATTAATGAAAAATGTTGCAAAAATGGGAGAAATGTATTCCTTTTGAGAGTGTAAATGGTTAAAGACACGCAGCAATCATGTGTTATGGAATTATTCCTCTTAAAAAGTTCTAAAAAATAAAGTCCACGATAGCCTTTGTCTATCATGAACTGAACCTGCAGCCAGGATCGTCTTCTCACGAGGGAACTCCTCAACGGTTAATAGCACGGATACGTAAAAAGTGTTGAGAAAATTATGCGTCATCAGAAATGATTACGACAAAACTAAAAATTTGAAAATATAATTTTTACTTAAAAAACTTTTTTTAAAACAAGTTTTTATTTAAATGCGCTAAAAAGAATAAAATAAACAGGTCCTTTCAAATTTTTATTGTCAACTTATAACGTCATTACACAATTTATTTGATAGAAAAGCTTGTCGCGAGATTTAAGTACTCCTCGTATTTATTTTGAAAATGTATAAATTTAAATCAATCAGATCAAGTTATTTAATTTACTTGTTTATCTACACAGGAAAATCTCTCGACAAGCTTTTATATAGCGTGACTGGTAATTAGTGACCGATACTTAAACACGTGATTCTACTCATGATAACAAACAACTTTCCCAAAGAAACTTTTTTTTAAACCCATTTAATTTTATCACAATAACACAACAGCTGTATAAAATTCCCACGCGCGCGCTTTTGACCTATCAACTGGTAGCCGCGTGACGCCGTTATGTCTCATTACAATGGGTGGGTAAGCAGAGCAGTGCGCGGCTCGCAAGCCCGCTCCGTAAGCGGCGCCCGCGCCCGACCACACAGGCCGGCCGCCACGTGACGTTATCGGTGTACATAAGCAGTGTAGGTAGGTACCTACATGTTTAGGTAGCCGCTAAATTAAAAAATAATAACCAATGACATCAAAAACCGAGCCACGGAGCGTAGGCCTACGCTGCAGACGCGACGCTCCGGCCGCCGCGTGGCCATTTAGGTACACAGTGATGTACCTACATAAAGCTTCTCTGTTTACAACACGGTGAGGAGGGTAAAATAAATAATAAATTATCTAGTATTTTGGCACTTTACGTGCGCGCGCTACAATAAATACCTAAATGCATTATCTTTCTATCTAAACAAACTAACTTCAGAAATTGCGTTTGTTTTGTTACCTACACGATGTTTAGAAACGGCAAAGAAACAGCTACATTACCACCTGACTTCTGGACACCGGGAATTGTTCAAGTTATTCCAAGTTTCCCATCACACTTTTCTAGGCTTTGGACTAGCAGTCTGTTAACGATATTTGAGTCTGAATCAGAAGCATGGCAATCAAAATGTATGTATTTTAATGCTTCGCCATTACCGCCTTCCGAGTAGTAACACATCACCATATCACTGTACTCACTCGCTGTGTAATTGTACGGTATAGTGCGCATGGGCATCAAAGAAAATCAAAACATGCGCCTGCGACGCGCTCTCCGGGGTGACTGTTTTTAGTGTTTTACGTCATTACTGCACTGAGGCAAAGGGTGCGGGCGGGTGGGGAACGCGAGACGCTACTAGTACAAGTACATTTTTGCCCCTTCCCGAGGTCAGACTATCAGCTGATAGATTGTGCCTACTTTTTAAATTGGGCGCGCGCGTTCCTAGATATTTTGTAGTTATGCGGACATACGTTGCATCTTAAAAGTAGTTATACTTAAGACTACTGTGGAACACGCAGTATTTGTATATTATTTTTTAATTTAGCGGCTACTTAAACATGTAGGTACCTACACTGCTTACGTACACCGATAACGTCACGTAGCGGCCGGCCTGTGTGGTCGGGCGCGGCCGCCGCTTACGGAGCGGGCTTCTGCTTACCCACCCATTGTAATGAGACATAACGGCGTCACGCGGCTACCAGTTGATAGATCAAAAGCGCGTGCGTGGGAATTTCACACAGCTGTTGTGTTATTGTGATAAAATTAAATGGGTTTAAAAAAAGTTTCTTTGGGAAAGTTGTTTGTTATCATGAGTAGAATCACGTGTTTAGTATCGGTCACTAATTACCAGTCACCCTATATAATATAAATATTGTAATGACTAATGACATTGATAGTAAAAGTTTTAAAGGAACAGTTTATTTTATTATTTTTAGCGCATTTAAAAAAAAGCTTGATAAAAAATAAAAATATATATATTACGGTAATTTCTATTATAATGCATTATTTGCGAAGGTATTTTATAAACATGGTGTAATCCAAATAAAAAATACAAAAATAAGTTATTCATCACAAAAATTTAATTTTGAAAAATTGCCCTTTACTTTTGATTATAACAACGCTTTTTTAAAGTTTTAAAATAAATAACCTAGCAAAATAATTATCAAGTACCGCACGCGCATGTTATATAAGCGGGATGATGTGTGTGATGGGCCCCTTGAGTCTAAAATAGGTCTAAAATAAATCTATTATAGGTCGTTTAAACACGCGATATTGAAGGCAATACTGCGGTAGCGGTACTAGTTCAGCGCATGCCGAGAGGCATGCACGGAGCACCCACAGCGCGGCCCAGCCTCCGACACAGTAGATAGTATGCATTAGCATTTTATCCTTCGGTAGTTTTGTGTTATTTTTTTTTCGGGTTTTGCTCATTACGGCGCGGCAGACCACGGCCGGCGCGGACGGAGTTCAATCGCGCGAGTATTGAAACGAATGCAGCTAGTAACCTCCGCGACTCCCGCGACACTTGCGATGTTCGGTGATGCTCAGTGTTTCTACAGTTTTATAGACAACATTTAATAGGTCAACCCTTACTAAAAATGTGACATGTAGTTCACCGGCCAAGAGTGGGAGTTGGACTCGCGCACCGAGGCGAGGGCTCTGTATAAACTGGTCGGTATGTTGTTATTAAACTACATATTTACGATTTCAGATTTTTTCCTTAGATGTATTGTGTTGTAAGACATTGTTTCTTGCTCAAGTCAACGGGAAGTACCCTATAGGGTTTGATTCCTTTGTGAAATCGCAAAATCTGCGACACGATAAACGGTCATATCTTTTGATCGCGTTGACTTAAAAGTTTTGTTTTTTCATTGCTTTAAGGGATAGCAGATTTGAGTATTTGATATTAATTTCAGCTTGATACCTCCACGCCTGACAGACAGACGGATGAGTCAAGACAAGTCAGATTTAGTTTTTCGTGACATAATTAAGTACTACTGAATAGTTTGCAACTGTAGTGAGTGACACAACGCGTCTTTGTATGAACTTGTTTAGATCCCTCTCATCACAAGCTACGACGTTCCCCCTACATTAAAGCCTCTTTAAACATTTCCGCATGAAACCTCATGGCCATATTCTCCTTTTTGCTAGACTATTTTCAAAATTATATTATTGCGTCACTCATGTAATTCTCACATATTTTTCTGGTATCTCTCTATGTTGAGAACCAATATGTTCTTCTAATGTTAGATCACTCCTATCTTGGTTCTGTCTCTCATCCTGATAGTCTTGTCCGTTGAAATTGTGTTATTTAAACCGAATGTTTGGTTTTTCGTAGGATTAAATACCTAATAAATGTTAAAGGGTGTTAAATCATCATTGGTCTTAACTATCGGCCCTTTTCCTGCAACCCCAGTTACGTTAGACGACCACAGCGAAATTCGACAACGAAATTTGCTGCGTGTTCTGCTTTTCTCTACGTAGACTTTTGGAGGAGACTACTAAGGGGTGTGGAGGCATCAAACCGTGTCGAAGCACAACATCTGATTTGTTTTACACGTATTTTCAAACTCCACATTTATTTTGGAACTCCAGAAGATGAACTTATTGGATTGTTCAAAAGAAGACAGTATCTTCAAACGTTACATTGATAATCGTAAATTTTCTTTTCGTTTGCTATTATAAATACTTAATTTTTAATTTTCTTCTTGTTAATTTTAAATTAGAATTGAACTGTAACTATATATAGAACAGTGTATTTTAAAAAGGTCAGAGTCATTTATGCACGGAAGCTTCCAGGCAAAAATTCCTAAACTATCAGTTAAATCATATTTTTTGTAATTATATTGGTAAAATTAGAAAATAGTAAAAAATATGTTTAAAAAAAAAAAAAACTTTATTTCAGACCTTGTTCCATATGATGTTAGTAATAATAATAATAAGGAGAAGGCAGTACTCCTCGATACGGCTCGTATTGTGAGGAGGTTCCTGTGTCTGGAGCCCTAACCACCGGTAGCTTGGACCCTGCTCCCGATACCGGCGGACCACTATTTTTTATATTTTTTAATGTTTTTATAGAAGGTTTATTAAAGAAATATTTAAAAATGTAAATTAATAAGTTATAACGTTTAGTTACAATGTAAAAAAATGTTTCGTGACCAGAATTTGTGTGGTATACTACCACTAAAAAAAGTAGTTGTCAAAAATCACAAAACAAGCACATTTTAAACTAAACAAAAGTTGGAAGCAGGCACCATTCCATTTTCATAATTTTATTTTATGTGTTTCAGTCGGGTTTTTTAGTTTTTTCAACTACTTATTTTTATTTCTAGCTTTTTAATTTAGTAACGTGAAAGATTTCGCAGATGATTTAACTTTTTTTATTATACAGGGCGTCCCATGGCTTGCGGCATTTTAAAATCAAAATGAAGTCTACTTTCAGTAAATTTCTTATCTATACTAATTTATACTACTATTACTGCTACATACAGGGTGGAATTTTTCCACGCCATCTGGAGGGTAACATACTCTAAATACTGGAGATAGAAAATTTTACTCAAAGGAAACATTCCTTTATTTTTAAAAAGAAATAAATCTGCTTTCTAAGATTTTAGAAAATTCGCTTGCCCCACTCGGGAATCGAACCGGCTAAATTCCAAAAAAATATCACCTGTACTTTATGTTTCAACTGTGTAGTCTTAATAGTTTCGGAGTAAAGTGGCTGTGACATACACGGACAGACAGACAGACTTGGCGAATCTATAAGGGTTTCGTTTTTTGCCATTCGGCTTCGGAACCCTAAAAAAGGTGTTGCCCGGAGTAACATGGGTCAAGTTCAGGCAGGAAGTTGATGCCTGCCGCGCTCACTTAAAAAAAAAACACTACAATAACTTTACTTTCTGACGTCGTTGACTTTGTTTATTTCATTGTCGTTTTTGCCACCGACTTCCGAGAGTAAAATTATTAATTTAGATTTTATTGTTTTTTTGGAAGGCGGTTTTTTTTTGCAAAAACGTTTTATATTTTAACCTTTTCATCCGACTGCGGCGAAGCCCAAAAGGAGTTTCTCTATGTATACATATGTCTGCCCGTTTCTATGTTCTCTCGTAAGTTTTAAATGGATGAACTGATTTGGATAAATTATACGTCGTCGTTAGATTCGTCTTGGTAGTGCGAGTGTCACAGGTTACATTGAAATAAAAAAGGGCGGATCTCGGGTGCCGTACCGTGTAGTTCAAAATTTTCTTTTATTCCTGCACCATCGTGTGGGGTGTAAAAAGGAAGGGGTTTAAAGGGTGATTACAAAACTATTAGTTGAGTAAAAGTGCTTTACCTTATACCATTACCATTGAATTTATCTTATACCATTGAATTTATTAGTTAAGATTTCATGGTTTTCCTTTCATTTAATTTATCATGTTTGTAGAGAGATTTGATCCTTACGATTGACCCTATCTATTGATGCCGTAGGCAGATGTATTCTGTGAACCGCTATAAGGTTTTTATACAAAATATAAGAATAAGGGGGGGTCTCCCCATACATGACTGAAACCAAAAAATGTTTTTTTCATCAAACCTATACGTGCGGGGTGTCTATAGATAGGTCTTTAAAAATTACATTGAGGTTCCTAAAACCATTTTCTAGTCTAGTAGTCGCAGACTCCACTTGGACCAGGGTCGCCAAAGATAGGAAATTATGGAAATGCATGGAGGAGCCCTTTGCCCAACAATGGGTACCCCAAAATTAAATATCGATTTCAATTCTTATAATTTTATTATTATTCAAATTAAATTATTATATGAAACTGTTATTTCTCGTACCTATATTTATTTAATCAATTGTTATTACTTACATTGTATTATTTATTTATCACATTTTGAATGTATAATGAGAACTTTATTGAATCTATTGTTAATTAGTTAATTACATTTTATTATTTATTTATTCTATTGCGAATGTATAATGAGATTATTTTAATGGAATTAATTAATATTTGCTCATCTAAATAATGTATCGATAAATAATATTAAATAATAAACTCTAAAATTGAATGAAATGAATAATAATGAATGAATATAGAAATTAAGTCAAATAGTAGATAATTAGGTACATTTTATATCAAGAATGCTACATAAAAGAATTAAATTAAGTGCCTAACTCTATTATGTAATTTTTTGTTAAATTTAGTCTTTTTATGATGCATGTAATTTTAATACTGCATGACATAAACGTACTTAGTATGTAATTTTTTTTGGGAAATAAATGGCTTCATTATTATTTCCTTTATTCATCTACAGCGTGTAACAGAAAGGGTATAATCATATGGAATACTGTGGTACGGACCATCAAACTGAACAACTTTCTCTATGGCACCACCATCGAAATCGTAAAAAAATAATCAGCTGTCCTATACAAAATTTCAATACCTACTCGACCCAAATGTATGGGACAGCTGATTATTTTTTTACGATTTCGATGGTGGTCCCATAGAGAAAGTTGTTCAGTTTGATGGTCCCTACCACAGTATTCCATATGATTATACCCTTTCTGTTACACGCTGTATACACATATTATTTACATTTTTAAATATTCTAATATAAAACAATATAAAAAACATTTAAAAATATAAAAAATAAGAGCCCACCGGCATCGGGAACAGGGTCCGAGCTACCGATGGTCTCTTGAGAGAGGAACCTCCTAACAATACGCGCCGTGTCCAGAAGTACTGCTTTCTGAATCAAGCCCTTGATCCAGCTGCCCAGCGAGAGCTTCCTCAGATGTTCGTCGAAGCTATAGGCTATTAAGCCATTGGCCGACACGACTATCGGCACAATGACTGCTGTATTCACCTCCCACATGTCGACAACCTCTCGAGCCAGATCTAGATATTTGAATTGTTTATCTTTCTCTGCTTTCACGAGGTTCTCGTCATGCGGAACCGTTATATAAACAATCATTGCGCGACGCTCCAATCGATCTATCACCACAATGTCAGGCTTATTGGCAACAATAGTCCTGTCAGTGATGATAGGGCGTATGGCACTTCTGATTCCACAAGGTTGTACTTAAAAGCAAGTTGCTGGTGGATGATCCTGGCAACGAGGTTGTGTCTATGCAAGTACTCTCCGTTAGAACACCCAGAAATAATATGTCGGATCGATTCTCCCGGACGGTGGCATGCCCGACATAATTATGTCAACCGTGCCATCCTTCACAATGTGTTTCCGGTAGTTATTCGTCGTCATAACTTCGTCCATTATTGCACAGACAAAACCTTCAGTTTCTCAGAATAGGTCACCGAAGCGCAGCCAAGATACGGACGCTAAGAAGTCTACATCGGGCCCATGTAGGGCCCGGTAAAAGCGTCCGTGAAGCTCCTTGCCCTGCCATACCTCCTTGCGGTCATTAGTGTCTAATACTCTAGGCTAGCGCCAGTTTTCGTTAGCCAGGGAGAGCGGGGTGAGGCCCTTGTCCACTGAGACTACATCCCGGTGCATCCCCACGTCGGCTGCTAGGAAATATTCCCTGAGACTGCATACCTCACGGTTGTGCAGCGTCTTAGCATTTAAGAAGCCACGACCCCCACGCTTCCGCGGGATATACAGTCTCATCACCGACGACCGTGGGTGATGCATTCGATTTGCAGTCAGCAGTGCGCGGACCCTCCTATCCAGAGCATCAAGTTCCGCCTGAGTCCATTTGAGTATGCCGAAAGAATACATCAAAACCGGCATGACCCAACCGTTGAAGGCGCGCACCTTGTTTCCGCCTGACAAAAGACTGTTTAGCACCTTATTCAGGCGGCCAAAAAAGCGCTCCCTCAACGATTGCTTCATGTCGGCAGTATTGATACCTAATGCTTCCGACATACCCAAATACTTGTAGGATTCTGTTGAAGAGAGGGATCTAAAGTGTATGGAATCCGAAAGTTGAGTTCCCACGGATTCCATAATCTCCCCCCGCTTTACATGCATGACTGCACATTTTTCTACACCAAATTCCATCCTTCAGTAGATCCATCAGTTGAAAATTGTTGGGGGCAAAGACTTTCAGATCATCCATGTTAAGAAGGTGAGATATGACCTGACCACCTCTCCTCAACCGATAGCCTAGACTTGAACCCTCCAGCAGTGTGCTTAGAGAGTTCAAGGCTAGACAAAACCACAATGGACTCAAACTATCACCCTGGAATATACCGCGCTCGATCCTTATCGGTTCGCTGTTCCCCTGGATCTGTCGACATCCTGGATAGCGAAGAACCGTTCTCCAGTGCCCCATATATGACACCAAGAAGGTACGCAGAGTTGCATCTACTTTATACAACTCCAGCACCCTCATGAGCCATGTATGAGGCACAGAATCATAGGCTTTTTTGTAATCTATCCAACATGTAGACAGATCCCTTCGGGAGCGGCAAACCTGTTGGCTAATGGCCATATCAATGAGGAGCAGCTCCTTAGTACCGCGGGACCCGTTCCTACATCCATTCTGAGAGGCAGACATGATAGAATTAGTCTCAATATGTGTATGTTTGTTGATTTTAGCTCTCAAAATGGATGTTAGAACTTTATAGACCGTTGGAAGACAAGTGATTGGTCTATAATTTTTAGGCTCCGCAGTACTACCTGATTTATGGAGCAGGTGGGTAATTCCTGTCGTCGAGAACTTGGGCAGCGACCCTGACTCTAAGGCTGATTGAAACTGGGATGCCAAGCAAGTGTGCGATCTTTGGAACCACTTAATCCAGAAGTTGTGCAGTCCGTCCGGCCCTGGAGACTTCCAGTTAGGTAACGGACGGACTGCACTAGCTAGGTCTTGGGGGCTGATGATGATTGCCCCCATTTCTGGTATTGGATCACACGCTTGTTCAACCTCCCGGGTCCAATTGCCCTCAGTGTGACTGACAGGCACCGACCAGATGCTGCGCCAGTATGGACACATGGCGTCATCATCCGGCAGACGCGTGTCAGTCACACCTTGGTCCGGTCGTTCCCAAGCCCGATATACCCACCTTTCATCGCTTTGGAATATGCGATTCTGAGTGTATCGCTCCACTCGCCGTTTATACCGACGAATACGGCTTGCCCATGCACAGATCTTCTGCTTCAGGAAGTCGATACGCTCTGTGACGCGGGCTAAGTAATCTCCAGAACTAATATAAGTTCCCGAAAACGCCCGCCTCACAAAGCGCATCGTCCTAAAGTGGGACGAGTATTGCCCTCCATGAAACTCTAGCCCCACCGATACTCCTCTCAATCCTGCACTGCCAAGCTGGAACAGCTAATTTTGGTCGTGTAGCTCTGTCGTTGTTAGGAAATTTAACGTGAGCTACACGACATGCCGCTACAGCTCCACAGTACAATATTGAGTGGGCATCGGCGAGGTCTCTGCAGCTGTCAAAACAGGTTGACAGCTGCGAATCTAGAGCACACATCAGCGCCTTGTTTTTCTTGTGCATTGGCAAACGAGGTAGACGTGGTCTAAGTTCAGGCGGTGTGGAACGGTACTCCCGGAACGCACCCTCCAAAGCGCTCCTCAATTGTACATTGCATTGGTTACTCACGGATATAACTTCGTCATCCTCTTCACCACCGCGGTCGGATCGCGGCAAAGCACTGGGTACATTTTGCTGCTGTATCGCGATCATTGGCGAAGCAGGCGAAACTGGGTCACTCCGTGAATCGAGGCGTAGTCGATCAAGTACGGTGTCATCCAACATATGGTTACGCTGGATGATCCTCACCTGATCCGACAGTCGTTGTGCTGACACGCTGACAGCTGGCTCAAGCACCTGAAACAGAGAGAGCATCCGACCACGGTATGCAGTCAAGTTGCTTCCCCCCTCAGTAGCCCCATAATATGCGCGCATGACGTTCTCATTTATGGACTGAGTCCATCGCATGCGCGACACATTTCCACCGGCAGCGGGGACCCTGTTCGGGGCCGGTTGGCCTCGAGGTCCCAAGGCCGTTGGTGGCCGTCCTCTTCCTCGTCGTTGTGGTGGAGGTGGTGGTGTCGACGGCGGGGAGAAAAACTCGTCGCTCGAGGTCGACGCAACTGCAGCGACCAGTGACACGATGCTCACGGATGTGGCGCGTCCCGGCTGCGAGGCGGAGCTGAGCGACGAGCCCGGAGATAGTGGGTGTGCCTGTAGCTTTGCCCAGCTTCTAGTTAGCATTTCTGGGTATTTGACGTTTCTTCTTTCTGCGTTATTATTTTTGTTCGTATTTTGTAGGTAGTCGTCCCAAATTATTTAATTCCATTTTAGTTTTTTTTTGTCTTGTATTCTGACTGTCCAAAACATATTTAATTCAATAAAATTTGCCGAAAAATAATTCAAATTAATGAATTGCAGAAAAAAAATTGCGTCACTTTTCATTTTTTTATTATTATTACCTTTATTCTTATACATACATATAAATTACATTTTTAAATATTCTTAAACAAATTAATATTAAAAAAACATTTAAAAATAAAAAAATAGTGGTCCGCCGGTATCGGGAGCAGGGTCCAAGCTACCGGTGGTTAGGGCTCCAGAGACAGGAACCTCCTCACAATGCGAGCCGTATCAAGGAGTACTGCCTTCTGAATCAGGCCCTTGATCCAACCACCTCAGGAGAGCCTCGAAAGGTGTTCGTCGAGGCTTTTGGCTATAAGGCCATTGGCCGTCACAACAATCGGAACAATGATAGCCGAGTTCACATTTCACATGTCGACAACCTCGTGTGCCAAGTCGAGATATTTTATTTGTTTCTCTTTCTCAGCTTTCACGAGGTTCTCGTCATGCGGAATGGTCACATCGATTATCATTACGCGGCGCGCTGATCGGTCTATCACCACTATGTCAGGCTTATTGGCGACAATAGTCCTGTCAGTGATGATAGACCGATCCCAGTACAGCGTGACATGGTCTTTCTCGAGAACTGGGTCGGGCACATACTTGTAGTACGGTACCTCAAATTCCACAAGTTTATATTTCAAGGCAAGTTGCTGGTGAATAATCCTGGCTAAGTAGCCAGGATTATTCACCACCTTGGTTGTACCTGTGCAAATATTCGCCGTTAGCCAGACGAGAACAACCAGAAATAATATGTCTGATGGACTCACCTGGACGGTGGCATGCCCGACACACGTCAACCGTCCCGTCCTTCATAATATATTTCCGATAGTTGTTCGTCAACATAACTTCATCCATAATCGCACACACAAAACCTTCAGTTTCCCCAAAGAGGTCACCGAAACGTAGCCAGGACACGGACGCTAGGAAATCTACATCGGGTCCATGAACAGCCCAGTAGAAGCGCCCGTGAAGCTCCTTGCCTTGCCATACTTCCTTGCGGTCATCGGTAGTAAGTAGTACAGGTTTGCGCCAGTTCTCTTTAGCCATGGACAGCGAGGTGAGTCCCTTGTCCACCTACCTTGTCCTTGAAAAATATTCTCTGAGACTGCACACTTCGCGGTTGTGGAGGGTCTTCGCGTTTAAAAAGCCTCGACCCCCGCACTTCCGCGGGATATACAGTCTCATCACCGATGATCGTGGGTGATGCATCCGATTTGCGGTCAGCAGTGTACGCACTCTCCTATCCAGGGCATCGAGTTCGGTCTGAGTCCATTTGAGTATGCCGAAAGAGTACATTAAAACCGGCATGACCCAACCGTTGAATATGAATATTTAATACCTTCTTCAGGCGACCGAAGAAGCGCTCCTTCAACGATTGCTTCATGTCAGTTACGTTAATGCTTAACGCTTCCAACATACCCAAATACTTATAGCTTTCAGTTGTGGAGAGGGATCTCAGGTGTATGGAATCCGAGAGTTGAATTCCCTCGGATTCCATAATCTCCCCTCGCTTTACATACATGACTGCACATTTGTCCACACCAAATTCCATCCTGATGGCGCTACTAAAAGTTTCAGTTACTTTCAGTAGCTTCATCAGTTGTAATTTGTTGGGGGCAAAGAGTTTCAGATCATCCATGTAAAGAAGGTGAGATATGACCTGACCATCTCTCCTCAACCGATAGCCTAGACCTGAATCCTCCAGCAATGTGCTTAAAGGATTCAGGGCTAGACAGAACCAAAGTGGACTCAGACTGTCGCCCTGGAATATTCCCCGTTTTATCCATACAGGCTCATCGTTCCCCTGGATATGTCGACATCCTGGATATCGATGGACCGTCCTCCATTGCCCCATACACGACTCAAGGAAGGCGCGTAGAGTTGCATCTATTTTGTATAACTCCAGCACCCTCATGATCCATGTATGTGGAATCGAGTCGTAGGCCTTCTTATAATCTATCCAACATGTCGACAGATCCTTGCGGGATCGACAAACCTGTTGGCTAATGGCCATTTCGATGAGGAGTAGCTCCTTAGTACCGCGGGACCCGTTCCTACATCCATTTTGAGAGGCAGACATAATGGAGTTTTTGTCAATGTGTGTATTAATTTTCGCTCTCAAAATGGATGTAAGAAGCTTATAGACCGTCGTCAAACACGTGATCGGTCTATAATTCTTGGGTTCCGCGGGACTACCTGACTTATGGATCAGGTGGGTAACGCCTGTTGTTAAAAACTGTGGTAGAGACTGTAACAAATCTACTAGTTCCTGTTAAGAATTAAAGGATAAGAGTAGACTTGTACATTTAAAAAATTAATAGAGATATGGATGGTTTTACAAATGAGATAAAAAATACAAGTGTTTATAAAAAAGACGTATCAAACCCGCACTCTGGAAGCAGTTTTTGAGTATATTTACACGATTAAGTAGCACTGTTGAAGCACGATGAAATGTAGAGGTGGAGATGTAGGACGATGAATCAGGTCTGCTCCACTTGAAGGCGGCGTTTGTAAGAACAGGAGTTGAGGTCCTGGTAGATCTTTAGAGTTGGATCACCAGCTTTTAGACCCAGGGCAGCTCCGCGAGATGATCAGCAGGGATGGCACAACGACAGTTTTTAATAATAAGATTGGGAGTAGTAGTCCCAGGTGTATCTTTAGATGGATCACCTTCAAGAATCTGTCTTGTCTCCAATTTTAAGAGTTCTTCAGTCTCACATTTAAGAAAACGCTCTCTCGTCTAGTCTAGTCTAGTCTCGACTCTGGTCTCGGCTCGTCCTCACAGTAGTCTCCTTCCATTTTTGAATCTCAGATTTTCTTCTTGCGGCCATATAATCATCTCATCTGACAAGTGTAGTCGGCCAGGACATAGCAGACTTACTTCATAAAACCATGAGTGCGTAAAGAATTTATAAATATAATTTAAAATTAAGTTATTAGTAATCAATCATTATTATCTATAAAATACAATATTTCAGCTAAACATTGAAAAATATAATTTAGAATAGATAAACCAAAAAGTATTCATCATAGACTAAGCTAGTAAGAAACTCTATGACAGAAAGAATGTACGTCAGTTTGGCAAATCTGACGTACATGTCACAACATTGAAAATTATGAAAATTAATATTTTATTTTAGCAAATATTATGAAAGCGAATCGTATTTAGATCGATTCGCCGTGTATAAATAAACAAATCAATAAAAAAGGATGATAAATGGTATATACTATAAGACCCAGACTCTAAGGATGACTGGAATTGAGATGCCAGACAAGTGTGTGAACTACTAAACCATTTGAGCCAGAAATTGTGCAGTCCGTCCGGTCCCGGTGATTTCCATTTCGGTAACGGACGACCTGCTCTGGCTACATCCAAAGGTGTAATTAAAATTGGTTCCATTTGTGGGATAGGTTCACACACTTGCTCGATATCACGCATCCAGTCAGCCTCAGTATGACGGACGGGCACCGACCAGATGCTATGCCAGAAAGAACTTGTGGTGACATCATCCGGGCGGCACACGTCCGTCATATTTTGCTCGGGTCGCTCCCAAGCTCTGTACACCCACCTCTCATCGCTCTGGAACATGCAATTCTGCGAGTACCGATCAACCCGCCGCTTATATCGCCGAATACGGTTCACCCATGCATAAACTTTCTGCTTCAGGAAGTCAATGCGCTCTGTAACACGTGACATGAATTCTTCAGGACTGATTTTAGTCCCCGAGAATGCCCGCCCGCCTCACAAAGCGCATCACACGTGGTCGTGTATTAACCTCCCTGAAGCAGTATAGTTTGCCAATGAGTACCCTGGCCTCGTCGATACGACGCTCGATCCTGCGCTGCCAGGATGGTACGGCTGGTTTTGGTCGAGTAGCAACGTCACAATTTGGGAACTTGACATTAGGTACTCGACATGCCGCAACAGCCCCACAGTACAGGATCGACTGTGCATCAACGAGGTTCTCGCTACTCTCGAAAAGATTCTTGAGTTGCGAGTCCAGGGCACACACCAACGCCCTATTTTTCTTATGCAGGTGTAACCGTGGTCCATTATTATTAAAACCATTTTCTCTCATAGTCAATCTTTTGAAAAATTCTGAAAAAAATATAAGATTATAGAACGTAAAAAAACTATCAACCAAAATTGGTTTGGATAAGATATGATGTTTATTTTTTAGATATGATACTTTGTCATCAAACTGCAGCAACAACTTTGTTTTTCATTAACATACTATGAAAAACAAATTTAGTTTTTTTGATGAATGTAAAACAATACAACATATGAACAAAATATTTTTATTACATTGTTTGGTGCTACGGAACCCTATGTGCGTGTGAGTACGACTCGAACTTGGCCGGTTTTTTCATGCATTCTTACGCTATAATTTACTCGTTTTTTTATATTATCATTCCTCACACAATCCATTCATCCTTACATTGGTCTGCCTGTCTCATTACAATAATCATCTTTAGAGGAATACGAGATTTATTTTCTTAAAGACGTAGGTACATAGTACGTACTCGTAGTCGTACGTATTGAGATTTAGAGTACCGAACCGCCGCGCGCCGCCCGCCGCCGCCGCTTGGGAACACGAAGTCGTTTCCTCAGAAGCGCTCTTCAACTTATATTCGGATATAAGCGTGCTCCTACGACATACCTGCCTTTACAAATATTGCGTTCTCTGGTAAATGAAATTGGCTACCAAAAACTGACAGCTGTCGTCGTTCTCGCTTTCTTAATAAATTCTCGTATACTGTTTGTTATAAACAAACATTTCATCAATTAATTTTTTTAACATTTCTGCTGCTTTATACAATGTGTAACAGAATAAACGCACAACCTCTTACGGGGTCATTGTACTCATCATTATGAATAACTTTCACTATGGGACCAACACTGAAATCGCGAAAAAAAAGTCGACTGCCCTATTATATACATTTCTGTGCGCATAATTCGACAAAATGTACTGAACAGCTGTTTTTTTTTTTTCGCGATTTCGGGATTGGTCTCATAGTAAAAGTTGTTCATAATGATGAGTACAATGACCCCTTAAGAGGTTGTGCGTTTATTCTGTTACACATTGTATATATCCACTAATACATTCCGAAAAGTATTTGAGGCGATGAGGTGTACGTTTGTCGCTCGCTCGTGTTAGCTGGTTTTTGGCGACTCTTTATTTTTATTAATATTTCGGTGGCTTTAGCAGAGAATATCGGGTGAGGCCTGGAGGAAACTCTGTGCGTGACCTTATTTATTGCCAGTACACCACCGCGCCGCCGCCACGTGTTATGTGACCTCCGGTCATTTTCACTTACAACGTCCACGGCCCTTTTAGTAGGTAATTATGATTTTCCGGGATATTTTACAGTTATTAGATTTCTGGAAAAACAAATAAATATGCCATGCAAAGGAAAGCAAAGGAATATAAAAACCTAAATCATAATTTATAAAAAAATATAGTCTTTTATTATAAATAATGATAAAAAACTTTAAAAATAGAAGCCCAGAAAAGTAAAAATGCAAAATAATGTACAAGTGAGAAACTATCAAACTATAAATATACAAGTTCTGCACACAACAGGTCTCAGTTGTGATTTCAGTTCACGTCTGACGTTGAATGTGATCTAAAAGCATTTTCCTTCCAACGAGAGAAAATCGTTTCGAAGGAAAATTTTACTATATCGACGGAGAGACGATTTTCCCTTATGACGGCCGAAGAGCTTTGGCTCAACTACGAGGCCACACAAATATCTATGTCGAGTGACTATTTGTTCTGAAATCTGAACATAAATGTGAGATGAACCCTTGTTGTTTTCTCATTCAATCCTGAGTTTATAAATCTGATCTATGGCGCTGTCTAAACAGTCCGCGCTCAAGTACTGACAATTGTCCAACGCTTCTGGTTATCGTCGATATGTGGTACCCATTTGTTTTTATCGATAGCAGATTGTGGGCTGCTCCGGATCCGGCAAACCACTCACATGAACATCCCAATCACAATCACTGACACTATTATTACACTGAATATTGAGCATCATAGTCATTATGCAAGCAACTTCCACACCTGCGGAAACCGATATTAGAGAAAAGTAACAAATGACGCAGGTAACGGTGAGCACTAACGTTTAACGATGTCGTATAACATAAAGGTCAGCTCGAGGGCGTGTGGGGTGCGAGGGGAGAGGAGGTGCCGCCTGCGACCTGAAGGAGGCTGTAACCCGAGCGAAGCCGAGGTATCGCGTCTCCAATAAGACCAAGTATTGACGTTGCATAATAACTCATAACAGAACGACACAAACGCACTACGGACCGATGTTCAGAAGTTCCATGCGTCAGGAATTAGAATCAGTCTTAATCTGCGGGTGGGTGGAAGCATGTAGTCAACGATAGGCCCGCAAATCGAAGAGTTTTATACAATGCATGAATGACGTAGGCAGTGGCATCCAAACTCAATTGCTTGCATCTAAGGAAAGGACGCTATCGAGAATGATACAAAAATAATCCTTCTATTCCTTCACCATTTGGTGTTCAAGTGCCAGCCTTACATAACGCTGCTACATAGAGCTCACATTGGCACACTCTGGCTGCCTGCGAATGTCGACCCTATGACTTTTATCGTAGGGGCGATATCGCCCTTAATGATGGTCGAATTTCAAAGACGGTATAGTTGGACTTATCTTTAACCGTGTGCTCCGTAGAGTGTTTATTATGGGTGCTGAAGCTTTAAACAAAAGGAGCTTAGCGTGAAACGGAACCCTGATTAATACCTCAATCGTTAGGTGTTCGTAAGAATACCTGGCGCGGGGTAGTGAGGTCACCTGATTTATAATTAATCTGAAGTACGCAGGGCACAATGACAACTTAATCATTCCATAGGGTTTGCAAGAACCGTGTCTTGTTTTATTCTGGGTGCACAGAAAATTGTGAACCGAAGTATGATTGTAATATGTGGCGAATGCCAAATGGTATTTCATATCTTGTTTCATGTAGATCTATTTAATTCTCAGGCATTACACATATTCATCAGAACATTCTCTAAATTCAATCGCATGTGACTATTCCAATTGCATAGCCGTGTGTTCTGATCGATCGCGAGCGGTTCGCAGTTCCACATGGTGTCCGCTGAGGCGTGTGAGCGGATAGGGCAGCGCTCGTGCTCATGCCGAGCATGTGACCACCCAGGCCCTGCGGCCGGGCTCTGCGACGCCGACTCACGACATATTGCCACCACCCGCGATTTATGACTGTGTCAGACGTACCGATGCATCGAGTATGCTTCTGATACTCGCTCATGAATCTGTGGGTTGTTAAGTGGAAATTATGACTATCATACTTTTCCGCACAGGATAAAGTGAAATTGTGAATATTGTACTCGAATGTTCTCAGTTAACGACCGGGTGTTATTAATGACTATGTTAGGGTTGGCTTCCAGTCTAACCCAATGAAGCTGTATACCATTATTTTATAAAGAGTGACTGCCTATGTAGGCATTATTATGTTCTATTCTAGTAATTTTACTGTAGGGATAAACAGAATAATAGTATAAGTATATTGGCCCCGTTTATTCAATATTTAGTTTCATCAATTTCATAAGTATATCCGGATTAGACATAGTTGCATTAAAATCACATACATGACTATTATGAAACAATGCTAACTTCTAATTCCGTACAATGATCTCACTCTTATCCCAGACTCTAATTTGTAAGACCGCTATGGCGTTCTTGTAAGCCCTATTGGGAAAGAAGGTCGATATTTAAAATTCAAATTCATTTTGTGAACATAGGGTAACAATATACAGATGGTATATAAATAAAGGTTGGTCCATACTATGTCCCGCCAGAACGCATACAAAATAGCGTAGGAGATCGATGTTTATTTTCAAAATAAAAACCTAAAAAATGAAGTTATAGAGCCTTCTCCTTCTTCATCATGTATCTCGTGGTGCATGGCCCCGCGCGTGGTGTACGGGGGAGGGGACGGGGGAGGGCGAAGTGAACAGGTAGCAAGTCATATAAGTCATTTATTTCAGAACAATATACATTGTGTAGAAATTTGTAAAATAAAAACGCTACTCTAACGCTAGTCTTGAGGTTTTGTCATGTGGCAACAAAGATAAAGTGGTTACCTATGTAAAGTTCCTAGGTGTTCAAATTGACGCATTGTTAAACTGTGGTGGAAGGTTGAGATATCGTCTGTAACAAAGTCTGTTAGCTCAGCATGCTACGCAACAGTAGTCTGAGGGAAGAAGTGACATTGACCCAGCTTCGGATGGTTTACTTTGACTTGGTTGAGTCTTTGTAATTCAAAAAAGAGCCTTGAGGACAATGCTGCGCTTAAAACAGACGGCTTCATGCAGAGACCATTTTAATAGACTTCATGTTTTGACAGTGCCATGCATTTATATACTGGTGCTGCTAAGCACCAGTATATAAATACATGGCACCGTCACCACTTTTGTTAAGAACCTACACAAAATCTGAAACTGATGACCAGCAACAAGTTAGAGTTAATACACGTAGGAAAACTTGCCTAACACAATCCAATCGAAAATAAACGTGGTTTATCACAGTCCTAGGTACCAATCAGTATTTCTATACAACACAAACTTATTTAAAAACAAATTGAAGACATATTTATTAAGGAAGGGCTATTACAGCGTCATTAGTATCTAAATGATAAGCGACAACCGCAATATTTTATTATTGTTCTAGATTGAAATTAATTTTAAATGGTATGTTGAGTAGTTTTTTTTCTTTGAAATTCTATGTTTACTATTATATTTTACAATTAGGTGACAAAATATTATTACTGACCTTCTTATAACAATTTGTTTTTAATTTTCAATTTATATATATATATATATATATATTTGACATTCTACTTTTAGTATTGATTCATCACAGAAAATTATATGACATACTTCTTTAATCATGGAAATTACACGTCATAAATCATTGATCTTTTTATACTACTTTGATTTTCGTTTTTGCTTTTTATTTTTCCATTTTAATGATTTTAAATTGAGTGTAAATTATTTTCGTTTTGAATTTGTTATTTTTTTTTATGTTTGACATGTTTTTCGATTGAAATGTTTTAATGGTACTTACTGTTTTTTTTTAATATAAATTGTTCTGAAATAAATGACCTATGACTTAGTTATGACTTATGAATGAAGAGCTTCTTGCGCCACTCGACTACTTGCCCTCACAGCATTACTTAATTGTCCAAGAGATTTACTTGATTGATTATATTCATATTTCATATTTATTTATTTGCATTCCACAAGGTAAGGTAAAACATGGTGTTATAAAAAGCTTAGAGCTAGGACCCATTGTAGACCCTGTAAGGGCACAGCAAAATCTATTACTTACAAGCTAAAAATTAAAATAAAAGTACTTAAAAAATTCTCAATTAATAAAACAATATAACAAAATGTCAATATACTTAAAATTAAAAGTTAATAATGTCAGTCATACACAATAAAATTTAAAATTATATTAAATGTGACAGCTAAATAATTATATATAATTCACAAAAAAACATAACACACAATTAACAAAAATATTCTATTCAATTATTTGGTAATCAATAATTCTATTATTTGGTAAGCAGTTAAAATAGCTGAACTTTGTGTTTAATTAAATAAAAGTATAATATATGGATGAGTATGTACGAGTATATTAAATTATAATCTTTCATTAAAATATTCGTTCAAATTATAATAGCTCTTGTTTATTAGATATAATTTTAATTTATTAATAAAGATGTTGTATGTATTTATATTTCTCATTTCTTCTGGTAACTTATTATATATTTTTATCGACATGACATAAGTACTTGAAGAGTGTATTCTTAATCGGGATGTAGGTATGTTTAATCTGTTTTTATGTCTTAGAGTAATTTTAGTTTGAATGTCTTCTCTTTTTGTGTAGAAATTCGGGTATTTACGTACAAATTTACAGATCTCAAAGATGTAGAGGCACGGTAGGGTTAAAATTTTTTGTTCCTGAAAGTGAGGCTTGCAGCTATCCGTTTGTTCAATATTTACTAGAATCCTGATTAGTTTTTTTTGTAGGGTGAATAGTTTGGGCGAGTCTATACTATTTCCCCATAATATGACTCCGTATTTGAGCCATGCATAGGCATACGCGTAATATGCTACCAACGCAGTATTTATGTCTGTGGTTTTTTTGATTTCCCGAAGGGCGTATGAGAATTTTGATAATTTTGCTTGTATTTTCTGGATATGCGATTTCCAATTTATATGCGTGTCTATGTCTAATCCTAATAAGGTGAATTTATTTACCGTTTCTATCTTATAATTTTTAAAACTGAAATTTATATGTATAGGTTTTTTTTGTCTTGGGTGGAATGTCATTAATTTTGTCTTATCATAATTTACTTCTAGGTTATGTTCCGTCATCCAATGAGTTGTATCCTCAAGTATTGAATTTAATTTATCATTAAGGTTGAGATTAGTTTCACATGAAGCAAGAATAGATATATCATCCGCAAACAAAACACAAGCTTCACTGATATACTTCGGGAGGTCGTTTATGTAGACTAAAAATAGGAAACAGCCTATTACACTACCCTGTGGGATTGAAGCATTTATAGGTATGTTTTCAGATCGGAACAATTCTATTTCGTTAGTTTTTTGGTTAAAATATTCTAATTCCACTAATTGCTCTCTATTTTGTAGGTATGACGCGAACCATTCATGACATTTACCACGGATCCCTATGTCATATAGTTTGTTTAGTAGGATGTTGAATTGTACTCTATCGTAAGCTTTTGTCATATCTAGCAGTAAACCTATTGCATATTTTTTGGAGTTAATAATATCGAGGGCTTCTTGTATGTATTTATAGACGGCGAGGGTTGTGGATCGGTTTTTTCTGAAGCCATACTGACAGTCATTAAATATGTTGTATTTTTCACAATAAGCGTTGACACGGTTGCACATGGCTTTTTCAAATAATTTAGATGCAGTTGGTAGGATAGCGATTGGGCGGTAGTTATTTGGGTCAGTTTTCGCATTTTTCTTATGTATTGGCTTTACAAGGGCCTTTTTCAAGAGGTTGGGAAAAGTACCTTCCTCGAAAGATTGGTTAATTAGTTTATAGAATGGAAGAGTTAACTCATCTGCACATTGTCTCAGTAATGTAGGTGGAAGTTCATCAATACCATAGCTTGATTTATTTTTTAAGTTTTTTATTAATGCATTAACCTCATAGGGATCAATTGGACTCAGAAAGATCGAATTTTCTGTAGTGGACATTTTAGGTGTTTCTTTTCGTGTATTGCCAGAGGAGCTCGTACTAGTTTTCCCAATAGAAGCAAAGAAATTATTGAAGATGTTAGCTATCTCTTTGGGCTCTGAAGTCATATTATTATTGTTGATTTGTATAGTTATATTCTGTTTTTCGCGTCTCATATTTTTGTTTGTGCGTTCATTTATTATACCCCACATTGTTTTTACTCTGTTGCGTGATTTCATCATTTTATGTTTAAAGTGTTGTTTTTTAGCTGTCACAACAGTTTTCTTTAATATTTTTTCATACTTCCTGTAGTATTTTGTTAATATAGGGTTTTTTGTTTTGGTAGTTAGTATCTTCAATAGTCTTTTATTTTTGCAACAGGTTTTTATACCTTTTGTGAGCCATTTATTATAATTTGTATTTAATTTGTATTTTTGTAATGGGATACATTGATTTAGGATGCTGATTAAGACTTCGTTAAAAGCTTCATAGTTTTCATTAATATTCTTTTCAGCCGTTATTATATCATTCCAATTTATTTCGTGCAAATTTGATTTAAATTTCAAAATATTTGTATTGTTGAATCGCCTTTTTGTTGTGTACCAATTTATTTTATTTGTTTGCTGGTTTAACATTAAATGTAAAATTATACAATTGTGATCGGAAAACCCTAATTCTTCTACCGTTGTGTACATATCTTTATAAGTGAAGTTGGTAAATATGAGATCTAAACATGTTTTTGTAGTAGGCGTTATGCGTGTCGGGGTTTTTATGTGCTGTGTGAATCTAAATTCCTGCATTACATTTAAGAATTGGTTGGATTTTAAGTTTCCAGGTACGATATTAATATTAAAATCGCCTCCTTCCGATTAAGAGCCAATAAACAAAGTTTCGGACCAATCTTTCGGTACGCGATTCCAATTTCAAGTACCCGCTGTCAAAAACGCTTAACCGCCACTGGGATAAATGTAGATCCCCGGTGGCGGTCAACCATTTCAATTAATTAAAACAACGTGGAAAGGGCTTTATAGATGAATTTCTATATAGAATTGATCGTATAAGGCATCCCTACCAAACTAAACACATTTGGTAGCAACACTCTCTCACCAGAGAGTCGAGAAAAATAAAAGTCAAAACTTTACGCTTACTCGTATGCGCATTTGAGAAATCGGTTTCGCGTGGGTATTTTATTTATTTATTTTGGTTAGCCAACAATTGTTTACACAGGACATTTGAAATCATACTTGCATAATAGTAATTTTATAAGTGCAACAATTACTTACAGGCTAACACAACATGCACCAATGATGGTTATCTTATCTATTATTATATTTATATATTATTATATTATAGTATAACTAAGCCGAAAAGCATACTTACAATTTAAATCTATTAAAGTTTTTTGGTATTTGCAATACTATCAACAAGAATAAAATTAAGTACATTACAATTATTTAAGAAATGGATTTACAACATTATTATATTCAAAGAAATAAAATTAAAATTAAAAAATATTGAAATTAATATAATAATAAATTAATTAAAATTTAAAATTAAAAGATAAAATCAAAGAATAAAATTAAAATTAAAATAAAATCAAAAAATAATAACAAAAATCACATCAATTATTTAAATTACATATTTTATCATAAAATTAAAATTATACATACCCAATCTCAAGATAAAAAAAAACATTTGTGTTAAAACTATTCGTTATGAGAACAGTGCTCGGTAATTACTTTGTAAAATTGACCCATGCTGTCATGGTGTATGTCAGTAAGATCACTACAACTGTTTAGGACCTTACACAGGCGTGCAATCGGCGAATTGGCACCCAGAACTGTTCTGCGCAAGGGAGGGTACAATGGTGTGATAGGATTACGCGGGTATCGGGCTGGGGCACGGAATTTTAGGAGACTCAGTAGGTTAGGGCAGTCGATTTTGTTTCTAAGCAACTTATAGAGAAACAAGGCATCATTAATTTCTCTCCGGGTTGATAATGAGCGCATTTTAAAGTAGTTGAGACGGGTATTATAGGAGAACAACTGTTTACCTTTTCCTACCGAAAATGCAAGGTGCCACAAAAACCGTTTTTGAACTCTTTCCAAAAGTAACTTATGTGTGGCGTAATGTGGTCTCCATACAACACTGCAGTGGACGCTTCGTACAAGGCTATAATACAGCATCTTTTTAGTACCAATATGTCTAAAGCCCCTGGTGTTTCTTATCACAAACCCTAGCATTCTAGACGATTTCTTAATAATGTTCTCGATGTGGGGGACAAAGGTAATTTTTTTATCAAAAAGTACTCCCAGATCCCTAATTGCGTCCACTTCTTGAATTTTTTTATCACTTATAAAGTACTCCGAGTGTGTTGGATGAGACTTTCTTGAAAATGACAAATGATAACATTTTTTTAAGTTTAGTTCCATTCTGTTAGTTTCACACCATTCAACAACTCTGTTCAGATCTTCTTGTAGAACAACGATATCACTTGGTGATTCGATTCTGCGAGCAAACTTTAAGTCATCAGCGTAAAGAAAACAATCGGAAAAGTAAAAGCAGTGAGGAAGGTCATTAATATAAATGATGAATAATATGAGAGCAAGGTGTGACCCCTGCGGGGCACCAGAAGTCATGCAATAATTGCTGGCAAATCGAAAGCCGTTAACAACAACATAAAATTCACGCTGTGACAGATAAGATTGTAGCCATGAAATGGCAAGGGACCAGTGAAACCATAGGTTGCTAGTTTATGAATTAGTATGGAATGAGGAATTTTATCAAAGGCCTTGCTGAAATCGGTGTACAGTACATCAAATTGCTTATTTGAGTCGATAGATTCAATTAGGGACTCCGAGAAAGCCAGTAAGTTTGTGGCAGTAGACCTCGAGGCAACAAAGCCGTGTTGGTGATCACTGAGGTAAAGTCTGAAATGGCGTTGGATGTAAGGACAAATCATCGACTCAAAAATCTTGGCAAACGTGGAGAGAACCGCTATAGGACGGTAGTTGGAAATTGTGTCTTTTTTGTCAGACTTGTGTACAGGAACGACTTTGGCCTTTTTCCACTCAGATGGGAATGTTCCAGTGGCTAGCGACACCTTATATATTTTTAATAACGGGGTAACCAGGGCTGATGCGCAGGCTGAAATAAATAATGGTGGGATTCCGTCAGGACCTGCTCCTTTCCTGATGTTGACGCATTGCAGCTTTCTGAGAAGAGTATCACTATCAAGCTCTGGTATTGTCAGGCACTGGCTATTAGTTTCTAATGAGTCAAGAAGATTTGAGTCGTTCTTAGATTCTGTGCCATGTTCAGGGGTGTAAACTGATGCGAAATAATTACCAAAGAGATCACAAATATCCGAACCATTAGATGTTGTAGTTTGACCGTCAGTCATCGTTAATGGGTATACACTAGACCCACCGCGCTTAGCCTTAACATGAGTCCAGAATAGCTTAGGATTATCCTTGATTTCTGACTCTAAGTTTTCCATGTGTGCACTGTACAAAGTTTTCGCCAGGTTTTGACAACGCTTTGAGACTAGTTTTAGTTCCAATTCATCCAACGGGTTCTTATACTTCTTAAAGCGTAATCTTAACTTATTTTTCTCTTTGAGTGTTCTAATAATTGCTTTATTAAACCATGGAGGGTAACGGCAAGTCATTGACTGACAATTAGGGACAAATTTATCTATTGCACTATTTAAAACCTCATAGAACACTTTCAACATACTATCTGCGTCATTACTATTAGCAAATTGCTGATTCCAGTCATGTTCGTTAGTATAAGTTTTAATTTGTTCATAATTTGCTTTATAAAAGTTTTTTCTATTGTTGAGACTATTGTATGGGAGATTGGGTTCTTTCACTAATTCATAATTCATTTATTCATTTTGTGAAACATAGGTGTTTACAGGTGTTTTCCAATAGATTAATGTACAAACCATGTCCCGCCGATAGGCATACAAAATCAGTTTTAGAATGTTAATAGTATAAAATGTACGAGTATAATATTATGCATGTCAAGTTATCAAAATTGTGTCAATAAAGTAGGGAAAATGTCATGAAAGTATTAAAAAAAAAAAAAATGTCATTAATAATGTCAAAAGTACGAGTATTATGCATGTCAAATTATCAAAATTGTGTCGATATAGTAGTGAAAATGTCATTAAAGTATCACAAAATATAAAATATAAATATTTATCAGAATTTGTCATCCAAATACTCTTTGACTGAATAATATACCTTGTCATTTAGTAGCTTAAAGAGCTTATTTTTGAATTCATTATTATTCTTACTATTTCTCATATCACACGGTAATTTGTTGTACAATTTTGGTGCCATTGCATAGACACTTTTATAAGCAAAAGCAGTCTTAGTAACTATTGTATTTAACATATCTGAGCTAATGACACAACAAGCTCAAGCGGAGGATGTAGTTTATCGACGGGAGTTAAAGAGCAACTGCTTTCACTCACAGTGCACGTAGATAAGGTTGATAAGACTAGATCCAAGATACGCGCAGAACAGTTCTGTACCAAATTGTACTGCGAAAGTCTACTGACGTTCATAAATTCCAATAATCTTAGACAGGTGTTCGGTAGTGAACGTTAACGGCACCCGGAGCCCAATCTATTTTGCCCAAGTTAAAATCCCCTAATATACAAATTGGGATATTTACAGTCTCAAACACGTTATTACAATGTTCTTAGTGGTCAATTGTTGAAAGACATACAGGTGGAGGTAAGTAGACTGCACAGAGAGCCAACTGTCGTGACTTATGTCCAGTCGAAATATCGATGGTAACCCAAAGATCTTCACATTTACTGTGCCATTTATCAATGCGCTTTGAACTGACTTTGGTTGAGACAGCAATTAGAACTCTGCCTCCATCCTTATTAGGGTGGAAGCCTGTTGTCTCCCTATTTCTTCTGTAAACAACATATCTATCATCAAATAGTTCACTACTGAGTACACTACTATTTAGCCAGGTTTCGGTTAAAATTAATACATCATAATTCATACAACACAGGTTAACATAAAATGTGTTAGTTTTAGTTCTCAGACCTCTTCAATTTTGGTAATAGATAGTTAATTTGGTGAATTTTAAAATATAGATAGGTACTATGACATTTTTTTTTTTTTTTTTAATCTTTATTTTTTTTTTTTGTAAAAAGGCTTTAATCGCGAAGCGATTATGTCAGCCTCGTAGTTTTACAAGATATATAATATAATCTAAATAATAACTAGGATCTTAACTTAATTAATTTAACAATCAAATGATATAACTTAATGGCTAATTTGGATGTAGGTTTAGATAAGATCGAATTACACACTCCAACATCCCTTAAACTAAGTCCCGCTTCTAACTCTAAAGCTCTCCGTTCTTCTCCAACCCGAGCACACTCCACCAGAGCGTGGTAGGTGTCTTCCCTCATGTTGCAAATCAGACAATTTGGGGTATCAACAACCTTCATAAGATGCCCGAACGCATTCAATGGAATGTGCCCGGATCGCAGACGCATACTCGTAACTAACAATCGTCTATTCATCTGCACTTCAGAGAACCAAGGAATCCTTGGTGGTTCAGATTGAATTGTCCGGTACCATATACCCTTCTCTTCAGATCGTTTGTCAAAGTAAGTCTTCCACATGTTATTGCAAATTATTTTGACATCTCTTAATATATCTGTGAAGAAGGGTAGGTGACTGACATATATTCCTTCATAGGTTCCTATTTTTGCCAACTTATCCACTTGCTCGTTTCCCTTCAAACCAACGTGTGATGGAATCCATTGGAATTTAACAGTTTTGCCACTTTCCTTCAATCTTAAATATAATTCTAATACGGTATAAGCTACGGGCAAACCTCGTATGCCCGAGGTGCACCGAGCTATATGCTGCAAAGCGCTTTTTGAATCAGAAAGTATCAATAATTTAGAATAATTGCATGATATCAAGTACGATAAACCTTCCGAAATAGCATACAATTCCGCTGCCATTATGGATACCTTGCAGTTCAATGTGAAACTTGCTCCCGTATTAGATTGAGGATCAAAAAAGGCTGCTCCTGTTCCATTATCGTCCTTGGACCCATCACTGTAAATTCGATAGAATCCGTCATAATTTCGTGTGATAGTTTCTGCAGATTTCCTTGAAAGTGCTACAGAAGTATGAGATCTTTTAGGTCCTTTTATATCATTAATATTTAAGTGAATGTGTGACTTTATATCAATATCTGCCATCCATGTCGACAGTGAGAACATCTCTAGAACTTTAGAACGATGTAAAGTTTGATTGGACAATTCACTATATACGATAGTTAGCAACGGTTTTTTCTTATTGCGCCAATATGATTCCTGCTCGCATATCGATGTTAATTTGGAAATCATTGAAATGGTGTCACCGTCAACAATAGACTTAGCTTTTAAGCAAAATTTCGCAGCTAAATATTTCCGTCGAATAAACAATGGTGGCAGACATAACTCCGACTCCATCGCGTGGATTGGGCAACTTTTTAAAAAACCGCCAACTACTCTCATGGCTTGGTTTTGGATTTTGTCTAATTTCGAAATATTGGTCTTAGCGCTATTATCGATTAAAAAACTTGCATAATCTAACCGACTGCGAATTATTGCAATATATAGTCGTCTTAAATGCAATGGATGGACTCCCCATGACGAACCTGCCAATACCTTAATAACATTTAAAAATCTCATACTTCTTTCACAGGTTTCATTGATCTGTTTGCGCCATCTCAATGATGTATCTAGCCAAAGTCCTAAATATTTAACAACTGGAATGGTTTCCAAACTGACATTGTTGATATAGACGTTAGCTTGCAGTAATGTCTTTCCTCTAGAAAATAAACATATTTTACTTTTCGTGGGAGATAGTTCCAGACCCAATACTCCCAGCAAATTCGTCAGATTGTCGATAGCTTCCTGAAGAGTTGTGGTCATAAATCGAATGTCTTGTCCAGAAACATAGAGGACGAAATCATCGGCGTATTGGGATACATACACATTCATAATTTCTTTGCAAACATTACTAGTAACTACGTTAAATAATATTGGAGACATAGGGTCTCCTTGGGCCAAACCCTTGCATGTCCACCTTGTAATCGAAACATTGCTCCCCACTTGTGCCACAGCTAAATGTCTCTCTCTTAAGTATTCCCATATATATTTACATATAGAAGCCCCCACCCCCATCTCGTCAAGTTTAGTTACCACTTTCAAGATATTGACATTATTATATGCGTTGTCTATGTCAACGAAACATCCTAATGTCTTTTGATTATTGGTGAAACCTATTTGAATTTGTGAAACTAGTCGTACAAGGTTGTCGAGGCATGACTGTGATCTTCTAAATCCCACTGTATTCTTAGAAAAGAGACCATTATTTTCAAAAAACCATTCAAGACGTCGAGTTATAATAGTGTGCAAGGTTTTGCAAAGACAAGATATGAGTGATATAGGTCTCAAGGATGTTATGTTGCTTGGGTCACGCCCAGGTTTCGGCACAGGCACTACTTTAACATTCCTCCACTGGCTTGGGACCTCACCTTCAGACAAACATTTGTTAAATAAATCAACTATCCGTTGTTTGCTGGGAAAATTATAAATCATCGAATACGAAATATCGTCCTCCCCTGGAGCAGTATCCTTCATCTTCAGTACATTAAAGAGCTCCTGTTCCGAGATCTGCGCCTCCAGCTGTAAATTAATTGAACTAAAGACAGGAGCTTGTGGTAGAACGTAATCTGGCGTCAATTGTCGTAAGAACTCACCAGCCCTTTCTGCATCCAAACAAATTCTACTAGTACGATATCCTTTAAGCCATCGCATTTTGTTCCACAACTCGCTACTAGATACCAGCTCACTCATACTGTCACAGAATTGACGAAAGGATTCTGCACTAGCTTTACGAATTAGTCTCTGTGCTGTAGCAACCTTCTGTTTAAGAATAATAAAATTTGTGGGAGTAGGGTTCTTTCTCACCTGTGCTAATGCCAATCTACGCTCCGCAACTGCCTTAGACAACTCGGGGGACCAATATGACCTTGGAATAAACTTACTGGTGGGATCATCACTTATCTTAATATCTGGAATTGATGCTTGTGACGCAAAACTAATTAAATCTATAAGATCATCATAAACCCGTTGGGTATTACCTGTTAAACTAATATTACTTATTTTACTTGTTATTATTTCCTTATATTTCTGCCAATCACCCTTTTTAAAATTACGTTTCGATTTCATAAAGTTATTACATGTCATTTCTGTGGTTATAAGAACCATTAAGTGATCACTTCCTAAATTTTCATGTAAAACGTTCCACTTGAACCGGAGTGCTATATCTGCTGACGCAAACGTGACGTCAGGAGAACTTTCTTGAAGCTGATTTAATACTAACTTAAGTCTGGTGTGGTCTCCAGTATTAAGAGAAACATACTGCCAATCATCAGCTGCATCGTGAATTTGTAAACCCCTGCGATCACTTTTGCATGACCAATTAGTATGATGCCCGTTGAAATCTCCCCCTATAAAAGTTTTATTTGACCATTTAGAAAATAGCATTTTCCAATCTTCATCTGTAGTGTGAATATTAGGAGGACAGTACACTGCAACAACATTTTCTAAGAAGTTACAGTTAAATATTTTAATGTGGAGAACTTGAATGTTTCGATTACGTAAGTTAAAATTGGTAATCTGTGCCTTGATGGAATTATGAACTAAAATTGCAATCCCGCCGTATGAATCGTCCCGGTCCTGTCTAAAAATACAATAATTACTCATTTTCAAATGACTGTCTGGTTCAAGCCAGGTCTCAGATAAGATGCAAATGTGAATTTTATCTATCAATAAAATATTCTCGAAGGCTTTAATTTTAGGTCTTAAACTTTGTGCGTTCCACTGCAATAACTTTAACTTAACAATTTTATTTATAGGATCTATTGCGTACTAAGTCCGAAAAGAAACTCTAAACATTTATTCAAAATAGGCCACTCAGACATACGATCTACCACAACTATTATTAACCATTCAATACACAACTTAATAACATTATTAAACTTTTCCTTAAAACTCAGATCTCGCATAAAAATAATATCTTTCAAACGTGTAATTAACTCGTCAAGATGTACCTGCCGGTTATTGTTTACATTGTCGCCGACATCGTTATCAGTAACAGCTGGTTGCTTTGGAATGCAGTCCGGTGGCTCCCGCTGTCCCCACCACTCCGTTTTACCGATGCTTTGTGAATGTAATTGCTCATTTTTATTACTTGCTTGCGGTGATTTCGGTCGTTTCTGCGTAAACAAAGGTGGAAATTGACTCGGAGTATACTTATGGTTATTTCCCGTTTCTTCCACTAATAAACCACTAAAGCTGTTGTTGGATTCGGTCTTCAGCTTATCGTTATCTCTCACTGTTTGTAAACCAATTGCAGACTTGGGTCTAACATACATATTACAAGCTACGTGATATGTACAGTTGTATTCTGACATAAGCTCCCTTACACGCTTTTCCCGAGCATATATCGGACAACTTCTATTCAGCGCCATGTGGTCGCCCCGACAGTTCACGCATTTAAATATTGTAACCTCACAGTTATTGTGTTCTTCTGTGCACTTAGGACATATAGTTTTTTTGGACGTGCATCTTGCTTTTACGTGACCAAACTTCCAACAGTTTGAACACTGTGTTACCGGGAAAACATAAGGTTCAACTTTGGCACGTAGGCAGTCCACATATATAAATGCTGGCAGGTATGAACCCCTGAAGCCCACCTTGGCTACCTCACTAGGCACCCACTGGCCTTCTTCATCTCGTCTTTGAAGTCTTTTTAATGATACTATTTGAATATCGTCATTAGGACACTTGATCACATCATCATCATGTATCAGGTTACATTATAACGTAAACAATTTGCTAATACATTAAAATTATCAAAATAGTGCTACAATATTATTTTACAGTTAATTCGTTTTAGAATCACAAAGTTGCAATATTTCGCGTCTGAAAAATATTGTAAAAAGTTTTTGAACAATAGCTGCCAATTGAGTTAATAAAACGAGATACGTGTCTTTATTGTGATCCCAAAGTATGTACAAATGGGAGAATAGTTCGTAAATAGTGTATTGTTTAAATATAATGCAAAAACAAGTGGTTTCGTAAAGTTTCTATTACCTAAATATTATCTGACGTAATCCGAGTGACTCATTATCACGTGACTCATAACAAACGGTGAGTACATAATTCTTATAAGATTTTGGTCATGATGATAAAAATCTAGATAGAAACATTCTGGTGCTGTTGAAAACGAAATATAATCTAGTTTATATTGATATTTTTAAAATGGATATAAAGTTACGAGTTATTTTTACATTAATTATTTTCTAACGAACTATCGGTTTTTATCCCTGTTTTTTCAATTAAAGCATTTTTGTCTTGAATTAAAATTACAATTGTATATCTTGATATTTAGTTATGTAGATTCCTTAACTATTCAGCTAAGTCATATGTCATTTAATAATCATTTGTTTAACAACCATTTAGCCCATAGTTTTTAAGGCCATATTGTAAATATTTATGTAATTCAATTTTTTCAATAAACAATTTCAAATTTTCAATTTTATTTATTGTACCTGTGTTAGGTACAATACATAGTTGTTATAAAAGATTAAGTACAAGCGTGCTATGTTTTTCCCAAAGGCGCACAAATATTCAAAGAGGTCATTGACATTAAAATTGATAACCATAAAATTATATTAATGGAATGCATTTACTAAAGTATTAATTGATTTTGACAAAAAATTAAAACAAAGAAAATATAATAAAATACATAAATGTCAAAAGTAAGTGTAACTAGCTACAGTATTTTTTGTTTTGCTCTAACAATTGTAGTTTATGATCGACTTTTGTTTTTATCTCAAAGGTCAGATGGTGCCAAGTTACATGTCATAAATTTTGGCGTGCTCTGCTGTTATGACATAACTGGCGGTTCGGGCTAGCGCGCCAGTGGATAAAGTTCCTGCCGGAGGCTCCACGCGGTGATCGTGCGGTCCCTTTACGGGGCACGTGAAGCGCGTGTGAGCACGTTCCTTGAGGCGGCGAGCCGCCCACTACCTAAACGCGCCCCAAAGATAAGTCCGGGGGTACCGCACGAACCCCGGCGAAGCGGCGAGCCTCCTTGCCGGATTGCGGCCATAAGATCTGGAGGCGATAGTCCTCACGCGCCTGCATGAGTGGCGCACGCAGGCACTACGTCGGGGGGAAACTCCGCTGCCGCGGCAAATCGCCGTTCACCAGACAGACCTCCGGCGCGATCTTATAGCGACATGGATAGAGCAACTGTCGCAACCCCGTGCAGGGCACGTCGCAACAGTGGCGATAAGTCCCCTCTTTTAGGAGTGGCTAGCGAGGCACCACGGCACTCTCAATTTCCGCCTGACGCCAGTTGTCACTGGACACGGTTGTTTCGGGAGGTTCCTGCACTGAATCGGGTGGGAGGAAACGCCCGGGTGTTACCATTTTGAGGATCGTCTGGCGGACACGGTGGAGCACACCGTGGATGTCTGCTCCGCTTGGGCAGAGCCGTGCACCGCCGTGTCCTCGTAGCGGCGATTGGCGGCGGTGACCTCTCGCGTCCGGCCCTGGTTCAATCCATGGTCCGGAGCGAGAGGAAATGGGAAGCAGTCACCTCCTTCTGCGACGCAGTCATGCCTTCGAAGGAGGTGGCGGAACGTGAGAGGGAAAGAACCTCACGTCCCTGCCGCCGCGGGAGACGCCCCGGATGTAATTCTGAAACCTTATCGGAACTGTCCGTCGCAGTACAATCGTACACCTAGGTGAAACCCTGCTCCAAGATCACAGACGGTGAGTCTATAGCTTAGACCTTGAGTAATTTTGTTCACGCCATGCTAAGTTTTAAAGTACGCCATGTTGATTAGGCTCCTAATTTCACGGGGTGCGCTCACTGGCGCCCAGCGTAGGACAATGGTCCTGGGGTGGGGTGCAATGGCACTCCACCCCCCACGCCCTGCGCGCTCTCGTACTGAACTGTTTGTGGTAATTGGACGAGCGCACAATGAGATCGGTACAGGGCACAAGTGGTTGAGGATCACTACAATGCAAATACAATGATTTTGTGCAGGATTTCAGAATATTTTGTATCCGTATGCGATCAATAAGTGTCGGAACACGCACAGTGAAGGGTTCCGTAGTCGAGTGGAGTAATACTTTATTTTATAAGAACTTATTTAAATTAATTGTAATTGGAAAAAAAATATATGTTCTATGCAGAATGTTTCATGAATATTATGGCCTAGTCCAGGAAAACCGACAGGCCGTCGAAATATTCTTGTTTTTTTTTTTACTAAGGTTGTATGGCTCAGAGTGGTCAAGTTGCAGTGAGGTGAGTTGACGAGTTAATCTAATGCAACATAATATTGGTTACATGCTTATTAACTACGTATTTTATTTAAGTTCATAAAACTCGCTCTTGTTGATTTTGACCCCCCTATTCGTTTAATGTGCCCTTGATTACAATGAAAATGACACACATGACAAAAAATCGGCAACTTTTGCAGCCACCATCTTTGATTTTGACTTAATTTTAAGTCAAATTGGAGACAAAGATAAAGGGCACCTGATTAAAAAAAAAACCTGAAATATTCGCGAATGCTGATGTGAATGCATTTTATACGGACAACAACGTAGAGCAAGTTTAGCATCACATCATGATCATCACTTTAAAAGTCCTGTGTCCCAAGTGTGTAACGTTACAGTTTCCTAGAGCAGGGAAACTGAGGTCACAGTTAAGGTACTCACGTACCTATTCTGGAGGAGAGCACGGTTTAAAAGAAAAGATGGGAAACAATAACAGAATTTAATTAAAAATACACAAACTTATTTTAAAACATGGAATTAATTGGAGCTGGAGCTAGCTATACACCTATCCTCACTAGACCAGAGAAGCTGGGAAATGGAAATTAATAAGAAAATATGATGAAGTGGAGAAAAGCGGCCCTCTCGGCTATAGCAGTGGCCGAGGAACGTCAGGCTTCAGTCTTCGGAGGAAGGCGGCCCTCTCAGCTGCAGCAATAATGACCGAAGGACGGAGAACCGCAGCCCTCTCGGCTGCAGAAGTGGCCGAAGAACGGCAGCCCTCTCGGCTGCAGAAGTGGTCGAGGAACGTGGAGTACGGCAGCCCTCTCGGCTGCAGTAGAGGCCGAAGGACATCAGACTTCGTCTTCCATCAGTAGAAATGGATGGAGGGCGTTAGTACGTCTATAGCTCAAGCAACAGATGAAGAACCACGGTACGCGCTGTGCGATGATATTATTAATAATGCGACATGAATAAAATCTTAGATGACTTCCTCATAAAACTTATAAATTTGAAGACTTGTGATACTTTTGAGCTCTGGACGAAGACTCCGCTTCACAGCCATCTCCAGATAATTGACATTTTACAATTTTTGAATGAAGAAATTTCTAGAACTTACAATAAAAATAAAAATATAACGAGGTCGATATGGATTACCTATACGACCTAAAACTAGGCTCCAGCAATGAATTAAAAATAAAAACCTAGGCCTGTCATTACCTGACATAAGAAAAGTAAACAAACATTCAAGAGTGATAAAAATCTAAAGAAAAACTTAAATAATATGGATTACAAGGTAAAAAGTATGCTAAGACTCCAGGTAATGAGCATGCAGCTACCTGAAGAGCAGGAATGTTACTTTTTCAGGTTAATGTTATAAAAATGCAAGTATGAAAACCATGTAAAAATACAATAATTACAAGTGTCATAAACAATTCCCTATTAAGGCTTATTTCTGAGCTTCACTGTGCGTATCATCTGTATGCTGATGACTTGCAGTTGTACTGTCAGAGGAGGGTTGACGAAATTCGAGACCTAATCGACAATTTAAATAGGGACTTAATGGCAATGGTACTTATTAGAACAGCAGCTACATGAGGCTAGAAGTCAAATAACAGAACTTGAGACTAACAATCATAACATCACTGCCTCGCTGAACCAAAGTCTGTTCAGTGAATTGGTGCCTATTGCCCCGTCAATGGTTTCTGCCACCAATCCCTCCTTCACAATAGATTTGACAGGTGAGGATGGTTCCAACTTATGTAATTCAGTGAGAGCAGTCACCAGTAAAAACAAGCTAAAAAAATACATTAAAATCAATAAATACATTGTCAAAACACAAAAGATGGTTAAAAGGCAAAAGTATTTCATTAAAAATGTTAAATTAAATAGAGAAAGACTAAATGTATTAAAACAATTAGATATATATTCATTTAATTTGGAGCAAAGCACTAGGAGGTACAAAATTGACACAGAACACCTGCAATCTAAACTTGATCACCTACAGGAGAAGCTAAGTTCAATGACTAGCAAATATAATACCTCTGAACATCTTATGAGGGAATATGTGTTGGCGATGAATGATTTGGTCAACTCACAAACAAACAACTGTGACCACTGTCAAACAGCTTCCCATATAAATACACCAGACCATTCATTGGCAACATGTAATATCACCTTACCGCAGCCATGTGTTGATTTGCATATTCCTACGAATAGTTCCCCTAAACAATATAAACAAAAAGTAAATAATGACATAGTAATATTTTGTGATGAGATTGGAAAAGACCTAGGTAATTTGTTATCAGATGAGAACCCAGGACACTCAGTGATAAACAACTGTATGCCGGGATGTTCTCTATATCACATAATGAAAGAAATAATTAAGTGTAACTTCAACCAGGACACCATATTATTAATTTTGATAGGTAACAGAGGAAATGTGAACAAAGGAGAGTTGCTCCAGTATCATAGGACATTGTCAAACTTAAATTTAAGAAAAATTGTGTTGTTTACATTTCCATATAGTAAAAGTTTGCCACAGGAAGAAAATTTCTTTAGATATAATATTAATAACACGTTGCATAATTTGACATGTAATAGTAATGTTTTTCATTTGATTGACATTAACAATTATATTGGTAATAATTTTTATTTGACAAAAGATAGATATCTTGTGGATCGGTGCTATTTATCAAACTATTGTAGAAGACAGGTAGCTGTATCGCTATCATATTATTTTTCTATTACAGCCAAGAACTTGGCTAATCGAGTTGCCTCTGTTGAGCAATGCAATATTCAGTTAAATTACTCTGCCAATAGTTTGATCACAATTAATGACTCAGTCAATCATTTAAATTAGAAAATGAGACAACAGAGGCAACCTCTTGCAATATTTTAAGGAAGCCAGATAATAAACCAAGAGAATGTTTAGAGGATTTCAATAGTATCAACCTGGTGCATCAAAATATTCAAGGATTTTTGAACAAAGAATTAGAAGTAGAACTTTTTCTGAATTGTAACAACATAGATATTCTTTGTATAACGGAGCATTGGCTTAAGTGTCACCAATTAATTTTCAATTTTAGTAATCACCAGGTTGGTAGTTCATTCTGCAGGGAAAATGCTATACATGGCGGCGCATTAATCTTAGTAAATAATCAGCTTAAATTTAAAGACCGCAAGGATATTGTAAGCCTATCTGTTGAGCGAACAGTTGAAATAGCCTGTATAGAATTGGAGCAGTTTATCATATTAAGTGTATATAGACCTCCTTCAGGGTTGTATGATAGTTTTGAAAAGGTAATGGATGAAGTGTTGCATAAAATCTGTAATTCTAAGAAGTCCATAATCACTTGTGGTGATTTTAATATTAATTTGTTAGAAAAATCTGGGCTAAGTACTAAAATTATAAGCCTGTTTCAGTCATACAATCTTGAAAACAAATTTCTGGAGCCCACTAGAATAACCCCCACTAGTGCCACTTGCCTCGATAATATTTACACAGATGTCATACCTACCCACACAGTAATTATTAACTTAATGGATTCAGATCATTGTGGGCAATTGATCACAATTCCTAATGTAAACAAGAAAGTCACTAAGAAGGATATCATTGTTAATCCAAAAACTAAAAATCGCCTGGAAACTTTTAAAACTAAACTTTTGTCTAAATTACCACCTTTGTCAAATAACGGTGATCCCAACCAACAATATAACGATTTTTTTAGTATGTATTGCACACAATTTAAAACCACGTTTGTTCCTAAGACAATCTCGGTTAATAGTAACGCTTCTTTCAACGACTGGGCCACCATTGGTATTCATAAGAGTCGAAAACGACTTTATGAGCTGTATGAAGAACGGACGTATATAAACACTGTAGAATTTAAGTTATATGTTAAGAATTATTCTAAGGTATTTAAAAAAGTTTGTTTTATAGCAAAGTCACGTTATTTGAGTTCCAAAATTAAAAACAGTAGTAATGTAATTAAAATGACATGGAACATTATTAATAGCGAAACGGGAAAGTCTTGCAATCGAGATAGTGACTACAGCCTTGCTATTGGCGATAATATTTTGAATTCAGACACTCAAGTTGCCACAGCATTTGAAAATTTCTTTGCGGATATTCCCGTATCGACTACTAAATCGCTAAACTCGTCACCAGCTGCTGCCGAGTCTTTATTAAGGGAAAACGTTTCAGTCTGTGATTCCGAATTTAATTTTCAATATGTCACCTGTAAAGATATAATTAAAACTTTTCACACGTTAAATGTTAAGAAGACCGCCGATCTATGGGGTCATTCTGTGGACGTTGCTAAGTCCATTATAACCATTGTAGCTCCTTCTTTAGCTGTAATATTTAACGATTGTATTGACCGTGGTGTGTTTCCTGATCTAATGAAAAATAGTAAAATAATACCATTGTTTAAATCGGGTAGTAAATCAGACCCCACTAATTATAGACCCATTTCTGTACTACCCACGTTCAGTAAAATTTTTGAAAAACTAATTTTAGAACAAATGCAAAGATTTTTCAATAAACATAAGTTATTGCATAAGAAACAGTTCGGTTTTACAAGGGGTCGTTCAACTACTGATGCCGGTGTTGAACTTTTAGGGCACATTTATAATGCATGGGAAGTTAAATGCGATGCTTTGGGCATTTTTTGCGATTTGTCTAAGGCTTTCGATTGCGTTCTTCATGAAACATTAATCAGGAAACTACACCACTACGGAATCCGGAACGCCTCTCTGGATCTTCTTGCGTCATATTTGAGCGATAGGATTCAGAGAGTTGATGTTAACGGTAAAAGGTCCCCCGGATCCGTAGTAAGAATGGGGGTACCCCAGGGCTCAATTCTTGGCCCATTTTTGTTTCTTATTTATATAAATGACTTGCCTTACCTCCTAAAGGATAATCATGACATAGTGTTGTTTGCAGACGATACCTCTCTTTTATTTAAACTCAAACGTCAGCAGCTAGTTACGGACGATGTTAATAGCGCCCTGGCAAAAGTCGTTAATTGGTTTAATGTTAACAATCTACTCCTAAATGAGAAAAAAACTAAATGTATTAAGTTTACGATACCCCATGTAAGACAAGTGGAAACTAGTGTACTAATCAAGAATGAAGAGTTGAAACCGGAAGATAACACAGTGTTCTTAGGCATAACTTTGGATGCCAAGCTTCAGTGGGGCCCCCATATAGACAAATTGTCAAAAAAGCTTAGCTCTGCAGCATACGCCGTTAGAAAAATTCGTGATTTAACTGATTTAGAGACAGCCCGTTTAGTTTACTTTAGTTATTTCCACAGTGTGATGTCGTACGGTATTCTCTTGTGGGGCAATGCCGCCGATATTCAGACAATATTTGTTTTGCAAAAAAGGGCAATTCGTTCAATTTATAAATTAAGTCCTAGACACACCCTCAGAGAAAAATTTAAAGAGATTAATATACTTACTGTCCCCTCTCAATTTATTTATGAAAACCTTTTGTACGCACATAAAAATATTAATTTGTTTAAAAAATACAGTGATATCCACAATGTAAATACGAGGAATAAACACAAATATGTTGTTCCTGCAACGAGGCTAAAAAAAATAGGGGATACGTTCAGATGCCAATGTATACGTTTTTACAATAAACTTCCGAGTCATATTCAATTACTAAGCCTAAATAAATTCAAATCGTTTATAAAACGGAAGCTATGTCTGAAAGCCTACTATAACATTAATCACTATCTCGAAGATAAAAAGGCTTGGGATTAAGCTGCTCCAATTAAATTTACTCTGTGAATGTCGAAATTTCGGACTTCGCTTGTTTATTATTGATTCCTTTCCCATATACACTGTGACATTTAATTTATTTGACATGAATACTTTTAGTATTTTATTGTTATTATTATTTTTTATTATTATTTTGTTTTATATTTTTCTTATTGTTATATTTAATGATTTGACATGAATACTTACTTTGCTAAGTATTTTACTTTTATTTTTTATTGTTAATGGTCACATTTAATGACATTTATTTTGTAGAGTATTTTGTATTAATTTTATTTGATTATTGTGAATGTGAGGACCATGTGTATCTTTTTCCACTATTGTCTGGCAGTTTGAGTACTATAAGCGACCTACCCAAATGTCCTTTCTTTGGTATTGTTCGTCGTGTCGTTGAGCTCCTTGAGTTATAAGTCGAGCTACACGATAACTGACAAATGCTTGCACTGACTGGACAGGTCCACTCAAATCTGTGTGGTTCTTTCTTCAAGAGACCATCTCAGACACTAATCTGCATAGTCCTCATGTGAGTTAACCAAGATTATGTCTGGACTTTAAAAGAGACTATGACCTCTGAGTTTGTTTCGGCTGTTTCTTCTCAGAGTAGTCAGGTACGAAACACCGGCCCCATCTAGTTTAAAAAAGAGACGTGTAAAAGTGTTTTTAAGAAACCTATTTGCAAAATAAACATCATTTATCATTTATCATTTATCAATAAAAACCTGGTCCGATAAATTTGGTGTGGCAGTAAATCCTAATAAATGTCAGGCGATCATCATTGGGAGTTCTCGCAGTCTAAGCAAGTTGTATGGTACAATCTTGCCACCAGTTCTTTTCGACGGAACGGTCGTTTTTTTTAGCACCGATGTAAAGGATCTTGGCTTGCATATCGATAGCACTATGAAATGGCAGTCGCTCGTGTCAGCCAGAAAGTTACCGGTTCGTTGAGGGCTCTGTACCGCTTGAGAAACTTTTTACCCTCAAATACGAAAACAATGCTTGTACAGTCCTTAATTTTTCCTATCATCGAATGCAGATCTCCTCGACAAACTTGACCGTCTTCTAAATAACTGCATAGAAAATGCCTATGGCATTAAGTCCGCCTCTATACATTGTGCTTGAAGTATTAAATAAATAAATATTTCTCTTCTCATGCTCTAAAAGTACGCCATCATAGCCCTACGAAGCGGGACTAAAGTGACCACTTTAGTCTCTAGGGAGTAAAAAGTAATTAGTTTTTTAATTTCCTTCATGTGGCATAGACAAACTCAAACAGCCAGTAATTAAACTATTGAGTGTGGGCCATCTTCATTGCGAAAATGTTGACAGTAGTTCCATGGTTTTTCCGCAAGGAAAGTGGCGCAATGTGTTTTAAATTGTTAATCTATGACTGGTTTAGAAGAAAAAACAGACCGCGAAAATTTCAGAATTTTTTTGAGTGTAATTTTTTTTCTTTTTAAATAAAATTAAGAATGTCCAGTGACAGTGAAGAGTTTGACGTCGAACAAAGAGCAAAAGACATAATAGATAATAATTTTCCGCCAAAATCGGGGAAGATTTACCTAAAAACTTACGAAAGTTTTATGGACTGCAGGAATAAGAATATTTTTATTTAATGTTTTTGTACTAAATTGACTATTTTTCTCGCACTCAAAGTGAAAAGTACAGTTTGCACCTCGAGACTAAACGCCAACTTAATATACCCTCGGTTTCATTGACGTCGCACGCTCGGGTGTCAAACCACCTCTGGTATATTATGGCTTCGTTTAGTCCTTCATTATAAAATTTACTATTTATTTCTTTGTTGTGTTGACTCCAGAAATTGTGATAAAATCAGATAACAGACCATTTTAATATGCTTGCTTTTACGGAACCCTAAAATTATGAGCAGTACGTGGCCGTGTAGACAGTGGTTTTAGGTTTAATTTGACTTTTACGAGTGTGATATAAACCTTGCACAAGAGTACCTACTAATAAGGCACTTATGGACTTGGGATATTCGTAAGATAATTTTTTTGCTAGCTGGGCTGGGTCGGGTGGGACTGGTCATCGAACTTCACTTACACTTACAGGGAAGTTCGTTTGACTATTTAGTTATACTTGTTGGTGTATGTCCTCGATGATGCAGAAAAGCTCTCCCGATTTGTTTTTGTGTTTGCAGTGAAGTGAGACTGAGTGTGTGTGTGTGTGTGTGTGTGTGTTTTGCACAAGCCGACTGAAGCCTTAACACGTAAAGTGGGGGTCCTTTTTTTTGTCGTCTATTTCATGGCGTGGCCTGTCGGCGGATAGGTCGTTCCAAAATATTGCGAGTGTGTGAAAACCACTTTTTGATTCTGGGATTTCGTTTGTGAAATTTTAATACTTAACTGCTATTTTTTGTTTACAGAGTCAATTGCCTGCCCCTGATGATTGCACCGAGATAGTTAATAATTTATTTTATGTTGTGCCCAGAACAGTTATACGGCGAGAGCACGCGTCTACGAGCTCTTTGCTACGACATCGACAGCTTGTTGTACAAACGTAGGTGAACGGACGCCGTTCCCTAGAAAAGTCTAAACTTATCATTAATAGCTTGCTAAGACATTCGCTTTAAACCGCACATTTAAAAAGTTTTTGTGAATAGCTGGCCATTTTTTTTTTAATTTATTGGAACAGAAAACATTTTACAAAATACCGCATTAGTATGGAATACTGTGTCGCGGCCATTAGCGCCCACCTTCAAGAGGGGAGACGACAGCGTTTCAGGCGTTAGTATTAAACCAAAATATAAAAGAAAAACAAAATACAAAACAAAATCAAAATATGTATGTTTTAGATTTCGTAGAATAAAAAATATAAAAGGTAAAAAGAACTAATAAAATCTTAAATCTTAATCTTATTGTGTAATTATTAATGTTTGTGTTGCTTGTTTTAAAATATAAAGCAGCTGTACCACTAGTCATAAGTTAAGTGTGACTGCCAACAGGAGGAGGTCAGCAATACATCTGTGTTTAGGGTTCCGTACACAAGGGGTAAAAACGGGACCCTATTATTAAGACTCCACTGTCCGTCTGCCTGGCTGTCTGTCACCAAGCAGTTAAGAATATGAATATTTATTCGCGGTGGTCCCGCTTATTTATATTTAGTAAAGATCTGATGCTGATCTTCGGAGATATACAATGGAACTCTTCAATAATAGATGACAAATCTGTCGTGGTTACAGTAATCACTTGGATGTAATGTTTACACAATATCATAAAAATAACAACGCCCGTATACTCTGGTACACACATTTGTACAGTACTTCCAGATTTCGACAGTTAGGTATGCTAAGTTCCATATCATAGCCTATTACCATGAAATGTATTGATAACAATGTACAATAGATGCAGCAAATATTTATGTATTTACTAAATATACAGGGTGTACACGAACCCATCACGAAGCCGTCAACCGAGCATTAAATAAGTACATCAAACTAAGTAACTTTACGCAAAAATGAGTGCTGGGAAACGATTATTTTGTTGGGGTAAAAAATCACGTTTTACGGTAGGACTCAATGTAAAGCACTCAAAACATTGTGCTGAAGGATGGATTGAATAGTAAAGGGGTCGGGAAGGTGTTTAAAGTAAAAATCTTGCATTAAAACATTTGTATTTAAAAAAAAAAACTCGTGAATAAGTTGGAATTTTGTCCCCCAATATCTCCGCACTATTTCCAGGTACTGTCTAAAACAAAAAAATATCGCAGTGATGGGTAGAACAAGTGCCTTTCGGCTTCGTTAAGGGTCTTGTTACACCCTTTATAAGACAGACATGGGCAGTTTTTCCAAACTAGACAAGTATCGTGTCACTAACGACCCACAACAAAGTATCCTGCTACTGTACGCCGAGAGGCTAACTAGCCTGGACAGCGCGGCCGTGCGCAGCGCGCACGGACCCGCGCGCGGCCGGTAACTCTATCCCGCGACGAAGACGTTACGTATCGCCTGACTCGCGGCACTTAATACCGCGAGACAGAGCTGTCAGCTGACGGATGTTTGGGCACTCTCTCTCTTATGTATTAAACTAGCTTCTGCCCGCGACTTCGTACGCGGATCCTGTTGTTTTTGCCAGCGACAACGGGGTCGTCAAGAAAATCGAAGATCTGAAACGTCTGATGTAGAATTCCGAGGCCCGGGGACGGGAAATAACGGGATGAGCGAGACGATTGAAGAAGTTCCAGATCTTTCATTTTCGTTAGTCCACAAGAAATGCCCATCAGACTAAACAACTTTTGCTAAGACGTCATTCCTTAATATATTATAGTGTCGCTGGGTTTTGGAGTTCCACAACAGGGTTCCAGATCTCCAAATTTATTCTCACAGCAGAAAATGCTCTTCACGTGGAATAATTTTTGCTATGACACCATTTTTATATCTCTTATACTTTAGCTGTTCTGTTGCGGTTCTGCATCAGGTGTTCCAATTTCCAAAATAAATTATAGCCTATATGTTGCCCAGACAATACCTACACAACAAATACCTTTTCTTCCCGTTATTCTGCAGCGGATCCCAAGGGCACACTGAATTAACAATAATATTGCAAATAACTTAAAAAAAATGCGGAATTCTCTATCCGTGAACGTCTCCGACTCGCGAGACAATGCGTGACGTTCACGATCAGCGGACAGTCGCGCATCACGTTCCGCACTTGTCTCTAGAGACCTAGAAGCAGATGCGTAGATACGCTGAGAACTCATGCTCAATTCTCTATCTATGAACGTCTGCGACTCACGAGACAATGCATGACGTTCACGATCAGCAGTCATTCGCGCATCATTTTCTTCACTGGTCTCTAGAGACCTGGATGTAAATGCGTAAATACGCTGAGAACGCAGGCGATCCGAAGAGGTTTCTACGGAGCGAGTTGCTGCCTGATGTTCTCGAACAGCATCAAGTCTCTCCTGACGCTCTTCGGTAGATTCTTGGGATCTTATGATCCTCAATCTTTTAGCTCCTTTGGAACGTTGGGAAAGATTTGACCTCTTTGTAGGCATAGTTATAGTTTAATTCTGAAGATACCTGATCGATTAAAATCTAAGTGACTGCTCCCCTGCGTTACCGGGTAGGCTACCGTGTCACGAAAATAAATGAAAAAGGAAATTAAACACTCAAATAACATAATCCCGAAGGCTTATTTATTTGATAAAATAAAATAATAAATGGGAGTTTTGGCCAGTAGAGTCAAATTTTCAATGATTCATCGAAAATCAGTCCTAAACTGTTACCGCCTTCACCACGTGGAGGTACTCCCAGCTTATGTTATTTTATAAGTATACAGTGAAATTAGTGATAGCTTTGATTTCCATATCAGGTGTTCCAGATCTTCAATTTTTATACTTCAACAGAGAGTGATCATCAGGCTGAACAACTCTTGCTAAGACTTCATTCCTATTATTATATGTTATAGTGTAGCTGGGCGCTTGGAATTCCACAACGCGTGTGCCAGATCTTCAATTTTTATACGTCAACAGAGAGTGCTCATCAGGCTGAACAACTCTTGCTAAGACGTCATTCCCATATATGCTATAGTGTAGCTGGGCTCTTGGAGTTCCACATCAGCTGTTCCAGATCTTCAAATTTTATACGACAACAGAGAGTGCTCATCAGGCTGAACAACTCTTGCTAAGACGTCATTCCTATATATGTTATAGTGTAGCTGGGCTCTTGGAGTTCCACATCAGCTGTTCCAGATCTTCAAATTTATTCTCTTAGCAGAAAATTCTCATCACGTGGAACAATTTTTGCTATGGTACCATTTTTGTATCTCTTATAGTTTAGCTAGTCTGTTGCGGTGCTGCATCAGATGTTCAAGTTTCCAAGATAAATTATAGCCTATATGTTGCTCAGATTTAATACCTATACAACAAAAAAAATCATTTAAATCCGTCGAGTAGTTCCGAAGATTAGCGTGTACAAACAAACAGACAAACAGACATACAGACAAACAGACAGAATTTTTTTTTTGGATTCGTGCTCTATTACTGTTTCCAAACCCCCCTCAAAAATTATTTTTTTAATATATTCAATGTACAGACACAGTTTTTTTACTGTTTTATTATATGTAGAGAAGTAAATATTGAGATCCTGTTTAAGATATTGAGGTGTCCGTAGCATGTATGTATATGCGAAAAGTATACAGTTTCAAATTCTTAAGATAGATACGCCCATTCTATGTTCATGGTCATGGGTCATGGACCATAGACAATAGTCTGTAGCATTGACAAGCGAAGTCGCAACGTTCGGTGTGGTCGAGCCAATTATTATTAATATTTTAATTTAATCGTATAGTTTTTGTTTGCATACATATAGTGTTTATTTTATTTAAGTGAATATTATGATTTATTTTTTGTGTGAATGTATTGTGTGTCCGTAGTTGTGACCGTGACATCACAGTGGGCCCTATCAGAATACCAGCGCTGCGGTATGTGTTTTTCATCTGTCGCAGCATCATGCTGAGATAGGAGCCTTTTTGCCTCGCACAGGTATTTTTTATTATTTAGTTTTAGATTGTTTTTTTTTTATTATTATTATTTTTGTTGTTCCAGTGCTTGTCCCAAATAAATATTTTTCTTGCTTTCTTTCATTCTACTGACTAAGATTCTCATCCTTTCTTATGATGTTTGCAATGAGATATTTATGGTCTGCCAGCAGCAGAGCCCTCAGTTTACTCAGACGTATTAGGCGTTGTAATGCTTAGGAGCATGCCCTGGAAAGACTTTTGATACTAGAATGGGTGGAAAGAAACACGCTTAAGACCGACCACCGACGAGATGATCCGACGCGCTCAAGAAGGCTGTTGGATGCAGCTTGTACCGAGCGGTGCACATTGCAGAAGACCGTATGACTTTACAAGTCCTATGTGGTCACGATCCTGAGCATTAGCAGAGCAGAAAGCGTTTATAACTAGATGAATCACATCTCGCATTCAGTAATAAGCTGTTATTTTTAAATTGCAAACATTCACAACAATTTAATTTTTTTTATATTCATAGATAGATAAAGAGTTAGTGCAGTCAGGCCACGGCTGGATTACCCTTAGGTGGTACACCACCGGTACTGCCGCAGGCAATGGACTTTAGCGTAGTTAAAGTGAAGCTGGTAAGCGACGCGACGTTACACATTAATCCACAGATCAAACATTCAGAAATACTCGCTCCATCACCTAAACATATCTTCCTGGCGAGGATACTAAATAATCCCTTACAAATACCTGAAGTGGAAAAAAAAATTCTTACCTTTTAGTTCGCCACAAAGCATTACATATTTGAATCGTGTTCGCAGTCCGCGCTCCGCTCGCTACCGACTTATGAGCTAATCCGATTACTCAGTAAACAGTGAATGCTTTTATTGTTGCTCGCTGTACTGTACGGCGCGGCGTGCGCACTACGTTGATGTATATTCGACCCAATATAAATCTGATCACTTTACGTACTATTTTTGCTTGCAGCATCCGGCCGCTATAGAAGCGCTTAGTTCAAAACTTTCTCCTCCTTGGGCCTTTTTTGTGTTATTTCTATTAGTCAAACATCTGTGATCATAACAGAGCCTGAGAATTTTTGTAAAACGAAAGATAATGTAAAAAGGTCGCCTATTTTTGTTGTTTTACTACCATTGGTCCGCACTCTCTTTGTGCTGACCAATAGTAGTAAGGGTGATGAACAGATGTGGATGTCGTGTGCTCGGGATTTTGTTTTGAAAGTGAGTAGATTCATCTTGGGGTGGTACTTCGCTGTTAATTGTGCGTCGCGCTCCATGCCGCCATTAAATAGTGCCAGCTTTTCGTTTATTAGCCTGTTAAAGTTTGATGCTGTCCATCTCATTACGCCAACACTAAGCCTACAATCCCTAAATCAAAATGCAGATCTCTGCAGCACAGACGAACGAAATGAAAGAATGAATCTCTTTCTCTTTGTAGAGCGCCATTTTATGCCATTTACTTTTGAAATTGTTTAATCTTGTGGATCAAACATTTTTTTAAACTTCACTTTGAAATCTGAAGGCAGCCTAACAAGAGCTTTCTTATCCCTTCACTACAGAGTTGGGGTGAAGAGACAGTAGCGTATAGTATGGGAGTACCGCCAGGCTCCTGTGGGCACATTAGGTTGCGACAGGTAGGGCGTCGCTCGCGCTCGATCCGGTGAGATTACTGTAAGCCGCTGATTCCACTCCACCACGCGCTCTTTTACACGACTTACGACAATAGTCGCGCGTATTGTACCGACACAACTACCTAAGTATTGTGGCATTATAGAATGAAAAGCAGCATACAAGTTTGAATAAAAATATTAAACTGCACCATTATGGCGCATTGGGTACGTGTACATGTTCATAATACCCGGTGCGTCTGGTGAGTGCAGCAGATATATGAATTAAAATCTTATAATTCGTTTGTTACTAACATAGCTTATAAGTAGTGTATATTACAGTTGCCCGGTTGTCGTCGTTATGAGATCACAACCGCTAGCCAACGCTGTCTTGGCGTTTATCAAACATGCCTTCGACTACATGGACGAAGTCCGCATCTTGCGGATCTGTAAGCCCAGCATCACGGAGGAGGAGATTAGCAGTGCCAAGCTGCTGCTGTTCCAGTCGCACGGCAAAGTCGAGCAGATGCAGTCCCGCCGGAGGGATAGTGGCCAGAAGTGTGTGCAGGACATCATCACGTTGATGAAAAGCACCCACCCGGACGACGTGCCCGTTTTTGTGGCGAAGGAGCTTCATAAGCTGCCCCCGTCACGTTTGACCACGTCGACGTCACCAGGTTGCTGAAGGACATCACAACTCTCAAGGCAAGCCTGGCCGAGGTACAGTCCAAGATGGAGGTGTCAAATAACACCATTGGTGAGCTACGTGCCGAAGTGGGGTTGTTGCGCAGCGCCATTACGGTAAATAGGTCACCTGACGCCACCAACGTGAGCACGCATCGCGAAGCAAGAAACGCTAGCGGCAGTTTCGCGTCGGCGAGCTCTACTGTGTCTCCCGCTGCTGATACTGCACGCATTGCAACTTGCGCCGCCGTCGCTGACTCGATGCCGGTCGAAGTATTGACTTGTGTGGGTACGTTGACCCCTAAACGTGCCTACCGCAGTGGCAGGACCCAATGGGCTGCGTCCGGCAATACCAACGACGCAGCTTTTTGTGTCCTGGCTACATCACACCACGAAAGATGAGGAGATCGTGGAGTATGTTCAATCGAAGACCAGCTGGACCTTGAGGATTGAGAAGTTGGAGTCGCGTCACAACACTAATTTCAAGTCGTTCGTGGTGCGAGTTCCGACTCATCATATTGAGACCTTCGTCAAAGAAGAGTTTTGGCCGAAGGGTGTCATGTATCGACGTTTCCGCGGAAGGCTACGCGACACCCCGCAGCGCAACACGACGCCGTCACTTCGTGTACAATATTTTATTTTATTTATTTATTTATTTATGTACACACAAAATACTTAACAGGAAATTACATCAAGATAGTAGAGCACAAAGGTACTGCTTATTTCATAAGAAATTCTTCCAGCAGACCTGCGAGAGGAAAGTTGGATTAGAAATGTAGACACAGTGTGTAGAAAAGACAGAACAGGAAAATTTCAATTAAAACTTAAAACAAAAATATACCTATATAACATAAACATACACACAAATATATACACATAATATACAGAATAAATATATACCTATAATATGAATAATATCCAGAATATTACAGTATAGAGGAGAGATAGTGTTCTTTGACTTGCTTTTTGAAGATAAATATGGTTTTAGAATCTCTAATGTTAGGCGGAAGAGAGTTCCACAAACGTACTGCGTGGACAGAGAAGGAATTAGAATAGAATTCGGTTTTATGGGATGGGAAATTAAGATGATGCCTGAGGTGGGATCTACACAGAGCATCAGAAGGGCGGGTAAACGAAAAACGATCGCGCAGGTAGCTAGGATATGAAGGGTTATAAAGGATGTTGTATAGGAGACATAATATCCGAGTGTTCCTGCGAAGACGAATAGGGAGCCATTTGAGTTCCTTGCGGAACTGAGAAACATGATCATATTTCCTCAGACCAAACACAAAACGGATGCAAAGATTTTGCAAACGCTCGAGCTTATTCAACAGCTCCTCAGTGGCATCCAAATAGCAGGCATCAGCGTAATCAATGATCGGCTGAATCAGAGTTTGAGCCAAGTATATTTTAGTCTTAAATGGCAAGAAGCTTTGTAAGGATTTAAGCGAATGGAAAGAAAAGTGCACCTTACGACTAACCTCATTCACTTGAGCTCGCCAAGAAAGATTGCTGTCAATTAAGACACCAAGGTCCTTAGCTGTTTCCGCATAGACAATGGTCGAGCAGCCCAGAGATAATGGAGTCAAAGCTAAAAAGTCAAGTGCAGTGCGATGGTATCTGCTGCCTATGATCATGGCCTGCGACTTAGTAGGGTTTATCTGTAAGCCGTACGACTTAGCCCATTGATAGATACTTTCCAGGTCATGATTCATGGCATTGATTGCTGATTCCGCATCAGCCAGCAAGAAATGTCGATACAGCTGCAAATCGTCCGCGTAGAGATGAAGGCTGGAAGTGATAACTTTGGTAACTGTATTAATGAAGATAGAGAAAAGAAGAGGAGAGAGAACGCCGCCTTGAGGAACGCCAGCAGTAAGATCACACCAGTCAGAGAAGATCTCTTCTTGGCGAACACACTGAGAGCGACCCCGAAGATAAGAGCCAAACCAGGCTAACGTAGAGGCAGAGAAGTTAAAAGATTGAAGGATCCCAAGAAGGATGTCGAAATCCACTGAGTTGAACGCGCAACTAAAATCAAGTAACACTAAAACAGTCAGAGATTTGTTGTCCATAGCCCAGCGGATATCGTCAGTAACCTTCAAGAGTGCAGTAACAGTACTGTGGCCAGTACGAAAGCCAGATTGGAAAGGGGAATTAAGAGCATTAGACGATAGATATTTGGAAATTTTACCATGAACAATGTGCTCGAGAACTTTGGAAAGGAAAGGGAGAATGGAAATGGGTCTAAAATGAGACAAGGAAGAAGGATTGCTTATTTTAGGAAGTGGTATTATGTGAGCCTGCTTCCAGGCTGACGGAAATGCACCAGAAAATAAAGAGAAATTAACAATATGAGTAAGGATGGGGACTAGCTCTGAAATAATGGGTATTATCATTCTCGAACACAAATTATCATGGCCCGCAGCAGAGGAAGAAATAGAGAGAAGGGATTTTTTGACAACGTCTTCAGAGACATGACTGAAATTGAAAGGTGCACAATGAGGTAGCGACAAATTAGAGAGCTCAGACAAAGTTGACGCTTTAACGCTTGGGTCCAGAGAAACAGGTGGACAAGAAAAGTGCCTGTTAAGGGCGCACAAGTCGACATCCTTACAGGTACTCGTGGGAGATTTGCCGATACCGACAGACTTTAAAAATTTCCAGACATCGGAAGAGTTACGATCAACGAGAGATTCGTGGAAAAAGCGTCTCTTGGCATCTCGACACAGACGATTGCAGCGGTTACGCAGAGCTTTAAAGTGGCTGAGATTAAGTTCCGTGGGTCTGTGCCTATACCTACTCTTAGCCTTATCCTTACGAGCAATAGCATTTTTAATTTCAGCAGTCATCCACGGAGCAGGATTATGCTTAATTTTAATACGCCGACGAGGAGCATGTTTATCGTAGAGGTCTAATATAGTGGAATTGAAGTTGTTCACCTTTTCATCAATAGAGGTGCTTTCGATAACATGAGTCCAATCGATATCTCCCGCATCGCGCTTCAAAGCCTCCAAGTCTATGCTATTGAAACTGCGAAGAAAGCAGAAGCGGGGCTTACGTTTCGGAGGTCGGATACGATAGGAAAGGTAAATGAGGTCATGGTACGAAAAGGTTGCAGTAAGCTGCCCAAACTCAGCAACATTGTGAGATGAAGATACGATCATCAAGTCAAGAAGAGAAGGCGTGCAATTTGGGAAGTTATGGGTAGCAGAAAGAGGTAGAATTTCCAGATTAAAAGAAGATAAAAGCGAACGGAGTTTATGTGAACGTGAATCATTTTTAATTAAACATGTTTTAAAATCACCCATTAAAATGACATGCTCGTATGATGGGCAAACATTGTTAAGTGAGGATTCTAGGGAGTCAAAATAGTTAACGTGAAGGTTAGGAGAGTAAAATACAGCAAGCAAAACATTGGTATGATTTAAAGTTATTTCCAAAAACAATGATTCAGCCGACCCAGAGTACTGTGATGGAGACGAACTTACAATCTTGTGCGGAATATCGGCGCGTATGTAAATGGCGACACCACCACCACCCTTGCCAACCCTGTCATTTCTGACCAAAACAAATCCCGGAAGTGCGTAGTGCGTAGAAAGGAGAGAGGGCTTAAGGAAGGTCTCAGATATTAGGAGTGCATCAAGATGAACACTGCCAAAGGATGCCAGAAGATCGGAATAGTGACCAGGAACACTCTGAGCATTAATATAGGCTATATGCAGATTGTTAGGATAGTTAGAAAAAAGAGAGGAAATATTGTCACGCAAAGTACGAAGCGGAGGCTCACTGTCCGCACTAACGAAGCTACAAGTCGAGGAAGAACATGAGAAAAAACTGTCATTTAAGTCAGCTGGAATATTCATAGATAGATACAAATAGTATATAATATTATAATAAAACACAGAAAAAAAATCAGAAAACAACAATAACTACAATTAAATACGTATACGGCTGATTGTTTCAAACACAACCACCCAAACTCACTAGTTTGTTTTTTGTTTGTCGAAAAAGAACATGGAAAAACAAAGTAACAATGTTTTGAAAATTAAATTAAAATGTTCACTTAACACGAAGCGTAATGCACACAAATATGCATTACCACGAAACAGGAATAGAACGTTACATCAAGTCAATAATGTCATATTGACAGTGACAATCAGAAAAGTGATATTAAAAGTTTGTAAACATACCGGCAAGTCTTAATGTAAAACGAAAAATAATGCTACACAAAATTTACTGTGAAGGTGAAACAGAGAACACAAAATGTTTAAAGTACCGGCGACAGTTAAAAGTACAGAACAAATCAAAAGTTATCGTACAATGCGGCTAATTTACAAAGTAACTCGGTAAACAAACCAATGGTACTAACATTAGTTACGCCGGCGCGCCTTTCTTTGGCCTCTTGATGGTGAAGCGGTAACTTCGGTGGGGCTAGCACGCATAGGAGTAGAATGTACCTCTGACCGCGCAGCATCACCAGACTCGCCTGTGGTCTTAGGGAACCGCGAAACCAGCGCTCGAAGTTCGCCCGAAGTTTCAATCTTGTGACGCTTACCATCTAACGTGACGATCACTATCCTGCCCTCCACCGACCAGCAGTTCGGCACTCCAAAATGCTTGCGTGCATCCATGAAAGTACGGTGTCTTGTGTGGGTTAAGAATTCAGAGATTGTGATGCCAGTACCTTTCAGTGACTTCTTGCTCTCCCAAATCAAGTGACGGTGTTCAGTGGTGTAAAGTCTCACCAGGATAGGTCTAGCTTTGCCTTGTGAAGATCCCAAACGGTGGCAGACATGAATGCTTTCCTTTTTGACCTCAGACAAGCTCATTTGGTCGGTTAACACTTTACGAACCACATCATGTAACTTTTCATTTGGTAGCTCGGCAACCCCATGAAACAATAAAACCTTTCTTCTCATCATAGTTTCATGTCTGTCATAGCCAAGAGAAAGCATTTCTATCTGTGATTTAAATTTAGAGAGTGCCTGCCATACAAAAGTTTTAAATTCAGCGAACTCACGTGATAGTGCTGTGATATCAGGTGCTGGCTCAGATCCTGAGGATGCATTTCTGAGCTTGTTCTCATACTCAGCCATTCGCGAGTTGAACAGCTGCTCCAGATCTTCCAAACTTGTTGCCATTTTAGTGTCCATAAAGATGATTGGATAGTAGCAAAGTAAGTAGATAGGAAAATGTGATGTCAGAAAGACTTGGAAATATTATATAGTGAGAGTTGGGTGGTTAATAACAATAAAATATAATTATAACATTAAAAATTCAATTTAAAATATATTAAATCAATTAAAACTTTGAGTAAACAAAATATGAGTGTTAACCCTGTGTCTACCCACACAGGAAAAAAAAAAGTATAATTAGTTTATATAACAATAGTTATATTTTCTGTTTTTTTATAAATATGTATATTATATATATACGTATATATATGTATTGATCGTCTTTAAGGTATATATTATGTTATGGGTCTTTGTTACCTGAATTAAATGATATATTATTATTATTTTCGGAAAATATTTTTCTTCTCAGCCCTTACACTGGATTTCAACTACATTTACGAGCCGAAACCAGAGCAAATGTAGCGTGTGGTGTGTGAGTTTTGTGAATGTTTACGTGTTGTGATGCCCTATTTCGTTTTATTCTATCTGCATCAATTTTCTATCAATTCTGCACGTATTTAAATTCGCAGCTTTTTGCAGTATGATGTAGATGGATTCTTTTAGGTCGAGTAATTTTAAACTATGGAGAAGATGATTTGGTACAATGCCTGGTGTGGAAAGGACTATAGGCACTACATATACTTTTTCTTGCCGCCAGATTCTAGTCACTTCGTCTTTGAGCTCTGCGTATTACTATTTTTTTCGGTGATTGTCTTCTGTATGTTGTGTGTATTGGGAACAGCAATGTCTATAAGGAACGTTACTTTGTTTATTTTATCCTGTAGGATTATATATTATTATTATTTCCTTTATTCACTTTCATAAGGATATCGTCAACATAGTCAATATAGGCCAAGAAGAAAATTTCTATGAGAAATAAATAAAGTTTGTAGGTAGGTCAAAGCTGCCAATGCAGATACTTTTCCTGGTAATTGGGGCCGATAAGCAATCTTATACAATGGAATTAGTCAGGAAGAAGAGCCCCGGGTTCGGTCAGTAAATCTGATCGAGTTTGCTGAGCTGAGCGTTAGACCGCGTGCGTCTGTGCGATTAGGCCACTTATCAGCTGCGTGCTGTTAACTGGCGATGTCGGGACAGTGCGGCACTATGCAGTGCTACAAACTAGCCGCCATGAGCACCGAGCCGGTGTGACAAGTTAGCGAAACGGCTACACTTGCACTTTATTTTACATACCAAGAATTTCTCTTGAAATTGTATTACATTTATATGTGTACTGACACTAGACGGGACAACGCATCAAAACTACTTGCTAAAGCCAACTCGTTGTTGTCAGTACAAGACTTGTCGTGTCGTGACAATTATGCACGGAATCACATCTTATCTATGATATTTCTGATTTTAATAACGTCTCTTTATTGCCTCGTCAACATGCCCGCATGTTTACCGAAGTATAAATAATAAATGAATATACAGCAAAGGTAAATGAAAAGGGGTTTCTTTTTAAGCAGCAGCTGGTGGTCGGAGTTTATTCTTCCCTCAATGCACTGGAAATAAAAAGGTTTTGTTGTTTTAATTGAAATTCATTTTTATTCACTGGCTAGTGACAGTATGACGTAACATGATTAGTATTTTCGAATAGAATAAAATGTCATTAATTTACCAAGTTCAGTACATACATGCAAGGAGCTCGTGGCTAAATAATATCAGCTGCAGGAGGTTATGTTCAAAGTTAAGCAGCGCGTGACTAGGTCGGTGTGAGGGAGGGTGATCTTCTATTATATCTAAAGCGTAGGAAGTGGTTGGGCCCGACTGTTACCTTCAGATCTTTGACAGTCGTTACAGGAACTCAGTCGTCCCAAAGTCTGACAAGTAGTATTACGAAGGGGTATCGTATTACCCAGTACAAACTGGTTTGTGGAGTTCAGATACTCAGTTGCTTTATTTAAAATACCGATATACAGCTGCATCCAGTTAGATCGGAAGCCGATCCCAACATAGTTAAGGAAAGGCTAGGCAGATATGGCAGACGATGGTTATGGTAATTAAATGCAACAGGCGAAATGTGGGTAGGTACGCTCTAGTTCACCCTTCGCGGAAACAAGCGTGATGGATTGCTGTAATAATTTGTTATTAATTTGTGGTTCCCACAAAATGCAAGTGATGCCTTGAAGCTGTCGATAGCCTCGGACACCATGGCCTGTCCTGCTACAGGAGCGTAGGTCGCATTGCACAGCACGCCAGCATTAACGACATTATTCATCGAGCCCTTACCAACGCCGGCGTACCAGCGGTATTAGAACCAGACGGCTTGGTACGTGGCGATGGGAAGAGATCAGACGGCCATGACGTTGGTGCCTTGGAAGGTGGGTAGGCCTTTGGTGTGACACGCAACCTGTGTCGACACCCTTGCGTCATCTCACGTTGCAAGCACGGTGGGCTGTGCGGGCGCTGCTGCTGCGGCTGCTGAGAGCCCCAAGTGGTGCATAACTGTACCTTATCGGTAACTACAGTTTTGAGCCATTTGGGGTCGAAACGCTCGGGTCATGGGACCCGAGTGCGCGTTTCCTTTTTAAGGAAATATCTCGCCGACTGGTCGACATTTCGCGTGACGAGAGGGCTGGCTCTTTCTTTGGTCAAAGAATTAGCATTTCCTTTCAACGTGGCATTATTTTAGTTCTATTTCTAGTCTGTTTATAATGCACATAGTAGATATATTATCCTCTAACAAAACTGATAATACTGACAAATAAAGTGGAGCATTTAGTGATGCTTTAAACCCATGCATGAGAGCAGAGCAGCTTGTGAGATGTAAGCGAAACCTCCGAGGTGGCTCGATGTTATATTGTAAGTGAGTGTTCTGTTGCCGGCCACCGGTACATCTCAATCGAAACCTCAGAGGTGGCTCGATGTTATATTGTAAGTGAGTGTTCTGTTGCCGGCCACCGGTACATCTCAATCGAAACCTCCGAGGTGGCTCGATGTTATATTGTAAGTGAGTGTTCTGTTGCCGGCCACCGGTACATCTCAATCGAAACCTCCGAGGTGGCTCGATGTTATATTGTAAGTGAGTGTTCTGTTGCCGGCCACCGGTACATCTCAATCGAAACCTCCGAGGTGGCTCGATGTTATATTGTAAGTGAGTGTTCTGTTGCCGGCCACCGGTACATCTCAATCGAAACCTCCGAGGTGGCTCGATGTTATATTGTAAGTGAGTGTTCTGTTGCCGGCCACCGGTACATCTCAATCGAAACCTCCGAGGTGGCTCGATGTTATATTGTAAGTGAGTGTTCTGTTGCCGGCCACCGGTACATCTCAATCGAAACCTCCGAGGTGGCTCGATGTTATATTGTAAGTGAGTGTTCTGTTGCCGGCCACCGGTACATCTCAATCGAAACCTCCGAGGTGGCTCGATGTTATATTGTAAGTGAGTGTTCTGTTGCCGGCCACCGGTACATCTCAATCGAAACCTCCGAGGTGGCTCGATGTTATATTGTAAGTGAGTGTTCTGTTGCCGGCCACCGGTACATCTCAATCGAAACCTCCGAGGTGGCTCGATGTTATATTGTAAGTGAGTGTTCTGTTGCCGGCCACCGGTACATCTCAATCGAAACCTCCGAGGTGGCTCGATGTTATATTGTAAGTGAGTGTTCTGTTGCCGGCCACCGGTACATCTCAATCGAAACCTCCGAGGTGGCTCGATGTTATATTGTAAGTGAGTGTTCTGTTGCCGGCCACCGGTACATCTCAATCGAAACCTCCGAGGTGGCTCGATGTTATATTGTAAGTGAGTGTTCTGTTGCCGGCCACCGGTACATCTCAATCGAAACCTCCGAGGTGGCTCGATGTTATATTGTAAGTGAGTGTTCTGTTGCCGGCCACCGGTACATCTCAATCGAAACCTCCGAGGTGGCTCGATGTTATATTGTAAGTGAGTGTTCTGTTGCCGGCCACCGGTACATCTCAATCGAAACCTCCGAGGTGGCTCGATGTTATATTGTAAGTGAGTGTTCTGTTGCCGGCCACCGGTACATCTCAATCGAAACCTCCGAGGTGGCTCGATGTTATATTGTAAGTGAGTGTTCTGTTGCCGGCCACCGGTACATCTCAATCGAAACCTCAGAGGTGGCTCGATGTTATATTGTAAGTGAGTGTTCTGTTGCCGGCCACCGGGACATCTCAATCGATTATTGGTTAGCGAGCCCTGCCCGAATATCGAGTATCAACTGCTCGGTGGACGATTTCAATATGATTGGCTCAGTCAACTCCTCTATCACAAGTATTAGCTATAGCTTCCTGGTAAATAGTGTCAGTACTGGATAGCCATGACACAACACTGCCAAAAGTGGAGAGATTTGGAAGAGAGCTACACTCAGAATTATTGAGAAAAAGAAATAGTATGATTTAATAAAAAGTCCGAAATTTCATAGAATTTCGTTTCGCCGAAAATGTTTCTTATAATATTTGGATCTTGTATTTTTATGTCGAATATTATTGTTTTAACGACTATTTACTTGAATGAAATATATTTCACAGAAATACAATTCAATGAATTTTATAATCACATTTTTTTATTTAACATACGTATCAAACACTAGAATTATTTTTAACGAATATTGTTTGTTCGGTGTTTTTTTCCATGGTATTTGATTTCAACGAAAATGTAAAAGTAGACGCTATGCTATCCATATTTTGTTGTTTTGTACACACCAAATCAACATAAACAAGGCATTGTGGCAAGGAAAACTTAGGATGCAAGAGCGAGCGAAGTGAGCTTAGGACTCCGGACAGGTTAGGTTCGAAGAAGATTGACGTTGAAACGTTCCGACCAAATAAGTTAGGTTATGTTAGAACGGTGACCAACCACGCGCGAGCCGAACGAGCGCAGCGAGCGGTGCCGCGGCAGCGGCCGGCGAGCGCTACGTCGAAATTGGTCGCAGTAACAAAATTAGGGCATTCCGACAATTATGAAACGCTTTCATATAATTATACTACGGTATAATATTGTTATCAATTATAACATAGTCCAAGTAAATTTCATGGTGTTTTAATTTTATTGGAGGGTATGCATTTTGTCAAAGGTATGTATTGAAATATTTTAGAAACTGACACTCGATAAAATGTTTTTCTTGGTAATAAGTTTTATATTAACTAAACAATATGAGAAAAATGGTAAATTTTTAAGGTACAGAAATGAAAAATCTATTTTTACATAAGGTTAATGAACATTTATTACTAAAGTTTTGCGGCTGTATAAGTAGGTAGAGTTTGACTATTTAACTTTAAGAGTTAACTTTATTTTTCCGAGGCACAACAACTATCGACCTCGGCGCCACGGTACACCAGTGAGCCGCGGCACACACTATGCGGAACATGTGCGGAACACTGCGCTAGAGGATAGCCGTGCTTGTATGCCACCTACCCTAAAAAACAATATATTCTAACAGTAGATGGGATCATAAACTTTAGGGCGAAGTGGCATATGACCACGGCTATCCTCTGAACATCACGTGTAGTTGTTAATTTAATACACGATAAATATTGAATGGTTTGTAGTACATGACAATTTCAGACGAGAATACTTCTTGTTTCATACTTTTTAGAGCGTGATTTTTCAGTAGTCGGGTTTTAGTTTTTATAAAACTGCACTAAATTACTACATACATATATAGCTGATCGCACGAAGCCCGTGACGCACAGTTCAATATCCGCTGTAACATACGACCACCTATCTAATACTACCTACACATACATCAATACAATATAGTGTACATACAGGATGTCGGCTCCGGGTACAGTAATAATGTAACTAACAGGTAATGACGTCATCCGTGTATCGCTATTAGTTCGCACCGGAAGTGGATGTTTTGTATGTTGTGTACCTTTATCGAGAATGTAAGTAGTTCGGTAGGTCGAGATTAACACATTCAGTGCCGGGAACCCACCTGGTGGGTTCACTCAAGTCGCACTTGGGATGCCGAGAACCCACCTGGTGGGCTCATTTTTAATGTAGGTTTTTCTTAGCGAATACAGCATCAAATAACGTAAAAATAAAAACAGTTGTTTAAAAAGACACACAAACACGACACGCACACACACACATACATTTTAAAAAGATTAATAAGAATACGCCGTGGTTTCAAATTACAAGCATTTTTATTTTCAATCAATTTTCGACCTCTTCCTAGATGCCGAGAACCCACGTGGTGGGTCCTATTTCAGGGATGAAAAACCATATGCACGATTTTAAATATTTTCTAAAAATAATTATTTTTCCATTTTAGGACACGAAAATGAGTTCAAAATCGTGGCATTTTAGTGTTCGGCATCAAAATAGACAAAAACTAATACTTATTACTGTGAGATTTAGTCTGCCTGCCCGTTTATCTCTCACAGACACTCACAGCTACATATTTCAAAACTATTATCGCTACAGACTTGACATTTGGAATAAATAATGCTTAGCATTTTTCAATTAAATTGCCTAGACTACGATCCCGCCATCCTCTTCGTGTTAGGTTTCTTTAAACTTCAAACATGCAAAATGTCGATGAAACAAGCAAAAGCAACGACTTCCGAAAGTAATTTTAACTTTTTTTGTGTTTTGTATAAAAATAGTTTTTTTTTTGCAACATTTATGTTTGTATATCGTGTTTATAAACCGTGAAGTTTAAACGAGCGACTCATCTCAGTGTGACCACGGTTGCGCGAAGTACGGCAAGGGCACATCTATGATTTAAATCGATGTTGTAATTAAAATAACTGCACTACTTGTGGTCCTTAACCTAACAAAATGTCATCAAATCCGTTTTTTGTTTGGTTTATACTGTTAAGATATCGATATCTATCACAGCTGCAAAGTATCGCTAGCTAATTTCATTTAACCCAGTATTACAAGTGAAGGAATAGAATATATATTAATAGTTACTGGGTGGTTCAAACAAAACTAACTGTCAAAGAAACTACCTACAAATGCAAATGCATCGCTTGTAATCATTCAAAAAGTTTTAAAATGTTATTTATTAAAATCTAAAAGAAACAATAATTGCGATTACGAAAATTAAATTTAAAAAAAAAAATTGCATGAAAATCTCACAAAAGGTTGAACACCAGGGGTGTTCAACCTTTTGTGGACTGTTTCACGGGATCAGAGCGGGTGACACTGACCTCTATGCGGGCGATTTTACTTTTTCATTAATTTTTTTATTTCTTTATTATTGCACTTCCCCTACCCTGCTAGGGCATGAAAAGACCCCCACAGATAGCGATAACCCCCTGAAAACTCTATTTTACCACTTATTTTAGGCTTTTAAATCTTAATCTCAAACCTAATGCCGAGAGCCCTCTAGGTGGGTTCTCTTTTGCGCAAACGTAATGCCACAGACCCACCTCGAGAGTCCACTTGCAATATGTATGGTGGGATAGCACATGCGCACTATGAAACGGAGGTGGACTCGAATGTGTTAACTATATAGTTTGGCTAATTTTCGCGTAACCTTTGGTTGTTAACCAGATAATTACACATTTTATTGCTTTGATTGGCATAATAATTGTATTATTTTTATTTTCATACAACGTTAAATGTCTTACTTCTTCTAAGCCTGTGTAGCTGTAAAGAACTAAAGATGAAAACTCACCGGCTTTCTTCGTATCCCTGAATACAAACAAAATAAACAGGTTAAAATATTAAGTGTAAGTAACAGGAACGTGCGACACTCGTAATACAATACAATACAATATATTTATTGTCTCTCTTCACAAACGGTCACATAGTTATAATAAATATAATTGTAAGAATAACGTTGTAACAAAATGCATAATATATGTTCCTTTGTGAGAGACTGGCGTCCATACTAGGATACCCTGTGTGACGGATCCCCAGGCTCTCACCTCGTATTAAATGTAGTTTACATACAATACAATAGCTAATGTGAATACTCAGACCAATAATTATTGCAGAACGGAAAAAAAGCAGACATATTTAAACGAATCGTAAAAAAAATGAAAATTAGAAATGGTGTAGAAGTTTATCTAGTGCAATTAAAGTGTGTGAGGAGAACCAGGCTGATGGTGTAATGTGTCGGATGATACAGTCATGATCATCAACTAGTAAATGATTAATAATTATGACGAGGGTACGAGAAATACAACTGCTCTGTAGTGTCATAGTCTAATTTTTGCAACCAGGCTGAGACTTTAATCCTGCAACGCTTCTTTGTTAGTGAATAAATTGACAAACTTCTATTAATTTTAGCAGTAATATATCAGTGATAGCCTAGTCGTGTGACTGTCGCACTGTCAAGTCAAAGGTCTCGAGTTCGAACCCAAGGCACGCACCTCTGATTTTTCGGATTCATGTACGTATTGAATAATTTCACACTTGCTTCGGTGAAGGAAAACATCGTGAGGAAACCTGCATGCCTGAGAGATATTTCTTGAAGACATGTAAAGCCAAGTCAGAGGCCCATGGGCGGCATAAAAACTTTGACACCAGGTTAGGCACTAACCATACGATAAAGAAAGAAAGATTGATTTTGTTGTACAAATAGTTTTTAGTACAACTTCCGTTACCTCCCACACTCAAACCCACCGCTACTTGAGCAGCTGTCGGTCGGTTCTCTTATTAGTCATATAAGATCAACTATTGATGTCAATTTAGCCGGCTTACTCAGACTTTTTCATTAGCAACGGTACCTGCCGGACTATTAGCGCATGTGCCGCCGCATGCAGGGCCGCGGGCGGTGCGGCCGGAGACGCGGCGGGCGACGCGGCCGCCACCGCTGCTCCTCACGCACCGCACCACGCGCCGCGTCTCCGTAAACAACATCGTAGATTGCCTTAAGTTTGTGTTTGGGCGTGCGGGGAGCGCGGGCCGCTGCACGCGCCGCCTAGCTCTCCGTAAACAGAGAAAACGCTCAAAGCGCCGCGCGACGCGCCGCGCAATGCGCACCCCGGCGCGTCCACGTCTCCGTAAATGAGCACGTAATCTGCTAAAATTTGACAGTTCCTTTGATCAATGACTTATCATTAGAACGTCATTTTGCAGTCATTGCTTTTAATTCGTTACGAGTATCGTGTTTGTGGAATATGGAATGGAGACAATGTATTGATTACGAGCAAATACTCTCGAGCTAGCCAACACAGTGGATGCTAGAGAAAGTACATGGGTGGAATCCAGAAGACGTCGTCGAGCCCGTCGCTTGACGAGAATGAATACGAACCCCTTTATTGATATTCCCGAGGCGGAATTTGTAATATCGCTATCGTTCCGATAAACTTCGCATTTCATTGGTGCGGCTGCAGTGGCCAAGTCTTGGTGGTTTTCCAAATAATCAATTAGAGCCGAAATTTGCTCAATTAGCACCATTTTGTATAAAATCATCATAAATATAGGCTTCTCTAGTCAAGATAATTTATCTAAACAAACAAAAATCTAATTAAAACACTCAAAATGAAAATAAATACATAACAAAACCAGCCGCTAGAAATAAAACAGATAAAAGTCAGTCACGTTGGAAATCGATTGTTCAGCAGTGGACAACAACGGGCTGAAATGATGATGATGAAACGTCAGTAAGCAGTTATGTCACATTTGACTTTGACAGCTAAACAGATAAAATATTATTGTGTTGTATAGTTTCACACACAGTATCCGCGTCACACATAAATTACACGTGTTTTGCTATTTACGAACTTCTCACTACTTCAGATGGCATAAAACACTAATAAATAAAATGTAAAAATATTTAAGGTCCCATTAAAATAGGTAGACAAATTTTAACACAGCGTTCAGTACGTCTAACCAATGGTATCCATGCAAAAAAAAATTGATCGATGCTTTTTTTTTTTTTTTTCCTCCATTTTTGTTTTTTTTTTCCTCAAGTTGTGTGTTTTTTTTTTTTGTTTCCGTCATTATTTATGCTATTTACAATAATGAAATCAATTAATTTATCCAATTTAATCATTAATCAACCCTTGAACCTCAACAATTCATGAGAATACTATAAAAACGTGTTGGCCCTTATATTGTTTTGACTAGTATATAATTACATTTGAAGCGTTATCTTACGAGTAGGACAGCATAATGAGATAGAGTACAAACAGCGCGCGGTGAGTGTGAACTATTAGGTTGGGTCCGGTGACCGGTGACCGGCGACCGGCGCTAGGCTGTAAATAAATAATGTTGGATCAGGCGTTACATGTATCTGATTGGGTTGCCGCACCCTTTTACAGATCCAATTGAGAGCCACACAGTCGGTAAACAGTATCCTCTTAGAAACACACGCGCCCGGCATCAACACACAAATCTCATCAACCCGCATCCACTCAGTGTCGTCTACAGGCCAGTGTTCTGCCCCGCCTCTTACGCCGGGTGCCGCGTTGACGACACGCCATCAATTAGCCGCTGACTTGAAGCCGCACCATCAATATGTGTAAGACCATGGTCCACTTCATGGTCTCCGAGTGTGCGATTTCTTTTCTATCTCTTTTCTACTGCAGTGGCTTCAGAGAATTGGATGCAGGATTGACGAACATCTGATGATTCCCACATAGTGTGTACCTGGTTTAGTGACAGGATTACCTATTGTAGCGGCCACCGCATCTTTCCCTCGAACGTAGTCAGTATGTGCGTATCGTTGTGAGATAAATTGTTTGTGACGATTGTGTGTCGATCGTCAGGTACCTACTGTGTGATCCGTCGGTAAGTCCGCTGATCCTTCAGAGGCTTCACGGTAGGCCGCGCGTGCCAAAGGGTTGCGGGGTGGGTGCGCGGCGGGTGCGCGGCAGGGACATCTAATAAATACCAGCATGTTTGACGATCCTTTGGACAAAACTTTTCATTCTTAGGATTTGTCGGGGAACGATCGGTCTTATTTGTTATACACAACTGAAAACATTTTGCAAAGATGATATTGAACAGAAACGGGAAAACGATGTTGATTCTTATAATGTCAATCGTCCAATGGTGAGGCTTTGCTAAACGAGAGGCTTTGGGCTCATCACACGTGACACGACTATCCCGAACTAGTTTTAGAAAGCCTAGACTAGTTTTAAACTAGTTTTCGAAAGGCCCGACTAGCTTTAAACTGTTTCAACAAAAGTTCTGACTAGTTGTAAACTAATTTCTGTTTAGTCTCGACTAGTGTCAAAGAAGTGTCAGACTAAACACACCACCAGCATGCTGAAGAACATAAATTTTTTCGATCTGGAGGAGACAATTATGCTCACTGAATCCACTGAAGGGTAGTTACCGTAACAAATAGAAAGTACAGAAACACATGTTGATTTACTGCGTATGTAAACATATAAAACACTAAGGCGACCCTTGTAGGATCATATAAGGCTCCAAATAAATAAACAACACTAATTTACTAAGCAGCACATTTAATGACTGCGGCGTTATCTGGCGACAACCATTTAGATTGTGATTAAAACTTGTGTAGTTGGAATGTGGGGCTTAAAGCGGCTGGATTCATTGCAGACAAGCGCAGTTTTTGTTCGGCTCGGACTTTGTGTTACTGCTACCAAAAAATAATGACGGAAAAAAGGAATGAACATTGTTTCCCTGGCAGGCGAGTAGTCGAGTAAAGTTCATAAAGTACCTAACATGTCACGATACAAAGTGGTAGTATGTGCAATATGTTTTCATCAGTGGAAAGATTTCATTTTCATGGGATATTACAACTTCTTTTCCTGGTGAATAAAACAATGAACTTTCTTCAAATAGGGTGTCAGAACAAGATGTGATAAACAACGCATTTTTTTGTGTTTGACATGTATTTATGTATGTGGATATGTATGTACCCTCTGTACTTCTATGTTCCCTCTTAGCTCCTAAACGGATGAACGGATTTGGATAAGTTTGACGTCGTTAGATTCGTCTATTGGCGCGAGTGTCACTGGCACATTGAAATAAAAAACCGGTCAAGTGCGAGTCCAACTCGCGCACCGAGGGTTCCGTACGAACCTGTAGGTATGTCAGTAAAAGTTATGGTATTTTTAGTGCTAAATGAAATCCATAATATTACAAAGTGAAAAACTGGAGGAGCATAAATTTAAGACAAAGCTTTCTTTATCGTTTCAGTTATCATTTATTTTATATTAACACATATAATTTATTTTATAATACAACTGAAATACCCATACTAGCCTTGCAGCAGCCTTGCAAAATTTCTTTTGTCAAAGTTACTTGTTTACAAAGTTTTTTAATCACTAATTAGAAATCTGATTCAAAAATACTAATTACGTATTAAAGAACCAGATCTGTAAATGGTGACTGAAAAAGGTATGAATAGCACCACATTGAACATTGAAGTTCGAAAAAACGTTATCTATAGGTGTACTACTTCGTGTAGTGCTAGTGTTTATTAACGGAAACATGTTTATGGATGAAAAATATGTGGAAATTCCATTTTGGGGATTCCTTCTAAAATCGATATTAAAGTCTCCCACTTAAGCGGCTTAAATTGCTGTTTTTTTTGATTGCGTTGACATAGAAGTTTGATTTTTGTGACAGCTTAAAGGTAATATAGACCTGAGTATTTGATATTAATTTCAATATAATACCATTATTAATATTTCACGAGAAAAGGGTTAATAAGTTTAAAATGATTAAAAATATTTTTATTATATGATGTAACTAAAAATATGTATGTAGTATGCCTTTCGCAATGTTTCCTCTATCTGTGCTATAAAACGCTGCTTCGTATCAAATTTCAAGATTCTGAATTCACGGCATGTATCCTGTAGATTTTGATTCCCTTGCGAGTGTCGAAAATTTGCGGCATAAACGGCTGTATCTTTTACTAAGGGACAGTAGACTTGAGTATTGGATATGAATTTCAGCTTGATACCTACCACGCGTTCATGAGAAAAAGTGTCTTGACAGATATACAGACGGACAACAAAGTGATCCTATATGCGGTTCCGTTTTTTTCCTTTTGAAGTACGGAATCCTAAAAAGTAAGAAAAATGGTGGAGTTCGGGTAACATAAATCTTGGAGTTCGAATTTTTTTTTCTTCCAATACCGTCGAAATTTTAAAAGGTGATTACAAAAATATAAACAACTATTATGTTTAAACAAAGTGAGATCTAAATAGGTGCCAAGTTCAATGGTTGGTTAGTCCTGAAATTTATTTGTAACAACTTAAAATATCATTTCTTCTTAGAACTTAGGATAATATATTGAGGCCTAAGGTTGACTTGGCTAGTTAAATTTGTTTTTAATGAATGTTAATGAAAAATAAAGTTCTGCAGTTTGATGAAAAAGTCCCATAATTATGTCAAAACCTAAACATCTTACGACTTTCTTCAAAAAGGAGGAGGTTCTCAATTCGCTTGTAATTTTTTAAAATGTTTTTTCCCTCATAACTCCGTCATTTGTAAACCGATTTGTAAAATTATTATTTGTTTTATCTGAAAGGATATGCTTCCCGATTGGTCCCATAGAAATTTCATCAAAATCGGTTTAGGAATTTGTTTGTTTTCCTCACGTTAATTGTCACATCACGCGACGTCGCGTGCTGGCGCTCTGATGTACATCAGGCGGCGTCTCGTGATACTTGCTAGTTAAATTTGACACACTTCCCGATTTCTGATTGAGCTAAAATTTTTTACGCACGTGTATATTGCAAGACAATGCAATTTAAATTGCAATGGTTGGTTGGTTTTTTTTTTGCAATTTTATTTTATTGTTATCGGACATTCTGCAATTTATATTTATTTGACGAAATATTTTTGTATTAATTTAATTTAAATTTAATGTTGTGTACAATTTAGTTGTATGATATTGTGTGGTGTGTATTGTGTCTCTGATTATTTAATTTCCTACTAACATTATTTTTAAGTGTGGTTACTAACTTAATTATGGATCTTTCTTTGTGTCTGATACAAATAAATTATTATTATTATTAATGCAATATTATGATGACATGGAGCTGACCTGATGATGGAGCTAGAAGGTGGCCATAGGAATTCTGTAATAAAACGACGCAACGCCGTCGAGTTTGGACTCTTTTGATTTATCTTGACAAGTACTTTAGTCCTGAATGGTAACCAGGGTCTGATGATGGAACTGGAAGGTGGCCATAATATGAACTCCGTTATAAAACGACATAGCCCCATCGAGTTTGGGTTCGTATAATTCATCTTGCCGAGTACTGTTCTGGCACCTCCGATCACTCGGCAATCTTCGGCTGCTGTCGGATGACAGCGGGCGACGGCGCGAGGTGCGGCGTGCGACGTGCGGGACGCGAGCCACCGGCCCACTTCACTACCGATCTCCGAAGACGACGCGCGCACGCATTCCTCACGTTTACCAACGGATTATTGTATCTATCTGAATTATTATACTATTTTAAATTACAGTCCACGGCTTTGTGTTCAGTCCTTAGTTAGGTCCCTTACAAATGGTCCTTCGAGCCTCTTAATAGTCGCGTTTTGGTGGAACCAATTTCGGCGGCAACTGGTATTACGACGTTGGTGAACTTTGGACTCAAAAAACTTGAATTCGCTGCGTTATCGGAGCAACGGTCTTTTCTACCGAAGTCGATAGAATAAAGGAAAAACAGGAACTATATTAGACTATATTTCATCAAGTCTCGATAACGACGCCGGCGCTTCTTATATATTCTTATATCGACTGAATTGGACGATTTACGCCGAGTCATCGCTTGGAAGAATTTCAGGACAAGTTTCTTGTGGATAAGGATTCGGTATTTTGTGAGTTTGTTCCAATTTTTCTCCTTCTATATCCTTTTCTGCCTTTTCAAACACTAAATTTGTCTTTTATTCCGTTAAATTCAAATTATTATCCGTTTTCACGTTCATATTTGAGTCAATACGTGTTAACATTAGTGATCTCTTTCACTTTCATGCACTGCTTACGCTTGCGCGCTTGCACACTGCTAAGTTGCCAGGCTATATACCGTTACTTGGGTGCATGATCGACTGTGTGCGCAACAGCTGACCGGTGACATTCATCAAGGTCACGCGGCTATTCATTCACTTTTTATGTGTTTAGTTTAAACTTAACTGCCAATTTCTTTACAAAACTTTGCTACGCATAATCAATTAGTGTTATATTATTTATACGCTTACCTAAAATAGATTTGCCTAATTTTAATGGTGGTTATCAGTACTGGCTTGAGTATAGAGATACATATCCAGATACTTGTCCAGTGACGCTCGGTTCCAGCATACTACCTCTCATATTTTACTGTCCACAGCGTTGGTGAGAGTGGTGAACCACCGAGGCATCAGGAGCGACGCCAGGATCCTGCTCGATAGTGGTAGCACAGCTAATTTTATTACGCAGAAACTATGCGATCGGCTAGGACTTCCTCGACGTAACACGAGTTCCACGGTGACAAGTATAAACAGTCACACTACATTAAGTACACGGTCTTGCAACCTAACTATTGAATCGTGCAGCGGCAGGTATAAGAGACTGACATAAATTGTTTTATATTACCGACAATTGCCAAGTTAGTGCCGTCTACTTTAGTCGACATAAGTTGCATTCTCATAACGTTAGATTTAAATCTGGCCGATCCGTCATTCTATGTTTCATCAGAGATTGACATACTAGTTGGTGCTGAAGTATTTTGGAATATTCTAGGTAGTGCATCTGTAAATTTAGGCAAAAATCAGCCCAAGTTACGTGAGACAAAGCTTGGATGGATAGTATCAGGCTCTGTGGCTCTTCCAAAACATCCATCCAAAAATAAATATTCACATTTTTGTAATATCACCATGAACGAGTTGCATAACAGCCTAAATAGGTTTTCGGAGCTCGATTCCGTTTCTTCTGAGCATTCCTTGTCACAGGTAGAACGAGCTTGCGAAGATAGTTTTCGTGTTAACACTGTGCGTGATCAAAACGGGCAATTTATAGTTACAATGCCTCTTAAAAATGATCCCAGTGAGTTAGGCGAGTCATATGAAATGGCTAAACGTCGATTTTTATCTTTGGAACGTCGTTTCCAACGTGATCCTGCTTTTAAGGAAATATATTATGTTGCGTTTATCGAGGAGTACGTGAGCTTGGGGCACATGAGTGTGAATAACTCATCAGGGAAACCTCATTCAGGTAACAAAACTGAGTATTTTTTGCCACATCATAGAGTCATCCGAGAATCCAGTACTACAACTAAGCTCAGAGTAGTCTTCGATGCATCAGCAGCGACTACTTCTGGAGTGTCGTTTAATGAGATCCAAATGGTGGGGCCCACTGTCCAAGATGATTTATTCTCTATATTGCTGCGTTTCCGTCAGCACAAGTTTGTTATTTCTGGTGACTTCGAGAAAATGTATAGGGCCATTCAGGTAACACCATCGCAACGTCAATTACAGCAAATTATCTTTCGTGCTGACCCCAAGTCTAGCAACAGCCGCCTCTAATGACGTTGTTAGGACGTCCATTGAACGGGATTTTTACGTCGACGACTATCTGAGTGGTGGCGACTCGGTTTCCGAGGTGGTTCAAATAGGTAAAGAAGTTGCATCCATTTTAGCGTCATTTCAGCGTCATTTCATTTGAGAAAGTGGCAATCTAATAGTTTAGATATTTTAACAGAAATAACCGGTGTTTCAGGGCATTCGGATAGGTTGAACTTGTCTGAGGATAGAAACGTGTCATTTAAAACGTTAGGCCTATATTGGCTATGTAAATCTCATTCTCTTGAGTATTTGATATCGGTCGATACCAGCAAACCAATCACAAAGCGCCACATTTTATCTGTGATTAGTCAAATATTTGACCCATTAGGCTTGGTAGGTCCTTGGATTATCGAGGCTAAAATTATCATCCAAAGTCTATGGACGGCTTAGTGTGACTGGGACGAGCAAGTACCAGATAACATACATACCTCCTGGTTAATAGTCGTGAACAGTCTATCATGTTTAAACACCCTTAAAATACCCCGGTGGATTTCTTGTGACAATACAACCACAAATGAAATATATGTGTTTACAGACGCATCCGAAAAGGTCTACGGTGCATGTATCTACATAAAGTCTAGCACTAGGGATGGGTTAGTACTAGTAAAAGTACAGCTGTTGGTCTCTAAAAATCGTGTTGCACCAATCAAGCCAACAACCATCCCTAGACTTGAGTTATGTGGGGCTTTATTAGGAGCAAAGCTGTGTGCTAATGTACGGAATTCCTTCACCAAACCCGTTAGTAAATGTTATTTTTGGTGCGATTGGACAATAGTGTTGAGTTGCCTTTCTATGACACCTAGTTAATTAAAACCCTTTGTCTGAAATCGCATCAATGAAATACAAGAATGCACTACAGGGCACACGTGGAGCTATGTGCCGTCAAAGGAAAATTCGGTGGATCTTGTTTCTCGCGGGCTGAAGGCTGACCTTATCAGCGAGTGTTCCTTATGGTGGTCAGGTCCTCAATTTTTGTTAAATGATGAAAGATATTGGCCAAAAATGCCCAATGAAAACTTGAAACAAGATCTACCTGAAGTTCATGACACTTTTCTGATCACTCATCCCATCATCACTCATGCAATAATTTAACTGTAAATCATTTGTCACCCGGCGCCAATGACGCTGGGTCATATTGACCCGAGGTGATTTCAAACGGCCATATTTTGTATTTTACGTGCTTTGTGGTTTTGAACGTTTTAGTAGCTGGAGATGCAGTACTCCTACACCCACACCACTAGTGAATTCAGTGCTTCACCACTAGTGCAGGGAGATACACGTGCGTCAAGCAAAAACGGGTAAATATGACCCAACGTCATCAATGTCGTACTGTTTTCGTGACATATTTTGTTTTGTATTTTTTGTGTTTATTGATTATTTTTCGTTTTTGCTTTCAGGAATTTGGCATATTTGCCAAATTCCTGAAAGCAAAAACGAAAAAACCGCTCTTTCACAAACCGCTCTGAAAGAATATTAGAGATCTTAGAGGACTTAGCCTCATTCAGGACCATTTGCAGGAACGAAGAACTCGTGTGAATTTGCCTCGGCAATTGCGCAAAAGAATCGCAGATTTCGCGGGGGCACACCCTGAAGAACCTCCCCGGAAGGTTCCTGGAGCTCGTAGGAGATGTCAGGTGTAAGGAAAGATAAGAAAACTACCCGCACTTGCAATGCTTACCAGATATATTTTGATCATTACATCCCATACTGCGAAAGAGGAGGAGCGAGGAGCTCGTGGAAAAATATTATCAGCCACTCAGGTCGATCTTTAGGTTAAGCCGCGCTTGCCTAGGTTGGTCTGTGGATGGGTGACCGCCCATTACATACCGAGTTTCCTCCATGCCTCGGAAATCACGTTAAGCCGTTGATCCCGGCTGTCAATTATAGATCTTTGACAGTCGTTACAGGTAGTCAGTGGCCCAAAAAGTCTGACAACCAGTCTTATCAAGAGGTATCGTATTACCTAGTACTACCTGGGTTGTGTTGTGAAGGTTAGATAGGCAGTCGCTCCATGTAAAATACTGGTATTCAGCTGCATCCGGTTAGACTGGAAGCCGACCCTAACATAGTTGGGAAAAGGCTAGGCCGTTGATGATGACATCATATACTGCGAAAATTGTAGCAGTTCCATGGAATGAGGAAACTGAAGACTGATTATATAATTGAAGTTCCTAAGTGCGTGATCTTTATATTAGTAAATAAAAATGTTGTTTTGTTATTTTAGTAAGTTTTCTATAAGAAAATTTAAATAATTACTCAAATTGTGTTTTCAAACATGATTTTGCATGTGTTCTGAAAAAAGTTAATAAAAGTTGATTCTATGAATATATTGGCATTTTTGTTATTTTACCCAGTAAACAATAATACAAACTAATACATGAATAATTAAAATAAGGTGTTATCATTACCTAACATATTGAAAAATTCTGATAAACTTCGGGTCACCATGACCCGGTGTCATAGTCCGCGTTATTATTTTCACGTCATTGGCGCCGGGATAACAATAAGAATCACTCACTCATTAAGTCACTCATTCACAAATATTCAAATTATAATCGCTTACCGAAAGACGTCGCTTACTTATTATGATTTATTTACAATTTAAAACATAAACAGAATAGATTTTGTGGTTCCATTTCCTGTGAAGAACTTACAAATTCTACAAGTTTTATTTTACGTCACGCTCAAATATGTTTCCTGGTGATTATAATTTACTGGAATCAGGAAAGTCCCTTTTGCAGATTCGAATGGTCTCATACGCGTAGGAGGAAGACTTGACAAGTCACCTCATGATTATAATGTCAAGCACCCGGTATTATTATGTGGTAAGCACCATATAACTAAAATAATATTTCATAAATATCATCTCGACTGCTTGCACGCCGGCCCTCGGCTGCTCTTGGCAAATGTACGCCAAATGTATTGGTGGTACCTCTTGGTGGTATGAATCTTTCTAAGTGTATTGTTAAAAAATGCATCAAATGTTTTAGACACAAGGGTCAAATTGTACAACTTAGAATAAGTCAGTTGCCCTCTTCAAGGACATATTTAGAACACCCATTTTTAAATTGTAGTGTGGATTATGCGGGGCCAGTGCTGATAGCTGATCGCAAAGGGCGAGGGTGTAGGCTTATAAAGGCGTACCTGTGTATTTGTGTTTGCCTTGCCAATAAGGCTGTTCACATCGAGCTTGTTACAGATCTCACGAAAGAAGCCTACATGGCTGCTTTGAACCGTTTCGTGGCTCGTCGTGGTAAACCCGAAAGCATCTTGTCTGATAATGGGACAAACTTTGTAACTACTTGCAATGAGCTGCGTAAGTTTTTACAAGACTCGAATCTCGTGTCTGAAGTTGCTCAACAAGGCATCAAAATTTTCTTTTGCGCCTCCATACTCCCCCCACTTCAACGGCATTGCTGAAGCCGCCGTCAAATCCACCAAACATCACCTAAAGAGACTTTTAGGCTTAACACATTTCACATACGAGGAGATGGTCACGTGTTTGACTCAAATAGAGGCCGTCTTAAATTCCCGTCCTCTCACCCCTCTTTCCACTGATCCTCTAGATTTTTCCGTTCTCACTCCTGGACATTTCATAATTGGGTGACCACTAATATCTGTTCCGCATCCACAGGTTACTGATCACAACATCGGGCGACTGGAGCGCTACCAAAGAGTGGAGCAAATAAAACAACATTTTTGGAATCGTTTTCAATTAGAATATGTTTCTCTGCTCCAGCAAAAAACTAAATGGACAGCGTCATCAGGCCAACTTTCAATGGGAGCACTGGTTCTCATCAAAGAGAAAGGTCAATCGCCCTTGGTGTGGCCACTGGGGCGTGTCATCTAGGTCTTCCCTGGCAGCGACGGGACCACACGGGTAGTGGAGTTGAAGACGAAGAGAGGAATGGTGGTGCGGGCTTACAACAACGTCTGCCCACTTCCTCTCACTTGAATTCTTCAACCCGGGAAGGATGTTCTGGCGCCTCCGACCACTCGCCAATCTTCGGCTGCTGTTGGATGACAGCGGGTGACGGCGGGTGGCAGCGAGAGGCGTGCGGCGTGCAACGTGTGGGACGCGGGCTACCGGCCCACTTCACTACTGAACTCCGAAGACGACGCGCGCGCGCATTCCTCACGTTTACCAACTGATTATTGTATCTATCTGAATTATTATACTATTTTAAATTACAGTCCACGGCTTTGAGTTTAGTCCTTAGTTAGGTCCCTTACAAGTACTTTGTCTCTAGATGGTACCCAGGGTCTGGTGATGGAGCTGGTAGGTGGTCACAGGTAGTTCGTAATAAAATGATACAATCCCATCGAGTTTGGGCTTCTATGATTCGTCTTGACGAGTACTTTGGTCCTAAATTGTATCCAGTGTCTGATGATAGAGCTGGACGGTGGACATAGGAACTCCATAATAAAACGACAAAACCTCATCACGGGTGGATCATTTACACGATTAACAACATGGTAAATCCCGCGGTGCCGCGACGGAATCCCCGGACGATGGACCGCGTAAGGTACCTTGCCGAAACGGCGGAAAAACTGAAGAGGATCCCAATTCCTAACTATGACAACGCCGCGGAGATTGACACCCACAATAATCTACCCACAGACTCTCTGCTAAACTGCTTTGAAAAAACATGCCCACTTGTGACGCCAAGGAAGGTCTCCGCAGGTAGGAACAGCTGGTGGAGCCCGGAACTGGAGAAACTGCGTCGCAAGGTAAGAAAGCTGTTAACAGAGCCAAAAACACCCGACTAGACAACGATTGGGACAATTACAAAGAAACCCAACTCCAATACAAGAAGCAGATCCGACTCAGGAAAATCCAATGCTGGAGACGCTTCTGTTCGAACATAGAGTCCAACAGTCATGCCACCAAAATAAAGAACATCCTGATCAGCGAACCTGAGCGCAGTATCGGTTCTTTAATAAAACTGGACGGCACATACACCAAGTCGAACGACGAAACGTGCGAACTGCTGCTTCAAACGCACTTCCCCGGCTGCATCATCACTGAGATGGAAAGCTGGGAAGCGGGGACCAGCAATTCGGCATCCAATACCTACTGGACCCAGGCCCAAAGAATCGTCACACACGATAAGGTGAAGTGGGCTATCAACAGCTTCCTTCCATTCAAATCAGCTGGCTTGGATGGTCTATTCCCAGGACTATTGAAATGGAGCGACGATCGCCTGGTGGTACATCTCGTGAACTTGTTCAGAGCATGCATCGCACACGGTTACACTCCCCTGAAATGGAGGGAAGTTAAAGTCGTATTTATCCCCAAGCCCGGCAAGAGTGACTACACGCAGCCAAAGTCCTTCAGGCCAATCAGCCTCACATCCTTCCTGTTAAAAACGCTTGAAAGGCTCTGTGATAGGGACATCAGAACACATACGCTGTCGAACAAGCCACTCAATGCTAACCAACATGCCTACAGTATGGGCAAATCAACTGAGTCCGCCCTTCATAGCGTTGTATCACGTATTGAAAATGGACTATCCGGTAAACAATCAACCCTTGGCATCTTTATAGACGTGGAAGGCGCCTTTGACAAGACTACTTTCAACACCATAAGCCTTGCCCTGACCAGACATGGGGTCGATCACACGACTGCCGGGTAGATTGACAACACGCTGAGGCAAAGGGCTATCCAATTCACCGTTAATACCACGACCAGAGGCGTGGTAGCCAAAGGCTGTCCACAAGGAGGAGTTCTGTCACCCCTCCTATGGAACGCAGTGCAGACTCTGCGACCGTGGCCATTATACGGTTGGCTATGCAGACGATCTTGCCATTCTCATAACAGGACCTGTTGAGAATGTTTTGTGCAACCTGGCAAAGCTGGCTTTAAAGATCGTCGAATAATGGTGCTCGGAGCACGAACTATCAATCAGAGCAGTGAACCCGTCAAAGACGGAGCTCATTATGTTCACTCACAAACGCAATCTTGACAGTTTACAACTACCCAAACTGTTTGGTACCGAGCTGTCCCTAACGAACGAGGTCAAATATCTGGGCGTTATTATTGACAGCAAACTGTTATGGAACAAACACTTGGACCACAAGATTAATAAGGCTAGCATAACATTTTGGCAATGCAGACATTGCCAAAAACTTCTAGGGAAATCAGGATTTCCCTAGAAGTTTTCTGCATTGGCCCCAGGGGGCCTTTCGCCGAAAATTACACTATGGCTATATAAAACAGTAATCAGACCTATAATCACCTACGGTGCGATAGTTTGGTGGCCCAGAACTAAACTCATTACCACCAGTAAAAAACTGCAGTCGTTCCAGAGATTGGCTTGCTCAGCCACCACTGGATGTATGCGGACAGCACCAACTAATGCCTTGGAGATAATGCTTGATCTGCAGCCGCTGGATCTTTTCATCCGGCAGGAGGCCTGTATGGCGGCAATTAGACTAAGACACTCAGGCATGTGGAAACAACAAAGGGGCATTCACACCACAATATGAGACAGAGCGCTGCGTAAGGTACCGCTCATTGACGCGCCCTGTGATAGAGCCCAAAGTCCACGAGTTCGATAAACTCTATCGAATACAATTAGCTGAGACCGAGCGAGATCAATCAGGAGCCGACAATGTCCTTACGGACGGATACGGATACGGATGGCTCAAAAACCAAAACCGGTACTGGTGCTGGTGTTTTCTCTATGGATCTCAATATCAAAATATAATTATCGCCAGGGGAACAAAGCTCCATATTCCAATGTGAATGTGTAGCGATTTCCCAAGCTGCCAACGCAGTCATTAAAAGAAAGATTTCCAATCGCGATATTAGAATTCTCTCCGATAGCATGGCTGTCTTAATGGCCCTAGACAGTAATATTACGAGTATGTCTTCCAGCCTTATTTATGAATGTCACCTAGCATTGCAAAGCATCTCGGACCACAACAGGGTCACCTTGCAATGGATCAAGGGGCATAGTGGATCATTGGGTAACGATGCAGCAGACGAGAGGAGGGGCTCGGATGGGGTTGTGGCCGGCCCCGAGCCTCACTTGCCGGTTCCATTTAGTCAGATCAGGACCTGGATGCGTTTGTTAACCCAAACAGAACACAATGCCCGCTGGGCAACTACAACCAACTGTAGACAGTCTAAAGAGGCGGTACCTGCACTAACACCGCGACTGACTAGTAGACTACTCAGTCTCCAACGAACGGACCTGCGAATTGTGGTGGGTATGCTCACAGGCCACTGCCCACTCAACAAACATCTGTTCACCCTCAACGCGACGGACAGCCCGCTGTGCAGGGGCTGCCTTAGCGCGGATGAAACGGCAGCCCACGTAATCCTGGAATGTAAGGGGGTTGCTGACCAACGGGCACAAATCATCGGCAGTCCGGGGTCGCTCCTAGAAGCCTGTGGTCCCAGGAGACTTCTGAGCTTCTGGAAGGAGCTGGGTTGGCGGCTCCTGTAGCCAACCGTCCCATCCCACGCATAATGGACCGCCTTTGAGAATAAATGCGGAAAAGGGAGCCCTCAACAATACAACGACAAAACCTCATCGAGTTTGGGCTCGTATGATTCGTCGGGACGAGTACTTTAACTAACCTCCAGTTACAATGTAAAAATTAATTCATGCCCGGTTTGTGTTGTATACTACAACTGTACTACTATATAACTATTTTTAGTTGTAGTATACCACGTAGTATCCCTGGCACGTGTCAAGTCAACTTATTCCTAACAAAAAAAAGGTAAAAGTAAACTAAACAATTAAATTTAATAGTAAAAATTATAGTTTTATATAAAGAGAGAAAGAAAAAGTTTTATAGTACTTGGTGAGGGGAAGGCACTCTAAGCTCTGCGTCAATCCATCCATCAATTTATTCCAAATTATAAACTTGCGGTATGCTACGCTCGCTCAACTAAACGAGGCGGTGCTTGCATCCTTGTAAAAAATAACGTTGTGTATAAGGAACTAAAAATCATTGCTATACGATCAGTCAGGCATTATCGAATGTTGCGGTATCGAATTACCGCTGCATAAAATTATTAGTATTTGTATATACCGCCCCCCTAAAGCGAGTAATCTAAATGCTTTTTATGAAACTCTAGAAAAAAATATTGAAAGAAATATGCTCTAAGCCTCAAACAAAAATAATACTATGCGGGGATTTCAATATTGACGTTCTCAAAAGAAACAAAACTACGTTAGATTTTGAATACTTTTTACTGAACTACAATCTTAAATTAGAAATAAATCAACCCACTCGACCCAGCAGCAAAACTTGCTTAGACAATTTTGCCCACAATTTTAAACAAAAATGTTGTAATGATATTATTGATTATGGCTTATCTGACCACACTGCACAAATATTACAAATAAAGGTTAATAAAACGTATAAACTAAACTATTGGCGTATTAAACAGCGTGACATATCAAAAGAAAATTTATTTAAATTTAGAAATTATCTTAAACCATTGACATTCTCACAAATATATGACAAGTCAGATCCAAACGAAGCATATTATGATGATTTTTTAGAATTATTTAAAAAATGCTATTATTCAATCACCGAATATTTGAATGACATGCTGTTATAAAATTTCTGACATTTCATAGTAACAATTATTGATCCATATTGACATTTAATTTTAATTTATGACATTATTAACTGACATTTTTAGTTTTCATAATTTAATTTTTTCTCATAATTTATCTTATTATCTAATCGACATTGTTCAGTGTGAATGTTAATTCTTGATGCGATATAATATGATCTAATATAGATATTTTCTTGTTTATTTGTTAACATTGCTAACAGCTATATTAATTTCCTGTTTTAATTATATTGCATGTATTACCACTTTTGTACGCCCTAGAGGCAAAACATAGCCCCCTCAATGTATTACCAAATAAGAACTTATAATGTACCTATGTTTTACAATCAATAAATGAATCTGAATCTGAGAATCTGAATCAAGGCAGCTCTGAAGAACAGGAGTCAGGGCAGCTGCGAAGAACAGGTGACAGGCCAGTAGCGCAGTACAGGCAACAGGCCAGCCCCGCAGTACAGGAGTTAGGTCAGCTCCGCAGTACAGGAGTAGGATTACAGGCGTTCACTTTTAGTAGAAGTGAACTCCACTTATTTAGATGGCTCTCTCTCGGAACCCCGTCGTAAACTCATGCACCTGCCTGTGCGGCTCTTCACGTTTTTTAAATCTCCAAGTTTTTTTCTTCAGACAAATTCCTTTTTCATTTCCGTTGTTGCAGTCATTTAATCATCTGTCCTGTCAAGTATAATCGGCCAAAACGTATAAAACCTCCTTGATAGGATAAAATCCGAGAGTGCGTTAAGAAACTTATAATTATAATTTAGAATTCCGTTAATCAGTAGACAAACGTAATTAAATAGAAAAACCAGATTTAGACTAGTCAAAACGATATAAATGATATTTTAGTAAATACAATCTTAATGCAACCTTCATTGAATAGGCTGGTATAGAAAATCTATATGAGAAAAAGAATAAGTAGACATCAGCTCGACACCTTTGACTTTATTGTCACTACCGGAATAATATTATGTAAAATGATGAAAAACTACAAAAAAGATGATAAATGAAAATAAAACGTAACTATATCTGTAATATACAGATACTATATAAATTAAATATTAAAAAAAATACTATTACACAGTCCACGAATACCTAACGGATAAAAATAATAATACACAATTATGAATAACAGATAATTAAAAATAAATAAATAACAAAAATAAATAAACTTAACACTATTAACTACTTAAAAATAAACATATACACACAATAAATTATATTAGAACACTTATAATTAAAGTATATTACACTAATAATAATGAATATTTTTTAAAGCAAACAAATAAGCAGTTTTTAATATAATTAAATAAATTAGAAATTAATAGATATACTTGCATACAAAATATTATTAGATTAAGTAAATAAATGGGAATATAAAATGCTTAATAGAATATAAAATAACTCAAACTTGACAGCAAAGGAAAGCAATAAAGCGTTCTTCCTCTCTCTACTTATTTAAAAATTTGCTGTGCCCGACAACCCGTATATAATTGTTTCCCCCTTCAATTTTTTATTTACCACCTGTAAGTGTACATTATGGATAAAGCAATAAACGATTTGATTTGATTTGATTTACTATACACGCTGAATCAAAATATATCAAGAATCCAAATTGTCGCCAGCAACCACAATGGCAACTTCATTCAACGTCATTGGCATTGAAGATTTTACAAAATGTTTGGATATGCAAACTATATATAATGAAAACTATGTATTTAACTGTTTTTTAAATCTGCGTTAAAAAATTAAATTCAAAATAGTTACAAAAACAAAATGTGAAAACCGGTTGGGGTTCGAACTTGCGAACCAAAATCTATATTACATAATATGTAATATAGATTTTGGTTTGCAAGTTATTCAATGTACAGACACAGTTTTTTTACTGTTTTATTATTATATTATTATAATAAAACAGTAAAAAAACTGTGTCTGTACATTGAATATATTCAAAAAATAATTATTGAGGGGGGTTTGGAAACAGTAATAGAGCACGAATCCAAAAAAAAAATTCTGTCTGTTTGTCTGTTTGTTTGTACACGCTAATCTTCGGAACTACTCAACGGATTTAAATGATTTTTTTTTTGTTGTAAAGGTATTAAATTTGAGCAACATATAGGCTATAATTTATCTTGGAAACTTGAACATCTGATACAGCACCGCAACAGACCAGCTAAACTATAAGAGATACAAAAATGGTACCATAGCAAAAATTGTTCCACGTGATGAGCATTTTCTGCTAAGAGAATAAATTTGAAGATCTGGAACACCTGAAGTGGAACTCCAGGAGCCCAGCTACACTATAACATATATAGGAATGACGTCTTAGCAAGAGTTGTTCAGCCTGATGAGCACTCTCTGTTGTCGTATAAAATTTGAAGACCTGGAACAGCTGATGTGGAACTCCAAGAGCCCAGCTACACTATAACATATATAGGAATGACGTCTTAACAAGAGTTGTTCAGCCTGATGAGCACTCTCTGTTGACGTATAAAAATTGAAGATCTGACACACGCGTTGTGGAATATAAATTAAAAAAAAATAAAAAAAATTGAAGATCTGGAACACCTGATATGGAAATCAAAGCTATCACTAATTTCACTGTATAATTATAAAATATCATAAGCTGGGAGTACCTCCACGCGGTGAAGGCGGTAACAGTTTAGGACTGATTTTCGCTGGCCAAAACTCCCATTTATTATTTTATTTTATCAAATAAATAAGCCTTCGGGCTTATGTTATTTGAGTGTTTAATTTCCTTTTTCATTTATTTTCGTGACACGGTAGCCTACCCGGTAACGCAGGGGAGCAGTCACTTAGATTTTAATTGATCAGGTATCTTCAGAATTAAACTATAACTATGTCTAGAAAGAGGTCAAATCTTTCCCAACTTTCCAAAGGAGCTAAAAGATTGAGGATCATAAGATCCCAAGAATCTACCGAAGAGCGTCAGGAGAGACTTGATGCTGTTCGAGAACATCAGGCTGCAACTCGCTCCGTGGAAACCTCTTCGGATCGCGAAGAACACTGGAACACCTGATATGGAAATCAAAGCTATAAGCATCAGATGTTCAAGTTTCCAAGATAAATTATAGCCTATATGTTGCCCAGATTTAATACCTTTACAACAAAAAGACCCTTCACGAAGCGGTCAACCAAGCATTCTGTACATCAAACTAAGTCTTTACGCAGAGAGTGCTCATCAGGCTGAACAACTCTTGTTAAGACATCATTCCTATATATGTTATAGTGTAGCTGGGCTCTTAGAGATCCACTTCAGGTGTTCCAGATCTTCAAATTTATGCTCTTAGCAGAAAATGCTCATCACGTGGAACAATTTTTGCTATCGTACCCTTTTTGTATCTCTTATAGTTTAGCTGGTCTGTTGCGGTACTGCATCAGATGTTCAGCGAGGAAGTGAGGAAACTCGGTATGTAATGGGAGGTAACCCATCCACGGGCCAACCTAGGCAAACGCTTAACATAGCGGACAGTCGCGCATCATGTTCCGCACTTATCTCTAGAGACCTAGAAGCAGATGCGTCGATACGCTGAGAACTAATGCGCAATTATCTATCCGTGAACGTCTGCGACTCACGAGACAATGCATGATTTCTTCACTGGTCTCTAGAGACCTGGATGTAAATGCGTAAATACGCTGAGAATGCAGGTGTGCTCCGCGATCCGAAGAGGTTTCTACGGAGCGAGTTGCAGCCTGATTTTCTCGAACAGCATCAAGTCTCTCCTGACGCTCTTCGGTAGATTCTTGGGATCTTATGATCCTCAATCTTTTAGCTCCTTTGGAACGTTGGGAAAGATTTGACCTCTTTCTAGGCATAGTTATAGTTTAAATTTGAAGATACCTGATCAATTAAAATCTAAGTGACTGCTCCCCTGCGTTACCGGGTAGGCTACCGTGTCACGAAGATAAATGGAAAAGGAAATTAAACACTCAAATAACATAAGCCCGAAGGCATATTTATCTGACAGAATAAAGGAAAGAAAAGGTATTTGTTGTGTAGGTATTAAGTCTGGGCAACATATAGGCTATAATTTATTTTGGAAATTAGAACACCTGATGCAGAACCGCAACAGAACAGCTAAAGTATAAGAGATATAAAAATGGTGTCATAGCAAAAATTATTCCACGTGAAGAGCATTTTCTGCTGTGAGAATAAATTTGGAGATCTGGAACCCTGTTGTGGATCTCCAAAGCCCAGCGACACTATAACATATTAAGGAATGACGTCTTAGCAAAAGTTGTTTAGTCTGATGGGCATTTCCTGTGGACTTACGAAAATGAAAGATCTGGAACGTCTTCAATCGTCTCGCTCATCCAGTTGTTTTCCCGTCCCCGGGCCTCAGAATTCTACATCAAACGTTTCAGATCTTCGATTTTCTTGACGACCCCGTTGTCGCTGGCAAAAGCAACAGGATCCGCGTACGAAGTCGCGGGCAGAAGCTAGTCTTACATATATACATACAAAATCCAACAGTGGTTTACAGGTGGCCTTGGAACTATTCGGCTATCTGTACCACCGACGGTTTGACTAAAATAGCTATTGGCGTGCATGCGGTAAAACAGTTGAAGACTATGGACATAGTTTAATTTTCTTTCATTTAGACCTTGTCCCGAGAATTACGAACACATTGCCTTGTGTCATTACTTCATTATTTACACACACTGTATTATTAATGGTGTAATAATACAGTGTGTGTTATTTATCGAACTTTGTTCAGCTGCTGCGGCGAGAAAAGGTAGCAGAGAGGCAAAGTTACTTTCGCATTTATAACATTACAAATTCAGTATTTTTGAAAATAAAGTATTTGGAATTTATTGTAGTTTTAATACCGTTTACATTTTAGGGTAATACTATGAAAATATCTTACTGACAGTAAAATAAAACGGATGCGTCAACGCTCACTGGCCTACCATCCTTTGCTCTCGTAACTGTGGAGTGGGGGCAATTTATGGCGCCTTTTGTTTGAAATAGTGCCGCTGTTATGTTTAATTGGGACTTATTACGGTCAGGGTGGCGATTTAGTCTGCAAAATGTTACTTAAAATAAACATACAGCAAAGATGGGACAAGGGGATGAAACACTACTGGTATACTGCGTGCCTTTTAAGATTTGTCGTTTGAAAAAAAAAAAGCAACCGGTGCCTTATAGTACTTTTTATTGTTTTTCAAAGTATTCACCACGTAGTTTAATACACTTTTCCATTCGCTCGAACCAGTTATGATAACATTTATTCCACTCCAAAGTAGGGGTGTTCAATATGGCTGATTTGAAAGCGTCGACTGCTGCTTCACCGGACTGGCATCTTTGACCAGGAAGAGTTTTCATAATTTTAGGAAATGTAAATAAATCATTAGGGCTTAGGTCAGGACTGTATGGAGGATGGTCAAGAATTTCTAAGTTTTCCTGCTTCAAGCACTCAATCGTTTGACGAGCGCTATGTGAGCTTGCCTTGTCATGGTATAGGATGATGCGTCGCTTTGATTTAGATTTCCGAAGTTCGGCGATGACTTTTGGTGAACAAACTGTGGTATACCACTCTGCATTAACCGTTCTACGATCTTTAAGTACAATCGTGGCAACATGACCGGTTTTCGCCACGAACATAGCCACCGTAGGCATAGATCCAAGATTCATCATCCCTGATGATGTCGTAGACGTAATTTGGCTCTCCTCGGTTGAATTTTAGAAGCGGCTTCTTACACCAACTGATGCGGGCTGCCTAGTGATCGTCAGAAAGCAAATGCGGGAGCCAACCGGAAACAATTTTTTAGCTCTTCGAAACACTGAAGCCGTGTTAAGCCTCTTCGGAAGTTATAGGAAATTAGGATTTATTTTCGTACGAGACCTGACAAATTCAAACCAACGCTGTGACTAAACAATTGCATTAATCCTAATTCCTTCAATTGTTTTGATATTCTAAATTCCAACGAATTGGAATATTGAACAGTTCTAAATTCAAAATTGGCGGCAAACGATCGAACTTAAAAGGCATGCCTGGTATTAGGTAAGTATGTAAATTATTAAAGGAACAAAATTATTATTTTTTTGTTCAGAGGAGCTCTTGGCTAAATAATAACAGCCGCTTTGGTCTATCATCAGCCGCCTTTGCCGAAGTTGGTCCGTGGATGGTTGACACCAATTACATATATATATATAAGCTTTCCATTTTCTCAACATTATTTGAAAAAATCATATATAGTCGACTATACAAATTTTTAGAAAAATATAATATTTTGGTAAACGTGCAAAAAGGATTTCGCAAGGGAAAATCCATTAATATTACTATTTATGACTTAATCAAAAGTGTTTTTCCAATATGTGCTATCTTCATGGACATGAGCAAAGCATTTGACTGAGTTGACCACAAACGATTGCTCCAGAAATTAAATATGTACGGCATAAGGGGTAAAGCTCTCGACCTAATTTCTTCATATATTTCTAACAGAAAACATTCACAGAAATTACACGAATATGCCAGAGAACACGAAATGAGATCAAATATATATCCCACTCTAGAACGATAGAATTTGGAGTCCCACAAGGTACTGTTTTGAGTCCCTTATTATTCCTAGTGTACATTAATGATCTCCCTAGACACGTCAAGCAACCAATGGTACTGTTTGCAGATGATAGCACAGTAGTAATAAAATGTGACAAACCAAATGATTATGAAGATGAAATTAATCAAACATTAAGTACAATAATTCAATGGTTAATAAAAAATAATCTTAAAATAAATATGGATAAAACAAAAATACTCACTTTCACCAAAGAACTCAACCTAAAAATATTGATGTTAATTACGATGGACTGAGAGTACAGCCTGTAACAAATACTAAATTTCTTTAAAATAGATTACAATTTGTCATGGAAAACACATCTAAATAATGTCTGTAAGAGAATTAATCAGTCCTCTTTCGATCTCTACAAACTTTCCAAAATTGTCAACAAAGAAGCCGTCTTAACGGCATATCACGGACTTGTTGCACCTATATTAAGATATGGCGTAATATTCTGGGGCAACTCGGTAGACAAAGAATTTTTATTCAAAGCCCAAAAGAAATGCATCAGAGCAATGAGCCATCTAGACAGTACTACAAGCTGTCAACCTTCCTTTAAAAATTTAAAAAACCTTACATATACAACTCCTTGTACATATACGAATTAAATAAATAAATAAATCGAATCCAAGCTATTATAAGACTACCCTTAAAAGCTATTATAGACAATTAAGAGACAAAAAAAGGTTAGATGTAGAAATAACGTATGGGGAAACGGCACTACTCAATAAAAGTATTATTTGTATGGCATCACTGATTTATAACAAATTGCCCGATAACATAAAAAAGTTACCTACTCCTCTATTTAAGAATAAATTATACACCTTCCTAATTAAAAAATGTTATTATAATGTAAAAGAATATTTCTAAAAGATAAAGATATCGTATTTTAAATAGAGAATTTATATGAGCAATAACTCAATATGATGGATAATATAATTACTATGACCTATGACATTATTAATTTGCATGATATTATTATTTCCTTTATTTATGTTTTATAGAAATTATTTACATTTTTAAATATTTCTTATAAAAAAGAATATAAAAACATTTAAAAATATAAAAAATTGTTGCCCACCGGTATCAGGAACAGAGTCCAAGCTACCGGCGGTCAGGGCTCCAGAGAGAGGAACCTCTTAACACTACGAGCCGTTTCCAGGAGTAGCGCTTTCTGAACCAAGCCCTTGATCCAGCTGCCTAACGAGAGCCTCCTTAGGTATTCATCGAGGCTCTTGGCAACTAAGCCATGGGCTGATACGACTATCACTATCAACAACCTCGCAAGCCAAGTCAAGATACTTAATTTGCTTATCTTTCTCGGTTTTCACGAGGTTCCCATCATGCGGGACCGTTATGTCAACAATGATTGCGCGCCGTTCTGATCGATCCACCACCCTTATATCAGGCTTATTGGCTAGAATAGTCCTGTCAGTGATGATGGATCATTCCTATGAACTTATTCATTCAAATTTAATTATATGTAATGAAATTGACCATCGACGTTGTAATTTAATAAAGCTACTGAATAATAATAATTCCAATCTCATAATGTTCCTAATATATTTGCATTCCTCTTATGGTTATAATACAGTGTACCTTAATTAAGAACCTTTTGTAACATCCTCCGAACCGTGTTATGCAAATAAATGATTTGTATTTGTATTTGCATAACGAGTTTCCTGCCTTCCGTGCCTCGGAAAGCACGTGAAGCTGTTGGTCCCGGCTGTCCTATGTTTGACAATCGTAACCCGACCTTACCAAAGGGTATATTGGATTATCCAGTCGGTACTGACTGGGTTGTAGAGGTCAGATAGGCAGTCGCTCGTGTAAATAACTGGTATTCAGCTGCATCCGGTTAGACTGGTTGAAAAAATATTTGTACAATACGGATCGAGTGTACCTACTTGTGTCGGCCAAGCGCCGCCTTATTGACACCAACTCGAGCGCTCCGGCAGCGGCGGCGAGCGAGATCCTCAAACTAACAATAAACAAAACATTTTAATTGCTACGAAGCAGAATACTTGTTCATCTAGTTCGATGTTGTGTATACAATATCTTGTTACCTTTGTCTACGGTTCAATCGTTTCCTTCGAATACAAACATTTACGCTGATTTGTTTCTGGATTAACTTGAAGGAGGGCTTGCTTGTTGAGTATTCAACTGTTGTTTCTATACGACCTTGAAGATATAAAACGATGAAACCCATCTATTTGAAGACATATTCAGGGAAAAATTAAAAAAAAAAGAAAACGAATGAAAACGAACGTATTTGACGATTGTAGATGACGTATTTTACAGAGTACAGACAAGTATTTTATTGTTCTGAGGAACGTATCCGGCTCAGCAAAAAATAACATTTCTAATTGTCTTGGTGGAAACAGTCGACCTCGGCGAAGAAGGAGTTGCTCATTGACCTGAAAAAAATGATTTTTCTTTTTTTTAATACATATCATTATCAGTACGTCGGTAGACAGCAAACAGTACGCGCGCGCATTTACTTGGTCCCTACTACTCGGCGACGAATTGGTGACTCACTTAACGTACGACCACACAACTGAGTTTCTCAAACTTTCTGAGATGTTTACGCGTAAACGGTGTGATGTGGAAGCGAGAGACGACGCAACATGTACTGTGTGTGCGGGGCAGTTCGACTTTCCCTGCTCAGGCATCACGGAAGCAGGATGGAGAAGACTAGGAGACCGTAAAACTACATGGAAATGTAGCAGATGCAAATTAGCAACGCCAGCCGTAGCCAGTCCCCGACCTGATTCTGACAAGAACTCACCAGCAAACACGGAAACCATCATAACTGAGCTCAAGCGGCTATCTTCACAAATGGAAGCCTTGCCGGCCCTGGTCGAGAGCGTCAAAGCTGTGCAAAATGAACTTGTGGAGCTCAAAACTTGAAAGGTCGAATTCTCAGAGGTGAAGTCGTCGCTACAGTTTGTTAGTGACAAAATGGATGAGCTGACCTGCAAGGTGTCAACTCTGGAGCAGGATATTGAGTCAATGAAGAAGACCAAAGATGACACACTCAAAGTTGCAAGACCACATTGCTAAATTAGAGATCCTTCAAAGGGAGGGTGAGCAGAGGTCCAGGATGAACAACATCGAAATCAAAGGAGTGCCAATAACTAGTGATGAGAACTTATTCTCAATAATTGCTAAAATCGGGGATGTTATTGGATGTCATATACCCAAGGAGCAGATCAACTACATAGCCCGAATTCCAATGCGTAGTGATCCACTTCATAAAGATATAATTTGTGCGGTGCATAATAGTTACAGCAAAAATAATTTTGTTTTTGCGGCTAAAAAGCACAAAACCTTAAATGCTGCTCATCTAGGTCTGCAAGGCACAAACAGAATCTATATTAATGATCATCTTACGCTAGATAATAAGATTCTCCTGAACCAGACCAAAGCTCGAGCTAAAGAACGAGGTTTTGAGCACGTTTGGGTCACGGGTTGCTAGATTTTTCTTCGAAAAAACTTTACATCCCCAAAACACCACATCAAGACGGAGCAAGACTTAAAAAAGTTCTTATTCTAAAAGTTCTTGTACTGAGAATGTCGATTCAACATCCTGGTAAGTTGAACATCGCTCACTCCACCTCGTTAGGTTTGAGAACCATAGTTACTCGTATTTGTTTTTTCTACGAATTCCTTTCTCGCCGTCCTTTTGTTTGCTTATCGTTAGTTTTTAACCAGTTCGTACATTGTTGCTATTATGACTTCAAATCTACAACTCATTACCTTAAAGATATGTATTGCTTACTAAGACTTAAAAGTCTACCCTACAATAATTATATTTTATTTCTTAACTTTCATCTATGTGCTACGCTTTGCGGACCTTATCTGTATGGAGATAAAGTTTTATTTTCCGTATTAGTTTTCATCTCTCAACATTTAAAAAAATATTATTTTATCGGATTGAATGTGCCTTTTATTCTTTTTTCTAAACTGTCTCTAGTGTTTTTTATAACTTATAATGGCGCCCTTTTAGCATTTTTTATCAGAACGTACGGGGACTGCGAACTAAAACAGATGCTTTCTATAGAAATATATGTATTAATGATTTTGATGTTATCTGTTTGACTGAGACATGGCTAACTGATAGTATATCTGATTCCGAATTATTTGATGACAGATATATGGTATGGAGACGGGACCGGGATTACACCAGTACAGGTCAGACTATGGGAGGGGGTGTTTTAATCGCCGTTAGGCGTGAGATTGTGGCTCATGAGCGCGGCGAGTGGCACTCATCGGCAGAAGACCTGTGAATCACATTAACCCTACAACAAATCGATCCCCTAGTTCCTGAAGATCCGCACCACAACGCTCTATGTATCACAGCGGACTTTGTTCAGCTGTATAGTCTGTCAGCTCGTCCCTATGTTAAATACTTGTATCGGTCTGCTGACTACGCAGCAATTAGAGATGATCTTAACATTATTGACTGGCAATCCGAATTGGGCCACAGGTCACTGGACGATGCCGTAGCATTCTTATATGATGTTTTATATAAAGTACACAAAACTTAGATCCCAACGAAAACAGTTGTTTCCCAGACTAAATACCCCCTCTGGTATAAAAGTCCGTTAATAAAAATTATTAAAGAAAAATCAAAATTCCACGCTAAATTCAAAAAGTATGGGAACGACTCGGACTACCAATCTTTTGTAATATTACGGCAACGTGCAAAGGATATAGAGAAGTGCAAGTTTGAGAATTATATGGCCAATGTAGAATCCGCTATTCGTAACAACCCTCGAGCCTTCTGGAGCTACGTAAAATCAAAAAAACAAAACAACTCTTACCCTTCTGTGCTGTGGTTTGGAGACCGGTCCTCTAGCAATGGTGAAGAAATTTGCGACTTCTTCGGCAAGTATTTTCTGTCAAACTTTTGTGAATCCACCAGCTCTGAGAATGGTGCGGAATACCATTATTCCAGTGAGCGGACTGATTACAGTCCATACGATATTGCCGCTATCGAGGTTTGTGAAGACGAGGTTATGAAACTCCTAAAGCACTTGGACTTAAAGAAATCTGCTGGTCCGGACAAGCTCCCGCCGGTTTTCATATCAAACTGTGCTGCAAGTCTCTCGGTTCCTCTTACAATCTTATTCAGACGATCTCTGAATACCGGGCTTATGCCCGCTATTTGGAAATCGGCTTATATTACTCCTGTTCACAAAAAGGGACCGAGAAACTGCGTGGCAACTACAGACCGATATCCAAGTTATGCGTGTTTGCTAAAATTTTAGAAAAAATTGTGTACAGGCAAGTTTACTCTGCTCTCGGGCTCAGTTTCAGCAAACACCAGCATGGATTCTTGGGTGGTCGGTCAACAACTACAAACCTCCTACTCTGTAGTGACTTTTTGTCTAATCTGTAGAGGCTATTTCTAATCGGTCCCAAATAGACATCATTTACACAGACTACGCCAAATGTTTCGACAGAATTGATCACGTAGTTCTCATACGTAAACTTCTATCGATGGGCATTAGGGGTAATCTTTTCCGTTGGTTTAAGTCGTATGTGGAGGACAGGTGTCAGACTGATGTGCTGAATGGGTATTCATCAAGATCAATGCGTATTCCATCTGGAGCTCCTCAAGGATCTTTATTGGGGCCGCTCTTATTCAATTTATTCGTCAATGATATTGATTCCTGCTTCCTTCACTCTAAAATACTTCTATACGCGGATGATATGAAAATTATGTCTTAGATATCCACCTTGTCTGATTCTCTATCACTGCAGGAGGACCTGGATAGGTTTCAGTCCTACTGCATCACTAACAAGCTCCATTTAAATGTCTCCAAGTGTTACGTGTGCTCCTTCACTAGGAAGCCCGTACCTATCATACTAGACTATAAACTTTTAGACAGATCCCTAGCTAGGGTTGACACAGTCAAAGACTTGGGAGTAGTATTTGATTCAAAATTATTATTTGATCAACACGTGGATCAAATCATTAATAAAGCATCAAAATAACTAGGGTTCATTTTGAGAGTCTCGTCCGAGTTCAGGAGCATCAAAACCATTAAAATTCTCTATTGTACTTTTGTTCGCAATCATCTCGAGTATGCCTCTTAAGTTTGGAATCCCAATTACAACTTATACATTAATCGATTGGAAGGCATACAAAAAAAATTTTTGAGGTATATTCAATTCCGGTCTAAGACTTACTCTCCCACTTATCTCCTACGCTGTTAAAAATTCCATATACTTCTCTTTCTGAACATAGAAGAATTGCAGACTTGGTGCTTTTATTTAGAATCGCTAACGGTTCAAGCGAGCTTCCCGAACTGTTGAGCAAAATTGACTGCGAAGTCCTTCTACTTTTCGGCGCAATACCCGTCTATTGCATACTCATGTTGTAGGAACGAAATACAGTCGAAACTCATACTTAATAATAGCGAATCATACGTATAATGCGATTGGCCAGGGCGTGGACATCGATATTTTCAGTACTAGCATCTCAAAATTAAAAAGGACACTTTGTAATTTCTTTTTTGAAAACATAACTAGGTAAATGCAATTTGCTTTGTTTCAAACACATTTTTACATAAATTATGATAATACTGTCTTCACAAACACTTTTGTTTTTGTATATTAGCTCTCTTCTATCTGTGAAAACTTTTAATTGGCCTTATTTTTGTTACTTATAATCATGTGTAAATTTTTAGCTGTAAGTTTTCCTAAAACTGTAAAATAAAATAAAATAAATATTACGAGCTAGCATTACAGAACTGTCGGATACTAATATGACAGTTCTGTAATGCACAATGGTTTTAGGATGAAATCTCCGATAATATAGCAAAAGATGGTAGGGTTGACGTTATAAAACTAAAGTCACTCTTTTGAACCACTATGCGATTTGTGGCGTAAAATTCCCACAGCGCAGTAGTTTCTTAATACGCTGCCCGGCAGCGGCGTGGAGCTCTGCTCGACGCGCGACGCGGCGACGACGCGTGCCCGGTTCGACTCCGGTATGTCCTCGGCCTGTGCCTGGCTCCTCGAGCCACAAGACGCCAATCGGTGTGTACTGTACACATTGATGTTTGTGCTCGAGCGCCGGCCGCCGTGACATTCACTCGGCTATCGCGCCACAATCCCAGCGGATGACAATGCGTTAATTGGCCGAGATCTGTATCACATCGCTCCTACATAGACATATTGCCGGTAGCTGTGTATCACAATGTAAGCAGCGGCAACAAGAATTGACCTATGATCGGGCGATAGAATACTACCTACCTAATATCTTTAGATTGTAGAGTTTATGGAACGCTGATCGATGAGACTACATCAGAAGAATGTAATGATTATGTCGCTTTAAAATATGTATGTAAGAACAGACGAATATAATATTTATATAAACAAAATAAAAATCATAAACACGAAGTTGTAGCTTTGATACGCAGAACATAAAAATCGTTACAAATACTCATAGTCACGTAGACAAACTCGTAGCGCCGTAGCAAGTACTCGTAGAACCGTAGCTGCTACCCGTAGCGGCGTCGCATCACTGGACTGATGGAAATTTAATTCGATAATTTTGTACAGGCCAAAAATATTTATAGCTATTGAGTCAAAATGTAATCATCTCTTAGTGCCTGAAACAGAGATTTCCAAGACGACTCGAATCGCAAAGTTCACAATTCACGTACAGCGTGATGAAATCATTGAGCCTATTGACTATGAAGTGTGGTTTAATATTCTGCGCGAGTAAATGCGCGGTTGTATAGCTGGATGCCGTTGTATGTTTACGGAGCAGTTTCAAAATTACTCATCGTGTTTGGCAGCTCTGCGGGCTGCCCTCTATCTTGTGCAGGACGCGGTGCAAGTCATGAACGGGAGTTGTTCTACTCAAATAATTATTTCATTATGATCACAGACATGTTTAGTAACATGGAAATAGTAATACCAGTTAGAATGTCAGTTCATAATTTAAGAAAGAAAAAATGACACATTAACTCTGTCTGTTATACCCACTAACCTAAACCAATGATTGACGGCACGGTTGGTGCAGTGACTGAGCAATTGGCTGCTGCGCTGCGTGTCGCGGGTTCGATCCCCTCACGGAACAAATATTTGTATATTCTACAGTACGTAGTTGTTCCGGGTCTGGCGGTTTGTGTATGTGAGTTTAAATGTTTGTAAACGCACCCACGATACAGAAGAAATTCCTAGTATCATTATTTTTTAAACGTTGCCCCACATTAAAAAAAAAAAAAACATTTTACGGAAGGCTAGCTTAGCACCTTGGAAAGGGACATAGGATACTTTTAATTTAAAATACACGCAGGCAAAGTAGTAGACAACGGAAATAAATAATTATTTAAAAGATATTAACAGTAGATATTTTATTGAAAATCCATGTCCACTAAAAACTAACTGACAATACCAACTTAAAACGTATCTTTCCTGATTTGTGCCGCGGTATAATCTAGTAATCGCCTGTCGATATTGCATAGCGACTGTCGAGATTGAATGCAGTATCTCTTGCACTACATTGCCGGTTGATGCCGCACCTATACTCCACGCCCGTTCGACCAGCCCGACTTGTATAGCGATGTTACGACGTACGGTTCGCAATCAAATGCACGCACATAACAGGCGCCTCGTATTACCGCCAGTTGATTTACACCGCGAGACTGATTGCGAATTATGCAGCTGGATTAGATGTTATACGCACATATTAGGATTACATACAGTACTGATATTTGATTCTAATCGCATGCATTATGTTATACTTGACGTAATTACTGTCTTATCTAGAGAAACGATAGATTGGCGACTACAGAGTATGGGTGGGTGTTTGGAGTATGGGTCTATGCCCGGTTCATGGCAATAGGCTTGTGCCCTATTACATGGGATTTAAACTTAACTGGCAAAATGTGGTCATCTGGAAAATGGGCGTGGTTTGATGTTATGTTGTAACACTTGCCACGATGGCCACCTGCAGACGTTCAAAACTATTTTGCTACTGCATGTGTACAGCATTAAATTAAATATATTTCATATTCCGTACGCTATTGCGAACAATAAGACAAGTGCACAGACAGACAAGAGCGCGCTGCCGCGGGGCGCGTTGCTTCGGTGCATTATTATGATTAAAGAATTAAGAGCTCGACGACTTTTGACTGTGAGCGACTACCGGAGTACCAGCTGTCAAATGTGAAGGCTTTTACCTGCGTTGGGACTCGCCACACTGACGGCGGAGGCTCCATTATCGTTCCAAGTGGGTACGAATTAGAAGAGTGAAAGTTATTGAAAGAAATAATTCACTAATCTTGAAGTTTTAGTGAAGAAACAATGAAAACTGACCAAAGGAAGAATTTGAACCAGCTGACTTTTTGAAATCGAAAAAAAAAACTGCTTAAAAATGTATGCAAGCAAACCTCAAGTTCAGTTAGTCTCGTAAACCAATGTTCACATTACGTCATTATGACAAGTGTACCGTGCGCTGGTTATGAGACACTCGTGACAAAACACATCGGGCGCCATATCGTCGATGGTCCTCCGACGGACACAAGCAGTAATCAAATTGGCACGGCTTGTGCCTGCGACTGGTACGAGATTGTAGGCTAATCTTCTTTTATAGGTTATCTAGTACTCCGCTCAGGCAATATGAGATAAAATGAGAATATCGGCCGTTTCTTCGGAGAACTCGTAAAACTTGATTCTAGAAAAGACAATGACTAAGGACGCTGTTACTTGATACTACGCGACATTTTGCTATTATGTTTTTTACTGTGATTTCTTGGAAATTTGCAATGAAACAGGAGTAGATAAACTCCGCAGGGACATTTAAATTATGGTATCTACAGAAGAAACCACAGCATCAAAATCGTAATCTACTTCTAAGAACCTTCTGGTCGCTGTCTGTAAAGTTTAAAATTGCAATTATGACATTAATTTGACTTCAAGACTCAGTCATGGGTTTTCATTGACACAAACCCATTGTTGGTTAAACCTTTTTGGTAACAGGATTGAAAGTAACGCGTTCCGCTGTGCTTGTCGCTGTGCGCGTGCTATGGGGCGGGTGTATTATTTAGCGGGTTATTAGCTAATTGCTCGGAAAAATGTCACCTTTAGAGCGCCCTCTAGCGAGTAGATGGTTAAAACGCGCGGCGTCCCACAGCGCCGATAACACCGCGCCTCGGGAACACCCGTATACCTCACATGCACATTTAATTAGCAATAGTGAACTTTCCTACCTGCAACTGACGCGGCCCACTGACGTAATTGTGTTAATTATAATGTTTGCATTTTTTGTGCAGGATCCGGTTATAAAAGGTCACTGATAGGTACACTGTTCCATTGACTCAAAATCGAATGGATTGCACTCATGGATTTTTTTTGGTGTCAAATTCTAGAATTAGAAACACATTGATTAGACGTAGCTAGTCTTAGCTAGTATAGTTGATACAGTTACTTACTAGGTTAGTATTTAAAATCGCTTCGTTCAACTTGGCCATTGACATACAAATATCATGTTGTGTATTGTGTGAGGAAGCCACAACAATGTAACCCAGACCTGCAGACGGATAGTGTGCGCACTGCTCACTGATATCGACGTAATTACAGCTTGGCAAGCTCACCGATACCTACCGGGTTATTACGCCACACAGATACATATAGGTATGATTAATTGAAGATTGTTGCTACTTCACCAATTGTATTGTATTGTATTGTATTGTTGAGGGCTCCCTTTTCCGCATTTAGACTCAAAGGCGGTCCATTATGCGTGGGGTGGGACGGTTGGCTACAGGAGCCAACCCAGCTCCTTCCAGAAGCACAGAAGTCTCCTGGGACGTTCACAGACTTCTAGGAGCGACCTCGGACTGCCGAGGATTTGTGCCCGTTGGTCAGCAACCCCCTTACATTCCAGGATTACGTGGGCTGCCGTTTCATCCGCGCTAAGGCAGCCCCTGCACAGCGGGCTGTCTGTCGCGTTGAGGGTGAACAGATGTTTGTTGAGTGGGCAGTGGCCTGTGAGCATACCCACCACAATTCGCAGTTCCGTTCGTTGGAGACTGAGTAGTCTGCTGGTCAGTCGCGGTGTTAGTGCAGGTACCGCCTCTTTAGACTGTCTACAGTTGGTTGTAGATGCCCAGCGGGCATTGTGTTCTGTTTGGGTTAACAGACGCATCCAGGTCCTGATCTGACTGAATGGAACCGGCAAGTGGGGCTCGGGGCCGGCCACAACCCCTTCCGAGCCCCTCCTAGCAAGCTCGTCTGCTGCATCGTTACCCAATGATCCACTATGCCCCTTGATCCATTGCAAGGTGACCCTGTTGTGGTCGGAAATGGTTTGCAATGCTAGGTGACATTCGTAAATAAGGCTGGAAGACATAATATTACTGTCTAGTGCCATTAGGACAGCCATGCTATCGGAGAGAATTCTAATACCGCGATTGGAAATCTTTCTTTTAATGACTGCGTTGGCAGCTTGGGAAATCGCTACACATTCACATTGGAATATGGAGCTTTGATCCCCTAGCGATAGTGATATTTTGATATTGAGATCCATGGAGAAAACACCAGCACCAGTACCGGTTTTGGTTTTCGAGCCATCCGTATAAATACGGACTTCGTCGGCTCCTGAGTGGTCTCGCTCGGTCTCAGCTAATTGTATTCGATAGAGTTTATCGAACACGTGGACTTTGGGGATTCTATCACAGGGCGCGTCAATGAGCGGTACCTTACGCAGCGCTCTGTCCCATATTGTGGTGTGAATGCCCCTTTGTTGTTTCCACATGCCTGAGTGTCTTAGTCTGATTGCCGCCATACAGGCCTCCTGCCGAATGAAAAGATCCAGCGGCTGCAGACCAAGCATTATCTCCAAGGCATTAGTTGGTGCTGTCCGCATACATCCAGTGGTGGCTGAGCAAGCCAGTCTCTGGAATGACTGCAGTTTTTTACTGGTGGTAATGAGTTCAGTTCTGGGCCACCAAACTACCGCACCGTAGGTGATTATAGGTCTGATTACGGCTGTATATAGCCATAGTGTAATTTTCGGCGAAAGGCCCCAGGATTTCCCTAGAAGTCTTCTGCATTGCCAAAATGTTGCGCTAGCCTTATTAATCTTGTGGTCCAAGTGTTTGTTCCATAACAGTTTGCTGTCAATAATAACGCCCAGATATTTGACCTCTTTCGTAAGGGACAGCTCGGTACCAAACAGTTTGGGTAGTTGTAAACTGCCAAGATTGCGTTTGTGAGTGAACATAATGAGCTCCGTCTTTGACGGGTTCACTGATAGTTCGTGCTCCGAGCACCATTGTTCGACGATCTTTAAAGCCTGCTTAGCCAGGTTGCACAAAACATTCTCAACAGGTCCTGTTAAGAGAATGGCAAGATCGTCTGCATAGCCTACCGTATAATAGCCATGGTCGCAGAGTCTGCTTATCAGCTCATTAACCACAATGTTCCATAGGAGGGGTGAGAGAACTCCTCCTTGTGGACAGCCTTTGGCTACCACGCCTCTGGTCGTGGTATTAACGGTGAATTGGATAGCCCTTTGTCTCAGCATGTTGTCAATCCACCCGGCAGTCGTGTGATCGACCCCATGTCTGGTCAGGGCAAGGCTTATGCTGTTGAAAGTAGTTTTGTCGAAGGCACCTTCCACGTCTATAAAGACGCCAAGGGTTGATTGTTTACCGGATAGTCCATTTTCAATACGTGATACAACGCTATGAAGGGCGGACTCAGTTGATTTGCCCATACTGTAGGCATGTTGGTTAGCGTTGAGTGGCTTGTTTGACAGCGCATGTGTTCTGATGTCCCTATCACAGAGCCTTTCAAGCGTTTTCAACAGGAAGGATGTGAGGCTGATTGGCCTGAAGGACTTCGGCTGCGTGTAGTCACTCTTGCCGGGCTTGGGGATAAATATGACTTTAACTTCCCTCCATTTCAGGGGAGTGTAACCGTGTGCGATGCATGCTCTGAACAAGTTCACGAGATGTACCACCAAGCGATCGTCGCTCCATTTCAGTAGTCCTGGGAATAGACCATCCAAACCAGCTGATTTGAATGGAAGGAAGCTGTTGATAGCCCACTTCACCTTATCGTGTGTGACGATTCTTTGGGCCTGGGTCCAGTCGGTATTGGATGCCGAATTGCTGGTCCCCGCTTCCCAGCTTTCCGTCTCAGTAATGACGCAGCCGGGGAAGTGCGTTTGAAGCAGCAGTTCGCACGTTTCGTCGTCCGACTTGGTGTATGTGCCGTCCAGTTTCTTTAAAGAACCGATACCGCGCTCAGGTTCGCTGATCAGGATGTTCTTTATTTTGGTGGCATGACTGTTGGACTCTATGTTCGAACAGAAGCGTCTCCAGCATTGGTTTTTCCTGAGTCGGATCTGCTTCTTGTATTGGAGTTGGGTTTCTTTGTAATTGTCCCAATCGTTGTCTAGTCGGGTGTTTTTGGCTCTGTTAAACAGCTTTCTTACCTTGCGACGAAATTTCTCCAGTTCCGGGCTCCACCAGCTGTTCCTACCTGCGGAGACCTTCCTTGGCGTCACAAGTGGGCATGTTTTTTCAAAGCAGTTCAGCAGAGAGTCTGTGAGTAGATTATTGTGGGTGTCAATCTCCGCGGCGTTGTCATAGTTAGGAATTGGGATCCCCTTCAGTTTTTCCGCCGTTTCGGCAAGGTACCTTACGCGGTCCATCGTCCGGGGATTCCGTCGCGGCACCGCGGGATTTACCATGATGTTAATCGTGTAAATGATCCACCTGTGGTCAGAGCAAGATAATTCTTGGGAAACATGCCAATCTGAAATATGCCGCGATATGTGCTCTGTTGCTAAGGTGAGATCAATGATGGTTTGGGCCCTTCTCGTAACAAAAGTTGGTTCAGAGCCCCGATTCATAATTCTTAGACAGGTGGTAAAGAGATAGTTAAGAAGTTCCTCACCGCGTGCGTTCGACTTCTCGCAGCCCCAGATGGTGTGGTGCGCGTTGGAGTCGGCTGATATGATGAGCTCCAACCCTTCCCTCTCGCAGTGGGCCACCAGTGCAATGAGCTCCGGGTTTGGCACCTCCTCGTCGCCCGGCAGATAGGCGGAGGCAAGTACCACTCCTGGCAAGTTGAGGGCTGGGTTACCCAGGAGCCTGATGGTGGTCAGGTCCCTGGAACAGAACTCGGTAAATAGAACTGATGGTACATTTTTTGGTACGAAAATACAAGTTCTTGGGTTACTTACGGTTGTATTCAGAAGGAGCTTGCCCCCGATGTTGGATAGACCACAGATTCTGCCCTTCCTAATCCACGGCTCCTGGATTAGGGCTATGGTCATGGTGGGTAACTCCAGCGCCCTGCGTAAGTTGGCCGTGGCAGTAAGGCTGTGCTGGAGGTTGATCTGGACGATTTTAATTGTTTCGAGGGGGGGAACTGCCTGGTCCATCGCTGCTACCCTCCAGCAGTTTCTCCTCGTCGTCTAGACCCTCCCCCTTAAACCAGTCCAACTTGTTCGCCGCCAATGCCACAGCAACGACGTCGACCAAGGGAGTGGCTGGCGGGTCCTCACCAGACGCCTGCAATGATGCGGGGTTGGTTTGACCCACCATAGGGGGGGGTGTGCTGTGTACCGGACCCAAGCCCCGCCCGGCTGCTTCCTCCGCCACTTGGACGGAATTCGGCCCCCGCTCGGTCACTGGTCCGGTATGAAGGGAGGCAGGAGGTTCGGTTGGCATTCCCTTAGGACTGCCTGCCCTCACCTCCTGCTGGAACAGCAGGTAGACCGACCCCGTCTTGTATGAGACACGGCGGTCTCTCCTGCTGATCTGATCCAGTTCCGATTGCGGGACCCCAAGGACGATGAACACACCATCCTTGTTGTCCTGCTTCTCGGCGTGGTAGTTTCTCCAGGAGTCGACGTTGTACCAGACCAGACAGACAGAGACCTGCAGACGGATAGTGTGCGCACTGCTCACTGATATCGACGTAATTACAGCTTGGCAAGCTCACCGATACCTACCGGGTTATTACGCCACACAGATACATATAGGTATGATTAATTGAAGATTGTTGCTACTTCACCAATCTACTTAAATAAATATAAGTTGATACCATGTGTATTATTTTCGTTATGTCCCGGCAACTTTCATTTACTGCGTTCGAAATCCTATTTCTTAATGGAAAAACGAAGCTCAAAGATTAGTTGACGCTACGCAACTTTACATGACTATTTCATTCACCCTAGTTATTCTGAAATCAAGTCAATTCATATCAGCGTAAAGTTAACATTCGTTTTAGTGATAAAAACATGAATTGGATGCAAGGATATGAATAGACTTTTCGAGACGCGTTTTAGTAATTAATCTTAGCGCCATTAAAGTAATGAGCACAAAGAGAGGCGTCTCATTAGCTCGCCGAGTCTGGCGCTAATTGTTTTATTAGACACCACTACGTAATTAACTTTAGGCGTTTTGCTTACGTGTTTTTATGTTAAAATAACCGATACAACGTAGAACATGTACAAGTAAGTACTGTTACATCGATTGCTTTACGAGACCATACTAGATTACGCTGGATTCTCGAACTCCACTATGGAACTGACTAGAAGTCTCGAGTCTAGAATGTTCCACTATGGAACTGTCTCGAAGATTCGAAAATAATCCTAGGATGTTCCACTACAGAACTGTGAAGATGTTTCGAGAAAGTCGTGGAACTTTCTGGAAGGATCGGTCGTCATATAAATAGCCGTCGTGTTTGCGGGAACAGTCAGTCTGATTTAGGCGATGCAACGAAGCGAATTGAATTGAACTAGAAGTGCGATATCTAAGTGAATAGTGATCAGTGGTGTATTATTTATGTTTGAGTTATAGTGTTTTGTAATTAATAAAGTTATTTGTTGTTTAATCGGTAGTATTTAATGTATCCCAAACCCATCACGTAACAGTAGGGGAACCTGGTTGTACTTAGGCCAGTTTTTAACATTTTCGATATTTTTTAATGGTGAGAATAAGACCTGTGAAATGCGCATTTAATAGAAAGATCAGTAATTCAACTACATATATGATTTTAGTTAATCTATACATCGCACAAATGGGTTACCGTTTACCATATGATTAATTAATAAAATCTGTGGATTTGATGGTACGGCAACTCTATGTGCTCAGATCACTTCTTAGAATACACGTCGGTCTGCCTCCTCCAAATCCAAATAAGCGAGTAAATCTTCTTCCAAGAACCCAGCACAAAACCACCGTCGCAACACATCAATTCTACACACTAAGTACACATATATACCAAAAAATTTGCTCACAAATAAATATTAGACATTTAAATGTACACAAACTTAAACCCATAGCAACCGAGTGGTTATTACAAAAGGACTATGCCTACACAGAGTCTTTACTCACATATATCGTCTAATAATAAGTATTCACTGTCTAACACACACTTACAATAAAAGGCTTACATAAACCCGCACCCACACTACACTTCATCTATCACACACACACACATACACACACACGCACACACAATGTACTCACCTCTTCACCTCTTATCACATACACACCTACACACTTCACTTCTACACTTCACACAAGAAATCTATGTTAGTTTATCAAAATCTTGATTTACCTGAGTAACGTCACCTATTTTGTAACAAATTATATATGTTTATATGGAACTGCTCGGCCGAACACTGTCTCTTGAAATATAGGTGATCCTAGTTTAAGAGGCAAGGTTATATAAATTATTGTAAAGATATTGCAACATTTATATTGTTTAAAGATATCTGTTACTTTTGTTGGTGAATAAACAATTTTATTATTATTATTAAAACAACTTTTATTTTCCATGAAGCATTCCAAAACTGTTAAACTCAGTCAGTCAGTACTGTCAGTCGTAAACAGTCCAAAGTACAACATACCTGATGTACCTTAGACCGTATCAGCTCTGCCAGGGTTGTGGGACTGTTCGAAAGAGATACCGCGGCCCTGGAACACAAAGGGCAAAGGAAGGAACATGGATGGGTTTTAGTCAGTAAAAGTCTGACACTCCCTCCTGCTCAGCCCAGAGCGGGAGGGGTTATTTGATGATTTCCCATCGGTAAAAAAAAAGGCCGTATCAGCTGTACTTTAGACATTCTTCTGCTTCAATAATCTGATTACATTCTCAATTTTATCGATGTCTAATGAAGCTCTTATATTTTGCCTTAATATTTAATTTGTGCGTGGACCAAGGAGTCTTCCCAGACATTATGAAATACAGCAAGGTAATACTAAATTCAAATCCGGGGACACACAAGAGACCTATAACTATAGAACCGTATCCGTGTTGCCGGTTTTCCGCAAGGTTTTTAAAAGATAATGCTTAATCAAATGCTCAACCACTTTAACACCAATAAAATCTTACATGAGAAACGGTATGCTCTCACCAAAGGACGTAGTACGACTGCCGCCGGTATCACTTTATTAAAACACATATTTACTGCGTGGAAAAAGGAACAAGATGCCATAGGAATCTTCTGTGACCTCTCGAAAGCATTTGATTGCGCAAATAACGAAAACCCCACAAGATGCCATAGGAATCTTCTGTGACCTCTTGAAAGCATTTGATTGCGCAAACAACGAAACCCCACTTTTAAATCTTGAACATTACGGGTTTAGTGAAATCGTATTTATACGATAGACATCAGCAAGTACAAATAAGTGGTGTCAATTTAATGGGTTTAAAAGTGAGTGTGGGTGTACCACAAGGTCTGACATTAGGTCCTTTCCTCTTTTTGGTATACAGGGTGTAACAAGACCCTTAACGAAGCCGTCAACCAAGCATTATGTACATCAAACTAAGTAACTTAACACAAAAATTATTGCTGGGAAACGACTTTTTTTTTGGGGTGAAAAATCACGTTTTACGGTAGGACTCAATGTAACGCAATCAAAACATTGTGCTGATGGATGGATTAAATAATACGAGGGTCTTGGAGGTGTTTACAGTAAGAATCTTACGTTAAAAACAATATGTATTTAAAAAATAACTTGTGAAAAAGTTGGAACTTTGACTCCCACCATCTTCGTAACTAGAAGGTTCCCAGATATGGTCTAGAACAAAAAACTGGAGGTCTTAGATTCATTTTTAAGGCATCCACAGGATTTGCCCGGTTAAGCAGTTGTTACTCCCTTTATATTAATGATCCCCATTTGTTTAAAAACCCACCAAAAATAGTGGTGTTGTTTGCTGACGATATTTCTTTCATATTTAAGATAGACGTGCCACAAATCTTGATGACGTAAATAACGCCCTACTGCAGGTCGGTAATTAGTTCACCACTAATAATTTTGTATTAATTGAAAAAAAAAACGAAGTGCATAAGATTTGTCAAAAGTAGTGATAGTGACATAGTATTGAATCAAGAGAAACTACAATTCGTCGAAAATACTGTTTTCCTGGGGATCACGCTCGACTCAAGGCTACAATGGGGTTCGCATATAACATCTCAGCAGCATATAGTTGAAGGGGCTTGCATTAAAAGTCCTCTTCTTGAATCCATGTTTATTAATTTTTGTATTACAAGTATTATTCTTGACACGCACGGCGTACATTTATTTTACGTGCTTCTTGACCTCGTCGCTTGCATCGGTTGATGCGAATTGCGAATGAATGGCGGGCGGCGCGCAGTGTTGCCAGATGACCGTTACCCCGCAGATAGTGATGAGCCGCGCGCGTCGTCGCACGCGGTACGGTTTTTATTATTAGTGCGGGTGCACACTATGGCGTGCACATAGTATTTCACTAAAGGGACAGGCTGCAGACTTCGAGTCTATATTTATTCTGCAGAAAAGAGCCATCAGTTATGATCCACGTATAATAGGCGCGATTCTCTAAGGAAACTGTTTAAGTAAATTAACATCATGACAGTACCTTGTCTATACATCTATGAAAACACCGTACGTAAGAAAAATTCTACATTTATTTAGTAAAGGAGGTAACAGAAACCACTATAATAATAAGAATAGGGACCAACTAGCTCAGCCAGGTTTTAGGTTTATCAAAGTAGACTCATCTTTCATTGGGTACTGTTTAAAATGTTACAATAAAATACCCCCACACGTTCAACAACTGAATGAGACGAAATTTAAATCTTGTTTATAACGCACACTATGTAGGCAAGCATATTATAAGTTGGGGGATTACATTGATGATAAAATGCTTGGCTCAATACTGGTCCTGCTCCTCAACCATAGCGGCAAACTAATTGATTACCATGTGAAGTTATTCTGGAAGCTGCAGAAGATTATAAAGATATCTTTGCATTGCATAGATTCAATCTGTTAGTATTATATAATTGCATACCACATGTGTGAGTACTATGTACTGTAAAGCTACCATTTACATTTAGTTATCTTTCATTGACTCGAATTTGCCCTAGCGGTGGAGAGTATGTCATGCTCACTCAAATGTCTAGCTGATGGTGGCGGGTGTGTCGGATCATTTAGTTCGCTTCAAAATGGTTGAGTGAATTTTGCTGATCCATGCGTCATGTTCGTGAACGGGAGCTGTCAGTTGGGACTGGTCATCTCTATGCTGCCACGGTTTATTTTAACTACTTTGTTTTTAAAAAAAAAAATCAAGTCAAAGGAGGTGTTTTTTTTTCGGCCAAAACATGTACCGAGGTACAAATTACTATTTAAACTCTTTCCAATATACTGTGTTATTAGCAGTATTTTAAATCCTTCAATATTCGATAGGTTAAGAAATAAAAGAATATGAAAAAACACTACCTCGAATCGTAACTGCGTTCAAAGAAACGTTCTTAACAGCGCTGGCGGCTGTCAAACTATTCCATCTGTCAAAATATTGAACTCTTTCGAGATCGGTCGTCTGACAAGGGCTAGAATAATCTGAATGACAATATTGACAACGACAACAACAAAAGGAATAAAATAGTAAATTATCGACCCTGGAGCACTGTCTTTTGGCTAGTAGCTAACCAAACGCAAAAAATAATCTGAAATGTGAAATAAATGTATTTTTTAAATTCTTGATCCCATAATATTTCACAAAAAAGTGTGCCGGGGAAAAATAACCTATCTTTAATACAAAACTAAATTCTAAAAAGCATATTTTTAGGTTTTCATACGTGTATAAAATGAAGTAACGAAACGCATCATCGGAGAAATGAATCACGAGATTGCCAGATTAAAATTCTTGGGTTGCAAGTTTTAGCATCTTTGATCGACAATTTCAGGTGGTACAAATGCATGAATAAATCCAATATATTTTTTTTCAGAATCTGCGATTTTTTTCCTATAACTTCGTACCTTTATTGTTAAGGTACATTGTTTGGCCACAATTGTATAGGGGAAAAAACACCTCCTTTAACTAGCAAGTATCACGCGACGTCGCGTGATGTACATCAGAGCGCCAGCACGCGACGTCGCGTGATGTGACAAGTAATGTGAGGAAAACAACCAAATTCCTAAACCGATTTTGATGAAATTTCTATAGGACCAATCGGGAAGCATATCCTTTCAGATGAACAAAGAATTTTTCAAATCGGTTTACAAATGACGGAGTTCTGAGGAAACAAACATTAAAAAAAAAATACAACCGAATTGAGAACCTCCTCCTTTTTGAAGAAAGTCGGTTAAAAAGCAGTAAGTAAAGTCCATAAAACGTACTTTTTAACAATAAATTTCATTTTTATTTGCAGTCACAGGGCGCCGCGAATCACAACTAACTTCAAGAGTTGAACAAGGATGCTTAAACTGCCATAGACAATATTTATAAAAGCGCAGGAGTTTTCGAAAAATGACGATTGTTCTAGGTACAACACTGTCCGTAACACAGGCTCCCTTACCATTAATGTAAATGATCCTGCTAACTACACTCCTACAAGCTGGACCATCAAATAAAAACATAATGAAAAGAGAGCACACGATTATTTTACCGTCTTCAACTTTTTAATGACGCAAATCGCACGTGTCGATCTGTTAACTATAAGATAATCATATTATTGTTCATGTGATGTTCAGCTGATTTAGCTAGGCGTGTTAAAGCGCATGTTCGCGGCGGACTGATCTGAACAATCTATAACACCACTTATATTATGATGAAACTATTAAATTACGTAATATTAACGTATTGAGAATAAAATATAAAGTGCTCAGGAAAATTCAACAAGGCAGGACATAGTACAATAAATTGTTAAATATAAATAAATACAAAGCAATCGTGCTACGTGCGGTGCACCGCGCGCCCGAAATCCGGAGAATAGCACAATCAGCTACCGAGTTTCACATAGTTCACACGCTATGACCCCACGCAACACTAGTGCGCTAAGTCACTAGCACGGCAACCTGTCACCGCTCAATTGTTAAATAAATATAATCAGTTCCGTTCCAACACAACAACAAAAGAAAACTCAGTCGATACAGGTTGTTCTCAGTATATTTAATTAATACGTAACATGTACCGCGGCACTATAGTGGTAGTGACCGCCTCCGGCCACTTTCTTTGTGCCGATGCCGGTGTCCGTCCGGCGGGCGCGGAGGCTGGAGCGGGAGCAGGGCCGGGAGCTCTCGACAACAAGTCTGTTACGAGCACGCTGCTCTATTAGCTCTTTTGTTCCGCTCCACGGCACGTATTCATTCCCATCATGATATTAAACAAAACCGACTTCTAAAAAAACACTAAAAAAGTCTAAAATAACTTTACTTTCGGAAGTCGGTGTCTTTGTTTGTATCGTTTTTGCCACCGACTTCCGAAAGTAAAGTTATTTTAGACTTTTTTAGTGTTTTTTTAGAAGTCGGTTTTGTTTTCGCAGAAAGTTTTTTTTATTTTACCCTTTTTAGTTGTAGTATACCACACAAATTCTTGTCATGAATTAGTGTTTTATATTGTAACTAGAAGTTAGTTAAAGTATTCGTCAAGACGAATCATACGAACCCAAACTACAACCGAATTGAGAACCTCCTCCTTTTTGAAGAAAGTCGGTTAAAAACAAGAAATAGAGGAACAGGATTTTTGACGCTGTTACTTTTCTTTTTACTAAGTACATTCTCGTGAGATGTACTCGTACAGTCAGACAGTAACAGACAACTGAACTGAACTGTTCCGGGAATCCGTTAATAACAAAGCATCCGAGTTTCCTCCGTGCCTCAGAAAACAAGTTATAGATTTTATTCAGTCATCTGTAGATCTTTGAAAGTAGTTAGGTTAAGTGGTTTGAGTGGTCAGCAGCCCGAAAGTGTGACAAGCAGTCTTCACAAGGAGTATCGTATTACCCAGCTAAGTACTCGCTCCATATAAAATACCAGTATTCAGCTGCATCCGGTAAAGACAGGAAGCTGACCACAACATAGTCTGGCAGGGTGATTGACTCGTTATAGTATAACACGGTTAAGACTTTGCTTATACTCACACAAAGACTGTGGCGTGCTGGAAGAAATTAATTTCTTAGGAAATAAGCAGTACCATTGTGCTCTTCATCTTAATGCAATGTCTTGTTAAGTGTTTTGTGTCTACATTAATAAATAAATGACCTTTTTTTGGGTTTTGCGTTTTTTAATAACCTTTTTTAATGTCATCTTTTTAGATAAGTAATGTGAAAGATTGCGCGGATGATTTAACTTTTAATTTTAACTTTTTACACGATTTGTCATTTCTTAATACTTTCAAACACATAAAATAATGTATATATTTTGTTAATCAGCATTTAAAACCCTTTATTTGGTACCCCACTTAACCCCATTAAGTAGGGTACCAAGTAAACGGTTTTAGGAAGAAAAAACAAATTCGACCCCCAATACAGTTATGGCAATGTTTGATGTGGCACTCGCGCCATCAAGACAAATCTAGCAACGGTAGCATCGTTTCATCCGTTAGGAGTTACGAGAGAACAAGGAACGGACATTCACACATACAGGTCAAACACAAGGTGGCAGCAGCTTCCTAATTTCACCTGCACAGTGCACATATCTAATTGAATATTTAAAAAAAACTGGTTTTACCTCAGCACCTCAAACAAGCAGGTTTTGCTGTTTACAGACAGTGAGCAAAATTCGATTTTGCTGCGAGCAGCGAGCGTGAGACAAAGTAACTTTTTTTTTAAGTACTGAGAACTGTGCAGGTCTACTCACAAAATTCGAAAGCTTTCAACTTCACTTTCACTTCGATACGAAAAAAGCGAGAGATAGAAACAAGTCGATTCGAAATTCGATTTTCAAATTCCATATCTAGTAGGCCCAAAAACAAAACAAACAATAAAACGTTCGGATACCGATACTGTAAATCGATAACCGTAATATTTTAAATCACGTGTTCAGGTTTTAAATGAAAAATTGTTATATTTCGATTAATTGAATTATATTTTTTATAATTAAATTTTGAAGAAAAAAATACGAAGTTTATCATGTATCTACTTATTTTTATAAATTTTTTACAATTTTTAATATTGAGACAGAATACCGCGAGTGTATTTCAGAACGCATTTAAAAAAAATTGCGGGATTCAAATTTTTATTGTTCTAATCTCTGTTACGCTAGCAATGATTAGGTCAAAGAACGCTAGCTACAAAGTACAATATTTGGACAATAAAGTAATAATAATAAATAAATATGAGTGAGTCCAGTGACGAATTCTGCTATTTAACACCCGAAGAATTGAAGCATAATGTAAAAAATAGTTTCCTGCCTGAAATGTCTCGTGAAAAATATCTAAAAACTTATTATATTTGAAGCGATGGAGACTTACAAAGGGTGCAAACACTTTTTCGGAGACTGTACTGTTATCGTACTTCATAGAATTATCACAAACTAGGCAACCATCTACAATGTGGAGTATTTAGTCAATGTTGAAAGCTACAATAAAAACAAACGATGACGTGCACATTGAAACCTATCCCAAACTTATAGCATTTTTTAAAAGAATGTTAGTAAGGCACAAATCCAAAAAGTCCAAAATATTTTTGCCCGCTACCATTACAAAGTTTCTTATTGAAGCTCTGGTTTGCAATTTTCTCGTTGCAAAAGTAACCCCCACCATCCATTTATTACTTTTACTATCTTCCCGTCACATTCCACTAGTAAGGAAGCCAAAATCTCAGCTAATATTCAAACTCAAATCGCTAACACACCAATATCGGTTCCAAACAAAACTGTTACTTTTAATTTGAAAAACTGCAATTATTTTACTTTTAACTTTTGATTTTTTGATATTGTTTTATTATATGGTGATGTGGTGGTTTAATTTTTACCATGTTGTTTTTTTTTTAGGTATATGTTCTCGCTGCTGAGGTGAAAAGTTGTATGTGTTACACGAGACCAAAGTTATTTTCATCTCGTGTCTTTGAATCCCTCGCTACGCTCAGGATTCTATTCGCTTACTCGGCATTCAAAATCAACACTCGTTTACGTCTCATGTCCGTTTTGTAGAAACAACAAACAACCTTTAAGGAAAGAGGCAAAGTAACGGTCGGCACTAGCAACTATACCTGTTGGTTAATGTCGAGTCAGTTGGAACTGATGCAGATCGACCTCGAGGCGGAGCACAACGGCAGCGTGGCAGCGAGGTGAAGAGAAAGTTATCCCGGTTCAAAGAAGCATTAACAGTTCTGTAGCTATTAGCAGCATTAACACTATACTTTAACGTTCATACGCAGAACTAACGCTGGAAAATCGCAATCGAAAATAAAAAAATAATAATATATAAAGCCTTGTCCACAAATTGCGCGTGGGATGCGGGATGCCATTGTGTGCAGATTGCTTTAATGATTTAGAAGGTACATGATTGCTCACGTCAAAATAGAACCTTCGCAACTTCATTTCATGGAGAGCAGCGGTGGCCCAGTGGTGGCGGCCCCGACTTACGGACAGTAAGTCGTGGGTTCGAACCCAGGCAGGCGCATTACTTTGTGTAATTTATTTCACCACCACTGCTCTCAAAAAAGGTGAAGGAAAACATCGTGAGGAAACCGGCATGGCCTAGAACCAAAAATTCAAAGACATGTGACATCTACCAACCCGCACTGGGTCCGCGTGGTGGATTATAGCCCATTCCCTCTCATAAAGAGGAGGCCGAGTTCCCGGCAGTGGGAACATTAAAGGCTGATTATGCTATGCTTAACTTCGTACAAGTTATTTGACATAATCGGCGCGAGCGAATTTCCCCCCGCATCCAGCGCGAGATTCGCTTCTGTTTGGTTAGAGATTAAAACCTCAACCTAATTATTTCTCAGGGATCACAAGTTTAGATTACACGTGTCCAACCGTTTGTAAACATCGTCAGACCTGTGAACATGTTCCAGTAGTTCCTTAATCCGGTATTCAGGAAGACAAACAGGCGAGCACCGAGCACGTATCGGAAGGACCGGGAGCCGACCCGGACCCAACTACATAACTAGGAGCCATCCCTTACGGACTCGATACATTCAGAGTAACCAAACGGAAGAATATAAGAGCGCGGGGTATATGCTAATAATGTGGGATGTTTCCGGTTATATCATGTCACTGTAGGATCATTATAACTGCCTGTCAGTTTGATTAAATGTATTTGTGCCACTACACTACACTACTAACGAGCTAAACTATGAGCGCGTCTTTCCTGGACGGTTCATGCAAGTATCTTGAGTCCCTAACAAAACTTAGTAACGTCCCTAACTTGAAACGAAACAAGTTCCGGAACACTCCCGACTGGATTAACTGGCATCCTAATAAACTATATATTGTATCCTCTACCATGGGTATACACTACTACAGAGATACCGGTCCAAAACATCAAAAACATGTGTTTAGTAAATACACGATGTTACAAAACAAAAATATAACGAGTATAGTACACTGCTGTGGCGCTGTGTGACATTTCCCGTACCTAGCGATTATTTGTAATGTGTTCCGCACTACACTTCCGTTGCCTGTCTGCATTTTGTTGCTCTGTGGTTGATCAGAAGGGTTACTACGACGTCTTCAAGCAGGAGCAATGCCAGTGTGGGAAAGAGATGGCAGTAGATGACCTGTATTGCTCTGTCTCTTTCCCACACTGGAATTACTCCTGCTTTAAGACGTCGTGGTACGCCACCTGTACTTTTTTATTCCATCTACAGGGTGTGTTACATTAGGGTACTTACCTTTCAAGGGATGTTTCGGTGATAGGCTGTAAAGTTTAAGTGCTCGCTTTCATTACGCGCGGTATTCGCGTACTCCCTGCGGGCATGATATCATTCCGGGGTTACTGCGCCCACAGGTGGCAGGCAGGAGGTGGCTTAACAGACGTACATCATTACAGTCAAGGTGACCTTCTCACTCACCATACAAGTAAAGAGATGGGGTATCTATGCACATCAACACAGTAAGAACATTAACTATTAATCTGTGTGAACTCACATACATAACAATAAAAACTTTCTGCGGAAACAAAACCGACTTCTGTAAAAAACACTAAAAACGTCTAAAATAACTTTACTTTCGAAAGTCAGTGTCTTTGTTTGTATCTTTTTTGCCACCGACTTCAGAAAGTAAACTTATTTTAGACGTTTTTAGTGTTTTTTTTTTAGAAGTCGGTTTTGTTTTCCCAGAAAGTTTTTTTATTTTACCCTTTTTAATTGTAGTATACCACACAAATTCTTGTCATGAATTAGTTTTTACATTGTAACCTAGAAGTTAGTTTAAGTACTCGTCAAGACGAATCATACGAGCCCAAACTCGATGAGGTTTTGTCGTTTCATAACGATGTTCCTATGGCCACCGTCCAGCTCCATCACCAGACCCTGGGTACCATCTAGAGACAAAGTTTTCAACAAGATGAATTATACGAACCCAAACTTGATGTAGTTATGTCGTTTTAATGGAGTTCCTATGGCCACCTTCCAGCTCCATCATCAGACCCTGATTACCATTTAAGACTACAGTACTTGTCAAGACAAATCTAACGAGTCCAAACTCAACGGCGTTGCGTCGTTTTATTACAGAGTTCGTATGGCCACCTTCCAGCTCCATGTCATCATAATATTGCATTGTCTTGCGATATACACATGCCTGCAAAATTTCAGCTCAATCAGAAATCGGAAAGTGTGTCAAATTGAACTAGCAAGTATCACGCGACGTCGCGTGATGTACACCAGAGCGTCAGCACGCGACGTCGCGTGATGTGATAATTAACATGAGGAAAACAACCAAATTCCTAAACCGATTTTGATGAAATTTCTATGGGACCAATCGGGAAGCATATCCTTTCAGATAAAAAAAGAATTTTTCAAATCGGTTTACAAATGACGGAGTTCTGAGGTAACAAATATAAAAAATAAATACAAGCGAATTGAGAACCTCCTCCTTTTTGAAGAAAGTCGGTTAAAAATAACAGTTTAATAGTGTAACATTTCCTGCGCAATAACGCCACATGGAAAACTTGAAAGACGCTTAGAATACAGAAGTACCTACTTACTTCTCTATTTGAGTGAATATAAAAGATATCCATTAGGAAACTTTGTAATACTTTTCATTATCGGCTTTGTTTTACGTATTAATCCTGGATTTTCCTGAGATTCACTTCCCAACTTTTTTATTTTTTTATTTTCTGTGGCTTTCGTTTTTTTTTAGCCTTTTTAGTAATAGAATTCGATTATTATTTTTACTCACGACAGAATTATTTTTGCTAATATTGTTTGCTACGAAACTCATATATATTCTTGTTCATTTAAATACTTTATTCGCTCCCGTGTCACATCTGACTGTAGATAGCGTACAGAATAGACATGCAAACGTAATCTCCAAATGTAAATACGAGCTTGTGGAAGAATTCTTCTCATTACATGGAGTGATCCTTCCCCTCGCTCGCGTTAAGTTGGAGTGCAATTAATTACACGTCGAGAGCGCGACTCATTTCAGATGAAACGAGAAAGAATATAATAGTGTCGGCTGTGCGACTGTACGCGGAGAGGCGAATGTGCCATTGTCAACACTGTGAGCACTCCGAGTACTGCGTGGTCGCACGTCGCACGTACACATACGCGACACAGCAGAAACAATGTACTAAAGACACTTCTGTGTGTCCTCTTACTTCTCCTATAATTATAGGTAAACCCTCTACGCGCCTGTGTGCGTGCGTCAGCGAACAATGTAAGGAGTTAAATGTTTATATGTTACATAATCTGTGGCATTATAACATTGTTTATGTGGCTCGGCGAGTTTATGTGTCTCGTGGAGACACCGAGATGTACGGAGCTAGACAATACGCTTTGATTGCTGATATAAAGCGAATTGCTTTCTGTACTGGTGACATTAATTCGAGTAATGTACGTAGAAATTGAATATAACCTTTTATGTGCGCTACGTAAACAGCATTCGTATGTAATTGCTGAATAATGCCCGCCTTTATAGACCGCCACAGCGACCGGGGATCACGTGATCCTCAAATTAATGCGCAGCTTGGATTGTGGCGCGATGGATGGATCGGGGACGAGCAGGGAGCTAGCAGAGACTAGACGCAACAGCCGGCGACCTGCCACAGACCAGAGCCACAGATTTGGGAACGCCATTGTTTTATAACATAACATCACGCCTGAGATCCTCGAAGGGTTAGTCAGAGGTGTACGCTATAATACCGCTACTTTTTTTTGTATAAAAATTGTACTTACTTAGTTTCTTCAACTGTGTCTTCTTTCAACTGTGTAGTCTTCAAAGTTTCGGAATAAAGTGACATACACCGACGGACAGTCAGACAGAAAGACAGACAGACAGACATGGTGAATCTATAAGGGTTCCGTTATTGCCATTTGGCTACGGAACCCTAAAAAGTGTAAAATAAAAAACTTTCTACGAAAAAAAGAAGAAGTCTGTTTTTTTTTCGCATAAAGTTTTTTTTTTAAACTCCTCCCGACATTTCGTTTCACTGGCAGTTAATATTGAAAGAGATATTAATAAACTAAGGCACCAAAGTATCTTCTCCGTGTTGTAACGACTTGTATAAAATACAACAAAGAGTGGAGGTCCGCGGGAGCGAAGTTAAAACAAAAGTACTGTAAGCCTAAACTAAATCTCTTCTTTTTCGCGTCATTACTATAACAGTCCTCGAGACGAACAAACTCCAAACTCATTCATATATTGTAAGTCTTTAATTAAAAATTGTTAATTTTAGCTAAAAAAATTTTGTTTTCGCCTGGGTATTCATCAAATGACCCCTCCGACTCTGGGTGGAGCGGATGGGAGTGTACTGACTAAAATCCATCCATGTTCCTTCTTTTGCCCTTTGTGTTCCAGGGCCACGGTATCCCTTTCGAACAGTCCCGCAGCCCTAGCAGGCATCGGCCCTTTCGGACCCCTTCCCGTTTGCTGACTTCTCTCTCAGGCGCGCCTGGCACTCGAACACGCCAAGACTCGGCCTGTCATCATAAGGCGGACGGACGGCGAGCTAGCTAAAAATAAGCTTGAGGGACACAATATCACCATCTGCCTCATGCCTGGCTTTTCCCGAACTAAGTTAAGGTCGGCGTCCGGTGTAACCACCGGACCCAGCTGAATACCAGTATTTTACATGTAGCGACTGCCTATTTGACCTCCTCTGCATCAGAAAAATATCTGTATCGTTAAATTATGCAAAACTAGGTTTTCCTGTAAAATTGTCAGCACAGCCAATTAAGATAAGGTGGAAGCCGACGCGTCCGGCTTGCGTGCACCTTAAATTCGCGTCGTTATGGCTTTGGGACCGAATTCGGTTGCTTTGCGATCGCTATCTATGTCGAGACTGCAGGGCCTGGATGTGGCTACGAGTTTGGCGCCTTCGGTAGCGTCTATCACTTCCAGTTACGTGCAGATAACACGACGTTAAGTGCATCCTCATTTGACGCTGAACACTCCATGCACACTCTAGAGCCATGACTGTGTCTAGCATCATCTGCCTAGCCTTCTCCCAACTACGTTGGGCTCATACATCTACCTACTAAGTTTCAACTGTGTAGTCCTAATAGTTTCGGTTTATAAAGTGACTGTGACATATACGCACACACAGACAAACAGACTTGGTGAATCTTTATGGGTTCCGTTTTGTGCTATTCGGCTACGGAACCTAAAAAAAACACACTTTACTATCCACGACCCAGTTAGTACTGGGTAATACGATACCCCTTGGTAAGACTGGTTATCAGACTTTCTGGGCCACTGACTACCTGTAACGATTGTCAAAGATCTACAATTGACAGCCGTTCCAAGGCACGGAGGAACTCGGTATGTAATGGGCGGTCACCCATCCACAGGCGAATCTAGGCAAGCGCGGCTTAACCTAAAGATCGACCTGAGCGGCTGTCATTATTTTGCCACGAGCTCCTCGAGAGCCATATGTCAATAATATGTATTTATTGCAGCTCTACCTCCACTACCATTTTCCTCTAAATAAATAAAAAGTTTTTTTTTCCTCAAAGCAGTAAGCTGGTCGGCAGGAGTAGCGCGCACTGCTGCAACTTGTACAGTTGTGGGCTTAGCAAGCGGCACGTCTCGCCTCAAGTTGCGAGCATTAGAAATTAAATAAGGAGTGTGGCACGTGACGTGCTCGCCGTAGCCGTCCGGCACAACCCGGCCGGCACGTGCGCGCGTGTACAGCTTGCCTACCCTCGGAAATTGTTATTGTAGCAACTGTGCGATTAGCAGACTTCCCAATATAGCGAGTTTATCTAAACTCGCCTACTTAACTACAGAGTACAAAGTGCGGAGGAACATAGTTATAAGACATTCTTGCTGAGTTTTCTCACAGTACACACGTGACTGATCACTGTTCTGGTAATCAATCGGGTGTGTTATGGCCGCCACCTCACCTCAACCTTGACCAACGTGCCTCTCAAAGTTTTAAGTAGATACAAAAAGTCGATCGAAGTGAGACGATGTTGATCTAGCGTTTGATCTACGTTACATGGTGTATTGGTTTTGGCCCTAATACCTATCTCCAAAGCCTAGCTCTATAGACAAAACGTAAAGTTGAACATACCCTGTGTTAGTTCCTCAAGCTCAGAGTTTAGGGTCGAGCGAGTTGATCGGCTGACTGACGCCACGACTGCGATCTCTGTCGTTGCGACTTGCATCAAGCGACACGCACGTGTGACACTTGTTTCGTTATGGACTCTACACACCAAAGCCGCCGGGCATATTGGCGGATCGGCATATTGGCGGATCTCGTACGCATTCGGTTGTCATGCCGAGAGTCACGTCACGTCACAAGTGGTAACTTCTTTGTTTCTTTCTTCTTCAATCCCTGGCTACCAAGTGCTGAATGTAGCTCTTTTCCAAATCTCTCCACTTTTGGCGCTTTTTTGTCATGCATGGCTATCCAGTATCTTTGATGAGATCGTCAGTGATAACTTATGGCATACATATCCTAAGCAACTTCTATCATTTGTTTTCTCGAAACTCGCGTGTCGCTTGAGCGTTCAGCTCGTGGTGGGGGCGCCCAAATAACAAAGTAATCCCATATAAAAATACTATAAGTCTATCATTACTAATAACGTTCTTATAAAGGCATTGCGGTATACTATTTAACTTATAATAGAATTTGCCAAGCCCTAACATACTTAAGCGCATTAGTTTTTCTATCTCGGTCTTATAGTTAGCTACAAGACTAACTAATTTACTTATAAAGTTCTATAAAGTCCCTAATGAAGAGTAATTTCTAAGTATGGCGAACATTCATAAGAATTGATGAAATATTTTATTTACAACAATATTCTAATGTCCTATTTTTCAGAGGGGATTGTAAAAACTAACTAAATTGCGGTACATATTTACAGTAAAAATGACTTCCCCACAAGTTCATACACGTATTTACGATATATTTTTTGTAATTAATATTCTACAATAATACAAAATAATAGTAATAGAAACTTAAGTTATTATTAAGTTGTGACAAACTCAACAAAGAAAACCTCGGTTAAAATATACTTATAACCAATAACTAAGTTCGTTGCTAGTGCATTATAAACAAGATTGCTTTGGTAAGATACCTACGTCAGATGCTAACAAGAGCGTTTGTGCTTGTAATTGTGGAGTCTCAGATCATTATAGAAGCTATTGCGCTTCGTCAAGGATATTTGAGGGCTCAGTAACATTTAATAAGTTGATTATAAGATAGTTATAGAAATAAACTGCACGAACTGCATAACTGCGCCCAAATCATCCAGGCTTGTAGCGTATTATAAACCATTTATAAGTAAAAATAAAAGTAGTCTTGAGAGCGTTTTAACTACTGATTTTGCTAGTTGGGCGGTGCCTACACGAGGCCAGTGCTATCATCAGCCGCTTATCTGCGTTTTTTGCCTTTGTTGCGTCGTGTGTCGAGTTGTCCGCAATTAATAAGTTCGGCCTCAGTTTGTCTTGTACTGACTTGTATTGCTTGTTCAGTTCAACGAGTTAATAAGTTGCAAACTGATTGTTAAAATTATAATTCAAGTAGATATACTATTACACTATTAGTGTATATGCAGTGCTCAATGTTAAGCTTGGTTAGAGTTTCATAAACATGAGTTTCCAGCTTCGAGAGTAAAATAGAAAAGAAATATTTATCAAAACCAAGACAAATACAATATGGCGTTTCGCAAGGCAGTGTACTGGGTCCGCCACTTTGATATTTATAAATGATTTCCCGGAAGCAACAACCAACAAAATGGTTCTTTTTGCAGATGACAGTGCGGCTATTATAAAATGTACTGATCTAAATAATTTTAGAAAAGACATCAATACTTGCTTAAATAAAATAATAAATTGGCTCAATAATATTTGGTTATAAACCTGATTAAGACAAAAGTCATGCATTTTTATCAACGGTGTGAAAGCCCAAAGATGAAAATTTCCTTTAAGGGCTGCGATATTGAAGAAGCAGATAAAGCTAAGTTTTTAGGTATCGCAATTGATAATCAACTTACATGGAAACCTCACATAGAAAAACTAAAAAAACTTAGCAAATTCGCTTATGCTCTGTATCAACTTTCAAAGACAGTCAATAGGTAGTCAGGCTATTTTAACTACCTACTATGGAATAGTTGCCTCTGTTTTGCGGTATGCCATTATATTCTGGGGGCAGTCTACTGATAGAGAAATGGTGTTTAGGTTGCAAAAGCGAGCATTAGGTCAATGTGCGGCCTGAAGACGACTGATAGCTGTGTTCCCTATTTTAAGTCATTCAAATTTTAACATTGCCTTCTCTATATACATGTCGGAGACGGTCATTGGTACGGGCTTAAAATGAATCACAAGTACGCGGTGGTGACATCACGCGATCTACTTACAAATCTACCCACACCATAGCTTGCTTGTTACAGAGTCAAGATGGTAAACTCTGAGCCAGGACGACAGTCAGTCAGTGTCTGATCGCGGCCGAGTTAAGACCTCTTGGAACTGTACCCGATTCATTGTGCCCCGTGTTATTTTCTAAGTTGTAATCTCAAGTAATTCGTTAGTTTTGCTAGAAACAATGTATCGCTCAGTGTCTTTTCATAGCAAGAAACCCATCGTCTGCCCACATGACGTAGAAGCCTAGCGGAATAAATCCTGCCACTCCGACATACATATATTGGAAACGGCCTTGTTTGTGAAATGTACCGATGGAACGACCAATACGGACACAATACGTTAGTAAATGATGTCATGTGAAATGTAAAACTGCACTAAAGCAAAAAAGTTTTTTTGGTCCCCTCGCATTTATAATAAACTACCGAATATTATTTAAAAAAAATGACTGTATTAAAATTTAAAAGGGCGCATAGTGAAATTTAACTTATTACATGCTATTACACTGTTGACAGCTTTCTTAATGATGATTCACTTGCTGATTGACATAATATGTATTATTATGGTTTGACATTTATTTTTATTGTATTATGTTTTCAATTGAGTATGTTAAACTGAAACTGTATGACCACTATTTGCATGCCCATTGGACGGTAAAATGTGGAGAACTTGTGTTACGGACGACGCAGCTTATGTAAATGATGTATATAATATGATTTTAAGTATATAAGTTACGAAACAATGTTATTTAAGGTTTAGATATAAGTACCAATAAATCTTGATTTGATAGTAGGGATCATTACGAAATAATATAACAACATATAGTTAGGTTGGTTTCAATACCCCTTAGAACATGTAGGTAGCCAAACACGACATTTGTAAAGGCAGAGAGCACGATCCAGACAGGTCCGGACAAGTCAAAACCTGTCGAGATCACCGCCCGACACATCAAAACAAACACGCACTCTAAGCGGGTAAACGTGCTCTGCGCTTATTACGCTACCCACTACTTGCACCATGTGTAAAATGAATATAAAACGGGTGGCTTGTTGCAAAATTCGTAGTCGTCACTCAACAGTCAAGCAGCAAGCCAGCCCTGGGAATAAATAGGAAACAAGAAGTCTGAACCTGAAGTTTTATTTAGAAGAAATACAGTCCACCTTGACAGCTGGTCCTCCGAGCGCCGGATCAAGTTTGAAAAATCAAGATAAATTCAAGAATCAAGCTGGTCCTCCGAGCGCCGGATCAAGTTTGAAAAATCAAGATAAATTCAAGAATCAAGCATGAAAACTAGAAATGTTGCGGCCAAGGAAAGTGAATCGGAGTCGGGCTACGATAGTCGACGACCACGTACGTTCGTGGATCCGCCCAGGTCGCCGTCGACCATCGCGTCCGCGTTACCGCGCACTCCGTATAGTGCGCCCGCGGCTGGGACCGATCCCGCCGCCCCCGCGTTCGCGATCGCACCTCCCGCCACCGCCGCGGCAGGGAGGGTTGCGCCGACTATGTCCGACGGCGCGTCCGTTGCGCCGGCTCCACGCCTCGTACCGGCGAGTAGAGCCACCGCGACCGCGACCGCGTACGACTATGGCGAATCGCTCGCTACGCCATCCGCGTCGATCTACCCGACTACGACGACTGCCGCGCTACGAACCCAGGACTCGGCGCGAACTATGACAGCTGCACACGATGTCTCCGTTAGGGATACAGCAAGTACGATACGTTCTAGAAGATCGTTTAGTAGTGACGTGGCTCGAGTGAAGAAGGCAGAATATGAAGCACAGAAGAGGATCGCTGCGATACGGAACGAGCAACTAGAAATTGAAAAGACGCTCGTCAACAAGCGATTTGAATATGAAGTGTCGGCAATCGAGGCAGAGGCAGAGGCTCGTAAAGAGGGCTCCGTGCACAACAGTGATGACAGGGTGGACGAGTGGCTTCAAAGTATTGACCGAAGTCACCCCCGAGTCATGGAGCAGCCACGGGGGGAGCAACCCCCGCACCCCGCTACCGCCGCCGCCTGCATCGAACCCGCCACGTGTGTTGACGCCATCACGCCTGCCAGAAACGACCAAAGAAGACAACGATCGGCCTCACGCTCGCCAACCAGAGGGGAACGTCGAGTTGGTAGAGGAATTGAACAATTGGCCGACACACTGGACAAAATGATACGTGTACGCCCGCCGCCGTGACAAGTGACTGAACTACCTACGTTTACAGGTGCGGCCACTGAATGGATGCCTTTTAAGGCAGCGTACACGGATTCATCAAGTGTTTACAAGTTCACCGCCATCGAGAACTTAGCGAGACTGCGAAACTGCATCAAGGGTGAAGCAAGAGAAGCAGTGTCAGCGCTCCTGTGTACTGCGTCGGACCCACAAGTAATCATGAAGACGTTAGAACAGTACTACGGCAGGCCAGAAATACTCATGGATCGAGCAATGGAGGATCTAAAGAAACTACCTCGACTCACGAGCACGGCCAGTGACTTGAATTCGTTCGCAGTGAAGTTACAGAATATAGTGTGTGTGTTATCAAACATGGATAACCGCGGATATATATGGAACCCGATGTTAGTTCGTGAAGTGTTAGAAAAATTAAGCCCGCACATTAAATCAAGATGGTGCGATTACGCTTCTGAGGCTGTGGAATCGTCGCGTGAACCGGAAGTCGTGCTACTGTCCAGGTTCCTGATGCGAGAGGCTGACCGAGCTATGAGATACGCCTTCACAAATACGACACCCGCACCTGCACCGAAGAAAGAAACAAAAAATACATCGCAAACCAACATAAAGAAAAAGGCGGGCCGAGAAATAGTCTACACAACATCGGAAAAAGATGAAGAAAGAAAGCAAGAGTGTTTGTGTTGTGGCGGTGACCACGAAGTACCTAAATGTGCGAAATTCCTAAAGATGAGTGTCGACGAACGATGGGAGTGGGCACGCAACGGAAGAGTGTGTTTCAAGTGTGTGACGAGGCGCCATCGACGTGAACATTGCCGAGCGAAGCGATGCGGCAAGGAAACATGCAGCCGCCCACATCACGCGTTGCTGCACAAGGAACGAGACACAAAGGAAGCACCACCGTGTGAGAAACCAGAAAAGGTGGTCGACGTCGAGAAACAACACTCCAAAGAATCTGTGATGACCGTCTCAGCGCCAAGCAACACGTCACAGCGCGTACTGTTGAAGATGTGTCCAGTTATATTAAAAGGGCCCGGCGGACAAGTATCAACGTTCGCGCTAATGGATGAAGGCTCAACAACATCACTCGTCGACGAAGAATTGACTCGCCGTATACAAGTGAGCGGCCCGGTCTCCACTCTACGTATACAAGGCGTGACTTCGCAGCAACATGAAGAATGCAGTCAGGAAGTCAAGCTACAAATACGAGGCCAAAGCGGTGACTTTCAAGAGCTACGCGCACGAACAATGAAGGACCTGCGACTTCATGGACAGACGGTGGACAGGTCAACTTTGATGAATTATCCACACCTCCAGGACATGCGAAGAGACGCATTCTTTGAAGAAGCCACACTTAAGGTACTAATAGGTGCCGACAACTGGCACTTAATAGTCACACGCGAACTACGCATGGGAAAGAAGAACGAACCCGCGGCTTCGTACACTCAGTTGGGATGGGTGATCCATGGGACAGCACCGCGCGCTACGTTGAAGAAACAAGAGGGGCAACTAGTGCTACATCTACGCGACGTGTCTGCGGTAAGACAGACAGATGATGTGCGTCGGGTAGAAGAGCTGGTGAAGTCGCACTTCAAGATCGATGCCCTAGGAGTTTCTTTGGCAAGGAAGGTCAAGCCAGAAGATCAAAAGGCGATTGACGCAGTGCAAAGTACCATGAGGAAAGTCAACGATCACTTCGAAGTCGGGTTACCATGGCGTGATGAAGATGCTCTAATGCCCAACAACTACAGCTGTGCTATTAGAAGATTGAAAACGATTGAAAAGAAGATGGATTCATCACCACACTTCGCAGCACAGTACTGCGCTCTGGTTAAGAACCTACTAGACAAAGGGTACGCTCAGGAGTGCAACGGAAGGGAAGAACAGAGCAAGAAGGTGTGGTACCTGCCACACTTCCCGGTCGTGAATCCAAATAAGCCGGGAAAGATGCGCATGGTGTTCGACGCTGCGCATCGATACAGTGGAGTGTGCCTGAACGACTACCTACTGGAAGGACCTGATCTCCTGAAAACACTGCCTGGGATCTTGTTCAGATTCAGAGAGCGACCGGTGGCCGTCACAGCGGACATACAAGAAATGTTTCTCCAGGAGAAAATAAGAGAGCAGGACCAAGCTGCACAGATGTTCCTCTGGCGAGAAAGTGAACGAGCGGAGCCACCAAAGAAGTACAAAATGACCTCAATGATCTTCGGAGCCTCATGTTCACCCTTCATCGCACACTCCGTACGAGACGCCAACGCAAGACTATACTCCGAGGAACATCCCGACGCCGTGCAAGCTGTAACATCAAGCCACTACATGGATGACTACGTAGACAGTTTCGCAACCGAAAATGAAGCCATCAAGACAGCGCGTCAAGTCATGAAGATACATCAGAACGCCCACTTCAACTTGAGGGGTTGGTGCTCAAACAGACGCGACGTAGTCAAGAACATCACGCTGGAGAAGCAGGCACATGACACAGAAGTAAGACTCGGACAAAGGGAAGAAAACACAGACAAGACATTGGGATTATTATGGCAGACAGGCTCCGACGAGCTAGGTTTCAACACAGGACTAAGTCGACTGTCACCCGAGGTGAAAACCAGAGACAGAGCGCCGACGAAACGAGAAGCCCTCGGAGCCGTAATGGCAGTCTATGACCCTCTGGGACTCATTAGCCACTTCACAGTCACCGGAAAGATCCTGCTTCAGAACCTGTGGAGGCACGGCATAGGATGGGACGAGACGCTCCCTGAAGAAGACGCGCAGCACTTCGAAGAATGGATGCAAAGCCTGAACGAGGTAACGAAGCTGCGCATCCCCAGGTGCTACGACAGGGGCCCGGAAGACATCGTGGAGCTCCATATCTTCTGCGACGCGAGTGAACAGGCTTACGCTGCGACAACCTACTGGAGAATCCAGAAGCCGAAAGAAAAGGTCAAAGGTGACACGACTGACGACGAAGCAACATACGCCGTAGTGGAAGAACCAAGAGAGCACCCTTCTCACCTACCCGACATAAGAAGATTCTCTTCGTATGAGAAACTGCTACGAGCGACAGCTATGCCCTTCCTTTTCAAAGAAAAATGTAAGGACAGGACCAGCCAGCTGACCGTCGACCTAATAGAGAGGGCCGAGAAAATATGGCTAAAACAAGCACAGCTCGAAGACTACGCAGAAGAGATCCAGCTCCTCGAGAAGGGGAAGCCGGTACCCAGATCAAGCAGTCTATACAAGTTAGACCCATACATTGAAGATCAAGTCCTTAAGGTTAGAGGAAGGATTGGACGCGCGACGGTCATAGACACACAGAAGACACCGGTGATTCTACACGGCAAACACCCATTCACGCGCCTGCTGGTGGAAGACGCACATCGTCGAGCTGGTCACGCCAACAACGAACGCGTGATCAACAACTTGAGACAGCGATACTGGGTGGTCAACCTACGCCCTACGGTGCGAGCTATTGCACAGCGATGCCAGCTCTGCCGCATCAGAAAGGCTGCGCCAGTGAAACCAACTACGGGAGACTTACCTGTTGAACGACTGACGAAGACACAGCGACCCTTCACTCACTGCGGCATCGACTACTTTGGACCAATGACGGTAGTCATAGGAAGAAGACATTACATCAAAAGGCGCTGAAAGAAGAAGTATTGCTGACGCTGCTGACAGAGGCCGAGCACTCTATAAACGCCCGGCCTCTCACCCATGTCTCTGTCGATCCTAGGGATCCGGAGGCCCTTACACCCAACCACTTCCTCATCGGGATCTCCTCAGGCCTTCCCCGCACTGGGCCTTGTGAGGAGGCCAGCCGCAAGCAATGGAGAGCTGCCCAAGCGCTCGCCGACCACTTCTGGCGGCGCTGGGTGGACGAGTATCTACCTACGTTGGTGCCTTGAGGGGCGTCAGATGATCAACGGCGGCCCCTTCACATTGGTGACCTGGTCATCATCATCGACTCCACGTTACCAAGAGGGACGTGGCCCCGAGGCGTCGTGGAAGCAGTCTACGCGGGTCCAGATGGCAAGGTGCGGTCAGCTGACGTCAGAACCACGGCGGGCATCCTACGGCGTCCAGTCACAAAGCTCGCCGTCCTCTGCGTGGAAGATTAGGCTACGGTAGCCCTGCGCCGGGGGGAGGATGTTACGGACGACGCAGCTTATGTAAATGATGTATATAATATGATTTTAAGTATATAAGTTACGAAACAATGTTATTTAAGGTTTAGATATAAGTACCAATAAATCTTGATTTGATAGTAGGGATCATTACGAAATAATATAACAACATATAGTTAGGTTGGTTTCAATACCCCTTAGAACATGTAGGTAGCCAAACACGACATTTGTAAAGGCAGAGAGCACGATCCAGACAGGTCCGGACAAGTCAAAACCTGTCGAGATCACCGCCCGACACATCAAAACAAACACGCACTCTAAGCGGGTAAACGTGCTCTGCGCTTATTACGCTACCCACTACTTGCACCATGTGTAAAATGAATATAAAACGGGTGGCTTGTTGCAAAATTCGTAGTCGTCACTCAACAGTCAAGCAGCAAGCCAGCCCTGGGAATAAATAGGAAACAAGAAGTCTGAACCTGAAGTTTTATTTTATTTAGAAGAAATACAGTCCACCTTGACAACTTGGTTATAAATATGAAACATCTATGTATCTTTTACCCATGTTTGCAAAGAAATTAATGATTTGATTTGCTTCCAAAATATGAAAACATCGTCAACTCGTGGCCAAGTTGGGAACTTTGTGCATTGTTTATTTATACAGACAATCACAGAATACAGACATCTTGTTTTGACATACCCGTTCATACCGACTTACTTCTGTGCGATCTGACTGTCGTATAAATGGGCCTGCGTCTGTGTTGATGGAACTCAGATATCTTCAAATTTATGTTTCTAGGACATGAATGTATCCTCACGATGATTTCCTTTACCATTTTGAGCATCGGTGATAAAATAATCTACATATAAAGTACCTTGCCTAGGTTCGAACCCACGACTTACAACTCGCAGTCGCAGCTGTAACCAACCACAGGGCGTCCGCTGCTACAAATAAAACTTCATCAAATTGGTACTCACGCTAAACCACGTCGCTAGCGGCTACAGTTAATTGCACGGAACATAAATAAGCTCGCTCTGAGCCCGCTTTAGACGTAAGACGTGACGCTCAACTTAAAGTAAATAGTTTTCATTCAATTACATCACAAGCGGTTTTAATTCACCGCCGTGCACTGTTCGGATCAACCTCACCTTAATTACTCTCCATCACTGTAAGTTAACTCAGAAGAAACGCTATTTTTATTTATTTTAAAATTTATTAAGGTAATAAATTGTGGTGTTGTTTTTGAATTTGAATAAAACAAACGAAGGTAAGATATAATACGTTTTGGAATTGGGATTTTGAGATCATGAGAAATTCTACTTTAGCGTTACTATAAAATATAATAATATATATATTTTACGGGCTACATTAAAGGAAGGAATCACCTGAAGCACAAAGTACTCAACTTCAAGTTCTCAATTCAATTACCGCGTGGAAGAGTGTACGATACGAACCATGTTTCTAGTATATTTGTATTAAATATAATACGTAACGGACACGGACAGTACCGACAGACAACTGACCCTTTCAAAATTTAACGCAATAGTGGCATCAAAATTATAGAAAAAAGCTCTCTTCGTCTCCTTGGGTCTCCGATCTTTGAAAATTCTTTTCCCGATTTTATCGAGGAAAAAATTCAGAACTACAATGATGTTTCGGAAAAAATGCTCCAAATTAAAATACATTCGGCCATCACAATAGTTCGTTACTGCTGTTTTGGCCCAAAGTCAATATATTTCCTTCGTGCTTCCCCTTTATGGAAACACACTCACCTTTTGGATAAAATGCATCCCACCAAAAACATTTTCATGTAAAATGTTGTCAAGACGAGACCATAATATGGCTCGGGATGTCAAAAAGTTATCATAGCCATATGGTCTCGTCTTGGCAACATTTCACATGAAATTGTTTTTGGTGGGATTTCACTTCTTTTTGTAAGAAGCTCTTATTTTCTTCAAAGTTTTTAGATTTTTTTTTGTTGTTCTTGTACTAATATTAGCTTACATACCAAATTTCAGCTTTCTAGGACTCCAGGTCAACAGTGAGTCAGTGACGAAATCAGAGTTTTTTTAGTTATAAATAAAATCTAAAGTTTAAGAGCTATTCAATTGAAACTTTATTTGTACAATAAGTCTACTTTTGACATCATATCCTAAGAATTTTGTTTATCTGATATAATTTCAGTCCAAGTTAAGAGGGTTAAAAAAAAACGAGGAAATGCTTCGAGAAAAGGTAGGTAGTGCGCTTCGCTAGGCTCGTCTTGGCGGGGCCGTACCGTGCCCCCAGATCAAATTATGCAGACATACTTTATCATCAATTTTACATGTGGCTTTGGATGACCGAGCTTGGGCACAAGCTACTCTTCCCATTCGTATGGGAGGCAAAAATTCCAGTATTAGTTTACCGGCTTTCATATCCTCGGTCCACGGCACTAAGATATTAATCAGGAGTATCCTGGTTTCCACACTGATTGATTTTGATGTGCCGTACTTCTCCGAGGCTATCGATGCCCGAATACTGAAGAACCCGCCGACCATCCATTTTTCCAGAGACGATGGGACCAGCTCGACGCTCTGCAGAGTAGTTCAAAATAATCTGCTGAACACGTCTGCTACTACTGCTGAACTCGCGCGCCTGCTGGCTGTGGGTGAGAGGGAGTCGGGTCTTTGGCTTCACGCACTGCCGTCGTCGAGCATAGGCACATTGTTCGACGACACGACCTTCCGCCTCACTGCTTCTTTACTCCTTGGTGCGCCTGCTGTTCTTCTCATCGCTGTCATTGAGGTGAAGCTGTCAACGACCTCTGTCACCACGAAATGTCATGCTACCGAAGTGCGGACCGTTTTGCATGGCACACGAACGCGACGATGGCAAAAGACCGGATGGCATGTTTTTTTTACCTGGAAGATGGTTAGGACTTTAGTGTGGGACGCAACATGCGTCGATACTCTTGCGCCATCACATCTTCCAAGCTCATCGTGCTGTGCTGGCGCTGCCGCTGCGGCTGCAGAGGACCTCAAGCGTCGTCAATATAGAGCCCTTTGTGGAAACTATATTTTCGAGCAATTTGGGATTGAAACCGAGGTCCGAGTGCTCATAGCCTGTTTAAAGTAATTTCGAAACGCCCAGTTGACGCTTCCCGTGACCAGAGGCTAAGTGTTGACATACAACGTGGCAACGCCGCCAGTCTATTGGGAACATTACCAGCTGACAGCGTTGGCTTGGAGTCTTGATGCCCTTTTATAGTTTGTCGTTAGTTTATTTAATAGTTTTGAATTAATGAGACTGTCTGTCACGCACTCCTAATTATAAAGCAAATATCTTAGTTTTGTTTTGACAGTCTGACAAGTTCCGTAATTAATAACGAAATTTTCTTTCTTTTGAATTGTAAAACAATATTCGACACAAGGTCTGGCCGACAGGTAAATGTAATATTTCAAAGAATTCCTATGAAACGTTAAAATATCCGATTTCTACGCGTAACGCACAATAACAGAGCAACATCTGGTCGCGATATACCACGGTCAAAGCATCCTAACGGATCCTTAAAACCATTGAGACGTTTGCACAAAAACCGCAATAAAACAATTCTGTGAAACTGTGGGAAGACAAGCCAAGCGTGGTGTTTTGGAGAAAGGCTGGGGATGGACAAAGAGGAGTGAACTCATGACAGTCGGTCTTACACCGCTACAGGGTCCGGTTGTCACGTTCACCAGTTCGAAAGAACTGCTGACAAGTCATGTCAAGTTGTATAGAAAGAGCTTTGTCGAGTCTTGATACACTAGAGATAGTATTGCCATGCTAGGGGGGCAGGTGTAGATGTGAAGTATAGTGTAGTCACGACTGACCAATTACCTATTACTAGCGTAAGGGTTAATTACACGGTGGAGCACACTGTGCAGGTCTGCTCCGCTTGGGCGGAGCAACGCCGTGTCCTCGTAGCGGCGATCGGCGGCGGCGACCTCTCGCGTCCGGCCCTGGTTCAATCCATGGTCCGGAGCGAGACGGAATGGGACGCCGTCACCTCCTTCTGCGAAGCAGTCATGCTAGCGAAGGAGGTGGCGGGACGTGAGAGGGAGAGAACTTCACGTCCCAGCCGCCGCGGGAGACGCACCAGGCGTCGGGGGCCACGTGGTGGCCCCCGGCCACCGTAGACGCGGGCCTGTGGACGGTGAGCTATGGGCTAGCTCGCCGTCCGTCCGTCTTATGACGACAGGCCGTGTCGACGGCGCGTTCGTGTTCCACGCGCGCCTCAAAGAGAGTCAGCAAACAGGAAGGGGTCCGTAAGGGCCGACGCCTGCCAGGGTTGCGGGACTGTTCGAAAGAGATACCGCGGCCCTGGAACACAAAGGGCAAAGGAAGGAACATGGATGGGTTTTAGTCAGTAGAAGTCTGACACTCCCTCCTGCTCAGCCCAGAGCGGGAGGGGTTATTTGATGATTTCCCATCGGTAAAAAAAAAAAAAACAAAAAAAAAAAAAAAAAAAAAAAGGGTTATTTACAAGAACTATTGGTTGCTATAAAAATATACTTTGCATCTCCCAGTTACGTTTTCCCCTTTTGAAACCACTTTCAATATATTTAATTAAATAAGAATTCCCTATACGATGATACGAGGCATTGGCCTTCTTCATGTTAAGGAATTCAGTCCTCTTAGTCGGTGGGAAGGCGACCAGTCTGGAAGGAACCTTACAGGGCCGTGCGGATGGTGGGGCGTGGCCTTTTCCCCTTCGGGAGAAACCGACCTCAATACTAATACTATTTAGGAAAAACGAAAATTGCCTAGAGTAATATAGGAACAGTCACATTAAAAATGTATAAATCGTTAGTTTACTCGACTTAATTGACAAAAATATTGTATTAATGATTTACACCTTTGGGTGGATTATTCATTTCGAGGTATACGTAACGACACCTTCGTCTCAGATACATAAATGCCTAAAAATGTTCACATAGTTTCAGCTACTCAGCAATTGGCCTTCATAGGTATAGTATTCGACTGAAGTAGCTGTATTACACTATAGTGACCTACAAAAGACTGCCACATTCGAAAAAAATGTAAGGATTGGCACTTCTGTTGCTAATTTTAGGTGAGCTCGTAGCTACAAGGAATTCTAATAGAGACACACTTTCTGAATCAACCGAGTGGAATAACCGTCAAGAAGAAGACTTTCAACTGGAGATTACACTATTGTTGTACTGCTTTTATTAATATCTGTTAATTCAACAAAATAAAAGACAGAACTTTACCTACAGCAATCTGTTCAACGACTGTGTTGGAGTCGGCTATCAGTATATCTGACCTGACCAGATGCTGCTGAATACTAAGATGGAGCAAGTACTTAACTAGGTGATACGATACTCCTTGGAAAGACTGGTTGTCAGATTTTCAGGCTTCTGACTATCCCTCAGGACTGTCAAAGATATATAAATGCCAAACAACTTAGTGTACTTTCCGTAGCACGGTAAAATTGAAAATAATGATTGAATTTAATACTTCTATAGTTCGGATATACTATTTTTCGCTAGTAGTCGTTTTCGGGGGTGTATCCGAGCCGTTCGGTGATCCGGAACGCTTCCGACGAATTTAATTTACATTTAATTGTTTTATTTTTATGAAAAAGCTCGGCTTGTATTTACGCAACTAGATGCTAAGTCTTGTGAGCGAGTAATATTACAACTTAATCATTGTTCAAAAAATAATTTGTTATATTTTAAAATATGAAATTACGTAGTATTTTAATAATCAAATGCATAAGCTCGTAGCTAAATATTAACGGTTAAGCCGTGCTTGCCGGGGTTGGTCCGTGGATGGGTGACCAGTGACCACCCATAACGAGTTACCTCTGTGCCTCGTAAAGCACGTTAAGCTGTTGGCGTTGGCTGTTCCCGGCTGTCATTTGTATCACTCTCTATTAAAAAAAACGCATCAAAATCTGTTGCGTAGCTTTAAAGATCCAAGCATACATAGTGACAGACAGCGGGAAGCGACTTTTTTATACTGCCTATGTAGTGATAACTTATGGCTATTGGTTGTCAAGAAAATTTTAACTATGGTACATCCACATAGTCATCTATTTAGGTGAATAACTCTGAACGGACTGCGAATTAGCAAAAGTTGTCATTGAAAAGTTCTCTCCAATGGTGTATAATTTTGTTATTGCTATTGGTCACCCAGAAAATCATAATTTTGGTGCTCAGATAGTCACCTATCTATGTCAATAACTCCGAACGAAAACGAATTGGTGAAAGTCGTGTTACTGGCAAAATTCTTCTTCTAAAGCTTTATGCAATGTATAATATGTTATTTCTATTGGTTACCCAGAAAACCTTAATTGGTTGCCAAAAAAAATCTTAACTTCGTTGTCCAACTAGTAACTTATTTAGCTCAATAACTCCGAACGGACTACGAATTGCCAAAAGTCGTGTTAGTAGCCAAGGTTTTCCTTAAAAAGCTATTTTCAACTAAGTGTATCTTATGGCTATTGGACCTTGGCGCAGATGCCCATACTTCGAAGCCCATTCTCCAAACCAGAGCGTACAAACGTAATACTTGTGAATATTACATATTACAAAATATTTTTGCAACATGTTTTCATCGTAAAAAACGCATTGCGGCAAGGACAACATAGGATACAACAGCAAGCGAAATGAACTCGGCACTTGTGGCACCCCAGGTCGGACAGGTTAGGTTCGAAGGCGGTGGCAGGGTCTAGAGAGCGAGCGAAGCGAGCAAACTAAGACTCTGTGATCCACTTTGTTTAAGGTTTCACTTTTAAATACCTTGCCGTTTTTGCTTGTTACGTTGTTTTTTTTGGTACTCAATATTTACCTGTGAGCATGCGTTGTAAAAAAAAAAAAAAAAAATAGAAACCAGGGCCGTCCTAAAGCTCGTTGGGTCGACGACATCGTCAAAGTCGCGGGAAACACCTGGATAAGGGACGCACGGAACCGGGAAGTGTGGCAGAAAAAAGGGGAGGCCGGTGATTCCGGGCTGATATGATGATGATGATGCGTTGTAAATTCTGAGGTTTCCAATATTGATCTCAATGGTTTACAAGTGAAATGTTCATTGTAGTTTGTACAAATGACTTCGGCTTGCGATTTATAGAAGGAGTCATTCCCTTCATCTGTACTTCGTCACTGGACTCTTTGGTAACACTTTCTGACGATAAATCACTTATCAAACCCCTATTAAACAGGTTTTCATAATAAATTAGATCCATCATAACGTAAATAAGTTGCGATTCTAAATGTCATTCAATTGAACGTCAGTTACTGATAGTTAGAGGCGACATCTAGCAGTTGCTGATTCGCAGTTGTAGTTTTAATCGATAATAATTAATGTTAACATATTGATTAGAAACCATCGAACTAATCTCATAAAGACCAATCCTTAATAATTTTCAGCTTTTGGTTAAAATACTTAATAAACGGAAGTGACATTATTTTTTCACTATAAACTTTATTCTAGAACTTTCAAGGAGCACACAATCCATATTTAATCTGTGGTGTGTGACTTAGGATGGCTAGGTTATACATTCTCAATTCGCCGAAAGTATCAAGGGAAAAGTTACGCCACTCAAGACAAACATTAGTGTTAGAAATGAGAAATAATGAGTTTGTCAGCTCGGCCCCTGAAAATTGTTATTTTTTCAGAGTATAAACGTCGTGTTTGACAGTTGTTAGGGATTTTCAAGAGTTGAATATCTTGGTGTATAGAATAGAATAGAATAGAATAGAATAAACATTTATTCGCTAATGGACAGCAGCAACACAATAGAGCAGCACATACATATACATATACTAACAAACAGCTTAACAATTACTTAATTAAAACAGCTCAACTGCGCTGAGCATGCCCATAACGAAAGGGTCACCTACTCAGCATATGCTGGGTGTAAAACACTCAGCGCTGGTTTTCAGTAGGCCCCCCGCAGTGACACACGGATGAGGGTAGTAGGTAGTAAATAAATAACGTTATTCTATTAAATGGGCATTTCTAAGTGTGTAATAAATAAATAACATAAAATAAAACATAATTATATATATATACACTATTAATAGAACACGAAAATACCTGCCAAATAAATAAGAACTTATCCGAACACGAAACACAGTTGATTGACATGACGCACTTCGCGCGGCCGATGCCGCATCGACCTATGCATTTTTAAGTTGCAATACCGCCATATCATTTAGTGAGAGTGAGACTACTGCCTAGTTAATAGGTATTATTTTATTGAGCTAAATAAAACAAAAAATAATAATACTTCCGAGAAAGTGTACAGTGCCTGTAGACTAATAATACTGCGAGCATTGAGTTCAAAAACAAAAATTAGTTTTTACACTGGAATTTGGAATTACAATGGAAGTCGGAGCAAAAGGATGATTGTACAAATGTAACGGTGTGTATGTATGTGTGATTGTACACACACATGGATTTTGGCGATCGCAGACAACGGATTTACCCCCGCCGCGCATCTACCCACATTATCTTCCGGTGAGTTTCAATGAAATAAATTCGAAATAAAAATAAAAATAAACACATACTTATTTAAAATTTTGGTGATTACTATGGTGATTAATGATTCAAAATAAAAAATATAAAATAGTAAATAGCTAGATAATAATTAGATTATTAAATTAGATAAACGATTTGTCAAAATTTATATCATTAAATTCAATTTGTGAATGAATTATAAATGTCTTAAGCCTTAACTTAAATGTATTTATATTGTTTAGGTCCCTAATTGGTGGAGGAATATTATTCCAACATTTCGAGGCTGCATACCGGAAGCTTCCTCTTCCTTCCTGTGTAGTGATTTTGTCATCAGTGCTCCTATAATTTTTACCTGAACCAGGGGAGATTTTCTAGGTGCTCCGCCTAATTCCGGTTTGGTGGGATGACAGGACACTAGAAGGTCACTGGCGTCTATTTGCCATCGATCACGCTTGAAATAAGCTACAAACTTTATCCCACGTTTTCAAAGGATTCCATGTGTTGAAAAGATTCGCCATACTCTAGGCGGACCCGTTCTCCAGCCGGTCGGATCTTGCATTCAAGTGTTTTCACCATTCATCAACCGTGAGTCAACTCGAGAGATTCGTCCAGCCGCCAGGATCTAGAGGCGCCTCTGGGGCCTGGACGTGAGATCCGTTCCTCGAGTCCACTCAAAGCCTCCTATGGAGACGACTGTGCGGTGGCAGAGTCCGCCTAGTGAATTAGCGCAGTCGGGACGGTTTTTTTTTATTACATAAACTTTAACTTAAATTCTACCGGTTCATATTAGAACCAGAGTATCACCTGTCCAGTTTTCGAAATCAGAAGCTGGCCTTCAACTTCATTTTCAAGGACCCCGAGTTCGACACCTACGCTTCACTGGAGGAGTGTTTAATATTTTCGTCGGCTCAGGGATCCGGGACTCTTCAAGTCCCTGGCGCCCCATTTAGTAATAAATTAGTATTATTTAGTATTATATTCATTAATAACTGGAAGGTTGTACCTTGGTATTTTAGACTTTGAATTAATTTGAAACTTTAAAAAGGAACAGTACTGGGTTTATCTCCAACCCCCCACAACCATAGTTCTACCGACTGGAATAACGCTGGCTGACATTAACCTTTTTTATATTTATTTAAAGTTAGATTATTACTGTGTAAATAAACTTATGTTGTTTGAGACAGTTTGTTGTTTCTTTGTATGTCAATACCAACCCACTTTACATCTGGGCTTTTGTTCCTTCAAAAATGAACTACACAGTTTATTGTGCGCTAGTTATTATTAAATATCCGTTCATAAAAAAGCTCTGCTTTTCAATCAATGCGTCACAAATTGAAATTGTTGCTAAAATAATAATAATTATTTTGCTGTGAGATCAGTAACTATTTTGCTGTGCAATCAAATCAGTATTTTTGATTAGGATTGGGATTGTTTTAGTTAGTTTTTTTGATTTGCAGTTAAATACTAGCGTAAAATAAATCTAAAAAAATTTCTTCTTGTTTTCGGAAATTTATATACCTACCTATTATTATGTACATAAATTAATACTAATACAAATAAAATAAACTAATAAATATTTTAACAAATACTAAAATAAAAAAACGAGAAATAATAATTACCATGACTAGGCTTGGAATCGTATTACCTAGTACTAACTGGGTTGTGGGGGTCAGAAAGGCAGTCGCTCAAAGTAAGATACTGGTATTCAGCTGCATCCGGTTAGACTGGAACCCCAACATAGTTGGGAAAAGGCTAGGCCTATGATGATGTTTATGCTAATCATGGATTAGTGGAACTTTTTAAATAATTTCAATTTTGTTAACATGCAAATAATGTAGTGAACTGTAATATTGATAATACGCAGTGCCGCGGGCCAGGCGGCAGTGAGTAGCGACACCCGCCTCAGAAGCTCCGGTTCATAATTAAATCAAGCTTTTATTAAGTCTTTGCTTACAATGTGACAAAGCGCTTAGAGCCTTTGCACACCACGTTTTTTTTATGTGCTGACGACGCGCATAGAACGCAATCAGGACGCTCAGCAAACGCAAGACCGAAGTCACGTTGTTACCTTTGCACAGGGTCCTTGCGTTTGTATCGCTATAAACGCGCTGTAAGCGCGCGTTTGTATTGATACAAATGCGCATAACGTAAACGTTGATAACGCGCATAGGACGCGCTAAACAAAAACGCGCGTCGTCAGCTTATAAAAAAATGTGGTGCGCAAAAGCTCTTACACTTGGCCAAATAAAAGTTGGCCCAGTAAAACGCGACAATCGTGCCATTGACGAGCGCTAATTGAGAGTAATAAATTCAAGATACACTCGGTTCCAAAAATGACGGGTCAGTCACAAAAATTGAAATACCTCCAGAACTGTAACAGTTAGACCCATTGATCTAACTTTTACAGTTCTGGAGGTATTTCTAGTCGGTAGTCTTTATTCTGTTTTTTATTTCATTAAATAAAAAACAGAATAAAGACTTTTTAGTTGCGCATCTAATGGCATATTATTTAAACTGGTTGATGAAAAAAACTTTATTAGAAAAACAAAATTAAAAAAAATGACTATTTTTAAAAACAAAATTTTTGTTTCATGTCATTATGGATGCTTTCCATTTCTATTCTGGCACAAAAAAAATATCGTGAACGTCTTCCACGTACATAATTATTATTCTGTGAGGTGAAGCATGGCAGTCATCGCGGGCCTGTGGACGGTGAGCTATGGGCTAGCTCGCCGTCCGTCCGTCTTATGACGACAGGCCGTGTCGACGGCGCGTTCGTATTCCACGCGCGCCTCAAAGAGAGTCAGCAAACAGGAAGGGGTCCGTAAGGACCGACGCCTGCCAGGGTTGCGGGACTGTTCGAAAGAGATACCGCGGTCCTGGAACACAAAGGGCAAAGGAAGGAACATGGATGGGTTTTAGGCAGTAAAAGTCGGACACTCCCTCCTGCTCAGCCCAGAGCGGGAGGGGTTATTTGATGATTTCCCATCGGTAAAAAAAAAAAAAAAGCATGGCAGTCACGCTAGAGGAATGTACCAGAATCCTAACTTTTTTGGAACTTGAAACAGCCAGAAACATTGGTGTATCTTTGTCGACTGTTCAGCGGGTAGTCCAGCGGTACCAAGAGACCAGATCACACCTTAGAAGACCAGGAAATGGCAGACCAAGATGCACAACGGCCAGGGAAGACAGACAACTGGTGGCTACAATGCTCCGAAATCGTTTTCAAACTGCTGTTCTAAAAACTCAATTTATTCGCTTTGGAGGTGGCAATTTAAGCACTCAAACAGTAAGAAGACGTCTTGCTGAAGCAAATTTGAAACCATTGAGGCCCGCAAATGGCCCCAAACTGGAACGGGGACATCGAATTGCAAGACAGAGATACGTGCGCGAGCACCTAAACTGGACACCAGACAATTGGTCTAGGGTAATGTTCACGGACGAGTCTAAATTCATGCTTTATAAGCATGGTGGTAGGCAGTTGGTGTACAGAAGACCAGGGGAGCGCTTCCATCAAGCGTGTGTGGAGGAAAAAGTGGCGTACGGTGGAGGCTCCGTACAAGTTTGGACTGGGATTTCTGCTGAGGCCCGCACCGAGCTGGTACTCATTCAAAATGGAACTCTAAATGCAGAGAGGTACGTCGAAGAGATCCTCAATGAACATGTAGGTCCTTTCATGGCCAGGATGGACCGGCATGGCATATTAATGCATGATAATGCGCGTCCCCATACCGCAAGAATTGTACATGACTACCTTGAAGAGGTCGGTATCGAACTCATGCAGTGGCCAGCGCGAAGCCCGGACTTAAACCCCATCGAGCACGCCTGGGACGAGCTTCAGAGATGCGTGAAAGGTCGAAACCCCCCACCAATCACGCTTCCCGAGCTCAAACAAGCACTGGTGGAGGAATGGGAAGGTATTCCTCAGCACCGGCTCCGAAATTTGGTGTACAGCATGCCTAATCGCCTGGAAGCTGTCAGAAGAGCTCGTGGAGGCAATACAAAGTATTAAATGAAGAAAGTGATGAAAAACAGCAAAAAAACAATCATAAAAAAATTTAATCCTAGGAAAAATATGACTATTTTATTTTATTTTTTTAATTTAGAGATTAATATTGTGGGTGCAACTAAGTTTTATTTTATTTTTTATCTGTATAATTAAATTCTCAATTGAACAGTCTTCGTTTCATTAGGATGGCATACGTAGTTCGGGAGATATTCGGGTTTATGTGACTGACCCGTTATTTTTGGAACCGAGTGTATTTAGTTAAATATAGCGAGGAACGATGTTATTTTATTACCCAATGGATCAGCAAATAAGAGAATTCATTAAAATACAGCCGCCTGTTACTGACTGGTTCAGTTCAAACGATCGGTTGAAAATGTGTAAATAATTTTGTTGTTGAAAAAAGGCAAATCTATTTAAAAGGTTTGTTAAACATTGACGTTAAGCCTACAGGTTGTTTTTAATGCATACTCGTACTTTCATGTGATACAAATGTGAACTAGAATTAATTAAAAACAAAACTTTACTACAGCATTTTATGAGTGTTAGTGTCTTTAGAATCGCGCTTGAAAGATTACTGGAGTCTCACCTGACTGCGACGGTACTTTACATTTACGCAAGTCTTGGAAAGACAGCGCAAACTTTTATAACTTCTAACCTCAAACAGTAAAAGTTTAAACTGTTTTTCATTGAGTTAACCTATAGTGTGCAAAACACAAATCCAGTTTCATCAAAAATGTTTAGAAAGGACTAAGTTTATCGGATATTCGAAACCGGCAACACAACTCTAAAGGGAGAGTGTAACCGCAGTAACAAGTGAGCATCGTACGATCTTAAATAAAGAGATTTAATTAGCGAGCACGTAATGTATACGATGTACAGATTACCGCGCAGCCAACCACACCAACAATCTATTACCAACATAATGAAATGGAGTCCAGTAGCACTTGCTCGCACACCGGGCGCCGCCGCCGCGCCGCCCCGGCGCGGGCGGGGCACAGCAACATCGTTAGCTTATTAAATACTAGCTGTAAACCGCGGATTCCTTTAGGCTTCAATATTTTAGTTTCAAGGCTTCAAGGTTTTAATTTAGCTGCCTATCTATTTCATTCGAATGTACAGTTGGAAGAAAAAAATGGCTTATCTGAATTTTTGGGATAAATATTGAATTGTAGTGTTCTGCCACACCCACTGTGAATACGAATAAAATATTCTCATAATAACCGGCCAAGTGCGAGTCGTCTATCTTTCAAACGATTGACTTTGAGAAAAATGGTTTTAGGAACCGAAATGTCATTTTTAAAGACCTATCTATAAACATCCCGCACGTATAGGTTTGATGAAAAAAACATTTTTTAGTTTCAGTTCCATGTATGGGGAGCACCCCTTAATCTTATATTATATTGTTCTTATTTTATATAAAAATCGTAAAGCGGTTTGCAGAATACATCTACGTTTCATCGTGTACGCGTCATCTCAGTTTCAACTGTGTATAGACCACATTTTGCTGCTTGGGTAGTCTTAATAGTTTCGGAATAAAGGGGCTGTGACATACACGGACAGACAGACAGACAGACATGGTGAATCTATAAGGATCCCGTTTCTTGCCATTCGGCTACGGAACCCTAAAAAAGAGGAACAATAGTATGTATTATTAGTTATTTTATAGTATTTATAGCATTTTTATATGTTTGTATTTATATGTATGTTAGTGTATTCTTATATGGTATGAGTAGGTATTATATTTAAATAGTTCTGCTTTATGTTTTATATTCCATTTTCTTTTCTTCTTTTACACACTGTGTCTACATCTCTTTTTTAAATTCTCCTTTCGCAGGTATGCTGGAAGAGATTTCTTTAGAAATAAGCATCAACTTTGTACTATTTTCTGTTCCTTTTTCTTTTCTGTATTTAGTGTGTAAATAAATTGTTAAATAAATAAATAAATAAACAATTTACAGATTGTAGAAATTGTATTTTATATGTAATATCATTCTACTATTCTGTAACAATTATTATTTGAGGAAAAATATATTCAACTTACAAGCAAACCAGTTCTAGTCTATTAAACAAAGTGTTGATTTTACAAAGATGTACTAAGAAACAGTGGAGCAATACTAATGCGAGGGAATTTATTCCAGCGGTAGTCATGAGCAAAGGGTTGAGCTTTTCCTCGCAAGACAAACATATTGTACGAGCTGTAGTACGTACCGTGGCTACCGTACCGTCATCCTCTTTAGTTAGGACTTACTATTTACTTGGGAAAGGTACTGGCTTTGTGTTACAAGTCAAATATTAACGAGATTATAGCACATGTATGAGATGAAAGATATTTGGCTTGTATTAGGCTCTAACCACACTGAGGTGACTGCCTGCGTAGGTATGTTGTAGGTAATCATTAATACCCGAGTGCTAATAATAAAGAAAAAGCCAAAAGGTGGAATAGTCATGCGCGGATGCGATTTTTTTTATTGAGATTCTAGAGATGTGGAGAAGAAGTTAAACCAAATCTCCGCTCGCGATTTTTTTTTTATTTCCTTTTTTTTTCGTTTATGAATATCTTGTGATTCGACGAATTCATATATGGCGTATTGTAACCTGTGTGCATCCATTAAACGCCAATTTGGTCTCTTTATTGGTTCATTGTTGTCGATGAAATTACTCTTTCAAGATTTTTTTAAAACAAATCCTATTTCTTTATTTATTTTTAAAATACCGAAATACTAAGATTTCTTTTGTTATAGGGAATTGATACTTTTTCTCAGATAACTGGACATAAAAATGTTCAAGAAAACCATATTCATGAGTGTAGTGACTAAAAATTCATTCGTAAATAAAAAAGAAACTCAAAGAAAAAAACTTGATGAAGCTTGTTTTTTAAGGGGCTGAGATCTTTAAATTGACTATCTGACAGCATCGCGCCTTTCACCTGCTATCTCAGACATCGTGACACTTGTACAGAAGTACTGCTATCAGCCCGGCAGCGGCAGGCGGTGCTACTCCCTCTAGAACATTGCAAACTCCTGCCCTTGCCAGAGATGTAACGCTATTTAACCGTTCCTTATGACATTCCTTTTAGCAGGAGCTATACGTATAAAATTCAAAGTTCTGACTGACTGACTGACTGATTATTTAACAACTCACAGCCCAAAAAGCTGGTCCTAGAGATTTGAAATGCGGAGGGTGCAGGGGTCGGCTTCTAGTGCATCCGGATGCAGCTGAATACCAGTATTTTACGTGGAGCGACTGCCTATCTAACCTCCACAATTCAGTTAGTTCTGGGTAATACGATACCCTTTGGTAAGACTGGTTGTCAGAATTTCGGGCTACTGACTACCTGTAACGACTGTCAAAGGTCTACAAATGACAGCCGACAGCCTGGATTAACACATACCAGGCTAATTTTTATCCCGGTAGTACGATCCTGTGGAACAATTAGCGAACGATACGCGGGCGAAGCCGCGTACATGAGCTAGTGTCAAATAAAGTAACGGGTGTTCTTTATAGAAACGGAGATAACAAATTGACATATAACACTAAACAAAGATTCAAAACAAAAAAAGAGATAAAACAAAAAGTATGGGATAAATATGATGAAAATTAATAAACGAAAACGTTGACGTCACAAAGGCGCGCTGTTCAATAAGCGCGCCAAAGTTTTTCATTTAAATTATTTACGTCGCATAAAGGACGGACGTGCCCTAATGATCAGAGCACGACCCCATCGCGTCGGACCCTTCGGTATGGACACCTGAAATGTGTCACCCAATAACATTACCAATGTATAAAAAGTAATTAGTACCTGAAAAATGTATTTGTCTAGTATTCTAGAAAAGTATTTTAAAATTATAAATGAGAATGACTAGGTGTAGCATCAACAACGGGGCTTAGCATCGACTATGAGACGTAGCGTCGACTACGAGGCTTAGCATTGACTTCCAGACGTAGCGTTGACTACGAGGCGTAGGATTGACTTCCAGACGTAGCGTTGATTACGAGGCGTAGCATTGACTTCCAGACGTAGCGTCGACTACGAGGCGTAGCATCGAAAAAGAGGCTTAGTAATTACGACGAGATAGAGAGTGGGACCACGAGAGGAAGAACTTTATATTTCTAACGCACTTAACCTTTTTTGTAACTGATAAAAGAAAAGTTACCAAAATCCATTCAAGTCTAAAAAAACTTTAGATGCATCTAATATTTCCTTGCTGTTAGTATTCTATAGAGCAATGAATATGCTGAGGCAGTAAAGGCGAGCGCACACAGTTAGCGCTCGCTACAATTCCCGGGCGGGGCGGGGGCGGGGTGTGCGGGGCGCTCTCGGGCTCACAAACCATCTAAGTTGTATTTGCCGCAGGATTGCTGACCGCAGCCGCCACCTCGTATATCTCGTACATATAGACGTTGACTCGCTTTATTTATTACGTGATGGTTTATCTTGATGGAGGCACTGGGCCCTCGCTCTGATTGTTTCTGCGAGTAAGGATCGTTCGCTCTATTTCGAAGCAGGAAATATTTATGTTAAGGAAGTTACGAAAAAAACTCCGTAATTATTTATTATTTTCCCTAACACCCATGTAATGTGGGTGTAGCACGACTTCACCATACAAAAACATCCTAAACACAGGATAAAAGAATAAGAATTCTGAAAATACTCTACACGGAAATCTACTTTAGATATTTAAATAAAAGGTGCAAAATGTATGCAAGAATATTCAAAGACGAATAATTAATGATCCGTAACTATAGAGGGTAATGGAAACCATTCTTAATTGATTTCATTTAAAACTAGCTGTTGTCCGCGACCTTCAGTAGCGTAAAATTATTATAAAAATATTAATTGGCTTTGAATCAGATTTTGTTACCAATTTCAAGTGTTTAATTTTTTTCCCACGGAACCCTAATTATAGTTTCTAAAATAAAAATTGGCGTCACAGATGTACTCCATTGCGATCGGTCTTGAGCTTCATGCTTCACCTCACTCCACGCCGCTTCTGCCAACACGTTGCGACGAAAGGTTTGACGGGGACGGCCACGTTTTCCTTGGGGTCTTAGCTGCGCGAAGGAAGCTCGGGCTTTGGCGATCCGTGAAGCGATGTCCTCTTCACTGCCCCTACTGCTCTGCCACGACGCTCCCGAGGTAAGGGAATGTGTGGAGGCGTGCCGGTGCCTCTTTACCAATCACTATTACAAACAGGCACTACAATTTTATTTATCCTGATGATGATGATTGAGTAGATTTTATGCGACAATTTACATACAAGCATACATAAACTCTAGCCTTTTTCTTACAGGGGTAGGCAGAAATTACAGAACGATACTTGGTACGATCGTTACACACATGTTTTGCTTCGTCCATGAGATATTTTAAATTGTATAAAATCACGTTTGAACCTACAAATCAAGTTATGAAGGAGCAGCCATTGATTAATTATTTAGCGGGGCGCGGCAATTGAATTAGAGATTAACGCTAAGTTCGCAGCTTCCGGGTATCAGATCGCTGTGTCAACAGATTATTATTATTAGATCAAGGCTTAAAATTTAGAAACATGTTCGAGTCCTAAATAAACTAAAGTTGAAAACTAAAATACCTAATCTTAGATAGTGGAAGTGATAAATGGACTGGTTGGTACGAAGGAGTAATTGATGTACGGGCAGCTACACATAGGTCAGGTCGGTCGGCAAGACTCGGCACAGCCGGCTGGCAAAATCGAATATATTATGAGCTACTCGGCTAATCTCGAATTGTGGCTAGTCGACATACACGTGATTCAGAGACGGCAGTTACCGATCGGAGATATCTGCCGATGCACGAGTGTGTAACCGGGTATTTAGTCTGAACAGACCAAAACGAATGGCCCGCGGGCTATTCGACCGTAACCAAAAATTGTCGACGTTCGAAAGGACCGGTGAGGAAATGATTCCAAAATAAATATAAATGGACAGTCGCTTAAATCACACTAATGTTATAAAGGCGAAAGTTTGTATGTGAGTATGTTTTTCACTCCTTCACGCTCAAACGGCTTTACGAAATATTTTGTTCCCTAATTTTGACTAACATCATCTTTTTGGCGACCAAAAGTACTAGGTCAGCATAAATTCGAGGTGTTGTTTGTTCAAATGACGTAGATAGGTAGGTAGGTAAGGTAGGTAGGTAGTACAGAATGGCCCGCGGGCCATTCGACCGTAGCGTATTTTGGCCTTTTGGTCCGATCAGACTAAATACCCGTATAACCAACCTCGGTCTAACAAATCGCATAGCTCAACATTACTGGAAAAAAACGTTACGAAAACGTTTTTTTTTAAAGCCATAAAAAAACATAAAAGCCATGCGAAACAAGAATATGAAACAGCGTAAGCTGACAATTACGTAAGTGATGCATCACGCGAGCGTCGTCTAGTTTAATTTTAATTACGAGCGCTCGGACCGCTCGCTCCGGTTGCTCGCTTCGCTCCGAGCGCGCTAATGACGTGCCGCATGTACTTACCCTAACAATAATTATCTTTTGTTATTCCACTATGTGTGCCTTGCATTAGTATAATCGGCGAGTGTGCGCTTTGCATAATGTTCGCTGCAGTGTTCATGCAACGCTCTCACGTACAATTTATCTGCAAACGGAATTTATGAAACCGAATCATGACCGCTCACTGTTCTGCTACTTTATTTATGCTTTAATTGAACCCGAAACTTTGGTGGTGTATTAAATAGTGGTATGTGGTGAGCAGCGCGCGTGTGGGTGACAAACGAGACGCATTACACGCTTGCACAAAGCGCGTATAAATGAAAATTAGCTGAAAAGCGTTCCGGTGTTCGTCACCTGCGCGAAGTGCGTTCGAGTGGAGAAATTAATATCCGGCCGGGAGCCGCATCGTTTCCGGGTCAGCGCGCCCCCGCCTCGCCCCCCACCCCACCGGCCACCACTCAGCCTCCCCGTGGGGGGAGGGAGGGAGCAGGCTCTGAAGGAGGATAATTAAACTGTTTCATTATGTCGGAGAGGCGGCGAGATAAGGCGATCGGATGCAAATATTTTAAAGTTTAGTTTTTTTACTCTCTGCTATTCTATACTGCGCTCGACGAGGGCGAAAATGTAATGAACAGAAATAGTTTTGTTACAGTTTTTTGTTTCAGGGAAAACTTAACTACCTTTAGAGCTCTTTTTTTGAGTAGGCGGAAGAGCGCAGGAATTCATGAACTTTAAAAGACCAAGGATTAAAGTTTTAACTTGTGGAGTAAAATTTCAGGAATTGATGTTAGGAAATTATGAAATATACAAGCTGAAACTTGAATGGAGAAAACAAAATTAGGTGAAGACCAAAGCGACGACAGCACTCTACTTACGCCAGACTTCAGCGAGCCAGTATTGTTTCTGTACTGTGTACTGAAACAAAAAAAAGCCTCATGCTCCGTAATATGAGCGGGGTGCGACAGCGCAGCGGCCACTCGTAATTAGTTCAGAGTGGCTAATGGCTCGTACGTGAGTGCACGAGCTGTTTACCCAACAGCGTACTTTACACTAGTACTGATATTGCAACATGCACTGGCATAAAAAATAACTGCATCATAACATTCACATAATTGTGCTCCATTTTGGGCATCTAGGAGTGGGATTTATCACGGGTTAACACCAGTAGACACCAGTCAACCCACGATCATGGCGCTTGCAACAGCATCGACATATCGGGAGCTCAAAATAATGAACAATCATGGAAGATATCCCGCAAGTGACAGTATAGTTTAGTTGTTAACCGTGAAATCTTTAAAGGAAGGTTAGGTACGTTGAGACGTTAAGCAAAGTAGACATGTCGCTAAATAATTCCTTAAATTATAAAACTAGCGGTAGTCGAACTTGTGCCTAAACAACACTAACTTAAGTATCAATATAAATTGTGTCGCGTACAAGTGTTTACGACGTTGTTCTTCTAAAAATACTATCGTCGTCGACGGCGCACCGGCGCGTGAGCAGCATGTCTCTTTCTTTGCCCACGCAAGAAAGAGACATGCTCATTATTTTTAACCACCTCGCACAAAAGCGATTAGAGGATGTCACAGCACCACAGTCGAACCACGCACTGAGTGAGTGACCAATACAAAGATACCATGAATATAGTACGCTCACAAACTAAAAGTGGCCTTGGTGTCGGTAGAAGTGACTCGCAACTGAATTTACTATCTGGCGATTCTCAACCCGAATTCTCGGATACTCCAAAAGTAACTCATCGTAATATTAAACGAAAACAGCTTGATGATAATGAAAACATTCGAACGGAATTGGGTGAAATGTGTAAACAATTAATGTCTGAAATGATATCAATGTTAAAGACTCTTACTACTACACAAAATGAATTTATAAAAATAATATCAAATCTGATGTTATGTCGCTACGCAATGAAAATGAAATAACCGAGAAAAAGTTTAATGAGATAAGTCATGCAGTTCAACTATTAAAATCAGAGCAAGCTCAAACATCTTCATCAAATGAAACTCAGGAAAACATAATCAGTAATTAATGAACGTGAATTCCGAAGCAAAAACATTGTTATTAGTGGCATCCCGGAACCCGCATCCTCGAACAAAGACCAACGCATAAATATGGATAAAAATGAAGTATTAGTTTTGCTAAAATTATTTGATATTGATTATCTCGAGCCAGAAAGGATCATGTGACTGGGAAAGTATGACATAAACCAAACATGTCCGGTAAAAGTGTACTTCAAATCGCAAGAAATCGCAAAATCCTATCTACGAAAACCAAACAACTGCAAGCGAGATAATATTAAAATTGATTCCGATCAGACACCAAAACAGCGTAAATACCTACAAAATCTTAAAGATGAACTAAACTGCCGTTCACTTATTGAACACAAAAATCTCACAATAAAATACATTTAACGGCACACCGAAAATTGTGCAGGTACCGTCAAAAAACTAAATATCATTAAACCTACTACAAACAAAGAAACTGATCTTGATGATGAAAAAATAACCTATCAAGTCGTCGATAACTATGGCAGTATTACCACCTCAAACAAATCTTTTAAATTTCTTTACGCTAACATGCGGAGTATCGTGAAACCTGGTAAATTTGATGAATTACAATCCGTGATAAAAGCTTTTCCATCACCATCACACGCATTGGTTCTAACGGAAACGTGGATAAAATCTGACGAAGAAAGAAAAAGATTTCAGATACCCGGATAACTACAGAACAGGTACAAGAAGTGAAGGCGTTTCAATATTCGTAAAAACCGGCCAAGTGCGAGTCGTACTCACACGCACAAAGGGTTCCGTAGCACCAAACAATATAATAATAATATTTTGAAGACTCATTCATAATGTTATATTGTTTTACATTCAACAGCTAAACTAAATTTGTTTTTCATAGTATGTTAACGAAAAACAAAGTTACTGCTGCAGTTTGATGAAAAAGTCCCATATCTCAAAAACTAAACAACTAATCTTATTCAAACTAATTTTGATTGAATTTTTTTTTTACAGAATTTTCCTCCTCTTACTTTAGAAATTAGAGGGGAAGAGACACTCACTTTACCACTTTGGAAGTGTCATCTTTCAAACGATTGACTTTGAGAAAAAATGGTTTTAGAAACCTTAATGTTATTTTTAAAGACCTATTTATAGACACCCCACACGTATAGGTTTGATGAAAAAAATATTTTTTAGTTTCAGTTCCATGTATGGGGAGCCACCCCCTTAACCTTTTATATTTTTAATTTTTATATAAAAATCATAAAGCGGTTTACAGAATACATCTATCTACTAAGTTTCAACTATGTAGTCCTAATAGTTTCGGAATAAAGTGGCTGTGACATACACGGACAGACAGACATAGCGAATCTATAAGGGTTCCGTTTTTTGCCATTCGGCTCCGGAACCCTAAAAACAAACTGCAGCATACTCTGAGTGAGAAAATCTGTCAAAACTACAACCATTATTTGTGGATTCATATTGAAAACTACACTCTAGATATTGCTGCTGTCTACAGAAGACCAGACTTTTGGAGAATTTCAACAATTTTACTTCAACTTATTGAACGCAGAACCCGCACTGGGCCCGCGTGGTGGATTATAGATCGTTCCCTCTCATAACTCCCTGGAAGAAAAACTAATAAAGAGTATAGAAATAAGCAAAATTACTAAAAAAAACGTTAAATCCACATCGGCAAGACTGGATAAATAAATCAATCATACGTGAAATAAATTGTAGAAAAACTTTGTGGAATCAACACAAGAAATACCCAAAAGACAAGCAAAAAGAAGACATATTTAAAAAGAAAAGAAAGTTTCAGAATGTATTTAACGAACCAAATCAAAATACTATTTGAAAGCCTTCGATAACTGCAAGCAACAGCCATTGAAAATGAGGAAACTTATAAACAGTCTGTCATGCAACAAAATTACGCAAAATGCCATCCCGTGGAAGCTTCAGTCACCAAGTGGTATTGTGAGTGATTCAAAGGAGATTTGTGAATGTTTTAACGAATTCTTTGCAAATGTTGGCTCGATACTAGCAAACCAAATTCCCACACAACATCATCCATCGGGCAATCTTTTGACAAGTCTATCTGGATCTCACACAGGTACACTCAGTAACCTAGAACCCACCTCACCACAACAGATGAAATACTCAAAATAATTATCAACCTAAATAACAACACCAGCTCAGGCTTGGAAGGTATCTCCACGAAATCATTAAAAAGCGTTGCAAACTTAAGATTAGAAGAACTCACAAGTTGCATAAACAAATGTATGGTGCTAGGTACATAAAGAGGTCCGCGCCGCAGTCAAGAAGGCGGCGCGCTGGTAAAAGTACCCGGCGCGGCACGGCGTCACCGGCGTGCTGTCATTTTTTTTTGCAAATGATTATCTGGTTGGAAATGTTGGAAAAATCGGTAAAAGGATAAATTGAATTTTTAATTTTTTTGTTATGTCAAATAAAAACTTGTTTTAAGAAAATCACAGGGTCCAACTTCGAGAGAGAGGTCAATCGTCGAATCCAACTCGGCTGGGCAGCGTTCGGGAAACTAGGCGATGTATTCTCGTCCAAAATACCTCAAAAGTCGGTTAGTCAAGTTATAACCAATGTGGTCTCTCACAATAGGTCTTAAACAGAAGCTCAAAGTCACTGAGCGGGCTATGGAGAGGGCTATGTTCGGCGTTGCTCTACGTGATAAAATCAGAAATGAGGAAATCTGATAGACGAACCAAGGTCGTCGACATAGCCCAGCAGATAAGCAAGTTGCAGTGGCAACGGGAAGGCCACATAGCGCGAAGATCGGAAAACCGCTGAGTCAAACGGATACTGGAGTGGAGACCACGCATTGGAAAGCGCAGCGTGGGACGGCCACCTGCCAGGTGGACTGACAGCCTGGTTAAAGCTGTAGGGAGTCGCTGGATGCAGGTGGCATTGGACCGGACACGTTGGAAATCCATTGAGGATGCCTATTCAGGATTGGACAACAATGGCCTGAAATGATGATGATGATGAAAAAAATCAAACATTAAAATATATTAATTGACATATTTGTAATATTGTCATGAATGAAAAATATTTCAGCAGTATTTCGAACTCACAAGCGCACCGTATGGCAATAGCGCGTAGCTAGGCAAAGATGTGTGATGTGTGTGATGGTTGCTAAGTGCCGTGAGGCGTCACTTGCGCGTATTTTTTATAAAATAACAGTATAAAAGACTGGCGATACTTCAAGTGCTGAAAAGCCTTTAAGAAAACGCCTTCACGTCCAAACTCAGAACCAGCAGACAGAGCATATCCCATTGTGTCGGGGGGTGACACAAGGGGACGTAATTTCACCGATATTGTAGGTGCTTCCCTAACATAAGTAATGTCATGCAGATGTAAAATGTCAAATTTAAACTTAAATGCAGAAAATGTCAGTGAATGCTCAACGGGATGAATCTAAATAAAAATGCAAGTTGTCCGACTCAAACCACGTCTAATTGAACACTAAAAATGTAATATACATAAAATGCATAGAACAATGCAATATGTCAGTGTCAATGCACTGCCAAATGTAGGTCGCGTCCAAAGTGCAAATACGCGAGCCTACTGGCTAACTTAATGTAATATCACCCAAAATATGTAAAATAATAAAATAAGAATGTAAAAATAATGTAAAAGTGTAAAAATGCAGGACTCTAATGTAAATATGATTGATCTACGACTGCTATGAAGAAATATAACTAAAGTCTATAAATAGAATGTCACCATAATAATAAATTAGCACATCTCACTATATTTTTCAGTGTCAAATTTCACTTCACTTGAGGTAGGGTTAGCACACGACACTTTATTCACTTTTAAGTCCCGTTTGTCAATCTTACTGTTCCTGTCCTCGATATCATGATCTTCTTCTCGTCTGCTCCTGCTTCTCGCGTCTTGCGGACCCTCCCCCTGTCTTTGGGTGGCCATCTTTCGCCAAAAGTACACCGATGTTACAAGTAGTGCAATGCTAATCGCAACAACCACATAGATTGCAATGTAGTGATGAACGTCGTGAGAGGATAAGTTGTCTAGCTTAGACTGTTCTTCTATAGAGCGTAGTTGCATGTCAATCTTCTTGAACGTCTCTTCGTGCGTTTCAATACGCAACGATGAGTTACGAATCGAGGTATTGATTATGTTGTTGATTGGAGAGATCGTGGGCTCGATCATCGCATATGGTTCATTGACTAAAATGTCACTTGTATGTTCCATATATGCGTGCAATGTGAATGAGTCGCCTTGCAAGTTGCATCCTTGTTTCAGCGTTAATAGACCCGAGTGACGTAACGTCTCCGATGTCATTTGAGTGCCGCACACTAATTGTACTTCGCACGTGTCACAACAATAATAGAACCAGGTGTTTTGTTTATGTAATTTGACCCATTTGTCAGCGCATATTTTTATTTCCGTATGGCAATAAACGCTGTGTTCTTCGTTGTCGCGAATCAGCTGTACATCGCAAATAGATTTGTGACGATCACCGGTGTTGTATATAGGGTGATTTAGTTTGCACAGTAGAGATTGGTCATGTAATTTTTGGCATTCATTAATGTCATATTGTTCTAGGGCTATAAATGAGTATTGGTTGGCGTTAAATGCTATTAATGCAGAGTTGGGAATGACATACATTACCCGGTTAGTGTCAATACGTTGAGGAATGCTGATAAGTCTGTTGAGTTCATATAGGGCATCACTCAAGATTGGTACTTTTATTTCCATCAGCAGGTAGTGCTGTGTTATGCGCGCATGTACTCTGAACAGTCTGTAGATGTCTCTTATGTCATTGCGAACTTCAGGTAGTGTAGAATCGCGAGGTAGTAGTCGAGCTACTCTATCTAGTTCGCTTTGCATTTGGGTTGGTGATAATAGATGTACGTCCATATGTCCTTGGTACATATTTGTCAGGGTGTTGATGAGTGATTCTTGAATATCTTTTAAGTTTTGGGCCATTCTTTCTGCAGCTATGGCCGATGTAATGATGTAGAATGCATTTGAACTCTCAAGTTTATCTTGGAGCGTCTTGTTTTCTAGGGACGTGAGGTGTTCGTTGATTAAAGTGACCTGCTTCATCATTGTTGCTTCGTTACGCTGTACAATGTTGTTCTCGGTTTCCAGAACACTTGTCTGGTTTTTAAGCAGTTGGAGTAGGTGATTTTCATTATGTTGAATTGTGTCGATATCTTGTTCATATTGTTCTGCAAAATGTTGATCTAACACTCCAAATAACGAATTTGCAACATATCCCACTCCGTCGATCAATCCTCTTTTGAACCTGTGTTGAATTATTCGCTGGGACCTCAGTAATTCGTTGTAATAATTTAGTTCACTCGTGCTTTGTTCAAGTTGGTTAATCAGAACATGAAATTGCATCAACCACTCTTCGCAACGAGCTTGTTTTATATGAGATACGAATATTTGCAGTGTGTCCACATTGCGCCAATAATTTGTCATATTGTAATAGAATACCAGTTTCCATTCATCTCTTATTTCTTGTAGATCTGCAATCTTGTCAAAGTAAAGTGTTTGATTTTTTGTCAGTTGAGTAAGTTTCATATCTTGCTGGACAGTAGGTGTTATCAATGTCATAACTAGCATCAGCATATAACACACCAAGCTGTTCCAGTTGAGCCTTTTAGCTCGGTTTCGCCTGTTTTTGGGTAGATTGTCAGTGTCAGGGTTGTTTTGTTCCTCAGCCTCCACTAGTGGTACCAGTTTTGTAATAGGTCGTTTAGTTTCGCCTTTTGCAGTTTGTAATGTCACAACTCTAGTGTGGCCGTCCTTTCCAGGATGTAAATTCGCTACACGACCCAGTGCCCATTTTCCTGCAGGTAACCTTTCATCTTTAATGCATACAATGTCATTTTTCTTTATGTCAGTATTCTGTCGTTTCCACTTTAGTCTTGCTTGTAGTTGTTGGAGGTACTCTTGCGACCACTTCTTCCAGAAATCCTTGCTAAGTTGTTGTACAATTTGCCATCTCGTGTTTAAACGGTAAGTATTGTCCATGTCGGGTTCTGGAATTGTCATGAGTGATGTGCCGGTTAAGAAATGTCCTGGAGTTAAACAGTTTATCTCTTCAGCGTTCTCTGCAACGGTGCATAGTGGTCGTGAGTTCAAGCAAGCTTCTATCTGACATAGCAGAGTCGTAAATTCTTCGTATGTCAGACGTTGATCTCCAATGACCCGTTTGAGATGATATTTCATGCTCTTCACAGCGGCTTCCCACAGTCCGCCTGCACTTGGCCAGACCGGGGCATTGAAGTGCCATTGAACTCCCATCTCTGATATTTTGCCCAAGAAGAAGTGGTCAATGTTTTCTACAATGCATTTGTATTGTTGCAGTAGGATCCGATTTGCACCCACAAAATTCGTGCCGTTGTCGCTGTACATGTCCCGTGGCGTACCTCGACGTGCGCAGAAGCGCTTGAAAGCCGATAGGAATGCTGTACTGGATAGTTCTGATACCAGTTCTAGATGAATTGCCTTTGTTGCTAGACAAACAAATACTGCAACGTACGCCAGCAAAGTTCTGTCGCCTCGGCCTTTACTTGCCTTGATTTCAATGTGTCCAGTAAAATCGACACCTGTATGTGTAAACGGGCGAGATACTGTCACTCTCTGCACTGGTAGATCAGCCATAATCTGGTTTGTTTGTTTAGCATTAAATCGGCGACATGTTACGCATTTGTGTAAGACCTTTTTGACGGCGCGATGTCCTCCTACGATCCAAACTCTTTGTCGTAGATGTGTCAGGGTTAATTTAGGACCTCCGTGTAATGTTCTTCTGTGAGCTTGCCAAATTAATAACTCTGTCAGTTTATTGTCATGTGGTAGTGGAATTGGATGTTTAGTGTCTTCGGGTAAGTTTGAGTTACGTAACCTTCCACCTACTCGCAGAATGTCATGTTTGTCAAGAAATGGATTTAAACTCAAAAGGTTACTTTTTGTGCTCAAACCTGTGTTTTCCTTCAATCTCATAATCTCGTCATTGAAGGCATGCAGTTGAATATGTTTAATTATTAGGTTTTCAGCGCTTCGTAGTTCTGTAGATGTCAAATAAGTAGTAGTACGTTGAGTGTCGATGTTCGAACAGCTGTTTATGAAACGTTTCATCCAGGCCATGACCCTTGTAATACGAGTCAAATCGCTGTGTCTGTCTAATAACTCAATTACTATTGAAGACGGTTCACATTTCACAACATACGTTTGCATTTGTTTTTGTTTTGGTTCGCATGTTGTTGGTGTAATTATAATTTTGTCTAACGTATCTTCACTGTAATTTTTCATCCAGTAGGGACCTTGCCACCACAAAGAATGTTGCAATAGTTGGGAACAACTGATTCCGCGTGATGCACAATCTGCTGCATTTTCCTCGGACTTGACATAACTCCAGTGCTGTTTTGGAATTACGTCATGCACTTGCTGTACTCTGTTGCTGACGAACGACTTCCATTTTGTGACGTCCCCATGCAGCCAGCCTAATACAATCATAGAGTCTGTCCAGGCGTATGTATTTTTGTGCACATTGTCCCATTTAAAGGCTGTCAAGACCTTTTTCATAAGCCGTGAAAGTAGTAACGCTCCGCATAATTCGAGTCGCGGTAGAGTCAATTTTTTGTTGATTGGCGATAACCTTGATTTTGCAGCGATGAGTCTAGTCACAGACTTGTTTTTGTCATTTGTTGTCAGCAGGTATATAGCGCATGCGTAGGCCTTTTCGGACGCATCGCAGAACCCATGTACTTGGAATGGTTTCGCAATATCTCCCAGCCACCTTGGTATTTGGTATTCGGTTATGTTATGCAAATCGCTAGTAAACTGCTTCCATTCTTCTTGCACGCTGTCAGGTAAGGTTTCATCCCACTCGCATCCCGATAGCCAGACGCTTTGGAACAGCAGTTTTGCTTTTACTGTCAAAGGTGTCAGCCAGCCCAGTGGGTCGAAAATTTTCGAGATTTCCGATAGTAGCTTTCTTTTTGTCAATTGGTTTTTATAGTCAAATTGTATTTTGTTTGCAAACGAAAATGTGTCAGTTGTAGGATTCCACTGGACACCCAGGGCTTTTGTCATTCCATCGTTTGTAAAATGCATTGTCGTTTGGTTAAGATCTGAAGAAGACAAGCTTTCAATCAAGGTCTGGTCGTTGCTTGACCACTTCCGTAGTGTAAGGCCAGCTCCACTCAGCATGTCGATGAGTTGCTTTTGAATTTCTTGTGCTCGTTCGATGGAGTTGCTGCCACTTAGGACGTCATCAACGTACATTTCGTTAGCAATGACATCCGCTGCTAACCGGTATTTCTGTGCATCATCGTCTGCAAGCTGTTTCAGCGTTCGAAGAGCTAGAAATGGTGCTGCCTTGGTGCCATACGTCACTGTGCATAACTGGAACTCCTTTAAAGGACCTTGGTTAGATTCCCTCCACAGGATCTTTTGCAAGTGTTGGTCTTCTTCATGGACAAGGATCATGCGGTACATCTTCTCACAATCTGCAGTAAAGACGTACTTGTATAGCCGCCATCCTAATAATAATGTCAATAGATCTTGATGAAGCTTAGGGCCACACTCCATCAAGTCATTCAGGCTGTAACCTGTGTCAGTTTTCTGGGAGGCGTTAAAAACCACCCTCAGTTTGGATGTCACTGAGTCCTGTTTTAGGACTCCATGATGAGGTAAGTAGCATGCCGTGTTGCAGTCAGGTTTGCTCTCCTTCATATGTCCCATTTCCAGGTACTCTTGCATAAATTTGATGTAACTATCTGATAATTTGTCATCCCTGCCTAATCTCTTTTCTAATTGCATAAACTGTGCTACAGCTCGTGGCTTTGACTTGCCCAGCAGCTGATTAAAATTAGGCTTCATTGGCAAACGAACTGCATATCTGCCGTCACCTAATCGCTTAGTTGTTGCAGTGTAGAACTCCTCACAATATCGTTCCTCTGACGTCATAGAATTGCATGCATCTCCATTGATGTCTTCCACTTCCCAGTATTTTGACAAGTCGTTAACTTCATTAACTACGACGTTGCAATTAAATGTTTTGGTGACATTGCCTGACAATATCCACCCCAACCGTGTTTGTTGAGCCATGGGTTCATTAACCTCCCCTTTGACTAAGCCATTCATGATTATTTCGGAAAATACGTGTGCATCCAGAAGTATGTCAATGGGCCTAGATAAGTTGTAATCTGGGTCGGCTAGTGTAATGTCTGTGACATGAGCCCAAGGTTTCTTTGCAAATGTAACGTTAGGCAGACTGTTTACTACCCGTGTCATGATTAACGCTTCCGTTGTAAACTGGAAGTCGTTATATAAGGACTTGCAAGATAGATGGACCTTTCCTTTACTCCTGTTGGATAAAGTACCGATGCCGCTAATGTTTGCACTCAGCTGTTGACGCTTTATGCCCAATCTTTGAGCTGCATTCTCCGTTATCAACGTAATTTGTGAACCTTGATCAACTAGAGCCCTTAGTGTAATGTAGTCACCTCCAGCTGTGGTTACTTGCAATAATGCTGTTGGTAATAATATTTCATCATCATTATTTGATGCGAAGTTGTTTTGCAGGTTTTTATTTGACCTAGTTGAAGTCGATGACGACGGTTTAGGTGCTGTTTGTGTTGCTGAGGGCGTTTGCGCTGACTTCACAATATCGCTATGCAGAAGTGTGTTATGTTGTTCATTGCAATCTCTGCATTTTTTCTGTGATGCACAGTAACCCTTAGTATGCACATACAAACAATTTTTGCATATTTTATTGTTTTCTATAAATGCCATTTTTTCCGGACTCAGCATGTCAGCGAATTTAGCACATTGAAATAATGCATGATTCGTATTGCACAATGGACAAATAATCTTGCTGAATTGTCCAGCGTTTGACGCATGGAAATTGCGAGAATAGTTTGCTGAACTTTTATTAGGTTGTGACTTGGAATTTTTTCCGAACGGATGTGACGTCTTAAAATGTGGTTTTGATGCATGTTTATCATCGTTTTCTGGCTTTTTCCTGTGCAATGGTTCTAATGCCATAAACTTGTTTTCGATGAAATCCATAAAATGATTGTATGTTGGTACCTCGCGCGGATCCGACCTGGACTGCATGTATTCCGAATACGTTTCGGAGTCTAGTTTTTCGCACAACACGTAAACTAGAATCGGATCTCATGAGCTTGTATCAATGCCCAAGTTGTGTATCGCGTTTATGGTTTCGTTGGTAGTGTCATATAACCGCTTGAGGTCGAATGCAGATTGTTTTTGCAAATTAGGTTGACGCATAAATACCTGGAAGTTTCTGGTAAATAACAAAAACTTATTATTATATCTATGGTTCAAAATTTCCCAACACGTGTCATAATTTTCGGGTGCTATGTGTAAATGCTGCACGAGCTTTTCCGCTTCACCGCGAAGTCTACCCTTTAGATGCTGCATTTTCTGAGTTTTTGCAATCGCTGAATTATTATGAATCGCTTCTACGTAGAGATCCATAAAAGTAGGCCATAATGTATAGTTGCCGTTAAAGATAGGTATGTCAATTTTAGGCAATGTTTGCTGTTGATGAATAGAAGCGTTTAATTTCGTGTTCAGTGCCCGTTTCATATTTGTAAATGCATTTTCGTGACGACTGAACTCGTCATAATAGTCATGTGAATTCCCCTCTAATATGCCATCAATTTGTAAATGTAATTTGTCAATCGCAGTCCACCGAAACTCTACAGTCTTAAGCATATCCTCAATTTCCCATTTCTCCTTAACCTCGTCTAGGCTTCGATTTACTAACCTAGTGAATGCACGGAAGTTAGCTTGTTGCAACTGCTGTAACTCGAGTAGCTTGTCCTCTGCTCCTACAGATGTCTCGAACAGGGTTTTGTCAAACTCAATGTTTAACTTACTATGGCGGGCGTTACTGGGTCCAGCAAGAGTCTTCATCTCGAACGCTGCAATCTCCTGACGCGTTCCTTGGTACCAGCTTTTCATGACCTCATAAATGTTACCGGTGAAATATTGATGATCTTTCTCCTCTACTGCACTCAGCTCCCGGTTCTTCTCTTCACATTCCGCCCATAGTACATCTAACCTCTCAAGCCTTTTACGAATGTAATCGGTGGTCTTTCTGCTCGCTGAATCCTTCTTAAAATTAGAATGGATTCTCTTCACTTCCTCGAGGATCTCCGCTTGACGAGCGATGAAACCCTCCATTGTAAAGCCGTAAGATAAATAATGAACGATCTTACTTGAAATTCAGGAACTCTCCCTGTATGCAAATGCAATGCAATGTGACGCTCTGGAACCTGGACCGCTGCTACCTCCCCGAATGCTCCTGCACGGCAACACACGTGGCGCGGTATGACACGACACGACACAGATCCCGCGCGGCGACTTATCGACCGACGTATCGGACTGTATAGTACTTGCAATAGTTACGAAGGACCAAAAAACTATGTAGGGTGCTTCCCTAACATAAGTAATGTCATGCAGATGTAAAATGTCAAATTTAAACTTAAATGCAGAAAATGTCAGTGAATGCTCAACGGGATGAATCTAAATAAAAATGCAAGTTGTCCGACTCAAACCACGTCTAATTGAACACTAAAAATGTAATATACATAAAATGCATAGAACAATGCAATATGTCAGTGTCAATGCACTGCCAAATGTAGGTCGCGTCCAAAGTGCAAATACGCGAGCCTACTGGCTAACTTAATGTAATAAATATATTTTGAAACCCATGTACGTGCACCGTACAGATATTGTTCATCTACGAACTGGAGGATGTGTTTAGGACGCTGAACTGGGAATGGCATTAAGATCTACACCAAGTACAAGCACACTTGAGATTTGCAGATGACATCATCATACTGACTGAATCGCTGCACGACTTACAGCAGATACTTGATGGTTGATTCTTCAATACTCATTGGTCTCAGGGTGAACTTGACAAAACCCAGGTTATGTTCAACGAACTCGTCACCCCAGGATCTATTGTTGTCAATGGCGGTCCTCTCGAGGTTGTTCGACAATTTATTTACCTCGGGCAAACTCTGCAGTCTGGTAAGAACAACTTTGAGCGGAAGGATAACTGAAGAATCTTGGGAAGCTTCGTCGAGTCTTTTCGTCAAAAAATTATATAACGGGTACTTTAGAATGAAAATTTTACTAATTATATTTATTCTTGTAAGATTAGATAGATGAATAAGTCGTGGGAATAATAAAAAAAATAGACTTACTCATGTTTCTACATGTTACACGACCTACGACGTATTGTGTGTCTGATCTGCGAAGTTCACAGATCAATAAGTAATGGATTTGATGAAACCTAAACCCAAAAAGATTGGGTTTTATACGAAACAACCGGTTTTTTTTACAAAGCTAAATCCCGAGATTTACCGGTTTTTTCAGGACCGGGAAAAACCGGTCCGTATATGGAGTAGAGGGTGTTAAAGTGAAAACTAGAAAAAAAATGTTTTTGTTTTGATACAAATTATTACTTCTCTTGACTGCGTCCGTCACTATCAATGTCAACGCAATATCACAGATTCAGTCTCGCAGGCGTACCGAAAAACCACTTGAAGTTTTAAACTTTGCCGCCGGGATGAGTCTATCAGAATAACTTGACAAATAACGGTTATTTTACAACACTAGTACAGTGTGCTTAAAATAGCTTTGATGGTCTTAAAAAAGTAAATTCAAATCAGGAGTTACTGGGCATGGCAACCCACAATTAAGGAAATAGGCACCAATCTGGCGTAATTTCATTAAAAGTTACTGTAGGTATTGCCTAGAATTTGTGCAACCGAATTTGTAAGAGCTGTGCTGAGCTGACCTTGAAACACGTTTTTAGGGCTCCGTAACTCAATCGGCAAAACGGAACCCTTATAGAATCACTTTGTTGTCTGTCTGTCTGTCTGTCAAAACCCTTTTTCTCAGGAATGCGTGGCGGTATCAAGTTGGAATGAATACCAAATACTTAGATCGGCTACCCCTTGGATCAATGAAAAATCAAATTTGTAACTCAACGCAATCAAAAGATATTATGACTGTTTATGTCGCCTATTATGCGATTTCACAAGGGAATCAAAACCTATAGGGTACTTCCTTTTGACCTAGAATCATGAAACTTGGCAAAAAGCAAGGCGTTACAGAACAAATAAAAAATCCCAAAAAATAAAAGTAGTTGAAAATTAAAGGGTGTCCCCATACATACATAGTTGACGCCAATCATGATATATTTTTTTAGATTATGCTATGGAATGTCGTGATGGCCCAGAGGTTAAGCAAGCGAGCGTGCAAGGCGTGCGGCGCACGCGGGTGCCACGAACAGGGGGCGGCAAATTGAGTGATCACACTGATCACGTAGCTCCTCGTATAAATAACTTTGGAAACTGTAGTGTATCGAGAGGTGCGGGACCATGGTCCCTGGCGGTGCAAGTGCTGGGGCAGTGACCTGCCACCCTTATTGCAACATCAGGTCATAGTCATCAGAACAGATATTTACTATTGTCATTGGAACTAAGTAATCAAAACAGAGACAGCCAAGCAGTGGCGTATTTACCTTGCTGCTTTTTGCCACTGGCTATGGCACGGGGTGGCACCGCCCCTTGCAGTCCTGCAAGGGGCGGTTGAAGCCGCCCCGTATTCACTAGATATAAGCACAACATTCTTCTACCCTGCCGCCTACCTTCTATCTTCTAAGATATCGTGATGAAAATAGAGGGGGCGGCGATTTTCCGGTCGGCCTCGGGCGGCAAAAACTCACGCTACGCCGTCTTATTAGAACTGTCGATGTAGAAAAAAATAAGTAGAGAACTAAAACCCAACTACGGCTAAAAGTAAAAGTGTTTAACAACACATTGATGTAATTTTCTTTCAATTTTCGTTTATCCGGAGTAGCCAAATATGTATTTTATTATAGATACGTGTGGCCTTGCCTTACTGACTCGTGTTGCCTTGTCTTGTGGCGGTCCAGTAAGCTCAATTTTCGAGCACGCTTTGCTCGCTTTTCAATAACGATTTGGCCTCACGCGGGCCAAAAATAAATACAATTTTTTCGGGTTCGGTGCGCTGGCTCTTCAATGAGAACTTGTCTCATGGCGGTCTAGTAAGCTCCAACTTTTCGAGTTAGTTTCGCTCGTTGTTTACTCAAAATTTGGTTTATCGGAGTACCAAAAAAATAAAAATTTACGAGCTTGCTTCGCTTGCTCTTCAAAGAAGACTTCGCTATTTGCGGTATAGACAGTTCCAATTTTTCAAGCTCGCTCCGCTTGCTCTTCTATGAGGACTTGACTTATCACTGTCCAGAAAAATTAAAAAAATTCGAGCTCGCTTCGCTCACTCTTGAATATATACTTGATTTGTCACGGTTAGGTAAATTTAAATTGTTCGAACTCGCTTCGCTCGCTTTTCAACGAAGATTTGGCATAAAGCGGGCCAGAAAAAAAAAAAAAAACGAGTTCGGTGCGCTGGCTCTTCAATGAGACCTTGTCTCATAGCGATTTAGTAAGCTCCAACTTTTCATGTTAGCTTCGCTCGTTGTTCAATCAAAATATGGTTTATCGGAGTACAAAATAAATAAATAAATTATGAGCTCGTGTCGCTCTGTTATACCTTGTCAAAGACAGTAGACCGCTCTCCAGACTTGCCTGGTCAGCATTTAGTAATTAAGACGCGATATTCATGGGCTTGCACGCCAGTTCGGTCTGAAAATCGGTACAGGTCTGAAGTCCTAGATCATTCTATTTCCTATCATTTAACTAAATCTAACTCCAATTTCTTTAAAGTAATAAGTTATAGTTCCAGTTTAATTAAAAAGTTTTTCTAAAAGACTGTCTAGACGAATTCTGTTGGGAACGATGTTCTTGTTTGATCTGTGCTATACTTATGATTGTATCGATCTTTACAACAAAATTTGTTATGTAGTACCCAGAACAACGACTTGTCGTGGGGTCCGCGTAAGACCTTTATTAGCAGTAAGTCCTTGTCGTACAAACGCAGGCTCACGAGCACCCCTACACCGCCTTTCGAATCAATACAACAGGAACTTTGAGAACATCGACTTCTTTTCTGTCTCTGGTAAAAAATTTAGGAGTCCTATCTACAAAACAATTTTAGATTATAATAGTTAGTTTAGTATTTACTCTCCCTCTCTCGCCCTCTCTCTTTTTTTTATTTTTGCATGTTTGTTTGTGTTTATGTTCACTATTAATTAATTACTTGTCTGATTTAACAGCTTATAATAGCGCACTGTTAGATATTACTTTTAATATGTTGTGGAAAATGTCGTAGGTTTTACATTTATAACTCTTGTATATTTATAACTTAGTATTAGATTTTAATATATAACTGTTTATTTTCCCGAATAAATAAAATAAAATAAAATACAAAATAAAAAACAAGAATCCTAACTCTCGCATAATAGCTCGCTCCTCAATAAAGACTTCGCTAGTTGCGGTGCAGTAAGCTCCAATTTTTCGAGCCCGCTCCACTCGCTCTTCAATGAGGACTTGACTTATAGCTGTCCAGGAAAAGTACAAATTTTCCAGCTCGCTTCGCTCACTCTTGAATAAATACTTGATTTGTCATGGTTTGTAAATTTTCATTTTTCAAACTCGCTTCTCTCGCTTTTCAATGAAGACTTGTCATCTCACAGCCCAGTAAGCTCTAATTTTTCGAGCTCGGGGCCATTAAAGCCCCTTATATTGATACCAGCTATTGTTATTACAGGTATTATGCATCGCTGTTTTAGAAAATTAATTAAAATGACAGAAGTCAAGTAGGCCAAAAATTTCAAACCTATTTGACATCTTAATGTGACTAAACTAACTAGGCAGTTGTAGTTTTGGAGGACACGGCGCGGCATACGCTGGCAGAGTGTGTCGCATGGGAAGAGCCGCGCCGTGCCCTCGTAACAGAAGTCAGAACCGACCTGACGCTGCCGGCCGTCGCCCGTTCGATGGTCGGGAGCGCAGAGTCGTGGGATGCGGTGATCTCCTTTTGTGAAACCGTCATCTCACAAAAGGAGGCTGCGCAAAGGTTGAGGGAAGTCGAAACCACTCTCTCCTCACGGAAGTAAAGAGTCGAGACAGTACTTCGATGCACGCACTGAAGTTTAGCTAATAACTGGAACTTAAGAAGAGATCACTCCATATTCACACTTCGAATAGGAGCTAGGCTAACGTAATTGGCGCAGTCGGTAGGACAATTTCTTCATCTCTGGCTCTCTCGTGAATCGAAGTTTGGATTCTCCTCCCGAAACTGCAGCTGGACCGTAGATTCGGATATTCGATGCCGGGGCTCGATAGCCACCCAGGCGATTCGCGCACGCGGATTTCGATATAAGAGATCCCTAAGCTCGCGAACCGGCCCGCGAATATCCTACCGACTGCGCCAATTACGTTAGCTGCAATCGGGGGATTGAAATGAAACCAAAGATGACTACTTAATCTATATTAAAGTAAAATAATTACACTAACTATAGCCTAAATTAGCCTAGCTCCTATTCGAAGTGTGAATATGGAGTGATCTCTTCTTAAGTTCTAGTTATTAGCTAAACTTCAGTGCGTGCATCGAAGTGCTGTCTCGACTCTTTACTTCCGTGTAGTTCAACCTTGAAACCTTGGAAATATCGGGTGCTGAGTCGGTGATTTCCGTATGGCGAGGTCGTTGGTCCGAAGCCCATGTGTCACGTAATGCTGTATCGGCGCATTGGCCATTTCCCTTATGCAGCGGTATGCAAGTTGTGGATCGGGGTCATGGTCGGGTAGCGTGGTACGTAACATGCGCGAGTCCAACTCGTACTTGACCAGTTTTTTTTAATAAGGCAGTTAGTCTATCCTGGCTTATTATTAGCTTCATAATATGCAGCTAGGAGTACGCAGTGCAAACATATAGTTTGTACCGAAGGTGATAGGTTATTTTTAGGAAAAACAAATGAAGCGTCAGAAGTTGGTAAGTATATTTTTTTAAATCTAAAAATAGCAACAAATTATTCAAAAATATAGATACTTGTATATCGAGCTGGTGTCCGCAACTCCACGTCCATCATCAACATCACGTATTTTGCGTGCGAAACATAGATACTTTTCGCTGTTTTGATACAAATAGTACAAATAAAGCAAAAATACAGTAACGAAAATATTTCCACAATAATAGTGTAAACAAATGCACACACTTAACCTTTCTATTGATATGGTAAGTTAAACCAGTATACCTTATTGTGTTCTCTTATACTCGTAAATAAGATTCATTCATAATTTAATAGTGAAGATTGAATGATTGAATGACAATATAATATAATAATTAATATAAGTATTGAACAATTAGTAAGTATAAGTATAACAATATTGTAAATTATTTCGAGATACAAAAAAATATCAACTATTCGATTGTGCTAATAAATTATTGAAAACGCTGAACAAAAATTACTCGTGTGTGTGTTTTTTATTGTTGTAAAATAAACCTCTGTAAGAAGTAATCCCATCAACGTTCATCTGCATTGTAATACCTTTTCATATTTATAATACAGATTTGTTGTTTTTGGCGCAAGTAACTACATTGCGCTTCAAAGATACGTCACGTCTTCAAACTTAAGTTATAAGAAAATGTACATATTAAAAATAAAAGAGATTGGATTTGAATAAAAACTTATGTCATTAAAAATGCTTCTCTGAACGCGAAATCCAAGTCATCAATGAGATCCTTAACATCTTCTAATCCAACCGAAAGTCTTATGAACGCATGCGTGATACCAAGTTCTACTCGTTGTTCTTCGGGAACCGATGCATGCGTCATTAACGATCTGGAAATTGTTATGTTGTATTAAATAGTAATCTATTAATAATATACCCTTACTTGATATTTACTTATAAAAAAGAGTAACTTACGGTAATTCCGCCAAACTTTCATATCCTCCCAAGCTCTCAGCCAATGTAAATACATTCAGGGCACTCAAAAATGCTCTTGATTCTTTCAGATCACCATTATGTCTGAAGCTGAAGACACCCGAATGACCACTCATTTGCTTTTTGGCAACATCATGTTGCTTGTGAGACGCAAGTCCTTAAATAATTAAATAGGTGGTTAATAGATTGTTTAAACTTCGTGAGTCAGAACGTAGTAAATAATAATATTGAAATATAATACCTGGATGCATAACTTCTACGACATTTGGATGCTTTTCTAACCAAAGAGCAATAGTCAACGCCGATTCTTTATGACGTTCCATGCGCAAGGCCAAGGTTTTCAAACTTCTGTTAACTAAATAACAATCAAACGGTGATGGTACGATTCCCATAGCTGAAAAGAATAAATAACATGTCAATAAATTTAATTACAATATTAACCTAATTACAAAATCATATTAATCTACAGTAAGTAACTTCATACTTTCGGACTTTGCTCCCAATGAATGAAACATTGTTCACGAACTGATGCTTGTATGAATGGGGTCTTGAATTATTCACAAGATCTGAACGATTGAATGAAAGTGGAAACGTTGTTATGATAGTAACAAGATTACTTTGACTAACAAATATATACATACAGTCATCAATCAATCTATACAGCGTGTAACAGAAAGGGTATAATCATATGGAATACTGTGGTACGGACCATCAAACTGAACAACATTCTCTATGGGACCCTATGTATGGGACAGCTGATTATTTTTTTTACGATTTCAATGGTGGTCCCATAGAGAAAGTTGTTCAGTTTGATAGTCCGTACTACAGTATTCCATATGATTGTACCCTTTCTGTTACATGCTGTATAAATAAAAATCAATTGCCACATGTATGACGGAGCAACACTTGAGTCTTCAAGTAACCGGGTCTCCTCCTTTTTGAAGAAAGTCGGTTAAAAATATTATACACTGAACTTTTGTCAAAATAACAAACGTTACTTGTTTTCTTATTTTATCGTCAACACAAAACCGTAAACAAAATTACGCTATGCCACTCGGATCGCTTGTAAATCAAAATAAAATGAGTGCGGCCGCGCCGAGTGTGTGTCAAATTTCATGAGCAAATTTCGACGTTTTTTTTGCAATCAAAAGCAAGCGAGCGGAACACTATTTCATATAGCGAGTTTTTACAAAGTGTCGTGATGATAGATACTTAGTCGCCCTGCTTGGTCTATGAGCTGATCACGTAGATACATTAAACGTCATTATGTAAAACTTTTTTCCAAAATAATTTCACGAAACATATTTAGTTGTATTTTTTAGTTCTTAACTTCACGACACTGAGAAAGTACTCCTGGATCAAACAAAATAAAAATGTTTTAGGAACATAATGGTATCTAAAATCCGCGCAAATATTTCAAAATTACATAACTTCTGAATAAAATTAAATAACTATATTCATTACACGACTTACCATTTTGTAAAAATCTAAGCCGATCCGCTAAAGCTTGGTCGTTAACAATTGCAGCTCCCATCAGTACGTCGGAGTGACCATTCATATATTTTGTTAAAGAATACATTACTATATCCGTGCCGAAGTTTAGAGGCTTTTGTAAGTAACTTGTGAGGAATGTGTTATCCACAACAACCAGAATATCTTTGTTGCGACTTTTTGCTACTTGGGATGCCTCAGCAATATCAATAACTTTCAAGTTCGGATTTGTAGGCGTCTCTATCCAGACCATCTAAAATAAAAAAAATAGGTAAATATAGTCCTATGATATATTGACAGTGTACGTATTTCAATGCACACGTTGAACATAAATAATTCAATATCGTAATTATTAATAATAATACCTAATCTCTTGGAATTTATTTTAAGTACACTTACGAGATAAAGCCTGTTGTGATTAAATCATGATAGGCATATTATTATAAAGGGTGTAACTAGACCCTTAACGAAGCCAAAAGGCACTTGTTATCCCCGTCATTGCGATATTTTTTTTGTTCTAGACCATACCTGGGAACCTTCTAGTTACGGAGATATTCAATTGGGGGTCAAAGTTCCATTTTCTTTACAAGTTTTTTTTTAAATAGAAGTTTTTAATGTAAGATTTTTACTTTAAACACCTCCACCACGACCCCCGGTACTATTCAATCCATCCATCAGCACAATGTGTTGAGTGCATTACAGTAAGTCCTACCGTAAAACGTGATGTTTCACCCCAAAAAAAAAAGTCGTTTCCCAGCAATAACTTTTGCGTAAAGTTACTTAGTTTGATGTACAGAATGCTTGGTTGACGGCTTCGTGAAGTGTCCTATTACACTATGTATATATATTAATGTATGTATGTCTATGTATATATTATAAAGAGGAAAAGTTTTTTTCGTTGTTTGTACCGAATAAGCTCCGAAACTACTGGACCGATTTTAACCATTTTTTCGCAAATAGAAAGCTAAATTATCAGGATGCAATATAGGTTATAAATTATATTTATATAATAAAAATTACCCGAGCAATCACAATTTTTGCGGACGAAGTCGCGGGCGAAATGCTAGTTATAATTACGAATGTAATAATATTATGATTTTCGTTAGTTGAAGTTTAAAACATGCGCGTTCCTAGAATGATAAAGTTAACGAAATTATGTAACGTAAACGAAAAGTAAAACTATGAACACTTCAAACAAACCATTTTGTTTGGTAACTTCTTCTACCTTATTCTGATAGAACAACAACACAACATCCAATCATCATCATCATTGTTCTTTTCAACACAACATTACAATCCTGGGCCATTAACTCTTGGAATTAGGATACTATTGTGGTCGTTCTACTACTAATGGATCAAGCAGATCAAGTAAGCGAGCGGAGGCCATTGACGAACGATCTCGAAAAATCGAAAATAAAAAAAAATTAAGAAATGCCTCCCTTATATTAAAAACTTGTTCAGAATGATTACACCTACTACGTATAAAGATTGAAAGTCGAAAGATAATAAGTACTATTAGTACTACCTACAATATTTAAGCATTTAGCGAATGTTAAATTAATGATTTAATTTTGACTGAATGTTGTCGTGACAACCTGAGAGAGACTTACCTTGGTATTATCTTGAATTGCGTTTTCTAAATTTCCAGGAACAGTAAAATCTACGAATGTTATATCGATCCCCATTCTTGATACAACTTGCCTGAAATTGAAATCAGGTAATTAATATCCAATCACTGTCGTTTTTACTACTCTATAACTCATTATTTCATGATTCGAAAATAATCTTTACCTCAAAAGCCGGTTAGTACCACCGTAGAGATCATCACTCGCAACAATATGGTCACCCTTGCTAAGTAATGCAGTCAGGGTTGTTATCGTTCCAAGACCAGAAGCGAAAGTAAAACCATGGTTTCCCCCTTCCAATGCAGCAAGACATTCTTGCAAAGTATTCCTTGTGGGGTTACCGGATCTCGTATATTTAAAATCCTACGAATGAATTGTGTCATGATTTGTAAGTTAGACGATTCAGTATGATGACGAAAAACAAATAGTTTGATTCCCAAGCATAAAATATGGCTTACTTTGTATTTGGCAGGAGCCGGTTGTTTGAAAGTGGTGGCTAACGAAATGGGTGGCACAACCGCAGCGGAGTTCCATTTTTCTGGCTCTTGACCAGCATGTATCGCCACAGTAGCAAAACCTGGTTGTTGTTCCAAAAATCCTTGATCCGCCATCTGTTATTATAAGAAAACGTAAATAATCAGTACCAAGTGAATAAGTAAATGGTTACAAGTAAGTTGATAAGAACAGCTGTAGATTGTGCCATGAAGTTGGAAACGCAAAAAAAAAAATATTGAAATTGAAAGGATGTGATTTTAAAATTAGAAACAATACATGAAGCAATATTATTTAGGATTTTTACAAAAATAATCAAAATCGTCAAGATTCCTTCATCCCTATTTTGAAAATGCAAACATATTTAATTTAATAAAATAATCGTAAACGAAAGAATAAATGTACATACAATAAACTTATTAAAATATGTAACGATTTAAATACGTCGAAAAAGAAACACGGATTCAATTCAAACACCACCAATAAAACAAGTATCTAAAAATGATTCTCCTAAAAATTGGACGCTAAAATTCAAGGTCGGGTATTTCAAGGGGTATAGTAGAAAACTGTAGGAATATTTCACCATTTGGTAACACAAAACGCACAAATTTAATTATCTTATTTAAAATTGCTTTTCACTAAGAATTAAATCTTACCTTAATTTTCGATTTCAATGACCGCTTTTTTATTCTTATCACCCTATTCAACACACCGCCGTCGGGACTTGAATTACAATTCCAAATGATCAGTTTCAAATGTCAAAACGTCTATAAATATACCACACGGTACAGGCACATGATTCCATGAATCGCATTGGTCCACACCAGGCGCGGTCCCAGAGGAGGGGTCACAGGGGGTCATGACCCCCCCCAAAATCCTACACGCCAATTGACAAACCTCTCAAAATAGCTGTTTTCGGTTATAAATTATTACTAATTTCCTGCTTAATCATTCAACAAGAGAACCTAACTATTCCGAGGCAGGATGCTAAAATTTTCGAGCTCATCTCATGCATCCTTCCTTTTCAGTTACTTTTATTACCTTCTTTGCATGAATTTAAACAGAAAGAACCAAGGGACGGCGGCGGGCTGCTTCAATTTTGAATCTCTCACCTCTAGCTCTTGCATTCTATCAGTACCAAGAGCGGATCCAGGGGGGAAGTCATGACCGGGCGTCATGATCACCCCGACCTGGGTTGGAACTAGGTCAACCGTGATCATGTTTCTGAACTCAATGATTTAAATTAAATAAATAGAGGTCCCGCTCGCTTCGCTCGCTCTTGCGTTCTCTTCATCTTAAAACTGTAAAATCTAACTATCTCAGGGGCAGGACCGTAGGCAGCCCCCTGCCTACGGTCCTGCCCCGGTCCTGAGATAGTTAGATTTTACAGTTACCCCCGGTCAGGAGGGTTCAACCCTCGCAAAATCTCCTAAACCTATAAAAAATCAGCCGATCCAAGGCTAAAATTTCCTCGCTCGCTTCGTTCGCCAATACATCCAATACTTTTTAGGATTCCTTAGTCGAATGGCAAAAAACGGAACTCTTATAGATTCGCCGTGTCTATCTGTCTGTCTGTCCGTGTATGTCACAGCCACTTTATACCGAAACTATTAGGTCTACACACTTGAAACATAGTAGGTCGATGTATTTTGTAAACCGCTTTGCAGTTTTTATATAAAAATAAACAAAATAAAGATTAAGGGGAGGGGAAAAAAATAATCCCATAAATGGAACTGAAACTAAAAAAATATTTTTTTATCTAACCTGTACGTGTAGGGTGTCTATAGATAGGTACTTATTTAAAAATGAGATTGAGGTAACAAAAACCATTTTTTCTCAAAGTCAATCTTTTGAAAGATAGACACTTCCAAAGTGGTAAAACGTGTGTTCCCCCCATCTAATTTCTAAAGTAAGAGGAGGAAAATTCTGAAAAAAATTAGGATTGTAGAACGAAAATAAATCTTTCTACTCTGACTATTTTATTACTATTATGCTGGATTTTATCCAAAATAAACGTTTTATTATTATTTCGTTTATTCAGTTTTCTTATTTTTAATATTTTTAAATACATCTTAAAAAAATGATATAAAACATTTAAAAAATAGTAGTCCGCCGGTGGCGGGATCAGGTCCAAGCTACCGGTGGTTAGGGCTCCAGAGACAGGAACCTCCTCACAATGCGAGCCGTATCGCCTTCTGAATCAGGCCCTTGATCCAACCGCCTAAGATTTTTGATTTTTTGATTTTGATGGTCGTCGAGGCTCTTGGCCATAAGGTCATTGGCCGTCACCTACAACTTTCATGTCGAGGGCGACATGGCGTCATGAGAAGCCATGTTGTTGTGTGGAAGAAAGGAGGTTGTACGTACGAATGTTAGTTCTATGGAAAGGAATGACAACTTGAATTTGTTGCTGGTCGCGAGAGACTTGTTGGGAATATCGCTCAAAGGGCTGCAAGATCAATAATTTCTTATTTTGTGTACTTACTCGCTATTTCAAAAAAAATTACGTGTTAATTGAATTCGTTATGATTTGTGGCGGTTTGGGTTAGTTCCAGTGATTGGTATTTTGTTCCAAGTTACAATAAACGGTTTTATTCATTAATTTGTGTACCTCGTTGTCTTTTTTTTAACGGGTTCCTCTGTCGGGCAGAATCTTGATGCTCCGAAATGTATTTGGCATAGCACACTTGGCATAATTTTCTTTAAACGAATATTATTAAGGCATAAAAATTATATAATGTAATAATTTTTTGGCCGAATGTTTAAATGTCCGAATTAACAAAAGCATTCTTTTAAGTTCGCAGATTTTTTTTTGGCAATTACCTTTGGCAAAGTTAAATTTCGCATAATTTCGTTTGGCAGAACGTTTGCTTAAAGCGACGATTATTTGGTAGAATTTCATTTGGCTTACTATGAAGATAGCAGAATTTCATTGGAAATAATTTTATTAGGCATATTGTTATTTCTATAACAAAGCACTTTTAACTTAAAATAAAAATAAAGTCAATATGTTGTGCTACAAAAGTTAGTGACAGAAACGAATCGCTGCAATACCGACACCACGTAGTCTGTAATGTGATAGATGAGTCTTTCAATGAAATGTATGCCAAAAGACGATTCTGACTGTGAACTTTCTGCGATGTGATGGTTCTACTTTTTAATTCTTATGGATATGAAATGTATGCCTAAAGATGATTCTGACTTACAAAATTATGAGTTTTGAATGTATGATAAATGAGTGTCTGCCAAACGATTTTCTGCGAAACGAAGTTTATGCTATCCGTTGTTATGCAAAATAATAATATGACATAAAAAGTTCTGCTATAAAGGGTAGACCCTTTTTAAACATGATCACTTCTGTATGCTAAATACATATTATGGCAGAATACATAGAACTTTAAATTTACCTTTCTCTTCTGGGAACAAAGGCAAAACCTACAAACAATGTCTATGGTAATTTGGTTGCAAATGATCTCTCCTACATCCCCTTAACGTATTGCCGTCATAATACCAGTAACCATCTATATTAAGCTTATGTAACTGCATAACAACTGATTGGGGTTTGTGTGCTTATTACTGCTGATGCTCTTCAAAATGTCAATATTTTCAAGTCATATAGCATTGAGCCTAGTGTTATGACCATCGGACTGCCAAATCATAGGTTTCGAGTTCGAACCTAAGGTACGCACCTCTGATTTTTCAGATTCATGTTCGTATTCTATATTTATCACTTGCTTCGGTGAAGAAAAACATCGTGAGGAAACCAGAATGCCTGAGAGATAATTCTCGACGGCATATAAAGCCAAGTCAGAGGCCCATGGGCGGCATAAAAACTCTGATACCAGGTTAGGCACTAACCACACGATAAAGAAGAAGTCTTATCATAAAACAATAACAACGTTATTTTATTCGTTTGTTTATGCTAGATAGTAATGGGTCAATCGGTACGTAGGTATCATTACGCAAAGATTGCTAATTTTACCACTTTGTTTGGTACCTAACATAATAATTATTTTATTGCCTTCTGATTTGTGTCCTATGTTTGCATTAGCTCCTACTAAGATTAACCCCATCGATTCGTTATTTCATATTAGTGATCAGTAGTTTGTACTAAAAACAGCATTGAAGCTTCGATTCTTTCTGAAAGGGAATTCTTGCAGTTGTAACCAGCAAGGAATCTTTCCTTTACATCTTTGAAAATTTCGTCAAGGCACTAGCACCAATGCACCAATTTCAATTTCATGTCTCCCACATCAATTTCAACGATAATACCAGATTATTCATTTATCGTTTCTATCGCTACGTTCACGCTACATTCTTGATTATCATCTTCAGAATTATTAAAAACCCTCTTTGGACTAGTTCTCGGAGTTCGCTTAGATATTTGGTAGTTTACCTAGCAATCAACGTTTTGTCGATGCGGACTTCTGAACAAAGTAGAAACTCATATCCGGATTTATACGACTATTCCTGGTTTGACTCAGGATTAAGTTCAACAAAATTCCCATAAGCACATAAAGTGGAAACAACCCATAAATATTAGGTCATGCTTGCATTTATAGGCATAAACCCCACCACGAATGTGATCATTCATATATTATTTATATTTTTATTTCATTTATGTTTATTAGTTTGTGTTTCTCCCAACACAAAGGTACACAGTCATCATCATCATCATCATCATTTCAGCCGAAAGACGTCCACTGCTGGACATAGGCCTCCCCCAAGTGTCGCCACACTGACCGGTCCCGTGCGACAGCATCCAGCGGATCCCCGCAACCTTCACCAGGTCATTGGTCCACCTAGTGCGAGGCCTTCCAACGCAACGTCTTCCGGTTCGCGGTCGCCACTCCAGAACTTTTCAGCCCCATCGGCCATCCGTTCTGCGAGCAATGTGCCCTGCCCACTGCCACTTCAGTTTGGCAATTCTTCGGGCTACGTCGGTAACCTTGGTTCTCTTGCGGATGTCTTCATTTCTAATTCGATCACGCAAGGAAACTCCTCCGTAAATATTTTGCATTATTTTATTACATAGTTATAATAAATGCATTTGTTGCGTTGTTGGTAGGAATGGTAGGGTAGGCTAGGCCTAATTGCCTCTATGGACGGCACGCCCCTGGTCTCGTCCTCGACAGCCGGTGGAACTTCGTGGAGCATTTCCGACGTTTGGCCCCCAAACTGGAACGGGCTGGGGCTGCGTTCAAGCGGCTCTTGCCCAACCTGGGGGGTCCAAATGCCTCCTGCCGGAGGCTCTACGCGGGGGTCGTGCGGTCCATGGCCCTTTACGGGGCCCCGGTGTGGGCGCGTTCTTTGAGGCGGCGAGCCGCCCACTACCTGAACGCGCCCCAAAAGGTGGTAGCCGTAAGGCTGGTCCGGGGATACCGCACGATCTCCGGCGAGGCGGCGAGCCTCCTTGCCGGACTGCCGCCATGGGATCTGGAGGCGATAGTCCTCGCGCGCGTGCACGAATGGCGCGTGGAGGCACTACGCCGGGGGGTAACTCCGCTGCCGCGGCAAATTGTCGCTCAGCGGACAGACTTCCGGCGTGATCTCATGGCGACAAGGAGAGAGCGACTGTCGCAACCCCATGCAGGGCAAGCCACTATAGTGGCGGTAAGTCCCCTCTTTGAGGAGTGGCTAGAGAGGCGCCACGGCGCCCTCACCTTCCGCCTGACGCAGGTCCTCACCGGACATGGTTGTTTCGGGAGGTTCCTGCACCTAATCGGGCGGGAGGAAACGCCCGGGTGTCACCACAGCGAGGATCGACCGGAGGACACGGTGGAGCACACTGTGCAGGTCTGCTCCGCTTGGGCGGAGCAACGCCGTGTCCTCGTAGCGGCAATCGGCGGCGGCGACCTCTCGCGTCCGGCCCTGGTTCAATCCATGGTCCGGAGCGAGACGGAATGGGACGCCGTCACCTCCTTCTGCGAAGCAGTCATGCTAGCGAAGGAGGTGGCGGGACGTGAGAGGGAGAGAACCTCACGTGGTGGCCCCCGGCCACCGTAGGCGCGGGCCTGTGGACGGTGGGCTATGGGCTAGGTCGCCGTCCGTCCGTCTTATGACGACAGGCCGTGTCGACGGCGCGTTCGTGTTCCACGCGCGCCTCAAAGAGAGTCAGCAAACAGGAAGGGGTCCGTAAGGACCGACGCCTGCCAGGGTTGCGGGACTGTTCGAAAGAGATACCGCGGCCCTGGAACACAAAGGGCAAAGGAAGGAACATGGATGGGTTTTAGTCAGTAAAAGTCTGACACTCCCTCCTGCTCAACCCAGAGCGGGAGGGGTTATTTGATGATTTCCCATCGGTAAAAAAAAAAAAAAAAAAGGGTGGCAGGGTGGTATCAAGAAAATTTTAAACACAATACACCGATAAGCGCGTAAAGAGTAAGGAGACATGCTAACCGTGGGTAATACTCCCATACATAAAGTTTAAGTTCAAAGTTGAAAAACACATATAACATTAAGGGAAACAAAGTCGCTCTTACTTACAAGCATGTTTTTTTACAAAGAGCCATTGAACTCTCAATGAACTGGAATCGCACAAAAAAAGATTACTGTACATAATTTAAATTGCGAAACTCAAAGAATAATATTGAACTAACCTTAGCTGACTCTCAAGAAGTCAAGATACGCGTAATCACTGCACAACAAAATAACTGATAACTATCTGAAAGTGAGAAATATTAATATAATGTCGTAAGTTCGTTTACAGATAAAGGGTGATAGGCCATGATGGCTATCAATGCAGTATTTCGTTTAACTTACGATCAATGTGTACCGATGTATGCATAATTATTAACAGGGGGTAAATAGGCTATGGCCTTTTTTTTTACGGTGGCCGGCCCGGGAACAACGGGCAAGAAGCTCCATGGACACTCTTTTAAATCAGCATATTGTTAAAAAACCTTCGTGACAAAATTCATGTTGAGATGGTACACTATGTGACAACGATGTAGCAATATGTGCACATTAAAAGTGTTATGAACACTTTTAATGTGCACATATTGCTATAACGTTCGTAAAACCAAAAAAACAAACAAAACAAGGTTCCGTAGCACCAAACAATATAATAAAAATATATTGAAGGCCCATTCATTTGTTTTACATTCAACAACAAAACTAAATTTGTTTTTCATAGTATGTTAATGAAAAACAAAGTTGTTGCTGCAGTTTGATGAAAAAGTCCCATACCTCAAAAAATTAACATCAAATCTTATTCAAACCAATTTAGGTTGAAAGTCTTTTTTACGTTCTATAATCCTATATTTTTTTCAGAATTTTCCTCCTATTTCTTTAAAATTAGAGGGGGGGCACACATTTTACCACTTTGGAAGTATCTATCTTTCTAACGATTGACTTTGAGAGAAAATGGTTTTAGGAACCTGAATGTCATTTTTAAAGACCTATCTATAAACACCCCGCACTTATAGGTTTAATAAAAAAAAATATTTTTTAGTTTCAGGTCCATGTATGGGGAGACCCCCCTTTATCTCATATTTTTTTATTTTTGTGTAAAAACCGTAAAGTGGTTCACAGAATACATCTATTTACTAAGTTTCAACTGTGTAGTCCTAATAGTTTCGGAATAAACTGGCTGCGACACACACGGACAGACAGACAGACACAGACACTGAACAGACAGACTTGGCGAATCTTTATGGGTTCCGTTTGCCATTCGGCTACGGAACCCTAAAAAGGCAATTCAAAAAACAAAAAATAATTAATTCAAATAAGCCGTGGCAAATACGAGATGACCAGTCACAACTGACAGCGCCCGTTCACGAACATGACGCATAGATCAGCACCATTCAACTCAACCATTTTGAAGGGAACTAAATGATCTGACACACGCGCCACTATCAGCTAGACATTTGAGTGAGCATGACATACTCTCCACCGCCAGGGCACATTCAAGTCAACTAAGGACGTAGGTTTCCAGTGAATGATATCTTTCTAGTAAATAGTACTCACACAATATGGGCTATGCGATTTGTATAATACTAAAAAGATTGAATCTATACAATGCAAAGGTAGTTGTACAATCTTCAGCAGCTCCAACAATTCTATTTAATTTTATCAATTTATGCGTCCATTGAGCCAAGTATTCTTATCGGCGATATAATCGTCCAATTTGTAATATGCTTTCTTACATAGTGTGCGTTTAACTCAATGAGACGAAATTTAAAACAAGCAGTTTTAAATTTCGTCTCATTGCGTTCAAGACTACTTAGTGAAATTTTATTAAAGCATCTCAAACAGTACCCCATGAAAGATGAGTCTACTTTAGCGAGTCTGAAGCCTGGCTGCACTAATTGGTCCCTATTTCTAGTACTGTAATTGTGTCTGTCACCTCTTTTACAAAAAAGATGCAGATTTTTTCTTAGGTGCATTATGTTTTCGTAGATGTATTGACAATGTACTGTCATGATGTCCTTAAACAGTTCCCTTAGAGAATGGCACCTACGAATATTATATATTATTATGGCTCTTTTTTGCAGAATAAAATATAGACTAAATGTCTGCAGCCCCTCTCCATAACGAAGTGCCATAAGACATTACACTATGAAAGTAACTAAAATAGACCAGTCTAGCAGTATCTACATCAGTAAGTTGTCGAATTTTTCTAATACCATATGCTGCTGAATTTAGCCGCCCCACAAGAGATGTTAAATGAGACCTCCATTAGCACTATAAAGCTTAATATTTCATAAACGAATCCCTCGAAAAAATATTTAAACAACCTCGCAATATTTTTCAAAGACCTATCCCATTACAGACCACAATATGGGGCACGCGAGAAAAAGAAAACTACAATACCACTTTACGTGTACAGAAGATACCTACCCGAAACACAAATACTTTTTGACATTTTATTTTACCACTTTGTCGGCGTAAAATTATGGTAATAACTTTGTTTTATTGTATGCCATCTACAATTAACAGGTCACTGCCCCTGTATTACAGTTATGAATAAACTTAAAAAATGGCGTAAAAAAACTACTCCTCAACGCTGTCAACTGATAATGTACCCAAGAGACTGGCGGCGTTGCTACTTCTTTTACTACATAGTTTCAATTCCCGACATAACGAATAACTTGTGTGTTGTAGTGCATTGTTGTAAGCGGTGCACAGAGTGGAGTGCTCTCCAGCAATTTATTCAATTCAGCTGCAGCGGAACAATGTATCGACACGACTCCACGAGACACGAGTGCAATTCGATGCTCCAAAGGAGCAGCTTTCAATTATTATTTTCTGTCTGTGGCCGCATTGTTCGGGACACAATAAAGTAGATATTGAATATTCTACGATTTCTGCGCCCCTGGTAGCGACAATCGAGAGCCTTAGGATCTTTACATGCCTTATAGCGGCAAAATGTTGTTTCTTGAATTGTGTAGCTCGGATTCTGTAGTAGTGAAATGATTTGCTTTTAAATTTTCTACAATATCCCAACCTGTACGACTTAAGATTGAATCGCTTAGAGTTTAGTTGACTCACTGGGAAAAATCGTAATAAAAACATTGAAATTGAAAAGTTGTGTCAAGAATAAAGAGAAAGGAAACTGGTGCGTAAGGACTTAGAACTAAATCATAAATCTTACTTTAGAACTAAAACGCGACGCCTTACTATGACCGCTGAGTTTAGAGCGTAAATGGGAGGAACAGGGGCATTTCAAACATGCATTTTTTCCAACATTCAAAAGCAACCCAGCAATCGCAGCGAGGTCGTGGTCATGTTCAATAACTGGTTTGTGCAGCGCTGCGAATGATAAACTGGGCCATAACTCAGCCGACTGGCGAGCGGGTACCAGGGCGGCATGCAGGCGCGCGCGGCGGTCGCGGCGCTCTCGCACTCGATTAACTCATTAGATTAGTTACTTCATGCTCCGCTGCGCGGGAATTGGATCGGCTTTCTCCGGAATCTGAATTTAGTTGAGACGTTCGAATATTCTCGGCTGTATTATTAAGTTGGCTCTTTGTCGTGGACTTTAGGATTGTGTCGAAGTTCAGGATTAGAATTGTGCGGGTGATAAGTCGGTTCAATATCGGATTCATCTTTGTTAACGCAATCATTAGGTTTGATAAGATCTCTGAAGTCGCAATTGTTTACACGTACAGGCTATTATTGTTGATTCTGGTTCTGTTCATTACATTTTCCATTTTATTTGTTCAGTGGTAGTTGAATTATTTTCAAGTGGCAAGTGAATAAATGCGGAACACACTCGCATTACTGACGTATCATACTACTCGAACTGTCGTATGACGCTCACGTTATGTATTCATGATCTCGAGAACTCGAGCATGAACTCGACACGAACATGAATGTGAACTCCATAATGCAGAATTCATTTTATATAAGCCATTTTAATATAAAGAAACAATTGCTGAACGGTTGCAACTGACACTTTAATAGCGCAGTTACAGTCGGCTAACATGTCTAATAGTTATTGTGAAAATAAAATTCTCTTTATTTTCTAATATCAGCTGCTTTGTGTTCTTGTCATTTTCTCCGGCGTATAAATATTTTTTCCAGATATTATCTATACTAGGTAATACTTATACAGGATGAATTTTCCAAGTGGGCGTGGATGGCCAAATCTGAAACTACGAGGAATAGGGAAAAATGCTCAAAAGAGTCTCGAGCCCGATTTTGATGAAAACTAAAACTGCATCATTAGATTTTTGAAAAAACAATATTCCTAGTCAGGAATTGAACCCATTGATTTTCGAAAAAAAATACAAACACTTAGTTTTACACCATTCGATATTGTCGCTAATAGGGACCAAATTCTGGGAAGTACATACGACAAACTAAAGCAAAAGTTCATTTTTGATAAAAACATATTAGTATTCAAACAGTTATAGGTCATATCACAGTAACAGTTATCAATTATCAACGAAACGTCGAACAAAATCACTAAGGGCGCCAACTCACCAAAAAAGAAAAACAATTGGATTTGAACAATTCGATTGGTAAATAACTTTTAAGCGTTTTTTTTGGAAGTCGGTTATTGTTTTTAGAAAAAACTTTTTACTATATACAAGAAAAAAAAATAGTTATAACCAGCCAACCAGCAGCAACCTTTTAGTAATTACAATACGCACACTGATTAGTAGCTCGAGTGCTATCCGGCGCGGCCAACCGCAACGCATGCAGGACTCGTGCCGGACACGCCACACGGCGGGTGGCCGGGTGCCGGGGCGTGCCAATCGCGACCGCAAATCAAAACGCGGCCAATGCAATAATTACGCGCTGTCAAACAGAACCGTTTGAACTCAAACACACAAAGCGATCCGAATCTTGCGGTTAGCGGTGCCACTGTGCCGCTGTGCCCAGGGTTGCGGGACTGTTCGAAAGAGATACGTTGGCCCTGGAACACAAAGGGCAAAGGAAGGAACATGGATGGGTTTTAGTCAGTAAAAGTCTGACACTCCCTCCTGCTCAGCCCAGAGCGGGAAAAAAAGGTACACTCGACAACAGCCTGAAAACATGAGCTAGTCATTATTTAAGGTAGATAAAATGTTTGGCACATAATAGACATGGAATGAAACAACAATAACTATAATACAGACAGCTATATTACTACATGTCGGTGGCTGCTCAAAAAATTTGACATATTCATTAAATCGTAACCATTGTACCGTCATCCCATTTCCATAATACCGCCGACATTTAGTTCCCGAGAGAACGGTCTAGGCACAAAGGCAGACGCACTTTAAATGGTAATTGATTACTTAACTGAGATAGGCATCACCCCAATCTTCTGGCCTCCAGTCTTCAGCGAGTACGTCCTCAGACGAGACTCAATTAAGTATCCTTCACAATAGGTATAAGGAGAGTCCTTTTTAAAACAAAACGTTCGTAATATAATTCAGGCTCTTACTAAAGGGAATGCGATTTCAAAAGACTTTATGAATATTATCTGGAACCTTTTGTTCTGAAGCAAATTAAATTCAGTTGTGAAATGAGTCCACATTCCTTGTCGGATACACTCGGAGCCTGCAGCTGCAGTGCTGCTGAGTTATGTCAAGTGTTTTATATGATAGTACTGCCTTTGTCTGCATTAACTTGCAAAGGTATGCAGTTAAAGTCAGTGTGATGCGGAATGCGGTAGATGTATTGCGTCTGTTTTTAATAGAGTAGGTCTGATTACAGTCGGTACCTGATTTATCGATTACACACTTAATCGACCGTAACTCCTGAATAGTGAGTTTTGCTTTGATACGCTCACAGTTCATCGATGACGGTTTTAAGCCGCTTGTGAATTGTGTAAGCTTACCAAACTCACATCATTAACTAGCAGCACTGGCCTGGGACATTGAGAACTTAAAAGCAGAAGCGATGAGAATTTTATAGTTAAACATAAAGATTACAATACTATATTTTCTCTTAGTTTTGTTGACTAACAATTCTCATGAAACGCTATGCAGGCAAAAGACAAATCCTTGAGACAACAATTCAATGAAGCGAAAAAAGATAAAATATAAAGAGTCAAACGCCGAATGAAATAGAGTACGTAAACACACTCATAGTAGATAACAAAATAGCAACGTTTTATATTGAAGCTCGTCTCGGCGATATAACGCAATTGAACACAATATTGTAACGCAATTGAACATAATGTTCGTACGTGAACCGATTGAAATAAAACCAGCTCGTGGATATTTGCTTATATTCAATTCTTAACGTTATCGGGTAACATATCTGCTACTGATTTAAATTAGCAGCTAGGGCTATGTTGTGATGAGAATTTACATTGTAGAAGATATTATTGAGAACTAATAAACCAATTTTTAGACAGCAAATTCTATCGCTATTAATCTCAGGCTACAGAAAAACAATCATGTCTGACCATCGCAAACATAGGCTTGACATAGACTTCTGGCTGGCCGTCTCAGTGACATTTTTAGGCATTACCCGTGTCTTAAAGTGAATGTCTGCACAGATTGTGATCGTTGAAAGGTGCCTGCTACCAAGTGGATGGCCCACAACAGTCGCACAAGCTGTCACACCGGACGACAATCAGTGGGCGAGGGTCGTGCGTGTGTGCATGCGGACCGGACGCGGTCAGCGCAATCAGACCCTGTTTGTGTACACGCCTGCTATACCAAGCACACCCTATTATTAGCGATGCTTAGATAGACGGACCATTGAAAATGCATTTAGGTCGAACATCATCATTGAAGTCTCACATTGCAGTTATTTAAGTCTATATTTATATGAGCGCAATGAAAATTAATGAATTTTCAAATTAAAACGGGCGCTCATTCCGACTGTTACACAATTAAGTTACAGTTCATAAATCGAGAATATTAGATTCCGCGAGTTACAATATTTCTGGAAAGCCGCTCGAAATAAACGCGAGGACTAGATAGTACAAAGGAACCGCAAGCCGTATTAACGTAAACCGTATATACATCGCCTGAGGCCGCATCTACAAACAAAAAATCGGCTTTAAAGAGTGCAATTTCGCGCAATTGGGGACTCTCCCGGCGGCGTTACGGAACCCTGACCCCCGACACAGCGATTCGCAAGTTTACAAGCAAAATCAAGTCTCCGCTCTGAACTGCTCTATAAAACTATATAGTAATGCTAGCGTCTGATTTCTTGCGTATCTGTATGGGCGTAGTATGACACGAGCGGCCGATGTAGTTCAATATTCATGCGGCTATCAATTCACACGAGCAGTGAGCAGTGTATGGCTGAGCGCGGTCAACACAAATGGTGTGTATTTATGTTTCTTCGGGGTTGAGACTGTGCGGTGGCTAGCGGGTACGTCCACACCATGTAAAATATGTGCAGAAAATCCATAGAAAACAAAAAGATTTTTTTATGTTAAACTTACTACGCAAATATATTGTGAATCCTAATAATCAGTGCTGAGAAAGGAGAAGTCATCAGCAGATCTAACCTTGACAAAGGTTATCAAAGCTTGTTTAATATAGTCCAGAAATAGATGTTTTTACCGATTCTCTGAAAATTATACCGGGGTCCCTTTTTTTTTGTGACCTCCATCAAGTGACGAGTCTAATTTTGTCAGATCCCGGTAAACATGCGTTGTTTTACGTCATGTTCCATGTCGGCTCGACCTTCTGTAGGGCACACTCAGTGGCAGTCGTAATATCCGCGCACATCCGTCGGTGCGGATATTAATATCCGGACGGACCGCATCAATTTCGGCGCCGCGCCGCGCCGGGCCGGCGGCCTCGGCACTACGGGCCGTTTCAATGATATACTTTTTGATACACCAGCACTTTCCACTTCATATGTTAATCACGGTTCTAAGGAAACGATAGACATAAAATAACGCAGATAAATTGAAAAAGCCACACGGAGAAAAGGGTCATTTAAGGCCGAAACACACCGGATGCGTACACGTAGACGTGCACGTGCACGTGCACGTATCATGGCGTTGTAATATATGGAACTTTATAGAGACATGGCACACCGCTTGCGTGACGTACACGTGCGCGTAGACTACATGCGTAACGCTACGCATTGCAGCTGCCATGTGTCAAACTTGCTGCGTACCTACGCAGAGCGGAACAGCAACGTCACATTGATGCGTGCAGTAATGACGTTGTAGTCTATGGCATTCGGTATTGGACGTCACACCGAACAAGTTTCAACACGCACGTATCTTTGCTGCGCGTGACTACGCGCGTGACTTATGCATTCAGTTGTATTTGTTTTCAAGTTTTACCGATAGTAAGTGATGTTTTGTTTCGGTTTTAATGATGAATAATGAAATTAAAGAAAAACTAATTGTTTGTACAACACAAAAAACAAAGAGTCAAAAATATGTCATATAAAACTTGAACCCTTTTTTGGCACACCCAGGAATATTCTGTCACAATAACAGTAATATTGCTTCTTCTTCATCAGATGAACTACTTGGTCCATTTACCCAATCTTCTTCAGACATCGTGCACAAGAATTGCTGGGTACGCAAAGGATCGGTGCGTTGCGTGCGTACCACGTATGCGTAAGCGTAAGCGTACGCATATGCGTAACCCGGTCTGTCAGGGGTTCACGCGCGTCACCACGCGCGTGTACACGTGTACGTCACGCCACGCATCTGGTCTGACCAGGCCTTTAACCTGTAATAATATTTTTTTCATTAGAGACAGAAATAGCGAATGAAACGATAGATTTCAAAGTAAACTCATGAAAGCTAACTTATATAGAAAACCGTACCGACATCGTTCAAGAATACGAGATGAGGAAAAAAAGCTTTAGACTAATATGCAATTCTAACAGTGAAGTGAAACCTATACATATCTAATGTGATTCGATACATACATGAATTTATACACGGAGGCAATGCGAGGGGTATCTCTTTACATCATTGATTCAGTGGAGGCCTTCCCCGCGAAGCCGGACGGACGGCGCGGGAGCCGAACGCACGAAGATGTCGCCGGACAGCTTCACGCAAACAAATCGTCACATTACACGCACCGCTCGATTCACGATATAATTGCGGATTGCGCACAAAGCCTGCATTACCTGCTCCTGTGACATGCTCCAATGGAAAACTAGTGCGGAATTTGTTCGTAATAAAATTATTTTTTCATTTCCGTTACGTTAACCTAAACAGAAACACGAATTTATTTTCCTACTTATTTTCTATACAGGTAGCAGGATTGATTGGTGGGCACCAACCTGACGGTCTGCTAGTTGCTGTCACACACTTGTATCTCAGTTTTATTCAGGCTTCGTAGATCTACTACTTCACTACTACTTTACTCTACTACTACTTTTCGATCTTGATAGTACGAGTATAAAATCAAAAAGTACCGAATTGTCAGACATTTTGTGGAAAATCCAATTTTAAATTATACATAACTAGCTGTTGCCCGCGGTTTGGCTCGTGTTTTGGTTGGAAATTATCCCACAAGCACGTTGTAAATATATAAGGTCCCATTAAAATAGGTGAACAAATTTTAACACATCGTTCAGTACGTCTAACCAATGACATCCAAGCAAAAAAAAACACTGATTAATGTGATTTTATTTTGCCCTAATGGATGAGTTTATTCTAGAGTGCCGCCGGCAATTTATTATTTTAAAATTTGTCCACCTATTTTAATGGGACCTTATATTATAGCTTATGGCACTCGGGCATAATGTAGCCTATTATTGACAGAATTTTCCAAATTGGTTTAGGAGATCCAGAGATTACCCCCTACAACCTCACAAAATCACAAACCTTACCTCTTTATAATATCTGTATAGATCCAACCTAGAGCGTGCCATACATGACTGGTACAGCAGTCGTGTGATTTAAAACTTTAGGCCCTATCATTGAGAAAATAAACTAAAACAGTAATATTTGACCACTTAATTTGATACACGACTAGCCTTAGGACATTGCACGTGAAACGATCGACTGTAAAGGTTTTTAAACACTTTGTGCTGAAAAGTATGATGCGCGTGTTCCTGTTGAGATGTTGACACTTGTCAGTAGACGGACATGGACGGCGGCCAGCGATACCCATCGGACTCGTGGCCATATAATAATGGCATTAAAGTTACTGGCGCGTTTCCAGCGCCCGCGGTCTCACTCGAACCCGCACCACCCACCGCCGAATTTTTGGAACAATCCGCGGGACCAGTCATGCCGAAAATAACGTTTGAAAACGAACTGGCTTTGAGAGATTAACCAAAGCCGCGATTTTCCATCTGTAAGTCGCTATGGTGAAAAATGATTTTCAGTTCATAGGTGTTATCTGTGAGCGGAATATTTGTCTTTGAAGGTAACCTTTGTTAGAGAATATTTAAACTTGATTAAATTCATGCAATCAAATTAAAGGGAACGCCCGTCATAAAGTGTATCCATTAACATTAAGTATCAGTGGGTCGCGCGTCGCGATCGTTCAGTTCAGGCTGCACACAGTAACGCGGCAGTTTGTTCCGCCACTCCGGCTGCTCTGTTATTAAACTTTCAAAGACAAAACGTTAATGAAAACCGTAATCCACGTCCAAACGGAGCTCATATTTGTGTTGATGTGGGGTGTATTAAGCGGCAATTATGCGCGACCGCAGCACTCCGCGCCACGTCGTGCGGTCCCGTGCGGTGGCGTGCGGCAGCGTGCGGTCTCATGCGTGGCGCGCGTAATGACGTAACGTGTGTGTTTCGAGTACGAGTCGAGACGCGTTATTGTTCCACTGACGAGCTTTGTGGTGACGAGCGACGACGACGCGCTCTCGAGCACTCCTTGATATTAGCACTTACTGGAGCAAACGAACACAAAATATTTAGGCATAATAAAAGCACGTGGAATTTAATAACAGCGCAGTTTAGACTGACAGCCTTTATTTGTGCAAATAGATTGCTTTCAGATCCAGACAACCTCGTTGTTTATGAGAGAAATGAATTATTCTATATTTTCTTTCCATTTCACGTTTAAACTTAATTACCTCGAACTTGCAGAAAAAGCAAGAAACAGGAACTATTTAGGTATTATAATTTTGTCAAGTGGGCCTTACCGTTGCATGAAAGGGGCATGCCAAGTCGCCATAGTAATTTAGGCCCACTGTGCACACATATAAAAACTCATGATAATAATAGGGGGCAATTCCAATAATTAATTAGTAAAAGAAATGATTTACAAAAAACTTAGCGTTGGTAAGTTATTTAAGATTCATAAACTTCATCAATAAGTAGGTACTGGTTATGTTAAATATCACTTAATACATTATTTGAATTTATTAATGAGCATAATTAACTGGGAGTCAAAATAATACAACAAAAATTGTAGTTTTACATATTTATTCATTTAGTTCATCATCATACACCACTAAAACATCATCCAAAAACTGTGCCGGTGGAAATATATTATTCTGATGCCGTGCCCATCCTAAATACCATATCACTGTCATGACGTGGGCACAGCATCCTACAGTACGGCGGCCGACAATACAGTTACAGCAGTACTGCTGGATTGCTGCGCGACCAGCGTTAGCAGTGCTGACTAAAATATACACGAAGTAGACTTTGCGACTAACATGACGACTTGCGATTCTGGCCCTCACCAATGAACAGTTATGTCCAAATATACTGCCAATCATAATTCTATTTCTAGCATTAGTGCACACTTCAATACGATAGGTTCCATTAAATCTTATGTGCTCACCATAATATGAGCGGGCTTGCTTAAGTTGGTAAGTCCCACATGCAATCAGTATTAAATCATTTATATTTAATATAGGGAATTCTCTTAGATTATCATTTCCAACAATAATATTTTGAAAATCTGCCCTACTTCTATTAAGGTTGTGATCTCGAACATAATCAGACAGATCATTATTTATATACATATTTTGGTTCACTATTTGTAGTATTTCAGCAGCATCGTCTCTGTCCTGTACTCTCAAATGGTACTTATTGATGAGAGCACCAGCTACAGAGAAATCCATCATGATATGCTTAGAAGCCCTGTTGAAAAATGCTTGCCTAAATATTTTAAACTTAGTTTTAAAAATGCCATTTACTACTTCCACCACCCATCGACATAAAGTGACTGCTCTTGTCTTGTTAGCGGCCCTAGTGGAAAGTTGAGTCTCACCCTCTTCTAGAGACAAGGGCACATGCACATTATAACCACAATTCTCTAATAAAACCAATGAGTCCCTGAAGCCTCTGTCCAAAATAAACACATCCCCCGGTTGGAAAACTTGTCGGCAAGGGCTATTTTCATTTGAAAATTCCTTATTAATTATATCAGCATCAGTTGTTGTTGCAGGATAGGGACCAAATATATCAATAATATAACCATCACTGCATACAAACAAAAATGGTTTAACCAAATTGCGGTATTTATGTAGAGAGTAAGTCTTTTTTTGATACCAGTAATTGGAGCTTTTCTCTATGTAGATATATGTGCCATCAGCAATTACAATTGGTGTTCTATCGGCCCCTCCAAAAAGACCATTAGGAATTATAAGATTCCTTCGAGAGATATCTTCTCTTGTAATATGGTTTAAGCCAAGGTTTCTGGGAACAAAGTCCTGGTGCAATATTTCACGAGCTGTATTAATTAATTTTTCTAGTGTGTTCCTGGGCACTCGCAATAAAGCTGCAATACGCTCGTTACTATCCCCTGTTCTCATTTTCATTAAATAGGCTGCAAGTGCAAAAGCTCCTCTATGTGTGCCTGATAATCTTGGGACTTCTACAAGAATTTGCTCAAATTGCTGTTTGGAAAAGCCTAAATAATAGTGAACAATATGATCTGGCATAGTCTGAATGTTGTCGAAATCTAAATGCATTACCATATTATCTTTCAGTAAAGAGAGTAGTTCTTCCATTTGCGATGAGCTAAATGTTCTGAGAGGATTAAATACTGATTGCAACAATAAATCCCATGAATTACTGGTCAAGTGATATGAGCAGATCCTACAATCTGAGGGCACGTAGTAATTATAATCGCAAAGTAAACTTACGCGTAGTGATGTTGGGACTAAAAGTCTTTCAATAGCGTTGCAACCAGGGAAAAAACATTGCCGTTGTGTACTTGGTGCCCGTATATAGTTTGGCAGTAGTATGTGGTTATTGTCAGGTAAATCTGCATTCCTTTCTTCTGCTTGAGTAGAAACCGCAGAGTCTGCCTCAGATTCAAGAGTAGGACTATGTCTTGTTGCATCGGGTTCTTGTTCTAAAGCAGAATGTAATGCTGCTCTGTCAGTCCTTCTCCAACAGGTATGACAGAGAAGTGTTGTTCTTGTCAACTGCAATAAAAACCAAACAGCTGATGTAATGAAATTATTTTGTTTTTATTTAGCCGTAATTAAAATATTCAATTCTTTGAAATCTATTGACACAACACAAAAATTATATTACCTGACGAGGTGCTATCTGTTGGGCAATCATATTTCTAATAGCAGCTTCACGTGTAGTGTTTGTATTCAGTGTATGTGATCGTTTCCTTAAAAGTGATGTGCCACAGCTGATACATACATGTACATGACCAACAATAGGCTCAGGTCTTGTTGGATGTCTTATCTCATCCCAAGCATTGGTCCAACATGCATGGCACACTAGACTATCACTGGAAACTTGTACCTAAAAAAAAAGATGCAAGTTTTAAAGTCAGCACTTAAAATACGTCTAGAATAGTATTATTAAATAAACATAAATACGTATTGATTTACCTGGCCAATCCATCGTTGTATAAGACGTCGAACTTCAGCGATTTCCAAATTATGTCTTCGCATTCTAGATACATTTAAACCACAGTTTACACAACGTAGATCACCACTTACAGCAGTAGATGATGACTGTTGTGAACAACTAGGTCCAGAGTGAATGCCGGGTTCGTCGGTCGAAGCTTCTAATATCAAATCCAAGTTGTCGCCAGTGTCGTCATGAGTAGCTGGAGCAGAATCCATAATCAGGCCGTGGTCGTCGGGTATAGGAGTATCGTCGGAGTCAGTAGTATTCATGAGCAAAAGTAGTCAATTTAAACCGCAATAAATAAACACAAGTCACCGCAATGGAGTTGCAAACAAGCAATGATTTTGACATTTACGTTTTCCGGTAGCTGACACAAGTAAGACTTGGTGTTGCCATAAAAAGTGAAAAAAAAAATCGATAGATCGATTATAGTTTTTTTTTTAATTTATCAATAGCATCTTCAAAAGTAGAAATAATAATCATTACTAAGGGGGATTACTGTGATTTATAATGTAAATATGTTTGCTTGGAAGAAAATGAACGCTGAAGATCACAGATAATTCCGATTAGTTACCTGTCAACATTTTTTTGTAAAGGCAACATTTATAAATTAGTTTTTGTTCAAGTTTCATTATTTTAATCGTTTTAATATTCATTATTTTCGAAAAAATGTTGCTGACTTGCACAGACTAATGAATACGTGGACGACATGGGAAAAATATTGACTTATTTTTTTAGGGAAACCAATCCCATGTGCAACTCTGGGCCTAAAATTGTCATTCCCCTTTCCAATCTCACCATATATGCGGCTCATTGGTTAATTCAAAGACAACCACTGTTACTCAACCTCCACATCCAAACAGGCGATGAAAGAGATAATTTAAAAAAAAAACCGAAACAAAAAAATACTTGCTGTATTGCGATCCCTACTAGCACGTTGTTTCAAAGCGTGTAGCTTAATGGCAAATGATAGCCATATGAGTATTTATGCATAGCTAATTCAATTGCAAAACAATATCGGAGCGGATCGAGCGTCAAATGATCGCACCGCAACTGATCCGATGCATTACAAGGCGACGCGAATTAATGCCCACTGCTGGCGTGTGGTCGCACACGCCAAGATACATCGCGAGATATTCGAAGATATAGAACGATGTGATAAATAGCGCAATCATGGAAACAACATGTCAAGCATACAATTGTGGCTGACCGCGTCTGGCGCAACTAATATTTTATTTCCGCTTTCCTGCGGCTCGACACAATACGTTCATTTTCTTATTCAGTGTATCGCAACTCGCAGTTCAAAAATAAAAAGATAAGTATTGTTCGACTCGAGTAGTGTAGACGTATCCTATGTGCTAAGAGTGCTGCTCAAGTCCTCATTAGACTTTCGTGACATTAGTCTGGCAGGTTTTCGGTAAAATACACATTAGTGGTAGTTAAAATGGTATAAATCGTCAGATTAATGTGGTGATAGTTAGCCTGGTGTGTGTCGCTACTAGCGCGTTCATTTGATGCGGTTGAGCATTGCGGCTCGCGCAATCAGCCAATCAGCGCGCTAAACATTTTATATTAGCAACGAGTGGCTCAACCGCGCCGGTCGCGGTCGCACTGATTGTGTTGTGCAGCCGGTCACAGGTAGTCCGTGGAACAAATGCATCGCTTGGCGGCGGTCACCTGACCCCGCGTGCCAAGCGACGCATTTGTTTAGATCATTTAATTGCCATAAGTGCTTTGGTTAGTTGGTATTTGATTCATCTGTTTTAATTATTCTCTAAATTCTATAAACCGTAATCAAGACACTAATCAGGTAAAATGTATGTGCCTGCACGTGTGCTTACTAGAAGTGTGGCCCATGAATAGAGGTATTACTTCCGAACTGGGATCTCATTTGCTCTTCATTTGTTTATCTATACGGAGCGTTCCAAAGTAAATTAATTCCACCGCTCCAGCTGCGTTCCCGCAAGACAAGCAACAAATGGAGTAATCTACTAAACTGCGCAGATGCAACATACATCCTACTAATCCGACCAGACATGCAGGCAATTAATTTTAAAATATCCACACGATTGGATGATCAATCAGGCGAGTCGCACGACACCGCAAGGTGCAGCACGCTGCCGCCCGCTGCCGCCCGCTGCCGCAGGATGTCGCGCGATGTCGCACGATGTTGAACGATGTTGAACGATGCCGAGACAACTGTATTAATGGCAGACGGATCCGGACTTATGAGCCAGACAGAATAATAGATTAGTTTCATCCATCAGGAAGCCAGTCCACGACAAAGGCTTGGCACTGGTTGCCTTTTAAACTCGCTGCTGTGTCCATGAGGGAATTCAAACCTTACCAGTTTACGATAGAGACTGAATTTGTATGAGATACGAATTGTTTAACGTTTGGTCTAAAATTAAAAAGAGTAAGCATAAATCATGGAAACTTTTCGTGTCTAATGATTTCATGTTATAGATAGAAAATTCCCGACCAATTCATTTTTACCACCCGACTGTTATGAATGGTTATTTTCCTCATTCTGCTAATTAGGTAATCAACCAATTTTGTGGAAAACCTCTGAAGGCTTCTCTTTATAAGTGGTTTATTTCGTTAAACTCACTCATACAACATAGAAAACGGAAAAAAAAAAACGTATTATAGAAGCTAACTCATAAAGTACCCTAGCAAAGTTTGACGGCACGGTTGGCGCAGTGGCTGAGCGATTGGCTGCTGCGCTGCGTGTCGCGGGTTCGATCCCCGCACGAAACAAATATTTGTATGATGTTGATGTTGTTAGGTAGTTGTTCCGGGTATGTCTGTCTATTTATGTCAGTTTAAATGTTTGTAAACGCACCCAGGATACAGAAGAAAAAAGCAAGTTAATAAAAATAATATATGTGGGACCACCGCGCGGGCTTCCTCTAATTATGTTTTACTAAATAATTTGCAAAATTCTTATCTTTGTTTCCGTTATATTGAGTATCAAGTTTATGTTTTAAATAGCTATTTTTAACAACTCGTTTATAAGCTTTTAATGACAAATAGCCAACCTCATAAAATGTCTTCATATACGGTATATGAAGACATTTTAATATACCAGTGTCAATGTAGCTTAGGTAAAGTATTTACTTTGATTTATGATAAATAAAGATTTAAAAAAAAAACTAAACCTGTGATATTCCTTATCCTTCCTTACTTAAATATAGAAATAGCACATCAAGTATCGGAGAGGATATCTGCAACATGTTTGGCGACTATTTCTATTCTAATTTTCTCAGTTCTGCTAGTAGTACCAACGGTGACGACAATCTTTCCAATGCCCACGCGCAGGGATCAAACATGCATCTGAGCGATATTTTACATTCAGTACATTCAGTCGAAGTTGTTGAATTAGAAGTATTCAATCTACTTAAAGGAGTGGACCTATCTAAATCTGCAGGACCAGATAATATTCCGCCAGTTTTTATACTCAACTGTGCCAAAAGTCTGACTCTTCCTCTTTCACTTCTGTTCAGGCGGTCCCTAAATTTAGGTGAGGTACCCACAATTTGGAAGTCGGCGTTAATCACTCCTATCCATAAAAAAGGACCTAGAGACCTCATGGAAAACTACAGGCCCATATCCAAACTATGCATTTTTGCTAAAATTCTGGAAAAAATTATATACAAGCAGCTTTATGCTTGTCTTAAACTAAGCATTAGTGACCGCCAACATGGTTTCCTGCGAGGTTGGTCCACAACCACCAATCTCATTCTTTGTGGCGACTACTTGACTGAATGTATGGCTCATCGCACACAAGTAGATGTAATCTACACAGATTACAGCAAGTGTTTTGATCGCTTGGATCATGCTATACTTCTGCGTAAGGTTTTGGCTATGGGTATCAGTGGAAATCTCTTCAGGTGGTTCTCATCTTATGTGGCCAACCGATGCCAAACTGTTGTTTTTAATGGGTATACATCGAGAACTATGATTATCCCATCAGGCATTCCACAGGGATCGCTTTTGGGACCCTTGTTATTCAACATCTTCATCAATGACGTCTCTTCATGTTTCTCTAACTCAACAGTTCTTTTGTTTGCGGACGACATGAAGATTCTAAGCGAAATCAGAACGTACGAAGATGCTGAACGTCTCCAACATGATCTGGACAAATTCCAAGAACATTGTATAGCCAACCGCTTGGATCTAAACGTCTCGAAATGTTATACATGTACCTTCACTCGTAAACCTAAACCTATTCTTTACGATTACAAACTAACCAACACTTCAATAGCCAGAGTCAATACGATTAGAGACTTAGGCGTCACTTTTGACTCGAAACTTCTTTTTGACACACACATCGATAATATTATTAAAAAAGCTTCTAAAGCACTAGGTTTCATCTTGAGGATATCAGCAGATTTTAAAAATATATGCTCAAAATTCTCTATTGTGCTATTGTGCGCAGTCACCTCGAATACTGCTCACCACTATGGAATCCCATTTATAACAGTTACGTCAATCGCATCGAAAGTATTCAGAAGAAGTTCTTAAGGTACATTCAGTTTAGATCCAAAACCTATTTACCTAGTTATTACAGCCGCTGCAAGAAGTTTCACATTCTTCCACTAATAGAGCGGAGAAAAATTCTGACATGGTATTCCTATTTCATTTGGCAAATGGTTCAACCGACTGTTCAGAACTGATGAGCAAAATTGGGCTGCGTGTTCCATCCTTCACCTTAAGGAATCATCAACCTCTGTATGTTCCCTCTGTGCGGTGCATATATCGACAAAACTCATATATAATAAGAGCTAGCAGGGCATACAACTCAATGTGTCAGAGTGTTGATCTTGACCTATTCTCCACCAGTGTTCCTAAACTAAAAAAATTACTGAGTAAAATCTTCTTTGAAGTTCTCTAAAACCTTTTCTTAATTCTCTCACTAAAAAATTCTTACTCTCTATTACCTGTCTACTGTTTCTTGTGCTACCCTAATATTGTCAGTGAAAACTTTTAATTGGCCTTCCTTTACTAACCTTCAACTTCATGTATCCTAGCTGTAAGTTTTCTTAAGAAATTAAATAAATAAATTCTTGCCGTTTAGTGGTTTAAAATAAGCCCAAACTTGGTGTATTTACTAGTAGCTGCTGAAGAGTTCCACTATCTCCAGCCTCCATCCTCACACCCTCTATACCAAATGTTATATTATACGGGACTCGGAAGTTTAATTCCCTAACTGCTCACCATTGAGGAGCTTGGCTTCTATCATCAGCTCAGCATCATGATATAATGATTTTCAAGCGACCTGACTTAGTCGTTAAAAAAAGCTCAAACGCGAAATACGCCCTACAATATTTGAAGGTATCTCTCGATTTCCCTAGGATCCCATCATCAGATCCTGACTTCGTGAGAATGAGACTAACTTTGGAGCAAACGCTTTCAAACAAAACAATAAACAAAATCGGTTCATAATTGACGGAACTATCGATGAACATAATAAAACTGGACTAAGAATTATTGTAGATAATACGATAATGTTTGAACGATGCTCATACAACATATTAGAGTTCAGTTCCCCCAAGTTTTATCGTAGCTCGTTCATAGATGGTGTATTTATGACAATGTGCACCCGCTGTCTGCTCTGCGCTCGCACCGCACTCGCAGTCGGGCAGCAATCACGTGAGTAATTAGAGCGACCGATACGTGCGCGGCATGCGACACACAACCGCTGTGTTTGTACTGCGGCCACCGGCACGCCGACCCGCCCTCATCTCCCCACTCAAAGGTCACGCTTGATTTAATTTATACCCTTAATGAAGGTCCCGTTTTGTCAAGTGTCTCATTTTTACTCGACAGCGAAAGGTTTTTCACGCTCTTTAATTTTACAATCCACGGCCGAGCGGTTAATTGAATTAGGTGGAGTAACGCGGGCTGGCCACCGCGCGCCGCCCGCGCCCTGCCGCACCGATGTGCTGTCGCCAGCGCAAAGTGGTGAACATGATCTGTGTGATGTGGGTCATTCTAATTTGAACGGACGTTGCCCTTCTTTTTTTATAAAAAAGGCGACATAAAAACAATGAGCATTGATGCTGAAATTGTTACGAATAAACCAGCATTAAATAAGTATCTAAAATAAAAACAAATTAAATGATAAGCGCCTTCAATGAAGGAGTCAGTTTATTAACCTTTTTCTAGAATAATGAAAGCTGTTCTGTGAAAGCTAATAAAATTCGGTGGAGTCGTTCAATAAGCTTTAAACTCCTCTCAGATATTGCTCGTCTCAGTCCAATCGTGCAAACATAGCTCGCTCCGGCCGCCCAGTCTGCCCGCACCGCTCACACCGCTCAGGCCGCTCTCGCTCGGCTGCTGGCACAGAAGAGCTAATTAAACATTCTTGAAACGGTAGAACTTAAAGCTTCCGAAGCGGATGAATGGATGGTTTCAGTGGAAACATCGTTTATATTTCTAGTGCTTAGAAGACCTATTTATTGCGAACTGCTTTCAAAGACTAAAATATTTTTCAAGTAGGTACAAGTAAATATGGTTTCCGGGTATCACAGCACAGGTTTCCCGGAAAACCAAGAATTAAATTAAATTATTCATAAAATATATTAACAATGTTAATGTTAGCGTTAAATGAAAAGGATCATTATGTTTCACAGTTGTATGTATATGGCGGACGTCAACAAACTCAATTTGCACCGAGAAGTAACTCGATTGTGAACTCAAACTCGATTGCGAGGCTCTGAAGACGGTCGTCGGTCAGGCGAGCCCCGCAATTAGCCGGATTGCTCGGATGACCAGGCGCGATCGTTACTCGACTCTTGACCCAGCAGTGCCACTTGATACGGGGATAAAATAAACCTACTTTCAAAACTTGGTAAAAAATGTTTCCAACAAACTTATAAGTTACGGAAATTAAATTGAACTTTTGCTTAACTTTCAAATTACAGACTACAAAAGCGTTCTCAAATAAGTCTCTCGCAACAAAAAATAACAAAAATTATAAGAATGTTGAAGTACCCACATTTTGATAAATTCCTCGGATAATGTGGGTTCCGAAACCACGCACACTGCACTTGAGAAAGGTGTAGTACTCTTGAAGTACTCCCCCTATATCGGCGATCCGATAACCGTCAAAACTAAATGTATAGGATTCCAGGAACACGGTTATTGCTGCAAGTTCTGAGTCGCAATAACTTCTCAACTTAATATCACTGCAGTCGCTGACCCCCTGAGACAAACTGCGCTGCTTTACTACTAGCTAGCTACTACTTTATTTTATTACCCAACTTTATATACCAGTCGGGAATGTATTTATTTATGTACCTATTTTTACGCTGGAGATAGGCTGGCGTTTGGCAAGCCCATAGAGGACAATAATAAAGTTTTGGCATACCTAATAAAAGTTTTTAAGAATATAAACAAAAGTTAGACACTAAATAGAAATTATCCCCAAAAGCTGCTGTGGCCAGCGCGTGTATCATGACCACTTCTTATGAATAAAAATTGCGTGCACAATAACTATTACAGTTACCATTTTATTTATTCACAACGTTCATTACAAAGAGGAAACGCTTGTAGCGAGGTAACGGGATATGAAAAAAGAAGTTCTGTACGGAGTGTTATTCCCGCGGTATCTACGTGTACCTGTACGTGTCCCCGGCATGCGGCATGTCGCGGCAGTCACAGCTCTCTGCATTCTTGTTCCATGCAGTGCAACCGTTACGTTTGTTGTACAACTTTTCTATGTCCATTGTAATGCGTGCGGCAGATAAAACTTGAACAACAAACAACTATGTAGTACGTTCATACAGAGAGGAAAATGAATCTTGTTTCAGTAAAATAAAAATCACTAGATAAGGTATTTCAAACACAGAGGGCATAGTTATCATCTACGCATTTTGGAAATCCAATTACGTGAATTGAATAAAAGTGGTGTGCTGGGAAAAGATTTTTTACTGTTTAAAAACAATATGCTTATGCAAAGGTACTCGTACAGTGGGCTTGAGAGTAACTTTTTTTTAGGTTTTTTGAGTTTTTACACAGAAAAAATAGCCGAAAAATGTTCGCGAGTGGACACAGTAAGTTATCGGGAACAGAATTGAGTTGTGAGTGACAGTGGTAGCGGTACCTACCGAGTGCAAAAAAACAAACAAGAAACAGGGTATATTCGTCTGTTCTTAAACACCCGAAAATTAAGATTAAGGAGGACAGCCTGGTACTTATTATATAAAATTATGATAAAGATCCAGAACTGTTAAAATAACGCCTGGTACTTTTTACATTTTTAAACGATTTATAACAATTTACTCAAGAACAGCTAGACCGATTTTAATAATCTGTATTGTTTTTTCTTCCGCGACAGCTCTATCACGCAGGTAGAGTATGTGGGTAGGTAGGGTATTATATATAGCATTATACAATACAGGGAGGGGTTTCTTTCCTGTTAAGATAAGTAGGAATAAAATTAATAAAATTTTATTTAACATATCATCTAAAACTAAACTGACTTCTAATTGAATTTATCAAGAGCCTAGGGGATCGGGGTACTCTCGGAGTAACCCATAACTTCAGTTTATCCGTGATCATGGTCCTTGTAACAACGTCGAAATATCGGGAACTCAAAACAAATAATAAACATGGTAAATATCCCGTTTTCGGTGTTAATGATAAGAGGCCTTTGTGCACCAACTGCGGTAAACAAATAGAGGACTTACGGTAAACACATAGAGATCTCTTAATTTTATATTTACACCTTTTTACACCTATGTTTAGCAAATAAAAAGCTTTGACTTTGACAGTTATAGTATTAGAACACAACCTTATAGCTAGTGACTCCGATGCTAATTGCGATTCGGTCGTGACCCACCTCACGACTCGTAGAGGCTGTTCTAAAGTTTGACTACGTAATAATTCTTCAACGTCACGCAAATTGAATTAGTTGCCGGATAGTTGAGTTAATTCCGGCTAATAGACTCCCGCAGACGATAACGCTTACATTACTGCATGATACCAGAAGGACCACCGAATGTTCGCTTCTAGATACTCTTTATGTTATGTAATAATTAACCTCGTTACTGTTTTGATAACTTTGAACGTCATTTGCACGTCATAACTATGTAACACGGCAAGGCCCGTTTGTTAATAGAATATTAGACAGAGTCAATCTTAGTTTAGTCTCATTTTTTCCCACCACCAAGTCGACTTTACAACCAAATCGCAAAATGTGGTATCGCTTATTGGAAATTGTTCGATGTGACTGGACCTTCTGCATGTACGTCTTGTGTGTACTTTATTAAAGCAACTTTTATCATTAGGACCCTCCTTTATTGTGTGACGCTTTGTTCGCCCTCGCCTCCTCAAGTAATTAGGGCACTGAAAGATATCTACGAAATACCGCTTTGGATAACAATGGCCAATTGTCTGCAAATCGAATACTCTTTATCTGACTTCTGACGAGTTGGGAAAATCTTGTTTAAATCATTTCAATAACGAATTATAATGTCTGTCATTCCGGATCTAATTGTGCCAAGTTGCTCACAATAATAGCAGAAGTAATTTTCTAGGCAAAGAAAATTTGCTTCACCTCACCAACGGAACGAACATAATTTAATGCCATGCGATAATATTGGTTTAAGAATAAGGTTTTTGGTACACAGGGCAATTTTTTCCAAAGAAAATATTTAAGGAGGTATTAATATTAAACAGAGCTTTCCATTCGATGGCGTGTGTTTTTCCTTCTCCGTTTTCATACAAAAATAAACAGTCGATCGAATATTTTCGTTCCAAACAGAAGCTCCTTTGTTTTATGAAGGCAGTTATTTCACGGAGCCGTTCAATTACAACGTCTTTAAGGCTGTTTGTAAATAAACGCAGTAAAAATAAAACGCTTGTTGTTTCGCATTGTAGTCTGCTTCAGTATTCATGAGGCGGCGCGCGGCGGGAGGTATTTTGTTGTGGACGAGAGCTGCTGAGGCCGGCCGGGCAAAAGGACCACTCCACACAATTCCCAAAAAATGTACACTTAATAATATATCTAGGTACCTAATGTAAAGTTTCAAATGAAGTTTAAATATGATAAACCGTTGCCTTAAGAGAGGAAGGCTATGGGGGAGGCCTTTACACAGCAGTGGGACAAACAAGGTTATTAAAAAAAAACCCAGGTGTCCCACTTAGTTCGAAAAATCGAGATTATGTTTGGGCGGTGTTGCTTGATCTTTTTCAAACATATATTTAGCATATCCAGAACGTGCCCTAGAAATAAGTGAGCCTTATATTGTTGTGTTCGCCTTATTTTTATGCGAGGACTACATAACATATTACGACGTTACGTATATTTGCAAAAGACACAGATTGATACAGAGTACGCTTAAGCATACCGTAGAGACTCACCGTCGAAATATAAAAGTAATAAACAGACTTTCTTATTGGACTGTTGGTACGTTTTCAAAGCTTAACAAATATTTGGTCGGTTTTCATATTGGCGCAAGCTCTCGAGCAATACTCTGGATTGGCTGGCGCAGTGACGCGGAACAAATGTGTTGTATACGTTCATTATTGTTATTGCGAGTTATTTGACTCTAATACATAGAACGGAGCGGCGAGTTTTTCATTTTAGTGAGATTGTAAATACTGAGCTCTTGATTAAACAGAATTAAATAAAATGCATTTCACTATTTGTTCGTTTGCGCGTTTGTAACGTGGACTCGTTTTACAGCAACGAAGCATTTTCAAAAAGTTTTGTGATTATGTAGGTACATTGATTCCAGTGCAGTTGATTCGCGCTTCTGCTTTGCTGTTAAAAGTTCCTTTTATAATATTACTGTTTACATGACGAGTTTCAGACAAGCTACGACTGGATCCGGAGTGGCCACGACTCGTTGAGACAAGTAATTTGATACTAGTGTAATACTAAATTTACACTGGCCTTGATTAGTTCAGCACTAGTCGTGACTAGTTCGTCACTAGATTGACAATAATCTTGACTAGTCCAGCACTGGATTGAGTACCGAACAAGTCACTAAAACTACATTTCCAAATAATATCAGTATTTTCGTTTCTAAAAATTTTAAACGTCGTTCTAGGTGAAAAATGATCGGGAAGAAATGACATCATTAATTTAAAGTCCGTCAGGTGGACGCGAGGGTGGACGCTCGAGTGACCGCGACGCAATCTCACAGGAGCGGGACGGCGGGACGCGCGGACGGTGGCACGACTGTTCTCGCGTCATACACAGGGAACACAGAAGTTTGAACTATAATACTATTCAGTTAGCCCGCATCATCACACGGTTGAGCAATAAATTCTCTCCCCTTCTCTCTATTTCTGTTTTAATTTAAAACCATTCTTTTACTGCCATTTATTTTGATCTACATGAAAAAACGTCAAATTAAAATTACTGTTTATTAGATACCTATGTTTCGTAAAGTTACGTCATCATGAGTTATCATGGGTGTTATGACTGGCTCAAGTACTCTGAACACCTGGTGGAGAATGGATGTTCTGTTTCGCCGCGCCCAGTGGTGTTCCTCCGTCACCGGGTTTCGTCCAGCCGTGCGCTCGGCCGCGCGGACGTATTATGTTGTGTAATGACCCGGCCGCGTTTCTATTACACACACATCGCTCAACATGGGCTTCTGCTCAGAGATATAAATAAAAATAGGAGTTACATGTTGCGACTACCTTGTGAAGCTGTATTTTCTTGTATAGAAAATGAATTAGACCTCAATAACAATCAAAGTTGTCTTTTTTTTTTTTTTACCGATGGGAAATCATCAAATAACCCCTCCCGCTCTGCATGTTCCTTCCTTTGCCCTTTATGTTCCAGGGCCGCGGTATCTCTTTCGAACAGTCCCGCAACCCTGGCAGGCAAAGTTGTCTAAGAGCAATATTTAACAGCGCGATGAGTTTCGTAAATAACGAAGCTCATTTAAATCAAAAAGTGACAATAAAATCTGAAGTTGGGTTTATACAGCTCTCGGTTCTCGGCGCAAGTACTGACGCCGAGAACTGACCACACTGTCATTTCTTCACGGTGCATACACCGTGAAGAAATGACAGTGACAGTGGCGTTATTGAAGTCAGCGGAATCTCGTGCTGGAAGACTTGACGGGTATGTAAGAAAAAGAGATATCTAACAATTTTTAACTTGACGTTGATACAGGAATGATCATTTAACTAGTTTGACCATGAGGAAAGTTGATTCCTCGTGGTCAAACCAGTTGGACTAAAAAGTTTGACTACGAGGAAGAACGAGGGAGAACGAGAGACAAAAAACGAGTTTGGATAAGAATTTTAATTTTCGCGGCATTTTAGTTTGAATTACGACGCTGCCTCACCCTACAAAGCAGCGCCAGTAACTGACCAAACACTGACTTGGTCGTTTAGACAAGGCATGCTCAAAGTTCTAAGATGGGAAATCCACGTAGCGGCCGTCTGCTACGGCGTAGGGGGCATACTCATTTCGTAGTGATCTACGCCGTAACGATTTTTTTTAGTTAAAACCGTCGTCTGTTGTCTTGAACAATACTAAAACTCCAGTTTTGTGAAACTAGTAGAACCTATATGTACCTTCAAGTTCATTTTTTATCTTGGAATATTACAAATAATTCAAAAATGTAATACTACTTAATACATATATACTTAACTTACTGTGGGTGATATTTGCCATGGGATTTATTTGATTAAATGGCAACACCTCCTACCCGACCCACCTCCTAATCTCATTGACTTATCGCCTGACGTCGCGTCGTGGTCATTATTTATTTCCTTAATAAAGGAATTTTTCGCCGCCATGCCGTCTATTAACGGACTAATAGGCCTTACGTTACTAGTAGGTGAGTATTGAAGAAAGCAAAATGTTCACAAGAAGTTTATTGATAACTTCTATTAAAAGGTTAGCACCATACTAAACAGTGTCAGTAACATGTAGGGAATCAAAGAGCCTGCGATACAATGTCCACATCCCGGGTACATAGTACACACTCAGTAAATAAGTGACACACTCAGATAGAGGCAGCACAGTATAAAGAGAACCAGTAGATACACTGGGCACTTTATTTCAAATCAAAGGCGGGTGTTAGGGTTGTCAACTAAACGTTTCGTTATTTTATACTGCGTACATAAGCCGTCTCGTTGCGAGAGCTCCGACCTACTTACGAGTAAACTGTTATCTGAGGCATCCTTAGAATCTATGTAAATGCTTTGCATGCCGTCTCGGCTCACACAGATTCCGATCATTTTGTCCCTAGTTCAAATACTGTATGTTATACTATGGCGGCAGGGTCGGGCGCTCGGGTGTCCAATCTCGCGGCGGACGCAGCCAGCGTTCGATCCCTGCCCACTCGACCGGCAAACAGATAGCACTCTGATTTAACCTAGCATTCCAATACTAAACTGAATTTTTCAACGAAATCTTACGAGACTCATACGAGTATTACTTTGTTGTTTGTCATACAAGTAAAATAAATTATGCGTTAAAATAGTATTTGTAATAGAAAAATCTGTGATGATTATTAATAACCTAATTTACACTTCTCTACTGATTTACCTAGAGTGGCGAGACGTCTTCTTCTTATTATTATTACCACCGAAGGCTCAAGAGGTGTAAACATCGCACTCCTGCGCGACTGATTATTGTCTTGATTAAAAAATGCCTTGTAATCCGCTTATGTTCTAGTCAAATTGATAGGGATCGGAATTGCTAAAATTGGTTTTTACTGAAAACAATACCATCTCTGTTTAAGTACCGACTCCAAGTAGGGTCGATCAAGAGATCCAATATTTTCGGCATCGTTTGAATCTAAACCCCTATCGAGGCTAACGGCATTCTCTACGAGACAGTTTGGCCGGGGCTCACCCATCGCTAACGTTCGACTGTAGTTGGAAGTCAAATATCGATACAGATATTCAACTTATTGGTTTTCATGAAATTCAGCGAACTGAAAAAGTGTACTTACTTTGAGGCAAAACAAAAGAATACCTAAGTTTTATGTTACAATTTTCGCAAACAAAGCAAAGCTAGCAAGCAATAATTATTACTGCAAAAAAGCTAAATCCGATGAATAAAATAAATAATAGCCAAAAAAGGGAAACTCATTCGATACTTACATTCATTTCTAGATAGATACACTGTGAGAACGTTCAGACTCATTTATTCGTATAGACTTGGTCTACATACATACATCTTCTGGTCTTGGTACCTACATACATACATATTATGTCTACAGTACCAAAACATTTTTATTCAACTTCTTGCTCCTTTAACTCCCCTTACTTCTGCGGTACTCAGAAAAGCTTTGGCACAAACAACATTCCTTATCAGCTCCGCTTTCAATTCACATTTAATTGCATCTAATAAATACTTTACTCGCAATTACCTACCGAGAGCTCTTTAAGCCGGAATCTGGAATTTATTGGCTTAGTAAGAGGAGCGCCGGCAGTAGCCGCCTAGGGAGATTAAGCTGAAAGCACACGCCATGCGAGCTATGATATCCTAGTACTTTTAAAAGTATATCTACTCTACTACTATGATTAAAATGTTACCGCTGGAAAATATCTGAAAATAGAAAACAACGGGTTTTTCGTCGTTTCGGACCACGAGCGGTTCGGACCGCGGTGCGAAACAGCCCATTCTTAAGAGCTCTTCTCTTAAGAATGGGCTGTTTCGCACCGCGGCGGTCCTTGGAGCGCCGAGCGGTATGAATCGACCAATAGCTCTTAGGAATGGGGCGATTCGAACCACTATGTTTAGGTACAAGCTAATTTCAAAGTTTGTATGTACAGTCGAGTAGAAAAGTGTTTCATGAAAATATACAGTTACGACTTGATATTTTGTAATCATATTTCAAATTCACGATCGCTTACTAAAATTGAGGAAAAGTGGTTAAATTAAAATCACGGTTTGATTAGTAATTGAGAACTAGTTTAAATCACAGTTGAAACATTAGGTACACATTGTGACTTAAAAGTAACTGATTGAAATTTCGATGGCGTACCTACATAACAAAACTTTACTTACAAATAATAATTAAGTATTTACTACTGATTAAAACAACTGTTCGAAACATCGTACGTATTTTTTAAAATTAACAGTTTGATGGCACATGACAAAATGCACTAGTAATTATTAAAAATCACAGACTTCGAAACTTGTTTCATTTATCTTATTTATCTTTTATAAATTGTCTAGACTACACTTACGAACCATCTAACTTCGACACACCTTACATGTTATCACGCCCGTCAAGGGTAAATAAACTTTATGCACGTCGTGTCAACCTACCATCAGGTGTATACCTAGCATTTAAAATTACATTTGTCTAGATTAAGCCTTTTTTTTCGGATGTGAAATCATCAAATTAATGACCCCTTTCGCTCTGATGGGCGGAGTGGAAGGGAGTGTCAGACTTTTACTGACTAAAAACAATCCATGTTCCTTCATTGCCCTTTATGTTGCGGAGCCGCGGTATCTCTTTCGAACAGTCCCGCAGCCCCGGCAGGCGTCGGCCCTTACATAAAATATTTAAAATCAACAGAATATAAAAAAAAAAAAATACTTTAATTATTATTAAACTAAAATGCATTAAACTCTCAATTTTTCCAAACAATGACCGACAGTTATCTCACGAGTCAATAACTCTTGTATGATGCTCTGTATTCTTTGATTCATTTCGATGGTTTCTGCTTTCCTTTTTGAAATTTGGATGTCACCAGTTCTTGCTAATATACCACAATAATATTTGGCATCTTTTTGTATTCCCTCAAGAAACTGTGCAATATTGGGTTTTTCTGTAATGGTTTTTTTTATCCTTGCATTCCATGACTCCACCATGTTGTTGGTTCTGTCGCTTTCATTGAAAGTGTTCCATGTGTTTGAAAGCACATCATGTTCCAGCCATGTTTTGACAAAATAGTCATTGAACTGACTTCTTTACTCTTTGGACTTTCTGCCATTACATATAGCCAGCCATCTTCCAACAAGTCCGATTTTGATTTCACTACTCCCAATTGCTTAGCTTTACGCCATAAACTGCGAATGTAGTGAAAATAGCATCCGACTATTTTGACTTCTGGAAATAAATCTTTGATTGCTGATATCGCAGTCATTTCAAAGTCCATTGAAATATGTGTACATTCTTTTACTTGACTTTTTATCATTTGAAATAAAATGTCACATGTGGCTCTTTTCTTGTCGGGAAGCAATGCATACAGCACAGGAACCACATTTACGTATTCATAACTGCTGCCTACATCAGCGTGAACAGTGTATACTTGATAGAAACACTTCGGGCAAATTTTGAATGTGCCGTCAATAAGAAATCGTGTACATTTTTTAAAATATTTAATCATTTCTTTGTTAGCAAAAATTAGAATGCGCATGTTTTTGTGTTTGAATTCGGTACTTCGAGGTCACGGGCTTTTCGGAAGTTCAGTTTTTTAGCACCCAGAGATGAATTTCTTTGTCTGTACAGTTTGTTCTTGATATTTTTAAATTTTGGTAATGGATTTACCAAATTGACTCCTTGGTCGGATAGATTTTGTATGGTATCGTCGAAAATTTGCGTTACTGGTTTATTAATATTCTTTTTGACTGTTTCAGTACATAAATAAATCTGTTTCTCTATTTCAATCTCTGCTTCTTCCCTTGGTGGATGGTTATGGGCAGTCTCATGAAGTATTGAAAGTGGATTTTGTTTGACTTTGATTGTTGCGTTGCACTTACTAGAATCTTTGTTGGTGCACCTCCATAATTCAGAGCCGTCTTTGTTTGTTCGCTTTAACACATAGTTATATCCAGCACGACACAGCTTTTGGCCACCTCTCTTCGTTTTTAGAAAGTGGACAATTGGGCCACCATGTGAAGTTGATGGTTCACCCGACATTTTCAGAGAGATGAAGCAGCAACCTAAATAAAAAATATGCATGAAAACATATGTGGTTCAAAATAAATTGGTGATATTCATATAGGTAATTTAATTACTTTTTTATGGTCAATAACTAAGTAGTGTCAGGGTTTTTCATATTAACTTTTGATGCTTTTTGGGCTGTCTATCTTATAAATGCGAAACATTAAAAGTAATCATGGAGAGTACTTTATTTATTTATAGCTAAGTAGAAAATATTATTTTAAGATGACAAAAACACTAAATCAATCAAACAAAGGTCACCGACTTCTGAAGCTTGACCTTTGTTTGATAGATTTGGTGTTTTTGTCACCGGCTTCTGAAGCTAAAGTTATTTTTCACTTTTTTGTTTTTCGTTTTGTTTGTGTTTTTTTTAAGTTGGTTTTATTTTATTTTCACTATTTTATTTTGTGCCTGGCTGTACTTTAAGCATTATTACTAAAAAAAAATTTTGTTCCATTCGCGGTTCGAATAAACCCATTCAAATTCTTCTATGGTCGATTCACACCGCGGTCCGAAACAGCCTATTCCTAAGAGCTCTTCGGCGTTTCACACCGCGGTCCGAACCACTCGTGGTGCGAAACGACGAAACACCCAAAACAACATTGTTGTTAAACAATAAGGTTCGAAGCATACTACGAGAGAGGTTTACAGGGGCTCAGAGTAAGTTAGTTATAACTTATGCTCGTCACGACCTCAGATTATGCGACACACGCGTTGTCACATCTTTTTTTTTTAATCTGAGTATCGTTATTTTCTCCGCAGTCGCTGTAACATGAAAAAGCAAGGAGCAATCAAAAAGTCACCAATCGACAATCGCTTTTACAAAGTAAGATGTGCAAAGGCCCTTAGGTACGCAGCGCAGTCGGACACGGTCACACGGCACAGCGACAGAGCGCTCTCGTAGTCCCCTAGAGCCGTGCCGACGACATTGGATACTGGTAGTTGAGCTCGAGCCGGCGCCGGCGGATACTTACCTACCTACTGGATACTAACCTGCAATCTACCGAGGGTCCTACCGTTTGTATGCAGGTACTTGTGCAAGCGGATAAATAGAGATTGGAATGGTGTTCTACTTACTGTTCATTACTGCATTAGGGTACTACTAGGAAACTCCATATTTTACCTGTTTGCTTAGAATGTACGTATTTTTGGATCTGTAGGTAATTTTGGTAGCTTGTTATCTTTCACATGACCAGCTGGTTTAGAATGTAATTTGGTAAACAATTTATTCAACTACAGCTTGAAATCCTTTGCAGAAGTTTATCCTATCTTATGAATCCGTACCGTACACAAAACAATTTTATGAAAGCGTAATGACATGCATAAATGGCACAACACACGCGCGAGCGCGTCGAGTTTAACAAAGTTAATCTGTCGCCGCCCCCGACACTCCCACCGCTCCGGACGCTCCGAGTCCTACCGGCGCATCTCAATCCGCTCTCCACTACAAAAGGCCACTTATTTAGTGCGATGCTCCCGCGGCTGCGGCACGGTACGATGCGAGCGACAACCGGCGAGTGTGTTAGGGCACTTACTCGCCGTAACGAGCATTTTTCAGAATGTCCGTGTGACGTGCTGTTTGGTAGGAATTTATACGAACCGGATTACGTGACGCTTGATGTGTGGACTTGAATTTGGGCAGATTTAAGTCAGCTGATCTGTTTATTCATTTTAAACTAAGTTGGTAATGGAATGTAAAAGAGTGCATACAGTACAGCCAAGTCAGACCGGTGATTACGGCGCTGTTGGCAGAGGAAAGCAAGGCGATACATCTTGCAAATTATGCTAATCTCTGCTCCACATAAGTTTCTAGCACATTCTCAAGAATATGCTTCATAATGACCTCGCGCTCGCTTCGGTTCCAAAAAAGAATAATAAACATGTTACAACAGCAGTTCCAGTCGCATCATTTATTATGAGGATGGCAGTGAAATTATATTTGTATTTCGTTCGTTGAATTTTGGTGTGAAATGGGAACATTGCATTAAAGATTATTATCAAATAATCTTTACAGTAAATGGATCGGGATATTTCATGAATGCATGATCCGAATAATTTTATGGAGTGTAATATTTTCAGTTTATGAGCGATATGAAGCAGTTTACAAACATCAGCCTTTAGTTAACTACAGCCTCGCCCGACTCACTGAACTCAAGGTTGACAAATGAAGTAACGTTACGAACGTAACAGAAATGCTGAAACTCCATAACGGGAAAAACTCTCGTGTATTTTTAGAGAACAATACAAAAAGACACACATGAAGGTATCTCCGCGAGTGCCATTAGCTTGTACGAGTATATGTATCAAAATAAGTAATTTATCCTCATTCCGTTTGCGAGGTGGCACAAAAGAAACCCATTAGGCGACCGGTAAACACCTGGAAGCAATTCTCACCAAAATTACCTTCCGCGCGTTTGGATGAGACAATAGATCCCCCCCTGTGACCCCCGGCGTCTCGAGGCCCTAGAGTAACACTTTCTTTAAGATCGGTGATAGTAATTAGGACTCGACTTGTGATGGATGGCTTTACTTATTACTTTAAGAATCGCTTGAGTGTTGGTGCTAAATTAACTTAACACGAGCAATGCAGCTCCTTGAGAAGACAAGATTCTGACTGCGACATCGTATACGTTGCTAAATCATCTGCCTAAACTATTTTACCCGACTACTCGTACCACGAATGGGTTATGTTTTTCGCGCGTATCTTCTATGTTTGTCAATTTCTTTCCAAACGGCTGTATGGATTTCGACAATTAAGGTATCGTTATATTCGTCTTAAAAAGTCAAGTGCCCTAAATAGGTGTTAGAAAAAAACAAAACGGTGGAATTTTTTAATTATCGAATAAGGTATAAAAATGAAGAAATTACGAATATATAAATATATGTACTTATGTAGGTAGATAAAACAATTTGTAGTCTGGTTGTTTGATTCAGCTGAATACCAGAATTTGACGATGTCTCGGAAAGACTATCCGCCTCGGATCCATTCTCAAATTAACGGGTAAATATTTCAACGGCACACTCTACCTGTTTATCCCTCGTCGTCTCGAATACAAGAAACAAAAGCAGCACGTAGTGAACTCATTATATTGAAAAGACAAACACAAACACGACAACACGTAAAGACAAACACTTTTCAGTAATATTATTAGAAGCGAGGTATCGCTCGCAGTGTACATTAGTTGAATAGAAAATTTCATAAAAGGTAAATGTTTTATGAACAAATTTTGTTCAGTTTAATTAAGGCTGGGAGGTGGCAGGACGGAGGGGTAGCGGGGGAGGGGGGGACTGGCCCCCTTGTCATCTGTCGCAGGACCACCATTGGCGGCGGCGGCGACTTACAAAGCAAAATATTTTACAAAGAGCCTTTTAACAGAGTACACTAGTTCAAAATACGGGTAAATACGAGAAGCGTGTGAGCACGACACAATGCAGAAGGTACATGCTGCATGAATAGATATAGTAGTTTTTTCTCAAGTCATTGGGTTGGTTCAAGTCATTCTTAAATCAGGCGTGGTAAGTGTTTTTAATAAGTTTGAATTTATATTTCTTACACATGCTTAATTCATCCAAGGAATCCAGATACTAAATTAGTTGTTCCGAGGTTTTTCTGCTTCCTTCCGCTTTCAACATAGAACATTGAAATAGATAAACACCTACACACAAATACATATTCTGGGCTCACATTCCGGTACAATCACGTGACTTTGAGCTCGCGTCTTTGTCCCCGGACAATACGTGAGCGGCCAGAAGGTGGGTAGGTCGTAACATGTTGTTGTCCTATGTGTCCTCTACATGGCTCATAGTAGTGTGTACCTACCAGAAAAGGTCGCCAAAACAAACAGAGTGTCATGACAACCTAATTAAATGTAGACGATAAAGACAAACAGGGTGGTAATCACAGAACATCGAGATGATTGTTTCCGCTGCTGCTAGAAGCGGTATTGTTATCACTTTCCATACCAATAAAGCGTTTCGACGTTTACGGTTAAAAAAGCCGACGGCATTGAAAACAATTAGTGACAGAAGCTGTTCGCTTAGTCACTTTATTCATAGCACATGTCCGACGTCCGTACCAATGTAACAGACTGATCCTTAACATTAATTCTAGATCACTTTTAGTCCGTGTCATGTTGCCCAGCATTTGGTTACAAGGTGTGTATCACGTGTACCGCCCGCATCGCGCGCTGTGTCTACACTCGAGAATAATTGCATCCGTTTGCAACACAAATACTACCACAGTTTAACTTTGTGCGACTGTGCACGGCCCATATCACTAACTTGCACTTATTGTACTACTGAACCATGAATGTTGGAAGTGGGCACCACTTCACAATTTACTGGACTTGTTATAGACACACTACTGACTGTATTATTTCACCGAAAAACGGATAAGTTGGTAGTCAAGTATTTCACGATGCGGTCCTTTACTTAAACATCATCAAAAAATTCGCTTGTCGCGTCGCTGTCGGTGTGACCGCTTAGATTTCCTAAATTACACAGTGGATTTTGATACGGTCGTGACTATCATTATTTGATAGAATGTATTCCGAAAGGTAAGCACAATAAAACTTATCATAGTTATATTATGTAGTACAAAGATGTCTGTTTGCACCAATGAAGCAACTTGGGCAAAGCAAGAGTGCTAGTATGCGTATAAATAATTTACTGCTCAGTTTTCGTCGACATTTTGCTCCTAAAATATCTCTTTCACTCAAAAATTGACCGTGGTCTAACCTTTTGTTTTCCAGCAAACCCAACAACAACACGTGCCTCGTATTATAGAACAACGTCGTGTCCACGAGACCACAACAAGGAACTCTCTTTAACGGATTACTGACCCGCATCGACCTGAAACTGATTCACACTGGAGCTTTAACGTGATCAGTGGCGACGAGTGAAATACGAAAAAATGTAAAGAGTTAAATGTTGCAAACCAAACCACATAATAACATCATACAGATGAACCAGTAATGGCCTCATACATAACCAAATAGATTCGTAGCACTTTCGCAGTTAATGTAAAATAGCAAATCCAGGTGTATTTATGCTTACGGTAATGTATTGCTACTTACATTCATGTTGCCTTCAACTTCAAAACTTTTCTTATTCCATAAAAAAACTCCTTCACCGATATATTGTGTGCTTACACCCTCGCAGCAAGAAACAATAATGTACGGGATTGCAAACTGCTATAGCCATATACTTTATATATATGCTATATACTTTTCCCCGACAATTTTACTTGCGTGAGAAAATAAACATCACTACTAAACATACTTCTCTTGTTGTTCGCTATATATAGTAACTGCGTTCAGCTTATTACGAAGAGCTCAGCGATCCCCACGACATGGCGACATCGAGAATTGGTCCGAAAATTGAATTCCAATAATTGTGTTTAGAATGAGCGAAACCTCCAATGTTAACGTTCTTTTCAACTGGAACGAAGAATAAGAGAACAAAACAAATAATCGTGAAATAATTCAAAGATACTTGCAGCGCAGTGCGAGCGAGGAGTGCGGCCCGGGGGACGCGGTCATCTCCGGCGAAGTTTGCTTGTCTTGCAAGTGTGTGTAGCAGAATTATGCGGACAATTTTCTCAGTTTGTTTGTTCAGCTTTCAAGTAAAACTATGAAAGCAATCTGTAAAATTTAGAGCACAATTTTCCCCGCTTAGTGTTATAATGTTTCTGTGGCGTCTTCTTCTTTTGCAAGTTTAAGTTAAAGTGAGAAAGTTTGTGGAAATTATTAAGTTATAACGATGAATAAGAAATCTACGAGAATGTCTCAAGCGTAAGAAAGTGTCTTTATAAATGTATATTAGTTTGTTTGCTATTCCTTCTAGCTAGCTTGTCGTACACAACTATAACTTACGATTTTATTACTGGTAGGTGTCACTTTCAGCAGGAATACAATTCAAAAGCTCTACAAATAAATAGTTTCCCTTTGTTTAAATTCCCAGCAGACCAACTAAAACTCAACTGAAATTGCTCGTTTAATATAGCTTCATGAGCATACCAGAGATAGCCGAGTAGCATGCAATAAAAATTAATGTTCGCAATCACACGACGCAAATGATATTTGTGTTGTAACGAGTACAAGATTGGCACACCCGAGCTAACTGCTCTTATTTGCTGGCTGGGAATGGGGAATGGGCCACTGAATGTTAGGAAAAGTGTCCCTAGACATGCTCATACCTAGGTGTGCCCGCGGCGTCACCAAATTCATTCGCTTTAAGTTTTACGTTGGATAGGAAAGTATGGCAAAAATTACGAACTTTCACACCCTTTAAATATACCCGTAAGATTTCTTTAATGCTCACTTTCGATATATTTGCTCTTGCTCTGTCTTTATTACTCTTGAGCAAATTTTGAAGCTTCTAGACCATAGTGACTTTTGCTATAAAATGTCTTTCATGAGAATTTAGAATATTTGTAAGTAAGTGGCACCTCCAAAACGTAGGAACAATAAGGTGAGTGTTTTGCTTCCGTACGTAACAACAGCGCAGTATGAGCGACATATAATCAAGTTAATGGTAAGCGTCCCACCGCATAAGATAATGCCGCAGCGCTCGAGCGCGGTATTACACGACGCAAGAAATGTCTCGGAGTACCGGAACGAGGAGTGAGCCTGACTGCCGCCGCATTCCTACTATTCCTAGTAAGTGTCTCGAGAGAGGCCGACTCATTCGCGATATTCATAACATTTTAAGACAACCTGTAAGTACTCAGAGAAGGTAAAGCCATGAACTGTCCGTGGCCTAGCTTGAATGAGTTTTAAAATGTGTATGTCTACATGATGAAACTTCAAACGACTTCCAAATGTTTATTTATCCACTATCTACTAGAAAAATGCATTACAATTCAACGGCGTGACACCAAGTAAGAACAAACAAGTTGTCACATAGAGCAAGTCATTTGAAGTGTCGCGGTCGTTCGGATGCGAGCGAACAAAGAGATACATGCAAACAGCGCAACTGCAATTACGTCCGCGTTCGTGCTGATAGTTACGTGCGACTCTATGCAACTATCTGCGACGCGATCAGTCCGTTCATAACAACATTATTGCGCAACGCTCTTTAATAGCATGTGAACATGTATACCGTAGAGAGTACCGATACAATTACTCTTAAATATGTAAAAATGAATCAATATTAATGGGACAAACAAATCTATGATGTTTCAATCAGTGATGATTTCAGTCAAAAAGGAGGTCCCATTAAATAATACAGCCTTTATCACAAATAATTGCTTATAATATAAACTTTCTTTATATTTTTTAAATGTTTTTTTATATATTTTTTTTCTAAGGAATATTTAAAAGTGTAAAAATATGAATAAAGGAAATGATAAACTTAACACAATTTTAAATAAAAAATTCCCGCTGTTTTCTCCAAATAATAACATAATACCTTCCCGTATCACTCGTGGAGATCCTTTGTGGGCATTACTGTGATAATCTCCCCTTCATAATGGACCGCAATACCCACTGGTGTATAATAGATTTAATACACAATATCATCTCAGGCTTACATCTACGACATGTTTAATAAAGTACGGCCCCCGGATACTAGGAGGACGAGATGAATGACGCACCTGTTGTTATATCACAAAGGAAAAATTATGAGCTCTGAGACGCATTGTTCGCGACGAATAATGAGAGCTAATGTTTATAATGTCGTGTCCTTGCGCCGCCGAGACAGGCATGCGACACGAACACGACACGACTCCCGTCTTAAATTCTCTCAGAATAGGGAAACGGAATATGTTGGCTCGGATTTAATTGAATGAGAACACGGATTACTGTTGTATAAGTAATGTAATGAGTTTTCAGAACGAAGGAATATAAAAAAAAACAACTCTTATCCGAGGACCATTGTATTCGCCAAGCCTCAGACATAAAATGACGCAATGTATAACGAACAACATTGAATTAAAGCTTTTCAGTTAGCAGGCGCTGCGTCTTTATGAATAGCTGGTACTCCATGCTCGGAAACACGAGGGGAAACCTCTTCCCGAATAGTAACGAGGCCGCGTTCTTGGAAAGTCCTTATTATAATATCAAACGAGTACACTTGAACGTTCTGATGTGGGAATTAGGAAACGAATATTTTTTGCTTCTCTATGTTTAAGCTAAGTATGTTCAAGAAATTATACGAAACAGGATACTGTTGTCGAGATTTGTGACATTGTTATAATTAAAAGTTATTAATACTCCAAGTTTTAACGACGCTCTTTGATGATCTGAAGCGGAACAAAAGTATAGCGTTAACTTAGTTGCAAAATGAAGAGCAGGCTGACTTCCCCCGGATGCAGCAAAGGATTATAACCATCACGATTAGGTATTTAAGTTCCCGTTGAGGCAACCAAACAACCATGGAACCATGCAACCATGGAAATTCAGCCAAAACTAAAAATTCGTAATCTGCGAAATTCAAAAGAAATGCGCACACAAGCTAGCAGAGCTTGAGAGGTTAATTATTTCATGACATTATTTATTTTAGCAGTTTGTTCTTAATAATTATACTCTCCTGTGATCAGTTCAACACGGTTTATGAAACCGTTGCTAAAAACCAATGAAGTTTATATTTATAACGTGGACCGACACCAACGTGGACGCAATCCGATTAGGTGTCCGTTGCGTCGCGTCGGCGAGAGGAGGCGTCGTCGGGCGGTGCGCGGCGTCGCTCGGCGGCGCTCGGTAATCTGCGCGCTAAATGCGCTCATCGTATTACTGTACTTACGAGATTATATCATGATGTTGTAATAGCATTAAATGTATATCACGGAATATTGGAAAATGGATGCTGAAGGTAGATTTTAAGTAAAATATTAAATGTTTATGTAAAATGATTTAAATTGTCTTCTGGAGATGAAAATACAACCAACAGTTATGATAATATTAACTTTGACTACACGGTTTTTGAAACCATATTTTCAGAAATGAAATAGAATAATATTTTCTAAAAGTCTGGCCTCAAAAGCGGATGAAACCAATGTTTATTTTTGCACGAAACAAAAAAAGTAATAAAACAACATGACAGCAGCCTTTTCCATAAAAACATTTAATATTATTTCACGTCAAAGGCTTTTTCCCAATCGTAATCTAAAACGGTATAACTCGTCTTCGCAAAATTCCGAACACGAAAATGGTAAATTATCTCCACAATATTAATAAATGCTATTTCAAAACATGGCCCCATTGTTTAAAAGATATCTGTAAACCGTTAATGACACAAAAGCCCTTATCAAAGACTTTTGCTAACTTGTTTAAGTTGTTTATTAACTTGGGACTTTCAGCGCCACAACGCATGTGACATAATGCAGAAAGTTAACTTCATACAACCGCGTCAGATTGAGCTACTTCAGTCATGCTTGTAAGGAACTGTTTATCTTTCAGTCCCTCCCTTCTTCAATCTGTGCCCACCCAGTGCTGAGTTTAAGTAGGTTGCGGCCATTACACGCTTCTTAAAGATATGTCGCTAGTTTCAATTATTATGGCCAAAAGAAGAAGTAGTTAGTTTATTATATTTGCTCTGGAAAACTTTGGCAAAGGAGAGATTGAATTCGATCGTGATATTACTGGGAACACCCAATACTCCGAAATATTTTATTCCGAATTTAGATGTTCAAATTTTCAAAAGTCCGAATTTCATAATACCTAAGAATTATAATTTGTCTATTATTCAAAATTACGAAATTTATTTTACTGAAAGTCGTAAATGCGATTTGTTAGTTTTCCGATTTTCATACGTTCGAAGAATCAAATGCTCGAAGGGTTTTCGGTCCGAAAAACGACATTCCGATTTTCAATATTTCGAATAAACTACTAAAATTAGGATTCCGAATCACTTTTCCGAATTTTATTTGTTCGAATTTCATTTTATCGAAAACTATTGACCGTCGTCTTTTTTGCTATTAGCATTATTTGACATATTTATATTTTTAAAAGTCAACATGTTGTGCTACAAAATTTAGTGACAGAAACGAATCGCTGCAAAACCGACTTCACGCAGTCTTGTCTGCCCTACCCTAGAGTGTAATTTAAGCCCGCGTAGGCGCGGAGGGGTGGGGCGGCCCGCGAGCTGAGGAGCAGGTTCACCACCGCAGCTTCGGCTTGCTGGCCGGCTTTGCCGGCCAGCCTCAGCCGCGGCGGCGGGCCTTGAAACCATCTGCGACGATAAGCTCGCGTGGGGCCACCCAAACCCCGCAGCGCCGGTGCTGTGACAGAAACAATGCTTGCTGCATGTTTCATGCCTGCTTGTCTGCTTGCATGTTGCATGCCTGCTTGCATGTTGCATGCTTGCTTGCATGTTGCATGGCGTGCACGCTGCATGCCTGCTTGCATGCTGCAAATCCCCTGTATTATTGATGAATCACCTCGGTTAGGTTAGAACTGTGACTATTAAGAGGGCCCTTACGGGCCCGTCTATCGTCAACGCGAGCATGGTCAAAAAGCTTGTTGTTTCATCCAGAGCCACAGCGGCGATTTTCTTTCAACTCCCCCGTCTTATCCCGCCCCGACCCCGCACAATTTGTCTCCCACGCACCTCATACCGCCTAACGCGACGACATTGAACGAAAAATAGTGTTCGATAATTTCTTAAACTTGTTCCAGGAAATACGTGTTTTTGAATAAGTGTTACAAGTGTATGAAATGAATATTTGTCATTAAGAATCTGCATTACATGAGCAAGGTTTTTATCGAGATGTTTTCTTTATTTTTACAGTTTATGAGTATATTATGAACGGCCAAAGTTCAGGTAAAATTTGTGCAAAAAAGCAATTTTTAGAGGCTTATACTGAATTTTTTTCAATTTTTTTTAATTTTTTGCTACCATAGAAACCTAGTTCTAGTGCACAAAATACCTATTAGTTCAAAAAATTCTAAGATAGAATGCGTAACAACGGCATAATCACGTACGAGCGTTTGTATGAAAAGTATGACGGGTTGGCCGCTCTTGAAGCGCGAAGACGAGCAAGCTAAGCGTTTTTATTTCGGAATTGTAGTAATCGGTATTTTAATAATCGGAATTCGTATTTTTGATGTTTCGAATTATCGTTAAGTCGGACTTTTTGCTATCCGATGTATTGAAACTTGGTATTTTGAGAATAGTAATTATAAACGTTAGGGTTATTGAAATTTGGGAATTATAAAAATAGGAGTAATGATTAGTCGGAGTTTTTATATTCGGAATTTTGAACCATTGGGAATTATGAAAATCGGTATTTTTAAATTCGTATTTGTGACTGACGGAATAAAGTTTTTCGTATTTATGTAGTGTTCCCGATATTACTAAATACGCTTATGGTCGCAAATATTGAGTTAGCTGTTCACTATTGAACAAGTTATCTGAGAATCCGTCTTCCTTTGTTTTTTTTCTGATTAACTTGTTCTCTTTCGGAGCTTTTCTTTAAACTTCGAAATTCTCATCAAATTATGCATTGGAGCTTTTGCAGCAAGTGACAGTGTACGGAGTGTCAGCATTGTACTGGAGCCGGCCGAATTGTGACGTCACAGATCCCGACCTTGCGAGATTTAATCGCGACTTTTTAATTTTAGTTGTTAACGAGTTTCCGCAGAATTACTCACGGTCTGTTGAAGGAGTTTCAACTCGCTTTGATATTGTAGCTGTTAGAAGGGTAATTACACTTGTACATTAATATTCATACCTTCATTAATGTTCTTTGGTGATCGGTTCATAAAACTTCCAAGATATTCTTGCTTTAATTCATTACTAAGACTACTAATGAATTGATGTCAAAAACTCAGGACACGAAAGAACACACTTTTATGCATTACTTTAATCCTTGCGTTTACGCCAAACTATGTACAAAACAAGTTATGTACATGTTGTGCATTGATTTCAAGTTGTAAAGACTAAACAGAAAAAATGTCAAGTTAGTATTGACGCACGTTTCTATTATGAAATGTACTCGTACATAGATGATACATGATTAAAATTATGTTTCAAGTCTAACATCATGTTATTCCCTTTTGAGTCCAATAAACTAAACCGATAAAAATCTGCTGTTTTATTATTTAAAATGTCATTATTATCAGTTTCTTTGTATTCAATTTTCTTTACCCAAGCCAATTGACGTCATCATCACCAGCTTACTGAGGTGTTTGAGTAAAACAACGTGTAGCTAGTACCACGGTTTATTCGGGACTGTTCGTCCTTCAAATGACACGTCGCGCGCTGCGCGCATACGCACGCACACATACGTATATCACACCTTCTCCCTTAATCTAAACCCATACATAATTTTACAAAAAAAAAGAACTTACATAGCTACACAAAAAAAAAAAAAAAAATATTTTACTTATTATACCTTATTCGTCCTTCAAATGACACGTCGCGCGCTGCGCGCATACGCACGCACACATACATATATCACACTTACAACAGTACTGGACCAAGGCCTCTTCAAATTGCGGGACGTGAGAGGGAGAGATTCGATCCTCACGTTTCAGCCGCCGCGGGATACGCCTTGGGCGTCGGGGGCCACGTGGTGGCTCCCAGCTAGCATGGGCTAGCTCGCCGTCCGTCTTATGACGACTGGCTGTGTCGACGCCGCGTTCCTGTTCTACACGCGCCTCAAAGAGATGTCAGCAAACGGGAAGGGGTCCGAAAGGACCGATGCCTGCCAGGGTTGCGGGACTGTACAAAAGAGATACCGCGGCCCTGGAACACAAAGGGAAAAAAAAAGAACATAGATGGGTTTTAGTCCGTACAAGTCTGACACTCCCTTCCGCTCCGCCCAGAGTGGAACGGTTCATTTGATGATTTCCCATCCGTAAAAAAAAGCCTCTTCAAATGCACACCACGTAACTAGATTCATGACAACTCTCATCCAGTTGCTACCAGCCACGCTGATCGTCGCTCCACCTAGCCTGAGGGCGGGTCTCTAATTCTTCAATAGGGTCTTATTCTCATTTTTAATGAAAAGCACGACCATGCTCAAAAAATAAACACCTTGCTCCTTCTTCGCCCTTCTGGAGTTTTCTCAGAAGAACAGGACTTAGTTGAAGAGCTCCCGAAGTTCTCTTATTTCCGTTCGCAGAAACTCGGTCGCTATCCCATCCTCCTCTTCCAGCCAGGGGCTTTTCCATTATTTTGTAAGCTGTCTAAGAGCTGCCTCGATTTCGTCTTGGCTGACTTCTACCAGGTCTGCTGTGAAATAGCGGGTTAAGGTGGCTCAGGAATCCTCATTTTCGGGATCATGTCGAGATGCATGCGATGCGTACAATAGCTGGCCGTAGAAGTTTTCGACTTCCGAAAGGATCTACGGGTTATTCCCACTGGATTTGGTCAACTTGGTCAGATGGCTCCGTGATTGACGAACACTTTTGAACCCCGGTTTCGCTCATTAGGAACTGGATTTTGTTGAATTACTTTTGTTTTGACGAAGTAATCAATATCATTATCATTAAATTAACACGAATAGCGAGTTTCTTAATTTTTTTATCGATATGTTTCATTATACACGAACTACCACTACAAGAACTTATGTACCGTACGTGCTAAAAGGGTTTTTTTTTTTTTGTTTTACTGATTGAGCACCAGGCTAAAGTATTGATGGGTGCTCAAATGGGAATATCTTGGTGCTCTGAGCATTGGTGCTCTTAAAATCGGTGCTCAGAGCTGAAGTACTTAAGTCCAAACTTTTAAATAGGTATACATTTATTCAGCATTCATTACGATTGAAAACACAAACAGCAGAACACACAGAGCCGCGGTGTTTCGCAACTTCGGCAGTAAAATATTTTCGTCAATAATCCGGGGTTTAAATCATCACGCTGCGCCGGCAATAAGCTTTGTATTATTCATCCGCGAAATATCGACACTGATAAAAATGATGGGATAATCGTCACACAGTCACACAGTCACAGCGTCAGCACCGACTGTCAACACGCCGAGATATTACACGGAATTATTAAAGACAACACCCGAATCCATATTGGAATCATCGATTGTTGAATTGAGGTTGAATTCTGTTTGTTGTGTACTTTGGGAATTAATACCTCGATGTTCAAAGTAAGCTAAATATTCAAAGTTATTAAAATCACTAGTCTAGCAGGACTTAAGCTGCCTACGTTTCAAGCCACGATAAAAAGCTTAGCCGGCTCACGTTCAGCCCACGTAACGTAGGCACTTTCTTTATTGCTCTTTTAAGTTGGGTATCATCCAATTTGTCAGGTTTTTTAATTTGAAATGTTATCCTTTCTATATCCACAGATTCATCAGGATTAAAATCCATTATAAATAGGAACGATAATATTCGTAGTCATGAAAGTTTTATAATTAAAATTCAGTGCAAAAATTAGGTTGGTAGACATAAAGAAGCACATATTCATACATTAATTCGTGTTTTTGTTGGTGTAGTCAGAGGACAATATAGCCGTAACCAGTATTTCAGTTTATTATGGTGCCCTCTGTAAATATTGCTATATAACATACGAACACTTGGAAAGAAAGATACTCGCTTAACATACAATTTAGGGAGTTCCACTGGCTATTCAATAGAAACAGTAAACTGTCTCTGGACAACCAACTCCTAATCTTCGGAACTGCCCTAAAGTCTATATGTTATATGGCATTCAGCTGTGGGTTCCCACTTGCCACTCCAACACAATAATTATCCAAAGAGCCGAAGACTCGATTCTTAAACAAATAGCAAGGTTCATAAATAACTCAAGAGGATCATCATCACCTGAAATTAAGTACAACAAAGGATGATATAAGGACCATGGAGAAGCAAACAAAAAGCGTTTTCAACTCCATACGAATCCATTAAGGTGCAGCTCACTTTTCTTGACACCCTAAATCGCTTGAAGGGTCGCCAAATCCTGAACCTGGATAGGCTACAATGAGCTACCGATCGGAGTCTATCCCAGTGGGGAACTGACTCTGTATGCCAGTCAATCTGATAATACATCTGCTCATGGTAAATTGACTGATTGCACGAAAGAAGAAAAAAAAAAACTTGTGAAAAGATTCTCGATTGCTAGTATTTTCATCTGCTATGGATTTCCGCACTTTTGTCAGCCTACGTCTACGTAAACCGCTTGTTACCATTCTAAGGCTATGTACAGTTCTTGTTTGTGGCAGTCACGTTTGTTTTCTTCATACATCAGGTTAAGATCTCAACCATCTCAATTATTCTGTACTTTCCTACCCAGGGAAACCCGTGGTGTTATGAGCCGTGCATCGCGTGTGAAGTGGGACGGGGGTCCGTTTGGGGCCGGTGGATCCTCCGCGCACTAAATAACTGCACGCAAACTGTACGAAGGTATTAGTGGCGCTTGCACTCGGATCGGGGCGGGCCGGCGCCGGCGATTCGTCACAAGTAGCAAGCGGGGATTAGGTGGTTTTAGAAATATAAAAATGCAGTGGAAATGTTAAAAGTAAGACAGACTTTGGAAATACAACCTACTTAAATTAAGTTCACAGTAAATTGTGTACCTGGTATTTCTAGATGATAATTAATTGAATACGAGTAACTGGGTTTTTTTAAGGCATAAAAGCTTGAGGACTTCGAATAACACCAACCCTTAGACGACTGGTATTATTATAAAATCTCCAAGATTTGGACAGAACCCGGTGTCACCTATTGTTTACACCACGCGCCATAAATTTTGGAGTTGCAACGAATTCAATTAAAGCGGGATGCGACGCGGACGCGCCGCTAGCGCGCCCCTCCCGCGCCCCTCGCCTACAACTTTGTCCCGGAGCGTGTATTGCCATCCGACGTCTTGCGACAATGGAGGACACACAAAAGCACCACTCGTAATAACTCCGAACTGAGACAGAAAACGGTCCTCTTACCAGTGAAAAGTTTCCTAAAGGTAAAACCGCCAGGGTTTCATTCTACAGCGTGTAACAGAAAGGGTATAATCATATGGAATACAGTGGTACGGACCATCAAACTGAACTACTTTTTCTATGGGACCACCATCGAAATCGTAAAAAATAATCAGCTGTCCTATACAAAATTTCAATACCTACTCGACCCAAATGTATGGGACAGCTGATATTTTTTTTACGATTTCGATGGTGGTCCCATAGAGAAAGTTGTTCAGTTTGATGGTCCGTACCACAGTATTCCATATGATTATACCCTTTCTGTTACACGCTGTATAAACACCTACGTATTACGGCCGCGAACCATATTTTTTTCAACATACAGCCTGACACTGACCGGCAAATTGCAGAAAACCTTAGAAAATTTGAATTTTGCGGGCTACCCTAGCGCTTTCACCAAGATGTTTCATTTAATACAGGTTGTAACAAGACCCTTTACGAAGCCGTCAACCAAGCATTACGTAGGTACATCAAACTAAGTAACTTTACGAACAAAAAATATTTCTGGGAAATGACTTTTTTTTTTGAAGTGAACCTTCACGTTTTACGGTAGGACTCAATGTAACATACTTAAAAACATTGTGCTGATGGATGGATTAAATAGTACGGGGGTCGCGGAGGTGTTTTAAGTAAAAATCTTACTATAAAAACATGTATTTAAAAAGTTGGAACTTTGACCCCCAATATCTCCGCAACTAGAAGGTGAAGGTATGGTCTAGAACAAACAAAATATCGCAATGTCGGGGAGAGCAATGAGTGCCTTTCGGCTTGGTTAAGGGTCTTGTTACACCCTTTATAACCAGGTTTACTAGATGACACGAAGAATATTAATAAGCAAGTTATGCGGCCTGCCTGGCCACCCTAAATAGTTACAATTTATGTCTTATAACAGGGAGCAACATCAGAATTCTTGAGGGCCATAATAAGCCAATGGTGTTTACTTAGACTCTGGAACAGATACCGAAGGGCCTAGACAAAGCGACGTTCTATCAGCGGTAAGGATGACGGACAACACAGTATTGTTAACAGTCTTTATGAAAATAAAAAAAAGCTTTGAAAGCGATCCACTTGTCTGTATATGCGAACAGTGAGCGGCTGACTGTTTGCATCCAGTACGCCTCCCTGTATATTTTAAACTAGCTGTTGCCCGCGGCTTCGCTCGTGTTTTGATCAGAAATTATCCCACGGGCACGTTAAAAATGTAGTCTATGGCACTCGGGCATATAGCTTCCTATCAGTGAAAGATTTTTCAAAATCGGTTCAGTAGATCCAGAGATTACCCCCACAACTTCACAAACTTTACCTCTTTATAATATAGATGTAGTGTCTATACAGCGCGTTATGTGCGCAGTTTGCTACGGTTTGCCGACTGATTCAATGAGCGATTCGCGCCAAAATCACGCGCGCAATTTGGTTCAGTCGGCAGCTCACTCGACGTTCAGTTTACGGGTTCACCGCTCAGTCAATAAGACACGGTCAGCCGCTCACTGTTCGCCGAATGAGGACACAGCCTTAAGATTACTTTTGTTTCTTTCGTGCTACCCCTTTTATAAAACACAGCAGAAAACTTGTTTTTCTGTGAATGTTTTCTTGCACGAGTGTGTGCTGGCTCTGGCTTACGATAATAGCGGGAGGATAGTGCGCTGTAATGCCGGAGCAGCGACATTCTCTGTAACGTAATGCAGCGTCTTCTGATTGCGCTATTGTAGTGTCGTGTGCACCAGCTTCAAGGAATGCTGTGAGTGTGAGATGCTCCCAGACATTCTTAGATTATGAGAACTAGTTCTTGAAGATATAGAGATATTTTTTCTTAGCGCTTATCCCATTTTTCTTTTAATTATAAGTGTGAGCAATAAGACATGGGAACTGATTAAAATTGCATTGATTATCTTCTTGCCAAGTCAGAGGGTTTAGACCAATAGCAATCATTTTCAAAGTTTTTCATACGTCTACAATGACCTTGGAAAACATTGAGATAAGCTATTTTCGTAAATAATGCAAAAAAATAATGCAGTGCTCGGGCACTGCATTTTTTTTAAATTTTCCATCAGAGTTATGCATGAGTGAATTTCACTTGAATTTGGCTCTTTTGTAGTCTTTTGAATTGTATTGGTGTAAGCCAAAAAGTTTTAGAACAAACAGAAGTATAAGTTGAAATAAAACATTTTCCATTTGATCGCACTGGACTATAAAAAGCGACTATTTCATTTTCAGCGAGCTCCGGCCACCAGCCAGTGTATCTCATGAATTTTACGATTGAAGATTTTAGTTACAAACAATAATGTTAGGAAAAACGTAAAACCGTCTTATTTTACGAGACAGAGCATCTGCAGTAAATAACATTGAGCGCAGTAAAGTGAACTTTACAACCGCCCGTCAAACCATTGTGTTGTACGAATGTACGTCGCTCAGACGTATACATACGTACCTCTATGTGTGGGAGTAGGATATAGATGTCAGGGAGTTCATGAGTGTAAATAATGTGCATAGCAAGCGACGAGGAAATTATCTCCATCAAGATAAACCTAGCGAAACACTCAAATAATATTTCATGGGATACATTCGGAAGAAAAACAAAACCGACTTCCAAAAAAAACACTAAAAAAGTCTAAAATAACTTGACTTTCGGAAGTCAGTGTCTTTGTTTGTAAAATTGACTTTTTTGCCACCGACTTCCGAAAGTCAAGTTATTTTAGACTTTTTTAGTGTTTTTTTGGAAGTTGGTTTTGTTTTCGCAGAAAGTTTTTTTATTTTACCCTTTTTAGTTGTAGTATACCACACAAATTCTTGTCATGAATTAATTTTTACATTGTAATTAGAAGTTAGTTAAAGTACTCGTCAAGACTAATCATACGAGCCCAAACTCGATGAGATTTTGTCGTTTTATAACAGAGTTCCTATGGCCACCGTCCAGCTCCAGCACCAGACACTGGATATCATTTAGGACCAAAGTACTCGTCAAGACGAATCATCCGAGCCCAAACTCGACGGCGTTGCGTCGTTTTATTACAGAGTTCCTATGGCCACCTTCCAGTTTCATCATCAGATCAGCTCCATATCATCATAATATTACATCGTCTCACGATATTACACATGCGTGCAAAATTTCAGCTCAATCAAAAATCGGGAAGTGTGTCAAATTAACTAGCAAGTATCACGCGACTTCGCGTTATGTACATCAAAGCGCCTTCACGCGAAGTCGCGTGATGTGACAATTAACGTGAGGAAAAAAACCAAATTCCTAAACCGATTTTTTTATTTTGATTTTGATGAAATTTGTATGGGACCAAATCAAATCAAATCATTTATTTGTCAGAACATGGTCGGTATGTATATTACATGGTCTTGAGTTTACATAGTTTCGTGTCATCACATTCTACCACATGGGCGTACAAATGTTAATATGTTACATTTGATCAATTAATAAATAATAATATTTTTATTAATTATAGTTAAAATTCAAAAAGGGATGTCAGTTACAAATTTAAAAAATATAAATAATAATTGAATTAGATTAATATGTCAGTGTCATTTAAATAGTCATTCAAATTATAATAGCATTTATTACATTAAAATTCTTTAAATTGCTTCTTAAATCTAGCCAAATCTAACTCTCTAATGGATTTATTAATTTTATTATAAATTTGCGGGGCTCTGCAGAAAATGCTTTTCCGCATTAGAGCTGTCTTGGCTCTGCGTCGGCGTAGCATGTAATTTCGCCTGTTACGTTGTACAGTATCAGATAGACAGGAAAACAAATTTGGATTTTATCTAACAAATAAGGCAGTTTCATATATATACAAAGCTGGTAGTGTCAGAATTTTATGCTTTTTGAAATATGGTACACAGCTGTCCGTCACCTGAAGCCCAAACATAGATCTTATGCAACGCTTTTGCACTTTAAACGCGGCTTCCCTATTTATAGAGTTACCCCAAAACATGATGCCGTATCTTAACACAGATGCAACAAGACCATGATAGGCTGTGAGTAGTGCATCCGTGTTAACAGTTGGAGCAAGTTTATACAGGGCATAGGATGAGCAACTTATTTTCTTACATAATGTTTCGATATGATTCTTCCAGTTAAGCTGTCTATCTATTATAAGTCCTAGGAATTTCGTACTGTCTACGTCATTAATTACGTTGTTTTTGTATTTCACGTTCATTTTTGTATTAGGTTTTCTATGACCAAAGTGCATAATTTGAGTTTTACCTAGATTAATTTTTAAGTTGTTATTGTTAAGCCAAGAGATTATTGCGATTAACACTTCATTTACATCTGCTTCGTATTGGTCAGGTTTATTACTAGCTACTGTTACCGTGCTATCATCAGCAAATAGGGTTATAGGGTAATTTATGGCTTTCGGCAGGTCATTAATGTAAATTAGAAAAAGTAGAGGACCCAGAACACTGCCCTGTGGTACGCCAAATGTAACTTCTTCTTTCGTTTTTAAATTTAAGTCTGTTATAGCAGTTTTTTGTATTCTATTTGAGAGATAAGTCATTAATAAATCCAGAATATTACCTCTTATACCATAGGGGTGCAGTTTGTTTCTTAAGATATAGTGGTCAACATAGTCAAAAGCTTGTGTCATGTCACAGTACATAGCACAAACAGGTGTCTTTTTATCAATATTAGTCATAATTGTATTCAAGAAGTCATAGATTGCCATGTTTATCGTCTTATTTTTCCGAAACCCTTTTTGCTCGTTGCAGAGAATCATTTGTTTTTCTAAATACGCATAAAGCTCGTTATAGATATACTTCTCATATATTTTTGAGAAAATTGACAAAAGCGCAATCGGTCTATAATTTACCATTTGCTGTTTATCCCCTTTTTTGAAAACGGGTTTTACAATAGAGACCTTAAGACGGTCAGGAAAAACACCGTGACTGATACATAAATTAAGTATATGGCTCAGATGGACAGATATAAGATCAGCAACATGTTTTAGAAAGAAAGAAAGAAATCATTTATTTGTAAAACATGCGTATACATGAAATGTCAAATCAGACATGCAAGATAGTAACAATATGTTGTGAGCGTCCATGTTTTGCCAATAGTGGCGTACAAATGTTGTAGGTATAGCAATAATACAGTAATTATGAATTTAATTACAAATTTTACAAAATAAACGAGAAATAAATGTCAAGATAGTACAACTAAAGTATATTATTATGTCAGTATATATTCTTTATCATGCAGTCAAATAATATCATTGAGAGAAAAAAAAAAAAAAAAAACAAACAACATTATTAAATCATTATTTTTCACTACATTTATTATTATTTTTTAGAAGTCTGAATAGAAAAGTCCTTTTCGTTCAAAAAATCGAATACATTATAATACGCTTTATAAGCTAAAAAGTTTCTCAATATGTTCCTGAAACGCGACAAGGGAAGTTCTCTCCAACTTTTGGGCAATTTATTATATATCGCAGGAGCCATACAAAAAACACTTTTGCGCATTAGTGATGTTCTCGCAGTATGAGAGCATATCTTACTGTTGTCTCGCCTGTTACGTGGGACAACTTCATCTAATCCTTTAAATCGGTGCGGATTTGCTTTGACAAATACAGCTACCTCTAAAATGTACAGACAAGGCAAAGCAAGAATTTTATATTTTTTAAAGTAAGGCACGCAACTGTCAGTAGGTTTAATTTTAAATATAGAACGCACGCATCTCTTTTGAGCCTTGAATACTGTGTCTTTTTCTGTTGAATTGCCCCAAAAAATGACACCATAGCGTAGATGGGATTCTGTCAAACCATAGTAGGCTGTAAGTAATGCCTCCACACCTATTATAGACGACAATGTGTGCAGGGCATAGGCAGATTTACTGATTTTCTTGCATAAGTTTTCGATATGGGTTTTCCAATTGAGTTTTTTATCAATGTAGAGCCCTAAAAATTTTGCTGTTTCTACCTCTTCTATAGGCTGGTCGTCGTAGTGTATTTTTAAATTACTTTTACTATTGATCCGTTGACTAAAATGCATTAATTTAGTTTTAGTCAGGTTAATTTTTAAGTTATTATCATCCAGCCACTTTACCATTAATTTTATACAAGCATTTATGTCACTTTCATAAGTATCAACACTTTTACAAGGTATCGTTATAGTGCTATCGTCGGCAAATAGTGTCAGAGGTTGAGGGATGCCCTTCGGTAGATCATTTATGTATAATACAAATAAAGGCGGCCCTAAAACACTCCCCTGTGGCACACCAAACGAAACTATACGTTCTGAGGACTGAAATACAATTTCATGTTTACTTTTTGTATTTATTTGGTTTATATGAGTTATTTGAGTTCTGTTAAGTAGGTAAGATTTAATTAGATTGTTGACATTTCCTCTAATTCCATATGCTTCAAGTTTATTTAAGAGCGTAGTATAGTGCACATAGTCAAAGGCTTGAGTCATGTCACAGAATACGCCGCAGACCGGTTTCCTCTTATCAACGCTATATGTAACATTATATAAAAAATCATAAATGGCCATATTAATAGTTTTACCCATTCTAAATCCTTTCTGTTCCTCACATATAATGTTATGTTTTTCTATAAATGAATTTAATTGTTTGTAAATGTATTTTTCAAATATTTTTGAAATTATGGGAATTAAGGAAATAGGCCGATAGTTCTCCATTATCTCCCTATCATTTTTCTTAAATAGTGGTTTGACAATGGAAACTTTTAGAGCATCAGGATAAACGCCCGCACTAATGCTGAGATTGATGACATGACTCAAGTGACCGCTTATTTCATCCGCAACATGTTTTACAATATGAGTGGCAATACCGTCATATCCCACACTGCTTGTATTATGCAAGGACATTATTATCTTTTTAATGTCGTTTGGTATACTAGGGGCCATAAACATAGTTTTATTATTGTAGTCTAATGTACATGCCCTAGGTCTGCAGTCGACACCCAGTTTTGGCTGTATCTTATCAATAAAAAAATTATTAAAGGCTTCTGCTATAGTCTTGGGATGAGATAAGACGCAGCCACCCATTTTAATTCTATTTATGTTACATTTAGGTACGTTATACTTTGCACGATTGATAATTTGCCACGCAGTTTTCGATTTGTTTTTAGATGTTTTTATATTGTAGTTGTTTTTGGCTTTTTGTGTTAAGTGGATAATTTTTTTGTACATTTTAGAATACTTGTATAGTAAGGTTTTATTAATATTGCTACGATTAAATCTAAACTGCCATAGGAGTTTTCTTTTCTTCTTGCTGCACAATTTGATCCCTTTTGACAGCCACTTAGTTTTTCTTGTAGTATTTATTTTAACCACTTTCAATGGAAAGCACAGATCGTACATTAGCTTGAAAATATCAATGAAATAATTATAAGCCGCATTTGGGTCATCCGTGTCATAAATTTCCGAAAAGGTAAGATTCATGAGATGGTTTTTAAATTTTTGTATATTTTCCGTATTATATTCCCTTCTAGTTGCGTACCAATACTTAATAGAACAAATTTTTTGTACTGGACACTGTAGCAGCTGGGCTGTATGATCCGATAATGCCCATTCCAATACTTCAGTCTTACATGTACCAAAGTTATGCGCGAAGTTGTCTATGCACGATAAACTGGCCATGCGAGTTGGTTGTTTGAAAGCTAGTTTCAGATTGTAACTCATTAAAATACATTCAAAGTCATTAGTTGCACTATTTTTCTTGAGTACGTCAATGTTAAAATCTCCGCAGATAACAATTGTTTTACAAACTGCACGTGAAATTTCACGCAAGAGCAATAAAAGTCTAGCAAAACAGTAATTTAAATTATTTAAGTTCGGAATCTATATATACACACAATAATTATCTTATAACAAGTCAGTTCCACTCCACAGCACTCAAATATGCCTGCAGTTGATAACTTTGCAACTTTTGGCAGTTCTTTCCATTGTAGGCCATTTTTAACAAGGATACATGCACCACCCCTTTTTTGTTCATTTCTACAATAATGTGCAGCCAAATTATAGTTAGGCAAAAATAATACATTTTGATACCCCTCCATTATAAAATGCTCCGTAATACACAAGACATCAACATTTTTATTTTTATTTGATAGCTCCTCTAGACATACCAACAGATCATCTGCTTTATTTATCCAACCTGCTATATTTTGATGCAATATGTTGATATATCTATTAGAGAAAAAACAGCTCATTTTCATCAGTAACCCTGCTTTGTACTGACTGAGGAACATCTGTCACTATATAAGAGGAATTACATGAATTTAGGCCATTGTGCAGTGTTAATTCCTTAATCATTAAACCAATATTATGTAATATATTAGCCATACCGCGATTATTTACAGAACTACTACTTTTAGCAAACATACTAAAATCATAATCAAGATAATAATTAGAATCAAATAAGTAGGCATAATTATATGAATAAGCATCTACGTATATTAAACTGTTAAAGGTTTCAATTCTCATATTAAACATTGTAGAGTAGTCATTTAGTTTGAACGTAGGCGCACATAATATGATATTAGTGTGCTGTAATTTTGACAGCGTTTCACGAATACTAATAGTTAGTTCGACATAGTTCTTTGTCCGACGAAAGTCTTCTTCCCCTACAAATATCAAGCAGTAATCATTCATATTGTAGTCCTTTAATTTGAGATCCAAGTCAGAGATAAGGTACTTAACACCACAGTTGGGAGTCAGGTAGTGGCAGATTCGATAGTTAGGAAATACATCTTCTGCAATTTCTAACATTTTATTATTTTTATTGCTACTTAAAATACATAATTTACTCATTCTAGTAACCTTTGGTTTACTGTTATATTTTAATTGTTTAATTTGTACGTCTGGTTTTCTCTCTCTAATGTCAGTACTGCTAATACCGCCATCTATGATCGACTTCTCCAACTGTTGATGATTTTGAACACCGTTTGGCGATGTGGATTTTGAAGCTCTAGTGGTAAATTCTTTACTTTCACTAGACTTTTCTGTGTTTTTTTTCAAACACTGGTTGATTTTTGCAGATCCTTTCTTAATTATAGGTGTTTGTGACTTTATCTTTGCAGGGGAGCATGCCACTTTTTTGTACAGTGCATTCTGCTTCTGCAGCTCCTGGTTATGTTTGTGATCCTGTTTATGATCTTTGTTGAAATTTCGTCATACCCTACGCTATTGGTGTTTTTTAAACTTTTTATAATATTAAATATTTGTGTTGGTTTACATGGTGCCATGAACATGGATTTTTGACAGTTTAAAATGTGCGCAGTTGATTGTTTGCGTATCCCTGGTATTGGTACAATTTTATCAATGAAATGGGCGTTAAACTTGTCAGCAATTAATTGAGGATTTTTAATTGTTTTATTGTCAGCTTGAATTTTATTTATTAACTTATTTGGTAAATTAAATTTAGAGTTCTTTATTAGTTTCCATGTCATTTTGCTTTTATTGTCAGAGTTTTTAATATTGTAGTCATTTTGAGATCGCTTAGTCAGTTTAATATTTTTTTTTAAATAATTTGGTGTAGTTAGAATATTTTATTTTGTTTATTTGAGTCGGTTGGAGTCTAGAAGCCCATAATAGTTGCCTTTTCTTTAAACTACATAATTTGATACCACGCGATATCCATTTTGGCTTTTTACTTGTTTGCATTTTTATGAGTCTACTGGGGAAGCATAAATCGTAGAATAATTTAAATTGATCTATAAATGAGTTAAAAGCAACATTCGAATCATCGCTGTCGTAGATTTCAGAGAACGTCAGCTTTTCAAGACAGGATCTGAATTTAATCATATTCTCCGGGCTGAAATCCCGTTGAGATTTGAACAAATATTTCAAAACACAGTCCACCCTTACGGGACATTTGAGCAATTGCGCAGTGTGATCCGATAGGGCAAATTCAATCAGAAAGCAAAACCAATCAGAAAGCACGTCCTTTCAGATGAAAAAAGAATTTTTCAAATCGGTTTACAAATGACGGAGTTATGAGGTAACAAACATTAAAAAAATATATACAACCGAATTGAGAACCTCCTCCTTTTTGAAGAAAGTCGGTTAAAAATTAAAATAAATCATTCACGTTGTAGCAGCGCCAAAACGTTATATTTCATGGGTTGTGAATTTATTTCTACTAATTAAACAACATTATTCTTGAGTCCCTCCTCGCCATTTACCCTTTACATAAAGCTTTGTGCTTATGTAGCGAGCCACGGGAAATAATTATGCTATACCACATCACCATTTTTCGCAAACGGATGCATCACCACAATCCATTGTTTTAACATAATTACATTTTTATAAGATGAGAGAATGTTACATCAGTATAATGGGTTCCACCAATATAACTGCTACAAATGATTAATACCAATACAATACCGTGCCACTAGCTGATAACAAATCGCAATACAATGTACAACAATAAGTGATAAAGTCCCAATAGCAGCCCTCTCATTACAACGAGCTCGTCGTCGCCTGGACTCCGAAGCTGCAAGAAGCACAATACATTTCATTTCCAATCTCGGCTCATTGTCGCCGCGAATCATTCAACGAGTTCCGCAATAAACAGCGGCACGGAATCGGAGCAACATCGACTCAGCATCGGCTCGGCATCGGCTTGGCATTGGCGCGGCACCGGGGCGGCACGGACGCTAATATCGCACTGGAGAACAATATAAATTGGATTCCGTCGCTGGCATCCCGCTTGGGTGCTGTAAGGGCTATTGCACACGTAAGACTTCAGCCAGATCGACTATTCTGTGATTGCATTGATCGCGATGATCTTGATTTACCTATGTTCTATACAAACTTTAAAAAATAGTCAGTCTAGAAATCCATACTTACAGCCTATCACGGTTATGTTGCATCAACACTCAGGTATGGCGTAATGTACTGGGAATTGCCTCAGTTGGTAGAGAATAAGTCTTTAGAGCCCAAAAAAGATGTATCAGAGCTACGTGTGTGTACATATACGAAACAAATGTATTCATTAAATCCAACATCACATCATACGAAATAGCTACTAAAAGTCCCTACAGAAAATTTTAGCAGTTTGTTCGAAATATTGAAAATCGGATTGTCGTTTTTCAGACCCATCGAGCATTTCGACTCGATTTACGACTTTCGGAAAAATAAATTTCGTGATTTTTAGTAATTAACATTATAATTCTTAGGTATTTTGAAATTCGGACTTTTGAAAATCGGAACACAAAATTCGAAATAAAATATTTCAGAGTATTTGGGTGTTCCCGTAAGTCAGTACGTATTTTTAAGTGCGTGTGTATGGATACCATTTCAAAGAATATAAACGGCATTTGAATCAAAAACAAAGTCATTACTTGCGACTAAGTCCCACGTATGACAGCCCTTAGCGGAAGCGCGACAAGTGACATGTACATAATGTGTTCACCAAATGCGTTTAGCCTACTTCCCACAAATGCATTACACTGCACTTTCAGCTTATGGGTTTGTGTACCGAGGTCTAATAGACAGGAGCTGTGTGCGAACATCAAACAGACTTCTTAAACATATTGATGAATGAACATATTGATATAGAAATAATCACCTTGATCTTGGCAAGCTTGGCAAACGCAACTAAGCCTTTAGAAACCAGTAAAACTGTCAGTTTCGTTAAGGCATAGAAAGGGGCTAATTCGACATATTATTCGACACATGAATTAGCAAATGGAAAGTTGAATGTTTCCCAGTGAATACGAATTTCGCACGTGTACCGCTGTGCGGGATCAAAAATAGTTTTATCAAATAAAACGGTTCCCTCGTATTAGAGACGAGGAAGCCATTCATAGCGAACAGTTAAACCAACCGTGTATAATACCTGTTTCATGAATACATTTCGCAAATATTGCTTTAGAGCGTACAAATTAATTTAGTGAGAGTCCTCGCGGCTTGCTGCTGTTTGCATAAATATTTCCCGCAGGAGATCGTGATTTCACGGCTGTTTGCTCAACTAATATCGTTGTGGTGCGATACACGTGGATCCTGCTATTATCGATACAACCCTCACACAGAGGGCTGTTGACGACAGATTGTGAGCTCTTAGTACAGAAATGTTTCAAGGGTTCCGTAGTCAAGGGGACCCTTATAATTGCGTTATGTGCGTTCGTCCGTTACTGTAATGTGTCCCTTTTCCTCTAACTTTTTGACTTAATTCCGAGCTTTACTGTTAGTAGTTGGTACCTATCTATTTGAATAGATATTTCCGTTAGAGCAAACGAATGCTTCCACCAACCCGCATTGAACCCTGATTGTTGGCTGATTATTGTTGGTATTGTTTCACCACTGATATTGTTTTATAGCAATTTTAATCAGTTACTACGGTATCCTAGTGTCACAATTATCAGCACTTGCCTTTTCTATTGTCTGTTAATAAGAAGCACACGTAGGAGCGAGGTGGATGGCGGGGCACGGGGGTACAGATGGTGGCGGGGGCGCAAGGAGAGCAGGATGTCGCATGACGGGCGAGTGGCTCGATGGGCCGATGGCTGCGAATGATTTCCGTTTGATGTCCGGACGAGGCGCTCCGTGGACATGTTCACGAGATCTGTCGAGAGTCCTTCACGACGAGCTTGTTTAGAAAATATAATGTTACATTTTGTTGCTTTATTATTCTGAGAAAGGACCACTTCGACAAATGAACACAATATTATGGAGTATTATTTTCTTTTTCGAGTAGACGGCTTTTGTAATTTATGGAACTATAGAGGGACCAAAACATTCTTATCAAAGAGTAAACCTTAAGCAAACAACTAAATAAATATTTACACTGATGACTAAATGCGATAGTAAGATTGTTCTTTCACGCTTTCACGGTTTTTACGATAGAAAGGATTTTGGCGAGTATTGACACAGAGGTAAACCGTGACCTCGGTTAGGACATAGAATCTTTTATCTCGGTGGCCCGGTCGCGTGGGTCCCGTGGGCTCATTCCCGACATGCACGCAGGTGAATCCAACACAACTGACAGACATTATCTACTTATAGGCAAAACACACAACCGATATTATATCTTAGAACATGAATCATTCATTACATATGCATAACAATCATGCGGCTACATTATTGACACAATATTAACACAACAGCCTATCATGTACATAATATCTAACCGGTTCGTATCCACTGACTAAGTATACATATACCTACAGCTAAAATTTGCTAAAACTTTTCAGCGCAAAAGACAAAGTACGTTAAGTTTTTAACGTCGTTGGAAACGACGTTAAGGTGGATGCGCAAGGGTAACCCGCGAAATTTAAATTTTCTTACGTTTATTGCAATTTGCAGGTCAGTGTTAGGTTGTATGTTGATGAAAATATGAATCGTGCCAGTAACACGTATGGAGTTAAAGAATTATAATCATTTAAATCATCAATACAGCTCTCCAAGTTCATATAATCACATTCAATAGCTATTTCATGAAAAAGTCACTCTTTGGTATTATATGAACTTGGAGGGTTGTCTTGATGATTTGAATGATTATAATTCTGTAACTCCATACGTGTTACTGGGGCGATTCATATTTTCATCAACATACAACTTGACACTGACCTGCAAATTGCAATAAACTTGAGAAAATTTAAATTTCGCTGGCTACCCTTGCGCTTCCACCTTAAAAACTTGACGTACTTTGTGAACAACAACAGTAGGCAGTAGACCGACAGCTTCAAACTCGAACCTGTCCTGTCCCGTGCCCAAAGTGAACGGTCCTCAGTGATCGGCTATATTCGGACCATGGCCGCCGGCGGTGACATGTCGTTGGGCGCGAAAGTGTACGGTATAATACCTTTTATGTTTTCTGTACCTATATAGGTATAGGTAAGTACCTATCTACTAACATGTAATCCCATACTGAAGCTATAAATCTGAGCAAATTTGAAACACTTAACATCACGGCTGTAATCCTCGAAGGGGTGTACTAGTCTATAGGTTCAATATGACATAGGGCAGACACATACTATTATTTTGTCAATAATCGCAAATGAGTGTTAAAATTACAGCATATTTATACGTCTATGGTACTAAACACCTGTCAATGTCAATCTTGACAAAGGTAAAACAAAGTATTTCTTTTAATGTTCAACAGTAAATATTTTCTATCTTGTTTTCACTCAGTGAAAAGTAACTCTCAACAGCTTCAAACTGTCCAAAGTTTTGAAAGCCATAACTACTATTTACAGTTTTGAAAAGTTTCAGTATTTTGTACACAGCTACGTGAGACAGTGGCTGAGAAACTTTAGCCTTTGCCAGGGCTCTGCGGCAAAATACGTCGTCTGTGGCCGGTCAGGTAGAATAGCCGGCGGCCATGCCGATACCCGCTTTGAGGACACGTCCCATCGATATTGCGCTTACTATACTATGGGTATATACGTAAGCAACTGTTGTATTGTTCTCTCAGTAATTATGTCCCGGAGGCTAGCTGTATTATATTATTATATATTGTCGGTGTATCTCAATATTAGATGAATACGTACTACGTACTTAATTATGCTATCTGGCTATCTGTCACCTATCAGCAACATTAAACTTTACCTATTTAGTTCATGTACTGTTAACATATTAGCCGTCCATAGAAACTGTCTTTTACCTTTTCACGCCATACGACTGAAAGAATAAGGATAACGTTGAATCTCGGATAGACTATGCCTGGTTTAGAACATAGTAGCTATAATATAATATCTTTATTTGATAATTACCGATTTCCGCGCAGGCGAAGTCGCGGACAATCGCTAGTCCAATACAAAGTTTTTTTACACCAGATATTGATTTGCCAATAAAAGATGGATCAGGTAGATATAAATAACAGACTTTGAACTCGAAGGGTGCCATCCCCTAAAGCCACTCAATATTTCATGGTATCAATATCAAGCTGGGCATAATATGTTCACTTTTTGAAAATCATAACTGCCACAGTTCTTTATACCTGACATGTTTGCTTTCATTCAAAAGATGAAAAAGGTGTCTATTTCGGAATCGACTTTATCATGTTATCTTTTTAATCTGTGAAGTGCGTTTGGAGAGTGACACAGGAATTTGCTGTGTCATCAAAAATTCAATAGTTATCTTTACTAACCACTCTGGGATCTCTACAAAATTCATAGTCTTACTAAGACAAGAAGAATTTTATGTCAGACATCTCGAATACATATAATTAAAACCTTTGAAACTTGCATAATTATGACGTATAGCTTATGTGCGTAAAATCACGAATATTATAATACTGTAAAATGTATCTAACTACTGAAGCATATACGTTAACCAGGCCGAGTTTCGAAACAAAGAAAGTTGACAATAAGAAGTAGAAGCACTACACCGCTGCAAAGTGCTGTAATAGCTAAGAACGCCGCCGTTGGTACAGCGCTGTAGCGCCGCCGGAGCAGTGTCGGCTCTCATTATCTAACTAAGTTTGGGTCGAGACTGTGCTCGCATACAAGTAAACAGGAGACACAATGTACGAACCTTCACGACAATCATATAGTGTTGTGTGGCTGTCTGCAGCAACAGCTACGGTACGCTTTCTTAGTTAAGCCTGAGAAAGGTGAACGAACGCTGTTTTGATGAGGTTGAAAAAAATGAAGTTGATGAACACTACTGTTGGATATGACTCTCAATGTCTACTTTCTTCTTTTGAGTATACATACCTAACTTACAAACAAAATAATAGACTCGTGCCTAAGTAATTGTAGAGAATTGGTATGTTTTGTGATATCTTCATTGAATATGGTTCTGTCCTGCAACTAATAAACCACCTAATACGAATGAAGCAAACACAATGCTACAAATGGCATATAGAAGCCAGCAAATCTGTATCTGTTTGAAGTCGCAGACAGACTCCGATGGCTTCCCCCGCCTTAGGACATCAGACGACACAGATGGCTCGCAGCCGGAATATCGAGTTGCGACTTATTTAAAGGCGCGACAAATACTCTACTTCATTCGAAATGTACTAAAGTCTCACGAGTACCAATATGTGAACGCGCAGTAACTTTTAAAAGAGATTTTTCCTACGGCATTCATTTCGTAATTTCAAGTTTTCCAAACATAGTATTTGGAAACCATTTTATTAGGAAATATCTCAGTTAAAAAGCTATTGTATTGCTCGTGGCTGTACAGGCATGTCGCTATAAATACTTCATTTTATAAAAAAGATACCGAATTGAAGCTAGTACTACAATACGATGGTAGGTCACACTTCTAAACTCGATTTAAAGTTTCAGCTGAAATTGGAATTTATACAAGACTTTGTGGCACTTTAGGCTGCACTTATATAAACTCGTAAATATTGTCGAGTATGAATATTTCCCTAGATTATTTTGTTCCTAAAAGCAGTAGGTTTATAAATAAACTAAATTTTTAACCAATATTTGCACACAGTCACAATATTTTTTTTATTAATCCGTTTGGTACAAACAAAGATTTAGTTAACTATTATGACAGAAATAAACGTGGGTACATTTTGTTGCTATTATCTTTAGCTATCTTCTTCCATTCGTATTAAGTGCGTCTTCATTACACAAACATAAATACAGCAAATATGGCGCACTTCATGTATTTGCTGTGTTTATGTTGGTGTAATGAAGACGCACTTAATACGAATGCAAGAAGATAGCTAAAGATAATACCAACAAAATGTACCCATGTGGACCTTTATTTGTGTCATAATAGTTAACTAATTCTTTGTTTGTACCAAACGGATTAATAAAAAAAATACTGTGACTCCAAAGCTAGGTTAGGTTAGCTGTATTTCGAGAGCTCTTCCAATAAGGATTTATGTAAGCTACTAAATACATATTAATCTTTCTACACATAGCCCTAAGGTTTGCTGTGAGTAAACACATTTCAAGATAGTTCTCCTTCGTACATAGCTAACGAGTACAATTATTGTACATTACATGTGAACCAGTTAAAAAAACTACGAAGAAGTCGTGAGCTTTATACAGGTTGTAACAAGACCCTTCACGAAGCCGTCAACCAAGCATTATGAACATCAAACTAAGTAACTTTACGCAACGACTTTTTTTTTTTGGGGTGAAAAATCACGTTTTATGTTAGGACTCTAAGTAACGCACTCAAAACATTGTGCTGATGGATGGATTGAATAGTGCTGTGGTCGTGGAGGTTTATGAAGTCCTACATTAAAAACATGTATTTAATAAAAAAAAGTTGTGAAAAAGTTGGAACTTTGACCCCCAATATCTCCGTAGCTAGAAGGTTTCCAGGTATGATCTAAAACAAAAAAATGATCGCAATGACGGGGAGAACAAGTGCCTTTCGGCTTCGTTAAGTGTCTTGTTACCCTTTATTCTTAAGCCTATCAAGGCAACAAAATTCTTCAAAACGCTCAGGAAAACTCCATCTACTGAAAATTCTTGTCAATTTATTCACTGCCTATTCTGCGATTACAAGTCGTTTTCTTTTGTACAACTTGGCACAAAGCATTCTGAAATCCTGTCGTGGATTGAAACGCCATCTGTGCACAGATACTTGAAATTCAATATGAAATGGTCGTACGGATAGGGATGCGATTTGACTACCCCTCGCCAGAGGGCGGTGTTCTAGTTACGTTCACTTTCAAACCTGTGAGACGTGGAGGATCGGTCGCACAGTAACTATACGAACAACCGGTAGATGGCGCTGATTGAACTGAATGTAATACTGAGAGCATACACACAGCATACTCACCGTATTACATTCAGTTCAATTTGAAATCATTTTGATTGTACCTAGTTGTAGTTTGTCGAAGAAAAATAATGTCAGCGTGATTAAGCCTGTTGTAGGCACATGTAGCGTTATAATATTACTGTTTTGTATTCTTGTAGCATTGAAAGTAGTACTTAATTAGTACTGTTATGCTCGTTTTCACTAAATCTGGGCGATACCTAAATCGATCCCAAATGAAAGCGCTCAGTTGGATTTTTCAACGCCCGGCTTACCGAGAGTTTTAGTCTAGAGTGCATTTCAGATTCACACGGTTACTAAGGTGATACATAACTCATATAGTCTGCCTAGGTAGTACGCGTTGGTACCTTCGCTTCACTCAGCACTGTCCGAATTCTTGGAACAGTTTACTATGAACAATATGTTATATTCAGGCGTGGAGTTTCCAAAACAGCAAATAGGAGATGCCGGGAATAATACCAGCTCGAGATAGTTGAATTGAATGGGCGACTGATACATTCTCATCACGAGAACATTTGTACATACATATTGTTTGAATCATGGACACCCCAGAACATTTTCTAAGCTATTATTAATTATTATTATGATTTATTCATGAACTTATGCTATGAACATTCTCCCTGCGCTAGCATTGGATCTACAGGGAACCTGGTTGTTGAACAGATACTACATAAATCCGTGTTACCACTTCATCGGCTGATAAAAATGTCAGGCGTACTGGACGGATATTTTAATTTGATAGACTGATTATCCCATCCCGCGAATTCCGTTCAGTCAAATCGGCACGGACATGTTGTTCTGGACAAGAGATACTGTATCGGGATACCTCGATACAGTATTTCTTGTCCGGAGTGATTCGGTGATTCTTCACTTTTCCGGATAAGCTTCATAATTAGTAGGTGTGTTTGTGTGTGTGCGAGCACACTAATAGACAACAAATATTTATTTTGAAGTCACCTAGTTGTGATGTACCTATGTGAATGTGAGCTGTGTTCGTGTAGAATAATTGGTAATCGCGGGATAGCCGGGGGCGGCGGCGCTGGCCCGCTGTCATCCCGACCTGTATCTGGCACAATCCCGGACACTAGCCGGACTACCGGACATGCATCGCACACACGCGGCCCAAACTCAGAGAATTAAGAAGTGCTGGATAAATTCCGTTAGGTATGAAAAAATATTCCATGAAAATCCACGTAAGGTGTTATATTTCATCTTCTTATATTTCATCAGAGGGATGCGTTTTTCCATTTTCCAAACTCCACGTTGGATGCCAGATGTGATATCTTTCCAAACAAACAGTTACTCGTAAGGGCTTATGCCCGACTCACTGTTCCGTAAGGGTTTACGGAAAAGTGACGAATCGGGCATAAGCCCTTACGAGTAACTTTTTTTCAATTTTTACCACCTATAATTGTGACCCAACTACAACAACAATAAATTATAATTCTATTCTATTTTAAGTTCCTATACTCGTAATCATTTAAAATAAAATTATATAGTTGGCTACTAGTTAAGTAGCCAGGAGCGAACCGTTTCACCTCGACTAGTATAATTCAGATAAGTAAAACGTGTGGTGCCGACTCCGCTATAACTTCAGTAGTTTTATCGTCATGACGTCACATAAAGCCTTCGGAAGCGTCATGTGAAAAAGTAAAGTTAAATGCTGGTGTGAAATGAATAAATTTTAATTATAGCGCGTCCGGTGTGACAGCGACGCGCGACGCTGACAAACGAGCGCAAGCAGAGCGCTGAGCGCTGGACGCTCGTAACGCGATTCAATTGAATACTCTACTTTGTCGCTCACATAGCAAGAATCAAACTTTTTTGTTTTTTTTAAATTAATCTAAGGAATAATAAATTAATCAGTTTCGTTTTGAAAGATCTGAATCTGCTTTCTTTCAGCAATTATTGGATTAACTCTTGGAACAATCATGGAACCTCAGTCAAATCGTGACCGTAAAAGATCTCAAGTTAATATAAAAAATGCATTTGAGAAAACAAATCCAGGTTTTATAATATTCAGTCTAGCTTGGAACGTCAACTAGTATGCCTTGGTCGTTTAGCATCGCTTGGAAGTTGTACAGAGCAAGTGACGCTTTCCGTCAGCATTCCGGTTTGTGCTGAAATCTTTTGTTTTCCATTCCTCGACACTTTCCGCTGTACACGTGCTGCCGTTTGAACTGCTTATTTCTTTATCTAGGTTGTAGCAGCGGGTTGGCAACTCTTAGTGAGGGATTTCACCTTGTAGAAGATTTCACTTTTGGACTTTCACGTACTCAAGTTTTAATTTTGAATATGTCTGTCTGTTACAGTTTCACCCCTTAATCGGGTGAAATATGAAACACGTATAGGCCATAGCCATGAGTAGACATAGATAGGGTACTTTTTATGCTGTAATTAACATGGGATAACTTCTGACTTTCATGCAGTGAAGCCTCGGGTAAAAGCTTGTAGCCATCATTTCAGCCGAAAGCCACTGCTGGTCATAGGCCTCCCCCAAGTGTCGCCACATTGACCGGTCCCATGCCTCTCATATCCAGTGGATCCCCGAAACCTTCACCAGGTCATCGGTCTACCTAGTGGAAGGCCTTCCAACGCAACGTCTTCTTGTTCACGGTCGCCACTCCAGAACTTTTCGGCCCTATCGGCCATTCATTCTAGGAGCAATGTGCCCAGCCCACTGTCACTTAAGTTTGGTAATTCGGTAACCTTGGTTTTCTTCTTCGTTTCTGATTCGATCACGCAAAAAAAATCCGAGCATAGCTCTCTCCGTTACCCTTTGTTTGACTTTAAGCCTTCCGATGAGGCCCATTGTGAGCGACCACGTTTCGGTCCCGTATGTCATCACCGGCAACACACACTGGTCATAGACTTTCGTCTTGAGACACTTAAGTTATACGAGAAAATAAAGCGCTGTCCAGCCGAGTCGGATTCGACGATTGACGTCTTTCTCGAAGTTAGACCAACCTAACCTAACTGGACCGTTTGTCCCAAGTAGACATAATCGTCTAGGACTTTGAGTGTAGAGTCTCCGATCTTGATAGAAGTGGGTGTTACACGGGCATTCACCATGACCTTGGTTTCGCATGTTCATTATAAGACTCACTCTTTCGGAAGATTGTAGTAATAATATCGAAAAGAAATCCCCTTGAAATTAATTAAACTTAACAATTTCAACTACATTCAACCTAAAAATTAACGTTTCAGCGAGTTTCGTGAACTTAATCCTTAATTAAATTCTTAGGTCTACATCAGCATCCCATTATACCGCACGGTTGGCTGTACCGACTGCCAGCCCCAAACTCTGTCTGCGACAGTCGGGCCGCGTTCGTGCCGTGTGCCGTATCCGAAGGTGCCCGAGTGACCACTATTACATAGCCTAGACGTGGAGCTAGATTTTGACTTGGCCAAGCGTGTCTTGAATAGGTATTGCTGAGGTAAAAAGAGCGAAACATGATAAAAATTGTAAATATTTACACGTGAAGAGCACCATTACTGCTACATACCTATTGTAATGGCAAAAAATCATACAAAATACGCAGACTAAAACAAATATCTGATGATCTAACAATCCCTTAGATGCAGTTCACTTAAATTTTAGCTTTAGCGTAGTTACAAACAGCAATGTCGATGTCGATTAGTTAGAGGTTTCGGCAAGCTGGGCTGTTTGCTCAGGTGGCTGGTCGCGAACTTTGCCTGGTCACATCCGGGGCCAAGCTTACTTCGCAATTCTAGGCTAAGTCATACAATATGGCCGGGCTTGTGTGACCCTGAAGACTTGATTCTAACGCAATTCTGATGGGGAGAGTTTATCTATGTAACATTATACAATGAGAGGGTTTTAGTAAAAAAAATTGTATATCTATCTGTTACCAAAACAGTGAAGGACAATATCTCGAATTTAAAAATACCGACATGCGTTTAAGAACTAAAAGATCGTAATTTGTAACAACCGCCAACTAGCACAAGACCCACGAAGTGGATGCTCCCTCTCACACGGAAGGGCCTATATTCCAAAAGTGGGAGCATTATTGGCTGATTGTCTTTGTCGGTACAAAAAGTAATACAAGTGACAACTGGTGGTTGCGGAAAACAGAGGACCGAGTGCTGTAGCATGGGTTTGTTACTCAGGTCGGGCAATGCATAGTTAGGAATTAGAGCGTGGTTGTCCAAGCTTGCCCTCATTCAAACATTCTACACTACATTTAAATCCCATGTTTAAAAGAGGGCGAAATGTGGGTGTACGGTCTACGATGTATAATTATATCACTCCTTTCCTTGTTGACGTTTTACTGCTAGCTCACGTTTACCGTATTTTTACATTTTTTACTACGGAATAAGTTGAACTACCGTTTAAAAACAAACGCTCTGTTATACTAAACAGCAGCAACACAAAAACTTATACGAAGAGCTTTTACTTCGGACGGCTCTCGGTCTAAATTCGCTGTCTTTTAATCGTCACCTCTCACGATTAATCGTTAAGGCAATCCAAGGCTTATTACTACACGATACCCTTTGGGCGCATTATGTATACATCATTCATCATCATTTTATTTCCACATTTTTTTTTCGTTTCATTGTTTTGAGAGAAAAAAATATATTTTTGTATTTTTTTTTCTACGTTAAGACTGACTTAGTTCTGTGGATGTTGGTTGAACGCCCTTTACTTCTACTTGGTCTTTTTTTCTATTTCTTCAAATAAACTTCTATTTGAAGAAATAGAAAAAAGAAGTAGGTATTTGTCTTGTGGCCCATATTACTCGTACAATAATTGTTTTGTTTACTTTATATTTGTAGAAGTTTAGTCATAGGATGCTCTTACTCAGTACTATGTCGCATGTAACGCTAAAGTTAGTCTTGCGAATAAATTACGGCAACGACCACTGCTGGACATAGGCCTCCCCAAGCATGGCCATATTGACTTTGTGCTTCTCGCATACAGCAATTTCCCGCGGCCTTCACAGGTTGGCCCATAATGTGGAAACCCTTCCAAGGCGCTTGGTTCGTTCGTTTTTTTAATTTGTGCTTACTGTGCTTCAACCCGAAAAGCTCGGTTTGAAATCTTCTATCTATATAAATAAAAAGATAAGTCCTGACTGAATGACTGACTGACTGACTCATCAACGCCCAGCCCAAACCCTTGGATCTAGAAAGCTGAAATTTTGTAGAAGTTCCCTTAATAATGTGGACAAGGAAAAAGAAAGGATTTTTCGAAATTCAAACCATAAGAGAGTGAAATGGGGGTTGAATTTTTCTGTGAACTTTTTACTCTCTGGGTCGATTGACTTGAAAATTGGTGTACAGACTCTTCAATTAAAATTATGAAAAACGTGTATCACAATTTTCCAAAATCGTCTCCCAACAGAGTCAAATAGGGCTTCGAAACTGAGATTGACGGCCGCATGGCGCGCTTTGTGGCGCAGGGCGTGCGGGTTGGAGGGTGTATTCTTTATGAAGAGTAGGTATCCACTAAGAAAGGGTTTTCGAAATTCCACCCCCAAGAGGGTGAAATGGGAGGTTGAATGTTCTGTGAAACTTTTTATTGTCGGGGTCTATGGACTTGAAAATTTGTGTACATACTCTTCGCTTTAACTGTTCACAGTTTTTTCCAAAATCATCCCCCAACTATAAAATTCAAAGTCCTGACTGACTGACTGATATATCAACGTACGGCCTAAACCACTGGTTCTAGACACATGAAATTTGGAGGATGTGTTCTTTGTGGAGATTAAAGTATGTATCAATGAAAGGGTTTTCCGAAATTCCACCTCTAAGAGGGTGAAATGGGGGGTTGAACGAAGGGTAACCAACGGGACCTTTACGACGCATATTACGAAGCCTCCACTGTCCGTCCGTCCGTCCGTCTGTCAGCGGGCTGTATCTCATGATCCATAATAGGTAGACAATTGAAATTTTCACAGATTGTGTACATCTGTTGCTGCTTTAACAAGAAACCTCACTAATATTATAAATGCGAAAGGTTGTGAGGATGGATGGATGGATGTTTGTTACTCTTTCACGAAAAAACTACTGAACGGATTTGGGGGAAATTTAGCACACAGTAGGATACTTTTTATCCCGGTAGTATGATCCCGTGGGACAATTATCGACCTACACGCGGGCGAAGCCGCGGGCAAAAGCTATTTGAATTATATAAATGCAAATGAACGTTTTCGTAAATAACTGTTAAAATGCCTTTAATAAGGATATTAATCGCGTGCCAATCAGCGATGTGGACTTCGCTGGATGTTTTCATTTAATACCGGTAATTACAACGCGTTCCACTGAGATACGCTCGTATAAGCTACTCGTCTGCTTCTAGATTGCAATGGATTTAATATCGACTGTTATCGAAACCTTACGAATTTACGATATTATGATGTCAGTTTCTATTTTATTAGTACTGTAAATGCGAAAGCAACAGTGTCGATCTGTCTGTTTGTTCCCTTTTCAAGCCTAGAGCGTGAACGGTTTCCAATGGAGCCACAATGGTAAACCACTATCTTTTTTTTTTTTTTTTTTTTTTTCCTTTGTTATTAAGAACAGAATTCTTAATAAATTAATTACAATCTAGCCTAAAAAGACTAATAAGTAATTTAACTCTAACTTAATATGCTACGTTATAAATAATGTTAATACTAAGAATAGTGTCTATTTGCACTTTTACACAAGTCCGTAGCACTTTCTTAGAGTCTGATATATTATATTAAAACACTATGTTCATGTGTTATATGTATAGCACACAATGTTACTATATTCACTCACTTTGTTAGTACTTACTTACACTACATTAATTCAAATGGTTTAGTTCTTTTTAGCCTACGCACTAAGTCTGTGTTGTCTAGCAGCTGGATAGCCTCAACATTCACATGTCGGTGTAGTCTGTGTTCGTGGGCTTCAGCAAATTTTTTGATGATTGTGGTGACGAATTCCATTTTAAGGTCACGGTGAAGGTCGTCGTTTCTTATGTACCAGGGTGCATTCACAGCATCCCTGAGTACTTTATTTTGGAATTGTTGGATAATTTTGATGTTGCTTGGTTTAGTACAGCCCCAAAGTTGGATACCATACGTCCAAATTGGCATCAGTATATGCTTGTATATGGTTATTTTATTATGTATTGATAGACAGGATTTCCTTCCAAGTAACCAATACATACTTTTATAACGTATGTCGAGTTCCTGTCTTTTCTTTTTGACATGAGCTTTCCATCGCAACTTGGTATCGAGAGTCATGCCAAGGTATTTGGCTGTATTAGCGTAAGGCACTTGCATGCCATTTATATAGATTGGGTGATAGTCCAGGTGTTTATTTGTGAAGTCAATGTGAATTGATTTAGATTCATTCAGTTTGATCTTCCATTTTTGTGTCCAGTCATAAACTTTGCTCACAGCTAGTTGAACTTTTTCTACTGCTTCTCTGTGGGTTGAACCGGTAGCCATAATTGCAGTATCATCTGCAAAGGTCGCAATGGTGTTGTTTTCCAGTTCTGGAATGTCACATGTGTATAACAAGTACAAAATCGGGCCTAGCACACTTCCTTGTGGTACCCCAGCTTTTATATGTTTTAGTTCGGAATATGCATCCTCTTGCCGTATTCTGAACATTCTATTACTTATATACGACTCTAGTATATCTGCAAATTCTGGGAGCATGCGCCTGAGTTTGAATATTAGACCCTTATGCCAAACTTTATCAAAAGCTTGCGCCACATCTAAAAATACAGTGGCGCAGACTTCTTTATGTTCTAGTGTTTTCTCAATGATGTTAGTTATTCTATGAACCTGGTCTATTGTAGAATGTTTCTCCCTAAAGCCAAATTGATGATTTGGAATAAGGTCTTTATCTTCTATTACTGGTTTTAATCGCTTCAATAATAGTTTTTCGAATAACTTTGATAGCACGGGCAACAGAGAAATAGGTCTGTATGATGATGCTTCATGTGGTGGTTTCCCAGGCTTCGCAATCATAATGACTTCAGCGACCTTCCATGGCGCAGGTACGTGTTTTAAAATAAATGCAGCATTAATAAGTTTGGTCAGCTTAACTACAGCCTTACGCGGGAGGTGTTTTAGAATCTCACCTGTAATGAGGTCGTAACCCGGAGACTTTTTGGCACTAATGTTATTTTGAATTTCTCTCATTACTTCTTTAGGAGTCACAAGCTTAATTCTCTGGTTTTCTGCTAAGTTTTCACTCTCAAGTAATTCTACCAGGTTTTCATTGGGCTTAAAAGTTTCTTCTAGGTGCTGAGCAAACCTTACAGCTTTCTGATCATTGCTTATGGCCCATTTTCCGTCGCTATGTCTGATGGGCGGTATTTGTTTAATTGGCCTTTTTATATTTTTTGTTGCCTTCCAGAGGGAGTAATCTGATGATTTGTCATTGGTTAGCTGCAGAAGGTTGGTGTTCAGAGCTGTATCCTCAAATTGTAGAATTTTTCTCTTTAATTTTTTAGTTAAATTATTTAGTGATGTTTTATCTCGCGGGCATCGTGTTTGCTGCCACTGTTTCCTTTGTTTCCTTTTCTCAGTAAGTAAATCCACAATTTCCTTAGGATAGGAAAATCCCTTATATTTACGTTTTAATTGTGGTGTGTTGTTCCACGCACATTGTTGTATATTGACAATATACTTGTTTACTTCTGAGTCAAGCTGATCTTGCTTTTTTATCGGAGTTTTAAGGTCGATAATATTTTCTAGATCAAAAGAAAAGCTTTCCCAATCTGTGAACTTATTAACCAGGGTTAAGTGGCTTTCTTTCAGTAGGATTTTTTGACTTAGCATTAGTATAAGCGAAGAGTGGTCCGAGTTCATATGAAAACCTTCCTCCACGCTGACATAATTGGCGGATATGTTTTTGCATATGAAAAAATCTATAAGATCCGGTATTTTCTGGTGGTCAGTGGGCCAGTATGTTGGTTTTCCTGTACTCATAACTTCAGAACCGGTATCTTTTACTGCGCTTAAGAGCTGCCTTCCCTTAGTCGTTGTAAGTCTTGATCCCCAATGCGTATGCTTAGCATTAAAATCGCCGCCTAGGATAAATCTCTGGCCTAACAATTCAAAGAGATGTAAATACCGTTCTTTTCTTATCATGTGCCGTGGGGGACAGTAAATGGCTGCAATGGACATGGAACAAGATTTGTTTTTAACAGATACTGCCACGGCTTGAATGTCTTGTTCTTCATATTTACATTGCACGTAGTGACTTATGGTGTGTTTGATTATAACCGCGCTGCCTCCCCTGGCAGAGTTGTCAGGGTGCAGCGAATTGTATACCATGTATCCTCTAAATTTCACAAAAGATTGTTTAGTGAAGTGCGTTTCGGAGACCAAACACACGTCAATGTTTTCTGTGTCCAGGACCGCCTGCAACTCATTTTGATGTTTGAGGAGCCCATTAGAGTTCCACGCCATTATTTTAAGGGTGTTATTCATTTTTGATGACTTAAAACAGCTGTTTTAGTGCTGGACTCTAGTTTCTCTAATCTCTTGTCAAATGAAGTAATACATTTTAAAATCTGGTTAATCTTATCCTCTAGATTTGCAGGCTGAGATCTTGATTTTGCAGCTTCCGCGTAGGAACCAGTTTTGTTTACTTGCATGGGTTTTGCAAATGACTGGAGACTCGTTTTCTGTGCCTGTGTTTGTGTGTTGTTTCTGTCTGAATTTCTTAGTTGCAAAGACTGCTGGGTAGTTGGTGCCACAATTTTCTTTTTAATATTTTTGTTCTTCAAATTCTGCATCTGTTTAGCTACTTCACACCCTCTATAGTTGGCAGGGTGAGGCAGACCACAGTGAACACATTTTGGCTTCTCTTGCGGAGATTTCGTACAGTTGGCTGTAAGGTGTTTGCCAGTGCATTTTACACACCTGGGCTCTTTTCTGCAGTATTTATGAGTATGCCCATATGCCTGGCACCTCTTGCATTGGGGAATTAATTTGGGATGTTTGAGTGGGTGTATTTCAATTTTACACCCTAAAATGTATTTTATGCCATAGATTTTATTTACATCTTCTTCATTATTAAATGATAAAACGAACATGTTGAGTGGTTCTTTACTCTTCCAGCTCAATTTGCTGTCTACTTTTTCAATTTTCAGACCTTGTGTTGTTAGGTCGTCTTTGATTCGATCAGGTTGGCAAGAAGAATGTAACTTCTTCACAACAACTCTAATTGGTCTAGCCTGCTTATCCTCGTACGAGTGCCAATGGTGATCTTTTTCTGCTAAAAGCCGGGAAATTACTCTATATGAGTCCTCTGTTTTGGCGTTAATTTTCACACAATCGCCATTTAACATATTTGCAGTAAATGATTCCGCTGGTGTAGTTTCAATTAGAGAGTCATAGAACTTTTGGTAGTTCTTAACTTCGTCTATTATGATTGGCGGTGGCGGGGGCACTTTTTTTACGGGAGTCTCTTTCTCAGTTTTTCGGAGATTTTCCTGTTGGGCACTTGTTCCGGGTTGTTGTTTTGGAGATTGCGAGGTGTTAAGCTTCCTCTTCTTCCTGCTCTTGGCCCTAATCCACTCAGTCTCTTTAGCGAGCTCATCCTCGTCTGTGCAAAATTCAACGTCACTTTTAGGACGCTGGGCAAAAGATATTGTTTGACTTTCCTGTTCTCTAGGTTCTTTTTTTTCCTTCAAGCAATTTAATTCTCCTTGAAGGGCTAGTACTTGTTCCTGCAAACTATTGATGTGATCATTTAGATTACGTACCATTAGTTGCAGGTTTTCTCTATCGGTTTTTTCCTGGATGTAACCGTCATACAGCCGTTTTTCCAGGTCAGTTTTTAACTTAATGGGCTGTGACGGTGAGGCCATTATTTAATTGTAAGGCGAGTTAACACCTAAACAATCAATTATTAAAAACACTTCATGATTGCATCACTTGTAACTAGGTCATAGCACTGACCGCGATAGATCGACGTAGGTACACCGCGACGACGGTGTTGTGCTGCGTCTGCAGAATACTCTTAACTAGAGCACGCGCGCGCGATCCGTACGTTTGTTCGCTATTGCAGTTTAACAACAACTGACCACTGACAAACCACTATCTGGGTATGGTGACATAGGATACCTACTAGTATTCCGGATGCTTCCGTGGGATAGTTTCCAATGAATTTGAATTTCTAAATTTTGGCCAAAATTGAATTTTGGCCAAGTGAGGCATATGTTTAGTTCCGTCAACGAATATCAAATAGATCGCGAGCTAATTAACAATTTGACGCGCGCGCCGATGTGATTAGTGAATACATTACGATTTGATACCCACAGCCCACACTCCGACACTCATATTCAATTTGCAAATGGGATTCATTAGGAATACATGTTTTACTTCAATTTGAATATGATTAGGGTTTGGCGCTGGATTACAAGTGCCACGTCGGAATAATCCGTGCGTGCCGGTGAAGCTAACTCAAGCTCTGTGTGGGATAGGCGGCTTTTACTTCGCTTCTAAAAGATCTTGAAGAACAGTTTCTCGAGAATTTTTCAAAACAAGGGAAAGTAAATGTTTTAATAGTTAAGTACTATATCCAGCCATTTTGTAAATAAACGAAATAACTTAACTACGGACGTGAAACTTTACGTGCCTATCATTCAAAGAACGATCGACGCCATCTATAGGTATTGCTTCACTATACTGTTCTAACGTCTGCTTGGCTCTCAACTGCACTTATACTTAGTTCCTCAGAGCAGGTTAGTTACTCCCGGAGTGATGTAGTAGGTACAACAGCATGTTGAGTTCAAGGGTGCTAGTAGTTCACCAGAGGTGCTTACCTCTGGTAGTACTTACTATTGATCTATCTACCTACAACTACTTCACTGGGTTCTACCCTCTACGCGGTAAGTATCCTTATATCTCCCTATATCGCCTCTCTCCTTGTATCGCCCTATTTATCTTTCACTATTAATATGCTCAAATTTCAACCAGCTTAACATTAAAACCATTTCGAATATAAATTTAGACTTTCATAATCCGTCGAGTAAAATCTCGGCACCTCTCGGAATATTAGACATGTTGGATTGGATAGCCTTGTCACAATGAGGTGGTCCGCGGGGACTGCTCTGACGCAAACGCAAACAAACTGGTTCAGATAAAAACTACAACTAAGTTTACTTAACATACTTTAAAAGTATTACTTATTTCTAGGCAAATAACCTAAGGATACAGCGTTCAGGCGCTCCCTCAGTGGAAGCTATCAGCGCAGGGCTGCGGATTAGTATTCAGCGCGCGAACGTGTCACATAATCAAAAAGAAATATTTTGCTACATTATGTGCGTTTGAAGATTACCAACACGAGGGAAACAACTCAACATGCAGATGGCAGAAGTTCCGCCGAATCGAAGTTTGAGCGTAAAGTTACAAGATTTCGTGAGAAAATTGAAATTTTGTATCCAGTGTGAGTCGTGTCATCACATTACATCACGGAGGTCACGAAACCTATTATTAAATTATCATTGATGACAATTTGAGAAAACGCTTAAGCTTCATTGTTCAGCAATTGCTAACGTATGTTAGTTTTCACTAACACTCCGCTTAAACGAATGCCTAAATAATCCTGAACTCTTGGAATTTAAACTCTCGGTCAGTCTTTGTCAACCGGTGCACAGGCACACATAACGCCTCCTCCTTTAGTTTGTGGTCCTTCGTTTGTTATTTTGATACAAGAGCGGTATTAAGTTCTTGCTTATTGAATTGTATTAAACAACGTAATACGTAATTTCAATACGAATGCCAACGGAATTTGTGAACAAGAAAATTGGATTTGATTTTCTTTTGGGGTTACGTAAACCGGTTACAAGTCGCTATGTGTCTTGTTTCGTGTTTGTTTGGGTACATATTTGAATGTTGAACATTAAAATACCTACGGATAAAATGTCAACGTTCAAAACATCGAAAATTTAAATATCGATCGTTTCGTAATATCGAAAATTGTTATACCTAACCATAAAATGTCTAACATTGAAATGGTGATAAAAATATCCAATGATTAAAAATATCTATAGTCATTAATGCCTTTACACATAAATTCAAAATGAAAACATTGAATACACTGTCTTTATATCACTATATTTACGTTAAAAATACCTACTAGTTAAAATGTCGAACAAATTTTGATATAGGAAAAAATGTAGGTATGCAGCAGGCATGGTTTCTGTCACAGCTCCGGCGGTCCCACGCGAGCTAATCGTCGTTGATAGTTTTTACGCTCACCACCGTTAAAGCGACCTCCACCTCAGCTCGCGGGCCACCTCGTCCCTCCGCGCCTACATCATCATCAGCCTACTGCAGTCCACTGCTGGACATAGGCCTCCCCAATCGGACGCCACTCAACTCGATTCTCAGCAGCTCTCATTCAGCTGCCACCAGCCATCCTGCGAAGATCGTCGCTCCACCAAGCCTGAGGGCGTCCCACCTTACGTTTACCGATTCGCAGTCTCCACTCAAGAACACGTCTACCCAACGGTCATCGGTTCTACGGCTAATATGACCAGTCCATTACCACTTCAGCTTACTAATTCTCCGGGCCTACGCGGGCTTGAATTACACTCGTCGGGGGCCACATGGTGGCCCCCGGCCACCGTAGGCGCGGGCCTGTGGACGGTGAGCTATGGGCTAGCTCGCCGTCCGTCCGTCTTATGACGACAGGCCGTATCGACGGCGCGTTCGTGTTTCACGCGCGCCTCAAAGAGATGCCAGCAAACAGGAAGGGGTCCGAAAGGACCGATGCCTGCCAAGGTTGCGGGACTGTTCGAAAGAGATACCGCGGCCCTGGAACACAAAGGGCAAAAGAAGGAACATGGATGGGTTTTAGTCAGTAAAAGTCTGACACTCCCTCCTGCTCAGTCCAGAAAGGGAGGAGTTACTTGATGATCTACCATCCGAAAAAAAAAGGCGGTAGGGCAGGCAAGACCACGTGGAGTCGGTTTTGCAGCAATTTGTTTCTGTCAGTAACTTTTGTAGCACAACATTTAAATAAATATCGATATTTAGGTTATTAGATACTCTATACTTCGATATTTAAGCCATTATATGTGACGTTTGTCGATAATTAGATTTTAGATATATTGGACGTAGGTGATCTAACCATTCGACAATATAAATTACGTTATTTTAATTTTCGGTACTATGGTCGTTCGATATTTAAGTTTTCGATGTTTTGAACGTTGACATTTTTCCCGTATTTATATGTTCGAAATGTTCGTATTTTAATGTTCGAAATTCAAATATGGTACATATTTGTTTAGCAGTAAGGCATTTTTTTTTACAAACAATTTAAATAATAATCAAGGAATCACAAGCGACGTGTGTTGTGTAGTAGAAAACCGATCAGTTAGGTATCCTGGCCTGTGCAATGTACATGCAACCTAGCGAATATCGAAATTAATATTTTTTCCTTAATTTTTCTTTTTTTCCTTTTAATTATTTCTTTATTTAATTACAACGGTTGTGTTTACAACCAATTACAGTACCTAAAATTAATAAAATAAAATATATATTATAATTATATATATATATAAATAATAAAAGAGACAATTATAACATTTATTAAAATACACAAAATAATAAATTATAGCAAAATTTGAAGTGAAAACATAAATAAAAGAAGGTTAACAACACTTTCACAAATTCCTGTCACACACTTTTGACACACCAATAAAATAGTAATGGTTATGCCAGCGAGGTGCAACGGCGCAGGCACTGCTTCCGGTTCGAAGTGTTCTATTTTTTTATTTAATCCTTACTATAATATTATAAATGTGCAAGTAAGTTTGTTTGTTACCTTTTCACGACTAAACCACTGAACCGATCATCCCGAAATTTTGCATAAACGTTGTCAGGTGTACAAAAACGGTACACCAGCTGACCAGTTGTCATTTAAAATGTTTAGCAGTTATCACTTATAAAGTTATGTTTATGCAATTTATTACGTTTATTTCTTAAGAAATCCACTTCACTGATGTTCTATTGTCACTGAGATATAGTTTATTTTAGGTTTTATTCGAATTTCGTATAATTAGAGATACTTGAACACAGGGCAAATAAACACCTATGTTGGCCGTAGGAATACCGGGGCAAAGATGAACGTTCTTATGATCATGGACGGCACCACGTGTGTTTCGAATCTTGATTGAATTATATTATTATAAGCAGAGTACAACCCGAATTGATTGCCAAAAGAGGTAAAAGTTTGTCTACGTTTGTAAGTTTGTATGTAGGGGGTAATCTCTGGATCAACAGAACCGATTTTGAAAATTCTTTCACTAATAGGAAGCTACATTATCCCCGAGTGCCATAGGCTATATTTTGCCCATGGGATAATTTCCGACAAAAACGCGAGCGAAGCCGCGGGCACCATCTAGTAAGTTATAAACCTACTAAATCAACCGTCTAGTATAGTATCGTGAATCGTCGTTTGTTGCCGGTGATGCTATTCAAGTTTCAAATGAGCCAATCGGACTGGCTAGTAGTAACACATGTGTCCTCTATGGAACTCGATTTTGCATGAAACTTTTGCATGCACATTAAACCTGTGATGTACCTATATCCTATCGGCTATGGCCGGCCTAACACTGCTATTGAAATCAGGATCTTATTATTACTCGTGTTTTTGCATTGTGTGGCCTCCTGACCGTCATAACTCTTGCTTAACGAAGTTTCCCGAAGGACCGGCCACATGCGGCGGAAGCAGTATTACATCTGGTGAAAAAGAACCAAATGTACGACCAAAGAGGCCGCGTCATGACTTCAATTTTTCGCTTTACTAAGCCAAAGGTCGGCCGAATTGGAGCGAACATAATACTGATATATTACTCACAGGTACAAACATCTTGATAAAATCTTAGTTCATACAAATGATAGATATTTCCTCCACTCCCATACAGGAAATGGCGCTTACATCGGTCGAGTGGTTTCATACTCGTAGATATCGAGCATAAACGAGTGCGGCCAATATTTGCGGGGATATGATCCGGAATGATTCGCACTGAGCGGCACACAATTATGCGGCTCGCTTGTCAAAGCCGCCGCGATGTAATTACACACTAATAAATATAACTACTAGCATATTATGTAGAGCAGTTACCTAGTAAATGTATGTGCTTATATTCCATACTCACAATTTGGGGGCAAAAGTTCAACAGCGATCGCGAGGTCTTGAGATTAAACTCCGCCTGTTGCTCTACGCATTAAGATCAAGATTTTACGCGTAAGGATCAAGCTCAGTCACAAGGGCACACTTATAACAATGGTGACGTTTAAAACACGTGGATTGTGGATTGCAAGAGGCGGAAAGTCAGTAGAAAATGGCGATGATGATTATTACGCAGAAACCAAAGTTTGCGAAAAACCTGAGAGCAACGCTCTAGATTCTAAGAAGAATTGCTGAGATGGCGAAAACCACTCCTGGAATGGAAATAATCTACAATACCTGTAGCAAAGACAAAATAATACATTTGCAGACAATACCTTGGTACCTATTAGTAGGGCCTGCCCCTAGCATAACTGTGCCACCAGACAAAGGATAGATGGATGGTCTGAAGTAATTTGCAATGTTCCTAACGAACGGATCCCAAGCGATCGATACGGGATTGGATTTATTGGCCTACGAGATGAGAGACGATAGCAAGATGGACGGACCTAGGCAAAGTGAGGTGATTCATCATCTTGTCTACCAGTACCGAGTACTGTTAATTATTTGTCTTGGTTGTTGTAAAATGAAGTAAATATAGTAACACTTTACTGTATCTTGAAGGTATGCATGGAATGAACGAACTTTAGGTACCTTTTTAAAGTTCGCTAACACAATTTACACTAGTATGGAGTTGGTATTTGATTTCATGTAGTTATCAATTAATTTTGACATAAAGAAATAAATATTTTGTTGATTCGAAGCCCTCAAAAAGTTACTTTTAGAAGATTTAGTAAGAGAGGTGACACACACCACTATAATACTAGAAATAGGGACCAACTAGTTCAGCCAGGTTTCAGGCTAGCTAAAGTAGACTCATCTTTAATGGGGTACTGTTTAAAATGCTACAATAAAATACCTCCCCACATTCTACAACTGAATGAGACGAAATTTAAATCTTGTATAAAACGCACACTATTTAAGCAAGCATATTATAAGTTGGGGGACTATATTGATGATAAAAATGCTTGGCTCAATGAAAGAAAAGAAAGAAAGAAAGAAAATATATTTATTTGTCGCAGGGACATAACGTGCATCATACAAAATGATAAAAACACAAAAAAAAATAACAATAAACATACAAAGCATAAATTAAAAAAAAAGACGTTCGTAGCTTGCACGTCGTGACTGCGACAAGCAGGTTACCACTCAGCATGATGCTGTGCTATGGGGGACCCACAGCACAGCGCTGGTTTTCAGTGGTCACCCGTGAAAAAACGTACGGAAGCCAAAACAGCATAAATAAATAAATTTTACATGAATAAGAAAATAAAATAAACAGTACTTGGGTTATAATAATAAAACAGCTACCGAGAAATATAATAAACACTACAAAAAATATACATGTGTGCAGGCTAAACAAAATGCATAAATACAGAATGATGGCGTGTTTTTTTGTCTCGCTCCCACCACGCGCGCGCGCTGCCGATCAAACGACTTCGTCATACTACGCATTTCTCCTCTGCGCCTGTTAGCGTGATGACGTGAAAAAAGTCAGTGCAGGCGCCGCGCACCGCGCCTGCCGCCAGCGGCGGGCGGCGGCGGCGCAGTGTCGCACGAGACTTGTGTGCTCACGGGACGCGACAATGCTGGTCCTGCTCCACAACCATAGGAGCAAACTAATTGATTACCATGCTAAGTTATTGTGGAAGCTGCAGAAGATTGTAATAATATCCTTGCTTTGTATAGATTCCATCTCTTAGTATTATATAATTGCATAGCACATGTGTGAGTACTATGTACTGTAAAGCAACCATTTACATTTATTTATCTTTCATTGACTTGAATGTAGCCTGGTGGCTGAGAGAATGTCATGCTCACTCAAATTTCTCGCTGATGGTGGCGCGTGTGTCGGGTCATTTTGGTTCCATTCAATATAGTTGAGTTGAATGGCGCTGAGCCATGCGTAATGTTCGTGAACGGGCGCTGTCAGATGGGACTGGTCATCTCTTAGCTGCCACGGTTTATTTTAATTACTTTATTTTGAAAGTGTTGATTGTTTTAATATTTTACTCTGGACGCTCTTAATGTGCACGTCTTTATTATTTATTTATGTACACACAAAATATTAAATAGGACATTACATTAAGATAAAAGAGCACAAAGGTACTGCCACAAAGTACAAAGGTGCTGGTCTTTCTACATCGTTCTCACATATATGTATAATCTCAACGTGAATGATGTAACCAAGATTTTGTAACAATATTTTGATTAAAAAGAGTGTCCATGGAGTTTCTTGCCCATTCTTCTCCATAGAGATCTACGCTTTGGAATGTGCAACTACAGTACTTTCTCAAGTTATTATGCCTTGTGACTGGGACTGTAGCTTAGCTTTTTTTTTGTATGACATTCAAAACTGCCTGTAATGGTCTAATTGAAATAAATGCTTTCAGTTTGAGTTTTTGAGTTTATATTATCTGCCTAAACTTCTCCCGACTATGACAGGATTGGTTTTCAATCTAACCAAACGCTGCTTAATAATAGTAATAATTTACATGGAGCGAATACGTATCTGACCTCCTCCGGAACCCAAATACCGGCTAACAAGAGAGCCCTTGGTCTTGACAATACTGGTTGTCAGACTTTCACGCTGACTATCCGATAAAGACCGTCACAAATCTACAAATGGCAGTCTAGCTCAACTGTTTTCGAAGCAAAGATAGTTCTCCTTATGTACCTAATGAGTGGTCACCCATCCACACTTTACATACGACACCCATCCACTGTATGGCTGCCATGTTTTTACTTAGACACTAGTCGTTATGAAAATAATTTAATTTTCGAGTACGAAATGTATTATTATTCTCCCCATCAATGAATGGTTAGCATGATGTCTGACCCACATAAGTGAGTGACATACAAACAAAGCCGTCTCTGGTCCAACAGCCCGACTCCTTCGGGCCAGGCTTGAAGATAGTGTGTTGGCCGCACATTGTTCAACATACGTGTGTGGCACATAATATGTTGGTATGCTGCGCCTAAACTGCATGTACGGTGACCACGTGACTGGTTTACGTATTAAATGATACAGAATTTAATTAACTCAAACCTTAAGATGATACCTATAGCAGGTGTACAAGTATATTCTAAATTATATAGCCTCTTTCGTGATTTTTTATAACATTCTCGTCCTTACCTACTAGTTTTTTGCGTAGTATACCTAGAAAAGAAAAGCGTTTCGCCTTCCCTAGACTTTATCAAATCTTATCATAAGGATTTTCGAAGTTAATAGTGTTTTTCAAGATGTACCAAGTCATCCATACTTTTATGGGATAGGCCCCCACATTTTTTCACAAACCACTGCAACTCGTGAAAGGCAGCATCAACAGTCGTGTCCACCAGAAAAGTGCCGAGGCATTGAAGATCGACGAAGTCCCGGAGAAACAATGTAACTGTCTTGGATCCCGCAACAAAATTAATCAGAAAAGAATGACGTGGGAGTAGGTAAAACATAATTTCCACGTTTCTTGATTATTTCAGTAGATACAGAACAACACAAGGCCAATAGGCACAAAGAGACGTTGAATAAGCCTAGTTGCCTAGCACCACGGATAATAATATTAATATTAATCTACATAAATTTATAAAGAGGTTAAATTTGTTTGTTAGTTTGTAAGTTTGTATGTAGGGGGTAATCTCTGGATCTACTGAACCGATTTTGATAATTCTTTCGCTAATAGGAGTCTAAATTATCGCCGAGTGTTATGGCTATATTTACAAAGTTCCCGTGAGATAATTTCCGATCAAAACGCGAGCGAAGCCGCGGGCAACAGCTAGTAGTTAATAAATTGTGATATTTGATTCTAATAATAGGTATGGCAAAAACGCTTGGACGCACGAAAAGTTTGAGTTTCTACAAGGTCCGTAAAGTAAATAACTCCGGATGTAACCAAATACAAATACATATAACTGAAGTGTGTGTTTGTAATTAAAAAAGAAACAGTTTTTTACTGAATGCATAATGAAAACTATATGCGGTACTTGCCAGCCAAGTGCGAGTTGCGCACCGAGGGTTCCGTATAAAATTGCAGGTATTTTGTTATTAAACTATATTTAACGTTTCCAGATGTTTTCCTTTACATGTACTGTAAGAAATTGCCAAATTTCATAATTATAGGTCAACGGGAAGTACCTTATTAGCTTTTAATTCCCTTGCGAAATCGCAAAATATGCGACATAAACGGTCATATTTTTTGATCGCGTTGATTTACAAGTTTGATTTTTTCACTGCTTTATGGGGTAGATTTGAGTATTTTAGACTTTAACTGGCAGATATCTGATGTTATAAGGAGTAACTGATGCTACTTTTATTTAAGAAAAATGATTGAGGTTCCGCGCAAACAAAAATCAAACCATGAAATTGTTAACAAAAACGGATTCAAATATGGAAGTAATATTTTAATAATAATTTCAGGCGGACGAAGGTCGCGGGCAACACCTAGTTCAACATAATATTGTGTTGATTCTACCACAGACTACACACCCTTAACATAATTATGATGTGCGTACTGTTATATTTATTCGTTTATTCGATTATTTGTGCCTGAACTAGGTAAGCCTGAAACACAGGATTACCTAGTTCAGGCACAAATAATCGTGAACTTGCCGTAGATTTAAGAAAAACTGTAAACGTTGTATCTTATATTTTTGAATAAAATTTTATTATTATTATTTATTATATTCGCAGTCAGATGTTGTAAAGCTAACATGTCCTGTGAGAAATTGGGCAACATAGTGGACCTCCAGCCATGTCCTGGCCAGCCGCTCATGAGCAAATGGAAAGAGCTGGTGATACCAGTTCCTCCCAGACGCCAGTCTGTGGTTTAAATAATCTAGAGAATTTTAGCACGGTCACGTTGCGTTAAAAAGTCTGCGGTCTCCCGTGTGAAACAGTACATTGCAGCGACGTGCTGCAATGTACTGTTTCGCACTGAAAGTAAAATTATAGTGAGTAAAAATACTATTCTATTTCTAAACTAGCGACCCGCCCCGACTTCGCACGGGTGCAATGTCATACATATAAGCCTTCCTCTTGAATCACTCTATCACACTCTATATTAAAAAAAAAACCGCATCTAAATCCGTTGCGTAGTTTTAAAGATCTAAGCATACATAGGGACAGACAGCGGGAAGCGACTTTGTTTTTAACCCCCGATGCAAAAAGAGGGGTGTTATAAGTTTGACCGCTAAGTGTGTGTGTCTGAAAGGATATGCTTCCCGATTGGTCCCATAGAAATTTCAGCAAAATCGGTTTAGGAATTTGGTTGTTTTCCTCATGTTAGTTGTCACATCACGCGACGTCGCATGCATGCGCTTTGAAGTACATCACGCGACGTCGCGTGATACTTGCTAGTTAAATTTGACACACTTCCCAATTTCTGATTGCAAGACAATGCAATATTATGATGACATGGAGCTGATCTGATGATGGAGCTGGAAGGTGGCCATAGGACTCGTTTGATTCTTCTTGACAAGTACTTTAGTTCTAAATGGTAACCAGGGTCTGATGATGAAGCTGGAAGGTGGCCGTAGGAACTCCGTTATAAAACGACATAACCCCATCAAGTTTGGGCTCGTATGATTCATCTTGTCGAGTACTTTGTCTCTAGGTGGTACCCAGGGTCTGGTGATTGAGCTGGAAGATGGTCACAGGTAGTCCGTAATAAAATAACACAATCCCATCGAGTTTGGGCTCGTATGATTCGTCTTGACTAGTACTTTGGTCCTAAATTATTCGCCCAGATAAACCTAACCTTTAACCTAACCTTTATTATTCATGAATAAATCAATAAATAAATAAAAATAACTAATATAATGTATTATGCGCACAAACCAAATAATTAATATGCAGATATTCATAATTATACAGCCAATTAATGCACCATCTAATAATTTTTATAACAATATTATTGAATTGCTACTTAGCCCTCTTCCTCTCTCCTAATTTTGCTGTGCCCGACAGGGTCCATATTCATCTTTTACCTTGTTATATATCTATGTAATACATATGGAATGCAATAAAGTATTGAGTATTGAGTGTAAAAGGTATCCAGTATCGGATGATGGAGCTGGACGGTGGCCATAGGAACTCCGTTATAAAACGACAAAACCTCATCGAGTTTGGGCTCGTATGATTTGTCTTGACGAGTATTTTAACTAACTTCTATTTACAATGTAAACATTAATTCATGACAAGAATTTGTGTGGTATACTACAACTAAAAAGGGTAAATTAAAAAAACTTTCTGCGAAAACAAAAGCGACTTCCAAAAAAACACGAAAAACGTATAAAATAACTTGACTTTCGGAAGTCAAAATAGTCACAAACAAAGACACCGACTTCCGAAAGTCAAGTTATTTTATCCTTTTTTATTTTTTGGGAGTCGGTTTTTTTGACTTTTTAAATGTTGGTTTTGGATTTTTGCGTTGGGGGTTTTTTAAATTTTATACTATGTGGTTAAGATGGATGATGTGAAACATATATCAAACATTTAGCATTTAGTCCGCCTATGTACCACTTATTGTACATAAATTTTAAATAAATAAATATACATTTTAAACTATATAACGAAAGAAAATCAAACCATTCACAACAGATTACAAAAATATTAAGATATTCAAAGACAAGTTTTTAGTCATTAGGAACGCAGTCAAGGAAAGTATTTTCTAACACAGATGAATTTAAGACTGTGTTTTGGGAATGAATGAAATAGGATCTACGTATTGTGGTGTGTCATAAATGAATTTTTAACCATCTGGGGCGTCCAACGTAGAAGAGTGTTGCTCATTTTATTGTTCTTGCAACAACACTTGCAACAACATTTTGTCGGTCTTACAAGAACGATAAAATAGATTCAACATGTAGGTGAAGCCAAAATTCAGAGCCTGAATCCAGTCTCAGCTGGAACAATCGCATGGCAGCAGCACTGCACATAACTATGTACATACATGAATAATTGGATGCGAGTGGATCGATGACGCCGACATGACGTGAGCCTCCACGCATACACACACACCCGTGGCGTACCCGCACACTTACGTGAGTTGTAGGGGAATGCACAGCAGACTCAAACTGATGACGAAAGAGGCGATTCCGATAATTATTGTAGAATTATTAATGAACCATTTTATTTTACTTAGCACTGCGTAAGAGAAAGCATACTACAAAAACACATTAGGTGAAATATTAATTTGCAGTTACAAAGTACTGGTTAAAACTGACAGCACCAATTGTATACAAATTTTGCTTCGTTTTGTTGAGATTTTGTATACCTAATCTACTTTATTGTATGATGCAGTTTGCCTTAATATTGTTACGTCGTTTGGGACGGTAATGACTTAAACATAATTATAGTTTTTGTCGCTTAGCAAACGCTGATAATAATCAAGAAGGATGTATCAATTTGGAACATTCTGGATGATACCACTTTGACCTTGAGCTGGCCTGGCGTGGTACGGAGAAGATCAATAGCGTTCGGGAGAAGAAGAAGTGTCAAGCCAAAAATGATGAATCATTTTTGTTGCCCCTGACGTGCAGCAGGAAGGGTTTTACGATTTTAGAATCAACTAGTAAGTAAATAAGGTAAGTATTTTATAACAGTTCAAACTGAAAACATTGAAATGAATTGTTTTTCAGAACAAACAAAGGCTGCCGATTACGCGCAGTGCGTCGTATGAGTGACATAAAGAGTCGATGCGGGCGCCGCCTGGTGGAGATAGCAGCGCATTTCGTTTGTTGTGTGCTCGTTAACGTGACGAAGATAATTAACTTTAATTGAATTGCTTGTCGATGGTAATTCAAATTGTATCGGTCCAAAACTGAAGTACGATTTTGGCGCCTTCAGTAGCATCCATCAGTTTCTGTAACGAATAAACAACACCACACGCAGGACACGATATTATGTGGTTGTTTGTGCAAGCTTATATTAAGTGAATCCTGCTGAAAGCCGTTGTCTCAGAATACAGAAAGAACCAGAAGCCGCGTTCAACAGTAATTGCAAGCTGCACGCTGTGTCCTAATACAAAACAATGTTGACTCGCCCGCCTTACTTCCCACTTCCCAGCCGCGTAATGTGGCTACCTCAGACATTATTGGCCCGTTTTTGGGGTAAACGTTGACATTATTGGAGGGGGTTAGTCACCAACTGGACACGAGAGACTGGACACACGTGAGTCCAGTTGGTGAAACTCAAAATTATTATCACTTATTATTTCGTCATCTGGACACGCCAACATTTTGACGTGTGTCCACATAGTGAAACTCAAATTAAATCACTTTTATGTTTTCGCCAACTGGACACACGCAGTTTTTTTTTGTGAAAAAAGGGTACAGTCAGGTTATTATATCAAAAACACACAAACATGAAAAACCTGCCTTACTTTTTTGCTTGGTAAACCTTATTAGCCTTATTACCTTATTATTATTTCCTTTATTCATTTTCTTAACATATTTAATTTACATTTTTAAATATTTCTTTAAAAAAACTTATACAAAAACAATTAAAAATATAAAAAATAGTGGTCCGCCGGTGTCGGGAGCAGGGTCCAAGCTACCGGTGGTTAGGTTACCTTATTATTATTATTGTACAAAAATAAAAGTATTACAAATACTAAAATAAAAAAGTGAAGAATTTTGTAAAATTATATAGCAGATTTGTAAAAGAACTCATAATAAAATAATTTTAAAAGTCGATAAGTATGAAAGATTAAGACATGCTGCGCCGACCCCAAATAAGTTGGGATAAGGGCAGGAGAACGATGATGACTCGAAAAGTCGAGAGTACCTCAACGTTGCCATTCGATATTAACAAAGCACATAACAGAAAAATAAACTCATACCGGGCCTAAAATGTGAAATATTGGTAACTTACCGTAACTTAAAATGTACATCATTATTATTTTTTATATTTTCTTATCCATAAATAGGAATATTTCTAATTGAATAGTTTAGTTTAGTTCCCAAAGTACTTAGTTGAGTATACTATCAGTGTAACTTTGTTGGGGGTTTCTGAATAGAAAAGTTTTTTTAAATAAAACGAAAGGAAGCTTAAATATGTGTATAGATTTTTATTACGCTGGTAACTTTATGTCATAGTCAATGTCAATTTTATTGACATTAATTTGTGTTGTTATAATTTGAATATAGTTCCTTTGTGCGAGACATTTCAAAACAAATATCTTTGTGCAAAAGCAAAGAGATTATATATGAACAATATTTTTTTAATACCAATAAGTATAGGACAATAAGAAAAAGAAGATGGTGTTGTCACGTTTTAAAAATTAACTAGAATTTTGGAAAACGCTGGTAATTCGGGACAAAACTCATGCCTTTTAAAATTTATTAATATTTTCACTTTCATGAATATTTTGCGTGTCTTATTATATTTAGTAATACCATTGATATACTTATCTATATGCCCCTTTTGGATCGGCCAAATTTTTTTTTTAACAAATTGTGTATTCGTTTTATTTCAAAATTTGTCTTAAATAGAAGTTAATTAGACTTTTCAAGCAAAACAGTGCGGCAGCTTTTTCACGAAATCGCTTCGTTCACTAATTTAATAAACGACGATTATTAACCTGACTCTACCCTTTTTTTTTTTGCAAAAAAAACTGGGTGTGACCAGTTGGTGAAAACGTAAAAGTGATTTAATTTAAGTTTCACTATCTGGACACGTGTAAAAATGTTGGCGTGTCCAGATGACGAAATAATAAGTGTGTTGGGGCTGTGATCTCGTCCTGGTGAAGGTTGATGTGTGGAGATAAATGATGCTCCGATTTCTTGATAACTTGTAATATATTTGATATAAAAAATGAGTACAAAACCGCTACGCGACAATAATGATAATTATGAGGTTCGCTCGTCGTTCGCGCGCAATTAATGTCGACGCCCGCACGTGATGGGTGCTGCGGTCGTACTGGCGGCGGCGCCGCAGGCCTGCGGCGCCGGCAGGCGGCGACCGCCGCGCGCGCAGAGGGGCGCGCGGGGTGAGACGCTACAGCTATCCCTCTCCTCCCGCGTCCCGCTCATGCATGGTCGGGGCGTGTGTGCGCGCCAACAGGCTCCCCCCGTTGGAACTTGTTCCAAAGTCTGAAGTGTGCCCACTTCAACACAAACAAACACACACACAACACACAACGCAAGCAGAGCCTATTGTAGGCTCGTCGAAGCACTCCCGAAGCCGTCCTGACGTCAGCGACGCGTGTGATGCCGTCGGATCCAGGGTGCAGCTTTATGATGCGGCCGAGTCGCCAATGGTTTGGTGGGAGGCGGTCATCTTTGATCACGACCAGGTCTCCCAGTTGCAGCAGCTCCTGGTCATGGCGCTGCCATTTTGCACGTTTCTGTAATTCTGAAAGATATTCTGTCTGATATCGTTTCCAAAAATGAGCCGCCAAGGCTTGTGCCCTTTTATATCGAGGCAAAGTACTAATCTGAGTCTCTCTTTCTGAGTCCACCTGAGTGGGCAACATCATGATCGTCCGTCCAATTAAAAAATGAGAGGGAGTCAGTGGAGTCATATCGTTGGGATCAGAAGATAATGGAATAAGAGGGCGTGAATTTAAAATCCCTTCAATTTGGATTAAAGCTGTGTTTAACTCTTCATAAGTTAAATGGGCTAGGGATAGAATCCTTTTAAGAAGGAGTTTAACTGACTTAACTGCGCCTTCAGCTAAGCCGTTGAAATGTGGGCTATAGGCAGGAGTGAATTTGAAATTGATTGCCTGCTCTGCTGCACTTAAACTGATGTCATTACACCTTGATTTTAGAAAAGTTGAGAGTTCATTGTAAGCTCCTACAAAGTTTGTACCGTTATCCGAGTATATGTTAACAGGCCGACCTCTGCGAGCGATAAATCTGCTTAATGCAGCTATAAAAGCTTCAGTACTTAGATCAGTGACCAGTTCGACATGAACTGCCCTCACTGCCAAGCACACAAATATACAAATGTACGATTTTATAAGTTGGCTACCCCTACCCTTTCTGTTGGCAATTAGAATAGGTCCAGCATAATCGACAGCTGTGTTACTGAATGGATGCTCACTATGAACGCGTTCCTTAGGCAGATCCGCCATGATTGGCTGAATAGTTTTGCCGGCGAATCTACAACACTTATGACACTCATGTGTGATTTTTCTGGCAAGATTGCGACCACCTATTACCCAGAATCTCTGTCTTAATGTAGCAAGCAGTAATTGAGGTGCTGCATGCATTAATAATGTATGATAATGTCTGAATAAAATGAGGGTGACATAATGAGAAGCATGGATTAAAATAGGATGTTTAACATCATAAGTGTAATTTGAATTTGATAATCTACCTCCAACTCTTATTACATTTTCATGTGACATGAATGGATTAAGATTTAGTAACTGTGACCTTTTTAATGACTGGCCTTTTTTTAATGTAGAGTATTCATCTGAAAACAGATCTAGTTGAATAAGTTTACATAAAAGTAATGTAGCTGAATTTAATTCAGAAATAGTTAGGAATGTTGTTGATTTATTATGAGGATGCCTACAGTTGTTTATGAAGCGTAATATGTAAGCGGTGACACGTTGCAATTTACTAAAGCCTGAAAACTTATGAATAAATTTGTTTTCTTCACGAACAAGGTTGCACAGTACTTTAGTTTCTGGTAGGTTTATGGGTATGGTATGGGTTTGAGTTGGCCATTGTGGTTTTGGTTGTGCTAGGAACTGTGGTCCTGACCACCACAGTTTAGAGCCTTCCAGCTGAGTGGCATTACAACCTCTAGATCCTATATCTGCTGGATTAATTTTAGTAGGAATGTAATTCCAATCTTTTGAATTGGTAGCATCAGTTATTTCGTTGATTCTATTGAAAACAAATGCCTTTAGAGATGATTTTGGTGTGTGGATCCAACCCAAGACAATTGTGGAGTCACACCAGAATGTCCATGAATGTATAAATTGTCTTAGAGCGTTTTTAACCTTTGTTGCTAACCGAACAGCTATTAACGCTCCGCTAAGCTCCAACCTTGGTACTGTCATGCCCTTTAGAGGCGCTACCTTGCTTTTAGCCATGACGAGATGGACCATAATGTTGCCATAAACACAAGCACTATATGCTTGCAAGGAAGCATCACTAAAGGTGTGTAGCTCATAGCGTACAGCTTGATCGCATAGAATAAGTCTGGGTATAATAATGTTATTTAATTGTGACAGCGATTTCAAAAATTTCAACCATCTTTCTACAAATTCAGGTGGTAATGTATCATCCCACGCAATTTTTGAAGCCCACAATTCTTGCAACAGTACCTTGGCCTGCAAGATGCAAGGATTTACAAGACCTAATGGATCAAAAACCTGTCCTATTGTTGACAATACAGATCGTTTGCTTATTTTACTATTTAAAGGGTCACTAATTGTTGCAAAACTCAAAGTGTCAGTCGTACAAGACCATCGCAGACCCAATGTTTTTGCATGATCATCATTGACTAATTTTAGCAAATGATCATCAATGTCACCTTCATTTATGCTGTTTAATATAGACATGTTATTTGAACGCCATTTTCTTAAATTAAATTGACCTTTTTTTAATTCCTTAATGACTCCTTGACATATTTGTAGCAACTCTGCTTCTGAGTTGTGGCCTGATATAAAGTCATCCACATAGAAGTCGTGTAATATTGTTTCACGTATTAGTGGAGAAGAACACTCCTGTCCTAGTTGCACTAGACACCGTGTGGCCATATATGGAGCGGCTGCAGTACCATAGGTACAGTATTAAGCTTATAAGTATCTACTTGGTGGGTGGCATCAAACCGCCACAAGATTTGTTGAAGGCATCGTTGCTCTGGTGCTACCAGTACACAACGGTACATTTTTTCACAATCAGATGTAACAACATATTTGTGTTGTCGAAATCGAATTAATATGTCTATTAAACTATCTTGGACTGTAGGTCCCACATACTGTATATCATTAAATGACAATTGTGATGTACTCTTTGCTGACGCATCGAATACAACTCTTAATTTAGTAGCTAAATTAGAGTCTCTAACTACACCGTGATGTGGCATGAAATATGAACATTTGTCGGTACTGTGATTAGCTAACGACATATGACCGAGGTCAATGTACTCTTTAATGAAACTCGAGTATTTTTCTTTGTACAATGAGTCACGTTTGAACTTTCTTTCCAAAGACTGAAATCTAGATAACGCTTGTTCGTATGAGTCGCCTAATGTTTCTGGTGACTCAACAAAGTGGCCATCTTTCTCACGAGTGGTTGTTTTTATAAAGTTTTGTTCACACTCATTTTCCTCCTTTGTTGTTGTACGGGGTGATGAAACGGATTCTAGTTCGAAAAATCTATCTAATTGTTGTTGAAGGTGGCCATCATTCAAAAAATTACAGTGAGCTGTGTTTGAATATGCGGTAGACTTATTACCTTTAGTTTCTTGTTTATGCATTACTCCTGATACCAACCAACCCACTCTTGTATTAATGAGAACTGGTTTATTCCTACCTAAAGATATGCGTTTTGTACCTAATATGTTCCAAAAGATTTCAGCATTCAATAATATGTCAATTTCTGAAGGAATGTTGAAACTAGGATCAGCTAATTTTAAGTTCTTTGGAATGTTCAGCTGTGAGATGTCAAAACGTGTGGTAGGTAATAATTGAGTTATTCCTGGTACAATAAAGCAATCAATGGTGTTGATGTATGACTCGGTGCGTGAGGACATAGTCAAACTAGAACGTTTAGTCACATGTAATGATTAACTTAAACCTTCCACTGAAATTGAAGTAGACTTAACTGGCAAGTTAAGTCGGTTACTTAGCTTCTCTGTTATAAAGTTAGATGTGCTACCGTTATCCAGTAAGGCACGGACAGTATGTTTTCTACCATTACAATCAATAATGTCTATGAGTGCTGTAGACAGCAATACGCAACCATTATGTGTAGATGACAAGGCGACGTCAGTTTGGATTGTTGAATCTACATTTGAGTGGCAATCTTCCTGTGAGGCTAAGACAACACATTTGTCTTGAGACACAGTAGTATCGGACTGCTGTGGAAGTGCAGGTTCGTCTGTATGCAGTGTGGTGTTATGTTTTTTGCTACATACTCTGCATGGCCCAAATTTGCAATCCTGAGGTCCATGTCCCTGTCTTAAGCAATTGTTGCACAGGTTGAGTCTTTTAGCTTCTGCAATTCGAGCTGTCACAGACAATGACATGAACTGAGGACACATATAGATAGGATGGTTTTGCTTGCACCGCGGACATGTGTATGAATCCGTTGATCGTTTCTTATGTTTTTGATTAGCAACGAATGTTTTCGGTTTAGCATTTGAAGGTTCACTGTGCCTACGGGAGATCCTATTGGTATGATCTATTGATTCCAAAAGTTCAGCACGCCCTTTAACAAAATCGATAAATTGTTCTAAAGTGGGGATTCTATGTTTTTGAAGGTTCTGATGTTCTTTCCATGTCCTATTAGTTGTACTATCTAATTTTTTACACATAACATGAATAATCATAAGATCCCAATTTTGAACATTGACCTCAAGCATTTTTAAAGACCTAAGGTTTTTATTTACAGTATCTATGAGGCTCCTCAATGATGAGGAAGATTCCTTTGTAATGTTTTCAAAATTAAGTAATGCATCAATATGATTGTTGATACGCAAATTGTTATTTTGATCACGTTCACATAATAGCGACCATGCTGTATCATAGTTATTTTCAAAAAAATCCAAAGAAGTAATAACGTTCGCAGCATTGTCTTTTAATGCTGACCGTAAATAATGAAATTTACTAATTTTAGGTATTTTGCCATTAGCATGAATTAGAGATACATAAGTGTCATGAAATTCTAACCAATTTTCATATTGCCCAGAGAAGGTAGGTAGATGTATTATAGGTAATTTTAAGTTTAAGCTTGGCCCACCTGCAGTGAGGACAGAACCTGTTACTGAACCATCCAAGTTGTGCTCCGCTTCCACAGAGCCCGGCCTGCCAAGCACCTCTCGAGCCTTGCCGACTGCCGCGAAGTACTGCGTCTCAAAGCGCTCGTGCTCGCTATATTCATCTTGACACTCGGCATCTGTAATGTCCGGCAAACTTTCGATCTGAATCTGTATGGAATCATATTCGCCATAGCACTCTTCAATCTTTTGCAACCTGGCCCCAAGCTCACTGAGTTGAACATTACTCGGTTTGTCACACGTGCACATGATTAGCAGATATTTTTCAAACTGTGTAAGTTTCGCTTTATAGGAAGCACGTTTTTTCCTTAGTTCTTTGAGGTTAGGCATTGTGAACAGTTATAACTTAAAATGAATTTGATAAACCAAGCCGGTAAATTCACACAATAAAACGTGAAACTCTCAAACTTTATAGGTGCAATGACAGCAGGTTATACTTAAATGCAAGCGTGCAGATACAGGCAAGAAGCGGGTGGGCACGCTCGGACAGGCCAGCAGCAAGCAGCCACTGTCCGACTTGAAAGCAAGGGCGTAGCCCCGGTGCAGGCGAAAACAGCAAGCAACGCGCGACACGTGGCGTCGCTGCTCTGATCGGCCTGGCTGGCGCAAATCCTGTTGGAATGCGATAAAATTAATGTTAATTAATAAAAACGGTTAATGTAAAAGAGTTAATCCTAGGTAAGGACGGGATAATCACAGGTTTTTAATGAATTTATATCGTATAAAGTGATATAATGAGAACGACAGTCACGTAGGTACTGTGTTCAAGAAACGCAATAGGGGATAATTAATGAGATATCCACCTATAATTATTAAACCTTGAGAAAGAAACGCAATGGTCAAAAAACTGTGGTAATGGGCTAAATAATGCGATAGCTACATTAGACCTTTTACTTTGAGAAGCTAATTGGAACGAACTCACAAGATTTTTGCCCTCCAGGCTATTGCTCGTTGATCCACGTTTACTCCGACGCCATTTTGTCGGGTCTCCACGCGGGCTTGGCGGACGGGTACGCGGCAATGCAATGCCACGATGCACGGTCGGCACGCTCGACGATCTTGACTCGTTGAAATATGACGTGATGCCTCGAACCACGGGATGCCGGCTGCTGCCTTGAGGTTCCTCGTTGAATTTCTCCAATTCTCTTCAATTTTCCAGTTCTTTCAATTACTTATATCCGGCTCGAAGGACCAATGTTGGGGCTGTGATCTCGTCCTGGTGAAGGTTGATGTGTGGAGATAAATGATGCTCCGATTTCTTGATAACTTGTAATATATTTGATATAAAAAATGAGTACAAAACCGCTACGCGACAATAATGATAATTATGAGGTTCGCTCGTCGTTCGCGCGCAATTAATGTCGACGCCCGCACGTGATGGGTGCTGCGGTCGTACTGGCGGCGGCGCCGCAGGCCTGCGGCGCCGGCAGGCGGCGACCGCCGCGCGCGCAGAGGGGCGCGCGGGGTGAGACGCTACAGCTATCCCTCTCCTCCCGCGTCCCGCTCATGCATGGTCGGGGCGTGTGTGCGCGCCAACAAAGTGATACTAATTTTAAGTTTCACCAACTGGACACACGTGTGTCCAGTCTCTCGTGTCCAGTTGGTGACTAACCCATTGGAGGTATTATAATATTAAAATCAAAATTGTCCTTTTTCCATAGAGTAGGTAACTAATCGGCTGCGTGTCAAACTACACTTTAAAAGAGTAGTTTTTGTTGCTTCCGTATTAGGCAGGCTAACGGCTTCTGGTTCTTTCTGTTTTCTGAGGCCGTTGTATAGAAATGAACCGCAACGAAAGTGTTGCCCTCAGGTCAACACAGAGATGAAACAAATACAAGTACCCACCGCTTTCCCTATTAGTGATGGCACCAACACGCCCTCTAAAACGGGTACACTACATAAATACGAGAAAGTTTATTCCGTCAGTCACAAATACCTATTTCAAAATACCGATTTTCATAATTCCGAATGGTTCAAAATTCCGAATATAACAACTCCGACTTATCATTACTCCTATTTTTATAATTCCTAAATTTCAATATTCCTAACGTTTATAATTAAGTACTATTTTTAAAATACCGAGTTTCAATAGATCGAATAACAAAAAGTCCGAATTAATGATCATTCTAAACATCAAAAATACGAATTCCGATTATCAAAATACCGATTAATACAATTCCGAAATAGCTTACTCGCCTTCGCGCTTTAATAGTCACAGTTCTAACCTAGCAAGATTTGAAGCACGCGAGCAAGCATGCAGCGTGCAAGCAGACGTGCAAGCAAGCATGCCGCATGCAAGCAGGCATGCAGCATGCAAGCAAGCATGCAATATTTACTTACAGCAATATGGAAAGGAGGTGTGATGTAAACCACACTACGCATTGTTTGAATAGTTACAGAGGTTGCGTGATTGGTACAGAATATTTGAATAGACTGCATCTTTTCTGGCTCTCCGTCTAGAGGTTTGTGCAAGCTACAATGAAAAGTAAGCCATGTAGGTACAAGCATACAATCATAAATTATGTGAAAAAGCCTTAAGCAGTGACCTATTTAATCGTTCTACATAAAAGATACCTACAGCTAAATGAAAATAACAAGTAATCATGCAAATGCGGAATTATTATTATTTCGCGGCGATTTATAATTATTTATCCTGCAACGGCGGCATGTTTGCTCGCCGCGGGATTTACACTATAAGCTACCGTGGTACAAATGTTGAGGAACCATTAGCCTCTTGATAATCGAGTAGTATGTTTCCGTAAGGTGTAACTACTAAGTACCTACTTGTTCTTTGACATCCATTTGTTAAGGATCATTCAAACTAACATGTACAAATTGCGGGTGGACTCCGGACACTGGCAGATATATCAGAACAGTATCTGTCTGTGTTTAGTATCCGGAGGCGCGTCCGCAATTTGTCTGTGCCGGTCACGAACCTGTAGTGTAATAATCCGGCATGCAGTTAGAGCAAACAGTTCTATGCAGCAGAAGGTTCCATTAGCTTCACACTTGACAAGCAATTTAGTGAAACACAGACAGATGCAAACAGACAGCGATTTCTTGGTATTGTAATTTATTTAAGTTACTGAGGATTTACACGGAAAATGATATAAAAGCTTAAAAGCTTGATCTCCAAACAAGCGTCTTGGAGAACGAACAATAGCTTTACTTTTATCCTATTTTCTGTATGCATTCTTTACCGCTCGGCCATGAACTGCACGCGCAAGAGACGCGGGTGTTGCGGCAGCGACTGCGAGGAAAACAAATAAAATGAAATGCATAGAGCAACACGCGCGTGTCGCTTGACGCAAGTCGCTTCCTCTGAGGTCGTGATCGGGCCGGCAGTGTGGTGGCCAAACACAGGTATCCGATTTCCTCGCTTTGCGAGCCACGTTATAATTCGATACATTAATATTAACGCAGGCGCTTATTATCAGACCAATGCAAATAACGTTATACGGAATTAATGCTTCGTGCAGATACCAGCTTCCAAACGAATATGTATTTATTTGTTTAGACTAAATACATTAATATACCTGTGTGTTTTTTTTACCGGCAATATTTAATGTTCGAGCAAACAAACGCGATTGGAATCGTTCAATGAGTTTTCTGAAGTTGATTCTGTTTGTCAGTTAAAAATGTTGGCAATTTGGGACTAACTCATCATCATGTGTTTGCGCAATTATTGTGGTTTATGAAATGGCTTACTTTATTTTACTGATCGATTACGGCTCGTCACGGATTTTCGCTTAATGCATCAGTGTAGCCTGTTCCAGTACTCAAGTACGTCAGGTACCTAACTTTTAATACCTTAACGCAATAGTTATCTACATCTACCGCTCAGCACAAAGTTTGAACATGTTTAAGGCCACTCCTGATGAAATCACGCCGTCCCTAAGCTCAAACGTTTTGCTAACAATATTTTCCTAAGGCTCGCAAACAAGCCGTTTCTGAGGAGACTATAAGATGCTTCGTAACACAATAACCAAAGGTGTATTCGTTCAAAGGCTCACCCTGCAGCGAACCGTATTAAAATCGCCAAATTGGTTTAGTGCCGACGTCGGCGATGCGGGCCTCGAGACCGGATAGAAACCTTGTTAAGATTACACCGCCATAACATACGATAGGTCACTGACGATACAGCGGCGGTACTGTGCTGTGTTAATAAAGCTTTATATGTATTTAGGTATAATAAGCTTCTTCTGCTTCTTCTTGAATCGATGACTTCTATTTTGTCCGACCAGTGTGGCATAGACACCTACCAGAAGTTGAAGCAATATTATATTTCCTTTATTTACTTTCTGTACATACTTACATTTGTTTATTACATTTTATTATTTACACACACATACTTACATTTGTTTATTACATTTTATTATTTACACACACATACTTACATTTTATTATTGCTTACATGTACTTATTTACGTTTTAAAATATTTCTTAAAAAAACAGAAAAAAAACCATTTAAAAATATAAAAAATAGTAACCCACCGGTATCGGGAACAGGGTCCAAGCTACCGGCAGTCAGGGCTCCAGAGAGAGGAACCTCCTATCAATACGAGCCGTGTCCTGGAGTACTGCTTTCTGAATCAAGCCCTAGATCCAGCAGCTACTGTGCCTAGCGAAGCGCAAGCGCACTACCCTTTTGCGAAGTGCTTCAACGTTTTTTCGAAGCCTCTAAATTTGGGTTTTGATTATAGCAGATAAACAAAATTCTCGGGATATGATATCAATAAAACTTATAAAGTTACTTAAACAAATAAAGTTCAATTGAATAGCTCTATTGATATCTAAAAAACCCCGATCTCGTCGCTGACTCACTCACTGATTATCATCAAAATGCTTAAGGTACTTCCTGAAGTCCTAGAAAACTGGGTATGTGAGCTAGTATTAGTTAGTACACATATAACTAAAAAAAACTAAAACTTGGAACTTTAAAGAAAAAAAAAGCTGCTTACAAAAATAAGTGAAATCCCACCAAAAATTATATGTTTTTTTTTTAAGTCAATTGATGCCTAAAGCAAAGAAACATTGTGAAGATCTCTCAAAATCTATAAATCCCTCGGAGAATATCATAATGATGGGCTCGTATCATGTGTGTGCAGCGCGGTAACCTAATTATATCGTCGCAGATCACATTACACCGACGAGCTGCAGCGAGGACACGACACAAACAGTTTGTTACGACACAGGACACTATTTTTTTTCACTCGAACATGAAGCATAGCTAAGCTAAGCTGTTTACTTTGTTGCGTGTACCTTCGTTAAAAGCCTTTTTTATGTTCTTAACTATAGTTTAATAATTATGATACTCCCTCCCCCTTGGTCTAGTGAGCGCAAGCGCTACTGCTGCACATGAGTTCCTGGATTCGATTGCCATGTCGTGCAAAGTGTTATTAGAGTCTGGTTGTGCCCGGTTCATAGCAAAAGGTTTGCCCCTTATTACATGGTATATCTCTCTGCCAAATCCTTCGGGGAAAAGAGGCGTAATGTTATCTTTTTATTATTGGTATAAAATGCACACCCGATAATGATATATATTTTATTTATTGAAGAACAAAAAAACATTTTACAATTTTAAATTCGTTAAAATGTTTCATGTTCCGTGTATATTCGTAACGGTAAAAATGTTGTAGGCGTATTTGGGATAAATGGGAACGTGTTTTTCAGATACGTTATTTGCATATTAAAACAAAATCCGACAACTATAATTATTATGCATTGAACATCCACCAAAAAGGTCATAACAAGCTATGTGCACCAAGCATGTTATGTTCTATTCGAAAGGATGTAACTAGCTAGTTATTGAAGCCGACTGGCACTTGTTCTTCCCACCACGTGCCATCTCAATACATATTATTATATCTTATATCATATCTTATCTTTATTTGCATTCCATAATGTGTGAAGATCTTACAATGGGCTTAAAGCTAAGGTACAATTACGGACCGGCAAAGCCAAAAAGTAAAAACAAAAAAATATGTGAAATTACATTAATACTAAATTAATACAATTTTAAAACATGTGCTTAATATTAATTAACTAAATAATAACATTTTATTGAGTTCTAGTATAAACTTATGTCATAATAATTATTTGGTAATAATATTTTTATTTATTATTTTTTTTACTAATATTTATCTAGGTATGTATGTATGAGTGTGAATTCTAAACGATTAACAATGTCTGGTGTCTGTTTGTGTAAAATATATTTGTTTTCATGTATATATTCGTGTATTGTGTAGTATGCTTTTGTAATTAATAATTGTTTGACTTTATTCATAAAAGTTGTATCGCTCGTTTCATTTTCTATTGCATCTGGTAGTTTATTAAAAAAAATTACGGAAATTATACCTGCGAACCTTCTAGTTAGGGTGATGCTGGTCAAGTTCCAACTGTTTCACACTTTTTTTTTTTAAACCGACTTCAAAAAAGGAGGAGAGGAGATTACTCGAAGACGCCTGAACCGATTTGAATTTATTTTGTTTGAAAGAGTACACTTTCAAATTGGTCCCATAGAAATATTGTCATGATCTGATCATGGACTTTGGATATATGGAACGGAACTCTTCAATGAGACAGCAAATCTGTCGTGATTGCTGCAATCGCTTGGATGTTTATTGTTTGTACAACATCATAACATAACATCACGCCTGTATGCTCTGCGTACCCCACGCAGATGTGTAAAGTACACCTACATTTTATTGGGGATAAGCTTAGTACCATGAAATGTTGTAAATTGTTAACAATGTAAAATAAATGCATAGCAATTATTTGTTTAGGTTATTAGAACTAAAAATGGAAAGTAAATTAGTATTAAATACAAAAAAAAAACTAAATCAAACAAACAAATAAAAGTCACCGACTAGTCAAGCTAAAGTAATTTTTCACTTTTTTTGTGTGTTTTTAAGTTGGTTTTATTTTTTGCAAAAAATATTTTTTAATACTTTGAATATACTTTAAATACCTCCATGACATCCGCTCTCTATCACCCCCTTCAATGTGTCGATGTCATGTTTTGAGTGCTTTACATTAAGCGTTAATTACTGTAAACCGTGATTGTTCACACCAACAATAAAGGCAGCAATATTTTGTCCGCAACGTTACTTAATTTGATGTATAGAATCTTAGGTGACGGCTTGGTCAAGGGTCCGTTTACACTGTGTATAAGTAGTATTCCGTTACGGGAATTGCACAATTTCATAAGAATTGTCTTCCCCCTTTACTGAAGACACCAAATGGCCCCCAATGGTAAATGGTCCCTGCGCCGAAAAAGATTATTCCAATGTTTACTATCAGACTTAGTGGTAGGTACTACGCCATTGTTGTAGACGTCGGTCTTCAGAGACGCCTCCTATCCGCGGACAGGCTCGCCGCACACGTTCCAATTTACGTAAGATTAGACACCGACCTTCGAGCTGTGTACGAGATCAATAGGTGCCTTGTTTGTTAAGGACTTTAATGCAAATGACTTGTGCGCTAAGCTTGCGTTTCCTTGTGATGTCGCTCGTGAAATAACTTTACTAAACTGAGTGCTGCGTCGTGCTCATGGCGTGCACGTGTGCGTTATCATTGCTTGTTTGTTATGATTTTATTTGGTATTTTATAGGTTTTAGGGATTTTAGTAGCAGAGTATAAAATATTAATAAAATACACATTGCTGTTTTTAATACCAGAGAGAAGAGTTTTTTTATTTATTAATCTCCTACCACAGACAAAGGCATAGAGGTAGACTAGTAATAGGACAAACAATGTCCATAGACATACTATATATCGAGTATTGATTAGATAAATTACTTTTTTTATAGATTAATGTAATTCTTTTAATAATAAGCCTTTCGAGTAATAGAGAAGTGTGGAAGAAGAAGACATGCTGCGCCGACCCCAATTAAGTGGGGATAAGGGCAGGAGAATGATGATAATGATAATTCTATCAATATTATTTAACAGTTTGGAGTGCTTTCAGAGAGACGTTTTAGGTTCCTCGTTTAAGATTTCAGATTCGAAACACAAAGGCTACTTAAAAAAAAGTAAGTGCAAAATAAAACTGAAAAAAATGCACGCCAATCAAGTGACTTTTTAGCTTGATTGACGATATCTTGTTAAGATTAATCAAAATCTTAATTAAGTTGAACATCACGACATGATTGCAGCAATACTATGTAGTTCAAATGATTGAGCGCTCAAACAAGTTTCTCGATTACCCTTATCATGACATCATTGTAGAAGAGTTAAAAAAGAGACAAGTTAAAAAAATGTTAACGTAACAAAATAAGTTAGTTGTGTCAATCAAGTATTTTGATTACTTCAATAAAGATCATTTGACTTGATACCATCTATCATTGCAATTAATTGTATTAATCATACAACTTGATCAAATCTTGCGCTTAATGTTAGACTAAATAAGTTTCTTGGTTGTGTTTATTACTATTTGACTTGATTGCTGCAAATAGGTTTTGTGATAACTCCAATCAAGATCCCGTTTCAAATATCAATCAAATAAAAGTATTATTTGTGATCATTGTGCTTGATAGGCTCAGATGCAAACAAGTTACTTAGTCAATCTAAACAAAATCTTGATTGTGGCAACTACAAAAAAGTAGTTCAGTGAAGAGTGAGGACAAAACTATCCGGTGGCGAAAGTTCAGCTATCAAGTGACGGACACAGGAATTCGAGTGGCCGCTTAATGATCAATTTCAATTTATCAAAACATAGATCTTCACACACACGTTTGCTTGAAATTGTGGCGTAGTGGGTTTCGTGGTAGAGGAAGGAACAGAAAGACCACAATAGTTTAATACATTTATTAGCTTGCTCACAGGTAGAGGGGTGGATTCAGTTCACCAAGAGTTTGTTCACTAGTCACCACGGTAGGTGGGTAAAGTAGGTACTGCCCTGGGCTTAGGCCGCGACGCACGAGGTCCGGCGAGGCGACACCGAAGCAGGGCAGCGATGCGGAGAGGTAGCAGGAGCGACCGCGTGTAGCTCGCGGCAGCTGGAAGGCGCGTCTCTTGGCACGGCACTTGGCCGGCTGAGGCAGGCGGCACTCACACGTGGCAGCCACGTGGAGGGTAAGGGTCACTCAGCAGTGACCGGAGCGACCGTCTATCGGTCGCGGTAGCTGGTGGCGGCGTGCTTAGGCACGTCACGTAGGCCTCACACGCGGCAGGCGTGGAGGCATGTCTCATACGCGGTAGGCGTGGAGATTAGGTGTCTCGAACACGCGACGGGACGTCTCTCCAGCGGGTAGAGCGCGGAGGCAGCAATGACGCCCGTCGTCTCACACGCGGTAGGCGTGGAGATTAGGTGTCTCGAACACGCGACGGGACGTCTCTCCAGCGGGTAGAGCGCGGAGGCAGCGATGACGCCCGTCAGCGGTGTCAGTAGTTTATCTCTCAGTAAAGAAAGAAAAGAAGAAAGGAAAAACCCTGGAATCAGCACGAAGGGTGCTTCCATAAGCGTGGTGCCAGGATTAGTGAACGTCAGCGATGCGTGCGTCTCCCAGCCGTAAACCCAAGCAGTAGCTCCAGGGGGAGGCAGGGAACTCACCATCGTGACGGTTCACAAAGGTCAAAGGTTATAAGCGAGCGCATGCCGCGTGGCACAATATAAAAGTTCCTAGCCGCGTGGCAAGGCGGATTAAGCGTAAAGCGGCTATATCACAGCAGCAAAGGGTGAACACGCCATGCGGATGCTTTACAGATTTAGAAACACTAGTGGAAAATACATGATATTGAAATAGTCATGTACAGGACGGAAGCCATTTTGACAACCGAGCAAATACATGAAATACAATCACCGCAGAATATAGATGAAATAAGATGAATGCGGTTGACAAGACATGATAGGAGAAAATAGCAGATTACGCAAAGCACTTACCCTTGGGCACAGAGGGGTTTCTTATAAGTTTTGTTGACTTGAAGAAGATCGAACGAGAAAGGCCGATCGCAGACCGGGGTGACAATTTATAGCCAGACGTATCTACCATAGAGTGTAGACTACGCACAGTGTTGTCACATTGGGATTGAGCATGGTAATCGATTCTAGATTAATCGACTACCACGCCACACAGCGTTGACCGCAGATGTCACCGCCGCATCGCACGCTGCGTGCAACGCGGTGGTGCCCGCGGTGGTGCACGCGGCGGCACACTATGTGCGCCACATTTGGAGACACTTGCTCTTTACCTCTCACCCCCGCTGCTCTCGGACACCGCGGAACACTTTTGTTATTTAAAGAGGTTTACTTGGAGCTTAGATTATGAGAAAACTGGATAAGAAACTTTGATGTGGTGGTTGATTCATCTCAAACCACCATCTCTTATATCTGCAAGATTAGTCTATTTTAATCCCACCATTTATCTCTATTTTGGGGATTATGAAGTACCTTATAATTTTAGTGTCAATAAACAATATTCTAATCAAGAGGATACTTTCTTGATTGAATTATTTCTAATCCATTAAATCTCAAACTACACAGGTTGAGATTTAGTGGATTAGAAATAATTTAAATAAATACCTAAAATATTCATGACAGAACGAATTATCTATTTAAATTTGTTTTCTTATCCAGCATCCCACAATCTAAGCTACATCTACCAAAGGCAAGTATCCCTGGGAATTGGACTTGTGACGTCAGAGATATCGCTGTGGGCGCGTATCTGTAGCTGTTTATACTATCGCTACTCAAATAATTGGTACATACTGCAGTTCTTTGGCACCTGAAGACATACATGTGGATGACTTAGCAAGTGGCGCATGTCCTTAGTCTTTCTGGCAGAAATTACAACAGAAAAAATCGAATCTGTTATTTTAGGGGTATGAGGAACAGGGTGAATCATTCTCACCATAGAAAAAGGAGGATCCTCCGACCAGAGCCGTGGGTTTCTGCCCGCGGGTTGATGTCGGGCTTCTGAACATTTGTCAATCGCGTTAATCAGTGTAGTTCATAATTATGTAGCAGTATAGATGTCACCACATAGGTTTTGATATCATATATTTCGATAGTACTGTTATTGTCGTCGGAGAGAACTTATTCTATTGAGCTGCAGCATATCTCCAGCATTCTCACAACGTGGATCGGTAGGTGAAGAATTCTAATTTAATTTTCCACCCTTCTAACACCAATTTCACGACCCAAGTCCTAAACTTTTCTCCCATTAATCGCTCATCACTATGCAGCGATGCCTCATAAGCGCTCACTCAAGTCATTAGCATACAACGATTAGACTCGTCTCCCGGTGCAGCTGCACTAAGCACCTCGTATCATTCCGCTAAGACTGCAGCTTGCCTGTCTGTCTGTTTTCACAGAAAATACTATCGCAAGAACGCTTCGGCGTACTCCAAGCTTCCAAAGTGGTCTAATTTGTGAAACTAGGTTAAATTAACATACGTGAGGGCGAGGGGACGCGCGGGGTGGGTGGTTGGTATTGTTTGCTCATCGAGTGGCAGTTGGCTGGAATTAACAAGTTTGTTAATAAGACAAGGCTTGTTTGAAGAGATGTGTCGCTTCGTGAGGATTACGGAGTACTGCGACTTGTGGATGGATTTAAAGTGACTCAAATTAGGGGAGGTCACGGTTTGAGTTTGACTTTACTAATAATAAAGGAAGAAACTTTGGCAATTTGAAATAACTACTAACTTCTGTTAGAAAAAGTACATAATGTTCTTTATTACAAGTTTTACGAAGCGTCTACCACGCCGACAGCCTTGCTAGGATCGTAGATCGCTGCGATTGCTTCGGAGTTCCGTAGCCGTCGTAGCGGGCGTCTTCAAGAATTATTTTGGAAATGCAATGAAACTATTCATAGAGACACTTACTTACTGATTTATTGACTTTATAAAATGAATGTAGTACCAGAATATTACTTATTCCTGCCTCTGAAAAGCTCCCTCATAAGTTCACCAAGCGACATTGCAGCAAGTGCCTATATACCAGCTGTCAAAAAATATTATCCACTAAGTAATATATAACTACAAAATCTTTAATATTTTTGCAAGACAACTGAATCTATATTTTTTTTAATTTAATGTCATATCAGTTAATATAATAAACGATTGATATCATTAACCGACTTCCAAAAAGGAGGAGGTATTATGTTCGTGTGTATGTATTTTTTTTTTATGTCTGTTACCTGATTTCTCCCCCATTTGTGGACCGATTCTCAAAATTATTTTTTTATTTGAAAGATTATACTTCTGAGGTGGTCCCATTTTAATTTGGTGAAGATCTGGTGATGATCTTTGGAGATATACTATGGAACTCTTCAAAAATAGACGGCAAATCTGTCGTGATTGCTGCAATCGCTTGGATGTTTATTGTTTATACAGCATCATGACGTAACATCACGCCTGTATGCTTTGAGGGGGTACGCAGATGTGTACAATAGGTACACCAAGATTTCCATTTATTGGGGATAAGCCCATTGCCATGACATGTATTGTTCATCATCTGCATCATTTTCCCAACTATTTTGTGGTCGGCTTCCAGTCTTACCGGATGCAGCTGAATACCAGTATTTTATACACACAATAGCCACGACATAAATGTTAGTAAAAAATAATTTCTAAAGCTATTAAGACATTTGCGTATGGTCATCGTTATCTCATGACGCTGAGCTGATGAAGGAAGGTACAACTCTTTAACCGTTAGGAGTTAGGTGACTTCTTCTTCTAGAATAATGTATAGATAATGTGACTTGTCGATTTCGATAGTTGCTTTCTCTAGATACAACAGAGTGAGTGCTAGAAACTAGAAGTAGTAATCATTTTAACCGACTTTAAGAAAATAACTGTTGTTGTCATTTAGACGCGTATTTAATAATGTAAAATAAATGAATGGCGACATGAGAACAACTAAAAATGGAAAAATAAAAACTTTTTTGCAAAATATAAAACCGACTTCAAAAAAAAACAAAAATAACAAACCAAAACACAAAAAAGTGAAAAATAACTTTAGCTTCAGAAGCCGGTGACAAAAACACCAAATCAATCAAACAAAAGTCAAGCTTCAGAAGTGGGTGTCAGTTGACGATAATAGTCATAACGTATGAAACTGATGATAGATATTTTAGGTAAAGAGTGAATCTTTACCAAAAATATCTATCATCAATATCTCGATACATCTTCAGCATCTGCGTATCCTTTTCCTAATTATGTTGGTGTGGGCTTCCAGTCTAACCGGATGTAGTTGAATACTAGTTTTTTACATAGGAGTTATTCCGGTCGGAGCCCCAGATCTAATCCCCTATTATTATTACTTTTTTAATTCCTGTCTGATCGACTATTTTTTTTTTTCATTCCGGTCTGATCTCCTTATTCTTTTTGACAAGCAAGTACAGTGAAGAGAAAAACAGTTGTTCATGTAAAAAATATAAACCCCTTGGTAAGACTGGTTGTCAGACTTTCGAGCCACTGACTAACTGTAAAATATTCAGCTTACTACACAATATAAATGACTAAATATCTGAACCTTTTAAACTTTACTACCATTAGTTCTAAACGAAAAAAGACTTAATCTTTTTTCGTTTAGAATTCCTAAACATCACAGTTATCGCTTAAAATTATAATCGCACATTAGGGATTACAGTTCATAACATTAAGTAAATAAGTGAATGCTGTTTTGTGTAAACCAAATGTAGTAGTTCAACGGCGTGAACATTATGTAAATGGCGCGGTTCCAGTCGATCCTGAGGGGCTCTACCGCGCTAAAGAGACCGTAACTGCAACATAGTTATGCAACGATCGCGAACGTCTAAGAGCATTAAAAACACTGTTCCCGTACCTACCAGAGTGTTGTAGCACTACGCGGAATACAAATAAACTGGACCATGCTTTCCAAATGAATACAGTCAGTATAATTAATTATTTATTTATCAAATTGTAACTTACTAACTTATTAATACTTCAAAGTGTTGGGCAGCTCTCACAATCGTAACCTTCGAGCTTCCAAGAATCTACTTCTCCAAATTCCTTCTCACCGCACCGGGTTTAAGTCAAATTCTTACGCTATCTCTACTATAAAGCTCTGGAACGCGCTACCTTTTGGCATTAAGAAAGCTGAAAGCAAATTCACTGTTAAGAGAATAGTTCGTAACCACTATCTAAGTCAGAATAAATAACTCTCAATTTGAAGTCGAGTCACGGTAATTATTATTAGGTTTTTTCGTTTTATATTTTGGTATTTGTTATAATATTTATTAGTTTATCTTGTATGTATTATGTGTATTAGTATCACTTTATGTACAAAAGGTTTTTTCGTTTTATATTTTGGTATTTGTTATAATATTTATTAGTTTATCTTGTATGTATTATGTGTATTAGTATCACTTTATGTACTTATACATAATTTTTTTTTTTTTTTTATAGTTATTTTGTACCCTACCACAGCGTTTTCTTATTGAACCCAAAGGTTGACTGGTAGAGAATGCCTAATGGCATTAAGTCCGCCTATGTACCACTATTGTACATGAATTTTAAATAAATAAATAAATAAGTAAACTTCACACATTTCATCGTGTTGCAGTTTCTTAAACGAATCTTGCCAGGATCATCATCATTATTTTGTCCCCTTATCTCAATATATTTGGGGTAGGCCTAGCATGTCTCCTTCTTCCATACTGTATCACTCACGCCCTTACTAGCCTTATCATCTTACACGCAGTAAGATTATTCAGATAAATAGTTTTATCATCAAAGGTAATCCAGTAGAAGTAAAATACTGAGTGTTCAAGAACAACTTACGAAATTGACTGGCGGGCTTTAAAAAAAAGTTATGATAGTAAAAGGTACTCTAAATGTGTGGTCATCACGCTGCTTGATAAGAAGCTAGTTGAAGAAGTTTATGATCGAAAGCAAATAGATACAATTCATGATTTCGGTATCGGGTCACGACGCTGAGTATCCTTTAAAAAAAATATCTTTCAAATGGAAAATAAAAGTGAATACATGCAAAAACACCGTTACTGAAAAATGCTATACAAACGATTGTAATCTTCTTATATATAAAAATCTCGTGTCACGGTGTTTGTGGTCACACTCCTCCGAAACGGCTTGGACGATTTTTCATTGATGCTCTGCTCCTATTGTTATTCTGATATTCATATCTCTATCTTATTATTTTTTTAGGGAAAATTTATTCCTTCTGTTGCGTGCGCTGCGTAAACGGTCAAAGATACGTAACTATCAAGAATGACGGAAAAAAGTTCAAAAAAAAAATCCTCGATAGCATAATTATTGTGTCTATCTTTTAAGTTTGACTCACACTCTCTCTAACCCTCTCTCTCTCTTATGTGACGCGCACGAAGTTGCGCGGGTCTGTTATTATTCCTATACAATGACAATGGGATCGATAGATAGAACTTTACATAATAATGCTCATAAACTACCTGAACAGTAGGCTAGCTAGCAGCTTATCATTTAATTAGTCATAAGAGGATTACTGAACTCGCGGAGTTTACCTATTTATAGCACCTATTTGTCGCTACTTATGAACCGATAGTGACGTACCTATACATATATTAATATTAATGTGGGTATTACTGCGTATCCTACAGACAAAGGAATTAACTCCGTGTTCCACAAAGCTCTGCACGGGTTCAATGAGGATTTAATGTGCATTCAATGCCCATTCATTTACTTTTATACAACAAGTACCTAAATGAGGTTAACGTCAATAAATTAAGTCCCCCACTTCTTCCACTACTCGCGAAACCGCGCGTTTTCCTTCCAGTTTTGATGGAACCTATGCAGTTGGTCCCTTAGTATTTTCTATGTAATCAGAGTACAATATTTTAAAAATCGTCGTTTCACAACACCAATCATTTCAGGAGTTTCAGCCGACTTAATTTATTGACGTTAACCTCATTTAGGTACTTGTATAAAAGTAAATGAATGGGCTCTACGCTCAAGCGACATTCGTGTAGCGACTGTGACTGCGGACAAAACAAATGAAAGAAGAGAACGTCATTAGACACCGGGACGCGAAGGAAATAAGTGTCAGTGGAGCGTGTCTCTTTGAGCTTCGTCAATGGTTGTGAACGAGTCGTTGGAAATCACCACCTTTCGATAACATAACTTCACCATCATCTGCCTGAGCGACTGCCTATATGACCTGCACAACCTAGCTATTACTATATTTTTTTTTTTTTTTTTTTTTCGATAATGATGACCGCTAGGCAGACACAAACGAAAACGATAACAATAAAACGATAAAACCGGAAATTCGTCTCAAAGTCAATGACCAAATTGTAGTGGATCCATATGAAATATTTGACATTTTAACAAAACTGTTTGACTACAAATGTATCTCTAAGGTAGTCGCAGGAGACCAAAAAACAGCATTCTTACAGAAGTATACAATTGAAAATAATGATGAAATGACAATTGCTTCTGTCACACCAAATGAGGTCTTAACTATAGTCAAAAGTATGCAGAACAAGTTTCTTATGGTTATGATGAGATCAAAGTATCCGTAATTAAAGAACATATTTCCATACTAGCTTAGCCAGTGTGTGAATTTTATAATAAATGTATTGATAAATATGTCTTCCCAGACCAGCTTAAAGTAGCCAAAATAATACCGGTCTACAAAAAAGGTAGTAGAACTGATCCCAAAAATTACAGGCCTATCTCCTTGCTACAAGTCCTGTCAAAGATATTTGAAAAGACATAGTGCACAAGTGAAGTGTTACTAACATAGTTTTAAGGTTCTATTTACTAATACAATTTGTATTTTATCATATGTATGTTAGTATGTAAGGTATATATCTATGGGCCAAAGAAGCCTGAAAATAAATGGATGTTGTTGTTGTTGAAAAGATCATAAAAAACGACTATTAGCTCGCTTACGTGTAAATAGAGTGTTAAACCAAAGACAGTGCGGTTATCAAAAAGGTGTTGGCACTTCTGACGCCATATATACCTTACTTGATGATGTTATAGGAAAAATCAATAATAAAATGAGAGTAGCTGGAATTTTTCGTGACTTAAGTTTTGCGTTTGACACTATACATCACGAAATACTTCTTACAAAAATGACGCATTATGGTACCTATAAGAGGAAAGGCCTTGAAATTATTCTCTACATATCTCAAAAAAAGAAAAATGTTCGTAGAAATTGACAAAATACAAGATGACTCCAAAAAAGTTATGATGACTACGGGCGTCCCGCAAGGATATATATTGGTATATTGGGACAGTTTTATTTATTAATGACTTAATATAGAGGAATTAGAAGTTGTTTTAAATGATGTTAAAATTGCTCTCGTCAAGAAAGTCAAATTCTTGGGTGTACATGTAGACGAACAGGGGCCTTAGTCTGCAATAGTGTCAGAATGGTCTATAATAAGGCCCCTAGCCCACGGCGTATTGAAGCGCGTTCGAAACTCGTTTGACGTGCGTACAAAGAGTAATTCGTCTGCGCGGGGCCTTATTAAATCAATGATTGACTATTCTGACACTATTAAAATAGCAGACTAAGGCCCCAGGACAATTGGAAAACAGAATTAAATGTATGTAATTTATATGCATAAGTATGTTTCGCATGTTATGCTTTAAGATCACTTAGAACTGAAATTGGCATTGCGCAATTGAAAATGGTATATTTCGCGCTGGTAGAATCAAAGATTAGATATAGCATAATGTTTTGGGGAAACAGTTATGACTATAATTTCAAAGGTGCTTTTGAGTTACAAAAACGCATAATTCGCACAATAGTCCGTAGTAGTCAATCTGAATATACTAACAGTGCCGAGCATTTATGTTTTCGTACTTCTAAGTAACATGGTCAAATATATGCATGAATATGAGACAGCAGAAGAACGACAGATTAGAGGAGGCACATAGAGACAAGACATTATACATTATAAGGTACCGCCTTATTTGAATATTGTGAGGCACAGTCCCAGATATAAATGATCGGTTATATTATTTAATAAGTTGCATCTACATATAAAAAGCGCTATTTATTCAAGCTCCTTTAAAAAGCAACTAAAAAGTTTTCTATTGAATAAGTGTCTTTATGCTGTTGAATATCTATAGATAACGAAATTCCTATATAATGTATTATTGTATAGTGCATTGTTGTAATATTTTAGCGTGTTCTTGTTTTCTTTTTTTCTCCTTATTTAATTTAAATTTTATTTGTAATTTCAGATACAATGATACAACGATTTCAGATACAACGATATAAATGACTAATGACAACAATAGTTTCGTTAATAACAACAATATGGCCAATTACAGGTTTTCACAAATAGCTAAATAAAACAAAAAGATTAAAACCAAAAGACAGTGGTGCAGATTAGTACACACAAAAGCATTAAAGAAAAAAGAATATATACCGGGTAGTATGATACCGCGTGCTAAGACTGGTTGTCAGACCTTCGCACTGACTACAGAATCAGAATCAGAATTTTATTTGCTATGAAAGTAGGTACAGGTAGAAGATGTTGTACATACATTTATGAGATCGGCTACAACAGTCTACCTTACGGCGTGCAAATTATTACATAAACCTGTAACGACTGTCGACTAATACCAGCCAGGAGCAACGGCTTAACGTGCTATCCGAGGCCCGGAGGAAACTCGGTATGTAATCCGTGGTCGCCCATCTACGGATCAACCTAAGCAAGCACCTGACGATTGACCCTACCGGCTGCTAATTTTTAGCCACGAGCTCTTCACATAACCTAACTTCTTGGTACAAAAATAACTTCAATCATTCTTTATCGTGTGGTTAGTGCCTAACCTGGTGTCAGAGTTTTTAGGCCGCCCATGGACCTCTGACTTGGCTTTACATGCCGTCGAGAAATATCTCACCGGAGCAAGTGATAATTATACAATACGCACATGAATACGAAAAATCAGTGGTGCGTGCCTTGGGTTCGAACTCGAGACCTATGTCTTGGCAGTCCGACGGTCACACCACTAGGCTATCACGATAACTACTAACTAATAACTCCAATTACTGTTCATTATTCAGCTCATCTCAGTTTTGGTCCCCGTGGCGCAATGCGCAGTATCTACCTACAGCTTGTGCAGTTGTCTCCCAGGCGGGCAGCGCTTCGCATCGCATTGCAAAGTATTTTAAGTGGTGTATTGCCATTTCGGCTGTAGATAAAATAAATACTCCCAACACTAAAGTCGTACCTGTAACGCCTTTGACCACTTTTATTAGTCTATATCCTCGTAGCTAAGGATCGCCGCGGTCCCATTACATAAATTCTTTAGGTGTGTCTTGTAGGACAAATTGCTAAAGTTTCGTTTCTTTTAAATGCTTTAATTATTCTGCTTATTATCCTATATTGTTCTCATCGCTGGAACACAGTCTTCATCTTATGAGGAGTGTGCCGTAATTAACTCACCACGCGATATAAATGAAATTTGATTTTCCTTTTAATGATATTGTTCAGAAGTCAGGCTAATCATTTAATATAAACGCAACCCACTCCTCAGCTTAGACTCCGCCTAACAAAGGACGATAACTCGGTATCGCCCAAGAGTCGAGACTGTTTGCGTTGCTGTTCACCTCATAAAAGCGCTGTTTGTTCGGCAAACTTCAGCACTTTCCGCCTTTCTATTACGTTACACCCAAACAGGTGCAGTAGACTTTTGGTTAAAATTCTCACCGTTACAGCGAAGTTATCCGATTATTTCCGAAGATTGTTTCAAGTTTCTGTTGAGTTAAAATAAATAGAATTAAATTGAACTGATGAACGGGTTGTTTTAGTTAGGAGAGCTAATATTTTAAGTGGATATTATCTTGTAATTGGAGCGGTAACCTGTTATATAAACTCTGTCAAATGCTTGTGTGAATTTTACAGACGAGAATACTAGAAACTTCATGGAGCCGCTCCAAACATTACTTGGAATATTCTATTCAGTTGTTCCTTTGCTGCTGCCAGCTACCTATAAGGTTAGTAGAATCATTTATTCAGCATCCTTTATGTTAATGAGGTCGTCCCGCTTTCTAACACAAACCGAACTGAACCTAAACCATCAAACTACAGTATGTTTGAAGCAAAACTTCAAAGTTTTATGTTTGTGTTTTTTTTTTTGTTATATGTGTTTAAGTTTTATGTTTTTTTTTTAAGTTTTTTGTTGGTCGACTTTTAGCGTAGTAGATTTGGGTAGAGGAAAAGATAGGGACCAGAAGAAATGTCGCCAGGATCGGTTCTAAAAGATCACTAACGACTGTTCGTTTGTATTCAAAATGACTACTCTTCTTCTTAGCGACAAATGACCAAAGATCTACAAATGACAGACAGGCAACATCTCAACGTGCTTTTCGAGGCAGGGGGGGAATCGGTGATTTAGGGATTTTGACCCCTCAACGGAGCGATCTCGACAAGCGTGCTTTAGTTTGAAGATCGATCGATCGATCTATATCTATATGTTATAATAATTATGTCACAATCCATTAGTACCATGTTGAAATAAAACTGTAGCAAGGTGCTTTGGAACCGATTCATAAGCCTTGCCTTGCTGGACTGCTTTCGAGGTCTTGTGGTCGCAAGCGCGACTGCTGTGCATGAGGTCATGGGTTCGATTCCCGGGTTGGGCAAAGTCTTATTGGGTTTTTATATCGGAATTTCTCAGTACCATCCATGGAGTTTGGTGCCCGGTTGATGGTAATAGGCTTGCCCGTATTACATAGGACATAAACATAACTGGCGAAACATGGGTGTACTTAAATAAATAAAATAAATAAATATCGCTGGACATTACACACAGCGCCATCTAGGTGCCAAACTAAGCAACGAGGCTTGTGTCGTGGACACCAGATAGTTGATAATACTACATAGATACTTTTTGTTTGTAAATACATACTTATTATACATATAAACATCCATGAATCGGAAAAAAATGTCCATGCTCCTCACACAAACATTTGCTCCTTCCGGGATTCGAACCCGGGAGCCTAAGACCGTAAGGCAGGCTCACTACCGCTGCGCCATTCGGGTCGTCAACTTGTAAGGTACCCCCTGCCTAACCCTTCGGGGATAACAGGCGTGATGTTATGTAATGTCATCAACCTCCGCCGACCCTCAACATGTCAACCAGCTATATAAAGTGGAGCAAAGTCTTTGTAAGTAGCAATGTCGGCAGCCCACGGCTCTGCCCACACCGCAGTACGTAATCAATGGCACAACGATATTATACATTCCAACGAGACTGTGGCTCAATATTGAGCGCCGAGTTATAGCACGCGTGAATTATTGACGCCCTGCTTGCCGCACTAGGGCTGCTAGCTGTGGGTGTACATAACAAGCACTTTTTCTGCAAATTACATTTTAAACGCAATAATGGTTACTGAGGATTGTTTAGTGTTCTATGACGCATTAAGTCGATGTCAATGCTTACTTGCACTATTTGCAACATTGACTGACTGGAACGATGAGCCTATTCAGGAAAACCACTTCACCTGCTATGTTTACGCGAAACAGTAAAAAGAAAAACATGTTGAAACTAGTACACCGTATAATTATGTTAGACCCTTTCTAAAATAAAATAATATCAATATAATAATAAAATAATACCAGCCTACTAATGTCCCACTGTTGAGCAAAGGCCAAATATTCAATGGGAAATTGTAAACCGTGCGAGCCGACCCTAGGAGCTTCACAATCGCAATGATGGTTAAATGTTCTCGTTTTAAACAATACACAGAGCGTAGGCTGCGTGATGCCAAGTGAGCGAGCGCTGTGTGCAGAGTGTGCTGGGGTACAATCGTATGTATATGGTGTACAATTGTACATTGTGCACTGATTACTGGGGTCTCTGATTATCACAAATATTGTACATTTCAGTTAAATTCGCCATTCTATCGTATGAAAAATTCTCTTTGAAAATATTCTCATTGTTATAGTGAAATATAATAATTATACTTTCATTACCTTTTTCGTAACAAGAATGGCTATCAGACTTTCACGTTTCTGACCACCAGTTTCTTCTTCTTAGTCGTTCACTCTTGACAGAGTGGTCGTGGTCATGGGGGTCGCCCACAACTGCGGTCGCTGCCTTCGCGATCCTTTTCCACTGGTCTCTTTTGGCCGCTTGGCGAGCATTTCTGCCAGAGGCATCTTGGTGATAGATTTGATGGAGTCTGACCAACGGGTTGGTGATCGACGGCGTGGTCTCGTGCCTTCGACTCTACCCTGAATCACCAAACGCTCCATGGAATCATTGTTGCTGAAGGTAACTTGTCCAAAGAATCTGAGGATTTGTAATTGCACACGCGGCGACAGTCTTTGTTTAATATTGAGTTTTTTGAGTTTTGACACGTTAGTCCGATGAGCGGTCCAGCTTTTCCTGAGCACGCGTCTCCAACACCATATCTCAAGGGCGTCAATCTTGCGTTGATCCTGTATTCGCAATGTCCATGTGTCCGCTCCTTAAAGGAAGAGCGGGAAAACCAGGGTGTTCATTAGGAGTATTTTGGTATTTTTAGTTATTCGGCAGTCTCTCCAGATTTTATCCAATTTTTGTGCAGCCGATCGAGTTATGGCGCAACGTCGTCTGATCTCGGTGTCACAGGCCCCACAATTGGTGATATTAGAGCCCAGATAGAGGTATGTACCAGATAGAAGATCACTAGTAACAGCTGCCAACCGGCTCAATTTGTTTCTATAACATGATCTGTGTGGGCTTAATCCCAACAACGGTACAATTGTGATTAGCACGGTGGTCCAGTTGTCCAATCACTGCGGATCAGACCGATCAGACCGATCGGTGCGACCGGATCGAATGTCGGTTAGATTGAATCCCGCGACACGAATCGCCGCGGATTACAACCGCTCGCTCTATTATTCAAACCCGTACCGAAGTGTGGGTGGCGCCAGTGATAGCGGATTGCGCAGTATTGGATTATGCAGATGTTCGTATTAATAATGTTTTGAATTGTGTATCATTAATTGGATCAGTAACTCCGGTTGTCATTTCTTTAAAGTATTATTTCTTATGTAGCGATTTAAGAGCGGCCAACCCATCAAACTTTTCATACAAACGCTCGTACGTGATTATGCAGTTGTTACACATCTATCTTTGATTTTTTTGAACTAATAGGTATTTTGTGCACTATATCTAAGTTTCTATGGTAGCAAAAAATAAAAAATTGTAGAAACAAATTCAGTATAAGCCTCCAAAAATTGCTGTTTTGTACAAATTTTAACTGAACTTTGGCCGTTCCTAATGTACTCATAAACTGCAAAAGTAAAGAAAACATCTCGATAGAAACCTTGCACATGTAATGGAGATTTTTAATGACAAATATTTATTTCACACACTTGTAAAACTTATTCAAAAACACGTATTTCCTGGAACAAGTTTAAGAAATTTTCGAACACTATTTTTCGTTCAATGTCATCGCGTTAGGCGGTAAGAGGTGCGCGGGAGAAAAGATGTGCGGGGTCGGGGCGGGGTAAGACGGGGGAATTGACTGTGGGACTGTGGCTCTGGATGAAACAACAAGCTTTTCGACCATGCTCGAGTTGACGATAGACGGACCGGGAAGGGCCCTCTTAACATCACGTCTCTCGTCTCGCTTGTGATAGACCGAATGTTTCACGGCCCTGCACCGCTGCGCTTTGATGGAATCCAGACATTACTATACAGATTTGGACTTTAGTAACTCTTTTTGACTGCCTATTTTATTTTGATGGTTCTACAATACAATTATGAAACTGAAATAAAAATACTTCACCATTTGGAATCCTCAGATATCCCCGCTGTCACCACCGCGCCGCCTAGTGGCGTAGCCACAAAACATGAATATTCAGCATTCACTCAAAGCGGCGCGACACTGTGTGCGATCCAACAATACGCTACTCACAATAACAGTGTACCTCATGTACACAGCCAGGCGAAGAAGGAAGTAAACGCGGTACCATATTCTAGTCTGCATTTATGGCTAAACAAGGATCTTTTAGCACGTGGCCAAAATTGGAACTAACCAAAACTGTCTTAAATTGTTTTTCAATAGATTTAAAAAAAAAAAACAATTTCCATATTTTTTTACCAACAGCACCCCTTTGTCATCGTCGTTCGAAAGCCAAAAGATCCATGTTGAACTAAATTCTTTTTACGTCTTCTTTGTTGGCTGCTGGCTTAGAGTTAATTAAACAATTATGGTTACAGTCTAAAACGGTTCACTGTTGTACTAGATTTGGACTGCCTTACATCCAACTTAGGTTGATTAATTCATTGTCATCTGGAAAGAAGGGCTGTGAGCTGAGATTATTTTAAAAACCAAAGTAGATGATAGAGACAGATCTAAATGCTGAAAGTACTTAGTATCACAGGTAGCCTATCGCAAGTGCTATCCGTATACCGAATTCCCAACAAGAGGTCTCTAATGTGCGCACAGCTTTACGGTGAGTGCCCCACGTATAAGTAAATTTGAATGTAGGCACTTTCCCGATTGCGGCTTAGGCCTTAAGCCCACAGCATTTTATTTACGTATTTACGGCCACGTCGTGATGTGATTTGGTTCAAGAACAAAATGTGTGGGTTCCTTACGTACGGCTCTAATTCACGCCTTCTGTGTCAAAGCGGCTCCAATAACGTTATTGGCATTATTTACAGTCTGTTTATCAGCTAAATCAAGCCCGTTTGAAAATAAAAGCTTTTGGTATTATGTTCTAACTGATCTTAATACTTGAAATTGTTTAGGTTATCGATGGTCGGTGACAGTACACACATATAAGTTGTAAAGTGGCCTTTTATTATTTAGTGTAAAGTTGTATTGAATTTCAAATCACTAAGCACATTACGGTCTAAAATATTTAAAACATCATTCTACTTCTGTCAATCGTCTGAAGTTGACAGATACAGAATGATACGAGTATTCTAATTTTGTTTACCGCGCAAGTGGGATTTTATTTTTCTAGTGAGATTATTATTTTTAAATGGTAGAAAAAATTAAACCATGCCAACACTTCGAACCTTATACTGCTCTAGTCTGCACTATGAACATGGTTAATGACATGATTACAAAAATACGATTAGCTGCATTAGTGCTGGTATCCGGGCAGCGGGGAGGTGCGAGGCATTCCCCCCCCAGCGCTGAATCGCGCGAAACTTTAAATTGAACATAATTCGCGCTAAGCCGCCGAATGCCGCGCAACGCACTGCCATTCGGCCACCCGGTGAGCGAGTGAGCGCCGAGATATAAACGATAAACAATGAGTGCCTGGTCGTGGCAACCTTTTTCATCAATAACTGGAATTATGGAATTATCTCAAGTCTGTTTTTGTGTGCATAATGAGGAACTAAAACACAACTATCGATATGTAGGTGTTACTATACACCTCTGCCCAACTCTGGGAATACAGGCGTGAGGTTATAATAATAATAATAAATCTTTATTGACAAGTTATTGCTTAAACATCAGTGTAGCCCTGGCTCTTGTACTAGGAGTTCCTGTATCACAAGAGCGTATATGCGTATATGATTGAGCGTATATGTTTTGTATATTCTTACAGACTATCAAAAAATTATATTTATTAGGAGTTATTTATTTAATTAATTACAACGGTTGTGTTTACAACCAATTACAGTAGCTAAAATTATAAAAAAAAAAAAAAACAATTAAAACACACCCAAATATATAAAATAACAAAGTAAATCAAAATTGTTAAGTGAAAACGTAAATAAAAGAAGGTTAACAATACTTTTATAAATTCCTCTCATAGTACTTGTATATGTTTAACTATAAAGTATAAGCACCCCCACAGTACCAATTATTATTCCTTTACAGACTGTTTAACAACCTTCTTACACTGTATCTTAAGAACGCAAAGTACTACTCATAAAATTTCCCAACGTCAGCCATTTAAAAACTCTTCATAATGGATGCAGTTAATCGCTTTACTGGGTCGTCAGTTAGAATGAGCGCGCGAATCCTTCAGTGTATAAAATAAGTGTTGAAAGTTGAAATATCTTTGAATCCGCTCGGTTGGCGCGGTATCTGCGGCCAGCAGCCACTGTCAGCCACTGATAAAAACCACCACACGGATATACTCAACAGAAGACCCGCTCAACAAATCAACCGCTTGACAAACTACATGCGTGTGTGAAAGTACACACGCCACCACATCAAGCTACCCGAAACTGTCAAATTTCCCCAATTGACCTTGAACCGATTTCGCTTTAGCGATAAAGTTGAAAACCTATTAAAAGAATTTGTCAGATTGTAGTAGCTTGATGTGCTGGCGTCTGTACACGCCAAGACTCCAAGAGTCACCACGACGACGCGATGGTACTCACGCGGATTTTTTTTTTATAAGGATTTGATATACTTATGTATGAGATCGAGTGGTTCTTCTGTTTCTGTGCTTTTGTTGTTAAAACTGGGAGACTCGCTAGTCAACCAGTAGACGGCGCGAGTTAAGCTCGCACTGAGTTTACTGGATTTTGTGTTCGAGCTTCTGAGAGGCTGGGTACGAAGTTAAGTTGGTAGATTATACCTTACGTAAGTGTATCACTTTACACATACACATTAATCATCGTTGTTTTGTATTCTGGGTAAATGTGACTCATGATATAAAAATAAAATGAAAAATCTAGCAACCATACCATCTCAGTGTCTCATAAAAAAAACTGTCTGAGAATAAAATAAGGTTGTAAGTCTGTATGTGGCAAACCGTTATTATGTTATAACATATTTTGTATACTAATCATATATTCTCAAAAGAAGACAAAGAGCCACGAAATAAACTTATGTACATTATTATTAATAAAATATCAAATGAACCTTTATAAGCCTGTAAGAGGATTACATTCGTTCGGGCTTTGACAAAGCTTACTGTTCATGTAAAATTAATATTTACAATACAAATAGGTCCAATTTTATAATAATATACAGTTAAAAGAACGTGAAAGTTGTGGAGAAAACTATCGAGTGTGCGCTAAAATTTTAGTATAACCCTGTGAGTACAGTTCAACCAGAAAAGGCATGTGCTCTAATGATCTTCATGTTTCCGCATTAGCACTATTGTGGGGGTTCACTCAGTACAGTGAAGCTAAAGAAGGACCTCTCACAAGGATTCGACGATTCGCCAGCGGTCGCCATCTATCACTCCAAAGTTTTTTTTTTGAAATTGGTTAATAATTTAAAGTTGCCACTTCGAAATTAGCAACATTTTGCGTAGTAACATGTCTTTATTATAAGATCTTAATCATAGAGCTTTAATTTTTTCAAAGAAATACGATAATTAGAGAATACTTTTCCTTGGAGATCTGTACGTGAATATTTTTTTACTAAAGTGTTTGCGCGACCGTTAGTCAGATGTCGCTGCGATCGACGATTATCATTTTATTGCGATCTGTAACTTTGTATAACAAGTTACCAACTATTACTGGAGTAAAGAATTTTTTATTGTGTTTGTGAAATTACTTTATAACATCGGTACGTGAGACGTAGCTGTGTTTTGATTCGAAAAAAGCTGACGTATTTTTGTGTTATAGAAAGTTAAGGTGGAAGCGCCAGGGTAGACGATATACAAATTTTCTTACGTTTTTTGCAATTTGTAGGTCAGTGTCAGGAGGTATGCTGATAAAAACTGAGTCGCGCCAGTAACACGTATGTAGTTACAGAATTATAATCATTAAAATCAAATTCAAATTCAATTTTTTTTAATACACCACAAAATTTTGAACAAAAACATATTACAATACTTAAAAGACTTAGTGTATAAGTTTTTAATATGGAATCCTCTGTTGCCGAACTAGGACGGATCGTGTATCTCGGCAAACAGTGCCATCCCCTAACAAATTACACTAATCATTAATAAAACCCTTTAAGTTTATTTAACCCTATTCTGTAACTATTTCATGAAAAAGTCATTCAATGAGGTTAAATGAACTAAGAGGGTTGTATTAATGATGTTAATGACTATAATTCTGTAACTAAATACGTGTCCTGGCGCGACTTATTTTTCATCAACATACAACCTGACACTGACCTGCAAATTGCAAAAAATGTAAGAAAATTTGAATTTCGCGGGCTACCCTGGCGCTACCTAAGTGCGAATTTGTGACTATTTAGATAGTTAAAGATTTGTTCGATTTGCAGAGTGCTTGTTTTACCTACGATACTATATACCCTACGTAATAATAATATACTGAGCGAGTGAAGAAGCAAATGGTTATATAACATACTACTAGCAATGGTTATATGGCATAATAACCTAGCAAATGGATGGTATAGAATATGAGCCGTCCCATTCAATATAAAATATTTCTCCATACAAATTCGCGGACGATCGCTAGTGAATGAAATTCGTGAAAGTTGAAGCGCATTCCTGTGAAAAGCTCCCGAATTCTACTTTCAGTTTGATCCAGTTCGCAACGATTATGATTCTATTGGATTATAAGTTATCGACGCCGACGACTCCACGGATTTACATTTTAATTTATTTAAAAGTGACGCCGTTGTGTTTTGAGGGGTTTTCAACGGAGTTTTAAACGGTTCTAGGGCGTTGTTTGTTTACGATTATTATGGTAAGAAGGACTGATTTTACACAAAGAAAGATGAGATTCTAAAATATGTCTATCACGTCACTTACTCTTTGTCGAGAATAAACTAAGATTATGACATAAACTAAGAGGAAAGAAGCTTGGATAATTATCACGTGGAAATGATGTAACCGAGAGTTAAGTATTAGTACACCCCAATTAGTGAGATGATCAATTGTAAAGAAACGCCTGCATGAGATAACTACACGGAATTCAATTAACAAACAGCGCTTATAATAATATAAACTGTTTTATTATAAGGACCACTATTAAAACACGACTGTTCTCCATAAGGCGGTAGTTTTATTCTTGCAATTCATATTTGCCCTTATCGCAATGCACTAGGGTTTACAATTCCAAAAACTGCTAATCAAAAGTATTCAGCTACGATATTCGTGAAACGACCGAAAACTAATTTCAAACATTTATAAGCACCTACAACCCGGCTGCCTAATTTAATTATTAATCGAAATTCGCACAATAGGAATGAAACAAAGCCACGGTAATCTGTGCAAAACACGGTCTCATATTCAATTATGTCCGAAACAAGCGAATACGAAATGAGGCGCTTACCTATACGAGTGTGCCTATAAAAGTTTAACAGGAACGTTGAGCAGCAGAGAATCAATTGGCCCACTGGTTTATTGGAACATCTGTGGCGTGAATATTTTAGTCTGTGTCGCGTAGCGGCGCGGCGTATGGCATCTCCCGCCATTCGCGAGTGCGGTGTGTAGGCGCGCAGTCCTCTGCTACGGCGTAGAGGCGCTACGGCTACGCCATCGGAAAGTATTTCGCGGGTGAACTTTTGTGTTGAATAGTTTATTATGAGCGTGTGCTACGGGATGTTGGCTGGAGGAACTTGAACGTTGAGTTAGTGGCGCCGATATCAACACGATACCTGTAAGTGTATTGTTATGTTTGTACTGACAGAGGCTGACCACTGACCTGTCCTCATCACGTAAGGAAAAAACATTTTGTGGGCCTTTCCGTTTATTAAAGGAAACTGGATAGGCAGTACATGAATGTGATATGATTTTTTGAGCAATAAGTACTTGCTGTATCTACTGTTTGCTATTATAAGAAATTAGCAACTGGAACTTTAAAGTTCTCCCAGCTTTCAACACAATTTCTCATTATGATTGTTACTATAGGCTTTATCTTTAAAAACAAAAAGTTTTGAAACTGAGATAACGTTTTGAGATAACGTTTATTTGTCACATAAAATAATAAAACCTTACTTTAACAACTTCCTGAAAAAGACAAAACAAAACTATTATCCACAATTAAAAGCCAAAAATGAAGTACAAAGGCTTTGGGGACAAAGCAGTTCAGTGTTTAAGTCGCGTTGAGTTAACGCGTCCACTTCCGCGGCGCGGCACAAAAGAGCACAAAATAAATTAAAGCGATGTTAGTGCGGTCAGTTGCCGCGCTTTATTGTTGCCGGTCTGTAGTGGTAGGAACTGGGGAATCTTGATTTTAGGCAAGAATTACGTCTAGTAGTTAACTGCAAAGGACTTTGAACCATCATCATTATGCCCATGTCCCATGCTGCTTGGGGCCGCTGCAGCGCGTTCTGGAAAGTACCTGCCTGGAGGGAGATGATTGCAAAAAACTTTAGATGATGAATCATTTATCTAATTTTGTCGTTATAATGTTTATCTAGACAGGTTTGAGTATTAATATGTTGAATATCTTCATATTAAAGACTTTAAAATTACTTTCAAGTAGCTAAGCACTATGTGCTTTGAAAGTTTGGTCAATTGTAAGTGCGGGTACTTCATAACATTATCGAAGAGCGTGGTGACATGATATATATTACTTTATGTTATTTAGTTCAGCTGCTAGCAAATAATAAATAGAAATAATATAAACTTTTAGTACTCGTATAATATGTAGTTGTTGTGAAATGTAAAAATCCGTTAAAAACAAAGTTCTTTATCACATGCATAACATATTGTACGTACAGATCGACACAGTTAACAAACTATAGCAATTTCACGCGCTAGTTTTTCGGACGTCCCAAACTATATTCGTATCAATCACAACTCGTGCGGGATCCATAGTAGATAGTACAGCCACAATTCGTATCGTGTCGTGTGACGTCATGACAAATGACACTTGACATATTAAATGTTGTTCAGTTAGTCTTGACAATGAATACGCGTCACTTGGAACTTAATGAGACATTCATTGAAGTTGATTACATTTGCGTTATGTTCGAGATGTTTAACTAGTTATTATGAAAATGTTTATTTTTAAATCATGTTTTGGTGGCAGGTAATTTAATTTATTATCTCAAGAGTTTCATATTCTTTATACATTTTTAAGTCCTAGTTTATTTAGTGACATACAGGCTATGTTGTAGGCTATTCAAACTCAAACAAAAGTAATAGAATAGAAAAAAAAATGCTGGAAAAATTATGAATGATGATGATGAAATGGCTGTTGCACCATTTATGACTTGAGCAGTTTAGGCACGTACTTGAAAAACTTTGAATTAAGTCACAAATGTTTACAAACTTTTAAAAATACATGCACTATGCCGACTTGCCATGCTATTTTGGAGTAGGTATGTGTATCCTTACACAATGATTCATGTGCCCGTTTTCACTTCCACTAGCATAAGCATAATCAGCGTATAATGTTCCCACTGCTGGGACACACGGCCTCCTCTCTGTGAGAGGGAATGGGCTGTAATCCACCACGCGGGCCCAGTGCGGGTTGGTAGATGTAACGATGGTTTCCTCACGATGTTTTCCTTCACTGTTTTTGAGAGCAGTGGTGATGATGTAAATTACACAAGGAATGCGCCTGCCTGGGTTCGAACCCAGGTTCTTACTGTTCGTAAGTCGGGGCCGCCAGCACTGGGCCACCGCTGCTCTCCACTTCCACTAGGCGATACCTAAATAAATGCCTAAATGAAAGCAAAACGCTCTATTCATGGCTTAATGAAGTTCCAGGTGTAGCTTAGGTTTTTTTTTTTTTTTTTTTTTAAATGAGTAAAACTACCGCAGACATGGTGGTCCGCGCCCTTTTTTGAAAGATTAATTGTTTGCATTTTGTTTTATAACTAAGGATGACATTCGTGCTCCTACATCGGACACGTTACATTATTCTAGAACTTAAATGTAATAACTTAAAATCTACGTGAGTCCATCTCTTTTTTTTTTTTAAATTATATATTTTTTTTTTTATTATTTTTATTAACATGCAGGAATTATTATTTTTTTTTTTTTTTTTTTTCTTTTTTTTTTTTCAGGCTTTCGTTTTTTTTTTTTAAATTAATTTACGACTAATTAAATCTAAAGTTTCTTAACTAAGCTTCTAATCTAAGGTTACGCAATATTATTTTTGAGGACAGAGGTCTGATAACTGCATGGCAAAGTGAGCCGACCAGCTCCAACCAACGGCATCCGTTCACGGACATGACCCGCACATCCGCGCCGCTTAGCTCAACCATTTTTTAGGGAACTTAACGACCGGATGCGCAGCGCCACCGTCAGCAAAGCTTTTACGTGAGTATGACAGACTCACTCTGCCATGCAGTTGTACATAAACTATTTTTGTTAATTGAGAGTTGTTAGGGATTGGGTTCTTTTGGCGTTGGGTTTTGGGGTTAGGATGGGTTTCTTTTTTTATTTTTTTTTATTAATTTCGTCGTCTGACCAGGGACTTCGCTAGCCTGAGCAAAGCTTCCACAACGACTGCGTCTCGATGCTGCATGGCCGTCTTCAAGTTGTACTCGACGACCGTTTTAGTTGGCGCATCCATCGCTCTCTTTGCAAAGCGGCCGGTGGCGTCATCGGCGTCGTCGGTGTAATAGACGCAGCTGACTGTATGTCTCGACACCGCCACTACCGCGTGGGAGATGCTGTCGTGGATTTGGAGTCTTCTGGACTTGGTGTTGATGATAATTACGCTGTCGAAGGTCAGACCCTGAGCCTCGTGGATGGTTAGCGTGCGCGACCCTTCGCCGGACCCGTATCCCTGGCTCATGAGAGAGGCTTTCTCCTCTTGCGTATGAACCAGAAATAGGGTGTTTTGGGCGGTGCTCGGTATTTGCGCTCCTGTGTAACCTTTGACGCTCAGTGAGTGGACCCGCGACAGCGACGACTTGGAGGAGTATATACCGGAGTATATCTCGCTCAACGCAAATGCCACATCCATCGGATTGCGGTGTGTGCAAAGCAGCTCCTGGGTGATGCCAGCCACCAGGTTTGGACGGGTATACCTTAACTTGAAAAGGTTCTCTCTGTCCAGAAATGGTAGCTGGTTTACGTCTCCGATGAGGACAACCTCGGTTGCTCCTGACAACTTTACTGCCATAACTATGGCCCCAAAATGGTTCATAAGAGCCTCGTCTACCGTTAGGCGGTAGCATTTCTCTTCTTTCTTGAACCCGTTGACTAAGATTGAGGCCATAGTGCGCACCTTTGTCTTTATTCGGTCTCCCAAGCGGTGCGCAAGCTTCTCTCTGAGGTCTTTGGCAGCTTCGGTCGTCGTGGTGGCTACAACGTCTTTCTCCCCATCGAAGTGTTTCACCACCCAGGTTGTCTTGCCGCAACCCGGAACTCCGTTTACCCACCTGATATTGGGTACCGTCCAACTTCCCTGCGATGCTGTGTTGTCCAGGATCCCCGAAATGGACTGTGCCATTTCAAGGATCTTATCGTCCAGCATGATCTTGGTACATTTGGCGGTAACCACTATCGGGTCGTCATTTGGTGTTCGGAATTTTATTTTGCCCACGCGTTCCGTTTCCTCCTCGTCCAGGGCTACAAAACCGTTCTTCGCGCTGTAGGCTGCCATGTACGACCCCGTCATTTCCCCTTTGATGACTTGGGATTTGACGTTGTCGTACACCGCTGCCTCTGCCTCCTCGAGTAGTACCTTTAGCAGTCCTTCTGTGTTCCTTTGGAAGGTCTGCAGGATCTTCCTGCAAGTCATGAGATTGACCTCTCTGGTCGCCCTCACGATTGCTACGTACTCGAGGAAAGCGCTCTTCACGTGGTCTGTGGTGCCCGAGTTAACTGCGAGGACAGGCGGGCTGACTTGCCCCTTGTCGGCTCTCGTTGGTGTAGGCTTCCGTTGTGTCGGTTCTGCTGGCGTTTTCCTGAAGAACCTCTCCACAGCTGCTTCCTGTTTTTCAGCTGGTGACGCGCGGCTGGTGCTTGGGAGCAGTGCTTTGAGGAAAGTGCCGAAAGCTTTCAGGCGACTCCTCGACCTAGCTTGCTCCTCAGGGCTGGTGGTGGCACTCTGCTCCTTTGCAGCTTTTTCGGCGGCTGCCTTCTGCTGAGCCCTCTCTGATCCGCTTTGTGTGATCGGGCTAGATGTGGAGCTCGTCGCGATGGCTGTTGGGTCTCTGGGGGCTTTAAGGAAACTTAGAGTTTCCCCTCTGTCCTCATAGACTACTACCTCATGTTGTTCCGAGGCTTTTAAGCAGCCGAAGCGATCTGCGACGTCTCCTCTCTCTCCTCCGATCTCCATCGCGTCAACACTTATTACGCGGGCTGTGACTGGCGCTTGTTCTCCGGCCTCCCTGATCTTTTGAAGCAATGAGCTTGCCTGAGCAAATGAAGTCTCCTCCCGCCACTCGAGTAGTGCAATCGTCTTTCCTTTGAATCGCACTAGACGGCATCGGTGAGTGGCTACTTCCACTTGAGGCAGTGCGGCGTACTTGCTACCTTTCATGCTCGCTTTGGTGGTGCTTCCGTTGATCAAGGCGGCAAGGCCTGGTGAAATTGGGATACGGGCTGCAGCTCGGCTGTAGCTTAGGTTAGTGAACACCGGCATTAATCTTAGTCCGAGACAGTCAGGACTTTTGTTTCGTAGCCTCGTATGTCCACCCTCGTTTGCAAAGGCCTCGGGGTCCAGGTACTCTTCTCCTACGCCACCTCGAACCAGTCTTCCTTATGCGTGTCCAGATCATCTCACCACCTCTTTCTAGGCCAGTTATGTCTTGGCAATTGAAAAATCTAATAATCTTCAGTACAAAGGCGCTCATCTACTGATAGATATCTACAGGATCACGTTTTTAATCTAAATAATATTGAATGTCAAGTTTAATAGATACTTTATCTGGAGTGTTTTTATTATTTATATGATATTTTTTCTGCATAAATGCTCGAACTTTGTTACTTGGATGTTGTTCACATGACATCACGCCTGTATAATATTGTCCTGAAGGATAAGACAGAGGTGTAACTATAGTAGGTACACCCACATCTCGCTACTTATGTTGTACGCCCCATGTAACAGATGGCGAGCTTGTACCTAAATAATAACAGCCGGTCGGGTCGATCTTCAGGTTAAGCTGCGCTTGCCTAGGTTGGTCCATGGATGGGTTACCAGCCATTACATACCGAGTTTCCTCCGTGCCTCTGAAAACACGTTGACCCTTTGGTCCCAGCTGTCATTTGTAGATCTTTGACAGTCGTTACAGGTTACAGTCAGTGACACAAAAGTTTGACAGCTGAAACCTGGAAGCCGACCCCAACATAGTTGGTAAAAGGCCAAGCAGATGATGGGTGAGCGTCATGTAACCAACCAGGACCGAACACTAACTTCAAGCTGCTGCTGAGAAATTTCTAAGGAATCGAAGCCAGGCAGGACCTCCTGCTCAGCAGTAGCTCCCGCAACCACTAAACAAATGAGGCAGTTCGTTTGGGTTTTGTTACATTCTTTGTTATTTATGTTTTGGAACTTCCTCAAAATAAGCTAAATAAATATAAAGTTGTGATGGATTGATTTAAGGTAGCTACAACTTATTAACCAGCAGGCTAGGATGACAATGACTGGATGTGTCGCAACGTTCACAAGCTTCACCTCCAGCCGTAGATACGAGTACTCACGTACACAGAATATGTTGGATAACTGCATTACCTATCTAAGTTAACTAAAGTTTATCCAATTTTTTGGCAGGTTGGCCCAACGTTCGCACAACATGTGGTTCAACACGCTCCCTGCGTTGCTTCTGATCGTCGCGTGCGGTAAGTACATACAAATGCAGATTTATTTATTAGTCTAATATCTTCATTACCATGCTTAGTATTCGGAGAAGTTATGACAACAGCATATTTATCTTGTTTTTCTGGAAGCGAATAAAATTAAACGATAATAATATGTCAGTCAATCTCTGTGTAATAAGGATAATATAGCTATATTACGTTTTCATGAAATACAGAATTATATAATTATTTGTATACATTCTGTAGGAAATAAAACACGACAACTTTTTTTTTAAACATAATAAAATATACTTACCTTCCTAATAATTATTTTCAAAAATATAATCTGCACTAATATAATATAAAGGAAGGATTTTTTTGTTTGTTTGTACTGAATAAGCTCTGAAACTACTGGACCGATTTTAACCAATAGAAAGCTAAATTATCAGGAAGTAACATAGGCTATAAATTATATTTATATCATTCAAATTAGCTGAGCTATCACAAGTTTTGCGGACGAAGTCACAGGCGCAGTGCTAGTGACAATATAAAATAAACTCTTCCTTGGCAGTCGTGTAAAAACTGACAGGAATTACAACGATAATTATTATGTAAGTAATTAAAATACAACATCAACCATCAGTTCAAAACTATTTCGTGATAACTAAGACACATTATTTCCCAAACCCCTTGTGAGGCCGTCATTTTGTCCTCCGCTCCAAGTGGGCTAGTTACCAGCGGGCACGCGTCACTCGCCTCGACGGCTGCTCTCCACACAATTACTAAATGGGATGAAGGCACGCTGTGTGGGCAGTAGCGGCCTCGTCGAGAGCTTCGAGTGGTCTTTTGAGTTTAATTGATTAGTTCATCGGTTGATGGCCTTAAAATTTGTCAAGCAAACACTTGTGGACGCTGTGAAGATGCGGAAAGTGAGTTTCTGACATTTTAGTTAAATTTTCTACAAGAAATCGTTAAAATAATATTCACAGCTACGTAAAATGATTTTACTAAGTAGGGTGTCATTTATTACAAAATAACTTCCATTCTAAGAACTGTAGCAGACAAAGATTGAATAGGAGACAGATCCTATCACAAAAGTATTATTATAAAATGTTTCTGGCAACGATCGTTCATACTCTGTTTAATATCCTAGCATGTCGCTATCAGATCAACCTCTCAGTTCCCATTCTCCTGAAGCGGTCACAAACACATAACATCACATTTCCTCTGCATCCAACGAATTCATTCATCAATCCTGATTTATAGTTGGACACGCTTTACTTAACAAACTTCCACAAAACTGCCACAAACGGTAATCAACCTTAATGTCAAGCAATAAAAACGAATGCGATGGCATGAAAAGAGTTTGCTGTATCATCGACATCGAAATAAAAGCTTTGAGGGGATGCAGATACGGTTCGATTTGCAGTGTTAGGATGATATTGCGTCCATTAAAACAGCGTATTCATATTGTAATAACTTGGAATTGTTTTTGTTAATTCAGTTAGTAATGGACGCGGTGTTAGGCGGAATATTGTCAACGAAGCGATTTACATAACCTTTTGAAATCGCTATCACAATGATCTGGTCATCCAATTTACATTACACTGGATGTTAAAGTTTGAGTGCTGCTTCAGCTCGCTTCTATGAGATCTGTAACGACACGATTATAACTTAGATACTTAAAATAAAAGTAATCGGTACCGTGAAATTATTTTTAGGACTTTATGCCAAGTTCTGTTTAACTGTGTCCCAGACGTATTCAAATACAATATTGATAAACGGCCCGATCCAACCTTTATCTCCTTCTTCCATCTAGACATTGCGTCGGTAAATAGTTATTAATACGCTATGTTATAAGTAATTTCCTGCATTTGTATCAAGGACGCTTAGACAAAACAACCACATTGATAGAGGTATCGCGGCGCCAATCTATAAGAATAAGAATAAGAAATTTTATTTGCTCAAACATGTGTGTACATACAGAATTAAAGAATACATGCATGCGAGATCTTAAATAATAGTGGCTCACGACATGTCTGCCATTTTTCATGGCGTGCAAATATTTTAGGTACAATTATTATTATTGATTCAATGAATTTAAATTTACGCTTATACATAGATATATTCAACAAAATTAAATTCAGTCATTTACATTACATTATCCAACATATTACAATTATCACAATGAAGATTTACATCACTTTAATAGGCATTTAAGTTAAGGTACTAATAACATTTATAAAAGACGCATATTTATGTTCTCCACTACTATATGATCATAATTACTACAACATTATGTGTCTTAGATAGAAACCTATTTGATATCTCTCAGAAGGGCTCGAGGCTAGGTATAACAGGCGCACGGGTTTATACATTAGGCGAAGCTACCATTGCTGATGTAGTTAAGAACACGCTAGTCAGATGATGGTGACTGAACATACTATAATTATCATAATAATCGTTAATATTTTCAACCAAAACCAACCAAAGTGTATTAAGCAAAGAGATAATTTATCACAAACTCGACTTCATACAACTCCTGACTTCTATTCAATAGTTCTAGAGGAAATCGACATTGGATATCATACATAATTTCTTACTCAAGAGTGCAGAATCGTGAACACGTGAATAAAAGATGTGGCGGTAATAAATATTGGCATTACAAGCCACGGGACAATCTGCATGTGCATTAGTATATAAAGTAGGTGTCGGCGGAGAGTCATGTCGTGTGCGTGATAGTGTGACCGCGGCCCAAAGTACACGCGGAGGCGGGAGCGGGACTTACGGCAATAGTTTTTTAGAGTGGATTGTGAGTTGTCTTAGAAGGACTGTTAGAAGTTATGGGATGCAATAGGTAGGTAACTGTAAATCAGGAAGCCATTGTTTTGTTCTTGCAGCTTGTGCTACAGATTTGTAAGAATCTAACTTTTGAGGAGGTTGCCAATAATCTCACAGGAAAGTACTACGTATAAACATGTCCTAAGCTTTTTGAGGGAGTGTCAGACTTTTACTGACTAAAACCCATCCATGTTCCTTCCTTTGCCCTTTGTGTTCCAGGGCCGCGGTATCTCTTTCGAACAGTCCCGCAACCCTGGCAGGACATTTCCTAAGCTAGATCATAGTTTATCCGTGTGCCAAATTTCCGTGTGTCAAAGTAAAATTCGTTCAGACGTGAAAAGGTCAGTGAAGCATAGACGGACTGACATGAAAAATCTTAGTACGATTTTTTTTTCTTTTCATACTACATCTTCGTTTTTACTAAAGACATCAAACATTGAGGTTACATGAGTAACCGCCAAACGCTCATAGTTTCCAGGAATACTTGTAAACCCATGTCACAATCGTGTAGTTTGAACGTGTCGCAGAGAGATTGGTTTTAATATTAAAGGCTTATATCCGCCTCGGAGGCGCTCGGATTGTTCTCCGGTGAACGGAACGCTCTACTCGTACATGCACTTAATGCGGAGGTTTTTACAGAAGGACTACTGAACGATACGTAGCTGAACAATACAAATAAATAAAAATAAAATATCAATTAAAGTAATTCATAAAATCAAAATCTTTTGTTCCGCATAAGCCTACATGGGCACTTATAAAACGTCGAGAAAAAAGTGCACGGTTCACGTTGGTTGTTTCATAAGGAGAAGAACCGACAAGAAACTCCATGGTTATACTCTTTTAAAATGATTTGGTTTTGCAATTTTGATTTAAGCATGGGAGGACAGCGTAACCCCGACAGTAAGTCGTTGCTTACTACACAAAAAACGCAAAACAAGATAAAAAGCATCTAAGAATCTACAAGGCTCATCCTAAAACTCCTTGCTCAGCACGGGCGCTTGCGACCACTAGCTTAATGAAGCAGTTAAACACAGCACAGTAGGTGTTCTGTATTCGTCACGAGTGTCTAAAGGAACTAAAAACAAACTCGCGCAAACATCTAGACTCAGAACAAATAGGCCCCTACAAATATTTGTCTCTTGTTTGTATAGAGCCTACACTTTCCAAAAGGTCGATGTGTAAATCTCCTTTTGAACCAAAAAATGCCGTTGAAGCGATTCGTATTACAATGTTTGGAAATATCTTATAGATAATTCATGGCCATGAATGTACTTAGCTTTGTTGCACTAGACACCTAGAGATTGTAGTGATATCTCTAAACCTGACGGAACGGCCTACGTCACACCAGCAGCATCACGCGACTACAAACAAAAATAGAATCACCGACAATCGACAACAACCGCATTGTCAAAGTCAATTCACAGCCTGCAACACATATTCTGTCTGTTAGGTTAGATGAACCTGATTTCAAAGATTGAAAAAAAAACATTAATAAAATAAATTATAGGGCCTCAAGTCTGCTATTACAATAGTGTCAGAATGGTCTATCATTGACTTCATAATTGTTGATTTTGACAAGTTTGGTAATCTACTAATATAAAGCCGTCATTATGACTTTCCAATGGTCAACCACTGACACTCCATTGAAAGAAATGGCATAGAATGGTAATCTCGTACATAATGACAAATGAATGACTGACCTAAGCGGTAATCTGCTAAAATTTTGACAGTTCCTTTGATCAGAGACTTATCATTGGAACGTCATTGTGCAGTAATTGCTTTTAATTCGTTCGAGTGTCGTGTTTGTGGAATATTGAATGGAGACAATGACTGTTTTCACTACGAGCAAATATTCTCGAGCTAGCCAACGCAGTGGATGCTAGAGAAAGAACATGGGCGGAATGCAGAAGACGACGTCGAGCCCGTCGCTTGACGAGAATGAATACGAACCCCTTTTTTGATATTACCGAAGCGGAATTTTCCGAAATTTGCTCAATTAGCACCATTTTGTATAAAATCAATAAATATAGGCTTCTAAAATAAAGATAATTTAAATTTACAAACAAAAATATTTCCATTTGAGTGTTTTAATTAGAATTCTATTTTATACTTTATAGTACCTACCAATAATTTCATAAAAAGTTTATTTTATTACGTATAACAACATAGTGTAAACTTCAGATACATTTATTTACAATATTCTCCGTGGATGCGCAAGGGTAGCCCGCGAAATTTAAATTTTCTTACGTTTATTGCAATTTGCAGGTCAGTGTCAGGTTGTATGTTGATGAAAATATGAATCGCGCCAGTAACACGTATGGAGTTTAAGAATTATAATCATTCAAATCGTTAATACAGCCCTCCAAGGTCATATAATCCCATTCAATAGCAATTTCATGAAAAAGTCACTCAATGGGATTAAATGAACTTGGAGGGTTGTATTGATGATTTTAATGATTATAATTCTATAACTCCATACGTGTTACTGGCGCGATTCATATTTTCATCAACATACAACCTGACACTGACCTGCAAGAAAATTTAAATTTCGCGGGCTACCCTTGCTCTTCCACCTTAAAATTAGCAAGCATGAAACGTTTTTTTGGGAGGCAACATTTTTTTTTTTGTTAAAAATAATAATAAAAAAATCATTTTACCTCCAAGTACTAAGAAATAAGATCCTAAGTTGCTACTTAAAATCTTCAAGCTCAATCTAGACCACAATCGTGAATATTAGTAAAAATACGTGATAAAAAAGCACATAACGCGTGAACTTTCTATGTCATCTTGACCTCGCGCTACACTAGCGCCTCTAGCGGTGAATTCACACGCGATATCTCCCATTGAGTTGTATAGTTTCACATTGATCCGCGTTACACATAAATTTAATGTTTTTTTTGCTATTTACGAACTTCTTACTACTTCAGATTGCCTAAAACACTAATAAATAATATGTAAAAATATAATATTTATAATTATGAAATCTGGCATGAATATATGTTCAAATTTAGTAGTAGTTTTTCGAAAATCATTTCTACTAACGGGTTTTATAATAATGGCAATACGACAATGTCATTATAAAACAATTCTATTACGAGACTATTGACAGACCAATGATCGACCATTGAATTTAGCAGATTACGAACTTTTAGCAAAATGACAATGGGATCGTGTTGAAATGACGAATTTATAAAAAATAGCAGACTTGGGGCCCTGGTGTTGTGCCTCTAAAGTGATCATCATTTAGTTTTTAAAAGTGGAACTTCTCAATATTTTACCGTTTTGTAAGTACATAACATGGTCGTATTTAAGTTTAAAGCGTTTGCAAAATCACGGGAGTTATGTATGCTTGCTAATCAAAGCCGGGAGATGCGCTGTTTTGTTTGAAGTCCAATATAATGGATTCACTCCAAGGATTAAGACAGCTTCCAAGTGAAATTAAATTGATGGATATATTGTTACAAGACACATTTTATACGTTTTGGAGTTTTGGCTTGTCTTTTGTTCGCTGTGGTGTGTTTTTATTGTGCTTAAAAACTTTTACTTGGACATAGTTAGCTACTTATAGGGAGTTGGTAAGCAGATATAACCATTTCTCTGATAGAAATATTCAAGTTAATAGCGCGTTTATCACTCTCTAGGTACGATCCCACAGCGTGCTTGTCCAGCCACAGCGTTAAAGTAATTAAATGTGAAGTATTCTAGTATTGTTTATAAGTTTTAATAAACTTACTATGTAATGAATTACTGTTCTGGGTGTGTGTTACTTCCGCCCACCTAGTGCTCATTTACGGAGAGGCGGCGCGTGCAGTGGTGCGTGAGGAGCAGCGGTGGCCACCGCATTGGCCGCCGCGTCACCCACCGCGTCGCCCGCCGCGCCGCCAGCCGCGGTGCCCGCCGCGTCGACCGCCGTGTCGCCCACCGTGGTGTAAACGGCGGTACACGCGCTTATAGTCCGGGAGGTAGCGTTGCAAATGAAAAAGTCATACGGAGGTTACGGAAGTTGTAAAAAAAAAAAAAAGTTATAGTACGCCGACTGAAACTTTTTTCATAGATATTTTTACAACTTCCGTAACCTCCCACACCCAAACTCACGCTACTTGAGCAACTGACGGTCGTTTCTCTTATTAGTCATATAAGATCAACTAACTATGTCAATTTCAGCCGGCTTACTATGACTTTTTCTTTTTTAACGATACCTCCCGGACTATAAGCGCGTGTGCCGCCGCGGGCACCGTCGCGTTCCCGCCGTGGGCGACGCAGTGGGCGCCGCCACGGGCACCACCGCGGACGATGCAACGGGCGACGCAGCGGGCGCCGCTGCGGGCACCGCCGCGTTCGACGCCGCAGGCAACGCATGCAGTTCAAGAAAACGCGCCTAAAATCGCTTCTCCGTAAACGCTCTCATACATTTCCATATGTTTGAATTTAAAGCGGGCCGCGCCGCTCAACGCGCCGCGCAATGCGCCGCGTGTCCGTAAATGAGCCCTTAGAATACGCGCGTAAGTAACGAGGAGTCTCGTTAGCCCGCGTTAGAAAATAATATTTGAAGTATTAAGTAATTGAAAGTGGTTTTTGAAGTGAACAATATTAAGTTGTGCAAATGAGAACTGTAACACGATTTAAAAGAGTGTGTAAGGAGTTTCTTAGCCCGTTCTTCTCCTTATAAACAACCATGTTTGCGAACGGGTGGCTCTACTCTAGAAAATTTACAAGTGCCTGTAAAAGGTTTACTTATTGGAAATAAACGTTTGAAGTTTGAGTAAAGTATTGTGTGTGATTTAAACTACCCACCTACCTATCTACCAACAATGAATCATGACGCACCAACAATATGCCGAATGGCGTCGATATTTGGAGAAAGTGTTCGTCCTACGCTTTATGTCTTAACTTCAGAAGTGGGATTCGAACCCTCTTAAACTTTAACTTCAATTATCTCAAAACTTACTCTTTTGTGTAACGCCTTTGTTGCACCTTGGTGCTTCAAATGTACTTATCCTGGGAAAACCGGCTGGTAAAAATTGTGTCACTTACTAACATTAAATTTCTATGGACACTACGCATAACTCTCTGGAGTCATAAATTAAAACATATAAGCAAAACGTTTTCGAAAAAAAAAAAATTTACGGCTGCATCATGTGTCAAGCTGTGACTGCATCTCCACTACCTATTGCATAATGCTGAAACTTGATTAGAATCCTTGATAACCGGTCGTATTGGACGCTAGGATACTTGAACGCACTTTTAATTAAAAATCAGTAAAGGCCTCTCTTGAAGCCCAGCGTGCAATCATGCATCACTTCACTCAGCTACATAGGACTCGTGTAATCACCCCATACGGCTGTATAAGTACTATCGAGTAAATTTTACGTCATAAAAACCTCCGGACGATATTTAAAAATGAGAACCACTAATGATTTTTTTCTCATTGAAAAAATGCACGAGATTTTTTTAAATATAAATTTTAATTCCGACATTCCGTCCGTGCATCAACATATCTATCACGGGCAGCCGGCGCGAATATCAAAGCTTCGCGGTTTCATCGACGGAAACTCCACCACCCCTACTTCCACATAACCGATGTAGGTAGAACCATCCACTCGTCTTACATGACTACATCGAGAGCTCCTACATCGCTGGTACCCCGTGTGTAACATTGCCCCACTTTTTAATTACATGCATCATACCGCACGACTGCAATTTTAAAAAGGATTTCTAGGTTTTATGTTTTTAACATTGTGTTCATATCTTTATTTCGTTTGTAAATATTTAAAAATATTTTGTACTTGTTAAATAATATTCTGGATTAAAGTTTTTCGCAGAGGAATTAAGTTGAGAATTGTATTTCTGAATTCTGGGAACCGACGAATTCCATTAAAACCTTTATATCAATTAATAGTTGCATGTTGTGCTGTGGGCTATATTTTAGAGAAACCAGTTCGTAATAAGTTACATCAACGCTTATGAGAAAAACTTAATATTACTAATAATAAGTAAACATATACTGTATTATCAAAATCTCGTGGCTAAATAAGGAGCTCGGGTCAATCTTCAGGTTAAGCCGCGCTTGCCTAGGTTGGTCCGCGGATGAGTGACCACCCATTACAAACTGAGTTTCCTCCGTGCCTCGGAAAGCACGTTATGCTGTTAGTCCCAGTTGTCATTTGTAGATCTATGACAGTCGTTACAGGTTGTCAGTGGCCCGAAAGAGTGACAAACAGTCTTACCAAGGGTTATTGAATTACAGTACTAACTGGGTTGTAAAGGTCAGACAGGCATTCGGTCTATGTAAAATAGTAGTATTCAACTGCATCCAGTTAGACTGGAAGCTGACCCTAACATAGTTGGGTTAGCTAGGCAGGTGATGACAGTTTTCATTAAAATGTCACTGGAAAAATGCTTTGATAGCAAAAACTAATGATTTCCCCGTTAACTACCACAGATAAGCTAATGTTTGGGTTTACGTGTATCGTAGTATGTGAGAAAGCAATTTAGAAGAGAAGAGAGGAAATGTAGCAAACGTTGCGTGAAGTTCGAATATAAACTTCATAACTAATGATTTCAAGGCGACAAGATGTATTTTGTAGTAAATCAATTTAACATGCCTTAAACTCGTTGAACACAACATAACCCAGGTGATACGGCGACGTAATAGCGCTCGTCCCTGCGCTGTCAGTTTAAATTAACCGCTCGCACGGACCCCCGTCATGGCCGCCCATCATGGCCGCCGTTCACGCCAAATATCTGGACGCTATATTGGGACTTAACACAAATACAATGGGATGAGGTTTCAAATGGAAATACTGATTATTAGAAAATGCAGTGGTCTGTTTATCGTTGAACGACCAGATGAACCAGTTACAAAAGTAAAAGCTTATTTTGTTTTCTAAAACTCGTTAAAGATAACATCGAGCTTTTGAGTTAGTTTTAATTTGAGAGTTACGAGTAGGTAGATTAACCAACTACATTTATTATAAAACGTCATTTAAAAGAGGTCTAGGACCGTTATAAAATGAAATGGTCTTGAGTTTGCCATATTTTTAGGTAGTGATTAAGTAGCTTCATTTGGTGCAGAATGATCGAATGTACCACGTTAGCGCGTCCCGCTAACAGTCTAATATCGCCACAACGTGACCCTTTTCAAACGACCAAGCAAAACGATGCTCATAATTTCAACATAGCATACGCATGTAAGAATAAATAACATACAAACTGGAATAAACAAAGTAAATTGCTGAAATTCCCAAACGTCGTGTTTGGGAATTCCACGTATTTCAACTATGGTGGAATAAGTAAACACTAAAGTTATGCGTGAGATGAAAGTAGAACTAAATTAAATACTTACATGTAACTCAACAATACAACTTTGATCTACAGCTCACGTCGCATTCATGAAACAATGTTAGTTGTTAGTTAGACATAATAGTCATTTAAACAGTCGGTAATTACAATATAGTCATGACTTTTTGTCATACGGCTCGACCAACACCCTCATAAGATTGTCTGATGGAATTCCTTTGCCAGTCATGATCAATCTGTGCAAATATCAGCTCGGGTCAGCGTGAGAGATCAGCGGGTGCTGAGACGGTACAGAGACGCGCCGCGCTGCTGGTGTGGACTGATCTATGCTGAGAAGCTGATTATGTCTTGTAGTAAGGTATACTAGGAATCATCTGCTACTTTATATGAATAATGATGCGGTCAAACTGAACGGACCGGATTGCGGACAGCGAACTTTGAAAGAATGTACTGAAATATCATTCTGTCAAAAACCTATGTCCACACCCAGTCCACTGTCCGGATATTGACACTGACCTTACAATAAAATGACTGGTGATTGCGAATGATGATTACGAATTCTAACATTAAAAGATTATATCTAGAGGTTCCAGAGATTTTCATCTCCCATATTAGCATTTCAGATGAATGGGCATAATTCATCCATAGCGATATTAGAAGATTAATCCTGCCGCCTCATTCCCTCACTGGCACAAAGGCCGGAACTTCCCGTGTCCAGTTTCAACGGTAGCCTAATCTCCAATATAATCGGGGGCTCGTCATATTCAATCAATGGGAGCAAATATTCGAGGGTCACGGGGTGATGGATCTGTGCCCAGGATCGTGACGTGCCCACAGACTCGCCGTGATTGATGTTATGACCGCAATGTTGACATTTTGATACAGGAAATAAAAGCATAGTATAAAAATAACAGAATTACAATAAAATCACGATGAAATCTAACAAGCACATCGCGCCCTTTTCACATAAGATTCGATTCTACTGGCTAGTTATTTTGAAAACTGATCAAATATTAGCAAAGGGTCAACGACGTGAAGGATTCTACGAGACACGGCGGTGTCTATTGACAAAGCGTGATTGATGTTGGAGTACCTATTACTCGTATGCGCAACTCACGATAAGTTTTGTACTTTTACATCATAAAGTCTAAGCCGCAAAAACGCTAACAATTTTGAGACATAAGCGAGAAAAACAAAGTTCTTCTTTGATGAATGTGTTTCTCGCCGGCCCGTTTGACACTTCGCGTGACCATCACTGACCACAGGGTTGGCTCTTTTTTTGGCCGAAAAAATAGCACTGCCATTCAAAGTGGCAATGCTGCCAGTCTTCTGGGCACGTTTCCGGATGACAGCAATGTGGAGACTCCTGGAGTTTATTTACTTAGTATAATTATATTTAGTTCGCTAATTTATTTTGTATCAACTGGTCATTATTTTGTATTTTTTTTTTCTTTAAGTAGCTTTAATTCATTGATGTATTTATTTATTAAATACAATCAAATTCAGAGGTTTATGATTAAACCATAATATCCTATATTCACAAACTCAATTCCGGGTCTTCGCGCATGTCTTTTATAAAACGATGCATGCTGTATAGCAAAAGTTTGAATTTGATTGCTCACAAAGGTGATAGGTACTGAATTTCAGTTGTAATCCACAAACTAGTTTCCACAATTGGATGTTGGTAACATGAAGCATTGTCCCTCCATCGACACATAGCGTGTCTTCCGTGACGGATTTAACGAACTAGTTCGTCGATGCCATTTTCTCTGAACCTCATTTCTGCAACGATGTTAGATATTGCACGAGATTCGATTCTGGTGTCGATGATATACTCAACTATTTTGTTCTATTCCACTCAAGCATTACCAAAGGATATGCAATTAACTTGCAAATTCTGAAACAAAACAATACTATTATGTATTAAAGCTTTCATAACGAAATTGCTAAGTTAGCATTTTACCGAATGTAAGTAAAGCATAGTACATAATTATATACTATGACATTAAAAAAAGTAATGCAAAGTAATGCCTGATTCTATAATCTAATATAATTATTATGAATCCACAAACATAATAAAGAGACCGACACGTATCACCAGTGCGTCAAACCAGGCGTTAATGATGAATAGCTACACAAGTGACGGTTCTAGTTGCGGCGACATTGTCCCGCTGATGGTCACGGTGATCGATGACATCGCCACTGTGTGGGCACGTCACTATTCGGACATGGTTGTGTGACGGTAGAAAAAGTAACGTAATGATGTTAAATGAAAGGTATTATAATAGGCAAGATAGGCAAGTAACTGCAGCAAAAATACAGAGGCATTGTACACGGCGAATAAGGTAATATACTCGTAGTCATCGATGTTTCTTGTGATGTCACTACTGAGCAATCAGACGGTTTCTTTGGACTTAATTGTGATGTGCATGAAATAATCAAACGATCAAATGCTTGAGGAATATAACTTGTCTAAATCACCGCCAAGCCCAGAGCCTCGACCAGAGTATATCGCACAATCGGATTATACTCGATATTGTCCAACCTTGAGTTTACACACATGATCGATGGGATGAACGACATGTCTTCACGTCACTGTTCCTAAGACATAAGTTATAACCATTAAACATCAACAAAGGCTAAAATATGGCCGCAGAGACATAATTTATGGTTTTGGAATATGTTTCTAACGTAGTAGGGATTTGAGAAATAACTGGGAGGGACGCTGCTATAAAACTTCAAGGTAAAAGAGAATTTGGTCTTTCTCAAAATTATTAAAAAAAAACACACACAAACTATAAACTGTGATACCACTTTCAGAAAAAAACTTACCATGATTAACAAGTCCAAAATCTTACAAAGTTATACGATAAGCAAGCGGAATCCTCGGTATCTGTGGATTAATTAGAAATTCAGCTAGCCGCGTGCCGAGACTGCTCGCAGCCGGCTTTGTGCCGGCGCCGGCACCGGACCGGCTGACACCCGGCACCGGGGCCACGGGGAGTAGAGACCCCCGGCTTATCATGTTGACGGTGACGTGCTCCTGCTGTTAGATAATGTTATTAATTTTGATTGGCCGTCGCCAAGTTTCGGCTTCCCTTGGTGCTGAAGGAGGTTTTGCTTCGTAAGGTGTGGGAGGGATTAGCATTCTCTGCTTAGTTTTTCTGCATATAGGGTGAAGGTGATAATCACCGCAAATATCAATGCTTATGTTAGAGGCAGCTCTCCGGTCTACCGTTGCAATTAACAAAGTTATACCTACGTGTTAAGTCTGAGCTTAGCAAGCTCCCTTTCGTTCGAATTGAGTTAAGCTCTGCCTAATAAACTATTTATCTGTTTCCGAGCAATACATTGTCGGACACTCTATATCTGTTCACACGTTCATGTTCCAGATTTGGGGGTGGTGACGCATTTTTTAAGCCCACGCCTTTCGATAAGATTGCCTGAATATAAAAAGTCTACACTCTTATTTCACGATTCATGCTTATCAGAATCGATACCTTCCCTTTCCTGTTTGTAACACATCATTCAAAAAAGTCATCAGTCAGTGTTCCGTACACGCTTACATTGGATAAATCCTCAGCTAAGCGGCCGAGGCGGACAGGCGAACAGGCGGGCAGGCAGGCAGGCGGGAGTATTCCCGCCGCTCTCTGTTTGCTTTTACAATGGAAATTATTCCGGCAAGTGTAACGATGATGCGTCCCTGAGGACCACCCGTGATAACGCTTTGGGCATACTGAGAGACGGAGGCGGGAGACGGTAGAGCGATTTAGGAAGCCCTGTTGGTTGCAGAAAACAAGAGAGCTACGTTTTGCACCAACCCCAAGTCATGGGAAAAGAGCAGATATATGAAGTTACGCGCACAATGGTTCTTTAAGGACTAAGTGCAAAAACCAAAACCCTTAACATAGATCAAGGAGCAGAGAGGTAATGGTGATGAAGTTTGATTTCAGTGTGTAACTTATAACATTAACAAGTTTCAGCGCACTGTTTATTGGCTCTTTATACTAATCCATACAAGCTTTAACTATTAGGGGTTAAAATATGAATTTGCCGATTTGTATGGACGATTTCGTGAGAAGTGATTTTCCATAGTAACATTTTTTTTTTTCTTGGAAATTCTCAAATCACAGTCTATTACAAAAATATACCTACTTGAAGTAGTGAAACCGACGGCACATTGAAACAGGTGTTTTGACACACTACCCCATGAGGTAATATGCAACTACTAGTACGGTTTTTAAACTCTAAAAGGTTCGTCATTTAACAATTAATCCAATAAAAATGGACTTAGGGAAAAAATATATCTACCTGTACGTCAAAGTTACAAACAGAACAAAATGTGAGAAAAATAAAACGGGAATTTCATAGTTAGAGACCTATTATGTATATCATGTAAAATTTCTTCGACAATCAGGATACAAGATTGTTGATAAATGTTAAACGTTGCTGAGAAAACATAAATGAAAATGGGTCCTTATCCCTGTGTCCCTAGATAATAATATAATCCATTCAAATATACTTTTAGTTATTTCACACTTCATACCAATTTGATTCATATACCAAAACTAAAATATACGGTAAATATTTCACATACAAGTCCAGCACAGAGAACATTAACTCTATGTAAAGCAGCCCGCTCGTGGCACTGTGCGCCCTCCCTTATATTTGACTTGCTGATACCAAGAACAGTTTGATCGGAACTTTACAATATCTGGCCTCGGGAGTGCTGTACGGAGCGATCCACGGAGCGATCCGTGCATTAGTACCTCTTCGATCCGAGATAGTTGTCTTATTGGGAGGCGGGCAAAGTTGCGCAACTCACGGGTAACCGGGAGTGTGGCGCAAAGTTGGCACTTACGGGTTATGGCGCAGATAGCGCGTTAGGGTTGAAGTTGTGATGTTGGTAATTGAGAGTTGAGTAATCATTGGGAGGGTTGTGTAGATAGGCTGTAACTGCTTCGTTAAGCTCGTTTTCAGATGTAACGACTCGTACATTACCGAATGTTAATATTTACCACGATAGTGGTCCAGGTTGTGATTTTGACATGGAGGCAAGTAGTTTTAGTCACTGCATGCAAGTCTTAAAAATATAATGCCTTTTGTTTTTTCGGATGGGCTATCATCAAATTACTCCTCCCGCTCTGGGCTGAGCAGGAGGGAGTGTCAGACTTTTACTGACTAAAACCCATGCATGTTCCTTCTTTTGCCCTTTGTGTTCCAGGGCCGCGGTATCTCTTTCGAACAGTCCCGCAACCCTGGAAAATATGATGCCTTTGACAGGCTGAAGATGTTGGTATTACGCTATAAGTACAACATGGCAATAAGAAAACGTAACTGACAAATGAGAGTGCTCTAACATTAATACACCTACCTATCCCTTAGGCACACACTAGCGTGATGTTATGTTATATTAAGACAATTTTATAAATCAAATGAATCGCTTGTTGTTGTAAGACCGTGTGAATCCACTGGATGCGAAAAGCGTAAGACTGGGTGATGTGGCGACGCTTGGGGGGACCTATGTCGAGCGGTGGACGTCGTTCGGTTAGTATATGATGACGATGATGAAGTGTTATGAGTCATGGTAGTGTATGGGCTCACTGGTTAGTTCAGAGACCTAGTTTTGTCTACTAAAAGTTTATACGTACTTAATGAATGTTATTTTACTGTAACGAGTTGTTCGTGTGTATGTATGTAAATTGCGTTGTTGTATAATTGTTGAGTAGGTAAACATAGCCCACGCAGTACCAACAACTAGTGTTTGTGCTATGTGTTGTTGTGTGGCTGGCAACACTGCCAACATTAATTATTGCTGTTTTAGAGACTACTAGTACATGCTAAATTCATTCCCTTCTCTATGTATTGGTACCATCTACAATACGAATCTTTAGATAATTTATTAGAATTATTAGAACTAGAATTAAACTACTTTTATGTAGGTATGTATATTCACAATGGCGGACAAACTAAGTTCAAGTTTAAATACATTTTATTGCAGCTGAAACACACCGACAGCGTCACGGAGGTGACCACAAATTGCAAAATTTAAAAACTTTGTTGAATTCGACCTTCCAGAACGTGAAATTATGGCTATAGTGTCATGTCCTGGAGACCATGACCATAGTTTGGTCCTGTGTATTAAGGTTCCAATATACTCATATAGTAATCTAGACAAAAATGCAAATTCCACGGGATTTTTGTAAATATATATCCTAAACTTCCTTGAAGAATTTTCAGCATTTTAATTAGTATTTAATTCCGGCCACTACTTATTGTAACAACTTTCTGAAGCTACACATAATACTATAGAACCAAAACGACAAAGTCTTACATGAACGCGTAACCATAACGTTCCATGAGCCTGCCTCCTCACTCTCCTCCGTTGACTCCTCCATATTGACGGAAGGCAGCAATAAAAAGTGCTGGCCCGCCGATATTAATGAGGAATGGAGCGATCCGCCGCAATCAAACGCGGATTAAGCCTGCTGACAAAAGTGCTCACTCTTGTTACACCCAACTTGCATTGTGACTTGTGGCAGCACTCACCCACATCTACATTCATTTTAGACGTTTGGATACTTATGTATGAGGTATTTGAATAAAAGTTATAGGATCAAAGATCACGGATAAAAGGAGAAATAATATCGTACTCTGAGATAAGTGTCATTTGTGATCTTTTGTTATTGCCTATTATGGTTCAAGAATATTTTTGTACGAAATATATACTTACTATGTTTTTAAGACAAAATTGAACACACAAACATAAAACAATTTCTCTATACAGCAAATTTAAAAGTTTACGCTTGTAATGCGTGATGGGCAGAGATGTTCACTAAAATATACCCGTATTTCACTGGTTACCATATAACTTTGACTACGCTATAGAAACCCATGAGTTTTATGCTTCTTAGGCATACAGGCGGAGTGCAGACCTCACCCAAAATAACCATGCACGCAAGGACAATGGTGCGCGGCAACAATGACAGCTCGCAGCGCACACTCGCTCGTGTATACAATGCCTTAGCCGAAGCCTGACGGATCTATACACGGTACCATTTTCAGTATGCGCAAGCAAATGTGCTCGTGGGTTAAATCAAATTCAAATTTAAAAAGAAATAGGTATGGGTAAGTAATTTTTTCTCGGAATTTCAAAATAGCATCTATAAGCTTAAAGCTCATATCAAGCTTTGAATAAAATCCAAACATCTTATTATTTGAGAAAATGGTTAGTATTGAAGTAAATTAGCACAGTGACTAACCAGCAGTGTGCCCGCGCCTTGGATATCAGCTCACTCTCTTACACTGGTGGGAGGCCTGTGCCCTGCGCCCATTACAGGTTGATAATGCTGAATTAATTGATTTTCTGAAAGATACAAAATCTGTGTAAGGTATATTATTAAGTATAGTTTTTATATTGAAATAGGATTAGCCCATCGATAGTATTGACCTCAACATTGCATCGCCCGGTTCAGCTGAACACGTCAAAGCGCTTCGAGTCCACAAGAACACTAAGACCACAGTGTTTTGGTCATTTTGCGCGCTGATAACTTTGAATTAACCTTTTTGTCCTTGTTTCCCTCCCAAAACTAATTAGAACACACTATATGATTGAGATTCCTTGAAATTATAAAAATATTATCCTACCAAACGCTCTCACTGTTTTTAACTAAAAGTCAGAGCGTTTGTGCTATACACAAAAAGTAGAGTTTACTCGTGTTTTTCAACATTTTTCCCGCGGGAAATAAATAGAGTTTCAAGTGGTAAGCCGGTATAATAAAAGGAGCTGTATACATTAATTAACCAAGTAGATTACGAACTAAGTTCGTCTGGACAAAACAAAAATCGTTTATTTATTTAATAAAAAAAAATAAAAAATTGATTTCTGGCTAATTCGACTCTAATACGATGCGTAACAAGCCCGATGACTTCAACATCACGGTGCGCCCTGGAGCATCGCTGCTCAAACACGCCAGCTATGGTCGCGCGCGTGGACCAACGTTCGCACACCACGACACTGACCATCCCCTTGCTTTTATTGTTGCCTAGTATAATATTCAGAGTCGGGTCAGTGAGCAAACCACACTTGTGTTGCTTTAATGTTCCAATATTATTTGCTTTTACAAAAAAAAAAAAATATTTAAGAAATGTTCTGTTTAAATAATTTGAATACGTACGAACGTAAACAGTTCGGCACTATTATTTTTTCGTGTTTTTAGGTTAAATAAAATAAATTTGTGGAGTCCGTGCTGATTTTATTATTATAAATTCCATTGAAATAGTTCAACTGATTTTAAAACTGGTGTATCAATTGGTACGATGCTTGAAATTTATTCGACGGAATGACCTAAAAAAAAGGAAAAAACCTTCAGAAAACCTTTTAATTTAGGGAAAACCCTGAAATGTATTTGAGGGTAGATACGAGTACAAAGATTATTTTAATTTTGTTTTTATCAGTTTTCTATTTATGCTTCCAATGCGTAATGACCCCTATGTACCGCTCTGTCAATATTATGTATTGAGCTCAGATTAACAATTATACAGATAAATTCGTTTGTGGCGATATGGTTTGCGGCGGCCCGCATATAAATTATTTCATAACGAAATTAAACGAGGTATCAACTTGTATTACGTTTGTGGCAAATAACTGTGTGTGTGTGTGTGTTCAATTATTATGTATTGCGATGTGTCTGCAATCGACCGATTTGTAATTATCCCGGCCTTTTGTGTTGGTGAACGTATCTAAGGTTTTCTAACGAAATGCAATTAACTGTAGGTTAAATAATATCAATGCTTCAGGCAGGGATTCTTTACTGGCACGAAATGTATTTTCATTAACAGAATATTATATCGGATATTTATTTTAGATAATATAATACATTATGTTTGTCATTACATTAACTGTTAGTGAAAAGTAGCTAAATATTAAAATACTACTTTAGATGTTAATTATTCTGCGGCAAGTCGATGCTGAACATTATTCTCCTAATCTCAGCCTAACTCCAAACCTTATTTATTAGAAATTAGTTAATTGTGATTGTTATTTGTAAATAAGTAAATATTAAATCCACAATTTTCTCAATTGCACCTACCAGTCTGTCTCTGCATCACCCAAAGGTTGTTGACTAGTAGACAATGCGTTTGGCATTAAGTCCGCCTCTGTCCATTATGTGGGCTTAAAGATCTACATAAATAATGTACTGTACAGGGCAGCTTACTATTAAACCTCCTAAGACGCCCTGAGAAGTCCGTGGTTCAGCGTTACCCCAAAGGACAAGGACTCATAAGTAAACACCGCACACGATGCATTCCCACGGAATACGATACGTCAAGCATATTGGTCACAGTTGACAGATGTCTAAACGCGTCATGACCCACATAGGTACATATAACACGAAATTCCCAAACAATTACATACCGGGTTAGATTTAATCAAAATATCGTATAAATTAAAAGGTTCGCGGATGGCAATGGAATGGAATCTAAAATCAATAAGCCCCACTCGAATCGAACACGAGTGCTTTGTTTAATGCCATGCTTACTCATATGTGGAATTATTGCGGACTGACCAAAGCGATATATGAGTATTAAGTAGCTGTGATATGTGCGGCTCGGTATACAATGTACGGGGTGGGTATGCATATAGTGTGTATATGCTAGATTAATTCCACAAGCTGGGCTCAGAACAAAAAGCTTCAAAGAATCGAAAAATGAAACAAATTCAAGACAGAGGTTACATAATTTAGGAGGGAACACCCAAATACTCCGAAATATTTTATTCCGAATTTCGATGTTCCGATTTTCAAAAGTCCGAATTTCATAATACCTAAGAATTATAATGTCTATTATTAAAAATCACGAAATTTATTTTACCGAAAGTCGTAAATGCGATTTGTTAGTTTTCCGATTTTCATACGTTCGAAGAATCAAATGCTCGAAGGGTTCTCGGTCCGAAAAACGACATTCCGACTTTGAATATTTCGAATAAACTACTAAAATTTGGATTCTGAATCACTTTTCCGAATTTTATTTGTTCGAATTTCATTTTATCGAAAAATATTGACCGACGTCTTTTTTGCTATATGCATTATTTGACATATATTTTTAAAAAGTAAACATGTTGTGCTTCAAAATTTTGTGACAGAAACGAATCGCTGCAAAACCGACTTCACGCAGTCTTGTCTGCCCTACCCTAGAGTGTAATTAAGGGGTGTGGCGGCCCGCGAGCTGAGGAGCAGGTGGTGAGCGTTAAAACCACCTGCGACGATAAGCTCGCGAGGGGCCAAACCCCGCAGCGCCGGAGCCGTGACAGAAACAATGCTTGCTGCATGCCTGCTTGCTTGCTGCTTGCCTGCTTGCATGATGCATGCCTGCTTGCATGTTGCATGCTTGCTTGCATGTTGCATGCTTGCTTGCACGCTGCATGTCTGCTTTCACGCTGCATGCCTGCTTGCATGCTACAAATCCCCGGTATTATTGATGAATCACTTCGGTTAGGTTAGGTTAGAACTGTGACTATTAAAGTGCGAAGGCGAGCAAGCTAAGCGTTTTTATTTCGGAATTGTATTATTCGGTATTTTAATAATCGGAATTCATATTTTTGATGTTTCGAATTATCATGAATTCGGCCTTTTTGTTATTCGATCTATTGAAACTCGGTATTTTGAGAATACTAATTATAAACGTTAGGAATATTGAAATTTAGGAATTATAAAAATATGAGTAATGATAAGTCGGAGTTGTTATATTCGGAATTTTGAACCATTCAGAATTATGAAATCGGTATTTTGAAATTCGTATTTGTGACTGACGGAATAAAGTTTTTCGTATTTATGTAGTGTACCCAATTTAGGAAATACTACCAGTTACCGAATTACATACCGAACCACAAAGAATCGAATGAACAGAAACCCTTCGAAACATTACCTTTCCTTTGGGCTCTCCTGTTCAGCTTATAATGGAAAAATCCTGCTGAAAAATACACTGTCAGGTGGAAACTAGAATCCGTTCAAAGCATTTTCAGATCCCGTATTGACACCTAAACGATATTAAATATTCACAAAGCGGCAACAAGCAGCACGCAGTCAGGATGTCCGCAATTTGACTGCACATTGAAGCGGCGCACAATAGATACTGCGCGTATTGTGACTCGTTTGAATGCGACTCTTAGGAGCACGGCCACTGGTCCTCCGACGTGTTCGGCATTCAACATTTGTATCGCGACTTCTGCTTGCTTGCAAATTGTTTAGTCGCAAAGTTGCAGACAATGGGCTCGGGGAGTATTGAATGTAATGCGCGTAGCTTACAGACAGTTTAAACTGGTCTCTGTAGATACTGACTTTAAGTTTTATGCAAAATATCTAAAAATATATCAACTATCGCACCTCATTCAACACAAGGATTGAGAGGTAATCAAGTTCGACAAAATTAGAACATCAACATATTTTGTATGTCATCATAAATATATCTTTATCATATTTGGTAATTTTACAATCAAATCGTCACCATTTCAATTTACAAAAATGATGATCCTAAGTTGACTATATCATAATAGTCCTAATACAGCACAATCCTAACTGAGCTACAGGTAACGGACAGTCCTACATCACGTCCAACAATATTTGAGCCAATCTAATATCCCTGAACGATACGACGTTATAAAGCGATTTGCTGCGGGGCTGTGAGTCAAGTGTATCAATATCTTGAGGCGATGCTCCGCGCCTGTTGCAATTCAAATATCCTCGCTGACGCGGCACTCGGCGTCCTTTGACGAATTGCCACCGCGATGCTGCCTCTATCGGGTTATAGGGTTAACGAGTTTAGAAAAATGAAAAATGTACGGAGACTAAAGATCTTAATCAACATGCTAAAACCTATACTAACGTAGTATGTGTGTGTATTGTTTTAACTAGGACAGTACCGGGAAATCAAAAATCCATAGAAATTGCACCCGTGTGTAGCTGTATTAGTGTAAAATGTAACCAAAGAACACATTCCACCAAATAAAACAGCAAACGGTGAATGTAAATGCGATCTCTTAGCAACCCTGCGGATGTCGCCGGATACAACTGTGCCGAGAAAAAGTGTCCCCTTTGTCTGTTGATTGGATTTTAGCAATTGTTTGTTCCGGACCGTTCCTGGCCGTCCCCGGCCGGGTGCGGAGGTGAGGCTTCAAATAAAACCGAATTGCGATCAATCAGACGGAATAGATTCAAAGAACTAGAAGCACGATTAGATTTTTAAATTTTGATTTTCGGAAGTCTGCTGTTTCTTAGCCGATATTTACATTTATTGCTTGGTAAACTACCTGTATTAATATAACTTATTAACCTACTTGATATTTGTCTTTCATCTTCTGAAACCAAACACACTCAGAAAAAATGTCGTCTTTTAATAAAGAACTTGTCAGCCACACATAATGTCCAAAGTCTTGAAGAAACTTTATGATCGTTCATTTTATAAAATTGTAATTTAATTTAACCCAGCGCCCAAACTATCTAGTCTCTTGGCCTATTTGCTTACTCTTCCTTCCTTAAAAGGGTAATGTTTGACGTCATGACTAAACATAGTTCACTTACTCTTAAACCTATTTTCGGACTAAAAAAAACATTTTTACTTTTGATTGGTTTTCAAAAATCGTAGCCCTCAATTTGAGAAATAAGATAAATTGGTTGATGGAGAAAGCTCGCCCCCTATCGCATGGGTTTAAACATAACGGGTGTACTATTACTACTCCTCCACCTAACCCTACGCGGATATACAGGCTTTATACTAAATCGTTATCAATAAAAAAAAAACTTCCGGCATTTAACACCATTTGTAACAAATCATCATAGAACTAGACTAATGTTACGAAGTCACCTCGCAGCCCTGCGGACGGCTCCGTGCGACGTGCGACGTGCAGGCAGGTCGCCGTACTGGGCTCAAGGCGCCCATTATTACCTGTCCGACGGCTCCTCGCCGTTTAACGTCATTCAAACCGTTTCCCGGCGCTGACAGGGTCAGTCTCTACGAAGATTTACTGGAAACACACTATCAAATTACATTAGTATTAATGGGATAGAGCTAGGTTTGTCAGGCAAACGTGACATTAAACTAGGACGGAAATGAATGTTACCATCATCTGCCTAATAGCTTTTTCCCAGCAATATTGGGGTCGGCTTCCAGTCTAACCGGATGCAGTTGGAATATCAGTACTATACATGGAGCGACTGCCTATCTGACCTCCACAACCCAGTTAGTACTGGGTAATACGATACCACTTGGCAACACTGACAACCTGTAACAACTGTCGAAGCTGAATACCTTTGACAGTTGTTGAAATGACAGCCAGGACCAAAGGCTTCGCGTGATTTCAGAAGCACCACGGAGGAAACTTGGTGTGCAATAGATACTCACCCATCCACAGACCAATCTTGAAAGCGCGGCTTAACCTCGAAAATTGATCCAAGCGACCGTTATTATGTAGGCACGAGCACCTAATGTGTCCAATGTGTAGAGAAGATGTCCGGAGGACTTAGATAAGTACCGATCGGTTTCAAAGCTGGACCTTGAGGGTTGAGAAGTTGGAGTCGCGACACAACACAAAGTTCAAGTCGTTCGTGGTGCGAGTTCCGACTCATCATATTGAGACCTTCCTCAAGGGAGAGTTTTGGCCGAAGGGTGTCATGTATCGACGTTTCCGCGGAAGGCTACGCGACACCCCGCAGCGCAACACGACGCCGTCACTTCGTGTACATTAGTTATATTTTCTAGTTTTTCATAAATATGCATGATCGTCTTTAAGGTATATATTATGTTATGGGTCTTTGTTACCTGAATTAAATTATATATTATTATTAAAGCGTATCCCACCCTCTCTGCAATTATTTTCTACAAGATTCACCTATAAACTTTTGTGGTAATATCATATCGCCATTTTATCTAAATCTCCGGCATAGATAACCTGTGTTCTCTGGTTAATGGCTCTACAATCTAAATACAACTTATTGGTGATGGTATGAAAAATACACAAACCCCTGTACCTAATAAGTACAAGTGTGGAGAGAGAGAGAGAGAAAGAGAGAGAGAGTGGGTCTTTTGCTATTTCCAATGAGGGAAATTACAAATGCTGTAAAAAGAATAGGATATCTCATACCATTTCGCCTAACTTGAAATTCGATTACACTACTTTTATTTTAGCTTTTTGTATAGTGACTACAAAAATAAGGAACGGTACATTTTACTTAATCGAGCAACTGGGTTTTATTACATCTAAGTTCATTATCACCTGACTGCTAAGGCGATTATTATTAGTATTAATTGTAATTAAAGGCGGCCATTACAGCGTTTGATTTGTTCTTGTAACTCAACTGATAAGTGCCGGCATAATAATTGGTATAATAACATCACTCTTGTCACCTCCGAAGGGTTGGCAGAGGTGCACTATTGTAGTACACCCACATATAAGTTATGTTACACAGTTATGTGTAAATACCGTGTAGGAGATTGAGCTTCATGTCATAAACTGGGAACAATTCCAAACAGCTGACTGCTGAAAAACCCAGAAATACTTCACCCGACCTGGGAGTTAAACTGAACACCTCATGCTCAGCGGTAGCACCTGCGACCACCCGACCGACGAGGCAGTCTGTATTATGTGGTTGACTAAACTAGATGAGGTGTTGGCTGTAACACACGGAGGCACAAGTAGGTACAGCTCATAATAGAAAACGTCGTAACACGGTGGTTGGAATTTCATTAGATTCCTGTCAGACGACAATCACTTCACGTAAACCATATGTTGGATAAAACGCCAGGTATTTTCCGGGCCGTCCCGTGCAGGCGCGAGGCGGTAATGCAAACCTCAACAAAGACGGGCATTCCGCGGCGAGGCGGCGGGGCGGCGAGGCGGATCAACACGTTATTACCTATCGATATCGAGAACATCAACACGGTCGCAGCTCTAGACGATGGCACCCGAAAAGAGATAGTTTACAAATTGTTAAAGCGTGCAAGAGCTTGTTTTCAAAGGAAATACAATGAATAAAAGGTTTAATGTTAACACGTGTCGCGTCACTTGAATAAAATCAGAGTAAGAATTAAACACAACAGTAAGTTGACACCAAACATTAAATTAGTTTGACGTTACCTGCTAGGTTGGTGGAAGTTTTCCAAAAATCTGATATACGAGTACGTGCGGGGGGCAGTTCCTATTTTTTTTAAGAACATTAGCATTCTAATCTCACACAAAATCATCGGTCAAAAAGGTCAATTAAGCGCATATAAATGACAGATTCTCATTTTTCTTACAAACTCTTTACCCTTAAAAAATATATATACAAAAAATATTATGAGGAACAGGATACAAGCTACCCGGATCAGGGCTCCAGGTGTTGCTCGAGGCTCTTATATAATGTTAGGCTGACACGTCTGTCGCCACACTGAGTCCACATCCCACATATCGACAACCTCGCGAGCCAAGTCAAAATACTTTGATTGATTTGCTTATCTTTGTCGGCTTTCACGAGGTTCTTGTTCAGATTTTAATTATTATTATTACATTTTCTAAGTTGTCTTCTCTGTTGCTAAGATGAGGTTGCGAGAAGTTTAATTCTGTCTTTTATAATTTCAGACGCGTTACCTAGACAAGCACTGGTTTATTGAATTCCGTAAGAAAACAATACCTATGACAATACAGCGTGGGTGTAATAAGTCTTTCAAAGAAGTACCTTGTCATTTAATCTTTACATTGTTCTACAAAAAGATAAGAATACTTTCTTAACGTGCACAATTTCCAATAAAACTACACAACGGAGCTGATAGAGGTGCTCTCTTGCCATACGTTGGTATCGTAACCGCACCTCTTCGGCGCCGGCGCGGGAGATTGTTTACCGATTGTTTGGACAATACAATCGGCTCACAAGCTACAGCGAGCAGCGAGCGTTCAGGAGAAATATAGGGCAACTGTGACGGTTAATCCTTTAAGTTGTGTCCTCATTACTGAGGATTGTGACTACGGATCGATGAGTTGTTTCGTTTATTCTGAGTTGTTTAGAGAGGAGGATTACTGGTTCAAAAGTATACACAGATCCCAGACAAAAAAGTCTTTGTACTAGACTGACTTTTTCTTCCAGCATTAAAAATCATTGTGTTTTTTTTGTTTTGCCAAAAACTAAAATTTTAAATTCTGCCAAAAGTTGCCGAAAACCGGAAAAAATAAAAATCGGTTTATTTTATTTTTAATAGAGCTCCAATATACATGCTATTCCACGAAAAATACCTGCACTTTTAGTAACTAATGGACACTGAATGAGTTTAGAAATCATCAATAGTGTCCATTATTTATTTATTTCCTCTATCTAATCTAATAGCGGCTAGCCGCTAAGTTTTTGTATTGACGCCATTTAGATTGCCACTAAGCTAACAAGAACAATGTATTGCTTTAAAAATCAAAACAAAAAGATAATTGCTGTAGAAGCGAGGTACACAGCGGGCGGGCTCCAGACGCCTCGGTGCCTCGGCCGCCGCCGCCGCGTTGTTATCTATCGAGACATTCTCACCTCTACGCTCCGGGAGACACAGATTGTTTACAAATCGTTTACTCCCCGCTGCCGCGCTGCGCCGATGCAATCCCGAGCCTCGTAACAATCTAAGAAAAGGAGATTAAACTTAGACTTTGTTTGCGACTTTGTGCAATGTTTCTGAAAAACAAAAAGGGGCCTTGACAAAGTGACGGTCTTACAAAATTTCATAAAGTACATCTAATGTGATGGGATCTGTCAATGAGAGAGTTAAGCTATCTAGGAAAGAAACAATTGAAAAACATTCTTTTTTGCTCATCGACTGCCGATTTATAAATGCCTTAATTTAGAAAGAAATACCTAGTGCTTACTATTCCAGAACTAAAAAATAGTTACGTTGACTTAGACAAATACAAAGTTCTTTGAATTATAAACTTCAGCTTATCATCAACAGCCCTTCAGTTGCTTTACAATTTGAATACAATTAATTTGACTTAGCAAGCTCACTTATTCACTCAAGTGTTTATAATAATATAATTCTTTGTCCAGTGCAGTGCACCGCTAATAATGACGTCATGGTTTATGAGGAGCCTCAAGTATCAAAGATAAACGAGCAAACGTTCGGTGCGGCTCTGACGTCATAAACCGACCAGCGGGCAATAACGCCGTCCGACCCCACCGAGTATAAACCCTTTGATGCGACCGGACAATCACTACAGGATACGTAACAGAAGTTCAACTTCCTATATTACTTACAGAATCAGGCTTACTTTGCGGAAATCCATGAAATTAAATGTAATGCAATGTATTTAGTGTTAATTCAGGATATAGCTCAACCCTGCTGTCCGCAAAAATATGCACATACCTACAAGAAATGCGACACTTAGCCTGCCTTGCAACTAAACGTAATACTCGACACAATTTTCAATTTCATACGTTATATAGCAAAACAAGTTCGAAGCTTCATTGACTTACTCGTATCAGCGCAATCAACGAATGCAAAAATGGTTGATGTCTGGGTATTCGGTTTAAAGAAACTTTGTTCCCACTTCACGTCACTTATTTGAGAACAATACTAAACAACAAGCATTTAAAGGTTACAAAAAGTTCGTCATCAGTATTACAATATAGTAACCTATCCAATGCATTCATTTCTCCAGAAGTGATCGACCCGCAATTATGGGGTGGCTAAGTTGTGTCTTATACACGACGGTAATTTATTTTAGAGCTGTGCTCTGTAACGTTACAGTGTCCTAGAGCAGGGAAACTGTGAGGTCACAGTTAAGGTACTCACCTACCTATTCTGGAGGAGAGAACGGGTTAGAAGAAAAGATGGGAAACAATAACAGAATATAATAAATAATACACAGACTTATTTTAAAAGATGGAATTAAATGGAGCTGGAGCTAGCTACCTAGATCAGAGAAGCTGGGAAATGGAAATTAATAAGAAAATATGATGAAGTGGAGAAAAGCGGCCCTCTCGGCTGTAGCAGTGGCCGAGGAACGTCAGGCTTCAGTCTTCGGAGGAAGGCGGCCCTCTCAGCTGCAGCAGTAATGGCCGAGGGACGCTGATAACAGCAGCCCTCTCGGCTGCAGAAGTGGCCGAGGAACGTGGAGTACGGCAGCCCTCTCGGCTGCAGTAGAGGCCGAGGGACATCAGACTTCGTCTTCCATCAGTAGAAATGGACGGAGGGCGTTAGTACGTCTATAGCTCAAGCAACAGATGAAGAACCACAGGTACGCGCTGTGCGATGATATTATTAATAATGCGACATGAATAAAATATTAGAGGACTTCCTCTTAAAACTTATAAATTTGAAGACTTGTGATACGTTTCAGCTCTGGACGAAGACTGCCGCTTCACAGCCATCTCCAGATAATTGACATTTTACAATTTTTGAATGAAGAAATTTCTAGAACATAGAATAAAAAGAAAAATATAACGAGGTTGATATGAGTTACCTATACGACCTAAAACTAGGCTCCAGCAATGAATTCAAAATAAAAACCTAGGCCTGTCATTACCTGACTTAAGAAAAGTAAACAAACATTCAAGAGTGATAAAAATCTACAGAAAAAATTTAAATAATATGAATTACAAGGCAAAAAGTATGCTAAGACTCTAGGTAATGAGCATGCAGCTACGTGAAAAGCAGGAATGTTACTTTTTCAGGTTAATATTATAAAAATGCAAGTATGAAAACTATGTAAAAATACAATCATTACAGCTTCTTCAAAAGTTAGCATTTTTTTGCCATAGTTAGTTCTCGTTTTAGGTAATACCAGCAAGCTTGCTCGCCGTGTGCTACGTTGACTAACTTGTATAGATTGGGTGAGTTTTAAGTTTGAGTGAACGCTTTTGTTGAGAATATTTCTGATGAAAATACATGTGTAAATTTTAAGTTGTTTTTATTCTGACCGGAGTTTATAGTGTCTAAAATTCACACATAACCACACTGTTTCCCCAGGTAGTGCATTTTCATTAGCAAAACAAAATAAGGGCGTAATATATTTCAGAAGAAGTTTGGCATCCCTGTGCCAAGCTCGTCTATACCCTACACAGTGGGCCTTCTGTTATTGCTATTCCTCAGTAGCAGTGTCGTAGTGTCGTACCATTCCGCTTTACGACCGCACTTCACTGCACTCGAGCTTTGCGTATTCGCGTATTGTCCGGTGATTCCGTTAACCCATTTTCGTCTGTTTTATAAACGTTTGCCCTAGTTTGAGATTATTTTTTCAAAGTGATTGCTGTACAAATATGGACACAATGAACATTGGATCTGGCCGTATGTAAAAGATAATTGCATGCAGTTGTACTGTATGTCGGGCAGCCGTACGGAAACATGCAGCTGTAATTATCGGAGTTGTACGCTTAATTACCGTTATACAAAATTTACGACGGTACCAGTAATTTGTTTCCAAAAACTCGATGTAACAATGTTCTGTGCAGGAAGGCATCAATCGAAATATTGGAAGTTTTAATTTGTTCCAGCAATAAATCCCTGGCGTGTCGTATGAAAAAACACCAGTTTCCAGTTAATGAAAGCGGGGACGTGTCAGTTCATTGGGATGCTCCGTGCACGCACACCTCCTGCGACCTGCCACCGGGGCGAGGCGGGGTCTCGGCGTGCGGGGGACACCCCGAAATGTTGATTTAACTTATTTGAAACACGCCCCGAATTGATTGTGTAAATAAAGGAAATTAATTTGTTTTTGTGCACGAGCGATCCTAATTGTCAATGAGTTTAATTGTGTGTTGGGAACGAAGCTGTTTTTTTTCGTTTGTTACACGTATTGTAATCACACATTATTTAAGCAAAACCAAATATTATAACGGGATTTGTATGACACTGTTCGATAAAAATAGGAATAAAATGTATAAACATATTGCTAATTCTTGTTAGTTCTGATTCGTGACAATGGAATAAAAATAATCAGGTAGATATTTTTAGAATAGAATAGAATAGAATACTCTTTATTATGTACACCATAAAAATTACAGATATAAATGTAAACATTATAAAAGGGGTGACACAATGGGCGGTCTTATCGCTAAAAGCGATCTTTTAAAGACAACCTTTATTATATTTTTATTGTTTATGCTTAAGGTGGAGCGTGCAAAATTCAAATTCTTATTTCATTTTACATTTTTTGCAATTTTTTTTTCAACATAGGTAATGTTAGAGCTACACAGTCAATATTGAAAACTCACGTAGTTCAAAACGCCGCGCACACAATTCATGCTTCGATCACACACCATGCCCTCTTCACGTGGTTCCTTACGAGCCAGTCCACTGACGTGGGCACTAGTACTAAACTGTGTTGGCGCGCCTCCAAGCCACTAGACACCAGCTCGCCGTTAGCTGACTCTCACAACTTGCGGCTTAAGGAGCACCTGTTTGAAAGTAGTGTTGAAAACTTTTAGAATCTCTTACATACTTCCTTTTTCTAACGTTTATCGATTCTGGCTGATATGAATGTGATTTAATTTTAGTGTTTCTAACGAGCTTTCGCTTTGTTATATTTTCATATTTGTTGCTGTATGAAATTTATTCTCAAAAAAAATCCCTATCAAATGACATGTAGTTTTATATACGACAGCCGCACCACAATATTTGTGAGTTTTTCAAATTCAGATTGACTTGCAACATCATTTTTACAGTGAACATTAATCATATTAAATGTGAAGTAGGCATTCAGGCTACGTTGCTAGTTGCGCTCGGTGCCAAGTCTGGGACATCGTTACAAACGACAAATGGAATCTGTTGAGCTCAGCAACTGCTTTAGCATAATGCTAGCGCGGCAGCGGTTTGCTATTCAACATTCAATGTAAAGGGGTCAAGAGTGAACAGAGTCGTTTTAAAAACTGGGTTAAACGACAAATAATAACGCGTAACGCCACCATTTTAGTGACGATGAACAATTAAGTATAATTATAAAATAAATTTTAATATCAAAATAAAATTAATTGTTGGCTTGAAAATGTTAAGCTATGTGTACGCTGAATGTCACAACGAGCTATAAAAGCAATTAGTGACAATGGTTCGTAGGTAATGGCCTATATGGCCAATGCGCGATTTGGCGCCGTGCCAGCGGGCGACAGCGAACGGTACGACACTACGGTACTACCAAAGTGAACAATGAATAGAAGGTACAGTGCTTAGCAATAAATTATAAAATTGCATAGAAATTATTTCAGTTCCTACATAACATCCAGTAAAAATCTATAAGTAATTGATTTTTCTGCAAAAGTGCAAACCAATGAGTATGACTTGGGCTCAGGCAAGAAAACAAGAAATTTAGATAAACTACGTTTACGTATTTACCAGTTTATGGGGTGTTGGAAGTGTTGGTCAATATCTTCCCTTAAATTGATGCATAGGCTTAGGTATAGTCCATAGTTTATTATTATGATATGATGAGCTATCAAGTAGTCGCAATCTATTGTACTTTCGAGTTTGTCTACAAGAATAGGGAGTTATACTTCTGTGTTTGCCTGTTTAGTGACAGTACGCCGTACTCGTCACACGTCGGCGTAGTCACCGGAAAAAATGGCCGGTATTTTTCATTCGTTTCGAATATCAAACATGATACGCCGAATTTTATTAAATATTTCACACTTAACATTTACTGCGTTTCGCTACATAGAAACGTTATTTTATAAATGTTTCAGCGTTGTGAGCATGTTGTCATAGACATTCTGAAAAATGTTACTAGTTGAGAATAAAAATTCGCATCGAATGACGCTGCTATTCCATGCGATTTGATTTTCCGAACGAGTAACACTACTCGTGTACTAGTGTTACTAGATGAGAATAAAAATTCGCATTGAGTCACACTGTTACTCCATGCGAATATTTTTCTCAACCAGTCACACGGTGACACGATTTAGTGTGACTCGTTGCGAACAAAGGTTTTCATTCTAGTCTACCGACCTTAGCACATTATAAATTAGAATTAAATCGAGTTCATATCATAATGCTTCTCCTCTTCCGAGTTCGATTCTGATTTCTAGTTGGTAGGTAGAGTATAAGTAATATTATTATTGTCGATTACTAAGAAGTCATTTCAAAATACCCAATGTTTTTACAGCCCCTTTGAAACTGTATACCGAGAAATATTTTCATTTCCCCGAAAATAATTTCCAAAAATATCTTACTAAGATTAAGAGCCCATAAAAGTTCATGAATATAATAATACGTTCTATCACATTACATCGATTTCCGATGCTCATGTAGGTGCTCGAGGGGCTCGATATTAGCTGAGTACAGATCCGAGCAAAGCGGCTTTACAATGACTGTAATCTTACTTTATTACCCCAAGATAGGTAGGGCTTCATTAATACCAGATAGGGACGAGCCGGCTCCCGGCACGCCACGCGCCACCGAGCTTTGATATGGAACGAACACGGAGGACTAGAAAAGAAACGATCTTAAATAAATGTCATGATCTTAGATAAATGTCATTACGAATGATGTGATAAATCTTATTGATACTTTCGTTTTGTATAGTAATGTAATTTTATAATTCTTGAAAATCTAGATTGGAGATTGGATATCGTACAGTGGGCTGCACATAAGTGACCACATATCCAGTTGAGTATAAGCTGGCCTCTTATTTTGTATTGAAACTCCGTAAGACGACGCTAGGCCACCGGCTATCTGAACGCGCCCCAAAGAGCCATAAGCCGTAAGGCTAATCCGGGGGTACCGCACGATCTCCGGCGAGGCGGCGAGCCTCCTTGCCGGATTGCCGCCATGGGATCTGGAGGCGATAGTCCTCGCGCGCCTGCACGAGTGGCGCGTGGAGGCACTACGCCGGGGGGAAACTCCGCTGCCGCGGCAAATTGTCGCTCAGCGGACAGACTTCCGGCGTGATCTCATGGCGACATGGAGAGAGCGACTGTCGCAACCCCGTGCAGGGCACGCCACTATAGTGGCGGTAGGTCCCCTCTTTGAGGAGTGGCTGGAGAGGCGCCACGGCGCCCTCACCTTCCGCCTGACGCAGGTCCTCACCGGGCATGGTTGTTTCGGGAGGTTCCTGCACCTAATCGGGCGGGAGGAAACGCCCGGGTGTCACCACTGCGAGGATCGACCGGAGGACACGGTGGAGCACACTGTGCAGGTCTGCTCCGCTTGGGCGGAGCAAATCCGTGTCCTCGTAGCGGCAATCGGCGGCGGCAACCTCTCGCGTCCGACCCTGGTTCAATCCATGGTCCGGAGCAAGAGGGAATGGGACGCCGTCACCTCTTTCTGCGAAGCAGTCATGCTAGCGAAGGAGGTGGCGGGACGTGAGAGGGAGAGAGCCTCACGTCTCAGCCACCGCGGGAGACGCACCGGGCGTCGGGGGCCACGTGGTGGCCCCCGGCCACCGTAGGCGCGGGCCTGTGGACGGTGAGCTATGGGCTAGCTCGCCGTCCGTCCGTCTTATGACGACAGGCCGTGTTGACGGCGCGTTCGTGTTCCACGCGCGCATCAAGGAGAGTCAGCAAACAGGGAGGGGTCCGTAAGGACCGACGCCTGCCAGGGTTGCGGGACTGTTCGAAAGAGATACCGCGGCCCTGGAACACAAAGGGCAAAGGAAGGAACATGGATGGGTTTTAGTCAGTAAAAGTCTGACACTCCCTCCTGCTCAGCCCAGAGCGGGAGGGGTTATTTGATGATATGCCATCGGTAAAAAAAAAATAAAAAAAATGGCCACCGGCTAGCTCAAGGTCAAAGTGTTACCACTGACGTAGGATCCGCTGTACCATCCAGTATTCAGTCGGTAGGTGAACGGATGCTCTTTGTTCATTAAAAATTGAAAACCGGAACTGATCCTGGCCGAATACTGCCGAGGTTTCCAATAATCATCTCGTCGAGTTTCGAGCCTATCGGGCGACGTTCGCTAGAATCTCGTTCACACGTGAGTCGCAAACATAATAATAAGGAAATTCAAAGAGCTTTACGAGTGTACTCCTTCAGGTAAAATTGATTTCGTTTACCTTGTGAGAAATAGGTCAAGAGGCGTGTGTCAAAAGAGGAAATCCCGAGAACGCGAAAATGTTTTTTTTTAGAGAATTTTCTGTTAACAAAGTGTACTTGTGATGTGCAAATTCAATATGTAAGAATTGCGTCTAAAATATTCGTCGTTTGACAGTCTGTGGTCGATGTGTACCCATTTAGAGCAACGAAAATTTTGCAAATGCACTTTATTATACAATTTATGACGAGTTCAATAAACCATATCTACGACTCAACTTGTTTCTGTTGCTTATTGCAATATTCAGACAGCTGAGTGTTGTTTTTTTATTTATTTAAGGGGAATTGAAATAAATCCGTCCGATGGGTTTAAAGGAAAATACTTTGCCAAGAGCGGGAATAAAACCCTTTACGGAGTCTGATAATTTTAGCCGACGAGCCAATCCTAGGTCTCACTTCAATCGTCTATAACAAGGAGTCAAATTAGAGCAGTGAATGGACCTCTAATCCTCTTTCAAGACTCCCATTCCGACATTAACGATGTCTGTCGGATTTACTCCTTTATTAAATTCACTGCGAACGGCGAACCATTCCGAAGTGCAAACACAATACGACACTGTGTAACTGGGTGCCAGATTACAAGCCATTGTAGCATTGTCGACGTGGAGCACGACTGTTACAAATGTTGTTTTGGAAAACGTTTTTGCTTGCTATTATGTTGATGTACGCTTTGTGCGACATGATGGGTTGTTTTATTACTTGTTCAGGTGTGTTCTCATTGAAATAACTCCGCCTTGAACGGAATCTGAGTAATTGACATGCTTAGCTAAAGGTTTACATACCTACCAAATGAATATTTCTGGAACCGGCCATTTTCCGCGGTCATATCGATATTGTTGGAACGCAGTTCTGAAAATAAAGATTCAATATTTCTATTAAGTTAATAACGTCCAGCAAGTTTCACCTCGTCTCAGTACATTACCCTTTCACACACCTCTGTGAGAGTGGCATTTAATTTATCTGGGAGCTAATATAAATAAGTAAAGCAGCCTACCAAAATGGTTCCTATTTGGATAAATCCGGGTACATAGCAGTATTGTATCGTTCGTCACGCGCGGCGCATCACTCCGCGTCTCACGTGAGTGGCATTGTGCTCGGGGCCGACTGCGCCCGGCTGCGCTCGGCTCGGCACGTCGTCGCTCGCGTACCCGCGTGACGCAATGGATGCACTGACGGCGGAACATTTTGACTGAAACTTGACAGGAGTCCGAGATGTACTAACAGTGATTTTGTGCCCCTGAGAAAGATAATAAAAGAACGTGATAAGGTCGTCTAAAGTATTTTGTCTAGTTCACGGACATCACTCCTTTTCTTGATAAGGTACATAACATGACATCACGCCTGTAATCCCCGATGGTTCAAGCAGACGTGTACCTAATAGCACACCCACATTTCGACAGGTATCTTTAACTCCCATGCAAAAAGGGGCTAGCCTACTGCCATCAACCAGGCATAATTAAAATACTGAGAAATTCCTAATGGGAAAACCTAGTAACAATTTGCCCAACCCGGTATCGAACCAACGAGGCAGTGAGTAAGTCAGCCAGTTGATAAGGAACCGACCATGGGAACATAATAACGTAATGTATTGATAATCAAGAATTAAGAGATTTTTTGTCTCAACTCATTCATTCATCACGAAAGTCATTTTGCCAAATTAATCTAAGCAACTTCTACTCTGACGAGTTGCAGAACTTATGATCGTACCTTCGGCACACTGAAGAAGTGAAGTGTAAGACTGTTTTTTTCATAATTTTCCCTTTCATCTTCTGTAGAATACCCTGAACAAGTTATATGGCAGATCTGATCGATGCAATGGCAGAGAGTCCGCATTACCAATTACTAACTGCACTACAATTATTTCACAATCCTCCTTAACTAGCATTGTGTATGGTAGAAGCCTGCGTGAGTGAGGCGCTAGGTTAAACGCGTTACTAATGGTAGTTGGGATTTTGACTGATGCTGTCCCGATGGTAACATGTGATATTTTCCGTGAAAACCTCTTGTTAGACTGTTGAGAGCGACTATCCTATTTGTGAAGAGGAAATTAGAACAGAGCAACAGCTTAGGACCTTATAAGTATATGCTGGTGTGAACAAAGGGTAAATACTGAATGATGTTTTGTTTTGTCAACTGTCTACTCGAACACGATCACACTTCGGGTGCCATTCAACTGTGAACACGTGCTGCTGCTTGGCTGCCGTTCAAACACTAAATTGTCGTTATCTCTGAATTATTAAGCACCTGCTTTCAGCTAGATAAAAGAACTTTCTTGCTATCAAAAGTTTCGAAGACAGAATTTTTAAAAGCCCAGTTTATTACTTTTCATCTAGCTCTTCTAAAATTTTAATTAAATCCAAATAGTTTTCTGCTCCAGGATTTTCGAGAGTGGTAATTTCTTTGTGCAATAATAATTGGTTGGTCTGTATCTCGCGACCCACCTTGCAATATTGTGTCGTGAATTGGGGACACAAATTGTTTGCCATCATTAATCACGCGCGTTGCACCCGCAGATTGGGCCACGTTGGTGAAACGCTAGCAGACTGCATTCCTGCTTACCCCCCGCTCAGGCTTTAGTGCTAGCGTGGCAAACTGTTGACTTTTTTTTTAACAATCTATTTCGCAAACATCGTTTTGTTCCGTAAGCCATCACTCGGCACGATTAATCGCCTGCAGCGCTACAACCGCAGATTGGCCGACGTTATGCGCTCAATGTCGGATTGTACTTCTATCCTCTATATTTCAGAAAGCAGGTTCGCACCGATGCGTATTTCTGTTATAGCCAAAGTTTTAGGTTTAGCTGGTTCCTACAATTAATTGTTTGAGCATCGAATGAGAGCCTGCCATGTTCAGTTCAGTGTATTGTGTTTGAAGTTACGTTACACTGAAACTCACTGCAACGCAACCAGTGGCACATAATGTGAAACCACGTTATACCAGAACATAAATACAGATTTTTTTACAACCTACTTAATCGCTAGTTTTTCATTAAATCTCAATTAACCTTTGAGGACACTTCATAAACAAGCAATTTTCTTTGATTGTAATTAACAAAAAACACAAAATGTTTGAAGTAATTACCTCTCTCTAAATTAAAATGAAGTGTTGAGAAGAGTCCCCCCACGCCGGCCGCGCGCCGCCGTCACTCCGCCCCGACCTCATATAATATTACTGGCTCTGTTTAACTTTAAATTGTTTTCGTGGAATCCTAGACGGCCATTGTGCGATATATTAGGATTTTATGTGGAATTTCGGACGTAATGGAATGATAGGTCTAGACCGTCACGCGGCCGGGAGGTATTGGGCAGGCCAAGTATGCGAGAGATTTGATGGTACATTGCTCCACGTTGCGACGAGAGATTTTCGTTTGCTTTTCAATATTTAATATTACGGAAATGAATGCGAATGTTTTGATACGTTTCTTTAAAAGGGTTGCACCTTCGGGAATATGTATGTATTGAAATAATTTTGAATATTGATGTGCTTGAAGTTTCCTTGGTTGCAAAGGTGAGATAATTTTATATGAAATATTAAAAGGTTTACACTCTTTAAGGTATAAATCGCACAAACGTTTAAATTTTTAAATAGTGAATTTGGAATTGTAGATGTGACTGTACAATGTGTTGTCGTTGTATTAATTGTTTTATCACGCTAAGGTTAAATGTAACTCTCACGTCGTAAAACAACAATTCAACTACGTAACAAAAATGTTGTTTATCATATTATGGACTGATTTGCAAATGAAAAGTACAGTCTACTTACTTATAATTCATACCACAGGTATGGATTTTACATACGCGTATTTACTCATAACGTTGTGAGTGAGGTTAATGAGGAACGAGTGACGTTAATGAGGTACCCGCCATTCAATTAATCCTTACCAATTATTTCAGCTGTGTTTTGTTCTACCCGCGACCTATATCAATGAAAGGCCTCTGTCAACATTAAATTATTTCAAATTAATTAAATTCCTCAAGTTAGTTTCCATTAATTACTTTATTCCCATTTACAATATAGTTCAGAATTGTAGAATCAGTCGTGAATAATTTTCACGTTTTCAAACTTGATTGTTGTTCGGAGAGTCGTTTAATGTCTCGATGGCATCACGTTACGACCTTTTTATTACCGTCACTTTGGTGAACATAATACTTACCTTTATCATATATGAAAGTAAGGCAATCTCGCAATGAGATGGGGGATTTTGCGAGCATACCTACCATACCATTCTCCTTACAGTTTAAATCAACCCAAACTCAAGTCTATGGGGAGCTCTTACCTCGTCTTATTTTCCTTTAACATTTTCAATATGCGTGAAAACGATCTATTAATTCTGTTTATATTTTCTTGCTTATGTCAAACTAGCTTAAGCCGCGACTTCGTCCGCGACCTAAGACGAAAGGTACCCGATATCTTTTCGAAAAGGACAAACAGAGTTAGGTTTTAATGCATCATATTAAAATGGATAAACCATAGTACACGTGGGATTTCCGTCGACTTATAAACTTCCATTTATAACGTCAGGACAAAATCTAAATTATAATAGGGATTTACAAGGGGTCCGGTGTCCCGGCAGCGGCAGTGGCGGCAGTACATCGCGGGACGAAGATTAATGGTTGCTGTGACACTGACGACTAGTGAGGACGCGCCGCTTGCCGCTGTATCGATGAACGGGATGGGAAGATTCGTCTTTGTTTTGTTTGGAAGTTATAATATAGCTGCAGAGTAACAGTTTTGGATAGTAGTAGATTAATTTATTTTGACCTATCAATACAAATCTGAAATTATCAGCATGCCTATAGCAAGGTCGTGACTCCTGATCAATGATCATGACTTTTATGTGTGAAAATTGTCCAGTGGGACATCAAATAAATCGGTATTATATCAAATATTCCGCGGAATTTAAATCAACAGTATTGTAATAACTCTACTTATCGTGAGGCAGTCCGAATGATTTTATGACATCGTTTTAAAACGAGTACATTTTATCAGAAATGGCACGATTTCCCAATTTATGTGAGTTTCAGTTTGTTAGACTCGAGAGCTTTCACTACGGTAAAATTCATCCTCTTACAAAATTCATATTTGAACTAAAAATTCGGACCAATTCTGAACAAAAAATAGTTTTGTTATTAAAACAAATATTTAAGCCAAGCTGACGTGATGGCGCATCCCTGGCATTTGGGAACATTCTCTGCTGTACGCCGGAGAGTAATGGACACTAAAAGTAATTGCTCTGGAATTTTATACTCTACTTTGATCGGAATAAAAGTGAATATGAAAAAATTAACCTGTTTGCAGGATTCCGATCCATTGTGAGACTTATCTAGGATGATTGTGCAGTTAGATATTGATTCCACAATGTGACACGACGAACAGTTTTATGAAATGAACTTGAAGCAAACAATAAGATTAATATAATCCAATAATAAAATAATATCAGCCTACTACTGTCCCATTAATGAGAGACGGAACAGAGTAGGCAGTGAGTTTAGTTTACTTACCTCAATAAGCCTGTAAAAATATTTATATCATATTACGCAAAACAAACAACGAAAGAATAATGCTTATCGTTCTCAACTTGAAACTTGTATTTCTTGTTGAAGGACTTCCTACAACACATCAACACACTGATACAGCGAACTCGGAGCCTTCCAAACTTGTACTGTACTAAATTCAGCCAGCCCTTTCTTAGCGGAATTATGACGTAATCAAATCACGGGCGGCGAGATTACACGACCGTGTTTATAATTTTAATTAGTTTGGGAAGTTCCCTGAGCTCGGCGAGTCGCGCGGCAACTGGTGACGTCATCTTGACACCGTCTATCTTGATCCAGTGCTTGACTTGGAGGAGTTAGTGTTCATTACGTGATAATATTGTTTAGTGTTGTGGTCTGGTAGTGAAGTGTTACTTATTGCCTGATTAGTTTTGAGTGAAATAGTTTGAGAGGAGAGTGCTTGAAATAGTTATTGATTATGAGATGATTGATGATTATTATTGATGCAGATGGATTCCAATACGATATGGCTTGAAATTGGTGTGAGGAAAAGTATAGAAGTAGAACAAGTCATGCTGCGACGACCTCCAATAAATTGGGTTAAGGGCAGAATAATGATGATTTCAAGTCAAATGTTCTGTTGCCCTGAAATTCTAAATCATAATTATTCGTATCCGAAAATAGATATTGACAAACATTGAAGGTTTAATTGGAAATCAGTGAGTGTGGAACATGGAGCAACAAAGGTCGCGTCTGGCAGATTGTCGACTAAATAAATTAAAGGTTTCAGTCGCGGCCGAGGTTTACAATTAACGACTGGTCTCGGGTCGAAGTGGTGTCAAGGCTGCTTTTGCAATGAAATACAAATAGTGGAATTGATGCCAGCCCCGTAAGCATAAGCCTCGAGTGTGGGATGGTAGATGTTACGTATGTCTTTGATTTTCTGTTCGAAGACATGCTGATTCTTTCACCGTTCATAGAGCATTGGTTCAGTGCCAATGTGAGTTCGACCTATACAACAAAAATAATTTGGGACACGAAACAATGTTCAAACTAAACATCAGGTGTGGAAATGTCTATCGCACCAACTTAAAAGAACCTCCCCATGACAACACAACAAATCCATTGGTGAATTGAACAACCAAAACAATTATTTAGTAGTTCAAACATAATATTTTGATCCATCAACGTGTTTTGTCGCTTGAAAGTAATAAAAATAAATAATATAATACTTCAAGCGACAAAATGAAATTAAACACGTGTCAAAATATTCGTGCTCGTGTGAACGCGCCTTAGGTTAGGACTTGTAATTTTATTTCTCTTTTAGGTGGGTATTATCAATTTCATATGAAGCACGTACGTGTATCATTTTATTTGACCTTCAGAATTGTTCACAGCTAAATACAACATCGGCACCTTTAATTTTCATGTGCTTGGTTTCCCACATAAAATTTACTCGTACATATCTAGAGATAATTTTACAAGAAAAAGATGCTCGATGTCCCTTCAACATTCTTTGAAAATTACTGTACTTTAATGTGTCGATGATACAGTTCACAAGCAATTTTTTCATTGTGAAAAATTTGAAAACCATAGCTTTTACAAACAGCTATAAAAAGCCCATTCAAGTAAAAGAAAACACAATAGAATATGTCGACAGCTACATCTACGTAGGCAAACAAGTATCATTTAATAAAACAAACAACCAAGACAAAGTTGAAAGAAGAGCAAATATAACATGGAAGAAATTTTGGTCACTCAAGGAAATCTTAGAAGGTAAGGACTACTCGAAAAACATGAAGAAAATCATAATAGGTACCTGTATACTGCCCTGCCTGCTGTACGGGTGCCAATCTTGGATATTCACGACAAGAGTCAAACAAAAGATTGAAACAACACAAAGAGCAACGGAGACAAGTATAATGAACATAAGAAAAATACACAAAATCAGAAGCGAAGTTATTAGAAAAAAAATCAAGGTAACTGATTACCCTTACGCAAGCCCTAAAACTGAAAAGGCAATGGGCTGGCCACGTAGCACGATACAAAGACGGTAGGTGGACACCTAAAACTACGGAGTGGAAAGGGCCAGATGGTAAAAGAAGAGTAGGCAGACCGAAGAGAAGGTGGGCTGACGACATAATAGATACAGCAGGAAACGATTGGCAGAATATTGCAAATGACTGGGACAAATGGAAGAAACTGGAGGAGGCCTTCACCCGTGGAGGGGCCCATATCCCAAAGACCATAATAAGTTAGATTAAGAAAACTAAAACTATTAACAAAGAAACAACATATTAGGGATAATGGGAAATAAAGACTTATTTATTTATTTTATAACTTTTACAAGAATTAAATTAAATCAGGAATTTTCATCCCAAATTTCAACAATTATTGGAAATGCTAAACGTTCATAAATAAAAAAACGACACGCAAAAATTCTGAAACCTCCATAGAATTATTAAGGAATAATTGGATTTTTGATGTGGCCCCGTATTGTATGGCTCGGGGACAGCGGGGCTGCGGGGGTCACGGCGCAAAGAGATTACGACTCACAACGATGTGCTTACCCGTTCCACGTAAAGGTCAAAGGAAGCTATTTAATTTGTGCAAAAGAGGCGAGTGTGTCTGGATGTCCTATATGTTCGCTCCACTGGGGGACTGACTTGTTCCCGGAAAGTGTATTGCAGTCACTTGAAAGAGAAAATTGCGATTGTGCATTATTTGGCGTAAAAGCACATGAAAGTAAAGTGGTTTAAAGTCAGAGAGGATGTAAGTTCCTGAACTGCCCATGTGTGTTGAAACTTTGTATTGTCTTTATAATGTCGAGTTGCCAACTCTTTGCAGATGGATGAAACAACACTGTTATGGATGAATTTTTCATTTTAAATAGTTTTCTCCATGCTTCCGCTTTGAAGCCAGCGGAGGGCAGACATAATCTACCATTGAATATATAAACAAACAATAAACAATATTTATTTGTTCAAGACTTAAACCTATTTACAGTTATTGTACCTTAATTAGACTAACTTAGTGGCAAGATACAAGACAAGTGCAACTGGGCTTAAACTAGGAGGACTCCTGTGCTATAAGCACCAGTTACTTCCGTCACCAACATGTTCGAGCTGCTTAATTACAAGTGTGGTGCGGTGCAAAGGTAAGTATAACAATATTATTAATTTGTTTATTACTATCGTGCGTGTGTGTAAGAATATATTGTGTGAGTGAGCGTCAGAGTGTAGTGTGGGTGTGTATGTGTGTGCGAGTATGCGGGGGTGTGTATATGTGTGTGTGTGTTATTGTGTTTGCGTATATGGGGCGTTAAATGGCTTTTATTTTACATTTTTTTAATAAATTTTCAGTATCAACATAATTTTGAGAGAGAAGGAAGTTATCTATGGTAAGTTTTAGCTTTTTTATCGGTAAGTTATGTAACTGTATATTTTTACTTATTTTATTATAAAGGTATGGACCCACGTAGCACGGTTGTCTCCTGAAGAAGTCTGTTTTACACGGTTTTAGGTCAAAAACTAGGTCTTTTCTTCGTTTGTTTTTTATCCTTTCCGGATCGTACGTTGAACCTTTATGGCTTAAAAGCAGAACCCTTCTGATATAAAGTTGTCGAACCGTTAAAACCATACAATCCTTATATAGTTGCTCCGTTGGATACTGGAAGTTCTTTTTGTGTATTACTTTGAGAACTGCTCGCTGGGCTCTTTCTAGGGTTAGTAAATGAGTTTTGTGTGTACTCCCCCAGATAGAGATACAGTATTCCAGTACTGACTGGCACAGGGATAGATAGATTGTCTTCAACAGGTTCGGGTCGCACACCCTGCGTAACTTCTTAAAAACTGCTATTAACGTTCTAACCCTAGAGCTTAGTGTTTTTACGTGGTGGTGAAAGTTTAGCTGGTCGTCCACTTGTATTCCGAGATATTTAATACAGTTTGTTTTTTCAATAGGGAGACACCTACATTCGCTGATATTATTTAGGTTACAGGTGTGTGCTCGGACTTCAATCAATTCTTTAGCAGATGGTGGAGCCTTCTTTATCGAGAACATGAGGTATTTAGTTTTTTCTACGTTAAGGGTAAGTAAGTTTAAGTTAAGGTATCCAAGAACTGTTCTTAGCCCGGCGTTTGTAAGAGCGGCAACCTCTGACCATGTATTTCCATGGAAAAGGATTGCCGTGTCGTCTGCATAAGTTATTATTTGACCATTTTGTAGATTTAAATTACATATTTCATTTATATAGATGAGAAATAAACTTGGTCCGAGCACACTACCCTGTGGTACACCAAAATCTATATTTGCTCTATCACTTATGTGCTTGTCAATCTTTACTATCTGAGTTCTATTAGTAAGATAGTCCGTAAGTAATTTAAGAGGGGTTCCTCGAATGCCTATTTTCTCCATCTTCTCCACCAGCCTAGGGACAGAGACGGTGTCAAAAGCTTTTGCTAGGTCCAGAAAGACTCCTATGCATTTATTTTTGTTGTCTAGTTTACCTGCAATATGTTCTGTTAGTTTTATTATCGCGTCCTCTGTGGATTTCCCTGATACGAAGCCATATTGGTTTGAAGAAATTAATTTATTTTTATTTAGATAATTTATTAGTCTGCTATTAATAAGTTTTTCAAGTATTTTGGAAAGTATTGGGAGCACAGAGATTGGCCTGTAGTTGCTGACACCGGCCCTGTCACCAGACTTGTAGATAGGATGGACTACAGAGAGTTTAAATAGTGTGGGGAATATTCCCGAGGTAAAGCATAAGTTGGCAATATGAACAATAGCAGGGACCAGAACATCTCTAGCTAATTTAATTATCTTGACAGGTATATTGTCCCAGCCTCTAGCGCAGTCTTCTCTTAGGTTTAAAATAATTTGCTCTACTTCCTGCTCATCTGTTTCAAGCAAAACGAATGAGTTACACACTTGTGGGTCATTTCTGTTTGTTGGGATGTTAGGGGCGTTTATCTTGCTTGCTAGGGTTTCACCTACTTTAACAAAATAGTTGTTTACACTGTTTACTGCTTTCTCCGGGGTATCTTCTAGTTTGAGTAAGTCTAAGTTAGGTTCACGTGTTGAATTTAGGTTTGCGATTTCTTTGACTAGCTTCCAGGTTTCTTTTGGGTTTTTTGTATGTTTCCTTAATTCTGATTTTTCTTGTGTGTCTCTAACTTTGTTTAGAATGTCGTTGCAATGGTTACGGTATCTTAAGTAGGTAGTTTTTAGGATGTTATTATTAGGGTACTTTTTATGGTCCATATGTAGTTTGTCCCTATGCCTTATACATCGAAGTAAGCCTGGTGTAATCCAGGGCTTAAATACTCTCTTACGGTGAGGAACTTCGGTGGTTGTTGTGTTCGCTTTGATTGCGTTGTTTATTATGTCTACAAGAAGTTTGACCGCAGAGTTAACGTTGTGTATTGTGTAGAATATAGTACTATTTGAAAGCTGGTGTCTTATTTGGTCTGTTACTTTAACATAATTTATCCTTTCCTGAATTTTATTTAAAACTTTACGGGTAAGGCGTGATTCCAGTGTTAGACATACAGGAAAGTGATCAGTAACAGATGATTTTATTATTACAATATTTGAAATACATTCGGTTTTTATATTTATATGGTCTAAGCAGGCTCTGTCTCGCGTAGGAAGGCTGTGTCCCGGCAAAAGACCATGCGTGGCAAGCATATTGAGATACGCGTGCGAACGTGCATCCATATTGTCAGGGTTGATATTCAGGTTTATGTCCCCAGTTAAAATTATGGTACTAAATGTCGATAGAGTCCTTAAGAGATCATCACATGAGCCAAGGAAACAATCGACATTTTGAATTGAGGGAGATCTATATATTGCTATTATGGCTACTTTAGTTCCGAGTTTTATGACTACGCAGTTCGCACCCGTAAATTGAGGTTCGTATACTTCATGCATCAGTGTTGAATGCATGTAGGTTACGACACCCTCGTTTTGCGTCGCACAGTTCTTAGTCGCATAGCTGGTGTAGTCACGCAGGGGTGGTGGTAGGAGGTTCTTGTTCGACCAACACTGTGTCATAATAATTATGTCGAATTCCGAACCGATATTTGCAAGAAAAACCTCGAACTGTGACATATTTCGACCTATACTTCGAATGTTTTGTGTGATCATAGTTAAGTTTTTATCTGATTTATTTATATATCGAGCGGCACTGCTTGTTTCGCACATTATGGAGTTGGACACTCTGTAGTTATCTAGTTCGGTATTTATTTGCTGTGTACAAGTCACTTTTGTGCGGTTATAATAATTAAAGTTTGATTAATTAGTGCTAATAAATATAATACAAGGTTAAGTAACACCAGGTTAAATATTATTTCTAGAAATTCTAGAGTACTTTTATGATGTAAACCAACTTTCCTATAGTTATGCATAACATCCATGCGTCGGAGATTGTGCGGGCCAGGGATTTTTAGAATATGTATGTTTGGAATTGTTTGTCTGTTTTGTGATTTGTATGTGGGTAGTTGTAATAATTGTGTATATGTGATGTTTATTATAATGTAATTAATGTTACTTTTTGGTTGGTGCAATTTGTATAAGAAGTTTGAATTATGATGAGATTGTGTATTTGTGTGGTTTGTTATGTTTATCTTTTTTACAGCTGTTGTAATATTGAGACACGAAACAGATAAACAGTTGTTTAAATCTACACTTAGGATAGTTTTATACAGTATAGAATAAAGAAAATAAGGAGAATAAAGAAACTCATTGACAGTAGAAAATGTTTTACACACCTTACATAAAGGAAGAAGATGCCATCCAATATACAGTCATTGAGTTTTTTTCAGAGAGGCCAGTTGCTCAGCTGATTTTATTTGTATTTGCTTACTACCTACTGCCTTTCTTAAATAGATTTTACCATTGGTTGCCCAACAGAATTCATATTCGTTTGACTTCGCAAAGTCTCTTGTTAGAAAATGCAACCTCCTGGATTTAGGTGTTAAGTTGTCTGAAACATAAATTGGCAGTGGGTCATTGATGAATCCCAAGCATTTGGTATTTAGTTGATTTTGCTTGTTTGATGTGTTGTATTTCCTCACGGCTGTTATTAATTTTGATTTAAGCAGGGGAGATGTCATTTCAGCTATGACTATGTTTGACCCTTTAATTGGAAGGCGATAGATGTCTCGTACATCTGACTGCGACATACTCACGTTTACAGTATGAGCCATCTTAAGTATCATAGCAGCGATGCTATCCTTGTTTTCGTCCGTGGTTTTCGGTAGATTTTTAATTTCCAGCTTTGAAAGTCTAGATATGCGCTGTAGCTCGTCTATGGATATCTAAAAGCAATATCGGCCACAGTGAAGTGCCTAAACGCTCGCCCACCTGACGTATAAATCGGCTATTAATATTTTTACAGGTTGCTTTACCCACAGTTTGGTAAAGGGCGGACAGGACACATAGCCAGCGGAGGCTATAGTGCGTACTGTGCGTAGTGCAGGATTAAACGCGTAATATTTAGCCGCAGCCTATGGCCGACTGTCCGTAGCCCGCGGTTGTAATTACAGCGAGCACCAATTACGACACACTACTCAATTTCTATCACTACGTGCGGTAAGGGATTGTAGCGTGGGCCAACGAGCAGGCGAGAGCGATAAATGACCCTAATTATACAAATGACGGTCTTAATAGTAAAAGTTCCTGCTTCAACTTTTAGGACGTAATAAATTCTTTCCTAAGCATTGAAGAAAGGTGGAGTAGAAAATCTCGTTTCATATTTACAGATTTCGTCGCAACTTTTGAACACTAAAATGTTGAGTACTTACGCGTCTGGGTGTTTACTTTACCTTATCTATGACGCGCTATAAAACAGACAATCTATAATTTCTTTTCTTTTAAGCAGCTTCTGAGTTTAAGAGTAGGTATATTAATATTAATTAAGGCTAACCTTTTTAACCCTTTATTATTCATATTAGACGCAAAACTTTTCTTTTCATCCTGAGTTTATCTATACCAATATTATAAAGAGGTAAAAGTTTGTAAGTTTGTATGTAGGGGGTAAACTCTGGATCTACTGAACCGATTTTGAAAATTCTTTCACTAATAGGAAGCTACACTCACGAGCAAAAGTATGGAATCACTTACTTGGAATTGATTCCGCGCGATCTTCGAGTACTTAATAACTAGTTATGAATAATAAAAATGGTACAATTTTAAAGGTTGACTGTTGACTTTAAATTGATACCAAATTCATTCCAATCACGCCATTATTTAAGAAACCATACCGGATTACGTGAAGAAGAAAGGACAAAGATATGTTTCAATTGTTTTGATACGCCACGAGTTGCGCCCTGTTGACCCCCTATAAAAGAACGTGTTATCGGATTTTTTTATCAGTCGGCTTTCACACTTTGACCGGTACACATATCCGCTACTTTTGACCCTCGAACTTGGACGACAATGGATACTACACCTACAGAAACAGCACACATCGTCGCCCTATTGCAAGAAGGACTCAGCCAGCGGGCTGTCGCACGTCAGCTCCACATAAGCCAGTCCTGTGTTTCGAAAGTTTATAAACGCTTTCGGGAGACTAGTGGCTTTATCCCGAGACCAAGATCTGGACGGCGCCGGTGCACTTCGGAGAGGGATGACCATTTTATCGTGCAACCTCTCTCCGAAATCGACATTTGTCTGGTGTCGACGTCCAACAGGAGCTCAGAAATGTTCGTGGGGTAGCTGCCAGTAAGTGGACAGTTCGTCGAAGACTTAAGCAGGCTAATTTGACTCCAAAAAGGCCTGCTACGGGCCCGAAACTGACGGCAGGTCACCGAAAAGCACGCTTTCAATTTGCTCGCTCCCATCTTGATTGGGAGGTTGAGCATTGGAGGCGAGGCCTATTCTCCGACGAATGCAGAATGTGTTTGCACGGCAGCTTCCGAAGGGGTTTCTAGTAATTTTGTCTTCTTTTATAGGGGCAGCAGGATTGATAAAACACTTTAATATTTTAATTACTTTAATTCAACATCTTTTAATGAAGCCATTTTTACAGAACACAGATTCAAACATTTTGTTACTATAAAAAACACAGGTGGCGCTTCATGAAAGTCGCGTTCATTTAGCATTATTCTAACACTCCCCCTCAATTACAAAATTTTTGGTAAAATATTGTAATTGGAATCAATTTACAAAATAAATTTTAAATTTAAAAAGTTACTCCCCCTTAAGTTAAATCCCCCTTAAAATAGTATGAACTCAAAAATGTTACTTATTTACTAACTTATATAATTACTAATGTAGGTACTAAAATATCTCCCCCTCAACATTGACTTTAGATGGACAGTTCAATGTTGTTCCAATTACATAATAACTAACTCAAATATGTAACTACTTTTACATTTATATAGCTTCAATTAACAGTATTCTTCACAGTTACAAAAAAAATACTAATACAGTTTCTTACATAACATTAAGTTTCTCACAAAAATACATATGTTTAGTATTACATAGTGCCTTTGTTAGTGCATCTGCCACATTATTGTTTGTTGGTACATAACAGAGTTTAATGACATTATTTCTAATTGCATCTTTTATGTAATGATATTTTATGTCAATGTGTTTGGTGCGTTTGCTATTTTCATTGCATTGTATCATATTAATTGCACTCTGATTATCTATATTTAGGTATGTCTCTATATTATATTTGTTAAAATCTGCTGATATACCTTTTATATAAATAATATCACTCACGGCCTGTGCCCCCGCCACATATTCAGCTTCAGCTGTTGAAAGTGCTACTGTTGTCTGTTTCTTCGTGTACCATGAGACTAGGTTGTTGCAATAAAATATAACACACCCACTTGTGCTTTTTCGATCTCTTCTGTCACCAGCCCAATCTGCATCTGAGTATGCTGTTATTTGACACATCTCTGACTGTGTGTACACCAGTCCCTTGTTAATAGTGCCTTTTAGATAGCGCAGGATCCTCTTACCAGCTTTCCATAGTTCCATAGTGGGCTTGTCTACAAATCTACTCAAAAATGTTACAGCAAATGTTATGTCCGGTCTACTGGTCAGTGAAATGTATAAAAGTGATCCAATTAATTCTCTAAATGGTACCTGAATTACTTCTTGGGTACTATTTTCTTCTGTGTTAAAATTCATCTCCATTGGTGTATCTATTGGTCTACAATCTTGCATATTGAATTTGTTTAAAATTTTCTTGATGAGGTCTTTTTGCTTTATCTCCAATCTATCATCTTTGTGTGTAATTTGCATTCCTAGATATTCTTTGACTTCACCTAACAATTTTGTCTGAAATTCTTTCTTTAACATAGAAATTATCGTTTTATCATTTCCAACTGTTAAAATATCATCCACAAATACTAGTAACCATGTTTTGTCTTTCATATATAAACAAACATCATGTTGTGATTGTTGAAATCCTTGCTTCATCATGAAATCATGGAATTTGTTATTCCAACATTTTGGTGACTCTCTAAGACCATAAAGTGCTTTCTTCAGTTTTAGAACTTTTCCTTGAGGAATCTCGATACCTTGTGGGCATTTTATGTAAACATCAATATCTAAATCTCCATTTAGGAATGCTGTTGGCACATCCATTTGATGTACTTTCAATTCTTATTGAACTGCATGGCTTAGTAATAATCTTACGGTAGACATTCTAGCTACTGGTGAATAACAATTATAGGTACTTTCCTCTTGAAAACCCTTTGCTACAAGTCTTGCTTTCTTTATATTGTTTTGTTTTGTTGTAAAAATCCATCTAGTATCAATTGCTTTCTTATTTTCTGGTAAGTTACTTATTTCCCATGTTCCCAATTTTTCATGTGCACGTATTTCTTTCATTATCGGTTCTTTCCATTCATTTCCTCTCTCTATGGCTTGATTATAATTTTGTGGATCTCCTGTGTACAAGCAATATGCTGTATAAATCTCATAGTCATCAAATCTTCTTGGCATGTTTACCTGACGTCCAGTCCTTGTTGTTATAGCCGGTTCCTGAATACTCGTTGTATCTTGTTCTTCTCTTGATATATTTCCACTCACTCTCTGTCTTTGTTCATTCTCATCTTTATTCTCTTCTTCATATTCTTCATAATAGGTACCACCCATCTCATGCTCTGGTTTCTGTAATATTTCTCTGTAAACAACATCATTTTCATCAAATCTTACGTCTCTCGAGTTTATTATCTCATTTTTTACAGGATCCCATAGTTTATATCCAGTTGCTGTGTATCCAACCATTCTTGTTTCAATTGCTCTTTTCTCAAATTTATCTCCATGTGGTAATGTAACTGCCCATGCCTTTGATCCAAATATTCTCATTTTATTTAATTTTATGTCACCATACATGATTTCAGCAGGTACTTGATAGTTGATTGCTGAAGAAGGACATCTGTTCAGCTGGTATGCTGCACAAGTAACAGCTTCTCCCCATAGGTTTTTTGGTAAGTTAGATTCTATCAACAATGTACGCGCTCGGTCTTTTAAAGTCCTGTTCATTCGTTCTGCGACTCCATTGGACTGAGGAGAGTATGGCTGAGTATATTGCATATTTATACCTTTGTTGTCACAAAATGCTGCTATCTTTTGGTTCTTAAATTCTCCTCCATTATCAGTTCTGATATTTTTTATTTTTATTTCATAGGTTGTCTCCATTAGTTGAATGTATTTTATCAAATTATTGGTAGCTTCACTTTTGTTTCTTAGCAAATATACAACACATAAGTGTGAAAAATCATCTACTATCACCTGAAAATATCGTTCTCCTCTGATAGACTCATTTTGTGTTGGTCCAGATATGTCAGTGTGTATGAGCTCTCCTATTTGTCTTGATCTTGGTCTGTCTACTGAAGGAAATGGTAATCTCGTAGCTTTACCTTGCATACATGCTCCACATTTTGTTTGATTTGGTGTGGGAAGGTTCATTTGTCTGATTCCTCTGTGATTTAGATGTCCCAATCGTCTGTGCCATAGATTTTCAGTAGACATGTTACACTGTTCATATAACGGGCTAATCTGTAATTTTAGAGTAAAAAGTTTAGCATTACCGTTCCCTTGAAGTGTCGTGGTAAATGAAAGACATCCGCTCTGGATAACGTCTCGCTTTATTCTCTCTTCACATAGGTCCAGCGTACATGATGTTAGTATATTGCTTACTTGGCTAATCCTAAATAAGGTATGGTTACACACACTTACATAATAATACTAACGATACTTAATTACATACACTACACCACCGGGGGTAAAAGAAAAAAAAAAATTAAAGAGCTCTCGATTTTTTTTATACACTAGGTTATTACAACAACAAACAAAATAAAAATAAGAGTATATAAGTACTATTAACTACGAAACAATTTAGTCCTATCCTTATGAATCAATTCAATTTTGTTTTGTTTTAGAATTTTGACATTAGGGCCCATATCCTCTAACACAATAAAAGGGCCTTCAAAAATATTATCCAATTTTTTTTTCCGTTCACTTTTGACTAAAATTAAATCTTCTTTACTGTAAGTAACAGGATTACATTTCTTATCATAAGCTAATTTTCTAGTTTTCTTACTATTCTCTAAATTATGTTTAGCGTCTTTTAGCGCTACCTGTAGCCTATATCTTAAATCTAAGGAGTAGTCATTTGGGTTATATAATGGTCCTATTCTATTACAGTTCTTAATATTATTAGGAATATTACACGGCCTGCCGAAAATGAGTTCGAAGGGCGTGTACTTCGTCTCTGAGTGGACGGTATTATTATAACTGAAACACCAAAACGGTATCCAGTGTGACCAGTCATAGCCGTTGTTGCCTGAATAAGTCCTTAGAAACGCGCCTAAGTGCTTATGCGCATTTTCGAGAGAACCGATTGATTGATGGTGGTATGCTGTGGACATTAATTTTTCTATTTTTAATAATTTGCAAACTTCAACCATAGTGCTTGAAATAAACTCTGAACCTCTATCAGTAGCTATAACTTTTGGTATACCGAAACGTAAAACGAAATTTTGTATAATTGATCTTGCCACAGTTACGGACTCTTTATTTGTTATAGGGTAAGCTTCAATAAATTTAGTTAGTTCACATTGAATCGTTACAAGGTAACAGTTTCCATTCTCGTCTTTATCTAAAGGACCTACCAAGTCTAAAAATATTTTTTCAAAACCTGACGACGCAGTGGTTGTGATCGTCATCGGCTGTTTTGTGTACCTACTATATTTAGTCTTCTGACATGTAGAACACTTTTTTACAAAATCAAGAACATCTTTATCGATACCTGGCCAGAAATATCGTCTCTTGATGTTGTTCGTCATCCTGCGGACACCAGCATGCCCACTGGTAGGCAGTAAATGAAAGTCATTTAAAATGTATTGTTTTGCATTTTCATTATCTATTCTTTCTATTCCTCTTAGTATGCATAGTTTCGGACCGGTCCAGTCTTGTAATGTTTGTATTTCACTACATAAACCTTTTATAAATTCTTCATTTTCAGTATTTTTAACTATGCATACTTCTTTTGCTTTTATATTTTTGCTAAACTTCTCTAACTTAGTCACAAATTCGGCTCGCGAGAAATGTGTCCTATAGTTGAGGTTTACACATAACAACATTTTACTAGGGATGTAAGCGAGACACTCGTCTTCGGCACTTATCAAATTACCTCTTCTAAATTTATCCACTTTATCTTTCTCTAGCAAAATCATCTCCACGACATCACTCGGCTTCCTCAGTAACTCCACGACCCTAGGCTGATCAGACCCTTCGTCGGTGGGTTTACTAATTGGCGGTGATTCATTCTTACTCTTCTCATCCATTCTCCTTTTTTGTGCTCTAGTCATAACATTAATTTCCGAAATTTTCTCATTCATACTCTTTAATTCACTGGAAGTCACAATTACTCTGGATAATGCATCCGCGACTACATTATCCCTCCCTTGCACATACAAAATTCTAAAATCGTACTCCTCAAGAACTAAACGAAACTTCAACAGCCTGCTAGAGGGATCTTTCATGCCAAACAAATAAATTAGTGGTTTATGATCTGTCATTATAGTAAAATGCCTACCGAATAGATACGGCCTAAAGTACTTGACTGCCCAGACTATAGCAGTAAGTTCTTTTTGTATGGTAGGGTAGTTTAGTTCTGCCTTATTTAATGGTCTGCTTGTATATGCTACGGGTCTAAGGTCAGTGTTACACAAAACTGCACCAATAGCTACACCTGATGCGTCGGTCTGTAAAATAAATTCGTTAGATTCTGAAAAATCTGGGTACTGAAGTATGGGTGGGCTAACTAACTTTTGTTTTAAGATTTCGAAAGAGTGTTGACATTCCGCTGTCCAATTAAAACTTACATTCTTTCTGCACAACCGATTTAAAGGTAATGTTAGCTCAGCAAACGATGGTACAAATTTACGATAGTAATTGCAGAAAGCTACAAATCGTTTCACTTCATCTACATTTTTGGGTACAGGGTAATTTTGTAAAACAATTGTTTTTTCTGGATCTGGTAATACTCCATCAGCAGAAACTAAATGTCCAAGATACAATATTTCCTTTTTTAAAAATTGGCATTTGTCCGGATTCAGTTTTAAGTTTACTTTTCTTAACCTTTCGAGTACATCTATCAAATTTTTATTATGTGAATTTAGATTTCGTCCAAAAATAATTAAATCATCGAGATAAATAAAACATTTGTCATACGTTAGACCAGACATAGCTATTGACATTACTCTACTGAAATTACTACACGAAGTTTTAAGTCCCATAGGAAGACGTTTTAATTGATACTGACCGGAGCTAGTGGAAAAAGCTGTATATTTACGACTTTCAGGGCTTAAACTAACTTGATAATAACCTTGATTTAAGTCCAAATGAGTGAAATACATTGATCCTGAAAGTGAGTCTAAGATGTCGGTGATGTTTGGTAATGGAAACTTATCGTCGACTACTACATCATTAAGTTTTCTGTAGTCCACTACCAAACGCCACTTTTTGCTGCCTTCAGACTTTTTGGGAACGAGTAACACAGGACTGTTCCACTCGCTTGAGGACTCTTCTATTATATCGTCCCTCAACATTTGTTTAATTTGTCTATCAATCTCTGGCTTCAACGATTGTGGTAGTCTGTAAGGTTTAACGTAGGTAGGACTAACGTTAGGTTTTAGTGTTATGGATTGTTCGTAAACGTTGGTGGTGGCTAGCTTATCTCCTGGCAGGAAAAACACATCTGAATATTTTGTACAAATTGTTTCGAGAGAAATTTTTTCTTCAGAATTAAGATGATTTAATTTTAACAACGAAAGTAAAGTTTCGGCCCTATTAGCATTGGCATTAATCTTATCAAAAGAAAAAATATTATATTCGCTTAAAAATGTAACTTCCGGATTAAAATTTTCTAATCTTACTTCTGTATCTCTTATATTAAGTATTTTGATCGGTATCCTACGATTTTTAGGTCTAACTATAGCACCTGCTAAAAAAATATCTTTTTCTATCTCTCTCGAGCAAACAACACAATCCTCTTCCGCATCTATGCTTAATTCTACGAAATGGGTCGATTCACTTCGGGCTGGTAATACAAGACAATTATTTTTTGTAAACGTTAAATCAAGTCTAGGCGAGATAGGTAAATAAATTAGCTTACCCGCATTATTAACAGCTAACACGTTGGTGGCTAAATCGATATTGCAGCCATAAGTCGATAGAAAATCCAAGCCTAAAATACCTGTTGCCTGGATGGGTAAATTTTGAAAAACGTGAAATTTATGAGTAAACGTGTCATTATTTTCTGTAACAAGTTTCAATGTTACGTTTCCCAAAGAGTTGATCTGCCCTCCTATGCCGTTTATAGTAGTGCTGTTATAACATATATGCATCGAATCGGGTAGTTCATTTTTCTTAATAATAGATATTGACGCACCCGTATCTACTAAAAAATAATATTTTCTGTTATTACAATAAAATGACACTAATTGCCATCGTCCCTTACAAGCCAAAATATAATTATTAAAATCGAAAAAACTGCTTGTTGTTCAAATTTTGGGGATTAACATTTTCATTACAATTTTGGGAAACAACCTCTTGCGTCGATGCTTGGGCAGGTTGTACGGGTTGTGTCGAAAAAACATTATTACGGCTGTAATTGTTTCCTCGCCTGTTACCTCGATGGTAATATCGGCTAGTGTTATAATTTGCCTGTGGGTAATTCCTACCCCGGTTAGAATTTTGGAATGATCTTCCGTAACCACCGCGATTATAATTATTAAAGGAACCATAATTGCCATGACCATGTTGACCTTGACCCCTCGGTCCTGAAGAAGGTGTAAACTTACCTCGACCTCTTCTCGAATACTGCATGACGTCCGGCTTAGAGGACGTAGAAGGCGTTGATACATCCTCGTCCTTAGCACCTTGTATGGCGTCCTTGAGATTACCATAGTTGCGAGCGGCCACGATGGTGCTTAGCCTTGAATTTTTCAACCCATCTGAAAATTTCTTAATGGCCATTTTTTCATTTAATGGCTTTAGTATCGCGAACTTTGACGTATCGCCTTCTGCCTGTGAGATGGTTAAGTCGGTAAAAAGTTTTTCTAATTCTGAACCATACTCGTCAATTGACCTAAAACCTTGGTTCATATTTTGGAGGCGGGACTGAATAGCGGTAAAAGATTTTGTAGTTAATAAATGTTTCCGTAAATCCTGTATTAGATAAGGAACCGTGTCATAGCTATTCGACAAACGGAGCTTAGCGTTCTCAGATAGGCGACCTTTCATTACAAATTTTATTAAAAGATTTTTCCCCGAATCGTCTAACATGTCCGCATACATTTCAACTGCATCAATCAATCGTTTCGTGGTGTCCTCCCTACCGTCCATAAGGGGAATTAAGTTGCACGCCGTTCGAATATCAAATTCCATTTTTACAAATTTTATTTCACTAGGAGGGGAAGTACATAATTGACTTATCTTTAAGAATGCACTCTTAATATTATCGAAGGTGGTGGACAATTGCGTCACTAATTCGGGTTTTAAATCATGCGTTAACTTGGAATATAATAATTGCGCTTCACTAAATAAATTTTTAGCCTCTTTTAACTTATTTATCGCTATTGATCCCATAAACCTAGCTTGTCCTTTCTTTATCAAATATTTACGAATGTCCACTAAATCTTCATAAATTCTGATAAAATCATCGGCCATAATCTATTAATAAAACATAAAGGAATGTCATGACATCACCCTAGCAACTAATTATGTTCACCACAATTCTTCGATCTGTCTTCCAAATATAGAAAGCAATGCGAAAACATTCCTTATAGGGCGCGGGGTATCGGATTCGGTGAGTCGCCGTGCACGATTTATGAAGTACAATAATACCTTATACTAATTACTTACTTGTAATTACACAATTATGCATTTTACACGCTATTTCTTATTCATAAGACGTAAAGTTAATAAAATTAAATGCCTATAAGAGCATCACTAACCGTTATGTATTAGTTGATAGTTCCGGCGGTTAGATTTTCACGATAGTATATTATTGGTTTTTAGTCTCTCATGTAGAAAATATTTTAACTTTTCACATATAACGTGTCACCACACTGATGTTTCTGCTGTCTCTTATATAGCACTAAACCGTACGCGGCACAATTTTTTTTGGAAATGTTTGTTTTTATTTTTATTTTCACTTACACGGGTATATCGGCCACATCATCACGGGTCGCGTGTTTCTTGAAATACACTGAGGTCTGCCTGCGACGTAAGGACCTGCGGTTCAGCTGCCTCTCCATCCATTTGTCATGCATCTTCTTGTAATAATAACAGATAGTATAGCATGCCGCTGCCAGTAAGACGATTGTAATCAGGGTGAGGAGAATATTTGTCGTGCTGATGCTGGAGTAGCCGAGCTCTGTTGTCGCAACATTTTTCCCATTACCAGCAGCCGTCTGTGCGATGATCGTCTCTTCTTTCGTTTGAGTAGTCCCCATGTTTTAAAAGTTTATGTTTGTACACATGATTTACAACACAAAACCACTTATTTTGTAATGATGTTCCAATTTAACTGTCCAAATTTCACTCGCGATGTGACCTTGAATGGCAGGGTCGCCATGAAGTGTCGTGGTAAATGAAAGACATCCGCTCTGGATAACGTCTCGCTTTATTCTCTCTTCACATAGGTCCAGCGTACATGATGTTAGTATATTGCTTACTTGGCTAATCCTAAATAAGGTATGGTTACACACACTTACATAATAATACTAACGATACTTAATTACATACACTACACCCTATCAATTTTGTCATTGCCTTTTTATTTATTATCTCTACATGTTCCTTACCAAACTTTACTTCGCAGTTTGTGTCTATGATTTTCTTTACTGAAAGCAGATTACATTGCAAGTTTTCTACAATCACAGCATTCACATTGACATTATATCCCTCATTACTTTTCATACTTAATAAACCTCTCTTTGTGGCTGTTATAAATTGACCATTAGCTAAATAAATTTTCATTTCTTTGGATAATGACTGTATATCCGTCATTTTTGACATAAATTCAGACCTAACCAAATGCTCAGTGCAGCCAGAATCTACAATCCACTCTATATCAACAATACTTTCAGGAGTAGTGCAACTAAAGTTAAACAAATCAATACCTGAATATAAGTTAAAGTTTGTTTCATCGTCAACTGTCACTGCTGCTCCTTCCGAATATTTATTCCTGTTTTCTTGCTGCCTTGCACCTTGGTTATTGTAGTTCCTTCTGTTATCGTAGTTCCCTCTATTGCTGTTGTTGCCTCGGTTATTGTAGTTTCCTCTGTTGTCGTAGTTCCCTCTATTGCTGTTGTTTCCACGGTCATTGTAGTTTTCTCTGTTGCTGTAATTTCCTTGGTTTGTGTTATTCCCTCTGTTACCGTAGTTGTTTTCTTTACCCTTCCTCTTGAAGCAATTTTCATATATATGACCAGGCTGTCCACAATAATTGCACTTTCTTGCTCTGCACTCTTTCTTGAGATGACCAACCTTGCCGCACTCAAAACATTTTGTACCTTTTTGTTGATAATTATTCTTCTTAGCTAAAAATACTGATGTCATTTCTGGTTGTTCGTCTTTCACTCTTTCCTCTTCAACCATTAGACGTGCCGTTATTTCTTGCAATGTCTGTTTTTCTTTTGGCACTGACTCCCAAGCAGAAATAAAGTGTTTGTATTTACTTGGCAAGCTCATCAATATCTTTGTGATTATCATATTTTCAGAAATCTCCTCTTTTTTGATTTTCAATTGACACACAACCTCTTCTATTTTTGCTATAAACTGCGCCATACTTTCTCGCTCATCATATTTTATGCTATAAAATTGCTGCTGTACCAGATGCGCGCCTACACTGCTGTGGCTTTCGTATATTGAGGTTAGTTTTTTCCACATTTCATGTGCCGTTTTGCACATTATAATATATGACAGGATTTTTTCTTCGACTCTTGTAACAATGATTTCTTGAGCTTTTGCGTCTTTATCTCCGTCCATCTCTGTATCTTTTTGGGCCGCCGAAATTTCTTTTTCCACTACGCCGTATAGTCCCTTGGATTTCAAAACTATTGAAATTTGGAACTTCCACGTCAACCAGTTTGTGCCATTTAATATAACTAGGCGATCTACTCTTATTTTGTCCATTTTTCAAGCCTCTTCTATTTTGTACAATTATTACGAATTTTCTACTGTCATGGACGCCGGTCTCTTTTTCTTTTGTTTTTTTCTCAATTTCGTTTTTTACATAGTTGGAATTTTACCGTGTCTGTAAGCCCATAACCTTCTAGTAATTTTGTCTTCTTTTATAGGGGCAGCAGGATTGATAAAACACTTTAATATTTTAATTACTTTAATTCAACATCTTTTAATGAAGCCATTTTTACAGAACACAGATTCAAACATTTTGTTACTATAAAAAACACAGGTGGCGCTTCATGAAAGTCGCGTTCATTTAGCATTATTCTAACAGGGGTCGGGTCTACAGGCGGCCTGGGGAGCGATTTGCCCAGTGCTGTTTCGCTGAGACAGTGGCTTATGGGGGCGGTTCTTGTATGATGTGCGCCAGCATTACCTTCGACGGTAAAACGGAGCTTGTTTTCGTGCCTAGCGGGGGACGAGGAGGCGGTCTAACTTCAGACCGCTACATTTCCGATATTCTGCTAGAACACGTCGTTCCTTATGCGGGATTTATCGGGGATGACTTCCTCCTTATGCACGATAACGCTCGTTGTTACACTTCCCGTGTCACAACTGAATACCTCGAAGAAGTCAGTATAGCCACATTGGACTGGCCAGCGCTCAGACCGGACTTAAATCCCATTGAGCACGTGTGGGATAAACTGAAGAGGAGGGTTCGTTCCAGAAATCCTGCTCCTTCAAGTGTGAATGAGCTGAAATCGGCTTTGATAGAGGAGTGGGAAGATATCCCGTAAGAATCGATTCAGAAGCTGATTAGGTCAATGAAGAACCGTCTTCGTGCAGTTATTAGGGCGCGGGAGGGAACACAAAATCTTGAAACTTAATTTTAAGGCCAAATAATTTTTTTATGAATTAATTTATCATTTTTCCATTATCCTTCTGTTTTCCTAATTCCTTCACTCAATCCGGGATAGGTCCTTAAATACTGGTGGGATTTAAATGAATTTGGTATCAATTTAAAGTTAACAGTTTTATCTTTAAAATGGTACCATTTTTATTATTCATAACTAGTTATTAAGTACTCAAGATCGCGCGGAATCAATTCCAAGTAAGTGATTCCATACTTTTGCTCGCGAGTGTACATTATGCCCGAGTGCCTTAAGCTATATTTACAACGTGCCCGTGGGATAGTTTCCGACCAAAACGCGAACGAAGTCGCGGGCAACAGCTAGTATCTCAATAAAACGCATTCAACAAACATTTCAAAAGTACTATAATGACATGAGACATCTAGAATATTGTTATTATATTCTTCATCACTATTATGATCCAACTTCAATTACCTCTCGCTACCGCTCCTCACTCAGCCCGCGGCTGATTCCATCGGACGTTATACCTTTATTAGTGCGGCAGACGTTCTGTTGGTCGGAACGGCCTGTTACTGCTGTTACACAGTGGTTAGTGTTATGGCTGCGTTAGCGACGCTTATAGCGGCTTTCGTTGAACACTTCAGCTCAGGGAGTAGGTAGTGGTTACTACTGATGGGGGTCGTGTTAGTAGTTGTAAGGAAGCAAGATCGAGACGGAAAGGTGCAACTAGCTTGTGGAGTTTGTAAAATTGATGAAAAGGAGGGGGAAATGACACTGTTTTTTTTAGTTATTTAATTGTCTATACACCATTATTGCAAAATCTCAAGAATTGTTGCAATGTTTTGATCCTTTAAGGTTAGGTACCACTGAAGATTGAGTGTCAGTTCAATTTTTTTTTTATTGAAATTTATGAGCCGTTAATTTCATAGTGTGGGAATATGTATTAATCAAAGCAAGATAGTAAGTAATCTTGTAGTATCTCGAAAAGTTGAACTTTACACCAGAGCCCAAAAACTGATTCAAAAATTCATAACTCGTAAACTAGCTGAATCAGAGAGGTAATGTTTGGAACACGTATTTCTTACTAAGTGTTGGCCGCGACCTTCGTTCGCGTGAAATTATTACTTTCCTTTTTTAATCGGATTTTGTCAACAATTTTACAGGGTTTTATTGTTTTTGCACGGAATCCTAATTATTGTCTAAAATAAAAGTAGCCTATGTTAGACCTTATAACATCAGCTATCTGCCAGTAAAAGTCCCGTCAAAATCGGCCCAGCCGTTTTGGGGATGAGCTGGATCAAACAGACAGACAGACAAAAAATAAAAAAAGTGTTTTTGTTTTATGTGCCGCATTCGTTCATTTGCATTCAGTAGCATAATCAGCCTTTAATTTTCCCACTGCTGGGACACTTGGCCTCCTCTTAATGAGAGGAAATGGGGTATAATCCACCACGCGGGCCCAGTGCGGGTTGGTAGATGTCACATGTCTTCGAAATTTTGGTTCTAGGACATGCCGGTTTCCTCACGATGTTTTCCTTCACCGTTTTGAGAGCAGTGGTGATGAAATAAATTACACAAAGTAATGCGCCTGCCTGGGTTCGAACCCACGATTTACTGTTTGTAAGTCGGGGCCGCCACCACTGCGCCACCGCAGCTCTCTCTCACGTGCATTCAGTAATAAGCTGTTATTTGGATATTACAAACAGACACATCAATTTTATTTATTTGTAAAGATAGTGAAATTTATCAGATGGCACTAATGATAGCATTCTAAAGTTAGTCTAACATGCATTTTATGTTAGTTACAGCAATTGGTATTACAATTTGAAGCAGCAATATTGCTGTATCTTGGTATTTGTAATATAAGGTATAACGAAATAGATTTAAAATTTTAGTTAACGATTATGATGTATCTAATATGTCGTAGATTTTTAAGTCCTCGTATTTCGTTGTACCTAATATTCTTTTTAACCGATTTCCAAAAAGAGGACGTTATCAATTCGTCAGTTTTTTTTTAGAACAACAAATATACCTAATGCAAATTATTTTAAAAAACATAATTACAAAATACTTAGTAACAAGTTTCTTAGACCTACATTTAAAGTAAATAAAAAAAAAACAATTTAAAAAATGTAACAAAATAAAATTTAACTATTAAAATTAATAAAACACCGATCAAATTTTGAACTGTAATTTCAGTTTACTGCAGCCTTTACTGATCTTCATCATCTTCAGACTCATTTGAGCGTTTAGCGTTTAGTATTCTTTACCGTAAGTTCTGGGTAGTCTTTTCTTGTCGACGAGTTCCCTTCAAAATGGTTGAGTTGAATGGTGCTGATCCATGCGTCATGTTCGTGAACGGGCGCTGTCAGTTGTGACTGGTCATCTCTTAGTTGCCACGGCTTATTTGAATTAATTATTTTAATTTTTTTTTAATTGTCTTTTTTGTGTTTACTATGGACACTTTTAACGTGCACATCTTGCTACATCGTTCTCACATAATATACCATCTCAATATGAATGATGTAACCAAGGTTTTGTAACAATATGCTGATTTAAAAGAGTGTCCATGGAGTTTCTTGCCCGTTCTTCTCCATAGAGATCTACGCTAGGGAATGGGCAACTACAGTACTTTCACAGTTTTTATGCCTTGTGACTGGGACTGTAGCTACATTTCATTGTTATCTTTGTTTCGACAGTTCAAAAGTGCCTGTAACTGGCCTAATTGAAATAAATGCTTTGATTTTGATTTTGAGGTTTTTTAAATCGTTGTATTTTTGCAACGTTACTTGCAGTTTTACAGAATTTATGCAACATTTTGGTTCGGAACCATTCAGACTACATAATGTGACCTCTGTAGCTTCAGCTTCTGGTAGCATAGAATATTAAATAAACACGTTGACGAAGACATCCCAGACGTCAGCCTGTACGAGATTAGGATGGCTCTGAAATAGCTTAAAAACAACAAGACACCGGGTGATGACGGAATTACGGTCGAACTCTGAAGGCAGGTGAAAACTCAGTACTCTCTCTACTACTACGACAATGTCCAGCTGAAGAATTATAATATGCCCAATTTAATAATAAACCTTTAGGATTATCAGTAACACTAGGACCGGGATATTTACTATGTTTACTGTTGATTTTGAGTTCCCGATGCAAGCACCATGATCACGGATGAACTGAAGCTATTGCGGGTGGATGTTTAAGAGCAGACAAATCGGTCTCCACTCTTTCTTGGTGCTTGCAACAGCGCCGAAATATCGGGAACTCAAAATCAACAGTAAACATAGTAAATATCTCGTTTCTGGTGTTAATGATAATGTTAGTGACCATGACAGTTTAAAATCTTAAATCTTTAGGATATCTATAATTATCTTCAAAGAAAAGGCATCTGTATCATGAGGTAAAAATGGAAAATTCCTAATTGTATTCTGTGAAGGGGAACAGCTGACAGCTCCTTGTATATTTTTGGCTGAGTTGTGGCGGTCTCGTGTCAACACTAACGTCGGAATAAGATCTTGACTTATGATCACTATAATACTTCTTGATCCGGTACATGTGCCGAGATTATGATGTAACATGTAATAGAATAATGCTGTTAACCGCTATTTTTAACCGACTTCAAAAAAGGAGGAGGTTATATATATATGTTCGTGAGTATGTTTTTTTTTTATTTATTTACTTAACCCCCACTTGTGAACCGATTCTCAAAATTCTTTTTTTATTTGAAAGATTGTACTTCTGAGATATACCGCGTGTACCAGAAAGGGTATAATCATATGGAATACTGTGGTATAGACCATCAAACTGAACAACTTTCTCTATGGGACCACCATCGAAATCGTAAAAAAATAATCAGCTGTCCTATACAAAATTTCAATACCTACTCGACCCAAATGTATGGGACAAATGACTATTTTTTTAGAAGTATTAATCATTTTAACCGACTTTAAGAAAACAACTGTTGTTGTCATCTAAACGCGTATTAAATAATGTAAAATAAATTCATGGCGACATGGGAACAACTAAAATAACTTTAGCTTCAGAAGCCGGTGACAAAAACACCAAATCAATCAAACAAAGGTCAAGCTGCAGAAGTCGGTGACAAAAACACAAAATCAATCAAATAAAGGTCACCCACTTCGAAGCTGGACGATATATCGTCCTCTTCAAAGCTAATGCCTTATATCATAATATTTCGTCTGTAATCCGAGATGACTTAGGCAGAGTTGTACAAACAGTTCACCTTTATTTCATCAGTTGTTTAATTAATATAAAATATAGTAATATATTCATAATATACATTAAAATGTATAAATTAAAATAACCTAAAGTAACTAACTTATTAATAAAATAAAAAAAATGGCGTCAAAAAACTCCTCAACGCAGTCAACTGGTAATGTACTTACCCAAGAGACTGGCGGCGCCGGCGTTACCACGTTGTATGGCAATGCTAAGTCTTTGGCCAAGGTAAAAGCCAGCCCTTGGGTCACGGGAACTGTCAACTAAGCGTTTGGAAATGTCCTTGAAAAGGCTGTGAGCACTAGGAAATATTAAACGAAATGTACTAATGGTTTATGAGATTGTTGTTAAATGTTGCTAAAAGAAATGTGAGGAAGTATGATGGATAAGGGACGATGATGGGAGGTGTAAGGTAGGTTATGTTAAATGAACTGTATTGTAGGAAACATAATTGTTAAGGCAAATAAAGGTTAAATAAATAAATAAGGGACGACCAAGCGGGCACAAATCCAGACAGCTGCCACTGTAAAATTCCTAATGGAAATACCCAATAACACTGCTCCACCCGGGAATCAAACCAAGGACCAATATAAAACATAGGAAATAGGTCAGTAGTGTAGGCGGTGGCCTAGCTAATACCTATTATTTACGCACTATTACTTCCTTTAAAGTGCAATGTTGTTAGCAGGGCTTGTGAAGCCTGTTTGTATGACAATGTTACGACAGGATGCCGTCCGCTGTGCTGTGTTTAGTAGCTGTGTGTCAACGTGGAATCCTCCGTTTTGTAACGTAACTTTTATAGATTATAAATATAATAATATCTAAATAATATTATAATATATAATACACTAGCTGTATAGCGCGCCTTAGTAGCGTTATGTTATGTAGCCTTTAGTCTTCCTTGAAAATTGAGCTATCAAATGCAAAAATATTTTAAACAAACAAGCTATCCATCTTTATTATACTATTAAGTATAGATTAATATTTAACTTTAGTATACTTATCATAAAATAATTAATATAATAGAGAAATCTTCATGTTTTGTTGAGTCTATTAAACCGTGGGAAAAAAGGCGGGTCTCTTGTTTAGAACCAATCTGTAGACGTTAACGTGATGGGTTCTACAACACTGTCCTTCTTACCACGGAGCACAAAGAATGTCAAGTGACGTGAATACTTCAAATCAAACTATTACATAATATTATCACGCCTGTTTTCCCCGAAAGGTTAGGCAGAGATACCTAATAGTACACCCACATTTCGCCAGCTACGTTTAAGTCCCATTTGGTAGGGAGCGAGCCTATTGCCATCAACCGGGCACAAATCCAGACTCCGTGGCTGTTACTGTGAAAGCTAACTAACTACTATTTACTAAATAAGCTTACACTAATTATTAAAAGGAGATTTTTCATTTTCGGCTATAAGCTGTACATTTATCGAAAAAGAGGAAAAAATACCACAAATTTAGGAAAAATATTCTTTCAAGAATTTAAGCCTGATTTGTTGTGCATGAAAAGTAATAGTTTTTCAATTATTGCCATATTCTATTCAACATGTTTGCATAGTCTGCTTTCGTTCTGAAATCATGTCACTTAAAAACATACGTCGATGTTAAATATGAAAAGTATGTGTTCTTGTTATAAGTAATTATTATTATACTGTTATACATCATTTTCGACTAATTATAGTGACAAGACAAGAGTGATGGTTTCATTGTTAAAAAGTATAATAGGTACTACTTTTCTGTACCTAGTGTACTTCTGAACGAAAAATTCAAAATGACATTTTGTTTTGACAAAACCCATCAGTGTCTGTCAGTCGAGTCACGCTCGTCTCGACTTGGTTGCGACTTTCGTGGCTTTTTTATTTTGTTGACTTTTGCTATGTACAATTATTATCAAATATCAATTTCTAGGTTATGCAAACGTCATCTCTACAACCTGTCATAGCTGTCATAACACACGACAAACGTCAAACATTTTCAATTTTTATTGTGTGCATAAAAACCATAGATTATTATGTAAAAATGTTACTTTATTCTATTCAGGGGTTTATTTCCCAGCTTTTCTATAACATACATGTTATGGCCGGACAAAAATGAAACGTCTCCTTAGTTATGAGCATTGCAAAGCATTGCAAAGGTACCCAAAACGAAATTGTTAGCACCATCGTTGGGTCATACATACATTATCATTATCACTTGTGTACTGTGTTCGAATATTATGCTAATGGCGGTGACTTAACTTTCGCTGTAAATCATCTGGAATGTTCGGGAATGTTCCTGCGATATAATTGTGGTGACGTGTTCATCGTCTCGCTGTTATGCTAATACGTGTCGTATTACTTCACTAGTTTAAGGTGATACGTGTCTAAACTATTACGTAGATCTATCTGTTATTGTTAAGGAAAATGGTGTGTACAGACACGGATCAATTACTAGGAATGTACGTTATTAGAAGCGATCATTACTGATATATTACTATCTTTGATTGATAGGTATTAGAGAATTAGTTGAATGTTGAAAAGTTCTAAATATTAACAGCCGCTCGATCTTCAGGTTAAACCACGCTTCCCTAGGTTAGTCCGTGGATGGGTGACCACCAATTACATACCGAGTTCCCTCCATGCCTCGGAAAGCACATTAATCCGTTGGGCCCGGCTGTCATTTGTATATCTTTGACAGTCGTTATAGGTAGTCAGTGGCTCGATATTCTGACAACCATTTTTACTAAAGGGCATCGTATTTCCCAGTACTAACTGGGTTGTGGAGGTCAGACAGGCAGTCGCTCCACGTAAAATACTGGTATTCAGCTGCATAAGGTTAGACTGGGAGCCGACTCCAACATAGTTGGGAAAAAGGCAGGCAGATGACGCTGATGATGGATGTCATTTGAAAATTATAAAACGATAAGAAATGGTGATGGCGAGCTAGCCCATAGCTCACCGTAAACAGGCCCGCGTCTACGGTGGCCGGGGGCCACCACGTGGCCCCCGACGCCCGGTGCGTCTCCCGCGGCGGCTGGGACGTGAGATTCTCTCCCTCTCACGTCCCGCCACCTCCTTCGCTAGCATGACTGCTTTGCAGAAGGAGGTGACGGCGTCCCATTCCGTCTCGCTCCGGGCCATGGATTGAACCAGGGCCGGACGCGAGAGGTCGCCGCCACCGATGCCCTAAGGTCCTAAGGTCTTCTTCAAACCTAAGAAAGTTTATAATTTTCTGGGTGAAAAGTGGTAAGCAACAACAACTTTATAATAACGATTAAACAATTAAGACCCAATTTGCTGAAAGTTGTATCTTTATGCACATAATCGACTCCAAAAAAGGTAATTGACCGATTTTTCTAATAAAAGTTTTCACGAAATGTCATCCATTCACAAAAATAAATGTAAGTACAAACATACAAGGTCCTCGTACACAACAATGATAATTACCGTCATCTATCGTCACAAACGATACGTACATAAACACCGCTTTGTAAATGTGTAATTTCGCTGTATCTCGCTACAGCGGCTGAACGTGCATCTAACGCTCCAGCCCTCACAGCCTCAGAGGCTCTTGGAAAGCAATTACAGCCACTCAAACGTATAATGGCCACAACGCGCGACGCAACGCTAACCGCTGCAGCGCGTGACTTGCACCAGACAGTTATGAGCTAAACTTTTACTATGTTTGTTACTGAGGTTTTGTGTTTATGTTTTTTTGAAGTGTGTGTTAGTTTATTAGTGTTTACGTTATTGTTTAACTGGCGTATGTGATGCTTTGGGTACCAAGTTATTGAGCAAGGATTATTTGACGTTTCTTGTTTGTAACAGAATAAGCATCGCTGCAGTGGAACAGTAACTAGACTCCAGAAAGATTAACGGAAAATAGTACAGTGGAATAAATTAAATTATTTAGCACTAAATGTATTAAGTGACGTGTAGAGAAACTAAATGCAACAACAATATATGTACTGCATTAAAAATAAAATGAAAAAATAAAATAAATGTGGCACGTACTCGTATGTAATAGGATGTACTTGTTACATGAAATTCATTGGATATTATTGCCCTGCAGTTCAGTGCAGTATGAAGTAAAGTGTTGTAATTGCGTCACTACTTCACTAGTGCTCTTTTGGAGCAATTAAAGCCACTCAAAAATGTAATGGTTCGAGCGGAGTGGGCAATTTGTGCCATAGCCTAGGATTCTCCACAAACAAGTAGTCTTTTTGTTTATAATAGTTTCCGTTTTGTAGAACGTGAGCACGTTACTTCCTTTGCTATTGGTGGCTTTACAATGCTGCGGCTTGTAGAATTTCAAATTAAAATAGGTTTATTTGTAGCACAGGTATAAAAAAATGCATGGTGTTGTAAATCAAAATATTGTAGAGTTACAAAACTAAATCTAACTATCTGTGCATTGTAATTTTACATATAACGCCTATAAGCGAAAATTGTGCATCTGCCTGCAGTTCCAAATATCACAGAAAAGCTGTAAAAAAACCAGGCAATTGCGAGTGGGACTCGCGCACGAAGGGTTCCATTATCTAAAAAAAAACACGTTTGTTGTATTATTGGAGCCCTCCTAAAATATTTATAATAAACTGCTTACTACCTAATATTTAACTATCAGCTGATTTAAGTATCAACTGTAATAATAATAGGTTTATTACAGTTCATACTTAAATCAGCTTAATGTCCATATGAACCGCTCTTGTGTATAAATTGGACCACAATATTGAGTGTATATAGCAGCTCGGCTAGTTCAAAAGTAGCCACCGCTCTGCTTTGATTCAGATCATACATTTTTATTTACTTCAATATCGTTATATGGGGCCTGTTACAAAGACATCTTTTCTAGACATACTTGACTTTTAAATACAAAGTCTAAATAAAGTTAGTAGTGTTTACTAGCAAGAAACTTTGTGGAAACAAACAGCCTCTAAACGACCCTTTAGTTTTAAAACTGCAACTTCAGCTTCATATAATTTTAAGATATTTTTAATGCACCTTGATATAATTATTCCCTTCAATACAGTCTGCTTTTCTCCACTCATTATTTTCTGTACATCCTCAAAACTTTTATCCCTGGAGATTCATCAAAAAGTATTTCCATTTTACATGTTAATTCTTGTCTACTCTCTGAAAAATTTAAAATTGCAACGCATACAACATTTACTCTTCAAAGCGGATCAACTTGAGAAATATATCATTACGCTATGGTAATTGCTAGCGTTATAATGAACGTGATATTTCGAATAAAGTGTAGTATATAAAAGTTATGTTGTGCTGGATTATTCGTAGTTTTGCGAAGGTTTTGCGCGACCACGCTCAAATAGTTTATGCAGCAATTTGGAGCTTTGTTATAAGCTCTCTGATGCGGTTTCGGTTTGATATCGTGTGTAATTTCAATTGTGGAGGGAATGCGATGTAGCCACCGACTGTATTCTACCCATTATTATAATGAGTGGGGTTCACAAACTCTAGCATTTAGTTATATCCCATCTCTAGTACCTACCTACAATATGTATAATTGCTTCGATTTACTCAGTGTTTCATCATCCTCTACAAATGAGCATTGTGAAGATATCTGTCATCACCAATTTTAAGCGGCTCTAAGTAACAATAGTCAAATGGGATGATGTTTAAGGTTAAGTAACGCTTGCCGAGGTCGATCCGTGGATGGCTGAACATCTATTGCATACCTAGACCCCTTTAGTCTATTTTGTAGAAAAACAACAAATTCAAGGAGCTCGTGGTTAAACAATAACAGCCACTCGAGTTGATCTTTAGGTTAAACCGCGGTTGCCTAGGTTGATCCGTGGATGGGTGACCACCCATTACATACCGAGTTTCCTCCATGCCTCGGATAGTACGAGTACGTTTACATGTAAAAAACTGATATATTTAGCTGCATCCGGTTAGAGTGGGAGCCGACCCCAACACAGCTGGGAAAAGGCTAAGCTAGATGATGTAGAAACACAACAAACAATAAACAAATCGAAACGTTTCAATTCAAAGTTAAAGCAAATGTAGTTGGCGAGACCAAATATTAATCTTGACTTGACCCCAGCTCTCGTCAAGAGGTAGATTATACCATCTAGCAATGAAAAGGGTCAGCGGCCGAGCCCGGGTACCTCCATACTTGACCTCCGCCGGCTTCTTTTGGGGAAATTGATTGCTAAATCAACACGCTTGGGTCTCCCATGGGTCGCGCAGGGGTAACACCAAAGTTTACCTATGATTTGACTGATGGAAAAAGTTTACAATACAAATCTTTGTAGCTATTTGATTCTTACATTTGCCTTTACAGTGTTGTTGTTTAGATAGGATATTTTTTGTTTTAAAAATGAACTTAAAGTAATTCATATTTATTGATCTTTTTTCACACAATTTTTCTCGTATTTTAAGTGTACCTATCAACCATCAATACCTAGGCACAGAAAGGAGGGCATAATTTCCAGGTGCTTTACCGTTCGCAGCGTAACGCGGCATGAGAGCAGCGTAGACGCAGCGTGGTGACGGCGTCGCGTCACTCATTACACGACTCAGTTGTTCTAATTGCTTTCCGGGCGCCTGGCCAGACCCCGCCGGGCGCATGGGGCTGGCACAGGGCGCTAGAGGGCAGGGTGCCACAAAATACACCTGCATACTAATACTTTAATACATCGCCTGTTTATCGATGCCATTGCAGGGAAATATGTGGCTTAGCGAGTAATTGGGTAATTTCGCATGCGAGGTGCGCAAATATGTTTTAAAATTAGGTGGTTAAAAATCTATTTGGTGGCGATTATTCAGTAAATTATTTGAGCAAGAAATCGTTTATGAGATAATTCACCCTTAGCTAATTAATATCAATAATGTTAGTACTTTAATAATACCTACCTATTTACATATTTGTGTGGTACGCCTTAATTATGTTGTGATTAACACCTAATGCGGCTCCTAATCAGTACATAGTACAGACAATTACATTAATGCAGAGGCCTACAATCACTCACCCTGTAGAGTTGGCACACCATACTCGGTCACTAGACCATCCTCGAAAAACATCTCATTCGAGGCGATGCATAATTTATCTGTCATCGACATGAAACTTGCACGCGCCAGCCCTGGGTCTGAGGTCGCATCAATTTTGCAACAGAGCCGACTGTTGCCCTATACATTGCGCGCTTGGCTTCTAGGACAATAGCGAGAACGCTTACAAGCTGTTCGATGGACGGCCGGTAGTAAAAAATGGTAGTTATTTGGCTGGCTTTGTGCGGTACGATAGGTATAATGTTTTGTAGTTTATGGAGGTGGAGGTCGTTTGAGTGTAATGTGCAGATACTCGTTTTCTAAGTAATTATACTTACCTCTGGCAACTTTAACTCTAACACTGAATATGCCTTAGTTCTGCTTTATGCTATTAGTTGTAACAGAGCTTTTATTTAAGCATTCATTTAGGTGTCTCCTACTGTTAGTGAAAACACTGAAAACGTAAGCAATATTTCTACTAACTCACGATTTAAGATAAAACATGAAAACAGACCAATCAATTTTGGAAATGTTTTACACTTAATGGGTGTAAAAGTACCCTTAAAGAAGCCGAAAGGCACTTGTTTTCCCCGTCATTAGGATTTTTTTTGTTCTTCCTGGGAATCTTCTAGTTAAGTAGATATTGGGGTCAAATGTTCCAACTTTTTTTTAAATACAAGAGTTTAATGTTAATTTTTTTCTTAAAATACCTCCACGACCTATTCAACGCATCCGTCAGCAAAATGTTTGCACTTAAAAACTATGAACCAGTTCGTAATTAATGTCTCATTCGACGTGCGTACATCATGCATCGCGAGCTCTGATTAGCGCCCGCTCTATGCGGATACTAATGAATCAATCAATCGGCGCATCGGCCGCAGAGCAAACAGAATCTCATGCATCACTACCTACTATCTAGTATGAATGAGAACGACTGGGCTCTACCAATAACGCGGCTTTGGTTTCAGAAAGATATTATAGAACATCATAACTTTTTGAAATAATTATGATAAACATACGGTGACTGCCTCGTTAGTTTACCGAAGTATACTTCGGTTCTACGTTATTGGTGGAGCCTAGTCGTTCTCATTCATCCCAATCTCCATTTTGATTAAGTGTGCACGATGCAACTTTGATAAAAGAAGACACTGGAAAGTATTCCTAAAAAAGTTTAAACCAGCTTTCGTTTTTCATAAAACGATTATTTTATCATAGATTGTATCGATATAAACAAAATATCGAAATCTAGAACCAACTGCTCATAATTTCCAGTTTTGGAAACTGCTAATCCATGATGCATTTTGTGTTAATTTAATAAATCGAAATAATAGGGTCCCATTTGCGGGCACACATTGTTCGGGAAGCCTGTCATGACGTCATTTAATGAACAAACCATTTTGGTAACCGACTTGTTTATATCGAAAATGCAAACAATGTAGTCGCGAAAATTTAGAACAACACTTTTATAATAATGTAGGTAACTATTATGTAACTGCACATATCATGTACCTACGGGTCTACTTGTTGTAAAATACATAGGTAGATAATTTATTCCAAATTAATGGTTGTCTCCCGTATATACTTTATAAGTTTAATTAAAAGCTTACCTCCGCGGAACTAGCGCGACTTGACTGAGAAAAACGAGTTCACCCGTACGGTACCTACAAAATACACAGCTACTCTATACAATGAAACTCACTACATCGCAGTTTGCTGCCGCATTTATTCAGTTCTGAAGTTTCTCATCTCAAGACTTTTCAAAAGATTTTGAGCTCCAATTACTCTCAAAGGGAGCCGAACAGACACATGCGTTATAATTACAAGACTAATTAGAAACACGCTTGCACATCGCACCGGAAAACGGAAATAGGAGAGAAAATCTAACGCAGCTGCATTCAAATCTCCACACCATGACGTTAAACATACGTATATAGACGAACTAGACTAGAACATATCGTCGTACAAAGTAGGCTGAGGTTCTCAACGCAAATGAAAGAAACGTCACGTTCTGAAAATCTTAAAATATATACATACTAAACGTTTACGTAACGTTTTAATGTTGTAACGTACGTACGTGTATGTTGTACGTTGTACCGTAATAACGTTTTTGAAAAAAAAAATATATGTAAAAGCCACTAATGATCACTAAGGATAAAAGTTATGTCAAAATCGTATGTTGTGGTTTAAGTGTCTGTGTTGTGTTTCACCTAAATCCATTTAGGCGCTAAGGCATGAAAAGGTAACAAACAGATAGTCATTTGAGCGTTTAGTATACGGTTACGGTTACCACGTATTCAGTACATCATTCTGAGGCACATAGAATTTTTTATTAGTTATAAAAAAACAGGTGTTTCTTACATAAGTGCAATACGAGTACCTAGTCATTCAAAATGTATGGAACACTATGGTGTCCCCTCCACCCTGTATTAGTGTGGGTGCACCACAAGTTAGTGCAACATGTTGTTTGTTACATTGCACACGCAGATGTTACAGCTGCATCTCAAGCAATGACGCTGTAACTTGAAGCCCGCCGACGAAGTACACGGAGCCATGTCTGAGAGCGACTGAAGAGCCGTAAACACTGGCGCATCGGAATTGCTAATCGTGCCGCCATCCGCAGAGCCACTCCACTGCGCGCTGCACAGCCGCGCTTTAAACGTTCGCCTACAATCTGAGTAATGGATGCGAGACACGTCATTAAACTAACTCTGTAAGTTTCCGAGATATCGCGCGATCGCGATTTGAGACTGGTTGGCGTTGGAGATTGTTAGCTCTATGTGAAGGGAGGGCTGCTGATGTAAAACTAGCCTTTAGTTGCAGTGGGTCAAAAAGGAATAAGATTAAGATAGATATTTGAATAGATGGTTATAAATTAGTACTTTAAGCCCCACGTATGACACATTGCTTTGCACGGACACCCAATAATCGCTCCTGTTCGAATGTCATTACATGTTTTGTAATTCTGTAAAACGCAATCAAACTCACCGGGCCACACTCCGGAGGGGCACCATACTTTGATAGATATTTCAGTTTATACTCTGTCAAATTCCGGTGTCCAGTGTCGAGTTCGGACTGATCCGTGACTCTCTTACCTTAAAACTGTGTAAGTAATGCAGGACAAATTCCATTTTCCGCGACAAAATAGTCATTCCACGCTAAGAAACGTAGCCCCCCGATTTATATCGGACCCAATGCTGCACATTCACGTATGTTCCCCGCGACAGGTTGTGTAGTGAACAAGTGAGCGCGTATTTGTCACAGTTAGCGCAGAACGTGCGTCGTCCCGGTGGCACGCTGGCGCGGTATGGCGGAGCGTGGGCCATGTTGGCCTGACGCGGCACGGTTGTCACGTGCCTGTCACAGACGCGTGTGGTGTCAGGAGTTTACATGAGAAAGTTGTGTCTGGTGAAGGCACAAAGTAACTTGTAGTTTTACGTTTTCAATGTTCTTTGTAAACAACAGTAAACTCTTCAAACGTGGTTTCTAGTTAACATTCCTTAAACACTTAAGTACTTGTGATAGACAAAATCAATGAACACAAAACTACTTTAACGTCCAACTTCATAATGATACACAGGAGGTTTGAATACGTATGTTAGTTTAACATTCGGAGGCATGCAAGTACCACACATGCATTCCAAATCAAATCATTGCCACCTTCCATTCAGTATTCTGTTTCCTCAAAAGTTCCCCACTGAGAGCACACAGCACTATGGCACAAAACTTAGGCTTCATTAGTGAGCTACAGACGTGGCCAAATTCCCGAAGGCCCAATAGTTGAGGAACCGCATCAGACAGACAAGAGACACGAGAGCCTCTCGTCACACGATGTCATTAAACAACGCCACAATTAAGATCTGTATTGTGCTTCAAGTTTTCTTAAGAGCTGTTTACATTTGAGTTGGTTTGTCGTGGACTTTGAACTGTTTCACGAAGTGAATATTGGTAGATGTTTCTGTTTTGATCAAAGAGATGATATTATACACGGTATGCAACATTGCAACACATTTTTTCCTGGATTTGGTTCATGATTCTAAACTCACCAGCGCTAAATTTTTCTAGCAGTTATTAAAAAAAGTTATTTTACTTAGTTTGTGTCACTATGTCCTAGTAAAGGATAAAGTGTATAAAGCAGAATTATTGTAATTGAATACATATGAAAACATTGTTAAAGCATAATAAGTTAAAAATCTTATATTTGAATGCGATTTAGCAACAGAGAACGTAAAACATTTGAACATACAATTTTAAAAGTCCGTACGTTAATGCTATATCGGCACAAAATTTGAACAAGCGATAGGAACTGAATTTATATTTGGAAGCCATTGTTAACATTTCAAAGCAACTGTTTGTATTTGACATCTCATTTGAATTTAATCTGCTCAATGTTGGCTGCGCGCTGTATTTGTGATGTGAAAATTTGATAGCGTATGTACGGTGACCTCTGCATTTGAAGCGTTTACGGTGACCTCTGCATTTGTGAACGAAATGGAGCACAATGTTCGTCGTGTTCCTGGTAAAGTGAAGGAGAATGAATGATGTGCAATTTAGTGGTGGTTGCCATGGTTACTGGTCATTATTTGTGAACTCTTGGGTGCTATTTCGAGACTAGGTACGTTGTAACTAGGTATTTTGTTGAAAGCCTCTTTCAACTTCTCGATTGTTTGGTACTGGATCTGTCAGTGAATACATTATTTGAAACAATACTTTTGATATGAAACATCTATTTTTAACATTATATAATTACCATGTTCTGATAACACTTACTAGTTAATGACACTCATAGTTATCAATCAGACTGATGAACTTATTAGTGCAATCAGTTAACTTACTTCAGGTACTTTTCCTGGTGTATCAATTTAATCAATTAAGAAAAACCCTTAGTTTATGCAAGCTTCAGCTAACTCCAAACTAGAACGGGTCGGGCTGCCTTCAAGCGGCTCTTGCTCAACTTGGGGGGTCCAAAAACCTCCTGCCGGAGGTTCTACGCGTGGGTCGTGCGGTCCACGGGGTCTTTACGGGGCTCCGGTGTGGCCCTGGTTTAATCCATGGTCCGGAGCGAGAGGGAATGGGACGCTGTCGCCTCCTTCTGCAAAGCAGTCATGCTAGCGAAGGAGGTGGCGGTACGTGAGAGGGAGAGAGCCTCTCGCCCAGCCATGTCAATCTGCCAGGGTTGCGGGACTGTTCGAAAGAGATAACGCGGTGCTGGAACACAAAGGGCAAAGGAAGGAACATGGATGGGTTTTAGTCAGTGAAAGTCTGACACTCCCTCCTGCTCAGCCCAGAGCGGGAGGGGTTATTTGATGATTTCCCATCGGTAAAAGAAAAAAAAAAAAGCCCATTTCTATGTCAGCAAACGAGAAGGGGCCCGAATGGGCCGATGCTTGCGAAGCTGCAGGACTGTTCGAAAGAGGTACCGCGGCCCTCGTACACAAAGGGCAACAGAAGGAAAATGGTTTTAGTCAGTAGAAATCTGACACAAAGACAAAGACAAAGACATTTATTCGTAGGCTACGGTAGGCACAAAGTTGTTACATAGAAATAGCATAGTTCAGGACATATCCGCCGCTAGACGCGGCATACGAATATTTACATTATTTACACTTGAAAACACTATAATTAGCACATAAATGAAATAAAAAATAATTATTATCTTAGTTTTAACTTTTTTCGTACATATACCTTTAATAACTTACTTACACTCTATTAGAACAAAACAACAACAAAAAAAACAAAACTAAATGTCTAAACTCTATAATCTAATACATAAAATATAAAACACAACACTAACATTAACCTTGGATATAATAAAAAAATAAAAAAAAAAACATAAAAATGTGTATACAATATCCAGTATCTACATATTATATTTAATATCTTCAAGAAATTCTTTTACTGAGTAATAAGTCTTTTGAAGTAGCCATGATTTCAACTTGTTTTTAAAAAAATGAAGTGGTGACTCTCTTATTGGTTTCGGAATGTGGTTGTAAATTTTAATGGACATTAAGTAACTGTTTTTGTAGTGAAGAGTAAGTACTATTGCAAAATTGGTTTTTAAGTTTAGTGGGGTCCCTTTTTGTGAATCTGTTGTTTTCGGCTATAGTGGAGAAGAAGTGTGATTTTTTTTAACAAATATACCTATCTCTAAGATATAGGTACAAGCTAGAGTTAAAACCTTTAACTTTTTAAAAACAGGTCTGCAGTTCTCGTAAGGAGGTGTCGAAGTAATTGCTCTCAAGCATTTTTTTGTGCTATAAACGCTCTTTGGACATGAGTCGAATTACCCCATAAGAGTAAGCCGTATCTCAGTATAGACGCTACATAGCCATGGTAGGCGTTGAGTGCGGCTTGTTCATTTGCTGTTTTGCGTAACTCTTTTAGCGCGTATACAAATCTGTTTATTTTTTTACACAGGTTGTCAATATGGATTCCCCAATTACAATTTTTATCTAATGTTAACCCAAAAAATTGTATGCTGTTTTCTCTATTAATTGTTTCATTATTGTGTTCTATGTTAATTTTTGGTGGATTTTGTTTATAGTTTGCAAATTGAATTAATTTTGTTTTAGATAAATTAACTTTTAAGTGGTTTTCATTGAGCCAATTTATTATATCAGTAATGGTTTCTTTTACTTCTTGTTGGTGCAGTGTTTTGTCATTCTCAGGTATTATTACTGACACATCATCGGCAAATAGTACGCATTTATGTTTAGTGATATTTGGTAAGTCGTTGATGTTTAAGAGGAAGAGAAGAGGCCCAAGGATACTTCCTTGAGGCACTCCTGACCCATTGTGACGAAATAAGGATCTATATATCATTGCAACAAGTTTATCACTACGTGATTAACGAGATCAAAAGCCTTGCTCATGTCAAGGAAGATGACTGAAACAGAATGTTTTTTATCTATATTATCAGTTATGGACCTTACTAGAGAGAATGCTGCCAAAGTGGTTGACTTACCTTTTTGAGACCCATTTTGTTCTTCATTAATAATTTTATGCTTATTTATAAATTCAATTAAACGACTATGCATTATTTTCTCATAAATTTTGAGAGTATATTGAAATGAGTGTGATAGGTCTATAATTAGTTTTACCTAATGTACTCTTACTTTTATGCAGGGGCTTGACTATAGAAGATTTTAGAATAATTGGATCAAATAGAGATAAATTAATTGTGTGACACAGAATTGGTGATATCACTTTAGCGCATAGTTTCGGTATGTGAGTGGAGATCTCATCATACCCTACTGATTTTTTATTGTTGAGGGATGATATTACACGAAACACTTCAGTGTCAGAGCATGGTTTCAAAAATATACTGGAGTTGTTCCGTGTGAGTTGAGATGTATGGGTACTTTTGGCAGAATGTTTTGTATGAGATATATCAATAAAGAAATTATTTAATGAGTTAGCTATTTGAGTTGGGTCATTTAAACTTAAACCATCGTGATCTATTGCGTTTATCTGATTAAATGTTTTGTGTGTATCTGTTCTATTTTTGATGATATCCCATGTAGCTTTAAATTATTTTTAGATTTTAGTATGTATGTGTATGTGGTTAGAACTTTTCTTTGAGCGGACTACGCAAGATTTTAATATTTTATTATATTCTAAATACCTAGACCGTATTTCGTTATTTTTATTTTTTAAGTAACACATCTTTTTAAGTTGTCTTTTATTAGAACAAGATTTCCTAATACCTTTGGTAATCCATTTAGGTGATGTATTATTAACATATATTCACTCCCTTCCGCTCCGCCCAGAGCAGGGGACCGGAGCGACAATCATTTGATGAATACCCATCCGAAAAAAAAAAGCTTTTGCTAACTTAACACTTGTACTACATTCGATTCAAGAGTATCCAAGTTAATCAGACTTAGCAACTAACTCGTGGAAGTAGCAGCAGATCCCATTAAAGATAATCGTCTCAGATACTTCCCGCGGCCGGAAGCAGCTCCCAGAACTGGGATGAACAATAGAACCCGTGTTTTGTTTTAACAAAGGATTTATCGCCCACTTATGGGGATATATTCGGCCGTGTTTGGAGACCCACCCTAACTCAATAGCCTGTTAAAAGATCAAAAAGAGCGTGCCGTAGACACGTTTAGGGATATTTAATGCTGGTTTAAAATTACATGTTGTCTGGAATTTGTTTTGTTTCTATTTTGGTTTTATTGGAGATTATTTTAATATTGTCATAGCTCTAGGCATTTCTGTTAATAATGAAAAAATCTTATATGGATATCATTTAATAAAGATTACTGTAAATTTGTCGGCCTACAAACATTGTGTTCCTCTAAAATTATTTTCTTGGTCTATTTCGTCTTAATATAAGTATCACAGAAATCTGAATAATATTGCCTTATTATTAAGATTTCTTTGATTAGTATCGATCTATTCTTACCTTTGAGATCACCATAAACAAAAACGCCAGTAAAGTTGTCAGCACTCTACCCACTGTTGTCACTATCACCATCACAACTTATTCATTCCCAGCTCAAGACAGTGCAAAGTCTCAGCACCACTAGTGTCTGTCAGTAGCATCAGATATCTTGGAGAGGGTTCCGCTGCTGTCTCACTGTAGGCATCGATAGCGTCGCGACTGGCAGCATTGTCTCGAGTCCCGATGCCGCCTGCATCAGGATAGATTAATAAGATTGGGCCTTTGTTTTATATTTGCATTTCTGTACAGTGTACTTAAACGTTTTGAAAGTAGATTTTGATGGTGTACAGTGTGACTTAATCTTGGTTTGGGTTTGGTTATACAACTACAGTACTTTCACGGGGTATTATGCCTTTCACGGGGTAAATGTTTTGAGTTTGAGTTAGGAAAATCAGCAAGCTTATTTAACTATACACCTTACATCTAACACAATAGTCATGTATGATAATAGTCTTTTGCAGTTGTATAGTGACCTAGGGCTAGACAGCAACTACTTTTATCACAACTCAACAATTTCCTTAAATTCTAAATTTAATGATTACGTATTATTGTGAACAGGAAAATCTTCAACTGACCCTGAACAGATCCTCTCTACCTTATCCGTTACCAACATCCACCAACCGATATTATCCTCCTCACCCAAAGTCTTCGCTTGTCTAATTATCCTGGCAGTGTAACAGTAATGATGCAAAGTACCATCGCGGAGGAGGTGGTCCGACATCAGCTGTCAAATCATTTGAGCTCCCGGCGGAACAAGTTGCCGCCGGAGTCGGAGGTCGCTTAATGTGACTCGCGGTAGATTTATGAACCGAGTTTACGTTTACCTAAGTGTTTTAGTTAAGGAAGATATTGAGGATAAATCAACTGTGTTGTAGCTACGGTATTAAAGTTAGTGATTTTATTAAGTAGTCAAGAATATTGTGAATTAGGTACTAACTTTTGCTTTTGTGTCCGAAAAATTATCCAACGGAAACGTACTGCTATGGTATTACGTATATTTGTACTTGCGTAAAAGATCATTCAAATCGGTTCAGTCGTTTAAGAGAGTAACAGTCAAAACAACATATAATATGAACACAAACATGTCGTGAAATTACTAGTAACAACATCTTCTGTTTAACTGGTACCTAAGTTTCGTACGTTTTTTATTACAGCAACTAAGTAAATGATAGCTTAGCTCAAGTTAATGTATGAGCACTTCATGTTACGATGTTTATTTCTAAGGTTAGAACAGTGTGAGTTACATACTTATAACTTACCAGCTGTTGCCCGCGCTTCTCTCGCGTTTTGGTCGGAAATTATCCCACGGGCACGTTATAAATATAGCATTTGGAATTCGGGGATAATGTAGCTTCCTATTGGTGAAAGAATTTTCAAAATCGGTTCAATAGATCCAGAGATTACCCCCTACAACCTCACAAACTCACAAACATTACCTCTTTATAATATTAGTATAGAAGTATAGATAAGCGTGACTGTCTCGTGGGTCTATTGATTTCGGCTCGATACCCAGGTTGGTCAAGGTACTTCATCAGGAATTTTATAGTAGGAGCCCGGGGTTCGCATTGCCCGATTGATTGACTCTTTGATTTGTTCGTTTGCCCCCCTATTAAATGGGCCCAAAACATAACTGGTGATATGTATAGGGCAGGGTATACCCCTGCCTCACCCTTTGGTCGTACAGACGCGATGTAGTCGCTCGGTTTAAAATGATTGTAAAAATGTAAAACACTTACATAATTAACACAAAAAATGGGAATAAGGATTCCTCTCAGTAAATGAATGTAATTTCGTAGCACAAAAACGTTACTTGTCCAATTTGCCCGCGCCGTGGCCGACGGACCTCGCTGAGATCAGCTGTCAAATCAAATGAACTACCCTCCCCGCCCGCTTCTTCGGCCTGCTAACGCTGTCGTCCCACCCTCCGACCGCAACGAATAGGATACCATTGCAAAAGATAGTAATGCGACTGGGAGCTGAACTGTGTCAGATTTATACGTATAAGACGTTTGTTGGGTGAGGTCCAGGAGTAGTTCTATAAAAAACCAAAATTAAGATTAAAGATCACCGATTGATTAATTACCACACAAACAATGAATCTCAAATATTTCCGGGTTAAGTACACAGCAGAAACAAAAAACCTCAAAACCAATATAAATATTACTGCTGTTTCTGTCAGGAACAATATATACAACCATAATTAAGCTCCAACTTGATTAAACTTGAAGTCTCGCGAAATATGACGAGTTAATTAAAAAATTCTTCTCAAATATTTTCTGCAGTCCTAACGGTCTTTAAAATTTGTTCCTTTTAATAAAGATTTAAGCTCCCTTTATTAAAGTTGGCGTTTAGCTGTGGTTTAATATATTTATTTACAACCAAGTTAACCTAACGCTTCGAGAAAATTTATACTTGTAATTATGTGGAGGCGACCTCTGAATATATTAGTGGCGTGAAGTTTATTAAAGACATTTATCTTAATTTTGACTAACTTAGTTGTCTAAGTTTCTCGATATTGACTTTGTTTTGTGTTACTAACAAACTTTGAGTTGTTTCACTAGGAATGAGATAAGTAAATATAAAATTGTGGAGCGTATACTGTTTCAGATTTCTTCATAAAAGCGCAATTTTTCCGAATATAAAGAATAACTTTATAGGCTCGAGACGTATTCTATACTGACGTTTACTGGACCAACGAAAAGCTTTTGATTTATATTGAAGGTATTATGTTTGTGAGATGTTTTTTTAGTTTACGGTAGTTGTAAAAAATTGATTTAGAAGTCATACTATATTTTTCTTACTAATTGCACTTTTTGACACGCTAATTTAATACTGACGACGAATCGGGAACATCAAAATTCATTTGTTTTCATATGATGACGAATCGGGACTTCTTGTATGGCAAAAAGTGGTTACCAAAACCAATCGGAACAGTGACGAGTCGGGCATAATCCATATAATTCGCAATATATAGGAAGCCTTTAATATGAGTTTGTTTGCTTTTAAAAGTGAGTGTTCAGACAGGTCGAGAAGCGAAATATTTCGGGAACTTCGTCAAGCATGAAACAAATGAGGAAAAAGACAAATAACTTGGTCACAAGAGTTATTTGTAGCAGAACAAATGTAAAGGTGTCAGAGAAAGTCGTCTATTTACACACTCTGCGAAAGTGTCACAATTCGCAAAAAATGGTCAATTCAAACACATTCGAAGTGTCACAGCCTTCAAAGACGCAGCATATAAATATTTCCATTTCATTCATTAAAATAAACTTACAAAACTATATCTACCACATTAGTATTTGCACTTACTGTTTCAAAAATGTATTCAGCGTGTGGAGTAACTAACCTAAATTAAAGAAGTGTGTAGCACGCGGTGGCATCCTCCTAATGAGTGTCTCTGCACCGCGCCGAGGTGCCCCCTAATGAACTCCCGATGTGTTTGTGTACCGGTATGCGCCACTATTATAATTAACGTACTGCTTGCAGTGTCATTAATTTAAAATTTTGAAGTTTTAAGTTACATTTCGGTAGAATGTATTTTTTGACGTGATAATATTTCGGATAATTATTTACCTACGTGATAATTATTTACCCAATGTTGTTTGTTACTTGAGTAATGGAATCCTAGGATTATCTAGATGAATTTGACTTGTGGGTTTCGACAATTAATTGTACTCACATAGGTTTCAATACCAATGGTTTCAATACTACTACATACACAGATACATAAACTACATAATAAAGATAACTTAACATAATCATTTCGGGAAATAAAGCTTTACTTTGCAATACAATGAGCAGTAACCTAAGTACATTGTAGCGAGTATCAACAAAATTAAATGTTCTGCTTTACTTTTGCTGAGTCCAGTTTGTTCGAGCGGTATTACTTGATCTTCTTCTTTACGCGACTATAAGTCAGACCCGTATGTAGCCACCTAAACAGTTCCCTCATCGGGTATTATTAACCCTTGGTTTAGCTTGAACACTTGATTTGGTTGTCAGAAACAAAATTGATCAGTTTTATAGTAGTGCGGTCGTCAGACTTTTTCCCTCGACCTCCAGAGAGCAATAGAGCGGGCAATACCTCGCGGTTTAACTTCGGCGCCGACTTACAGTTTAGATAAATGAAATATTTAGTTTACAAGTATTTCCAATACTTGCGCTTGTTTATCAATAGTTTCGGAATTCTTGAACAGTAACAATAGAAGATACTTATTGTCTCTATTTCTCTTAAGCGTTGTTATATTGCTTTTAGTTATAATACTGTTTCAATGTTTTGTGTGCAATTAAGTTCAGTAAAATAATAATAACAGACACCACCTTAAGCACAAAATTCAAACAGTATGTTTTAAACCATTATTTTATCCTTTACTCCATTAAAATAGAACATGAAGTGCCTAGGATACACTATTAAGTTTTCTTTGACAGTTAATTCATAATAGCGTTAGGGTATGATAGTGTTAGGTCCCTACCTAACACTGTCATAGATGGTCCGCCAGCACCGCATTACAGCCCCGCCTAATCCCCAGGGGGTGAAAAGTGTGCCGGTAATGTGCTCAGTCTATGAGCATTGATCCTTCAACACGTCGTCCGGCCGATAGTTAAAGTTTCATGACAGGAGCAACACCGGCTTGATTAAAGTTTTAACGCCGTCTTTTCATGTCTTTTTTCGTTCCTTTATTAATTCCTAGCTCGATAGAAGAATCATATACCTACGAAATATCGATGTGGAGTTTCTTTAGATTTAAGGTTTTAGTAAATTTAAAATGATATTTTTTTAAATTATAGCAATTATTTACAAGATGGTTCCATTTGTCAAAGTCAATTGGAAAACCGAAACGATAGGTATGTAATTTTAAAAAAGCGATTTATTTCAAGTAGATCACTGACTGTCTATAATAAAACCTCAACGCCCATTTTATACGTAAGTAACCAATTGTATGGATTCATAAGGTGACCCCACGCTGCTTATTCAACTACCATACCTAACCCACACTATCACAACGTCACAAACTTTACCAAACAGATCAGCGCACTGGATGAATTAAAAGTAACTGAGTAAAACTGGAGTACGTGACTATTCACCCCCAACCCTCAGTTCACCCCCTCACTGGGGATGCGTGTCCCCCGACTCGTGAAATGTGCTACTTTGATCATAGTTTCTTTGTAGTTTCCACTTCGGTAGCGCGGGAATGTTTGGAACGATGAATAATTCATAATTGCATGTTAATAGCCACCTTTTATAGGTTAAAATATACGATTTATGTGTTGAATTAAAATATTGAGCGAGGCGTTGAATAAATTAATGGAGGCTTTCAATAGCGGTTATATGTATAAGAATGGTTTTTGTGAATTTTTATCTCACTGAAAAAGTACCCTTGCCTTGTTAGACCTTTTAGGCTTGGACTGCGCCTATCATTAAAGTACCTCTGTATAGCATTGTAACATAATAATAACTTATTACAAATCAGAAATATAATTCACTTTCAAATCAATTAACTCTTCCACATCAAACTCAATATTTTTGTCTCTCTCTACCCCAAAAGTTGTCCAGCATGCATTCGCCCCTCAAAGTTGTAATAGGCGTAATGATCCGTGAAGTGGTCGCCGGTCTCACCCCTATGGGGGGCTGAAGAGGGGAAGGGGGGTGATTGTTAGTTACGTGTTAAATGCAGGTTCACCCCAGAGCTGGTAATTATAGAGGGTTAGAGGTACAGGCCTCTAATGTGTTTGTAAGTTTTGTCGCCATGTCACACTAATAGTTAGGGGAAATGGACTGATCTTTGTTTTTGGTCTTCTGTGATGTCGTTAGCTCTAAAAGCTCATACTTGTTAAACTGCAGTAACTCATAACCTCGTTACAGTCTGTGTTTCAAGTCTGATCCCGGCATTATCTCTCCTAGCTCAGGCAAATAGAGGAGCTCTCGAACTGTAAGTGGATCATATCAATGAGAGTTGATTGCCCCGAGGAGTACGCTCAAGAGTTCTCGATACCAAGCGCTTCGGGCGTTTGAGGCTTCTGATTTCTTCTTCTCTTAGGTTTTAATTGTTCAATTGTGTTACCTTCATATTTCTTACTTTTAGTAATCGGATTTTGTCTTAATTTTAGAATGCTGTTGCGAACTCCAGGATAACCACCAAGATTTGTAGCTCCATGTATTAATCCAAACTCCTACATAACTTTCAACCTACCCGACATCCAATTAACTTCAATGTTGCCTCAAGTGATAAATCTAACAGTGTTGCAGTAATAATGCTGGCTGGCTATAACCCAAACGGGAATATTATACCGTTACGCAGACAATGTAAAACGAACTAAACCCACATTTGTAAAATCGTTAACTGTGCGCTTAACCTTATAAGTTTTGTGCAACCCAGTTTGACAGCAGGTTTCATAGCTTAATTTAAATTGTCAGTTCTGTGCAAAAAGTTCCGCTACAGTTTAAATTGATGCTTGTTTGGAAATTCATCGGCAATAAGATAGCGTAGCGAAACTTTATGAGAAACATTCTTCTTTGTCTTGAAACTTAGTGAGCTGGTCAAAGATCTTTTCAGAAAACGAGGCAATTAATGAAATAATTCAACAAAACTTTAGTAGTAGTATGTACAGACATCTAGTCTTGTCCCATGGGTGTCGACTAAACTGCGCCGTCCGAGCACCGCCCTTGGGGGTCGTAAGCACCAACTATCATATAAACGTGCTTACGTATATCCATCTGTCGTCATCAATCCACAGCCGAGCGCCATGTGTTTATGGCATCTCCTCAGAATGATCCATTGTCTATCTACAAAGCGAAACTGCTAATATTAAACTCGATTAGTTTGTCTTTTACCTATAAAGAGATCATTTAGACATCGGGCTTGCTACTACATCTACGTCTACGTCTTAAACCTATTCCAGCAAGATATGAGCCTATTTATGAGTCACTGAAATAACGTATCCAACAGTTCGCGCCTCTTCAAACAAAAATAGTAGCCCACAGTATTCAGCACATGTATGCTTAATAAATATAGTAGACACAAATAAATACGGTGTGTAAACATTGCAAATTGAGTTGTGTGGGTGACACCCCTGCCCCCTGCCCCCTCGCGCGGGCTCCGGGCGGGTTCTTTCATATTTGCCAATTTTTTGGGCAACTGCGTCCATCACGACTGGCTGGCTGCGGCGCGGGCGAGGGTCTGGATCCCGCATAGTTTGGGAATCGAATGTTTATGTTGTTGTATAATTATGACTGAAAAATAAACAGTTAAACATAAGTTTTCTTATTATTCAAATATCAGTTTAGTTTTCTCGAGCAGCTTTTTTTTTTATTTACATCCAAGCTTGCGGGATAATTAAAACACATTTTTCCGTTTGCTGTTTACGAAATATCAGTGTGAGGCGTGTGTAGTTAGATCTACTTTTTATATTTTAGCTTATCCTATCCCATTGCTGGGCAAAAAAAACCTTCCGCATACTTTTGCAATTTTCCTTGTATGTTAACTTCTCCAGCCAATCAGCCAGGAAAGGAGCTAGGAATGAGTCGTCACACTAGTGATCCGATCAAATTAAACTAGTAAAAATAAAAGTTTGTAACTTTGTCGTACTAGACGTGAACGTTAACTACTTTATCTAATGTGAACCTTGGTTCAAGCAGAAGTCGTAATTAAAGTTCTGTGATTTTATAACTAATTAAAACTTTGCATAACATTACATGAAATATAAATATGTATGGCCGGGCACATTTATTTTGAGTAGTTCACTGCGTGCTTGCTCCCCCCGGTGACATGGCGGCAGCACTCTAAATGGCAGGAAAATTGTAAAAAAGTTAAACAAAACTACCAACTACTGCACAACTAAAATCATACGGCGCATGAACATGAGGTAAATGTTTATATCAACTTTCATTGTTTACCTCTTTTTGTACATAACTTATATGCACTAAAAACAAGGCACTGCTATCAGCAGCCGCTTTATAGGCTAAGCCTAGATTGATTTGAATTAATTAATTGCTTGCCTGATTCAAAGTCATTACACATTCTTAAACAGAACAGACAAAATCCGGCGTCAAAAGGGCGTCCTACAAGTACATCTCTGTCTCCTCTCATCAAATCCTTCGGGGATTGTTGATGAAATAAACACATGTATGCATATTTAAGAAGAAATAATTTGATCGATTTAAGTTAACAACTTCCAATAAGTATTTGAACCCGTGTTCGTTTATGTAACATCGATTAAACTAACCAGCTTGTGTAGCAGTGGCAACTGGCTCGCCGCAACAGTTCCATTGTCTAATTCGACAACTTACTTCGACAAATTCTAATAGTTCCGGTTAGTCGCCGTGTTTGATGAATGATATTTTGCAGTTTGGTTTACTTTACTTTGAATAATGAAATTTTGACAAAATTATTTTGGCAAAACGGCAGGATCCCTAGCACAAGATTATGAACAAACCCTTCAATATTCAATAGAACAGGAATAGATCAGGCCATTCACAACCGTCTCCATTAATTCGTCAATGGACTTGCATTTCACGTTACTAATGTCCTCTGTATAAGCCACTAATTGATCAAACGCATGTTACTGAACAACAGTTTCACAGCAACTTGACTCCGTTCAAACGAGGCTCCAGTTAATACTAATTACTTGACTATTGTAGCATTGGTGCGGTTATATGTACCTATATTATTATCATTTGTGTGTTTCATGAATTGTAATTATTATTGAGTAATTAGGGATTGTACTTAATTGGCAAGCTCATACATTAAATATAATTGCCTGTGTTCACTAAACAGGCGATTCCTAAATTAATGCTAAAATAAAAACACGCTGTTGAACGCCATAGGTCAACGAGTTGAAAGTTGAAAACCCAACAGTACACTCTTACTTAGCCATTCATTACCTTCACTAGTGTACATGAAAACGAACAAACATCATTCTGTCTTAGATATTAGTAACAATGTTAAGTTCTTATTACGGTTATTTATTTATTTGGTACACCAACAGCAGTACATAAGCATTATTGTGAAAAATAACATTAAAGTGCTTGTATGTGCCTATTATAAGTATTAGCAGCATCCACCATAGGACAACAAAATAATGTTCTAAAATCTTAATAATATATTTTTAAATGTTTTACATGGTTTTTTCTAAATAAAATGTAATAAATGATTTGTAAATATATAAATTAAGAAATAATACAATTTGAATACAATATAAAATTTTCGAGATGATATGAGTTATGATGATATTTTGTAGTATGAGTGTGACATCTAAAGATTTTCATTTACAATTCTGTTAAGGTTTCATTGTACCCCTTGTATAATTTGTGCCACATTCGTGCAAACATTCTCGAAAATAAAATAAGTACTACGCACCGGCTCGTCTTTTCCCAAAACTGTGTTATTAATCCTTGTATTTACACATAAACTACGTATTTAACACCTTTCCTGAAACTACCACAAACTGGGGACTCGTTGTGGCACTGTACAACATACCAATAAGCCTGTATACCTTTTTTTTTTTCGTCCCATTCCGTCTCGCTCCGGACCATGGATTGAACCAAGGCCGGACGCGAGAGGTCGCCGCCGCCGATCGCCGCTACGAGGACACGGCGGTTCTCCACCCCCGCACGCGGGGCAGATCTCCACCGTGTGCTCCAGGGGACTTATCGCCACTATTGTGGCGTGAACGGGGTTACGACAGTCGCTCTCTCCATGTCGCCATGAGATCGCGCCGGAAGCCTGCATACCCTTTTTTTTTTACCGATGGGAAATCATCAAATAACCCCTCCCGCTCTGTAGTCTGGAGTGTCAGACTTTTACTGACTAAAACGCATCCATGTTCCTTCCTTTGCCCTTTGTGTTCCAGGGCCGCGGTATCTCTTTCGAACAGTCCCGCAACCCTGGCAGGCGTCGGCCCTTACGGACCCCTTCCTGTTTGCTGACTCTCTTTGAGGCGCGCTTGGAACACGAACGCGCCGTCGACACGGCCTGTCGTCATAAGACGGACGGACGGCGAGCTAGCCCATAGCTCACCGTCCACAGGCCCGCGTCTACGGTGGCCACCGACGCCCGGTGCGTCTCCCGCGGCGGCTGGGACGTGAGGTTCTCTCCCTCTCACGCCCCCGCCACCTCCTTCGCTAGCATGACTGCTTCGCAGAAGGAGGTGACGGCGTCCCATTCCGTCTCGCTCCGGACCATGGATTGAACCAGGGCCGGACGCGAGAGGTCGCCGCCGCCGATAGCCTGCATACCCTTAAGTAAAAGAAAAGACATAGGAGTCGAATAGGTACATGTGCCCGATGTAAGAGGCGGCCTCATACCTGTCTTGGAATTTCCTAGTGGGTAAACCCAAATTCACTACTTTAGCAGGGAAAAAGGAGACAAGAAGGACGTGGCAGGGAGGCGGGAAGTCGTAAGTAATGCCTCTGGTCAACCGTTGTATAGTAAAATGCAACAAATACCACTGCGCCATTGAACAAACCCTTAATAATATCCCACATCATATTAATTATGAGAGTGCTACCATCAGTCTGTCTGGCAAGCTGAATGTTTTGGCCATTTCGCTCGTTTTTCTCTATGACAGTCGTCTCTGGAGAGGTTCCCGTTCAGTGCGATGTTCTCCGACTGATGTGAGGCTATGTATTATGTACATACTCCACTCGTATGTATAATGTGGAATGTGGTCTATTTTGAGAGTTGAGCAGCTCTTCAGAGTACCTACTTTTTATAATTTAACGAACCAAATGATTTAATAATAAACATATATATATATATATATATCTGAATGCCGAAAATCAAAATATCGATGTTCAAAATACAGACATTTAAAATGTCTACTATTAAAGTTCCTGTATGTATATGAATACAAGGTCGATCAGACGTACTAACATGCGAGTATAAGGTAGATATAACATTAGAAATCAGAGGTTTATTTAAACTATGCTAACATAAATCTTCACAATATGGCTTTTTAGGGTTCCGTAGCCGAATGGTAAAAAACGGAATCCTTAATAGATTCACCAAGTCTGTCTGTCTGTCTGTGTATGTCAGAGCCACTTTATTCCGAACCATTAGGACTACACAGTTGAAACTTACTAGGTAGATGTATTCTGTGAACCGCTTTACGATTTTTATACAAAAATAAAAATAAAAACAGATTAGGCTTCCCATACATAGAACTGAAACTAAAAAATATTGTTTTCATCAAACCTATACGTGCGGTGTCTATAAATGTTTGTCAAAGTCAATCGTTTCAAAGATAGACGCTTCCAAAGTAGTAAAATGTGTGTCCCCTCCCTCTAATTTCTAAACTAAGAGGAGGAAAATTCTGAAAAAAATTAGGATTGTAGAGCGTAAATAAAACTTTTACCAAAATTGGTTTATTAAGATTTGATTTTAAGTTTTTGAGATATGGGACTTTTTCATCAAACTGCAGCTGTAATTTGGTTTTTCATTACAAAGAAAAACAAAATTAGTTTTGCTGTGGTCACCCTTAATAGCGAATTCAAGGAATATCGAAGTTATTATTGAGTATAAATCTACTATGTACATTATATAAAGACTACAAATAGAACTAAAATGATAAATTTGCTGTTGAATGTAAAACAATACAACTGAATGAGCCTTCAAAATATTTTGATTATATTGTTTGGTGCTAGGGGCCCTGTGCGCGTGTGAGTGTGACTCGTGCTTGGTCAGTTTTTTTTAAATATCCTGAAAATGTGTATAAAATAATCCAATAGAAATTGTGTCAACTTCGCCTTTAGAAAATAAGCAATAATTCTGTCTTTAGATAATATGATTATCTCATTCCGAGTAAACAACACAGTTACCTCAACTCCATGCGGACAGCGAAGCACTAAGCAGCTAATGTCGCTATGTCTTTTTGTGTTGCCGACAACGAGGGAGCGATTCCGATGAAACAGACTAAAAAGGAAACTAAAAAGCTTTGAATTGGAATCTGCTTTGCAGCTTGTTCAGTTTGATACACTCGTGGACTGGCTTAGTACTGTCCTTACTTAGCAGTCTCATTTGTTTTTCTTTTTTCTATGGTTCTGTGTATGCAAGTACGAATAGTTACATCCCCAGACATAAAAATGAAGATACTTGTATTACAAGATAATAAGGTAAGTAACTCTGAAAGTAACCCGCCTGTTTTCCCGGACGGTTTAGGCACAGGTGTAAGTAGCACCTACTGTGTGAGGTACACCTACAGGTGTATGTACTCTACACCCGCATTTCGTCAGGGGCGTTCTATTGCCTTCAATGGGGCTCAATCCAAACTCCGTGTAGCTACTGAGAATTCCTAACTCCACACAATCACCAACCAAAACAACCTTTGCTGCTATACAGTTATGCAAAAAAACCGGCCAATTGTGAGTCGCGCACGAAGGGTTCCGTACCATTATTTAAAAAAAAACTTAATTGGCGTCAACTATGTAGGTATGTTTGGGACACCCTTTAATTTATAAATTTTTACTTTTTGGAATTTTTCCTTTATTTAGGCCTTGCAGCACAGGCCTTGCTCTATGCTTGTCGTGATTATAGGTCAAGGGGAACTACCATATAGGTTTTCGACCCAAAACCTAAAGGCTACTTCCGGTTGACTTAGAATTGTCAATTTAGGTTAAAAGCAATGTCTTACAAAACAAATAAAGGGGGAAAATTCCGAAAAATAAAAAAGTTGCAAATTAGGGTAAATTTTGGTACTTTACAAATTTTCGCGAAAATCTAAATTTGCCCGTATCTTTTTAACGTGTTGATTCATGACTTTGATTTTTATACACCTAATAGGGACTATAGACTTCAGTATCTGGTATAAATTTCAACTTGCTAGGTCCACCCGTTCCTGAGAAAATCGGTGGTGACACATGGACAGACAGACGTATAGACGGATAAGAGAGTGTACTTATAAGCGTTCCTTTTTAATCTTTTGAGGTACGGAACCCTAAAAAGAATTGGCCAAGAAAAGAATCATCATCTGCTTAGCTTTTTCAAAACTATGTTGAGGTCGGCTTCCAGTCTAACCGGATGTGGCTGAATATCAGAATTTTACATGGAGTGACTGTCTAATTTGTCCTACTGGGTAAACTGGTTAATACTTTATCCCTTGGTAACTGGTTGTCAGACTTTCGGGCCACTGACTGCTTGTAACGACTGCCAAAGATCTACAAATAACAGCTGGTACCAACGGCTTCACGTGTTTTCCAAGGCGCAGATGAAGCTCGGTATGTTAAGGGTAAGCGCGGCTTAACCTATAGATGGACCCGTGCGTCTATTGTCATAGTAGCGAAGATAATAACATTAGCAAACATTTTGGAATCAATCTACTTCCTGCAAAGTTTACTCGGTCATGATTTAACTCTTATTTTCACTTCCCGTACCTGCCTGCCGTGCAAGTGTTATATATTTTAATTTCGCCACTAGAATTAACGCAACAATAAGGCTAGGAGGAAGTTTCAGTTAACAAACTAGAAACTTTTAATTAACTTGCCGCCTTACAATGAAAGTAATGACCCCCCACAACCCCCGCCGCCAGACCCCACGACGACGCGCAAAATACTTCACATTGAACAGTTAACTTTGCTTGATTAATTGAGACGAAAACAGTTTAAATGCATTGGACTTAAGTTCTAATAAAGCACTAGTAACTGGTAGTTAAAATGACTAAAAGTTCTGTTGCAAATATCTGGTTGCGGAACAAAGTAACTTTGTTTGTTTGAGCCTTTGTTAGTTTACTGTAGTCTATAGTTAGGTATTTTAAGTGACCTTTGAACATACTGATTTCACAAGCTAACTTTTTAAGGGTAAAAGACTAAGTTTTCCTTCGACTGCTATTTTACGATGAAAAGAATGTAAATTTGACCAAACACCTGTGACTTGTGTGCAACGATCGACTGTTTTGTTGGTTTTTATCAGCAAATAAGAGTCTAGAACACTTGGCAATCGTTGTTCAAATCGTCTCGTATTCTTCTAAAAAACTTTCAACAGGGAGATAAAAGTTTTTGGTTTAAAAATGTCAAAAAATTCCATTGGAATTTCAAAAAAAAGTTGAGGTAGGTATCTGTTGAAAGTTTGATTCAAATTAATCTTTGTATGTCAAAGCTTATATTTTTTCCAATACGATCATCGTTATCGCTGATACAATGTTACCTAGCCCTCTGGTTGCTGAGTATTGCCGAATGGAACAAAAAGCTATTATAAAGTACTGGCACTCATCCAGAAAGCCATCTCCTTCACCACGTACTACTCAGATTGTAGTTATCCTGGTCTACCGAAACCACAAAAACAAATATTTGACACTCAGTTATCACTGATGTACACTTTCCGTTAGCGGCAGCCTTAGGTGGCACTTAGCGGCACCGCTTACTGGCAATTCTCCAGTCATTAAGGAAACGACTTGGATTTCAGATAGCTAACATTAATTCGCTGTTGTATTTACCAACTACTCGATTTTATTGAAGCTGTGTACTATGTTTTACATTGGTAAATAATATTTTGAGTCTGAGATTATTGAATGATTATTAAAAGGGTTTAGTTTGCAATATACGGTGAATATAAGTTTTGTGAAGCTTAAGTACGTATACCAAGTAGTCATTTTACGGTATCGGAGAAGAGGTTTGTTTTTACTTATAAGTTTTTATACTGTCATGGTCACTAACATTATCATTAACACTAGAAACGGGATATTTACCATGGCTACTGTTCATTTTGAGTTCCCGATATTTCGGCGCTGTTGCAAGCACCATGATCATGGATAAACTGAAGTTATTGCGGGTGGGTGTTTATGAGCAGACAAATCTGTCTACCCTCTTTCTTCTTCGTTTTTGCACTCAAAAAAAAAATACACACAAGCACACTCAATATCGGGAACTCAAAATTGAAAATGAATAGTAAACAAATGGTAAATATCCCGTTTCTAGAGTTAAAGATATTGTTTTTACTTTTATGGAGTTTTTTTTTCTTCGATCACTGTTCCCGTTTTGTGATTCCTAATAGTTTCTCGCATCTCGCCTGTTATCACATGGGACTGATACATAACTAGTGAATTGTAGATGTACTGTAGCTGGACCCTTCAGGGATCACACCGAGATAATATTATGTGTTTTATGTGCGGTTGACCTTAAGAAACCAAAAGAGGAATATGCGGAACTAATGTCTGTTTAACGTCTCTAAAGCAGCCTAGGTTCCTACAATATTCCATGCAAAACCTGAACAAAAATCAAGCCATCTAGCCAAGAAATAACGTTATTTCTTGACAGCGTGCCCCTGAGCGGTGGCACGGCAGGAAGCCGCCGCCGCTAACATTAAAAAAGAGAGTTTTTCATAAACCGAGCGTTATTAAGGCCGGGACGCAATATGTGGGGAAAACAATTGTAGGCGAACAATACGCGCCGCCATTGTACCTGCGAACGGATTAATTTGGCGCTCAGCTGCCGGAGCCGCGCTCAGATGTTCGCGGGTACAGCCGGATTGATTGTTGTAGGCTTACACTTATTTGCGTTAAGATTTTACGTAGATAAACCTCTATTTTTGATTCAGGAAAACAGTTCCTAAGATTACGATAACTATAATTTGGCCCTTGAACGCATGGAAGAGCCAAAAGTTCGCCTCCCTATGTGTTCTTTGCAGTTTTCCTAATCTCTAGGAAGTTTCTGTTACAAAGTACATATTTTCAAACTATACTAAATGTCTCATAAAAACTAGACACTACCAGAAATTACTTTTAAAAATGAAAATAAAACTCAGACATCACTGGCAATCTTGCAGCATTCAAATCTTGACATTTTCCAGCGTCAAGCTAGGTCACAAAGCGGAACACTATATCAATGCCGGCTAATAACGAAGTTAAATAACTGTAACACGGCCACTGCCGGCTTAGCAATCATAACTTTGCACTTAAGCTGTGGCGCCCAAGTTGGGGCCCTTTGCTCAGTGTACTCTGCGGAGTTGTCGGTGCTCTGCAGGCTGCAGCGGAGTACTCCGGGGAAGTGCTGTCTGAGCTTGATTAGTGGGAGATCGGATTACGGTTAGCGGTACTAGTTGTGATTTGAGCGGTAAGAATTTTTTGGGGTTGAGGTGGTCATTATGGGAGATCATAATATATCTTGTAAGTTTTTATTTAGAGTATATGATTAGTAGGTTAGGTTTAATTGCTTGAAGAAGAACATTTTAAGTCAATTTTAACATGGGCCAGAGGCAGGCAGAAGTGTGGTTAGTTTAATTAATTTCTACATTGGTCTAGCTGTTTCGTAGTCACTGAGTGCAGTGTCTACGGAACAGACCAATGTAGGTATATATATCTATAGGTGAACACAGTGGTGTTACTAGACCTCACCTATAAAGAAGAACAGGGGAAGAGGGATCAGATAAAGCAGAGCACTGACTGTAAAACGTACATATTATGTGTTTTCATAAGTGGATTCGTTTTTCTTTACCTTCCTTCTTTACTGTAAATAATTTATTTGTATATTTAAACTTTTCGCATGGTTTTCGAAGCTCGACATAATAGTCTGCCAAACCCCATGAGTCCATTCTATTTATATTGTTTCGGTGATGTCAAGCGCATTGTTTCGGCACATAACGTTCCGATGCCGCGACGGAGCGGCTTGTGTTTGACACATGAAATGCCCACTATACTAGTCAACGACATAAAGAACCGAACCATTGTGTTACCGTTGTTCAACTCCTCTTTGTGACCGCTTCCCGCCATTTTAAGCCGCTGACGTATGATCAAATGTCATTTCCTAGTAGTGAGTTAAGCTTTGCTGTTTTTTTGTACTTTCATTTGAAAGTACAGATTCTGTATGAAACTTTTATCTCTTAAATTGACCAATATATTATTGAAGTAAAAGTGCTAGATAAAAATATCATATTTTTGTCTTCTATTCTAAGAAATGAGAATAAAATAGATTTGATAGTTATAATAAGTATATCTTACTTAGATAAAATCGAGGCGGATAAGGATAAATTATGTTTTATTCAATTGCATGGACAATTGATAGAATCTTTATACGAAGTATTAATCATTCGTGAAATAATTGTAAGGAATAGCTAAATTACCATTTCCCTTTTCCACTTTAACGTCGACCATCAGTTCCTCAAAGCTACTCTAGTGTCCAAACACAGTCCAGTTGTACGCTGTCCGCATCACGTGCCGCTCCGGACCGCTCACTGTCCAGCGTTTGCAATGCTAATAGAGGCTTGATGCGCCCACACTAACTTGCTTTACATCTTATATTGTTTGGAGCAACTAGCTCTTTGAGGCCTACACGACGAGATAACTGAATTGGAAAGTGTTCCTGTTTTTGTTTACTTGTGACGACGGTAAAGGGATCGGGAGTTTTCAGTTTCATGGGTTGTTTTATGGGTTGAAGGTTGAATTTATTAAGTTATACAAAACTGTCCCGTTCACCTGTGTTCCGAAATGTGACTGACAAAAACAACATTGGACATGTTAAGAAATCTTATTCGCTGTCATAGAGAAGGCCTGCGTCCCAGCTGTGGGATTGTGATGCCACTTATCCAAAACATTCTGAGAGTTTTACAAGTGTTTGTGTAATTAAATTGGTCAACATCCTACCGAATTATAAATCCACATCCAATAGACCGATTCCCAAATTACCTCTTCACATTGTCAGTACAATCTCAGCACTCAATATTAACTTGTTGTATGGGCATTACATTGTGCGCAGTAATCAGTATGTATGCTCGCGGAGCCTGTGTAAGCACGTACTTACGAAACAATTCCGAGCATGTAACGTCAACTCGAGCTACTTAGCGGAGAGAAACTGCAACTTAATGTACCGACTATGATATCGTCGTACATGTACTCTTTGCTTGTGGAGACTTTTTACTGTTTAGCTATTTGTTGTAGTCTACAATGTGGTCTGTTTAGGCGAATTGACCAACGAGTGAATTTGTTTATTTTGTGTGACTAGTATTATTCAGCTAAAATAAGTTCTAAAATAAGGTGGAATGTTTTCGTATATAATTATTATAATTTATTTTATTAAGTCTTTGGAAGACTTAATGCATTTTATTTTTATTATAGCGAGCCCGTATTTTTCCACTGCTGGGCAAAGGTCTCCATCCATTCCTATTTATGTTTTTATTTCCATTTTATTTAATTGAATAAAATTTAATCACCTCTCCCAAACTTCCTATACCCAGGAAGTTTTGGTCTAAAGTTCTAGACGAAACAACATATTTTGAGGTAAAGTTGAAACTAGTATAAATCGCCGGAGTTATTAATTCCCGTCGTCCGGGTCGTTAATAACGGTCCTCGCGCGTTTCCTCTCCGGAACTCCGCGACCCCCGCCCCTACGTCACAAGCGCTTCATAATTATTTTAGATTATGTGTCGTGTCAGTAATTAAAGGAAGTCAGGCAGGAACTACCGCCGTCGTCAGGCCACCCATGGATTACCTCGCATATTCTTCATTATATTGTCACTTGGTTAGCGAACCAAATGTTACTTGGAGGCTTGCTTTGAGTTACTTTTTCGGCTTCATATTTTATGTAGGCTATGAAATTCGTAAAATTACACGGCTTACGGTGAATGATTAAGTTTCTTAATCCTAGACTAATAGTGTAAAACCGCTGTCCTGAAATGGGATTACGACGTCATTCTCAATATGAGAAGACGCCTGCGATTTGCAACAGACTATATCTCTAACCAATAATTCCCCTTACACACTCACAGTGTTCGCGTTACTCGGTAATGAATTCATCGAGTTTGTGTTGCCTGCGTACATTAACATATAAAGTGCAGATATTAGTGCTTGTAACGCGCGCAAGTTATTTGGCACTGCAGCAGTGCTCGCTTACGATCGTGCCACTGCTAACTGCAGCAAATTACCTCACGCTTTAAACTTATATTGGAGAATACGAAGTGTATTTGTTGTAGCAATATTTCGAATAAGTTTAACGTGCTTTAATTGAATTCATAATCTCAGAAATTGTATGTATTGCATCGACAGTTACTCAACTTCCCAATTTGGCATTGTGAGTTGATTTCTATGTGCCCTTTAATAAAAAGGTCACTCTTCTCGGTTCTTGGCTGCAATGGAATTTGATTTTTTTTTCATTGTTATGGTACTGAGTTTAATATTGCAAAACTGGATAATTTTCTCGGTTTTTGATTTCAAGTATAGAAAAATATAAAATCTAAGCAATCAGCTGACAGAATCCGGTGATCCACAATATTGTTTGAGAGTCTGGAATGTAAAATATTTTCTTGTTTATATCAATACATCGACCTTTAACATGATTCTTCGGTTAATTGTTGATTTGATTTTATGAATAGTAAACGATAGTTTTGTGAAGGTACGACAAAATGACTGAACAAGAATCCAGACTGATTGCTGACACCGAGCTTAGACATATCGGGAGTCCGGTTCAGTCCACCTAATAATAGTACGTAAATAGTTTTCAACTAAAACATCAGCACTCATAGCAAGCAACACTACAAACAAATACCCACTCTATAAGTTATTCAGTGTTTCAAACCCAAAAAGGAAGCCCTAGGTCAAACACAGCAGCTGATTTACCAATTTAAATGACAATGAGATACACGTCATTATCTCGCTGTGCATCGAAACAACACACCGGACGGATTGTTGATAGCTTCGTTTGTATGCGCCGCCCGGGACCACTGCCACGAGCAAGAGTAGCTACTAGCTAGACTAGGAGCATGTTTAGCTTCGCTGTCAAGCTGTAAGCTGTTCAATTTCGTTGCTGTTGTGAATGTAATGAAAATATACTGGAGGTGCCCGTCTTGGCGCGGATTGTGAGATAAGATACAAGATTGGGCGGGAGTTTTCGTTTAAGGCCTGGTCAGACCAGATGCGTGGCGTGACGTACACGTGTACACGCGCGTGGTGACGCGCGTGAACCCCTGACACACCGGGTTAGGCAAACGTGTACGCTTACGCTTACGCATACGTGGTACGCACGCAACGCACCGGTCCTTTGCGTACCCAGCAATTCTTGTGCACGATGTCTGAAGAAGATTGGGTAAATGGACCAAGTAGTTCATCTGATGAAGAAGAAGCAATATTACTGTTATTGTGACAGAATATTCCTGGGTGTGCCAAAAAACAATGGGTTCAAGTTTTATATGACATATTTTTTACTCTTTGTTTTTTATGTTGTAAAAACAATTAGTTGTTCTGTAATTTCATTATTCATCATTAAAACCGAAACAAAACATCACTTACTATCGGTAAAACTTGAAAACAAATACAACTGAATGCGTAAGTCACGCGCGTAGTCACGCGCGTAGTCACGCGCAGCAAAGATACGTGCGTGTTCAAACTTGTTCGGTGTGACGTCCAATACGGAATGCCAGTGACTACAACGTTATTACTGCACGCATCAATGTGACGTTGCTGTTCCGCTCTGCGTAGGTACGCAGCAAGTTTGACACATGGCAGCTGCAATGCGTAGCGATACGCATGTAGTCTACGCGCACGTGTACGTCACGCAAGCGGTGTGCCATGTCTCTATAAAGTTCCATATATTACAACGTCACGGACGTGTACGGATCTGGTGTGTTTCGGCCTTTAAAGTTGTCAGGTTTTTCCCTGTATCATTTAACTAGGCAGTGTTTTCAGATAACCATTAGTTTGTTAGTCCTAATTAGCTACCAGTTTCTACTAGCCCTGGATCTAAAGAACTGGAATTTATGAGGAGAGGTCTTTGCTCAGCAGTGGGGGGTACATATAGGGTAACAATAGCAGTAATTAGTCTCGTGAGGCACGATCATGCTGACCCTTCGAACCAAGTTAACATTACGTACGAATGCGTTTTTGTATAATCGTCCGAATGTAAGTACCGATGTTGCATTCACTTACATTATGTTTTATTAGCAAAGTATTTAATATGCTTGACAGTAAGTAAACCTGAAATTTTAAATGTTAAATGCTAAAATTCAACCGCCGCGCCTTTTATTCCCAGTAATCAAAATTCCGAGCGGGTAGGTTCGGTAGCGGTAGTACCAAAGTGGCTGTAAAGTGTGCACGGAAAACATTTTTATTTTGAATACTTATTCGTTTGAAAGAGCCGACGGATTTTTGTCAACGCATACGAACGTTCGCATTCCGCGCCGCCTGACGTACCGCATACCTTACATACCTACAGCGGTATGTCGCCACAGTACAATGGGACCCATCTAGATACACCGCTGTTTTTGTTCAACTACCGTATTTTGTTAATTAAAAACATATGTAGGTACAGACGGTTTCGTTTTATTCTAAAAGTTTGGGACATTTTTGTTTTTATTGTTTACGCTGAAAACAAGTGTTATTGTTTGAATGTCGACGTTAAGTCGGAAACGAAAGCTAAACGGAATTATGTTTTGCGGATGAAATGTAAGCGAAAATCAAGGTGGGGAATCGCACGACGAGCTACGAGATACGTGACTGCGTTGCTACGAAGCTACGCTGCTACGAGCTGCGTAGTATTCTCGTAGCTTCTTGTGGTTTTAGTATTACTAATGTAACTCATTGTTTGCATGTCTATATTACTTTACAGTATATTAATTTAATTTAAGGCTTGACATGATAGTTAACACCATCACGCCTGTAACCCACAAAGGGATAGGTATAGGAGTACCATACATAACCAACATTTTCTCAATTATGTTCAACTCCCATGTAAGAAAGATCGTTTGCCATCGACCGGGCACAAATCTTAAATCCGGCCTGCTACTGAGAAATTCCAGATAGATAAACCCTGTAACAGTCAGCCCGACCCGAGGGTAGGACCCGCGACCTCACGCTCAGCAGTAGCGCTTGCGACTACTGGACTAAAGTGGTCTTAACTAAATTAGTATCGACACAAATGTTTTAAGACTTTTTATTTTATTTTGGCGCTCTTAAAACCTACCAAATATGACAAAAGCTACACAAACACATATAGTCTACAGGCAGCACAATATGAGTTGGGAACAAAGCGTTAGTGTGCGCAGCTTCCGGCGCGACTCCGGATGTGACGCGCGCGGCCGGCGACCTCTGGCGGCGCGTAATTAAATGCAAGTGTAATTGCGCCGCGCAATTATCGAAGCACGGGGTCAGTGACCCCGGGGGAAATCTTCACAATGTTTTACTTTACTAAATAGTCTCTAAATGGGTTTTATGGATTGAAATGAATTATGGCACTGAAGGAGTATCGTTGCGAGGTATTATGATACTGTGAATTTTTAACCTTTGTGGACTGTTGTACAACGTTAATAAAGGCAATGGTTCAAGGTAATTTAAAAAATTGTGTTTCGAGTCACATTCATCATCTGTTTTATCCCTACGATGTTCCGTCCACATCCACAACACAGTTACTGAGTATCACGGCTGGTTGTCAAACTTTCTTCTGACAGGAACAAGTCACAATCTTGAATTAAAAAACAAAAGATTACGTAAGCAAGGTTTGGTCAAACCGCTACAGACGATCAGGGACGCGGCTCGCGGCTGTATACCATCCCCGCACACTGACTGATAACGTACTTATGTATCTGTCTGTGTCCGATGTCCGCAGTCCATCCGCAACATGCTCGTACTGGGGGCCTAAAATGGAAGCTTTATCAGAATCATAATACGAATCAAGTTAAAAATTTAAAATTCTTAAAATGGTCTTTATGGTTATGACCACAAAGTTCATTTTAAGAGTTTTAGATTTTTAACGTGATTCGTATTATGATTCTGATAAAGTGGCCATTTTAGGCCCCCTGGTCACCAAACCTTTACTAAGTCCCGTGTATCATATTTTAATTTAATTCGCATGCTGCATTGATCACGTATATTTCAATTTAATTACTTTTAACCAAATGAAGCTCGGTGCAGCAGCGGCGCAAATCAGGCGTGTGTTGTGTTAATGGCCGTTAATTATGGCCGGCATTACTTCGACAACGTGCCATCTGTTACGATGTTGTATGTACCGTAGTACAGGATGCAATATGCTAAGTAAGATGTATTAATGTTAAGAAGATCTGTGGAATTGATTGTGATTATAGATTTGTAAATGGTTAAATACGAGTAAGAGGTTTTTAAAAGGGCTCCTATTTTAACTGCTTCATTAAAGTATGACTTTCGTTCGTTAGAAACAAAAATGTTATTACCAGACTATAATGCATTAATAATCATAATAATAATCAATTTATTTTATGTTTCTTTTTATTTTAAATGGTTTTTTTTTTATGAAATGTTTAAAAATGTTAAGGATAGGAAAGAAAAATGAATAAACAAATAATAATCTTTCATATTTCAAAAAGAGTTCATAAAAGTTAGAGTCATGTTGAAGTTCATGTAATAGGAGGACGGCCTTGACTAGTAACCGGTGACAAATATTGACTCTGGGCCACACTTAAAAAAATGCTGATGGAAAACTTAATTACACTTTGCTTGACCTGGTAATCGAACTTAAAACTTTACGGTCAGGAGCTGGCGCTTGCGACCACTATACCGCGGTCTACTCGAGGTAGGTTACTGCTTCTGTTAATGTTGATATTACGGACAAAGCCCTCGTCTTTGTCCTTGTTCTCTAAGCCGAATACACTTTGACATATACATTGGGCTGCAATAAGTGACAACTATTAGGAACACATAACCATGTCTAGGTTTAAGACATTCCGCAGTGTTTGCCTGGAATACTCTCGCAAGCCCTAAGTTAAACGATGTCCTATACTTACACATGCTGGTCAACAACTTATACACATAATGTGTATGTATGTAGATGTACGGAGATAATCTAGCTGATGATGTGTGGTTAAAGGCCTTAACATCCGTAGGACTATTACTAACAATTTACAGATGATACTGTAATTACTGTATTTGTTTAGGTATACAAGGCAACAATGAAACTCAATATTGTGTGACGTATTTTTAGCACTTTTAACACTAGTGTTTTTTTGATGTTATGTTATTTAATTCCACAGCATTTTCAAATTATCTATACAGCTATATAAATAAATCAAATTGAAGTATCTGTTTGTAATAGAAAAATACCAGTTTTTTTGTCTGTCTGTCTGTTTGTTCCGGCTAATCTCCGAAACGGCAGAGCAGATTTTGACGCGACTTTTACTGGCCGATAGCTGAGCTGATGTTAACAAGGACTACTTTTATTTAACAAAAATTATTAAGGTTCCGAGCAAAAAAATAAAACCCTTGATATTTTAACAAAATCCGTTTCGAAAGTAATATTTTTTATAATAATTTCACGCGAACGGAGGTCGCGGGTAACAGCTAGTTACAAATATGATATTTGGAAACCAAGTCCAACTCGCCTACAAATGAGGTAAACAAAACACAAACAAGCATATTATTACGATCATAATAAGAAGCTTTTGATGCTGTTCTGTAATGTGAAACGCGCTCATAAAATATGTAATGCGAGTACGTACAAGTTCATTTGCCGATTACTTCGTAGGCACATCTCACATTACGTCACATTTTAAAGCCCATCAAGGCATGTCTCCCATTCAGACAGTATTTATCCAATATAAGGGCGCATAAACTAATTTAATGTCCGTCGTATCGACGAGCGAACACCCGCTTTACTGCTCAGCGTTTAAACGTATGGGCGTTTTACGGCCCTGGAGCTGTTCCGTTGCCTTTTACGGCCACGCTGCGCCGGTAATACACTCTGACAGTTTTTATAAGTGTTATTATTGAAATAATGGACGTTTTCGGAGAGTGAGTTAAGCGAAGTATTGGGGAGAGGATAAATAGAAAGTATTTACCGCCTCTGGTGTCGCAGTTACGAACAGACGAAGTCTTGCCCTTATAAGCATGTTTTACGATCAGCTATCAATATGTATTCTTTTGTAGGGTTCCATACTCAAAGTATGAAACCGGTACCCTATAGTTATAAGCCGTGAAGTTTTGATTCAGAAATAAACATCGTAACCATAACTATGGTTAATATATTACCCTAATTTATAAAACCATATTAATGGTTAAATACTGTGGCATCCATCTGGGTAAATAATAAAAAGAAGTTAAACTCAGTCTTGGTGAAACAGAACCTTTAGTTCGTTACATTTTCTAGTAGGATAATACTTCAAATGTGACATATTCATACCATTAACATACTTTTGTTTCCTAATTACGACAAAAACCAAACTAAAGCAAGAACCATCATGCAGTTGTTGGTCAACTAAGTTTAAGTTTAAACTGAAGTTAAGCAGCGCTGCAGTCATTAACAGCGACAGGCGTCTTGCAAGCACTCAGTCACCATCTTTACTCAAAGATCTACTTCTTGAATGAGAAAAATTGTTGCAAGCAGAATATTCTCAAATATTTTGAGGTTGAATAACTTCTCGGTGAATTGACTTACGACTTAGGTGTAATAATAAAAAGTGCTAACTTTTGAAAATAGCCCAAAAATGTATGGAGGCTGGGTGATATCCTTTATTCGAGAAATAATAATGTCACGTTACTTAAAATCTAGTTTATTTAACTAACTCCACAAAGTTCAACTTACACACACGAGTACACGTTTTATCTCCCCTTAAAGAGAAACCGTTCGTTACTTTTACATAATATTTGAACTGAGACTCAAAGCATTGATTATGCAAATGGAAAACAAAACGAGGAATAAAATCAAACTCCTCTACAGAATGCGAAGTTAGTACTGCATTCTCAAGCACTTACATACAAATTTAAACTCCTTTATTAATTTGCAGAAGATCGCTTGGGAGGCTTTAGTTAGACTTGTGTGAATCTCTGCTGACCCACTTGGGAGACGGACAGAATAGTTCTGGTTTTGTGTGTAGGTACATATATATAGTTCGAGTTGTCTACTTTTGAACGTTTTCGCCGTTTTCGCTCTGCTAATTTTTTATTGAAGAACGGTGAAGAGTTTGTGTTTGATGTTTTAGCTTGAAAGTCTATGAAAACGTTAAGTTTATTTTAATATTCACTTTTAATTCGTTGTTTGTATGATCAAACTTAGTTGAGTTTAACACATTAGAAGCATTTATTTTATTATAACATAAAATAAATGCTTGTATTTCCCCGAAAGGAAAGTTAAAGGTCTGCCTGTACTACATCCACATTTCACCAGTCTGGTTTAAGCCCCATGTAATAGGCCGCAACCCTAATTCTAATAAGTAGTTTTCCGTAACAAAAGCTACCTCATACAGCAAGATACGTTAAAAACCCAAACAACCTTAGACTAAACACAAAAATAAAAACAATGCTCCAGAAAACGGTTTTGCCTAACAGCATCATACATTGAATTTGCATAATCAAAATATTTGGTCGTGTTCCATTCATGGGCGGCAATGAAAGCGATCTCTTGCCTATAACCGTTCGCGCCAAGCTCAGCAGGCCGGAGCCTGTGACCCACTAGAGGTGGGTCTTGGCAAATTTCAATTTGCCTGGAGGAGGCTTTCGTGCATGCATATTGGCATATCAAAGACCTTTTTTGGCATGGAACGTGTGAGAGGCTTAAGCGATGATGCTATTGGAATAACGTGTTTGTTAACTTTATGAATAATTATTCATAAAGTTATTATTCATAAATATACTAATTAGTTTGGCGTTCAATGAACCTATTTAAATCGAACTTCCTTCAGTGCCGAACTTATTTTTGTGACGCTAAAAATACTGCTCAAACTTTAAAAGTATGCATAAAAAATCAATATTAAAATTACTACTGACGTAAGCAAATCGTAGTTAAATTATAAAGTTTTCGTTTTCCTGAAACAAGACAATCATTTATTTTAAAACTTTTTATTTAACATGGTTATTGACAGGTTTATCATATTTCATTCCAATTATCACAAAATTGTCAATCCCTAAAAGCTCCTCACTTGCACCACTCACAAGTCTGCACGGTTTGAAGTTACTGCCTTGTTTAGGGCCCGAAAGGGTTAAACGACGCGACGCCCGAATGGATTACGTAGTTATTAATGAGCTAGCAAGGATTAAATTTAACTAAATGGATATAACAATGACCTCTGACCGCCACTCTTTTGCTGCAGAATTAACTTGGAGCTCATTAAGTTCTTAAAAGCGGATTCTAAACGTGTTGAAATGTTTTCCTCGCGACCATTTTGTGTTTTACTAATGTTCAAAGGATACGTGAGTAGGGTTTCGTCACATATTAATTAACGCTTCTACATTTTGCGAGGCGTAAAAGCTTATGTTGTTATCAACAATTGTACCTGCGGACTCCTGAAAAGTTAATTCATTATTTGACGCGACTTATAATAACGTACCGATTTCTTAGCTACTTTACGTGGTAGAGAAAGTTGCAATTTGATTAAAGTTGTACTAACTTTTTTTGAGTAGTTTTAAACAAAAATTAAAAAGCCTTTTATTTCCTAAAGTATGCTTCAATTTTATGCGTATGTAACAATTTTCAAATAATGAGCAAAAATTTGCATAAAAACATTGAAAAAAAAACTGCTATAAAATATTATTACAGTAGTTTTTTATCCCAAGAGTAGCAACTTTGTTGTTAATTCATTGTTTTCTGTGTAATTTTAGGAGCCTCTCTGAGGTGAGGGCCTTTTCCAAAGTTTTCCATTTTTCACGATCTTGGGCTAACTATTTCCATTATGGTTCAACTATTTTCCTGATATCATCCTCCTTTCAGGCGTGGGGTCTACCAATATTTCAATAGAAACCTAACTCGGTCACGAATTCATGAAAGTAATTAAATTGAGTACAACTTAAAGCTTGAAAATATGAAACCAAAGTCACCGAACTTTAAGTAAACTTAAAAAAGTCCCCCTTTGTAGTGTTTATTTCAGTGGGTTTCTGTTGGAGCCGTTGGATTTTTATTTGTATATAGTTTTGACGGCTCTCTAAGTAAAGTGGCTGAGTGTTTAGATTCGTAGTGAAATACTTGTATGGCCTCAGACGTATTAAAAAGTTTGTTGTGAGCATTTGTGCAGAAGATCGATGTATAACACGTGGAGTCGTGGATGATGCAGGACACATTTATAGGGCCACCTGCAACAGTAACTAGAATAATGATTTTATGTATTCCAGTTTCAAATAATTGAGAGACTTAACACGAAGTTTTAAAAACCAAAGTCAAAGTCTAAAATGCATAGCACTCGCGCGCCGCTGTCAGGGTCGGTTGCGTATTGTCCGTCTGCCGCGCTAAGTGCGTCGACGCACTTTGTAATAATGTCTCAAGTGTTAAAATGTAACGTTTGCAATATCGTCATCGACGAATTATTAGCCTATGTGCAAAATAAAATATCTGTAATTGATGAAGAAACGCTAAGGAGAAAATGTGTTTCCGCATTCACAAGCAGTTCACCAACTCATCCCGCTGGGTATATGAACATGAGACGGGGTGCTTGGAATCTGGAGAGTGGACCTATAAGCAAGGGATTTGTCGGATATATCTAACTACAGACCTTTGTATCTCTTATAGTTTAGCTGGTCTGTTTCGGTGCTGCATCAGGTGTTCAAGTTTCCAAGATAAATTATAGCCTATATGTTGCCCAGATTTAATACCTATACAACAAAAAAAAATCATTAAAATCCGTCGAGTAGTTCCGAAGATTAGCGTGTACAGACAAACAGACAGACAGATTTTTTTTTTTTAGATTCGTGCTCTATTACTGTTTCCAAACCGCCCTCAATTTTTTTTTTTAAATATATTCAATGTACAGACAGTTTTTTTCCGTTTTATTATATGTATATAGATATAGATATATGTATAGATGACGTCGGGTAAATATTTCTCTCAATAATTTGAAATTGGAATAAATAAAATCATTATTCTAATTACTGTTGTAGGTGGCCCTGAAAATGTGTCCTGCGTGTCACAAATCGATCTCCTGCACAAATGCTCACAACAAACTTTTGAATACGTCCGAGGCCATACAAGTTAAAGCAATCATTGGCTTTTGTCCATCAATGGCCCAACATCAAATTGTTGACCATAGCATATTGTTGTTATCCATATAGAAGATCATCTTCTAGGTAATTCCATAATCACCTTCTGCCTGAAAGAAAGTACCAATTAATTTAGAATTATAATTTCAAAAGAAATACTTTTTCCTCGTAAAGAAAAACATTCTAGAAACGCATTAAGAAGAATGTAAGTTTTCACAAAATACGTATAACTCATGACTTACTCGTAACTAACACTTATGATTAATGCGACAATAAAGTTCTCACCAACTGAACCACTAAGTAGGGACTTCAAAGTTTTTACTATTTGAACGTACATTCAGGCGACTGACACAATAGTATAGCATCCTGCCTTTTGTCTACTTTATTAGGGACACTAACAAAGACGAACTTCACTTCTTTCCGCCAGTTTTATTAACAAAAAAGAAATGTCCCAGAAATTCGTGGCGCTATTTTATGTAAAGAAAAGCCTTTATTAGGAAATTTCCTTAAACGACACAAATTAGAAGAGATTTCTGTGACGAATTGCTTGAGATACAAGTATTTTGCCGACTCTGAAAATAAATGGCTTTCTGGCATATTCCGTGATCTATTTTTTTTTTTTAAGTAATTAAGCGAACCAGATTTCAAGACAAAGGCAGTTCTTAAAACTTTAGGTATTCTCAAAATTACGAACAGTACATAATAAACTACAATCAATAAATGAGGCAAAGCGATTGCGATATAGTGCACAACGCTCATTTTCCCATGGGTGATTCTGGTTTTTTATGTTAATTTGTAATCCGCTGTCAACAACAATAACAACACACTGTGACTACGATAGGGCGTAGAAGATCATGATAACGGCCCCTACACGTTCCCAGTGTTGATTGACTCACCGTGATGCACCCTTGAGCTGTGGATGATACTGTAGTTTACCTATCTATGCTGTTTATAAAAGGTTATAGCATCCCGTAACAGAAAATGAGATATAAACCGAAGCGCTCCTTTGATAGTTTCGATGTAGTAAATATAAACTGTGGAGCTTCGCTGACGACGATGATTTCCTCTAGTTTTTATCTGTTAGGCATAAAACCGATCAACACATAGGTAGAGCAAGTTATGCAATTTGCCTCAAACTGGAACTCCCATAAAACAATATCGGAACACCTGGCGTTGTGTTTAGTGATGTGGCGAATCGATATCGATTTTTCATTCTCGGTTCTCGTTGTTTTTCAAGTGACATTGTTTTGTGTGCAAGTATTTGCTGGCGTTTTTGTCAGTTTATTTTCCATTTTCAAGAGAATCAATTTTTGCAAACTTTTATTTTCCTTTTTCATAGAAATTTGGATTTTTGACTTTAATACCTAAAAAAAGACACTACTATAGCGTTTGTATATTGAAATTACATCGCTATACATAATTGTATATTATTATGACGTTGTTTCGGTCACACGGGCCGGCAAGAGCAATGGCAATTCCTAGACTGGTATGCCAACGAGCCAACAACTTCTTGACTTCCAAGCAAGCCAAATGTTTTACAACTCGTTGATGAAGCTGGTCATTTCTTCAACAGAAACTCGCATATCGATCATCCTAACCACGACTCTATGTGAGGCTTTAGCCCAGGAGCTCGTATATTTTACGTTCGCGTAACACGCTCAAATGCTCTTTTTATAGTCGCGGAGACGGCCAGTAAATTTGAGTGGTGGCTGGCCTAAGCCCCCGTAAGCCACACTACGTGTAATTTCGTTTTATTAAGTTCCCTCTCCTACACTATATTAGAGTCAGCCTCTTGATATGGATGTTAGTTATTGTAACCGTTATTTGTTGCGTGTTTGTTGTTTTATTTGTGGACAGTGTAATAGAGAGATGTGCGGAGTGGATAGTTAATGATGCTCTGTTTGAGTATGAAGAACTAGCGTTATTGGTGTCACTAATCAAAATAAAACATGTTCAATGAAGTAAACCATTACAACAACTTACAGCTTAGGGTTAATACGAAGAATTATGATGAACTCGAATATTGTTAGATCTCGCCTGAGCACACCCAGCTGGATAGATACTCAAAAACCAACAAACTTAATCCAAATAAACACGACGGCGCGGTTAACGCAGAAATATCAAGTCTGACTAATTTACACAACGTCTTATAATAATAAGTGAACATCAAAGGAGTTTCGTCAAAGAGGATTCCGTCGTGAATTGTTGCGAGACTTGCGACAATTAGCGTGGTCGCACGACAAAGTGACGCAGCAGTGGAATTTTAATAAAGCGTTATGTACACTGAGTAACGAATTGTGAGGATGCTTTGTGTAGCTGTGTCGCGAGATTAAGGTGCGGTTCTGTGCACGCGACGCTCATAAATCTGTAAGCCGAAACGTTGAGGCCAGGTGTTGCAGAGCCGTTTGTTCAATTTGTTTAATTATGTTTGGAAGAAATATTTGGGGTAATTCGTCATGGTTTCTGTGTTTTACATAAAGGTTATTTAGATATAGAAACTGTATTAGATTTTAAAGTATTCAATGCCGTTCATTTACACTTTGTCATCAAATAGAAAACCAAGTTTATCCAAGGACCTTGCAAAAATGAAATGTTGTGAAAACGAAGTTGGAAAAATCAACCGTCTGCCAACAAGTTGCCCACAATATTAATGAACCGCATTTCAGCGTAGCTTTGGCAATTACTGCGGCTGTTAAAATGATAGCAGTGATTCTCCGTACGCGCCTACATATTAACAAAACGGTATTTCATACTGACAACGTAATGAACCGCAGTGCGCGAGTGTACCGAGCTCCCTTTGATTCCGTAATCAAAAGGCACATCCAATAACTCATACGAGTTCGTTCGCAGCTGCTAATTACGTACAGTCGTCGACAACTGACACACGTGGTGATATTCAGGCTCAGCCGCGCGCGCTCGCGCCTCCCGCGTCTAATTGTTTACGCCGTTCAGCTCACATTAATTGAGTTACCGTTTGAAACTCCCTTTTATTTTTACTAAATGAAACGTTTGAGATGAAGGAGTTCATAATTATCTGACAAATAATTAAAGAGCAAATTATCGGCAACCTTGGAAGTAATTATGTTGCTGTAACCGTTACACGCTCGTTTCAATCGGGGGAATTAGGATGAAAACGTATTACGATTGGTAGTTTATGAGCTCCTAAAAAGGAAGTGGTTGTAACATTTTATGTAACTAAATATTTGCGAGAAAATCGCGTGATCGCGGCTATTAACGCCTTGAGAAGAATTAGATGAACACAAAGAAAGTTTCTTTGGAAGAGCTTAAATATTTATGTTACTTCAAGCGAAACTTTGGTTTTTGTTTGAAAGATGACATTTGGGTCGCGCAAAAGTTGAATTTATTATTATTGTATACTTCTAAAGATGATTTAAACAAGTTAGCGGATGTTTTCAGAATGTTTATGTACTAGGAATTGCCGATAGAACAAAACCCAACCGTAAAATGAATTATATTAAGTTCTTGCTAAATGCCTACTATTGTTCCGATATGATCAATCGGTGGGTGTGTCACATTGTAAGGATTGGGGAAGTCCACACACTTAATCTTAAGGATAATGAACGACCACTAATGTGAACATTCACAGAGAACGTTGTAAAGACTATGCTAAGCAAATAAACAAAGAGTAATAGAGCAGCCCGGTCTCTTAGAACGTATAAAATATACTTCTCGATGCAACTGCCTCGTTGGTTTGGCGATTGCATCGGAATGCTAAGCATAAGACTTTAAGTTTATCCCCAAGTCGGGCAGTGGTTTGGGTTTTTGCTCTGGAATTAATTAGGGATCCCACAGTATGGATTTGCACACACGCTCGCTTCTATCTTTTTAATGCCAAATCCTTCAAAAATACCGTGATGTTGTTTTATTTTGCTTTCATCGTAATCGACCTTTTCTCTTTTTCCGCCAGTGTCTCCATCATCATGCCAGCTATTGTTCCTGATGGAGCCTCCCCCGCGGCTGTCGTTCTCCAATAGCACGGGTGCCAGGGTCTCTTGCGCGGCCCACGGCACTCCACTTCCTATCATATCCTGGCTCACAGAGGATGGAGCGCCCGTGTCTGATGTTCCTGGACTGAGGTAATCGTTATCTTTATGTTTTTTGTGAGTCGACTGTAATTGAATTAAAGAATTCGTGGCACATAATTATAATAGAATATGTAGCTACTTTGAGCTATGAAAAACACGTTCATAAAATGTATGTCATCGTCAGAATACAGTCACTGAATGTATAATGTTCTGGTTTGCGGTGATCAAAATATACCTAAATACATCGTAAAAGTATTTTGTAATTTTATCGAATGGGTTGGAATAATTTGAAGTGTTGGTCTGTAATATACATATCCATTAAGGATTTGTATTACATAAAGATTTAACAAAATCTCTTGTTATAACATGAAAACCTAAAGAAGATCAAAAGCATTAATTACTAACGAGATTGTGGCAACCGAAAATGCATTCTAAAATGCCTGCACTCCAAAACCTAGTTCACACACGAGGTCTGACGCCACACTAAGCCAACCGGCCATCTCTATACAAATCTAGTTCACACACGAGGTCTGACGCCACACTAAGCCAACCAACCATCTCTATACAAACGGTCTAAACCCCAAATTTATAGCTCGTTAATCTTGTCTGACCCTTCCGCGTCATTGGTTTTGAATGAATTAATGTCTGCCCTCAGCCGGGATTAGCGCGATGTTGTCCGACTTCGGACGACTCCGTACGGACGCAGTGATCCGTGAATATTGCGTGACGGATGGCGCACGCTGCCTCATTTGCTCGCCACGATAAACTCCTGGAGGTTCCATTGATACATTAGCGGTGTCATCGAATAGGTTACGGGTTAGATGGAATCAATGGAGGTTACATTTAATACAATTTATCGCGGGAAACCTATATCAGTAGCTGCATTCATAAGCCTTTGAATATCGTTGGAAAAAGTCGGATAGAGTCTAATAGAAATTCTTTTACAACAATATTTTTTATTTAGGTTTTATTTAAACTGCTGTAATCGATAGCTGTCCTATTTCATCTTAACTTTGAAATAAACAATATAATCTTTATCAGCTCAGATTCAAACCAAATCCATTTGAAACGAGAATTAAAACCGAAATGCGATGAAGTCACAAAGAGGCTCAGTTATCAGCATCTAACGTCATATCACATCCCGTGTGCTGGTCGTTTAGCTCAGTCTCCTGGTACGAATAATCCTGCGGGCCACATTAATACTCGCATCGGCTCTTTGCCGTCTGCTCGCTGACTGATGGGCTTTTAGCAATCTGCCTCAAGCGTATTAATTTTTGAGATAAAGGGCTCTGTTTGAATTGGTTTAGGGTTAAAAATTGCTGTTCGCTTGACATTGGATTAATGATTTTTGTCTCTTGTAAAACATTAATATTTTGCATTCATCATTAAAATAACTAAAAACTCTTAAGACATCATTATATTCTGGTGAGGAACTTAAAACTAACAGCACTACATTATTCTGTTCGCATAACTCGACAAAAGTTAGAAATAGGCTATTAGGGTTAGTTCCTTGATAACAGTTAATTATAATGAGCAACAAACTAAAAATCCTTTAAAATGTTATACAGTCGTAAAAGAAGGATAGATACGTAAGTAATTTACGGAGGCTCTTTACAAGTATTTAACCATGAAACGACTGGTATCTCCGCCAGCACATCAGCCACTCCTGCTCAACCTGTGCTCAATGGGCCGAACACTGCGTCACTTACAAGCTTCGCCTCAATGAACACTGAACACCATATTATGTTCATATACTTAATCATAAATTTCGGTTTCGTGGAACCGGTATCATTAGATACTTTACATAGTACTAACATCACACCCGTGTCTCCAAAGGGTTAGGCAGAGCTGCATCTACTGTAATTACAAGTACACCTACATTTCGCCCATGCAATGGCAATTGGCAAGCTCTGGGCCGATACTGAGCAATTCCTGAAGAAAAAACTTAATAAAACTTTACCTGACCTGGCAATCGAACCCAGGACCTCAGCAATAGCGCTTGCGACCAATAGAACTACCGGCCAGTAGAATCACAAAGGTGCCTAAACCGGTTACAAACACCGGAAAGAAAACCAAAGACAAATAATTTCAACATCACACAGTCATCGCTCACTCAGTGATCAGTTTTCAGAACCAATTTTCAGTAGTGTCCGGCCAATTGGGCGCAACGCGCTATAGCGACGTACTCGGCGTAGTACAGGGCTCGGCGTAGTACAGGGCTCGGCGTAGTACAGGGCTCGGCGTACTCGGCGCGGTCGCTGCGTGATAAATGATTTATAAATTATGTATATGAACGGTGAATGGGAAGCTGAGAGGCGGAAAAAGTGAGCGAGTAGCGGTAGGCAGCCTTTGAGACGTTACTGTGAAAGGAAAAGACTACTTTAAATAAGTATGACTAAATAATACGTGGAATAATTTAACATTGGCTTAAACGAAGACGAGCCAAACACGAATGTTCAATAAAATTTACTCTGAAATGTAGTCTTTCTTTGGTTTGTGGTATGAAAACGGCAACGTTTGTCCTTTACGCTTCCCTTTTGTTTCATTTCCTGACAATACACGCGTTTACATGTAATTATTCTATTTGCGTGACTTATTGTAATTTTACAAGCAATTTAATTCTTGTTTTGCTCAGTCCCAAGATTTTAATGAGTTATTTCGAGGATTTTCGGGCTAGAATTTTGTTTTGAGGTAGTGTGGGCCCTGTGGCCAGAAGCTTTAGCATAATTCTAAGATGAGATTATGATTAACCATCCTTATAATCCTTTATAATCTAGCTTGAAATACAGATTCGGTGTGTAGTCTAGTCTTTTGTTTAGCTTTTATATATAACACTGTACTGTCATACGATATGCAAAAGATTAATGATCAGCAGTCTGAGCAGAATCCAATTAAAACCTACACCTAAACTTATACCCACATAGCACTTCGCACACTTTACAGAAAATATTCCGCCTCCCTGCCTATTTTTTATTTTTTCTTTCTATATTTGACCTCCCAATTTAAAAAAAAAACTGTTTCCTAATCTTCTCCCTAATCTCAACTCTCCGCTGCCTCTCCTAACTCCCGGCCCGACCGCATGCAGTTCATATTCGCGTCATGCCGACCGTTTGTCTTCGTTACGGTAATAACCTCGTGACGTAATAACCTCGTGCTCGTCTCCAGAACACGGCCGCGTCAGCTGATGTCACGCTTACACAGGATATTTAGTGTTATTAGCTGTCGCACGGAAAATATGATGGCGCCCGATAATTATGAGAGGCATCATTATTTACTGAAGTGAAAAAGAAATTCCGGTAAAGGTCGTTGAAAATGACTTATTCATCATAATATGTGGTTACAGAATTAGTTTATTCAGAGTAGAAGATCATGGCCATATTTAATTCAATAGTGAGGGGAGCTCGCGGCTAAGTGGTAACAACCGCTCGGGTAGATCTTCAGGTTAAGCCGCGTTTGCCAAGGTTGGTCTGTGGATATATCAGCACCCATTACGTACTGAGTTCTCTCCGGGGCTCGGAAAGCAGTTAAGCCATTGGTCCCGGCTGCCAATTGTAGATATTTGATAGTCGTTACTGGTAGTCAGTGGCCTGAACGTCTGGCAACCAGTACCAAGTACTAAGTAGTATACCAAGGGGTATCGTATTACCCAGTACTAACTGGGTTGTGGAGGTTAGAGGCAGTCGCTCCATGTAAAATACTGGTATTCAGCTGCAGTTAGACTGTAAGCTCCATCATACTTGGGAGAAGGTTAGGCTGACGATTTACTTTCATAAAAAAAGATAACAAAGCAACTGAAATAATAATTTCACTAACTGCCTTCTTAATTTTTATATGATTTGCCAAAAATCATAGCACCCATTGCCCGTTGATGTTTTTTCTCCATCACCATCAAATTACCCGTCATAATACCTCGTACGAGGTCGGCTTGCAAAAACTGTTCCCGACGAAATATTACAACTAAGCCGGGGCGAGTCCACGTAGGAGCCTCATTTATCTTCGTTCCCCTAATAATGTGCTGCAAGCCAATCATTGTGGATGATGTATTTACCTACTAACCATCTCTCTCCTTCACTTGTTTCATCCTCTATGCCAAGCGAACAAGGTCTATTATAGTCCGTACCAAAGATATCGTTAACGTAGTATAATATATTCACTTACCAAACATACATAATCTAGTTAAATTGAGTTGGTGAATGGTCCTTCGTAATGTTTTTCATTTGCTTTTTTCATATGATTTTTGCTATTTAAATTTCGGTCGTTGTAGTATTTTTGGATTCGTTATAACCACTTTAGTTAAGTGTTTAGTTAAGCTTGGAGGAGTAATTGTTTAACATTGGTTCTGTTAAAGCTTTACACCCAAGAGTTCTTAAAAGTTCATTAAATCAGCAGTTATTGAAACGATAAGAACTGGAGCACTTGTGAGCACTTCAGAGCACTTCAGTTCTGACTTTAAATATTATGTCACAGACATTTCTATAAATTAGAAGTGGTAGGATTTAATAGATGTAGTTATGTAATAAAATCTGTTCCAACGCCTACTTTTGCTCCAGACTTATTTTTAAATATTGCTCTGCGTAGTTTTCTTAGGTATAAGTCAGGTGTTGTAAGGGATTAGTGAGCCCAAGTTTTAGTTGACGAAGGTGCCTTTTATTTGGTGTCAGAACTTTAACCTTAGCTCCGGAAAAGCTCCGGACGTGATGACGAAAAAGCTGAAAACCGGTAATCCAGCTTCGATATAATGGAACTTAAAATATTAAAAAAACCCTTCAAAATATTTGCCAGCCGAATAAATCTAGAAAGTTCCACACAAAGCCTAAGGCAGACAACAATTCTCTTATCAATTATTTAAACTTGATTTGCAAGTACCTACAGAATTTAATCGTATTCGCAAAACAAACTTTCAAAGTCACAAGCTGAGCAAATTTATGTGTGCATACGTTAACTCTTTTTGATAGGGATAATATGGTTCATTTCTCTTTGCCGGTGTGGTCACGAGGTGGGAACGCCGTCATATTTCAGTGGGTGGTCTCTATTGAGGCGTGAACCGCGATAAGGCCGACGTCTCACTAGCTGACGACACTGTTGGGAACAAAATGATGCCGTGTTCCTTAAACGGTGTTACCTCGAGATTTTCTGTTTAACATAAGCATTCTTTGCATTTCATTAGACACAATATGCTTTGAGGTTTACACCGATTTATATTTCAAAATAAACTTTTTGTGTTTGTGAGTATGTTTATGACTTCTTCTTCTCGCATGGAAGACTCTTTTGTCCGAACAACTGTCGACAGCCTGAAGACTTGGACACCTCCGTCATTTGCCGCTTGGAGGCAAATACCTGATGTATTTATAACTGTAACTTAACAATATTATCGGTCTTTGTTTGTAATAACCAAGTATATTTTCAGCATTCGGCCCAGTGTTTGCTGGCACAAAATTGTTCAATATCGATTTACATTATGTATAAAAAATTTAAGTATGCAGTTCCAATATTTCATTTCAACGACTTGGTATCTGCCCCGATAGTATTGTATGGCAGCGTAGTGTCATAAATAGGCGATAATGTCATTTTGCCATTTGATCCGAAGTATCAAAGTGCTAGTTAAGAGTTCCGATACTAAAGCAAACTAACAGCCTCCGAGTGATTTAGCTGAGTAAGTGAACTTACTCGCCCTTTCTAGGTCGTATCGAAAGTCGAGCAGGACTCGTAAAACACAGTGATGTGTCATCCGATGGCGACGTCGCCATAGATGGCGCATCTATTCAATAAAACATTTTACGAGTTTTGGAAGGAGCGTCGTGAATTACCATACATGCGTAAATCATTCATATGGATGATGAAATGTATGATAAGATAGATGTTGAATTAATTTGATTGGATGAATGTGTTTTTCTTTTGTTAGTTTTCGTAGGTAAACTATTGTACAAAGCTAGTTAGAGTTACATAATATATCTGATATTAGTTCTATGAAACTACTAAAGGCCAATAACTTAAACTTTCCCCTCTAGTGTGTTTGTGAAATTATACTATTAAAATATACGTTCAGTAGTTAAGTATCGTTTAGCTTTTCCAATGTTAATTCAATTCTTATTGCCTCCGAAACATACTGGCGTTACATGACACTATTCTCGATATTCCAGCGGCAACTCAGCTACATTGCACAGGAAGCGTTAGGATATAAGCTAGTGATACATAAACGTCACGTCCCGACTACCTTCAATCTTAACAAGATCGCCGGTCGGAGCGAAATGAAATATATCCACAAACACATCTGCTTTGCAACTAAATAGATAAGACTTTGTTTGTTTGTTATTTGTCAATTATATGTTATTTTAAATTTTCAACACTTTTTTCTTTGCACATTTTTTTAAGGCAGTTTTTGATTCTGAGATTAAGTATTTACAAACTTACAAAGTGAGCTGGGTTAACATGACAATGGTGCTTAGTATAGCAGTGATACTTAGTGGTGTGACCGTCGGACTGCCAAGACATAGGTCTCGAGTTCGAACCCAAGGCACGCAACTCTGAATTTTCGGATTCATGTGCGTATTGTATAATTATCACTTCCTCCGGTGAAGGGAAACATCGTGAGGAAACCATGCTGCCTGAGAGATATCTCTAGACGGCTTGTAAAGCCAAGTCAGAGGCCCATGGGCGGCCTAACATGACAATCGTTAATAGAAATATTAAAAATAGAATAGCCTCGTTCACTTGAGCATACATTTGTTGTAACTTTAGCAAATCCTCAAACAGGAAAGCTTATTCTAGTCAGAGGGGTCGATGTAAGCTTTATCGATAATCCTCGCATCTCTTAGAATAAGCATAAGTACATGAAATTCGGGGTTCGTAATTGAAGAAAAATATTACAGAAGTCGTGAGGAAATTACTTTTTAAGCACGCACTTCATCGATCCAATACAAATTATATTGTTACACGAGCCAACACGAGCCAACACAAAGGACACTGCACATTATTGTAGAGTCGACCGAAAAAACAATCTACCCATCCATCGTTCCGTACGCTATACTATGGTCATCAATACGTCTACTATATGGGCCAACAATTACATATCTACCACCAGCACAGCTCTTTGTAGACAGTAAGTTGGTGCAGGTTCGATCGTCGGACGAATTTTTACAATTTACATGAAAATTGGCGTCCGGTGACGCGTGTGCACAATTATCGGTGCGGACGTTGGACGCCGGACGGACTGCGCTGCGCTTACTGTCACACGAAATTTTTATTCTACGCTTTTCGGAACGCCACCCTGAATTATTTTACTGTAATGCAGTCTTGGTGTTTAAGTGGATCTACTTTGGTGCGGTTTTCCTTGTCCCGGGAGTCGTTGAAAAGTTCTAGATTTGCTTTAATTTTTTTTTTTTTTGAATTCTTAGTAGACAAAATCATAAAACGACAACCCAGTTATTGTCCGTCCAAAATTATTTTAATACAAAAAGTGAATTCTAAAAACACTTCATTAATCTTTCCCAAAACAACCTTAGTAAAAAAGTTTATCGTGATTTAGCAAGGTTGTTTCTAGCATTTCCCAATAATGACTTCCTTGTTACAAATACATATTTGTGCAGACATTTTCACAAACCAACAGTGACTTCTGGCCTGCGTGTCAAATGTCGCGTTTAGTTACATTAGACATTAGACATCGAGGAGCGGGTGCATGCCCACCGGAACCTCTTCGTCAGCTGCTGTCCTGTCTCTGTCGCCAATATTGACGTTTATTATGCGTTGTGCTGCTTCGCAGAGTACTTTTAGGAAATATACACAACATTGCTGATACGAAAGATGTTGGAATACATGGAACAATTTATTGTTATGACTGAGAATATAATATTCTAGCTGTTGCCCGCGGCTTCGCTCGCGTTTTGGTCGGAAACTATACCACGGGCACGTTGTAAATATAGCCTATAGCACTTGGGGATAATGTAGCTTCCTATTAGTGAAAGAATTTTCAAAATCAGTTCAGTAGATCCAGAGATTATCCCCTACATACAGACTTACAAACAAATATTACCTCTTTATAATATTAGTATAGTTAAAGGGCAGAGTGTTGGTGAGATAAAAATAAACTGGAGTTGTTAAAACTCAATTAATTAAACATTTTGTAAAGTAAAGGACCAATACTTCCCTAGTTTAATGACCAATTCTTTAAAGGTCAAATTCTAGCACACCGTAAAAATTATCCAACTATAACCCAATTTTAAAGCAAGTCCATAGCAACAAATTAGGGTAAGTTCGTCCGAGACGATCAATCATCGCAACTGTAGCGTGTATAACTTCTGACGTCATTAATATAACACGAGTGTGTCCCGTGACGTCATTGGCCCCATACATCTCTGTCGGGCCGGCGTCGCGGCTCTGGGAACTGGTAACCGATTGCTTTTCGCTTGTTTCATTTGAAGCAGTTTAGTATCAGACAAGATTGTAAGGTCATCCATAAACATAGCTTTGGTCAAAAGGTTTTATCAAGTGTACAGGAGTAATACAGAAAGTAGAATGCTACAATTTTTTTTACGTTTTTAGTATTACAATTGTAAATGGTAGCCAAGTCTCTGAAATTCTCCGTAATAATTTGGTTACAAATAGGAATGCAAGTCAGACAAGGCACTTTCACCTCCGTCACTTAGTTATCAACATTCAGGGCGCGGCTGCCGTCACTACTTCACGAGGGTTGACTCAAGCTATTAGGTGTCAATCCAGCGGTACCTTGAAGGCAACTGGGTTTTACTAGGTTATTGTATCCAGTTACATTGTATAATTATTCATACTTTCATTATGTTTCTATTTACTAGCTTATTTTAATTGTAATTATGTTGTTATTATGAGAGTCTTTGGATAACTAAACTTATCGTTATCACTATTAATTGCAAATTATTAGGTAATTTGTGGTAGGTAAATCATTATACTTGTAGTTCCAACACTTCCCTTGTTAGTTTACATTAACCGCGTTGTTGCGTCCCAGAGTTGCAAAATATTCGTGTGTAGGTAAAGTATCTTCCTCCACAGTAGAACATGGCTTCTCTGCAAAACCTTGCTTGTGAAGTTTCGCGTACATTTCGCGAATATAGTTAAAAGTTTTCACGTATTTTGAGTTAATGTTTATCAACCGCAAAACAAAGTTCTACTAAGGAATATTACGACTGACGGTTCTGGTAATTATCGTTTAAAGTGAGTCTTGTTGTGAGCATTATTTGACTATTTATGTTTTGCTTCGTTCTGTGAAAATTTTCAACGCTGCTGCATATTTGAAAATAAATGTTTTCTTTTTAACCGAGTTTCGTACAATATTTAGGTACAACTTTCCAGATTAGTTTTGGTCCAAATTGCCAGAGCTTTGCATGCGTTTATAATTTACCAACTATGCTGTTACATAACGAAGGTATACCACTTTTCCAACTTAAGAACGTGGTAGGAGCTGATTACTTAGAATTAATTTTACTATGTACACCTTCGGTGCTATCCTCTCAAAGTCCACTTGCATCATTTCCTGGTTGACAAAAGCCGGTAAGTGTAGTAAATCGATCTCATCGCTTCCCTGGTCGCTTCTCTGGGCACTGCACGCTGATCGCTAACCACTCGATAATGACGAACGCAGTTTGTTCTATACGCTCAAATTCAACGGATATTGAGTCTTTGTTACGTGTGGTCGTTTTAATACTTTCGGCGACGTCATCACTTTAAAATAATTAAAACTTTTGTATTAAATAATTTAAGCCTCACAACGCAATAAGTGAAGCATGTTTAAAAATCAAAACGTTCGTTCAAATTGTAAATTCCTCACCCATTTCAATTTTATGAACATTTTTATGACTTCTCGCAATCTTTCATTAGCCGTGAATTTTCCAGCATGTGGGCGTTTATTAGAAAAGTTGGTACTACTCTGATTAGTTTCCGAAGTGAGTAATATTACTCGCTATATTAAACATTTATGAATGAGGGCGGGGCTCGCAAGCGCCGCGTCAGGACTTAGTTCGGCGTTAATCCTTAGGCTATTTATAATACCTATGTAAAATGACGGGAAACTTCACTCCGTGTTCAACGTAATCCCTGAAAGTGGGAGATCAATTTGTGTTATCGTTTAAGCGTTAGCGTCTAAGTTGTTGTTTTACTAAACTTTTGAATGTTTCGAGTGGAAGATTGGTGAATTAAAGATTTAGGATATACAGGCTGTCGCTTTGCACCCTGGTCAAATTCAAGGAGGTATCTATACTAATGATTGATTGATTGACCACTTGATATTCTACAAGTTAATGAGAAGAAGTTTAAAACATGCATAAAACGCACGCTATGTAAGCGAGCATATTATAAGTTGGAAGACTATATTGTAGATAAAAATGCTTGGGTCAGTGCTGGTCCTGCTCCACAGCCACTTGAGCTCACGGAATAAGATTTTAATGATTGGAAAAGATGCTTCCCCTCTAGTTCTTTTATTTTTATTTATTTTTCGTTTGGAAACTTAGTTACTTTGATTACTATTGTTTCATATAAATCACAAGTATTATTTCAGTTTTTGTAAGTGTGAGTACCATGTAGACTTTCTATTGCGGTTAGTAGGGCTTATCCTAATCTTGAAAGTTTAAATTGTTTTTTTTTCTTTTCTATCTCTACATTGTGCTCACATATAGAAGCAACAATATTGTAACCAGTAAATAGTCTTGCTATTTCAATATCTAACTTGATTTGAAAAGAGTGTCCATGGAGTTTCTTGCCCATTTTTCTCCATGAGATCTACTATTTTTGAATGGGCAACTACAGTCCATTCACAGTTATTATGCCTGTGGCTGGACTGTAGGTAGCTTATTTTTGACAATGCAAAAGTGCCTGTCACGGGCCTATTTGAAATAAATGCTTTGAGTTTGAGTTTGATTCTCGACCCGAATCTATAGCAAAAAGGGTAGTTTTTGCAAATTCAAAACATCCTTTAAACAGGAAACCCATTTAGAGTTTTAATTTTAGGGGTCCAGTTCTTTTTTGTGAAGGTTATTACATATTAAGGGTATTAATTTAATGCATTTATTATTAAATTAAAAGAAACGAATGAAGAACAAATCAAATATTTAACACAAGGGTGTAGCATAACTAATGTTCGTTTATAAATTCAACTTCACCGTTTATTCTCGCTACTTCAGGGTATTTCCACACAAAATAATGCAACACCAGAGGCATGGGTAGAATATAAACAAAAGAAAAAATCCCCAAACATAGAGCAGTCGCACGCTATAGACGGGACTGTCTGGACCTCTAATTTAACTTTTATTCTGCGCTGGGCCTTAATTTCAGTTGTGAAATTTGTTCCTGCGTGTAATTCATGCGGGCTTCGTTTGTTATTTGCTTACATTTAAAGTACTGTGACGTTGAGTTTTTGAGACGGAAAATAAGTTCTACAAGAGGTATATGTGTGGGTGTGCTTGGCTGGTGGGAATAAACAGCCCTCATGGTAAACTTGTTCCTTGACAATACGTATTAGGTCTAACCTTCAATGGTAGTTTTAATAATGGAATACTTTTGACTGTTTCCGCCAAAGTAACTGAGTATGCGGTAAAAATGAGTCTGCAAACGCACCCACGATTGAAAAATAATTCTTATAGGCTAGTTTTCGAGTGGTAGTTTTCGATTTTACCAAATTAGGTATTTAGTTCGGTGAAGTTCTTTCCAAACTGTCAACCAATGCCATTATGTAAAAATTTAGAACCAATAGCACCGTCAAATAGATAAACTCAAGTTTATGAACATCTCAGAAGCCAAGCACTTGCTATAACAAAGTTCTTGATGATAAATAAAAGGTAACATTATATTGCTACTACTTGTTACCATTTCTTAACACCAATGTTGATTATTATGTAAACTCGTTTTGCGGCAGTCATATATAATCCGAAGCAATAGTAATTGAAAGTCGCCACTGAAGAGCTGTAAAAGTGAGAAACTTCTTCGAGAGCGTAATAAAAGTATTTTGAGTTAGATTTTTCTTTACACGAAGATTTTATTCTTCGCTGCAATTTTGTATTTTGCTACTTTGTATATTAGTTGAAAACGAATTACATTATTTTTAAGCTGTTTTGGTCCATATTTTCGATTGAAACTGTTTAATTCATAAAATAACGCTGTACGGTAGATTCACTACTATCGTTATTTGGTACCTATCACTTTTGAGTGAGTCTTCCTACATTAATGTATTAACCCAGGCCACCTGCAGCTATAACCTACAATTTCGTCAATAGTGCTTTGGCATGTCCGCTCATGTGTGGAATTTTTCGGCCAAAGTTGGATATGCCAGCCACTTTGAGATCACATGATATACAGGGTGTAACAAGACCCTTAACGAAGCCGTCAACCAAGTATTCGGTACATCAAACTAAGTTACTTTACGCAAAAAATATTGCTGGGAAACGACTTTTTTTTGGGGGCGAAAAATCACGGGTTTTCGGTTGGAGTCAGTGTAACGCCCTCAACACATTGTGTTGATAGATGGATTGAATAGTACGGGGGTCGTGGAGGTATTTAAAGTAAAAATCTTACATTAAAAATATGTATTTATACAAAAACTTGTGAAAAAGTTGGAACTTTGACCCCCAATATCTCCGTAACTAAAAGATTCCCAGGTGTGGTCTAGAACAAAAAAATGATGGCAATGACGGGAGAACAAGTGACTTTCGGCTTCGTTAAGGGTCTTGTTACACCCTTTAGAGTACCATACCAAAGCTCTCGACAACTTCCAATGCAGTCGCTGATGATCAGCTAGATGGCATCATCAGCAAATAAACTCTAAATTGTTTTACATTTTGTACTTATCCTTGGCAAAATGTAGTTTTTTTTCGTCGCATATACTTTGCTTATCTATTCATAATAAAGGAACAGCCCAAAATAATCTCAATATTGTCCTCCGGCAAACCTTAGTTAAAATTCTTTTACTTTTTTCTTATCTCGCCACTTCCATGCGAACATCGTCACGTAATCTAGAAACATTGTTGAACCAACAAAAGATGATTCTCCATTAAAATTAGCTCGTTCAAACTAATCTTTTTTTATGAAAGACGGTTGCTTTTCATTACGAGCCTGTGTCTAAAATACATTCAAAGTGTTCTCAGTCGTTATCCCGGTAGGTAACGGTCGGTGTACCCGAGGGATTCCGACGGAAAATTGTGCGGACAAAAGGTATCGGAGGATAAACCGTCCGTGTCTCACTACCTACTTGTGAGGCGAAGAATTTCACTCACACATGCACACATTGGGTGAGCATACATTGGGGAATATCATGTGTGTGTTAAATCCTCAGGTCGAGCAGGGCAATAATACATTGCAAGACAATGACGTTGAACGCTACACATACATTTGTATAAGCAATACCTACATGACATACAACAGTACAGTGTGATCGTCTTACGTATGTGTGCATGACGTCATTGTCAAAAGGTGTGTATGTGTGTGGGTTGATTGCTATGAAGTGGACGCTCTGTTCTCGGGAACAGATTTAAGGTTTGTTAAAAATAATGTCTTGCGGTATGAGCCCCTCCATTCTACATCGGAATGCTTTTGTCCGGTGCCAAATTGTTCAGATTCGAAACGTATTGTTGTATTTTTTTCTTTCATTTTAATGATTCCTGGATTTCAATTGGATACCCCAATTTTTCTGCTAAAAATACTAATGTTAATGAGTATATGATATTTCATACTTTATTTCGGAGTTTTCTCAGTAGGGCTTAAAATAACATACCTTCCATAAATGTGGAGTATTTCAAACACGGTTACAATACCTAAATCTGAATGAAATTATCCTATTTATATAGGCTTTTTCTGTTTTATTTGGCATAGTAAAATTTATTTTGTCAATATTTGAAAAAAAAAAAAAAAAAAAAAAAAATGAAAAATATTTATTTGTCTCAAAAGCAGTTACATGGATTATAAATGAGACATCCCCAGTAAGTAATTGAAAATACTTGTGTTGGGGATATCTCGCTCTTACCCTTAATTATTAACAACATTGAGACTATTGCACAAATGGTTACAAAAGATGACTAAAAATTAAGTTTAGGAAAAATTAAAGTAAAAGTAAATGACTTATAGACTAATTAGCAGCTCTTTGGGTAGGTCTGTGTGTGCGTCTTGTTTTTAAACAGAGTCTGTATTGTTGTGTGTGTGTGTGTGTGTGTGTGTGTGTGTGTATGTGAATGTGTATGTTTTATTTTAAATAAAAGTGCCGATGTGTACGAGGCAATTTATAGATTATACTCGGTGAGTACTTACATTACTGATACGGTGGGAACTATACAAGTCTAACCAAAACTTCCTCAGTTTCCTCGTATGATAAGGATGTAAGCCACTCGGTTATTACCTTTTTGCAAACGTGTGAGACCTCATGGTGGAACCTTAGTTTTTTATTTATTTTATTATAAATGTAGGCTGATTGGGTTGCATACTGACGCCGTGCGAAAGCTGTTCGGACCCTTGGGGAGTAGGCCACTATATCTTTTCGTCTTTTCTCCTGACTGTCTTGGTTAAATGGAATAGATTTTTGTAAGTAAAGGGTCGTAATTAAAAAGTATAGTTTAGTTTAGTTAGTTTATATTTAATTTGGATATTCAATTTTATACCGGATTATCTGGTTCACCCTATCCACGCTACATTGGGTTCAGCTCCCATCTAATCAGAGTAAAGTAAATACCGGTAACCGTCCATTTCGCAACCAATTACTACGCAACTTCAGATTTTTGGGATTTCGATTTACCGTTGTCCCGTGTCACAGGTTTCCTAAAAGACATTGGAGACGAACTTAGTTAAGTAGTAGCCGCCTTACTGTCTAAAAACGTTGTTCACGTTATGTTTTGACCGATAGACCAGCGAAATTGCTATTTATCCACGGCCCCTTCAAAACAACAACACACATGCACGTTGAGTTCCCTCCATAATAATCAGGTACCTACGAACTAGGCTCAACTTGACGTATTATCATAACATTCAAGAACCTTGAAGGCCTATAATAATCCGTGGATTATCGTCGACGTCATAAGCCGGGTCTACACTCGATAAACTCAGGCTAGTATTAATAATGTTGGCTTTACATAGAATTGTTTCGTGCGCGTTTGTCGAGCAAACAATCGGCCCTTTGGGTTCGCTCGTAAAACCGGCCTCCTCAGTGTGCCCTACGCACTACATTATGTGGATCGAAACTGTTAAGGGTTGGCGCAAGTGGAAAGTGGAATAATCGAACTAAAATGTACAAGAAAATTATCTTTCTCAAGAATACTCTAGAGAATGAAGATGCTGTTTGGTTAAGCGTTTTATAAATTGAATAGTATTTTCATAGTAATTCCACTTTAACGTTATGTATCACAACTGCCCGACAAGTAACTTACATGCCATATAGCCAGAAACGTAAATAACAGACAAGAGCAACACATTTCCACATACTCAAACAGATAATCTCCTACCACACATAATCAATCCATGGAACCAATCAAACTACGTCGTACAACAAACACGCTTTGCCTAAGTTCCATCAAATATTTGCAGGCTTGCTGCGGGCAAGTTGGATTGCCCGCGCCTTGCCCACTCCATGCCCAGCCCCTTCCCTCGATTGATACCCTTGATGAATTTGTGCGGGCACAGTCGTCACGGTGCATTAACAACTTTTGGGCCGATTTGAATATAGGGCCCTTGTTTGAATTTACATGTTTAGGGTTAAATATGTATTATTTATTTTATAGTTCTATTTAAGTTGATGTTTTGTTTACTGGAAAGTTAATTGTATTGTGTGAATTGAAGGTTTTATGTGTTGTAGATACGTTATAGCTATATTAATATTTATTTGTATAATAGGGCTCAGGTTACCTATATATTTTTTGACATTTCATTAATTGTTTTGAAACATAATCAACATCTGCCTTTAGCCGTTTCCCATCGACGTTGGGATCGGCTTCCAGTCTAACCGGATGCAGCTATCGTATAAATATAGTAAGGTAAGACCCTTGTCAGACTTTCGGGGTACTGTTTTGAAATATCATCAACTCTTATATACTACCAGTATAGCGAATGCATTGCTTCTTGATTTCTGTTTTAAAAGAAAACTGAACCTCTTATTTCAGTTTCTGTCTGTCTGGTTTGCCTGAAGTTTGTGTTAAAATCTTGCAGTAATATACGCCTGTGCCATGCAAATCAGAATATTATTCAGAGAAAAATCTCGTTTCCATCATAGCATGCAAGCATTCGGATACCCACGTTTGATATACACATTGATTAATATTCATTATTCACGTATTGTAATGAAACGTACACACAAACATAGATACATGCGTACATACTGACGCGACCACATCTCAACTGTGGGATTATGCGCTGTAACACGATGACTTACCGTCTCAGGAGGATTACACTTTCGTAGAACTATGGCATATGCATATCTAGAATGTCTCTGGTATGTAAGTCACACAAAATGCTACTATGGACTCTATAGTAGCATTTTGTGTGTCAAATGAAATATGTAACATGTTAAATTCCGTACAAAATATGGCTAATTGAGATTTTGACTCCGTGTCATTTCTACGACGGGTACTGTACTATTGAATCTTGGGATGTTTTTTTAAACCTTTAAAAAAATATTGGTTTGTAAACAAATTTTAAAACAGGTCGTCATTGACTGCAGGTGAAATCAAGTTCTGGTTCGTAAGAATGCATCCTCTTTCTAATGGCTACTTATCGGAGTAATTGACAATACATGCAAATAGTTGTTTAATAGTTTAAAAGACATTTATCCCACTATTGGACAATCTACATTGTAAAGCCCCTTCAGAACTAAAGACGGGTCTTAAGACCGTGCGTCTAATCCCTTAATTCCGTTGTAACCCAAACTTCGCACAGTCGTACCCCGCGGTATTCAATATTCCGTCCTGAATTATTCATGTATTACCGACATACGATTAGGATGTACATCAGATTTTATTTCTCTTTCTGAAGTGAATTACACTTGCAAATGTTAGGATCACAGTTTAGGTATGTATGGGACACGGGACCATTGCTATGGGCTCCTGAGAAATTGCTAACAGAATTAATTGATTAAAGTACACCACACAATGCTGATAAATAAGATAAATTCTTACCACCAGTTCTGTTCAAGATAAGATTACCCTAAACAGATGACATATCTTTCAGTAAAAGAACGAAATCTTGTTTTTAATTATTCTTAAATACTATTGCAAGATAGCTTTAGTATACTACTCAAAGTAAGAAACAACAAAAACATGCGTAGTGACAACTCAGCAGTGAATATTCCAAGGCAAATAACAACTTGCTACGAATACTCGTAGTCGGCTAGCAAACTGCTACGACGACGTAGCAATCCGCGTAGGCTGCTATGACGTAGCAATTCTCGAAGCGTGCACCAGTAACTTCGGAAAACACGAATTAAAATTCGTAGCGACTGTTTTAGCAATACATAGATCACGTTATGTAACGTTAGATTTTTTCTGTTGATGTTTGAACTTCCGCAACAAAAAGGCTAAACAGGATTTACTAAACAGTTGGTCTGATTTAATTAGAGTTCTGGTGAATGTTGTATGTAAATGATTCGCAAAGCTCACAGTATGCCGGATGTTCATCAAAGCCTTCGAAGCGATAGTGACAGTAACTCTTGGTTGCTTTGACGCTCGCTAATTGGGAAGTGACTAATGGTAGAGCAGAACTGAGCTAGGTGTTAGTGACTGAATATACAAATATTTTATGACTTACCCCAGAATTCTTGAGAGATTTTTTAACTAAGATGCATTTACTTCTTTGTAAATCTGGATTTTGGTAGTGTACACCAGAAAGATCAAGCGCGTCGTACTCGCAACCAGCTTGCGTGTATGACCAGATTAATAAACGTAGAAAGAACAAAAATAGGAGATAATTATGTAAAGTTATAAATGGTATAACTATTTTATAGCTACCTTTTTTGATGTTCAACCCTCATGGGTTCAACATCAAAATCGTAGGATAAACTACAAGAATTCCGTGCATACAACAATCAGTATTAATTGATAATTGTTCATAGTCATTACCCTTAATATATTGCTAACTATAGCCCACACAGTGTATCAGTACGCCCGTGTAGGTTTCACTAACGTAGGTACATAAATACATAGGAAGTTAGGTAAGCAGGTATATGTTGCCGGTGCGTCAAGTAAATGACGTGCATGTCAATACACAGCCAAGTTTGGTAGCGGGTTAGCCTTTATGTAGTAATCGTTATTATAATACTATAGATTTGAGCTGTAATGTTCACACGTGTGTGGTTGAACAGGTAGCGCAATAAAAAATTGGGTTATGAATTTGTCCTTCACCAAAAGACACAGATTATTATTATTCCCATCTGCCAGTAATTTAACGCAACACCTTGGAATGTAAGCAATAATAATAATGTAATGTAATAATTGTAATGTAGCTTGGTGTGTATGTGTATCTGGCTAGTAGACCGGATGGCCCAGCTTCACGACCTACTCCCTCTGACAGAGAGGAGGCGTCTCAGCACTAGCACTGTCATGCAGGCTGATGCTTATGCTCCCGTTTAGATCCATCTAGTTCACCGTAATAGGCCATTGAGACAGAGTCGACCCCAGGTCCCTTAAGCGGAAAATCTGGTGTTCTGGCGGGGCCGCGAGGCCTGGAAGACACCCGTGTCTTTTTATGTTGTTTGTTAATTTTATTTCTTGCTAGTAGTCTTAACTTTATAGAAGTTAGCGGCCGTAGATAGGGCCCATTGCTCGCTTAATGGATAGCCAACAGGTTCAAAAGTGGTTAAAGATAGACCGATTACCTCGTGAAGGCCGTGAGAATCCACTGAATGCGAGAAGCTTAGAATTTGTCGATGTGGCCACGCCGACGTGACGTTTGGTGGAGAACATGTCTAGCAGTGGACGTGATTTGGTGAAATGATGATGATGTTACTGTGCCCCTTCAAACTCAATACGGCAATAATATATTTATTTATTTATGTATGTACACACAAAATAGGTATTACTACTATATGTATATTTGACAGCAATAAAATAATTCGTAGCTGAATGCCGTTCTTCACAAGACAAACTTTGTAGAGACAATAAAGTCTTCCACTGCTACTAATACTACTGCCACAAAATTCACTTAACAACCTCTAACACAGACGTCGGGTACTTTACTAGGTACCTACTACTGACTACGTAATCAAAACCGCATATATTTCGTCACACGCACATTGCGGAGTACATAAAAAGTCGCCTCGTCATCGTTACTACACGCGACATTCGTTTAGGAAAAACGATGGATATGTCCAAAACATGTGGTCTCGATGTACACGCAATAATTAAATATGTTTAATGTCTTTTGATTCGTGTTTTGTACATTAAATGGAATATTTACCATGTTTTGAGTTCCCAACAATGCCGACAATTACAGTTTTAAAAACTTATTTTTTACCTAACATTATTTTCAATTAAATACTTTCTTGTAGACGAGTAAACCGAATTTTAAATTCAATCATGTAAACAAAATTATTTTTTTTTTATCAAAATTTTGCTCTTCATAAATCAAAAGCCACCATTTAATGAGAACTTGTAAATATACCGTTTGTGCACGTCAATCAAGATAATCTTTTCAACGTTATACCGCATCTACCTGGAGGTATCTTCCCTCCTTGCTCGCGACATAATACCACCGCCATGCAATATTCATGCGCGATGAGTCACGTAAACACTGCCATGATTATTTTATTGTGACCTTACACTCTTATTGGGGACGTACGATGTACGACTCTACACCGGGAGATTGATGTAGACTTCGTAATATGGCCTGAGGTTGAGCTGGTAATATTAGAGTGGTTCTGGAGTGACTATGTGGCGCTTATTTGCTTTTTTTTGTTTGTTTTTTTTTTGCGTGGTTATTGATTGAAATGGGAAATTCATGTTATTAACAATCACCAGTTGCTTTTATGTTACGAAAGTACATTATTTTAAAAGATTCACGACATGCCTTTTGAGTTGAAGTTTGATCAAACCGGTGCCGTTCCTCAAGGAGATTTCGTTGTAGCCTGCACAAAACTCGAGTTAATAGGCATTCATTTAAAATTATACTAACCCATAATCCCTATAACTATAATCAGGCCTATTGTTGCCAATAAGCCTGACATTGTGGTGATAGATCGATTGGAGCGCAATGATAATGGATATAACAGTTCCGCATGACGAGAACTTCGTGAAAGCAGAGAATAAGAATAAGAAACTTTTAGTAGCGCCATCAGGATGGAATTTGGTGTGGACAAATGTGCAATCATGTATGTAAAGCGAGGGGAGATTATGGAATCCGAGGGAATTCAGCTCTCGGATTCCATACACCTGAGATCCCTCTCCACAACCGAAAGCTATAAGTATTTAGGTATGTCAGGAGCGTTAGGCATTAACGTAACTGACATGAAGCAATCGTTGAAGGAGCACTTCTTCGGTTGCCTTAAGAAGGTATTAAATAGCCTTCTTTCGGGCGGGAACAAGGTGCGCGTCTTCAACGGTTGGGTCATGCCGGTTTTAATGTTCTCTTTCGGCATACTCAAATGGACTCAGACCGAACTCGATGCTCTGGATAGGAGAGTCCGTACACTGCTGGCTGCAAAACGGATGCATCACCCACGATCATCGGTGATGAGACTGTACATTCCGCGGAAGTGCGGAGGTCGAGGCTTTTTAAAAGCTAAGACTCTCCACAACCGCGAGGTGTGCAGTCTTAGAGAATATTTTTCAATAACCGAGGTGGGTATGCACCGAGATGTGGTCGCAGTGGACAAGGGACTAACCCCGCTGTCCATGGCTAAAGAGAACTGGCGCAAACCTGTAGTACTTACTACCGATGACCGCAAGGAAGTATGGCAAGGCAAGGAGCTTCACGGGCGCTTCTACCGGGCTCTTCATGGGCCCGATGTAGATTTCCTAGCGTCCGTGTCCTGGCTACGTTTCGGTGACCTCTTTGGGGAAACTGAAGGTTTTGTCTGTGCGATTATGGACGAAGTTATGTTGACGAACAACTATCGGAAATATATTATGAAGGACGGGACGGTTGACGTGTGTCGGGCATACCACCGTCCGGGCGAGTCCATCAGACATATTATTTCTGGTTGTTCTCGTCTGGCTAACGGCGAATATTTGCACAAGCACAACCAAGTAGCCAGGATTATTCACCAGCAACTTGCCTTGAAATATAAACTTGTGGAATCTGAGGTACCGTACTACAAGTATGTGCCCGACCCAGTTCTCGAGAAAGACCATGTCACGCTGTACTGGGATCGGTCTATCATCACTGACAGGACTATTGTCGCCAATAAGCTGACATAGTGGTGATAGACCGATCAGCGCGCCGCGTAATGATAATCGATTTGACAATCCCGCATGACGAGAACCTCGTGAAAGCTGAGAAAGAGAAACAAATAAAATATCTCGACTTGGCACACGAGGTTGTCGACATGTGGGATGTGAACTCGGCTATCATTGTGCCGATTGTTGTGACGGCCAATGGCCTAATAGCCAAAAGCCTCGAAGAACATCTTTCGAGGCTCTCCTTAGGCGGTTGGATCAAGGGCCTGATTCAGAAGGCAGTACTCCTCGATACGGCTCGCATTGTGAGGAGGTTCCTGTCTCTGGAGCCCTAACCACCGGTAGCTTGGACCCTGCTCCCTATACCGGCGGACCACTATTTTTTATATGTTTAAATGTTTTTTATTTAGTATTAAAAAAAATGTAATTTATATGTATCTATAATTGAAATATTTAAAAATGTAATTTATATGTATATATGAATAAAGGAGAATAAGAATAAATTTATTATACCATTGTTACAAAAAAAAAAATACTTAACCTAACTTAGCGCTATGAATCAACGTAACAAGTAAAATTTTAACATATATAGAAAATGGAGGTCCCCAAACTAGGCTGCGCCTGTATCTTGGGGGCCGGAGTTGCGTTTACTTAAAATTAAAACACATAATTTGTTGAAGTGATTGATAACAAGGTAAGTAGGTAAATGAGGAATAAGTCTTTTTCTGAAAAAAAAAACAACATGGTATTACAATAATAAAAAGTAAAAATAATTCTAATGTTTTAATATAAAGAAAGATAAACAATTCAAATGTGTAGCTCTGGCTCGCGAGGTTGTCGACACGGGGCATGTGTGTACAGCAGTCATTGTGCCGGTAGTCGTATGGGCCAATAAGTTAATAGCCAATAGCCTCAACGAACATCTGAGGAGGCTCTCGCTGAGTAGCTGGATCAAGAGCTTGATTCAGAACGCAATAATTGTGGTCACGGCTTGTATTGTTAGGAGGTTCCTCTCTCAAGAGCCCTGACCACCGGTAGCTCGGACCGTGTTCCCGATGCTGGTGGGCTACTATTTTTCTTAATAAAAATATTTAAAAATGTAAATAATATGTTAGAAAAATGAATAAAGGAATTAGCCTGTCATTGATCATAGTGTGCTCGAAAATAATGATGTGTAATAACGACCAATGAGGTCGCGAGTGCGGTTCGTATCACTAAATAATTATCTGCGTTCAATTTAATAGATTTTTAATGAAGTAACATTATAATATTTAATTGCAGCGTGTAATTACGTTAATTTGAGTTGTGAAATAATAAAATTATTACACAGTTTCGTAACTTTATCAAACTAGTTATATTTAATTGAAAAATTTACATTTTTACTGTTGTAAAAATAAGTTTTCGATGAAAATTCAACATCATTAGGAAACGATTTTATCAATATCGAATAGAAATTGTCATGGAACGTTAACAATTGAAGCAAATGCGTTAGCAATTGGGAATTGAAAATATTGTCAATTTCTTTTGGGAACAGAATTTGTATAATAAATGGTTGGATTGGGTGAGGTGAGGTATCCGAACGACCTCTGTGAAATAAATTAGTTGCGAAGGAAGATTTTCTTTTCATAATTAATATTGAAGAATATTTTATTTGTGATCGTAACTTGACGTAGTAAGCTAGCGATTACAGTAAATGAATTACTGAAGTAACAAGTACCAAAACGTTATCTTGTTACTTACTTTAAAGGGTGATTTGCGAAAACTCAATACCCTTTATTGGGTTTTCGCTAATCAACCTTATATAGGGCCATAAGTAAAAAGACGACCAATATAACTGACTGCGATCAACCTTATATAGGGCCATAAGTGAAAAGACGACCAATATAACTGACTGCGATCAACCTTATATAGGGCCATAAGTGAAAAGACGACCAATATAACTGACTGCGATCAACCTTATATAGGGCCATAAGTGAAAAGACGACCAATATAACTGACTGCGATTAACCTTATATAGGGCCATAAGTGAAAAGACGACCAATATAACTGACTGCGATCAACCTTATATAGGGCCATAAGTGAAAAGACGACCAATATAACTGACTGCGATCAACCTTATATAGGGCCATAAGTGAAAAGACGACCAATATAACTGACTGCGATCACATGTTCTTATTCAGTCAATTAAATCACGTCTTTGACAGCAGTTATAAGGCTGATGCAAATTTTAAAATTAAACAACCGTTAATTTGTCTAAGCTATCGTTTCCGCAACAAATTATTTTTATAAGCGCTTAAATTTAAGAGCTACATAAATCTTGTGCCAGATCTATAGCCCAGCAAATATAATGTACACTATCGTTTTAAACGCGACGGTTATAAATGGCGCGAGCCACAGTCCGACCCGACTTCCATTCAAACGTTATTTTTCTTACATTCACCGACATTTTTTATCCAAACCAAAAATCGTGGCTCATTTATCTTATTCACAAACTCGCGTATTCTATTAAAAAGATTTTCTTATTCAAAAACGCCAAGGAATTGAATCGGAATGGAAAGGAACAGTATCTGGGTGATTAATTACGAGGACAGTCACAAAAGTGAGTGTTTTGTTTCAAGTTATCATTTGTATTCAAAGAGATTATTCAATGAAAAGTTTGGACACTATGAATAGGACGGCGTTTGAAGGGCGCTAAGAAAAATCGTTTTGAATTTGAATAATTTAAGTGTTGAAAAGAGTCGTTGGTTTAATTACAGGGGTTTAGGGAATGGCTTTCGTTATTATAAAACAGTTTCATGAATAAATTGTAAAAGTGATAAATTGTAGAAGAAACTTTGAAGTTACGTTTATAGGTAACAAACATACGATATCTAGAATTTCAAAATTATATTTGGTCCGGTTTGCAATATTCATTTCCGCGAACTGTATGGATATCAGATTGAACTCACGTCTCACATTCAACATGGCGCATCCAGTTATGAATTCCAACATTCAACGAATTAAACTGACTGACTTGATTCAAATTGTATTGGCATCAAATATGTCAATAAATATTTTTCAATATCAACAACAAAGTACATTTTATATTTATTTTACGAGCAGCTTAATTATACTGTTGACACCATTCTCACAACAAAAAAGTGAGATTATAAAGGTTCCGATTTTCCATTTTAGGTCGGAACCTTAAAAACCAGTAATGACATATTGAAATTTTTTAGAAAATAAACAGTTTGGAAGGGTGAAATTAAACTAAACTCTTAGATTTTGCGTCCTCGTTGTAAGTACAACGATTAGATAGAATCCACTACAGTCCTGCGATTTCCCTTAGGTCCTACGATCTCACTTCAGTCCTACGATCTCACTTCAGTCCTCCGATTTCACTTTGAAAATCTTTTCAGAGGAACGCTAGTAATTTCGCAAAGCTTATCGTTTTCTTAAAAAATACGAGGTGCTAAAATAAGATCTAATATCAAATAACGGTACAGCATGATAACTGAAACTCAATAAACTCTCGCATAACAGGAAAGTATAAAAATTGATGACACCCCTTTTACGAGTTTAACGTAACTCAGTGACTTAACATAGCGAGGTCTGAAGCGATCGCAAGTTATTACCTAAAATAAGGTCTATCGTAACTCTTGGACCTCAAAAGTCGACGATAGCCGTTAAACCCATGATTGAGGAACCGCCTCCGACCCGCACGCGTAACAACCTTTTTTATCTCTCCTAAATGTTGTATGCCTGGTTTTAGAACGTTTTTTCAGCTTACTTCAAAGAAGTAAATGCTGAAAGGAATAGTTTTTTGAATTGGTTTAGGGAAGCTCTGCAAGGCTTTAATAGATCAAGACCTTTGTCTGCCTATCAGGCGGTCAATTGTACCTGTAATACTGGAAAATGACCTCTAATTCTCTTTTTCTTGATGAGATTTTATATTGATGCTTTGAAGACAGTGGTATAAATCTAAGCAGGTGTAGTAAGTGTAGGTACGCTGACGTTTCCTTGATTCATTTCAGCAGTACTTTTTTCAAATTAAACACCCAAGTATTTTTATTTAAGATTGGATAAATAAGCAATCTATTTAAAAATAATTTACAAAAGAAAGCATTGTTAACTTCTCTTTCTTCAGCCAATCACTGAAACGATAAACAAGCTCCCTATATTTAGCGAAGAAAGACAAGACAAACTAACAGCACAACTAACTGTTAGTTGGCAACAACATTGTTCGCAGAAGCTACGATACTTCAAAGAAAGTAACTTCGTAGGAAATCTTTAAGTTTTTGTAGCTCTCGAACATAACTTCTTTTTTAAATATTTTCCAACATTTTCTTCTTTCGCTTCATAATGGGCGACGGTTCGTGAAGGAGGACGTCGTTAATAGAATTAAGCCTTTTACTGGAAAATGCAGATTTTGATCGTAAAAACGCGGCGTAAAGTTGACGTTAACTTGTCAGTTCGCTTATCGGTAGAAGTCACGCGAGACAAGGCAGCTCTCGTTTAACTAATGATGATTAATAAATTAGCTGAAAGGGTATTTTTATGCAATTGTAGGAAAAATAGTACCATCTGCTAAGTTATATATTTCAATTTTATTTATAAATAAATTGCTCTACAGATAACTCTAAACAGGTACTTGGGAAACAAGTACCACCTCTTTTGGCTTTTAACTTACCAATGTAAGCTTGCATTGATAAAATTACAATGTGTCAATATTGTATTGGTTATTGGTGTGATAATTCGTTCTTTTCTTATTAAAGAAAAAACAAACAAAAGCTTTGTAGCCAAATATTTAAGAATGCATTCATTTTCGTTACAGATAATTAATATTTCTTTATAATATTGTGAACATCATTTTTATATTGTGAGTAGTGTAAGCTTGATTAAAATTCATGGTTTAATAAATATTAAATATTCTGCATTTTTAAAATAAATTTGCCAAATTCATTATAAATAAGTTGTGAATTCTATCAAAACTTGTCGATTTACAAAAGTTCGTACCTATTAAATAAAATGTTAATTATTGTTCTATAAATTATGTTGATTTTTAATTGTGTTTTCAGAATAATCTTATATTTTATGTGTAATATTATTCTTACTGTTATTTTAAATTCGTAGCTCAATTTTGACTTCCGATACGGCGGCAAAATATCGTTAGTAGTCAGTTGAGTAGGTACTACTGAGAATCCTGCTTATGACCCGTAAGGGATTCCACGGCAGTCATCTTTGAGCTACGAAACGAGTTGTTCTTGGTTATCACTTTGTAATATCAATAAAGACAAAAATAAAATGTTTTATTAAAAAATTGTAACTGGCCTACTTGAAATAAATACTTTGATATTGAAAGTTATTTTAAAGAGGAAAAGTTTTTGGATTTTATAGAAACGTTTAACAGTAGTTACGTCGAGTGATCTTTTTCATCCGATTATTTCATCCAATATTAAGTTACTAACCGGTCGAAGATAAATATCGTGAAAATGGAGAAATTATTCCGGAAATTTGCTGTGACAATACTAAAAACGTAGTTAAATGGAACGTGCCTATTGGACGAAACATCTACAACTTTTTAGAACAAGAAAATACCTAGACATTAACAGAAATGTATGTAATGGACAACAATTGTAGCAGAGAAAACGTCTGAACCGGGCGCTTAGTCTCGTCGCACAAGTTTTATATTAAGTTAAGTAAACTAAGTTCTGCAACAGGTGACCCTGTTCTATGGTGTGTTTCTAAAGAAAAGAGCAAACAAGTCGTCAAGAACACGCCAGTGTTTTATCATCAATGTTTTATTAACAATTTATGTTGGTATTCAATTTAATTGACACCACTGTGTAGAGTTTAATCCCATAATTTTACTTACGCCGAGGTAAGTACAAAACTGTTCATCAAAACTGCTACGGAAATAACAACATAGTATGGAAAACATTCATATTGATGAACTGTGGTATTTCCATCACATAACTATTATCAATTCAAAACAAATAGTAAATAGTTTATTAACCCGTTTTCAGTGATAATAATTATTAACAAAAATAAAAAAATAGTTGTTATAAGGTCTCATTTCTTTGGCATCTGATTCTGTGCGCACATCTTTGTGCTTTATTTTTAACTATTAAGATAACACAAAAAGGTGCAGGTACCACTTATTGTTTCTTTCTTAATAAAACGTGTTTCTGGCGAAATGGTTTTTATTAAGTACAGTCATCTTTCACAAAACATTCCTCCAGCTAGCCACATTCTAAAGGCCCCTTCACATTGTCCACAGGAGCGCCCTCCCGAACGGTACGCTGTGGCTGGGCACGTTCTCGGCGGCGCAGTACCGCAGCGATGTGCACGCGGCGGTGTACCGCTGCCGTGCCGCGAGCACCGCGGGCACCATACTGTCGCGGGACATGCGGCTTGAAGCGGGTGAGTCTGACACATCCTGTTTATCTGTACTCCACTGTCCTGTGCTTATATAAGCCATAGGTGACACGAAAGCATTCAATTTTGAGTGCTAATTTATGTATGGCGATTCGCAATTGTTTTTAGGTCTGATAAAGACCCAGCAAGAAACAAATAGTCATTCTTGTTTATTGCTGGGTCTTTCTCAGATCTATAAATACAGGGTGTCTAGACCCTGACTCAACTATTAAGTATTTGTTTTTCTATTACGAGTATGTATAGTTTATAAAGTTACAGCTACTGAATACAGCGTCGTTGCAAACACTTTGTTTACCAAAGGAGAGACAGTTGTCAATTATTATTAAGTTAAATAAATTCACGACGGCGTCTAGCTGCCTTCAGTTGTATTTCCTAACGGTGAATTCGCTACCAACTATCACATTAGTAGCGTGACTGTACGATGTGCAGACGTCGCGTCGACCACAGACGCGCGACATTCTCGTAGCGTGACGATTGCGGTCTCCTAGCGACGTGTTCTGTCGAGATAAACAATGTAAGTACGAAAATACGCATGAGCGCGACACGTGTACAACTGCGAGTACCTGGCTTCACATATACATAGAATAGTTTCATTATACTAGGGAATATGGTTAAGGGGCTTATGGTACGGGGGAGGGGTGAACACCCATAACATTCCGAGAACTCTTCATGCCTTGGAAAGTACGTTAACTGGTTTATCCCGACTGTCATTGTAGATCCTCGATTGAGTCGACTTGAGACTCAATCGAGGATCGGGGGTGACAACGAGTCTATCAGCTCAACCAGTTGCAGAAGAAATAGCGTATTGACCAGTAACAGGGTTGTAAAGTTCAGATCAGTTCAGTTCAGTTCAGATCAGGCTTCTTCGTGTAAAATACTGGTATTCAGCCACCTCCAGTTAGACTGGAAGCCGAGCCTAATATAGTTGTGATAGGGTTAGGTAGATAATGATGTCTTCGGAGTTCCGCTAGCGAATTTAATTAGACCTTTTAGATGAGCAACATCTAGTCAACCGCGAGTAAATTAATATCGACGCAGTATATCAGACGAGATTTACAATTTATAGTCACCATAAAACATAACCCTCGTATATTAGGTACATACACACACACATACCTACCCACGTGTGTGTATACAACACACAAATATAAAATATGTTGACAGAATACATCATAAATCGTGTTAAAAACGCGCTTAGCACTGCGGCGCGCACAGCTGCACTGCGACAGGGTTCATTTAGATTTAGTAAAACCTTAAACCCTACATAATCTTTTTATCATATTTATCGAGCCGATGTCTGCAGACTAACCAGTGATCAGTCAGCGAATCTTTAACTCACAGAATACTAGAAGTAGAGAGCGGAATATGTGAATACGTAACTATCTTATTCAGTACAAAAAAAAAAATGTTATGAATATTTTTAATTACGCGTTTTAAAGACAATATTTCAAAAAAAATACTTTAATTATTCCATCGAACTGATGTGAGATGGTAATGTATTATATAAATAAAAAACAGATTTTTGAAACACTGCTGTTTGTGTTACTAGGATTACCCTAGTGGGACTATCGGCACTGCCACAGCCCCTTTAGAATAATCCAACTAACTCAAAGAACGAATCTTTACAAACGATCAAGTGCATGGGTCATTATAAAGTGAATAAAAGCTTAATAAAACTCCTTTGATCAACCTTTGACGTAATTCGATCAAACAAGCCTTTGACTAAAAGTACTTTGATGAATAATTGATAAATAATACAGCCGTCGACGAATCGCGTTTTAACGAAATTATTTTGTGCAAAAGGAGCTTCATGAAAGAAAGGCTTAATCCACACGACGTGTCCGTAAACAATGAACTTAAAGCGAAGTGTTTGAAAGTAATGTATTTCCGAGAAATCTTGGTATTATATTTAAGCAAATAATATTGTCCCACTTCTGAAAATCAAGACAATAAACTCTTCTCGTATGAACATGTACGCACGACGGTCTCTCATTGTATGGGAAATCTATACAAAGCGAGGCCATGCTATACTGGAAATGTATACCTTGATGTGTCGCTGTGTGTACCTCTGACAAATTATTATTTTTATTTGTAGGGTTTATCTCGACGTTAGTTTATAGCAAAAAGCGAATGACCAGCATATAAGCTGAAAGCCTAGAAAAATACCATTTTATCATCAATGATAACGATGATGGAGAAGTTCAAAACGTATATATGGAACTGACTGGGCAGCTACCGACAAGCGTATATGTCAATCCAGCAGAAACTCGAAAAACGAAACGCATTGAAAGCGATTGCCGCTTGTTTCACAGGTTTCCTTACCATGTTCTACTCCACCGTCGTTACCAGACGCATAGCCGGGAGGCAACCACATAGATAGGTGGACATGGCCCACATTCGGCTCGTTTACAACAAATCATTCGGGCACGTTTAGAGAAGCATGTAGGTCGCGCTGCGGCTGCGGTGCGCCGCCATGCGATTAATTCTGCTTTATTCAATGGTCAATGGCTCTGTTTGTTTTATTTTTATTTTTACTGTTAAGGTCTGGTTTGATATAGGAATTAGCTGTCTCTGGTGGGCTAAAATATATAAGGTGTATCTGTGTATACACGAAATCTCATAAAGGGTCATTGTACACATCATTATGAATAACTTTTACTATGGGACCAACGCCGAAATCGCGAAAAAAAATCAGCTGTACATTATGACGAGTTAATGCGAACATATTGTAGGGAACAGCTGATTTTTTAGTACAATGAACCCTTAAGAGATTTCGTGTATGAATAGATAGACCTTATATAATCATTGAAGATCATCATATCCGCTGCTTGCGTAAGTACCGAAGTTTTTTTCTCTCTAAAACATTTTTAACCACAAGTTTTAATAATCAATGGTTTTTAAAGTGGCCATACTAACCTTCTTAAGATACGGTCAAACCGGTACCGACAAATTGCGATGCATAATGTGCATGTCAGTGCTACTGAGCTGTTCCACCTCGCAAATGACAAGGAGAAATATTCCGGTGGATAGGTAACCTTCATCTTCTTATAAACAGTACACGCTTTTATAACAAGTTGCTAAAGTCAGTTATAGAACTGACCGATGGAAAGTTCAAAAATTACATTAAACGTGTCCTTATTAAAAAAGCATATTACAAAATCAAGGACTACGTCGAAGACAAAGAAGTTTGGTTTTAGTTCCTTCTGCGCATGCGTCTTCCCTGGTAGCTCATAAACGGCACAAATATGTGGATGTCTCTAACTATTCTCAATCTCATTTTTTCTCACCTTTCTAACCAGATTTTGTACGATAGTTTTCAAATCATTTATACATCTTTTGCTCAGAATAGTTACAGCACTGATGACAATATTTGTGTCACTTGTTTAATTTACTATTTTACAATATTTTCTTACCTTTGTATAGATTATTTTTTACCGATAGTTTGTGAATGTGTGAACATTGTAGGCTTTGTAGACTCCCAGATGCTCGTTAACTTTTGTTAACTTTTTATCTTGTTTTACATTTTTTGTGTAGTAAGCAACGACATATTGTCGGGCCTATGCTGTCCCCCCATACTTATGTACTAATGCTGTAACATGATAATATTGTAACACCAAATGATTTGAAAAGAGTAACCATGGGGTTTCTTGCCGGTTCTTCTCCATAGAAAACGACCAACCCAAACCGTGCACCTTTTTGTCGATGTTTTATAAGTGCCCATCTAGGCCTATGTGAAATAAAAATATTTTGTTTTTTTTTTATTTCAGTCATTTGATAAGCACCAGAAATAGGCAGGGAGGTTAAGAAGATGGGGAGAGGCACCATATTCAAACAAAGCGCACTTTGCACATGTGGCATGCGCCTAAAAACATATTTTCTACTGTCAGTGTCCGGTGGCCGCAGCCGGTCTACAATCTGTCCATACCGGTTGGGCCGATACTTTAGTAGGCTATAACTGATTTGCGATCCTACTAATTACTGTCGTTCAATCCAAAAGTCACGCTCTTATTCAATAAAGCTATTCAAAAACGGACATCACAATCCTTCTCTAACCTCCAATATTGGAAAATAGCACACAACACCAAATATGTGCGGGGTCCAGTTAATGGGAATACTTGAGACGATTCCGTGGAGTTAATCTGGCGTCACGCGTCACGCCTCACGCCCGTTTCCCGCACTCCACGCGCCTTCCGTCCGCTTGACACGACGAAACGCGCGTAATCCGACGCCGACCGCTCACCGAATACTTCGCACAATCTCATCCCGCGCAGATTATTCGACAGACGTGACAAGTTTAGGGCTTGGAAAATAACTAGGTTAAAATAAAAGGTATCGTTAAAATGTTATCAATAAGAATTCATATGATCATAAAACATTTTTTTAAATAAAATAATATAACGGGGCGGGCCTGCTACTCACTGATTCTGTAATCATAACATTTGACAGCGTCAATCAACTGATTGTTTCCCAAAGGTACACTGAGTGATTGGTTGACGTTTCGGAAATCGAATTATAATTGCATATCTTCCCTGAAGGATTTCTGTGCATGCAGGATTTCTGAACCACTATAAGGTTATTCTTTAAAAAAAATATGTTCTACCTGCTGTCTGCTTAGTCTATGCCCCCATGCCATCGTGACGTCACTCTCTATTCCATTAGCGACATTTTTCTCCCAATAAGCACTTAAGCCAGTTTAAGAGGCACATCGTCGTAAATTGTGTTTCTCCGGAAAAAGTTTGTACTGTTTAATTTCCGTCAATCAAGTTAAGGTAGAAAGGTTAAGGCAGAGAGTCAAATATTTCGCGACTCGCAATTCGAATATTTTGTGGAAAATTTTGATCAGAATTTTCGATATTCTGGAAATTATCCCTTTTTGAGTTTTGGGTCATGTAAAACCATATGTAGAACTTATAATATCAAAGTATTATTTCGTCTAAATGTGTTTATTTTAATAGCAGCTTAGAAAAACCAGTAAAATACATAAACGGCCAATTCTTTTACCAGATAATTACATTTAAATTGAATTTACAAACTCTTAAGAGCAGAGCAACCTGCGTAAAACTCCCTATAAAATAATTCTTAGTATTTCCGATAGTCGTTCGGAATACTAGAAGAAATCCTAATGTATTCAGAACGTGTTGCTGAAAGTGCTATAAGTTCGTTGCTTTGTTTAACGTTACATTGCACGCCACCCAGTTCAACGATAATGGCTGCCAATAGAAAAACAGCAATGGACTGTGAAATGGAATTTAATATTTAACACAGGTTTGCTTATAAGTTTTTTGTGTAAATCTGTTCACGTAAGCGGTGTAAAAACGCTTCTAATATACCTACAGAATACCTAAGATATTCTCCTGAGCAGAGGTTACCTGGAGGAATATCATGAAATGTCTAGAAAGTGTAATATTGAACGGTTAGGTATTTATTGATCTAGAAACCTTGCCGGTAATCTTTTTCACTTCTATGTATAGTTTTTGGGTTACAGACTTTTATGTGGTGTTGCCTTTTCTTATCCAAAGAATGAAGTCGAACCACCTTTATCATTATTTCATAATGAAAAAGAAGAAAAACACAAACTCGCTCACATTTTTTTTTAAATTTAACAGCGGGTCCAATCTACCAAAGAAAGTAAAATAAAAATCTTAATTTAGTAAACTCATCCCGCGGGTCCCAAATGAGCGGGATCAGTTGACTAAAGAGCCAAATTTCGACAAAAAAAAAACACGAGAAAATCTATCAGCGATTACTCCACCCCTATCGCTATTAGGAACAACCATGACGCATATAAGCGTCCCATGAGACGTTCCATAAAACGCGACACAATCCCCAAGTATTATCGAATCAGCACCCTTCAATTTATATATTTGATTACGTGCACTAAACGGTTAGGACCTTTCTTTGTCGTGTAGAAAAACACGTAGAGACGTGACTTGTATGCTTATATTCAATCTAACGTCGAAAGGAACCGAGTGTGACACGAATGTGAAACGAAGTCGCACGGGAGACATGAAAACTGACTTGTGGACGACGGGAGCGATCTCAAGAGACCTGCGGAGCGATTCTTGTAGTCATTGGAACTTTGTCGAAGTAAAGTTGTGTGGTTAATGTCGTATGGAGTGCAAGTTAGTTTAGAAGATGCTGATACGAGTAGGCGACGGCTTTCTTTGAAGTTTAGCTTGAGATGTTGGACAGGAAGTTTGGTTTTGAGTATATGGGTGTGTTTCTCCATTTAAGACATAACTGATAGAGAGAATTCATGACGAGAATCCAGAATTTCATGTCAGACCTTCTTTTAGTCATGGTAATATTTAAAAAGATGGTCATGAAACTTCACTCGAAGCCATCGTTTTATTTATCTACAATTACTGTCAAGATCTTGTAACATCTAACCTTTGGCCTAAGAACCACTGCCTACAAACGATCCTCAAACAGTGGCCTACATCACTTCCCACTCAAAACCCACCCTTACCCCCAGCTAATACGGTTTTAATTCTCCTGTAAATTGCGGCTTTTGACCTCCAGTATTGACATGGTAAAGTCGGGATCAATCTCTCAGCCTTCGGAATGCAAATACAATTCTTTATGGAGGAGGTCTGGAGGGCCGCAGTAAACCTCTGAGATTGAGGTCTGTGCCCCTCAATATCCTCGCTTTGTGCAAGGCGCGAAAAAGGTCCGTTAATGGAATAAGGCCCGCGAAATACGGACGGCTCTTGAACGTCCAATTTTCGCCGGGATTTTTTTGATGTTAAGGTATAGGAATTAGGAGGCTTCGAGATGCGGGTTCGAAGATTTTTTGTTGATGGGATGGAGGTAATGGCTTATGTTGTTGGATGAGATCATAACCTTACCCACGTGGAGGTAAGTTTATAAATATTTTGTGCGATGAATAATATTTTCGCATTTACTTAGATGACTTATCCGCTTGCTTAGAAACTTATGTTTTGTTGGCAAGTCTTACATTTGATTAAAAAACCCAGTGGATACATATAACACAACAAAAAGAAGTTTCGTAAAGCTGAAAAAGCCTTTAAAAGGCAATCATTGAAGTGGTTACAGGCTATAGAAAGTATAGGTACTCGTACAAGAGAACCACTTCACTTATTGACTTGATTTTCAATTTCTTTTCAATAATTACAAAATACCTACTTTTACCTCTTTTTTTTCGTTTTACGAACCTACGTGAAAACATCACCAGCCTATGTTCCCGCAGCTGAAACCCTGGCTACCTCTCTGTGGAGAAATGTGGGCCATAATCCACTTCGCAAACAGAAGACTTTTACAACTGATTATAGGTTAAATGTTTACCACCGTACTCAATCGCTGATCCGTTCTTAAAACCTCCTTTAGATAGGGTAGGTGCACACGTAACAGCATCTACAAAAACCCGGTGGCACAATCGTCTACGTCAGCTTTCTTGCTACACTTATCGGGGACTCTTGTATCAGCCGATTTGCCACTCGCGGTATCTCGACGGCCACTTGACGGCTCTTTTTGCCGCGAACAATGGCGGCCCACAATGGCGATACGGTGTAAACTCCGCTTTACAGCCCGCATCGGAGATTGAACGCTGTTTTGTCGTGTGTGGCTATACAAGTGGGGGTCTATTCTGGATTTAGAAAGGTTGGGTGCTACGGAGTCTGGTTGTGATTTAATTTGTAAAGGTTTAAAGAAAATTTAATGAATACGGTAAATTAAGTTACTTGCTGCAACAAACACGGAAAATAAACATACATATATAAAGTCACGCGTTTTTCCCATGGGGGTATGCAGAAACCACAGAACGCCACCTGCTACGATCCTTACATACTTATTTTGCCTCATCCACGTTCATAAAAATAAACATTACCTACTCAGAAAATGTTCAAAATTCATGTAGCAATCTAGAAACCCAATTATTGGTTGTGGGTAAACGTACCAACGGAATAAGCAAACGAAACCAAGCAAATAGAATACTATAAATAGATTTTAATTAACATCAGAGCTGAACGTAATGAAGAATCCTGAATCTTAATCAAGAACAATTTTATTGACACTAGCAAAATTATAATTATCCGAAAATAACAGTGTAGTAAAGCAAAACGCTTTAACTTGGGACTTTATTGAAATTACACAAAACATAATCCCGCTTTATAACCGGGACTAAACAAATGAAGTTGAGCGTTTTCCAAAAGTCCTCCTGCCGGGAGTGGAATTAATGGCCCTCGAGCTGTTCTGTAAAAAGGGCTTTTGTTCCGCGCTGGGCTGGAGGGCGCCGAGTACTGAGCAACTGTCACGTAAGGGCTTAGGCCGATGTCTCTAATGTATAGATGGAGGCTGCAGGGATGAAAAGTCATTTCGTGATTGTGTGGGAGTAAGGATTTAATGAGACTGGCCTAGTTTCCCTCGGTTAAGGCAATGTGTGGATGTAGGCTAGGTGCAACCAATCTTTGATGAAAATACTAGTTTCTAAAAAACGGCCCGTAGGATCGTCTCTAAGTTTGATATATAATAATAAACCAAACTTGACTTTATTCGTTTTGTGTTTCGTGAAATGAATTTTAAATGTTTTGTGAACAAATTAAACAGCAGTGTTAGTTTAGTTTGTTTGTGTTAGCAAATTGCAATCGACAATTGTAGCTGTCAAGGAGTTGTTGGTAGCATTTTATGTTGAAACGTCCACAAATAAAGATGATTTAATTCTGTAACATGGTTCAAATATACCAAAATTTAATTTATGTGCTGAATCTATTTTCTTATTACAAGGCAGAAGGGAATTGAACAAGTTAAGTAAACTAAGTCGATTTGTCAGAAACTGTGCTTGCTTTCATGCCAGATCAGAATACATAAACACTTTTCTACTTTAATAGTACTGCTTGGAAGAATTCCAGATGATAAGGCCAGCGCGGAAACTGCTTAAACATAGTTTAATGTTTATTACACGTGATTATAAAATAGCAGCATTGTACATATTACAAAATAATAATCATACTTGGAGTAATTGTTAGCGTGGCGGTTGATAGAGGAGAATAAAATAACGTGTTGCTTCAACCCCCGTAAGGTGATGATGCATCTCCATAAGTTGAGAGGACGAATAGTGTACTGGCGCCACAACAACAACATATTATTATTGTGGCTTTTGCAAGACGACAAAACGTTTTTCTTGCTGTATATTTATACAATAAAATTAATAGAATCTTATATTTTTATCCGCTATCACTACACGAATGCAAAGATATAGTAAAGAACTGGCTCTTTGCTCTTGATTATGAGGATGTAGAGAAAATAATAAATAATTAATCTCATTCTAAAACACACAAAGATCATACTTTTCTTTCATACACCTACCAACTCATACAGAAACACGAACGGGAACCCACCCTCACGCACACGTACACACCTCCCACACACAGACAGCGCGATAAAATAAATTATATTAACTTAAAAATAAATTTTATTTTTGATGTTTTTTTTCATATTTTTTCGCACTTTTCATTTCTGTCATTTTACTTTGTTGTTACTTCTAAAAATTGTTTTTTTTGTAGCACATATGTTTGGTCTATTCCTATGTTGACATTAGTTTCTAAGCCAAATTATATGGGAGTGCGCGCTGACTGCTGACATCCAGGATACGCCTAGTTCAGGAGTCAGAGGCTTCAAATATGTTTCTGTAACCTATTATGTCAATAAAGTATTTGATTTGATTGATTGATTGTGAATATGTTGTTTGTTTAGGTGCCACATATACCATAATCTTTTGCATAACCTTTTTGACTGTAGTCTAGTACTTGTACTTGTACAAGGAGCCCCCGCGCCGGCAGCGCATTTAGATGCTAGCTTTCCTTGCGCGCGCTAGGAGCGCTGAACAAAAACTTTCGCTGTCACAGGCATTGAGTTAGACTGGTCATAGTCGTTAATTTGCATAAGTAAACGATTCTGTATAAAAAAATGTTGACAATACTCCGTGCTCTGTGGTTCACTTTGAATGTGGGGCATGTGTGACGGAAATTAATGCACGATTTGTACATCACATCAAGTCACCAGACCATCATTACATACTGAGATCCCTCCGTGGCTTCGTAATCACGTTAAGTTGTTAGTTCCAGCTGTCATTTGCAGATAAACTAGTAGTCAGAACCCCAGCAGTAGAGTAGTATTACTTAGTAACTGGGTTGTAGACGTCAGTCGCTCCATGTATGATACTGGCATTCAGCTGCATCCGGTTGGACTGGAAGCCGATCCCATAGTTTGGGAAAAGGCTAGGCAGGTGATAATATAGTTGTTATTAACGTACAATAAAAAGAAGGTGCTGTTCAATTAACCAGCCCTTTGAAATGGTATGATTGCTACTGCTTAATTATTGGCAGGAACAATAAACATTTCCGGAACTGCCATTACGAAGTCATTGTAAAGTTTAAAAAAGCTTCAGAGAACACTCTTTATTCACTGACCGCACATTTCAACTTTCTATTGAACTTAAACAAAATTTATTCCTGAGTGAAAAAAAATGTGATTAGAATGTTAAGTGGAGTTTTTGTAACATTTCTCCGAGGAAAGTTAATTAGTCGGAAAGTCGACGTCCGCCGTAATGCCCTGCCAGATGTTCCTTATTGCCGCTCGCTTTACATACATAACGATGTTTGCCTGACCAAGTTTTTGAGGTAAAATGTAGTATTGTGTGTATAGCACCTTATTTGGGCCTTTGTAGTCTTGATTAAAGTATTTGTATGCGACCTCTGTGCTGGTAAGCCGTAAAAATATTGGGAAATCTTTTCGGGTTTTCAGTTTTACAGTGCTTGTCTGTGGATGGGTTACCTACCACCCATTACATACCGTGTTTCCTCCGTGCCTCGGAAAGCACGTTAAGCCGTTGGTCCCGGCGATCATTTGTAGATCTTGACAGTCGTTAGGAAGTCAGTGGCCCAAAAATTCAGACAACCATCCTTACCAATGGGTATCGTATTACCCAGTACTAACTGGTTTGTAGAGGTCAGATGTATAGTCGCTCCACACACTCGTACATATTAGTGGGTAGCTTTTGACCGTTTTTGGGAAAACATACAAGGCTCTGCAAGCTTTTAAATGTAAGCTTGATAAACACGCGTGCATGACTCGGATTCCAGATTCTATGTTTACATTTCATTAGAACATTAAATGTTATTTGATTAAAGAATTTGCAGATAAAACCTTTTTGGTGAACAAGACTCTTAAACGAGTTTTAAAACTCGACAAACATTGTTGAAGTTTGTTCACTTATCTCCTACAGTTATTTGTTTGCGCATTATCTCAAATAGCTAAGCGTTTTCTAATAGAACTTTTATCTTTACAAACCGTAACGCCCTCGTATTGTAATGGAGTACCTGCTCTTAGTGAGGGGGGACCACGTTATAAACGTTCACAAACCCATAAGATTATAGGAGCGAGGCCAGAAAATACGCATAGCTTTGAACTGGGTAAAAGAAATAAGGGAAACAGGAGGACCTACGTTATATAAGATTTTTATTATCAGCATTATTATAACAATACACACTCTCGCTAATAGTTGTAATACATCGTACACAACCTCTTATAAGTAATTCTCAGAGAACATTACGTCTTGAAATAAAACACGTGCTTTCTAAGAAAACTCCTGCTAAACCCCAGTAAGAAGCATTTCACGCCCACAACATATTCAATTTCCATCCGCCCAATTGTTTTCCCGAAACAGAGCTCAATAAATATTATGAATAATTTTAAAACAAAAACGCTGTTCTTTTGCAAGAAACTGCTCCTAGAAAATCTATTTATTTCTTATACTAAAATTAATCGGGTCTGTTTATGGAGGAAATCTTCAGAGTACGGTAGAAAACACGTTTTTAATTTACAAACAACTAGGCGACTTTGATGGCACACAAAAAGAAATTAATTAAAGAAGCAGATTTAGCAAGCGCCATTCAGGAAATGAAGTATATTGAATTTTTATCCGGTAAGAATAAATCGCAAAGAGCCGATTAGAGAAATTCCAATTTCAAATCTGTTCGTTTTTCTGGCGGCCATTCGATGTTTATTCAAAGTTGGTTGGCGAAAGATTAACACTTCGTTTCCACAATTTGTAATCCAATCAATTGATTACTGGTTCTTATGAAAAAACGATAACTCGCTCATTTTTACGGATGGAAATGGTTATTGGGATGTTTGTTACGTTTGAAAAATCGTGCTGCTTCGATATTCATCTTTTGCGTGTTCTGTCTGCTTTATTAATGGGTCTGCATGAAGTTCATTAGCAAGTAAACAACTATCTCCTACACGTATCTAAGACATTGCCTCTATCTAGTTAAACGTGGAATGAGCTCCGTGTGAGCTTTAATCCTTTATGAACTAGTCCCGATTAAGCGGCTCATGATTGTAGAGGCATGCCTTATAATGGAGTTTTTATTGAAAAGCTGAAGAATCCAATTGCAGTTTTCTTTCTAGGGATGTTTGTTCAATTGATCGCGGCGACAGTGCGGCAAGTTATCGTTTACTCATAGAAACCAGCCATGTCGCTGCGGGCTGTCATTGCGGTCGACGGCTAAACTGTGTTTTGTTAGTGACGAGGCAGTTATAATAGTGGCTTATTATTCTATGTAATGGCTATGATAAAAATAAGAGTGCTCTTTCGTATAATAAATAAAACAAGGAGATGTATCAGGTGGTCACGCGACGAAGCCATACGTCCCGCAGTCGTAAACGTCGACTGCGGGAGCAGTCTGTTATTACGTTAACTTAAAGTAAACATGATGTATCTACATCCGTATTTGGGATAAGGAAAATCTAAAAAGGGTTCTAACAAAATGTTTCATCATTGTGACCATATGTTACGGGACTCTTTATTTCACACGAGTGAAGTTCACGTCGAAAATGTTTTCTGACATTGTCCTGTGGTCTTCAGATCACAAAATGGAATGCTCTTCAAAGTTTGGGCAAATGCACATATATCTTCAACATTGACACAGTAAGAGGCAATACACGTGTTATCCCGAACGAATAGGCAGGAGTGAACCTGTAGTACACCATTGCATGTCGGTCCCTTATCAAAACCGGCCAGTATTTTGTGGTGATATAATTATTGCATCTATTTATCCAACAATATGAAATACTAAGTTTGAAACGCTGCTAAAGTTAATACCACACAGACAGTTTAAATAAATAGCATCGTCTTGAACCGCTATACGTAGGTACACCTCACAACGAGCGCCCAGAGATCTACCTCGTAAAACGAAACAGCTGAAGTTCCACCGCAGCGATAATTGGCTACAATACGGTATCATACTCATTTGCTTGACAGACTAATGCTTCAGTTAACCAACATTTTGTTTGGAACCATCGGCGGCGAGGGAAATCAGAGTCCGGCGGATGTTTATTATTCAAGGCGGACTCGCCGCGGATTTCATTACGCGCGGATCTGCCGCGGCCGGAGGGAGGGGGAGTGACATCTTATTATTTTTGACTGACTGCCTTGTTTATGTGGGTATAATTGGGTGGGGATAGTGCAGCTGTTGTTAAAATTGTACTGTTGGTAGAACGTTTTCTCTGTTAGCCGTTCCTCTGTGATCCTTACATTCATTTGATTTTATAGTATTGTTTGATAGGAAATGTGTACTCACAAAAAGGCTGTGACATCATGGTAACTACAGTTAAGGAACGCGAAAATGATAGATCAAACTAAGTTAGGTTATTGAAGTATCTAATAAAAGAATATTACTTATTTGATCCGCTTATGGAGCTAAACCATGACCAATGAAGACTGTGTTAGAAGTGTGAACTGCCCCGTTGGTCTCGTGGTCGTAAGTGCGACTGCTGAGCATGGGTTCCTGGGTCCAAGTGCTGTTGGGTTTTTTCAGTATAGAGTAATTCTTAAAGCATCCCGAAGTTTGGAAGTTGGCGGCACGATACCCGCGTGCCTCGGAAAGTACGTTATGCCGTTGGTCCTGCGCCTGATCTCTCTCCGGTCGAGTGGGATTACCGTCCCATCGACAATGAGAGTAAAGAAACAGAGAGTGAACCTGTGCTTGCGGACGCATAGGTGCACTATAATATCTCTTTCGATTGGCAGCCGTGATCGAAAACGGTCTGAAGGACTTTTAGCTACTTCGACCTTGCTGACTGAGACCAATATCAAATCGTCATTTGAACTCGTTTATGTAGAACCTGGTTTCAATAATAGCGTTTTGAACTACAGACGATGAAATTAAACCTGAATCTCATTTACTAAAATTCCCACATCACTTCCAAATCAAAATATTGTTTCCCACATTTCCGACACCGCGAAGATAAACAAACAATTCCTGCCACATCTCGCGACACATTTTAATGTATAATTTGCTGTCAGTCCTCATGCGACCTCCGCGCTGAGGAGGGGTAATTCCTGTTAAACCCGCCACTAATGTGCTACCTGATTGCTGTCACTTTGTCTACAACACACTGTTTTCTGCTTCCATTTAGAATTTTAATTAATTTTATGGTTTCTACTCCGTTTGGAACAGAATTAGGTTAAGCTGATTATGGTTTGTTGGGGTGAGATAAGACAGTGGGGTTAGAATGTCACATTGTTATGACAACAAACACATGCAAGACAGTGATATAAATCCAAGCAGGTGTAGTTCGTGTAGGTACGCTGACGTTTCCTTGATTCTTTTCAGCAGTACTTTTTTCAAATTAAACACCCAAGTATTTTAATATAAGATTGGATAAATAATGGAAGTTATTTCTCATCGTGTCGATTTGTGTCAACTGACTAAGTACCTCTCTAATTCTGTACGTCCAGTAAGTTACTAATTACATCTGTTTTTTTTGTTTGAATCCTGGAATTTTCAAAAAGTTCTGCAGAATGGGCAATAGAGAAGATGAGGCATGTGCTTTGAATACCTGTAAAACAATTTGAGCTTTCGACCGATTACAACAAAGCGCTTTACGAAAAAATTCAACACCTAAAATGACGGGAGAACTGAACAGATACCAAAACAGAATCCGAGTCAAAGCCCGAGGGCTCCAACTTAATAATTGGATTAAAATTGAACCAGAGGAAAAAATCCGATTACCCCCAGTTACAGATTTTTCTAACTCGCTTTCAAATAAAATGTTTGAATCTTTCTTTAGATATCTATTACGGCGTTGAATTTCCAGTCAGTGAATTGTATTTTTTATTTATGAATCATAATGGCCTCTTATTATTATTCCACTATGTATGTATTGAGGAAAATGTTGAGTATGAATGTAGATGGCTATAAGAGTAGAGGAAGACCAAAGAAACGATGGATGGACTGTGTGAAGGATGATATGGCTAGAAAGGAAGTGACTGCAGGAGATGACGAGTAATAGAGAAGTGTGGAAGAAGAAGAAATGCTGCGCCGACCACGAATAAGTTGGGATAAGGGCAGGAGAATGATGATGATGTACGTACCATAAATAACCATTCATTATCTAGTAACGTGACAACTTGTTAGTGATAAAATAATGAATTAATATGATCTATCCCTACAACGACGTTTACCTAAAGAATATACAATATTTCGAATAATTTATCTCCAAACCACAAATGTCCGGAATCAGGTAGAAGTCATCTGTCTTATTTATTCCCGAAACATCTGAAAAACTTTGCAGCCTCTGATACGTGACTAATACTCCTGTTCTACCGACAGATAAATTATATTACCAGGGTTAGAACCGTTTTACCTAAGGTCCTTTGTCAGCAAGCGACTTGGTTTTATACTAATCTATTTATAGGTATACGTTTGTTTCCTGTGAAAACTCTCATGTGTATAGGTAGATTTAGATATTTATCGTGAAGAGGGTTACTTCGAACAGCATCCTTTAAACGTGTGAGGTACAGGTAAGTACTTAAAAAATTAACGACTTTATCATCACGGTTGTTGTCTCCGGTGGGTTAGGCAGAAATGTAGCCAGTGAGTGGCTACATACTTAAGTCTTTCGTTACATACGAGTAGGTACTGCCATCAACCGAGCACAAACATAGTCTTCGAGCTGCGACTGAGAAATTCCACTTGTTTTATACATTTTCTAATCAACCAACAAAACTGCTCTCCAAATATTTCCAATACCCAGGTCCTTGAAAACTTGTAACTAAACATTCACAGTAATTAAACAATAACTAAACCAAACCAAACTTCTAACCGAATCTCCAAAGCCGAGCACAATGGGCGTCCAAACTACACATAATTGATGCATGCAGTAACCACTAACCCAATTCCGCTGGACGTGGGCCCGTTTAATTAATGACGTCACTCGATGTCATGTCATCATTACGGGGTGTGAGGGAGGGTTGCACAGCTGTGGACGGGGGAGGGGGGGGGGAGATAATGAGTGACACACTGATCTATGAGAGCTATCGAGCGAAGGATTATACTGATAGAGGTTGTGTATGATTGTGACGTAATGCGGTCATCAGGGACTTAGCGTGAAGGATTTGCGGGACTGTTCGAAAGAGATACCGCGGCCCTGGAACACAAAGGGCAAAGGAAGGAACATGGATGGGTTTTAGTCAGTAAAAGTCTGACACTCCCTCCTGCTCAGCCCAGAGCGGGAGGGGTTATTTGATGATTTCCCATCGGTAAAAAAAAAAAAAAAATCGTGAAGGATTAACGTGGATTATGAAACATATCATAAGTACATACCTAATATCACGTATGTACCAGGAACGGTAGGCTGAGATATGTTTAAGTCAGACCGCGAAGCGAGCTGTTTGCCATTAACTGCACACAAATCCCCGGATGTTACAGTATAATTCTGTGAATTGAACACAACACTCGATATTTGTGTAGAGGTAGCGCTGGCAACAACGAAACAAGATCGAACAACATAACAATAACTGACGTAATCACGTGAACCTAACGCTAATGAACTGATTTATTTATTTGTTTAAATAGATACTTGCTGCACTTACAGTTTACACCAAAGCGTGCAGCAAGCCAACATTACAACCTAATAACTATTACTAATAACATATAACTAAACTAACTACAAAACTTAATGCAATAATTAAGCATAGCTTTACAACTACTCATAAACATATCTAAATCAGGCTACTGAGCAATCAGGGCGTTTAGCAGATTCATCGCCTGGGTTGTGGGCGCATATCGAGCAGTTTGGGTACGCACAGAGGGAGCCGCGAACAGGCCTCGCGAGGCATAGGCCCGCGACCGCCGCAGTCGGTCAGGAGCAAACAATGAACAACGAGCTAAAGTAGTCTCGTCGTCAATTCTATTATTTAGTAGTAAATAGTAGTGCATCAACAGCGCACACTTACGTCTAAGTTCTAACGTGTTGATGCCCACCATTCCCGGGACAAACAGAGACGGATATAAGGGTAGTATCCATATTTTTTTTTATAGGTACCGAGCAAATTTCCGCTAGACCCGTTCTATCACGAGCTTATATTTTTGCTCATTCGTACAAAAGAATAGTACAGCGTGATTAAAGCATTCTTATCCTTGAATTTGTTTGCCTGCCTCATAACAAAACCAAGAGATTGGAAAGCCTTGCCACAGATATTAATTATGTGCTGAATGTCAGGTTTGCATCCAAAGTCAGTCCTAGATCTTTAATCTCGTTAACGCGCTCCAGAGGCACGCCCAAAACGTGGTAGTTATGCTGAATGGGCGTACGCGATCGGGTATATGAAATAGTTTTGCACTTAGAAGTGTTAAATTCTAAGTGGTTAGCTTCACTCCATTTTACTACCATATCAATGTCCCTCTGTAGCGCTTCACAGTCCTGTGCACTGTTTGTACCCAAAAATAGCTTCAGGTCATCTGCAAACATGAGACAGCGCGCAGTCCTGACGACCTTAGGCAGGTCATTCGCCATCACAATAAATTGTGTAGGCCCTAGGGCAAGCACCTTAGGGCGATACACAACTAGTTCCGGTGTCAATCAGGGAAGCCCCTGACTATATATGGCTCAGATTTGTGTCCAAAAATTTGGACACACTGAAGACGGTCAGAAAAATAGCTCGAGAAGAGTTGAAGCAACTTTGGGGTTAATCCTATGGCTGACAGTTTTTTTAATAGGACGTCATTTTGAACACTATCGAAAGCCTTCTTCTGATGGTTTATTCTATGTATATAGAAATTAATTACTGATTCTATTTGGTTTATAATACGACCGTTTAACGTGAATTTCACAAATAAGCCAATCAAAATGTTTAGTTTCCAAAATATACTTGACAACATCAGCAATTTTGCGCATTTAACAAACAATTATTATACAATATAGGAAGTTAACGCCTAGCTATAATACTTTAAATAAGTGTGTTTATAACAAGTCTGTGTTTTCTATCCTAATATTCTGAGAAGAAATACCGAAACACACACAGTAACATTTTCTTTTTTCAAGTCAGTATAGAATATAACCACATCGTGCAATTTGAGTATAAACTCATTCACTGGTATATTAAGACAAATATTCTACGATATTCTAGATCACAAGTCCACAAGAAACTTTTATCTCCACCACCACTCTCCCATAACCAGATTCAACATGCTAACAAAACCCTTCTATTTCAGTAATGGACGTGCCGTGGGACGCTCGCGTGCAGTCTTCACATGGCGTGGCTGGAGGGGCTGCCCTGTTGACCTGCACCGTGCCTTCCATTGTCAGGAACCATGTCACTGTCGCCAGGTGGTTTAAGGATGGCGAGGTACTGGCTCCGCTGGCTGCTGAGGCTGGTAAGTGCAGTCGTTGTAATTGTTGTAATCTGCTGCACCAAAATAACCGTATAACTTTAACGATATGTCGGAGACGGTCATTGGTACGGGCTTAAAATGAATCGCAATTACGAGGTGGTGACATCAAGCGACCTACTCACAAGTCTACCCACACCACAGCGAGCTTGTTACAGAGCCTTGATGGTTAAAACTCTGAGCCAGGACGACAGTCAATGTCTACCTGAACTGTACCCGATTCAATATGCCCCGTGTTATTGTGCTAAGTTGTAATCTCACGTAATTCGTTAGTTTTGCTAGAAACAGCTTATGCCCACATGATGTAGAAGTCTAGCGGAATAAATCCTGACATCTACGACAGATATAAAACTTACAATAAATATTCGTAATATAATGATAAACTTATGAAAACTGTTGATCTGCACCGTGCCTTATGAGAAGACATACTTGTCACTAGACCTTTCTATCTCTGTTAGATATACAGATAAAAGTGTTTCTCTCAGTTGTACGCTGTTTTATAGACAACAGTTAAAATTTCGTTTCACTTTTTTTTTCTCATATTATCGTTTCATAGAATAATCAATACACAGAATACTTACCTTGAATAATTTTAAATATCCAATTTTTGTAATAATAATAACAAATCTAATATTCTTTATCCTCACAATGTTTAGATAATATAAAACTTATTAACAAGAAACACATTTTATGGAGTGACAATTTCTAAAAGTTTCAATTCGTACCTTTGACAAAATGCATGCCCTCTTAAAAAATTACAACACCGCGCTCAGAAAAACAATGTGGGTAAATTTTAGTCAAGCAAGAAAACAATCTTATTATTCTCATTAATACTGAGTTCATATACACGTACTAACTGTTTATTTTGCTTTTAGAGATATAGTATATGCTATACTTACACTTTATACTATAGGTACTTACAATTGTCATACCATATACCATTTATCATCCTTTTTTATTGATTTGTTTGTTTATACTCAGCGAATCGATCTAAATACGATTCGCTTTCATAGTATTTGCTAAAATAAAAAATATTAATTTTCATAATTTTCAATGTTGTGACATGTACGTCAGATTTGCCAAACTGACGTACATTCTTTCTGTCATAGAGTTTCTTACTAGCTTAGTCTATGATGAATACTTTTTGGTTTATCTAATCTAAATTATATTTTTCAATGTTTAGCTGAAATATTGTATTTTATAGATAATAATGATTGTTTACTAATAACTTAATTTTAAATTATATTTATAAATTATTTACGCATTCATGGTTTTATGAAGTAAGTCTGCTATGTCCTGGCCGACTACACTTGTCAGATGAGATGATTTTATGGCCGCAAGAAGAAAATCTGAGATTCAAAAATGGAAGGAGACTACTGTGGAAAACGAGCTGACGAGGCAGTCGAGAGGAGACTAGACGAGAGAGCGTTTTCTTATATGTGAGACTGAAGAATTCTTAAAATTGGAGACTAGACAGATTCTTGAAGGTGATCCATCTAAAGATACACCTGGGACTACTACTCCCAATCTTAGTATTAAAAACTGTCGTTGTGCCATCCCTGCTGTTCATCTCGCGGAGCTGCCCTGGGTCTAAAAGCTGGTGATCTAACGCTAAAGATCTACCAGGACCTCAACTCCTGTTCTTACAAACGCCGCCTTCCTGAGGAGCAGACCTGATTCATCGTCCTACATCTCCACCTCTACATTTCATCGTGCTTCAACAGTGCTACTTAATCGTGTAAATATACTCAAAAACTGCTTCCAGAGTGCGGGTTTGATACGTCTTTTTTGTAAACACTTGTATTTTTTTTATGTCATTTGTAAAACCATCCATATCTCTATTAAATTTTTAAATGTACAAGTCTACTTTTATCCTTTAATTCTTAACAGGATCTAGTAGATTTGTTACAGAGATAAAATTAACGTCAAGGTAATTATCAAAATGTCGAAATAATATAAAAATAAATAAATAGTCCTCCTAGGGCTCCTATTTCTGTCTGCAGGGTTTGAAGTAACCTAACACAAAGGGGACGGCTGGCGCAATCCCAACTTTGAACCTAACCTTTCCGGAGTTGGGTACCCCAATCTCCGAGCTCGCTTCGCTCGCTCTTTCATCCTATATTATTTTCATCCTATTTTATTATTATGTTGGTATGGTACACACCGTGTAGGTATTAACACAAAAATAAAATACCATTGAAAAATACACCAAACAAACAATATCATTAAAAAATAATTCTACTGATTGATAAGTTTGTTAGATAGAAAAATGTGATTATAAAATTAATTGAACTGTGTTTCTTTGAAATATGTTTCATTCAAGTAATAGTCGTTAAAAGAATAAAAATCGAAATGAAAATACAAGGACCAAAATATTAGAAACACTTTCTACGAAACGAAATTCTAAGAAATTTCTGTCTGCGAAACAAGGAAACACAGTTTCTTGCCGAGAGTGTTAAAGATCTACAACGTCTAGATAATTATTGTATCAATTTGGATTCGCGTAGCTTCTTTCTCTATCTACAGCACCTAGTTACTTATAACTTTCTATTCAGTGATCAAACATAATAAGATTATGTCATTGACGTTATGTCTCAAAGAAACTTTTGCTTGTAAACAAAAAATAGATTCCGAACTTCAATCCTTACTAACTAAAAGTATTTGAATAAGCAATTGATCTAAAAACTTCAGTGACCCATCAAATATGATTCAGAACTCAATAGAACTTTTTATTTTCATCGGAAAATTATAAGAACCGAGTAATCAGCTTCGAAAAAGTTTTTATGTATATTTACAGTTCCAGAATCTTTTTATTGATTCCAACAATGAATTCCCTTCTGTCAAACATGTTTTTCAAACGTAACTTTCTAGTCCCAGTAGATACGTCGTCTGGAAAGTTTCCAACAATACCAACTCTGGACCTTATAAAATCGAAATTAATTTTCGCAAACGAGCCAAACGGCCGATTATTGCTTTCGAAAGGAGAAAATTAAGATTTTTTCGTTAATCCAAGTGTAGGAAGCGGCTGTCGGCGACAGGAACAAGGGAGCTAAACTTGCTTTATGAGTTCCGAGTTCTCGATTAGAACCAGAAAATTCGATTAATGTTTTCATTTACGGACGCTTCCGCTCTTTTTCGATTACTCCTCGAGGTAATGACTCATTCAACTTCTTGGACATTTTTCTGGGAGATTGTTTATAAGCTCAAGTTTATATTTGTTGGAAGAACTTGTTTAATGTTCGGCGGTTTTGGTATTTTATGTTTCGCTTGCCTATTTATTTTTTGTTCATTTCGGTGTTTACACGTGGAACCTTTTCGTTAACAAGATTTCTAACTTAATCTATCATGTTTCCCGTTGATAAAGGCAATAGCAATTTTTATTGTTTTCTTCGCTTTTCTCTTGAGTGCACTGTTCTGAATGTAAACAATTCCTTTCTGTTGGCTAATACAACTTCCGCCTGATTATAATGAAGCGGAAGCAATCTTTAAATCTAAACAGAACGAACTCAATTTTATCTGGAATGAGCAACGAACAACAGATTCCAAGGAGGCCACTAAAATGCCCATTGGAGCCGAAACGCTAAGATAACCGCGGAATGAGTGGTGCGTAACACAATTATCGACGGGATCCGGCGGAGCTTCAAACGACTTAATTAATACAAAACCTCTTAGAATTGTCTATTACTAAACTTGTATTGTAGGTACAACGTCAAAATGGTATTTATTTTCTTCATTACTAAATTAACCAAATTCGATTCTTATCTAAATAGAATAGAAGAAATTATTTATTTGCTAAATTGTAGATATTTGCTTTGAAGTTGTTTTGTGTCAACTGATACATTAGATAAGATCGAATTTAGGTTCCTACCGTTCACTTTTACTTCACTTATAGTAAAGTTATTATAATGATGTACGTATGTAATGAAGAGTTTGTAAATGCAGAACTTTAAGACTTCTTACTTGAGACTTCTGATTCGTGTTTATTCAAATCGTATTTGTTTGTACACGCACGATCATTGGTTTGACATACTTTCTTTACGTTTGCACACCTATATGCAGATCTATCGCAAATAGCACCATTATATTGCCAGTAACATTAACAGACATATACTCAAAACCAGCAGCGTCTTAACCACCACTAGCTAGGGTCCCGTAACCAGAGAGCACTACAGGATTAGTAGACAACAATGGAACAATTGGTGAATGTTGAATTAATAATCATTGAGAGATAACGTTACCGCGTTAGGCGTGTGTTATCAGTAGAGCTACGGCCCATTGCGTTTAGTGGGGTTGGTGCTTGAAGAGCAGGTAATCCTGTGAGAGAAGGTTCTCATATGAGAGGAAGATAGGAATAGGTGGCAAGTTTTATACCTAATTACATTAGAAAAATCATAATGTTCATGGTTTTAATGAGTAGGTACTAGGTAACTTGCAAAGAGGTATCGTTCTACCTAGCAACGGGGTTGTGGAGGTCAGACAGGTAGTCGCTCCATGACTCCATGTAAAAGTTGCATCTAGTTAGACTGGAAACCACCAACATAGTTGGGAAAAAGGCCGGTGCCAATGTGATAATTTTGGTATTTCTAACACTCCTGTATATCATTTATCTTCGCACATGATAAAAGACTAGTTTCTCCTAATGTGATGTGGAAACAAAGGTCTCAGCAATAATGAACTCGGCCCGACGAGGACGGCAAGTACTGACGAGTTGCTAATCCGTCTCGGGAGACTGCGAATAAGTTAGCTTTTTCTTTCGCCAACTTGAACACGGAACATTTTCCTACTTCTCTGTAATGGATTCTGAGTGTTTTATTGACCTTTATTTACTTATTTTGTCGGAAAACATCTTCTACTTTCATTGTCATAAACCTATATTTGTACGGTGAGGGTAATTAATTTTTTTGTCAAATTGACACACTAAGTCCATGCCATGCTACCTACATAATTATATCTTACATAAAAGACAAGAATGTCAGATATGATTTGAAACTCAATTAGGTCAAAGATGAAAAATTTGATACAGAATTTTGAAGTAAATAATAATGAAGTTCATGAACTAAACAATTAAACTTTACTTTCTAGATTTACGTAGTTATTAAACCTTGGTTGAACTAAATGAACTCAGTGACTTAGACTGCAGTAACTACAACATTACCATTCAACGGTTCTCTGAATTCTTTGCACAGTCGTTTAATAAAGAAGAACAGTACAAATTGAATAGGGAACTTTTCTCAATTGTCGCTGCGCAGCGTGCAGTGGCGATAAGATTCAAACTTTAGGTAAAAGTTAAGCGTCGCTAATGCAAGTTTAATGTTCGTCTTTGATGCAGTTGCGACGAATTACCACTCTTTGCTTAAACAGATAACTTGTAAAGTTTGTACTGGAAGAGACTTGATCAACGTCGGAAACGTTGCGAATAGCAGCTGTTATTTATTGCGCTGTTTTGATCAATATTACATACACACGTGCTTAGGCTCTCGACTCTTTTTTCCCATGCCAGACAGACAACAACCAGACACACAGCGCAGCGGTCAATCGCTCAGCCACTTCGCCAACCGTGCCGTTTGAGTCTTAAATAACAACTTACACTGGATTAGATGTCGTGCTACTGTAACAAGATTTCCATGGCTTTTCACAACTAAAATAATATTATTGATATTGCAATTCATACTCATAACAAAGTTCTTATTTTGGTTTGAGAGAGCGATGATTATAATGATAAGTTGTTGCTGTTAGTAATACTAAAATGCTGGTACGATATTCAATTGCATTTTACTAGTTCAATTACCTATTTTTTTTTAAATCAAGAAGTTAACGACAGTTTTCCTTAGCATAACTTGATTATAATTTTCTCTTAAACTGCCGACAGCCAAACTTTAACAAAATTTGCTTCTCTTTTTCTTTGTTTAAAACTATGAAGTTGAACAAAAAAGGGACCAACTTGCACCATCCAGTGATCCGCACAGATGCAGTTGGTCGTGGCGGTAGTTGGCAGTTTCGCGTTCGTTTATGCAGATTACTCTGCGCTTGATTTAATATCCGCCCGCCAGTTTGAGGAACTCACTGTTACAGCTGAAACACGTCATTCTTTATATTTATTTACTTAATGTTTGTCAGTTTGTGGTTTTGAATATTATCCTGAGTGAACAGCGAGACACTTCGTCTTTGTGATGCGCAGTGAGAACTTTTGTCGGATAGGAATAATAGTAATGTAAACTTCCTGTTCGCGACGAGGCGTCACCAACAAATCATAGTGTTATATTAGAAAACAATTAGGTGAAGTGTATACAGGATAGCGAACATAGTGTTTCAAATAGTACCTAGAATCTAGTTTGTGTAAAAACCGTAAGTACAATCCATTTTGTAGCTTCGTTTGAGTGAGCAAATAGCCGAAATATAGTTTGTTTTTAATATATCCAGGTAGCCTAGGTTGAGACCTAGGCCTGGACCTAATTTTTGTAGTCTAAACCCTTTAAGTAACCCACTTAACCGAGGTCGCAAGATGTTACGTACATAGCTTTTTGATTATAAGATTATCGTTAGTTTGTTTTATTTCCCCCGGGCCTGAAGCCCTGAAAAACATAGGTGTGTCTATGTACATAGTAAATCACATGAAAGAAGTACATTGGCTACTTAACGCCAATTGTTTCAATTTCAAAACAATCGCTGTAACGCCTCCTGAAATACTGGCCTGTACAGCGAAATAATAGTAGAATTTTGTAGAATATTTTCCTTTACACTGCAATAGTTTTTCAGTAGTTATAGATGCAATCGACGTCATGATTTCAGGTGACGGGCAATATTTTAAGGTTCACAACCATGACCTACATGACCTAGGTCACAGACAGAACACTGGAATTAATCAATACTATGTACACACGCGCAAGCAATATTTCTTATAAATAAAGTTCAAATCAGGAAGCGATTAGCGGTCCTCGTTATGGTAAAGTTTCGCAGTACTTTAGTAACGCGCGCTCTCGGGCTAATTGTAGTCATCGGCAAGGAAGATATATCTCTCTCTCTTTCACTCTAAGTACTCCTGAAGAATTACGCCGATCGCTTCCTGAAAAGTTATGAAGACTTATATAGCTGTTGATTTTATTTCATCGAAGCCTCATCCTATTTACTCCCGTTCAGCATCGTCGCCGTATGTTCATGCAGTCAACTGAACCAACAGGTGTAGGACGTCAGCGCCGCTTGGACATTCTTCAACTTAAAGCATCCAGCGATCACGCCGTCCAGCACACTTCCCTCGACAGTTTTTAAACTTTATCAGTGCAATTTGTTGATTATAATGACCAACTAAACTTTACTGTATTAACAATAGACTTCTTCGAATATATTAAACTGTATTCAAAAGGTGTCGGCCATAATTACTTTGGAATATTGACTTAAACGTCGTTTAGTTGTACTGATCGCGTGTAGTTTCATTGGTGGAATTCACTGTTAGTGAGATTAAATATATTTAAGATCTATTATTAGATACGTTATTTACATTATTTACAAACTACAAATCTGTAATCTATATTAGTAATAAAAATATGTACAAGTATCAAAAGTGTTACAGGGCGTCAAAAAATTCGTCCACATCGCTGTCAACTGAAAAAGTGCTCAGAAGGCTGGCAGCATTCCCACGTTGTATGGCAATGCTAATTCTTTGGCCAAAAAATAGGCCCGCCCTCTGGTCACGTGAAGAGTCGACTAACCGCTTGGCGATTTCTCGAAATACTAGGTGGGCACTCGGACCCCATGGCCCTAGTGTTTCAACCCCAAACGGCTCAAAGACGTAACTACCAATTAAATTATTATATTTGCGCCGTTTGTGGTTTTCAGCACCTGCAGCAGCCGCCCCAGCGCAGCTCACTGTGCTAGAAAGATGGGATGGCGCAAGGGTGTCGACGCAAGTTGCATCCCACGCCAAAGGCCTACCCACCTTCCAAGGCATTATGGTCATACCATCTGGTCTCTTTCCATCGACGCGTGCCAAGCCAGATGGTTCTAAAACAGCTGGCACCCCGGGCGGCGGTGGCAAGAGCAAGACGGATGAGATCATTAATGCTAGCGTGCCGCGCAAGCCGACCTACACTCTTACTACAAGAAAGCCCATGGTGTCCGAGGCAGTCGACTGCTTCACCACATTGACAGCGATGTGCGCAAGGAGCGCCCAATCGCAAACATGTAGCAATTTGGTTAATATTAACACTGAATTTACTTTCAAATAATTTAGTTCTTTTTGGCAAAATGTAACATTTAACACAACTTAATTAAGGTCATATTAGTTTCGTCGCTGTAAGGCGAGTGGTGTAAACTTGGCAGTACGTCATGAGCATGCACATTTAGTACAAGCATCATTTAGCTCCACTCGCTCCGCTCGCTCAGCTGGGTTTTACTGCTTTCCGGAAAATAAACAGCTAATGTATTCTACATGTATTGCTACTCAGACGCTCTCGCCTTTAGAATAATACGGATTGTCATGTAAATATGTAGCCATTAATGAAGCCAGACCTTAAAGCAGTGATATGGAAATTATTAAGAAAACTTCATTTACGTTTAAACCATAGGACTGCTTTTTGTTTGTCAAAAAATTATCTATTTTTGCTAAAATACAATGAGTACCAGCATCTTAATTTTGAGTTTTAGTTTTTCTACATGTTTTACAAATAAATCAATTTTCTGTACCAGGTTTTAGAACGAAAATCATCGACGTGTTAAAAATAAACGAAAATCAAGCGAACTGATTAGCTGTTGGTAAATCAATCAACCAATCATAGCAGTTTACGCACTTATTTTCTTGTTGATCTTTGTTTCACAAACCGGGCGTTTATGTGGCACTGTTTAAATTATAATTTTCTTACTGGGTTATTCTTTAATTCATAAAAAGATCCATTTTTAATCTTATGTCCATCCAAACTATCTAATATACACACGGACTGCATTTTGAAAAAATTACTCGTCGTAGTTAAAATAATATATTGGAAGTCTAATCTTTACAAGCTAGCTATTATAAATTTAACTATACTATTGTATTGGGTAAGCCTCTGATGATAGATTTATTTTAAATAAATAAATAAAATATTATTCCTACCCACAAAATATTCAATACTTTCAATTTCCCTGTACAGGCCTTAACTAACTTTACATAACTCAAATTAAAAAGGCCACATCTTGCTTTAAGTGGAGATTTTTACCGACTTTTATCGAGCCGCGACAGACGTTGCTCGGCTTATCGCGCGTCACCGATCAGCAGGAGCCTCGCGGAGCCTCCAACTATATACATTCACTGAACAGCCCCAACATTCAGTTTTATGGTTATTTGAATGACGTACCGTTCATAAAGTTCGCATAAAACAAGTTAAGGCCGCGATAAAGGATCAGTTAATTTCTCGACGAGGTTCTTAAAGACAAGATCCAAGAGGCTTTTGCTATTTTTTTCGGGTCCTTAAGGAAAATGTTTTGATGGCCCGATTACCATCGATATGGATGTGTTGCCATGCTTGCTGCTCATCCATTATGGGATGAGTTTTAGCTTTCGACATTTTTGTGTATTTTGGAAAGTTGTTTTCCTTTCTTTTCGCTTTCGAAGTAAACAAATAAGTCTGATGTTTAAGATATTACAGGCAAAGTCGTTTTTCAATTTAAACTGATTTGAAGAACCCTGACTAAATTATTTACCTAATTGCTTAAATAAACCCGAAATAACTTGAATTTCAACTAAACAGCGGCTATGGAAGATAGATGCCAGATAAATTTTAATCCTACATCGCTGACATTGTCTTCAGAGACAGATACTTTACAAATTTTACCATAAATTACTCTCAAAAGTAATTTAACAAGTTTCCAAACGAAATTAAAAGTAAATCAGAATCTTTATTATTTTATTCAGGAGTGAGTTCTCTTGTTGTTCATGGCCCACTTCTGTCTTTGCTAAATTAAATTTCTTCAAAAGAAACTAATTTAAATAATAAATTGTAATTCATGATTCTCTCTTATTATTATAGAAAGTAATTTTAACAGGTGTCAGATACCGTGAATAAAATAAAATTGTACCTATGTTCAAATATTTCCACGCTACTAGCTTTCTCTTCTAAATTTTATATCAAATATTTTAGTTTCATACCTTAGTTATTTCTAATAATTTTAAGGGCTTCTCGTTATTATTTTTAGCTTTAACTAGAATAAAACTGTTACTACGTCGTAATTTGTGAGATATTGCCAGATTGTTTGTATTTTTCTGATATACTTAGGTCGTGCTCACACACAGCGTATAGTCAGTCGCCGACTGGGAGCGTCAGGTTCAAAATGTATGAAAAAACAAACGGCAGTCTGTATTTTCTTCGTACATTTTTTACTGAGCGCTCACAGTCGGCGGCCGATTATACATTGTATGAGAACGTAGCCTTACTATTGCTACAAGGTACCTAAGACGAGCGACGGCGAGCCTCCTTGCCGGAGTGCCGCCATGGGATCTGGAGGCGATAGTCCTCGCGCGCCTTCATGAATAGCGCGTGGAGGCACTACGCCGGGGGGAACTCCGCTGCCGCGGCAAATCGTCGCTAAGCAGATAGACCTCCGGCGCGATCTCATGGCGACATGGAGAGAGCGACTGTCGCAACCCCGTGCAGGGCACGCCACAATAGTGGCGATAAGTCCCCTTTTTGAGGAGTGGCTAGAGAGGCGCCACGGCGCCCTCACCTTCCGCCTGACGCAGGTCCTCACCGGACACGGTTGTTTCGGGAGGTTCCTGCACCGAATCGGGCGGGAGGAAACGCGCGGGTGCTACCATTGTGACGATCGACCGAAGGACACGGTGGAGCACACGGTGGAGATCTGCCCCGCGTGGGTAGAGCACCGCCGTATCCTCGTAATGGCGATCGGCGGCTGCAACCTCTCGCGTCCGGCCTTGGTTCAATCCATGGTCCGGAGCGACACGGAATGGGACGCCGTCACCTCCTTCTGCGAAGCAGTCATGCTTGCGAAGGAGGCGGCCGAACGTGAGAGAGAGAGAACCTCACGTCCCAGCCGCCGCGGGAGACGCACTGGGCGTCGGGGGCCACCGTAGGCGCGGGCCTGTCCGTCTTATGACGACAGGCCGTGTCGACGGCGCGTTCGTGTTCCACGCACGCCTCAAAGAGATGTCAGCATACAGGAAGGGGTCCGAAAGGATCCGACCTGGCACTGTCAGTCAAAGGGTTGCGGGACTGTTCGAAAGAGATACCGCGGCCTTGGAACATAAAGGGCAAAAGAAGGAACATAGATGGATTTTAGTCAGTAAAAGTCTGACACTCCCTCCTGCTCAGCCCAGAGTGGGAGGAGTCATTTGTTGATCTCCCAAGAGAAAAAAAAAAGGTTCCTAAGACGAGACTGCAGAAAATCCCGTTGTTAAACTAGAGAAAACAAAATAAAATATTCACAGAAACTTAACTCTATTATATTCAATTCGCAAGTTGGTTTTATTCGTTTCACAAACGACAATATTTTGGCACAAAGGATTCAAAAGGGCGTTAATTAAAACTTCGTTATTCTGTTCCGCGCCGACGGACCAGGCGACATGTTGTGACGTCATAAGGTAGACCAACTCGATTGTATGAGTGCAAACGATGCAATTATGTTTTCAGTGTTCTTGTTGATTGTTATTCCTTTGTTTAATATAATATTGTTTTGATGATACGCAAATAATCAAAATAGTAATAACAAAATGTAAATAAAGGTACAATTTCAATTTGACATGGCTGTTTATTTTAATTGGGAGTTGCTGATTTAATTTTCCGAATATTTTGATTGGCGGATTCGATTATTTTCTGCAATCTTTATCCTTTATTATCTGCATTTCATAACTGAACTCTTGTGTTGTTTTTGTTTGGCTTCTGCCATGTCGGTATTTAGAAGAGAAAATAATTGATGCGATAATCGAATAAACATCCTTCACCTAGTGTAAGTCTATCACCCCCCTAAGAATATCTTAAAATGTTGCATATATTGAACGTGTTCTTACCCTCATATTTATAAAGAAAAACGCTTAAAAGCCAAACAAAGTAACAATAGTATCGACGGGATCAGTTAACAGTCGACAATCGTGAAACAAAGCGCTCGGGTGCGAAGGGGAGCCGAGGTAGTCGCGCATTTAGAATTCATTGAAAAAGTCTCGCTTGAAAGTTATCTGATCGTAAACGGTGACGACCGGCGAGACGCTCGGCTATGCCGCCGTGCCCGTACCGTACCACACACAAGCGTTTTGAACGGAAAGAAAGGTTATATGAAACGTGTTGAAGAGTTTACTGCTAATTTGTTTTTGGTAAGCGAAATATACGACTACTGAAGGAGTGAAGTTTATTAGCGAAAAATCATTTTTGCATTATTTTAATGAATATTTTGGTTGGATTAATTTTTGTAAAGTGAATTTAAATTTCTATGGAATAACTTTTTAAGACCTTTTTTGTCACCAGAGGTTGTTAATTCAGCTGAAGTACAAAATAAAGTTTACGTTAACTCGATCGAAAAGCTACAAACACACTTATCCTTAAACTTTATCTTCACAATAGTTCAGTCAAAGATAGAACTTTATCAACACTTAAAAATACAAATGGTTTAAATTTTCGAGCTTCCAAATAGCTTTTCCAATTCTTTTGTCTGTAGCGGGCAAAGCTTTATACATTACAATTTGTGTGATGTCACTTTTGGCTCCGACTGTCCAACACAAAGAGTAGGTACGTCGACGTCGCTCAAATGGTGACACCCCCGAGCTATAAATGGGTAAGTGCACTCGATCGAAGTTGTCTCCTAATTTCAAAGTCATGAGCGTTTCACTACCTCGCCACAGTCCTCCACACATAAATTGGTTTCAGAAGCGCCGTCCTATAAAACTGGTGACCCCAAGTTCCAAGTTCGCGCATACATAAATAAATAGTACCTAACAAAACGAATAGGAAACATATCATACACATATGTATATAAAGAGTACCTCACAAATTCAAATAAGTACCATTTACACATTATGGTTTTGCTTAAAAATTATAACAGTCTATCTCGTTGGCCAAGTTATCGCACGCGCTACTGTTCGGTTTGGATAGCCTGGTTGGGCAGTGTTTTAGGTATTCCATAAGGAATTACACAGTAGCAGCTCAGAGACTGGATGTACTCCCGGTTGATGACAATAAGCTCGCCCCAATATCAAAAATGTGTGAAATATGGGTAGACGGTTACCTCCAGTCCTACCTCAGCTTAATGCGGGATCACATGTGTCAAGAAGTTATTTCATAACTCTTAACAGCTGCAGTTTCTTAGTCAGTTTTCTTAATAGACCTTCTGTCTAAACATCTTATTAGTACCTCCACCCCCCTACCCACCCCCCGTCTCTGTCACTTCAGCTTCCTAGTAGGATGTTGATGGATGTATCGAAAGGGAAGGCTGCAGTTCAATCTAATAGAAAGCTTGTTTGTGCTCAGCCGTGCTTTGACCTGCACCTTATTATATGAGCGGTTGTTACTGATTGTGCCTTTAGAGATCAGCAGTCAGTGGATTTTGATTGAAATTGTTCGGTGGGAATAAAACAAGATTTTAGATTGTGGAGGCAGTTAAGGAAAATGTCGAATTAAAAATTAGCTAGTGACACTCCTATATTGTGGCTCAACCACTCCTTATGTACCGCTCAAATCGTGGATTAGTTGGTAAAAAAGGCATTGAGATGAAATTAGACATGGTTTAAATACTAACAACCTTACTTCAGACATCATAATGTAACTTAAAGTCATAGCAGGCCATCATTCCAGAAGGAACGATCCTTTCTAACACGATAGCCTTGTTCCAGGTGGTCGCTACATAGTGGGGGGCAGTCGCAGTGACATCCTGGTGGTGCGCGACGCTCGACCAGAAGACGGAAGCTCGTATTCCTGCGAGGCCCAGCATGCGCTCACTGGGGAGAAGAGAAGGAGCCCACCGGCTATGGTCACTGTTTCACGTTAGTATTTCTAAATACACTAGCACTCATTTATTAATGATAACTGTGATCCCTGAAATAATAATATTGTATGAATGGTTTACGGTTACCAACGATAGTGAATCAGCCAAGAGCAATACAAAAAATTGAAAAAAAATTGATTAAAACTGGCATAATTTAGAATTATAATCAAATCAATGTATTGTATTGTATAGCGGGCTGGTGTCCGCAACTCCACGTCTAAGCGCGTAATTTGCGTGCAAAAAAAAAATTTATTAGGGTTGCATATATAATTCAGAGTAAATTTTGGCACTAGCTTGTCCTTGGGGAAGAGAAATCAAACGGACCATTCTATTAAGAATCTGCTGAAATATGTAATAGAACCTATTCTTACAGATGCATCAACAAGCATGGCTCCAAGAATGCTGTCGGTATCTGAAGACGAGATGGTGCCTCAAGGAGGAGACATCCGACTCGTATGCTGCGCGATTGGAAGTCCACCACCCACTTACAGGTACTTAGACAGATTATATCAAAACATCTAGTTTCGCCAGAAGTTGCACCCAATGCGAGTTTGCGTAAGCCAGTTAAATTGTAGCACAAATTCACACATTTTGGTTCTATAACGCCAGTTATAACAATTTTAGAGAAAACCTGAACGAAATCCATGATCCTTTTTTTTGTTTTTCGCTCAAAAAAGTTATGTGAGAATGAAAGTGCATTACATAATAACTTTTGTGAAGGACAGACTATTGCAAAGAGAAACCAACTTGGCTTCGTTCCCATTATGGCGGCCAGTTGTTTATGTAGGCTACACTACACAGGTGGCCAGAATAAATACAAACCTAAAATGCGAACAATCCAGCAGTTTGGTTTCGTCATACGTTTCAAACATGAGTTCGAATACGATACGAAACGTTTATAGAGCGGGCATGGTGTAGTACGGTGTAGTGGGCAGACTCCCTAATGCCCGTTTTCACTAACATTACATCGAGGTAGAAGCGTACTGTTGAATTTACATCGCTCGGCTCAATACTTTAAGTGTCCCTTTATATTAGTAAAAAATTCAAACACAGAAGTAGAAAATATCGTAATATTGCTCATTTTAACATTGATAATATGTGAAACTGAACATGACGTAATTTTACAAATTTGCTAAAACTGATGTTTTAACAACTTGTTTTATCAAGTAAAAACTGTTTATGGTTCAGTCAAATCGGTATGGGTGGCTTTATATGGAGCCACGATGGCTCCGGAGCATGACCTTTTTTTAAATCAATATTTTTAAGGTTAAACCTTTTTCAGCTGGTTCCGCCACTCCAACGGCCGCCTTAGCCCCGTGTCCAACAGCATCAGGATCTCGGTGTCGGAGCAGGTGCTGATCATCCGGCGCGCGCAGCTATCCGACGGCGGCGTGTGGACCTGCAGGGCGCACAACCAGTTCGGGGAGCAGAGGAGGGATGCCAGGCTCCGGGTCCGGTCCCGGCTGGTTGTTAGTGTGCATCCGCAGTTGCAGGTGAGGATGATCTTATTTAACACTAGCTTCTGCCCGCGACTTACGTACGCGGATCCTGTTGCTTTTGCCAGCGATAACGGAGTCGTCAAGAAAATCGAAGATCTGAAACGTCTGATGTAGAATTCTGAGGCCCGGGGACGGGAAAACAACGGGATGAGCGAGACGATTGAAGACGTTCCAGATCTTTCATTTTCGTAAGTCCACAGGAAATGCCCATCAGACTAAACAACTTTTGCTAAGACGTCATTCTTTAATATGTTATAGTGTCGCTGGGCTTTGGAGTTCCACAACAGGGTTCCAGATCTCCAAATTTATTCTCACAGCAGAAAATGCTCTTCACGTGGAATAATTTTTGCTATGACACCATTTTTATATCTCTTATACTTTAGCTGTTCTGTTGTGGTTCTGCATCAGGTGTTCCAATTTCCAAAATAAATTATAGCCTATATGTTGCCCAGACTTAATACCTACACAACAAATACCTTTTCTTCCCGTTATTCTGCAGCGGATCCCAAGGATACACTGAATTAACAAAAATATTGCAAATAATTTTAACAAAATGCGCAATTCTCTATCCGTGAACGTCTCCGCATACAGCATCAAGTCTCTCCTGACGCTATTCGGTAGATTCTTGGGATTTTATGATCCTCAATCTTTTAGCTCCTTTGGAACGTTGGGAAAGATTTGACCTTTTTCTAGGCATAGTTATAGTTTAATTCTGAAGATACCTGATCAATTAAAATCTAAGTGACTGCTCCCCTGCGTTACCAGGTAGGCTACCGTGTCACGAAAATAAATGAAAAAGGAAATTAAACACTCAAATAACATAAGCCCGAAGGCTTATTTATTTCATAAAATAAAATAATAAATGGGAGTTTTGGCCAGTAGAGTCAAATTTTCAATGATTCATCGAAAATCAGTCCTAAACTGTTACCGCCTTCACCACGTGGAGGTACTCCCAGCTTATGTTATTTTATAATTATACAGTATAATTAGTGATAGCTTTGATTTCCATATCAGGTGTTCCAGATCTTCAATTTTTATACGTCAACAGAGAGTGATCATCAGGCTGAACAACTCTTGCTAAGACGTCATTCCTATATATGTTATAGTGTAGCTGGGCTCTTGGAGTTCCACATCAGCTGTTCCAGATCTTCAAATTATATACGACAACAGAGAGTGCTCATCAGGCTGAACAACTCTTGCTAAGACGTCATTCCTATATATGTTATAGTGTAGCTGGGCTCTTAGAGTTCCACATCAGCTGTTCCAGATCTTCAAATTTTATACGACAACAGAGAGTGCTCATCAGGTTGAACAACTCTTGCTAAGACGTCATTCCTATATATGTTATAGTGTAGCTGGGCTCTTGGAGTTCCACTTCAGGTGTTCCAGATCTTCAAATTTATTCTCTTAGCAGAAAATGCTCATCACGTGGAACAATTTTTGCTATGGTACCATTTTTGTATCTCTAATAGTTTAGCTGGTCTGTTGCGGTGCTGCATCAGATGTTCAAGTTTCCAAGATAAATTATAGCCTATATGTTGCCCAGATTTAATACCCATACAACAAAAAAATAATAATTTAAATCCGTCGAGTAGTTCCGAAGATTAGCGTGTACAAACAAACAGACAAACAGACAGATTTTTTTTTTTGGATTCGTGCTCTATTACTGTTTCCAAATCCCCCTCAAAAATTATTTTTTTAATATATTCAATGTACAGACACAGTTTTTTTACTGTTTTATTATATGTTTAAATAGATATAGATAACATTATGTCTGTGGAGATGTACCATGTACCTAACCACACATTTCGCCGTTTGAGTCCCATGCCCCAACCGGGTACAAATCCAGACTCTAGGTTTCTTCTGATGAATTCCTGATGGAAAACCCAATAGTACTGAGCAGTAGCGCTTGCAACTATTAGATCAGAGAGGACTTCATATTTGGCTGGTTTTTTGTCATATTAGCTTTGATCAAGGACGTATAGAACCCCAAGTATTTGGTTACAAATACAATTCTGAAAACTATTTTCAGACAACAAAATAATATGAAACGCAACTTTTGCTTTCAAAGTATGAACAACACTAACTAATCTAGTTTGCATCCTATTATTCCAAAAATGTTTCGACACCCAATTATTCCTTGCTCTCAAACATTTCTACGCCAAATTCAAACGCGATTTTCGTACAAAAAGACGTGACCAATAGATACGCACAGCTCGATCGCATTATTTCGAACTTGTCAGAGAATAAACAGCGTACGTTTCAAGCCACGAGAAACCACCCGACATTTTCTTTTATTACACAAGGAGGGCTAAAAGAAAACACAATTGTCCCGAACGTTGCTACATCTGTATTTGGACGAGCGGCTAAATTCTCGTCAGCGGCGGGTGACGTTGCAAAAATTGAAAAATAAGTATTCAGATCACATAGCGAGGAGACACATCGCGCGATGTGATCCTAGCGGTTCGCTCATCGAATATAGACAAGATGGGCCGAGGTGCTTGTGTTAGCGGGCTGTCTGTCTGGTCTGGATATTTTAGTTCCAAATCCAACCTTGGAACTTAGTTTCACTGTTAACTGAACAATACCATTTGCTTTTTATTAATTAAACGTTTTCGCCGTCTACGGAGACTGCGGCGATGCTGGTGTGACGATCTAATCTTGTTTATTGGGAAAACACGGCCAAAAATTGCACAACATATAGATTTAGAAGGAAAAGGGCCTGCCGTTGACCAAAAGTGGGACACTAGATATGGTAACAAAAAAAGTATGATAAAATATAGCAGAATTCCGAGAAGCACTGAGATCGGCTCGCTGCATCAGAGCTATCGCAACAGGAGATTAATTATACTTCTATTTTCCTTCTTTTTGATCAAATACAACGTAATAAAAGCACATATTTAATTAAAATCATGTTTCACTCGAAGTCTGTTCTGACTTTCGGAGACAAACTAATTGAGCCGGTTGAAATTCCACTGAATTCGTTAGCAGGAACTTTAAAATGTTGTCCATTAATCATATCGCTAGCAAGCGCACCATGTGTAAACTCATTGCAATTGTTTTATAGTAAGTGTTAGATACAAACATTTTCCATTTCGGGTCTATTAAGATCCATTGATTATTAAATGTAATATTTTCAAAATATATGTTGTTAAATTTGGAATTCGCTTAGCGACAGTTCGAAGAAAGGAATGTGTAATATTCAAATCAAGCCGTGAGTGGGCATCTCATTTTGTGTATCAAAATAATCTCGTGTTAGCGGCCTTACGTGGTCGACGTAAGGTCAATAACACGAGATTATTATTTTCAATAGTTTTAAAATCAAATAAATTCGATCTTTCTTCACCACAATTGATTGGCACCAACTTTAAAAATCACAAACCCTGTGAATAAATTAATCATTTTACGTGAACGATTCGGTCACTAAAATGCAAACCTGGAGACAATGACAGCGAAAAATTTTCTCCGTCATGACGTAAAAATACGGCGAAAATTTTAAACGTTTCAATGTTTCGTGCCGGATGACTGCGTTAGTTGCATTGCACTGGAATTCAATGACACGCTTTGCTCGTCTATTTCTCATTTCTAGGAAATGTTTTGAATGAAAAAAAATAGTAACTGCTAGCTGCAACATTCAACGATTGTCAAACAATACAGAGCTTTTCTCTGTGAGAAGGAGAGGAACACAGTTCATGACGAGTTAGAGTCTGGCAGTGCGGGTTCGCGAATCGCACACAATGACATGGAATTTTAGAACATGCTGGGTTAGGACAATATAATATTTCAGTTCAGTTTTAACTAAAAAAAAAACAGAATTTAAAAATAATTTGTGTTTTATGACATGATCAGACCAGCCATGATTTATGATGAAATTGTTTACTGTTTTCCGTATTTCCATTAATCAATTTGACTAACATGAAAAACAAATCAGTGTATTTCCAAATGGCCTTGCCAACAGATAGACGTCTATTGTTTCAGACATTTAACGTTTATTCTGGTTTTTAATTAAATCTGAGACTCAGCCATCTTTAATAAAACAAGCTTGATTCGATGTAATTTAATTGACAAGTAAATATTGCTTGTACATAATTTGATTAAGAACTGAACAAAAGTGTTTTCATTAGTTTATCTCAAGATCAGAAGTATGCTAATAGATCTTGGCACGCGCAATTGATGAATATAAAACAAGGTCTCTTCATTTGTTGAAGCCTTTAGTTTGTAGTTGACTATTCTGTACTAATTAATATAATAAGGACGAAGTCTAAATGATATCTGGCTTTTGTAAGAAATCTGTTGGGTTTAATGTGATAGGGTCATCTTAACTCCTTTAAAACATCCTATATTATGTATTTGTTTTTTTGCCAAAATCTACGACCAAATATATCACCACAGTCCCATATTTTATCTACATAGGTATTCCCCTGGAGTATGTAACATGTATATCGTTGACCATAACAATAAATTATTCACGTACTATGTTGAATAGCGGTCCTACCAACCTCCCTAGTCATAGGGTTGTCACTGTGCCGGACATGCCATCGATACAAGCCGAGCATTCTCAACTATCAATGGACCTCCGTATCACTTCCTTATTGCTGCGGAGCTTCCGATAGAGAATAGGTCTCCCCCCGAAGAGGTTGTAGCAGGAAAAGAATTACATTGAAAGCATTTGTTGTATTTTATTAGTAGGTGTACAATAATTTGTTAGCAGTGATCCCGAACACAGGACTATTTATCTGAAGGCCAATTCTTGTTCCTGTTTCCAGTTTTCAGTGTTTGGTTACCATATCACAATGACAGATGTCTCGAATTTAAATTATAATAACTATGAAAAATAAAATTATTTTGGCCTGATAATCAGAGAAGTAGAGGTAGGTATTTACTTTAAATATATAAAAGAGGTATCCATGGCAATCATTTTAACATTTTGTTGCTATTCGCCACCCAAGGTAATTTAGGAACATTAAATCGATCTCAACTTAAACGGCTCGTTACCAACCAAATGTCATTACATTTCATGCAAATAAATGTCGTACCAACATTAAACGTAATTGAAAACCCAACACATCGGATCAAAGACTTGTAGGGTGTAGGTGCCCCTACCATTGGTAGCAGCCCTAGTAATCCAGTTTGAGCCGAGACGCGGCGTGACGTAGTCACTAGGCGATGTCCTGCTGAATAATTTATGAGGTGAACTCGCAGAATCGTCTTGAGTCGACTCGCTCGTATTTGTCGCTTGTTTATCGAGTTCCGACAGTAGCGATAATTGGGTTAATTCGTCTCTTTTGTGTCACCTGTCACTATAGGCGTGGACTGTTGGTGTGACCTGAATGTTCAATACAATGCAAGTTGAATTTCAATGTTTTGGTTCGGAACTTAATCAGCAAGGCTTTGAACGTTGACTTGGATTTTTTTTTAACTCTTGGGTACTCTGATGTGACACGTATCTACTAACAGCCTGTTGAAAATGCTGCTCTAATGAAATGAATAAAAATATTTTCCATAAATTATTATTGCGATTGGACTAAAGTGTTCTTTATTTACCTTAACGTTTCATGAATTAACCAAAAACAAACTTTCTCGTACAGGTAGCCAACTCAGGCAGCTCAGTAACGTTCAACTGCTCGGTGGAAGGCGGAGACGCGCGGCTTAGATGGTTGCACGACGGCGTCCCGGTGGGGGGTGGGGAGAGGGTGCTGAGGGTTCACGGGGTCGTGAGGGCTCACAGAGGGATGTACCAGTGCTTCGCAGAGAGAGACCTAGACTGCGCGCAGGCAGCTGCTGAACTGAGACTGGGAGGTAAGAAGAAGTACTTTGTAAAACAAACATACCGTATTCAAAAACTCATACATTTATCTAAAATAAAGAACGCCACCTGCTTACATACGAACTTTGGTTCGTCCACGTACTTACGTCTGGTCATACACACACGTCGTCGGTTGAGAGAACTACGCAGCTGCCTTTAGTGAAGAACTACTCCGCAGCTCAGTGTACCAATAATACCTGAGAATCATTAACAATCTCTGCCTCGTTGGTCTAGTGGTAGCAATCGCGATTGCTGAACATAAGGTCCTGGGTTTGATTTCCGGGTCGGGCAAAGTGTCATTGGGTTTTTCCATGAGGAATTTCTCAGTAGCAGCTACAGAGTCTGGATTTGGTTCGCCCGGTTGATGGCAATAGGCTCGCCCCTATTACATGGGACTTAAACATTACTGGCGAAATATGGGTGTAGTATTAGTTAGCTACACCTCTGCCTGACCCCTCGGGGATTACAGGCGTGATGTAATGTTATGTAATCCATTACAACAGATGTTCGATGGGCGTGTGTTATGTGTCGGAGTAGTTGCGGCTTACCACGAGCACTACACAAGAATATAGCAAAAGCATTTGTGTACACACGAAACGTGTGCTTCGGTCAGTGTACACATTGCCTGAATCAATATATTACTAGGACTCCAGTGTTTTTCGATGAGTATGAGGAAAAAAAATAAGCGGGTAGAGACAGTTTCGTTAGTTCTGCTAAGTGACTCAAAGTGTGTGACGTTAACAGATTTATTCAAGACGTCCTAATTTGTAACGGAAATTATTGTTTTACATTGATAATATAATAAAAAAATGCTACTACTAAATACACTAGTCATGACGCAAAAGCACGCATTTTTCCCACAATTTTAATTGGCTTCCAATTTGGATCCTATTTCCAGACTCCACATTTTAGTACCTAACACTTTGAGCACTCATACCGACGTGTTATGATATCCATATCATGCATTGAAAATCCATAATTTCTGATTGAATTTCGCGACAAAAATATAAAATCCCGTCTGAAACATTTGGGTGACACCTGAACCTCAATCAGTTTTCGTCCCAGTTCCATCATTCATTGTTAGACCTTACTCGCTAAGAGCTAATTCTACTTGAAATGTTTTTGTTCAGCGGAACCTCCACAAGTACTCGTGAACGTTCGTATTTATTAATATTGAACTTGCATCATCTTTTTTGAAAAAGCAAAAGTTAAAATATATATGAGATATCGGTTAACCTAAAAATTTTATATTCTTTTTGAAGAGTCGAAACGTACTACCCTTTCTGCGAAAACACCAAACATGTGTTACTATCCATAACAGCTTTATTTATTTTATCTTCGGTCGAGAAAAACTCGATAGTCCTTACGGAATTAATTCCCTTCAACAAATGTTTAGACCCATGCCGAGGGTCCATTTGGAATTAATGGACGGTTCAAGGCCGTTCCCACGTATTTGTTTAGGACCTGCCCGTTTCGTCGTTGTGTTTTTGGGATTACCAGATCACTTTTATTTCTACCTTTTGTTTTTATTTTGTTCTAATGGTGTTATAGGGGTTATTAGGACTCAAATATAGTCTATGGCATGTTTAGGAATCAGGAACTGTTATTGGTACCTTCATGGATCTTATTTGATTACTAGTTTGATTATTATTTAAACCAATTCGGGAAAGACGCGCTTTATATTATGTGTTAGTATTATGTTAATTGAATCACAATCTAATTAATTCACAATCATGGAGAATGCCTACGCATTCTCCATGATTGTGAATGAATTAAATCCAGAAATCCGCATTGAAATCATACGATTTCAATGCGGTACGACCTAGATATATTTCACAATTTTGTTGTTAAACTGATGAACGTGAATGATGTTGTTTCTGTTTTATCATAATCGATTTGTAATATTAAATAATATCAGCAGGAATACAAACTGTAACTTGTGAAAGTTACAGTTTGTATTCCTGCTGATATTATTTATGACAAGAAAAAGAAAAATGAAAAAAAAAAAATACAGTCAAAAAATATTTGCTACAGTAAGAGCCAAAAAAATCGTTCTCGAAACGAAAATTGCTTCCTGATTGGACCATTAAAGTCCTTTGAGCGTTGATCGGCCAATCGGAGAGCATTTCGTGGTGTAATTACCAATGGTGTAGTTTTGCGGAATGCAGCGCGGTGAGATTTCGTGTGTCGTCGGGTTATTGATTAACGGGAGCAGTAATGACTGGACCGGCCATGCGTCACCCGCTGCCGTGACCGCAGGTGCAAGCTGAGTGCGGTGGCGGGTCGTAGGCTTACTATAATAAATTTAAATTTGGAATTAAGGCAAAAATATTGACAATAGCTTTATGTGTTTAAAAAGGTCGTACCAGTACCTAGTGTTTTAGGGCCCCACATTAAACCTTTCAAGTCATAATACAATTGCTAAACTGTTCATCTTTCAACATATCAAAAGGAGATGGCCTAATGTTGTTTCAATCATATTAATATTTTAGCTAAGGACACACTAAACTGTTATGCTGTGACAACGATTGCTTAACTACTCTACAAAGCTTAAGACTTCACCCCGTCCATTCCAATCTCGGTGAGATCTATTGCAAGCATCAAACACTGGCCTAACCCACAAAGACATAGTCCACTATGATACACCTAAAACCTGCTACTGTATGTACTAGGTACTAGCATAGATAGGTACGAGTACACCCTGTAGCTAAACTAGGTCATGTAGAACAATGTACAGGAAACATCAGAATTGAGTGAGGAAGTACCGATAGTTTAATGATACGAAACTTGCCAATGTTCATTATTAAATACAACTTACTTATCTACATAACTTTAACCCTACTTTTGTACTGTATTAAAATAATAATCTCCAGATTTTATACATTTGGTTGTATTAAAAATAATGATCTCCAGTTCCACTGTTTAACATTTCCGTGGGGATATGGAACTTTTTAAAAATCGTAACGGGTAGTCAGAAGTCCGAATGCCTGACAACCAGTCTTGCCAAGGAGTATCATGTTACCCAGCTATTACTGGGTTGTGACGGTCAGATAGGCAGTTCAGGCAGGCCTTCACGCAAAAAAAATGGTTTTCATCCGATTTTACTAAAAATCCAAGCTCAAAATAGTTGGGAAAAGACTAGGCAGATAAATTGTTAGAAACACACCACTATTTATTTGTATGGTTGATGGTCCATATTCGTTAAAACATTAAAGTTTAACTATGTTAATCGTTAGTACGTTCAGCAGCTGTAAAAAATAGGCGATATCATAAATACGCAGTCTGACAGCGCTAATACCACAAAGTAAGAAATATACGCGCGGCCGGAGCCTATAATCCCATTCAAGCCTTGCTTCAAAAACTTTGCGACTTTGTGTTTATGAATATTACCGACAGAGGCATAATATGAGGAATGAAAATAAAAAGCTGCTGTTGCTGATAAGCATACAAAATATTATATTCTTCAATTTCATTTACAAGATATAATTTCGTAATATGTTGCAATCTTTTCACATAGTTTTTACTTAGTAATTCTAGATTGCCAACTTGGTATTTGAGCGCTATTGCCGATCCTGGGTTCGATTCCAAGGTTCAGCAAAATGTTACTGAGATTTTTCGTTTGGAATGTCTCGATAACCTGGATTCAGGTAGTTAGTGGTGTGCATCCCCGGTGCCTCGGAAAGGACGTAAAAGTCCTGGCCCTGGAGCCCTAGCATGACCGCGCGGTGTAAACTTAACGTAAATACGTCGATTTTTTGATGAAAAATACAAGCATTTTAGTTAAATTGTTTGCAACAAGCACAATCAGTATCATTCATAGACATGAATAAATTCTTAAAATTTTGCAAATATTATATGAGAAACGGGCATTTTTAATTTTAAAATCTACGTATTTACGTAACGTTCCCACAGCGCGCTGGTGCTGACCTCTGCCCGTTTGTGTCGGAGCCATTCCATTGGACTGCGAGAGCATAGTAACAGAGAGTGCACCTGTGCCTGCCTAGTGCCTACACACTGTACACTATAATATTATCTGCGTGCATGGCTGGTCCCCGCTGAGACTGGTCGCGATGGCCGCGCTGACCGAAAATTCGGTCGGAAAGTCGGAAGAATAGGTATACTTTTAAGTCAAAATTGTATGGCACTGTCTAAGTTTCTAGATGCCAAAAATATCAAAGTTTTTGCCTGTTAGTCAAAATTGTGTAGCGGTGTTTATTGATGCCGAAAATGTCAAAGGTTGCCAACGCCAACTTTAATTGAAATGTTTCATGTAGGTACCTGAATTTCACCGGCAGATGTCTTTCGAACTAAACACGGAAATGGAAATTGTACATCTCCGTTAGAAGATTTTCATGTGAAATCCGACGTATTATAGTGCAGTGCAATGTGTAACACTAAAACAGCATGTTCTAAGTAACAAAACTACTTTACTACAAAAGCTTTGTAACAAGCTTCATGCCTCCAAACAGCATCTTTTGCAGGTACTTCACAGACTTTGCTCATATAAAGGAAAAGAGTGCAGAACAGTAAGACGGTCTAAGCCTTCAGTAAAGTGAAACCTGCTCTCTGTGCAGTCCGCTACAATGCAGCTACTGTGTATTCTAATGAAATGTACAGAAAAATACACAGTGAGCAAACATTCTTATTTAGCTGGAATTTTGTCATTCGCTTGCAAAGGAACGGGAATATGCTCGGTACGTAAAACCGTTGAGAGCTGAGGCAAATATTTTGGAAATAAATGCGGGTAGATCTGGCTAAGAATGTTACAAACGAATGTGATATCTGAATCTGAACTGAGAAGAATGACTTTTTATCAACGAGATAACTATTTGACAAATTCTCGTACCATTTGTTGCAGTGGGACAACACAGTAATTGTGGTAAGAAAGAAAGGAAGAAAGAAAGAAAAAATATTTATTTGTCGCAGGGACATGACGTGCATACAATAAACAAAAAAAGCACAATTAAAAAAAAAAAAAATCGTTCATAGCTTGCACATCGTGACTACGACAAGCAGGTTACCACTCAGCATGATGCTGCGCTGTGGGTAAAATAAATCAAAACTACTTAGTATTTATTATGCATATGGACTTACTAGATGAATAAGTAGCTACAGTAGGTACCCGGAGTTACCTACTATGGCACATGCGAATTTTAGAAATAGGGCTACCATGACAGACGTGTCTGAAAGAGCCAATGTTCTGAAAGCAGAAACTTCATTATAAGTACCTATTGCACCTACACACAAACGAAAATGCCTGAGGACCCACATTATTTCCGTCAAGTTTTTTTTCTGCCAAACTTACTTCTTTTCTACCCCTGGAAGCACCGCCAACCATGACTAATATCTTACCTATAAGTCCACCTCCTGCGAGGTACGGTGGCCATAACTCGAGCAATAATGTCGCGGACAGCGCATAAGTCAGGCCGCGGGATAATCCGGATAGCTCTAATGGAATAATAGAGACGATCTATGACGTCATATATTTTGCGAACTAGCTGGATTAGTTCTGGTGAGCAATGGTTTTCATTACTTTGTTGTATTGTTTGTGTAGGACTGGTACTATGGAAATCGGAAATTATTAGTTTTATTGGAATGAGGGATGAGAAAAATTATACATAAAATAATCTTGTAGGTACCAAATGAGATTATTTAGTGTACATTTCGACCATTTTTAACCCAGCACATAGCGACAACCCTTCCTTTTTGGTAGAATATATAAAGGTACTTGCTTCTAATAAGAGCAATCAGCGGCAAAAAAAAAAAGATTTGGACTTATCTAAGTATTAACCCCAATTTACAATTTTACATAGTCGTCGTTTGAATTGTATTTATAGTTTATACAATTGTATTAATCCTTGCTTAATAACCACCATCGAATTGGTCTACCGATTCTTATAGGCCCAAACCGTGAGCATAATTATTGAACATTGAATTACACGTTTCTAATGCAACAATTCAATTAGAAGCCGGTTCTAATGCTAACTAAAACGTACTATGATGTCTGGTGGCCATTTGCATAATGCTATAAATTGGCTCAGTGCTGCGTTTTGGGGAAGTCGTGTCCAACTGATTTGTAACGTTAATGCGTGATTGACACAGGTGACAATGATACAGGCAGCAAGTAAGTGGGACTAACTTGTTTGCTAGTTTAACACCACATACTGTACCACAAAAACGATTTTACAATTACATATTATAAACCGCCCAGCTGTTTCCTATCCTATGTTGCCAGAATGCTCATTTGTATAGAACGGTGGCCTAAGCCCAAAAACAGCGAAAGCTCAACCACTATTTGACAGTGTGATGTTATTACAACTAGAATAAAGATTAGTTAGTTTCAAAATTGTGTAGAAATATCATGAGTCGTATTTATTAGTAATTCCACTTTTGGATAAGTGCTCTACTGAAATTAAAGATTACTATCTAGTTTCAACCGAGCAGCCTGGCAATGACCCAAGGAATTATTGCATTAAAAGTATATTTTATTAAATAATTAAATCCGAGGAGTAAGTAGCAAGCAGCTCAGTCCCTTTAATTCTTCAGGCTAAGACCAACATTCCGAGCGAGCAGTTTCCATCGCCTGCAAACTTTGAGTGCCTGTTTTAAATATTTTCACTCCCGGATTCAGTTTGAGTTGGGCAACAGTTTAATACTTGTTAAGACTAATTTGAATTAAAATAGTTTTAAAAGGAGACAATCGCTCATTTATGAGTTGTCTAAAGGATACAGATTTATGAAATAAAAACTTTGAAATGCACATTTCAGATTTTTGCGGGAAGTTTAACAATTTTTAACAAGCAACGCCATCTAGTTTATTTTGTTGTAACGAAGGCTATCAACTTTTTGCTCGAACAATAAATTGGTTCTCAAACAAAACTTGAATTCATGCATTCATTCATACGTTGACCCTCGCCATTTTCATTACATGTAATAATAAAATATATCTACACAATATGACATATCACTTTCAATCTGAGCAGAGCGAGCAGTTCTGAGTCGGCCATTTCTAAGGCTTTTGGTCTAGAATCTTAAATGGTTTCTTGGACATAGCCTTTGCCGTTGCTGCTTGCTATTTGATACAATAAAATATAGTATATGGTCATGTTGTGTAAGTTGAACGAAGATCTTGTTAAGCATGTCGTAGCAAATTGGCTCGTCTTTGTTCCCTTAGTTTGTGAAATAAACATCTACTTTGTAGGCAGGGCGTAGCGGTAAGTATAACATTGCTTAAAACTTCTGCACCATTTTTGCATTTCTTCTATTCCTTTTACCATCATTTCAATACAGCCAAAACCAATACAACAACTAATAAATAACCACTTATTTCCCATTCAAATAACACACAGCACATAAGGCACGCGGTGTCCGGCGGACGGCGGACGACCGGTCAGGCAGATAAGCGCATCGCACACAATTATACAATTAGCCGACTATCAGCGGCATCTGATATAAATTCGCGCAAAACGATGCAACGTTTACAAGAGCTGGCTTGTGACTGGGCGCCGAGCCAACTGGGGTGGGGACTAAGTGATGGGTGGCAGCTGCTGCATAGAGTTACAATGTACCCACTCATTTTGGTTGAATACTTAGGCGATGACAGCATTAAAAACACATTACTTTTTCACGTATTCCTTATAAACCTACAACAACTATCAGTCGTATCGACTTTCAATTCAAGATCTTCAACGCAAAAATGAGACAGTGAAATTATTTAATTTCCAATAAGGTAAGTCGGTGTTCACCTTTTTTAAACACTGGTATCGGTAATTCGTACTATGCCAAGTCATTGTTAATGGCAGTTTCTACGTAGCGAGTAGCGTAAATTCCATGTAGAAGCCTCGCTATCGGCCACATGCCTATTGTAAAAATCAATTTCCTGTCTCTATTTTACTCCTGTACAAATCACTTTCTCATCAAGAAGCCCGCCACCTCCTCGCCTTGCACCACACGCTGACATATTGTCTGTCTCGGCGTCCGGTACGGCCTCTCAGAAACGCTAGCCGCTCACAATTTAGACCCTCATAATTCCGGCGGCCATTGTATTCATTTGTTATTACGTTAGTGTAGCGGCTAATTGAATTTATTTGCCGAGATTTACGACCGCATGCAGACTGGCCGCAGTTGAATGTTTTGGATCCCGGATGCAAAGAGATTAAGGGATGTAATGAGCGAGTTATGTTTGATTCTATGGTGAATAAAAGTAAATGTTAAAATATAATTTTTCAGTGAGAAATTACAGAAAGAGCTGAGAAAGTTTTGGCATCGAATAGCACTGAAATAACTTGTAAGAGGTGTTTGTCTAAGCTTCATAGGAATTAAATGTCATATGACGTCGATCGGACCGGATCGGATCGAATGTTGATGCATTCGATCCGACCCGGTCCGATCGGTCAATAATTATAATTGTCTATTTATATTACAGAAGTAAACCTATAACAAAACAATACTAGCTGCTTGAATTGTATATTTACATTGCAACTCTTTTAAATACACGGAGCCATTGCAGCAAGCCAGTAGGACTTAGGAGTTACACATACTACCCTATTTTATGAACCCTTTAGCAAACATTACAACCGCTGCATGGCTCTCGGGTTACCAGAATATTAGTAATGCACCACGTTTAGTGCACTGCATTAACTACATGCTTAACTTCTAGTGTAACGACTTCAGTAAACTGTATGAAAGTGTACGCAAGAAACATTATAAAATGTGCTGAGTGGTCTTACAGCAACTGCTCACAAAAGCCATTGTACTGTATTTCCCACCTGTGACCTAATGCAGTTATTAGGTACATAATTGCTCGCAGATCTATAGTACCTAACTTGTCCTCTAGTTCACATGAGTGCAATGAAGCATAATAAAATCATAGGTGTGTAAGATATCGTTGAATTATTTCCCTGGTACTACGAGTACCTAAATTGTTTTTTTTTGGAGGTACCTATTTTATTGTTTTTATCTTTGTTTGCGCGATCTTAAGAAGTAACAGCGGTTGAACTATGCTATCACATAGGTATCAATGAACGCATCAATGTAAATTGAGCATTTAATTGCTGTGACTTCAAATACAAACAAAGGATTATTTCGCGAACCCCGTTGCTTCTCCAACATCACTCAGTATCTAACATAATAACATAAACAATGATGTGTCGGCGTCACGAGTGCGATAAATCCGCCGCTAATGGCGGATACCCCGTTATGATCTGTGATAAACTGCCGCCATTCATTTGGCTGTACACTGATTGGATTTTGTTGTGATGTAAGGCTGTTGTTTGGGAGAATATTTGTTGGTCACTTATTACACTCGTTTCTACTTGTATTCTGTGTCTGGAATTATCAAGACAAAGGCTACAAATTAGTACCCACCAATCGAATGTGTTTCTTCTGTGAATGACCAGGACTTTTTTCCAATTTAAATTCCAGTTCAAATTTACGTTAGAGCTGCTTTAAGCAATCAGCTGCTTGACTACTTAGCGCTTAATAAAAACAATGATCAGTCTATATGATCAATATTCGTATTTGTGTTGTTTCGTTTGGCATTTGCTTTCAAAGCGTCTCGTATATTTCTACAACTATTAATGACTTTTCCACTTGCTCTTCCATCAACGATATCATCGTTAGAATTTCGTTTTTCTAAGCACTCTGAACGAAGAAGATTTATCTATAGCAGTGACAGAAAATTTTTCAGTCATAAACTTGATACAATTTATTTTCAGATACCGCCCCAGAGCTCCACTACACGTTCATAGAACAAGCGTTACACCCTGGACCTTCCCTAGCGCTGCACTGTGCGGCATCCGGCAGTCCTCCACCAAGATTCACCTGGTTGTTAGATGGTCAGGCTGTTGAAGAACATAATACACCACAAAGGTAGGTATACCTTCTTGAAGTAAATTATGTATAAACAAAAGAGATTTCGTGTCATATACCTTCCATGAAATACGTTATCTAGACGTGTCCAACTGTGGACGATGATGATGATGACGATGGCATAGGTTGTGACATCATTTCGATTCAATCTTTAACTAACATGCAATCCAAAAAATGATGTACCATAGCAATATTTAGCAGAAAGCACAATGTGTGCGACATAAGAACAAAAGATTGAAGAAACAATTTGGGCAAGGGTCGTATATTGCGTCGTTCCAATTTTCGTAGTACGATTCCCGAGGGTTTTTAACTTTGGCTATTTTGGGTACGGATTATACGAGCTGTTATATCGTCCCATGTATGAATGTTCTCATACACATAATGATTATACGAGCTATTATATCGTCCCATGTATGAATGTTCTCATACACATAATGATTATACGAGCTGTTATATCGTCCCATGTATGAATGTTGTCATACACATCATGATTATTCCATGATTTCCTTTCATATCAGTATCTTATTTTCGAGTTTGAAATGAGTATTCATAGTCACACTAAGCCGGCGTGGTGGTCCGTTCTCTCTCACCCTGGGGCCTGGGCCTGTGTCTCCGCTTAGTGAGATCATTATAGGTTGATTATATAAATTCACGATAAACTCCCTAGGCAGCAGTCTACACAGCTCTTTGACACAGAAGCTCATTATTACCTCTAAAATCTTCTACTTTCTTTTACATTCCCAGAAGTATAACCCAGTTCATGAACTCGAACGGCGACGTGGTGAGCTATATGAACCTGACATCAGTCCGGCCTGAGGACGGCGGCCGCTACACCTGCAGGGCGCATAACTCCAGGGGAGCCGTCGAACATTCCACAAGGCTCAATGTTTATGGTGAGTCATCTAACATTCCAGTATTTTGTGATGTATCTCTCTCTCTATCTGTGTCATGTATTGTGTTTTTTCATTCATTCTAGTTGGAGTTTCACTGTCATCTCATTTATTTTTGAAGGTGATTTAAGGAAAATGCGATAAGTCACTCCGCAAAATTCAATCTATTACGTTAGTCTTGTGTTGTGACATTTAGTGGCGTTTCCCTCGCATGTTTCTCTATAATTTAATATGACAATTGAAAATGTATAAGTGCAAAACCACTTGAAATAGGAAGGTCTTGTCCATTTTTCCAGGACCACCATCAATAAGGAACATCGGTCCCATCCGGGTGGTAGCCGGCGTCAACACCACCATCTACTGCCCATTCTCCGGATTTCCAATCAGGTTGATGGAGGTGCATTTGCTTAGTAAACTTATAAGTTTCATTTTTGTTTTGTTTTCGTAGTTCGATGTTAGATGACCTTGTCTTTACCCTTCAAACTAGTAGTGGATGTTTCTTCTTTGTAGTAATCTCCGGACCTATCTAAGAATACACTGTTACAATCCTTTTAAACAAATAGTTTCACTTAAACCCAAAATAGACCTAGATGTAGAAAAGTCTGGTATCAGATCAGCACCATCATCAAATTACCAACCCTTACTTCTACCTTACAGTGAGATCCGTTGGCAGCGTGGGGGTATGGACGTCAGTTCTACCGGAGGCCGTGCTTTGTCAGGAGTGGGAGGAGAACTGCTACTGTGGCCAGCGGAGCCTGCTGACGCTGGAGTATACTCCTGCAGAGTGACGTCTCCATCGGGGCAATACGCTCAGAAGGATGTTCAGATTTTTGTAAGAAGTAAGTGTTGGTCCCTTGACGTTATTTGGTAACTCATAGGCTACAACTGCATGCGGCAGTTCACTCCAGTGTCTTTGAAACGTGTATACATTAAACGTGTGTTGGCCAATTGATGTGTCACAGTTTTTGATTTCAGATCCACCGAAAATAGCAGGATTTTCGTTTCCACTCGACTTAGTAGAGGGCAGTTCGATACAAGTATTATGTGGGATAACGTCTGGTGACAAACCAGTTTACTTTTCCTGGCTCAAAGATGGGCAGCACATACCATCAGGCTTACAAGTAAGAAACTTCTTGCTACAATAACACTGCTATGTTCTATCATTTAGTTTTCTAGCAGACTTGGTTCGTTTCATGTGACCTTAAGGTTGCAGAAAGAGTACTAAACTTGTTCCTTCAAATACTGATTTCGTTTACAGGTTCAAGAGAAGTCATTGGACGAGTTCAGTTTTCTTATATTCTCTCACGTGACCTCAAAACATAGCGGAGAATACACTTGTGTTGCGAGTAACTCTGCAGCTGAAGTCAATCATACTGCTAGGTTGGCTGTAAAAGGTAAGGTGGAGGATTCCTTACTCCGTCATTGGTCATGCAAAAAAACTGGGCTTTGTCTGTTTAAGTGCAAATCCTTGATGCCAGAACATTTTATTTCAGTTGCGCCATCATGGGTCTACGAGCCTCAAGACGTTTCCGCTCTCTTAGGGACTCAGATCTTGGTACATTGTTCTACCAAAGGATACCCAGAACCTAGGATCTCTTGGCTTAAAGGTCATGGTGAGTTTTTATTCAGAGCTATTTCATCCACAATACTAAAAGTAACAATTTAAACGACTACCTTCAGGCAACATTAAAATCGCCAATCCACCTTGAAAAAGCGTGGTAATTACTGCTCCTTTTCACTAGTGCTAGTATTTCTATTTCTAACACGAGAATTGCTATTCCGAATATATATTTTGTTTGACTAGGTCACTGACATACCTACGTTCAATCTTTCTCAGGGTCTGGAGTAAGTGATTTCCGACCAGTATCAAACCTAGACCTTCAGTTCTCCATGCTTCCCAACGGGTCTCTGAGCATAGCCCCAGCAGCCCATCATCACGAGGGACAGTACATGTGCCGAGCAGAGAACGGGATTGGACGGGGACTGTCCAAGATTATAGCAGTTTCTGTCAATGGTAGGTAATAAGATTACTGTTCGATTTTTACCAATACTTTTTGTCAAAAATCATTGTGCTTATAGAAACTTTGTTATTTTGAAAGCCGCATTATTTCGTTTTCTTCTTAATACTCGGTATTTTAGTGTTGAGGGTCGCGACCTATCTTGTTGAGTCTTCTTAGCTTGGCGGTAGATATCCACCATTTGTCTATTACTTCACATTCATTAATCCCACTTTTCAGAGCCGGCTCACTTTGAGTTTTCGTCACGCAACATGACAGTCAAAAGAACAGCGCAGGCGACGTTACAGTGTGACGCACGAGGAGACCCACCCATACAACTGCAGTGGACGCATAACATGAAAAGAGTAGATCTTACTACATACAGGTGAATGATGTAATCTTAATTAAACTATGTTTTCAGTTCGATCCCTTTTTTGTTTTGTTTAGAAAAACTCAACCAAGGCGGTTAAAAATTAAATTATTTCTTACGACATCTGACAGAAAGATTCGGGTCTAATGGTCTTTAGATAAAAAATGATTAATTTCCAGGGTATCGGTATCAGAGAAACGGTCAGACAGCGGCGTGAGCTCGCAACTAAGTGTAGCGCACGCCGAGCGTCATGACTCAGGGGTGTACAGGTGTCGAGCAGAAAACGCTTACGGAAGAGACGAACTACTAATATACCTTGCTGTCCAAGGTAACTGACCAGTTCAATTAAAGTTAAGAAAAGTATATTCATCAAAAAGTACCGTTAAAATGTTGATATTCGGAGAGCCATAAACCAATCGTAGCTTGTATCTTGTGGGTTAGTAATATTACTGTTCTGTGTATAATTAATTTTACCTTATTAGACTTTTATAGTAATTGATCCACTTCCGCAGAGTTCCCCGAAGCTCCCCTGGGTGTACACGTGTCGCGTCGCTCGGGGCGCGGCGCGACGCTGTCGTGGCGGCGCGGGTACGACGGCAACGCGCGCGTGCTGCTGTACCGCCTGCAGCACCGCGCCGTGGGGGGCGCGCGCGCGCCTGCCGCCGCGGACTGGGCCGACGCGCCCACGAGGGATGTGCCCGCTGACAGGGTGCTGGTGAGGTGAGGAAGTCTACACTTTAAAATCTGCGTAAACTTATGATCCCTTGAATTGGAAAACTGAATTCCCCGTAAATACAAATATGGTATGTTGTAATTCAAAAGCTGTACCGGTATGTGAGTTCTCATTTCATTTTTTGATTGAATGGTTGGTTAAGTCTGGACTTGTGAAAAAAAAACCTTAAACCTTCGCGACAGATGTCTAACTCAGATATAATCCGTTACAGACAAGACCCGGATGCTACAACTACGGAAGTGCACCTAGAGTACCGAGTGGAAGGTCTCCGACCCGCTACTGCGTATGCTTTGAGACTGGCAGCGGTTAACGCTATCGGCGACAGCGATTACTCTGAACCCGTCATCGTACAGACTTTAGAAGAAGGTAAGAAGTCAAGACTTAGCTAGATTTCCGTGTATGTGATTAAGATATTTCCTTTGGCTTATTATTATTTGATAGAACTAACTAAAAGTATTTTTTTGCAGCTCCCTCTGAACCTCCTCATAATGTTCAAGTGCAAGCCACTGCTCCAGGAGAATTGCTCGTCAAATGGCAGGTGAAATGTTTATTCCTAATCTACTAACTAGGGGTAGAAAACAATGTTTTTTTTGATCTGTGCTAGTGTAGGTACGTCCTAACAACCTAACCGACACTAAATATTTTGGTTTAAAGCATGGAGTTTCATTCCCGTTTTTTTCATAGAAATTTACGCTTTGGAATGGGACTGAACATTTATTTTATTTTCCCGTGTAATTAATTACTGCTAAGAGGAGAGAGGTTGTGAAGGGGTTGTACTTTGATCTTTTTGTTTGTGATTGACTGCAACTGGTACATTTGAAAGAAATGCTTTGTATTTAAGCATTTTTATAAAGCAAAACAACAATACATACGTAGGCACCACCTCAAGAGTCCTGGAACGGTGAACTCCTGGGCTACGTAGTGACGTGGCACGAGGCGTCCGGCGCGGACAACACGACGGCGGCGCTGACGGCGGCGGGCTGGGGCGCGGCGCACGCGGCGCTGGCGGCGCTGCGCACGCATGCGCACTACGAGCTGCGCGTGCGCGCCTTCAACGCCGTGGGCGCCGGCCCGCCCTGCGCGCCGCTTACTGCTACCACGCTGGAAGGAGGTATATTGAAGTCCTCACAGCCAATAACGTGAATATTCGATATTTGGAAAGTACTTTACTGATTGTGAAACCACGTTGACCGCTGCAAACATCATCCAACACTAAGAACGAATGTGATGCTCCTGGTCAAACAATCTCGCCTCGATTGGAGTGTCCCAAGTGTCTATTCACCTAGAAATAAACCAAGCCAGGTTCAAAAATAATAGCTATATGATATACCGTCGATACGAAAAGAAGAAGAAGAAAACATATAGGTTGCAAGTAATCTCAATTTATTGAGGTTACGTGCAACCGGCAACGGCGCTGCCGAGGCCGGCCTAGAAAGAGGTGGCGAGATGATCTAGATGCGCATCTCGAGGGCTGGTTCGACGTGGCGCAGGAGAAGAGTACCTGGAAGGGTATGGGGGAGGCCTTTGCCAAGCAGTGGGACATTCAATGCTATAGAAAAAAAAACGTGCAACCTATATGTTTAAACTTAAACTAAGCTAGCTTTCTGTTTATCTGTCTCCAACATAACGTCACAGTATTTTATTATGATTTCTTATAGATAATGTAGGGCATCTTATTCTTTTGTTTATTTATTTTGTTTAGCTCCCGAAGCTCCACCAGAACGAGTCCGTTGCGAGCCACTGTCAGCACAGTCGGTGCGTGTCTGGTGGGAACCACCACCACCTTTGTTACGAGGGGGAGTGCTGCTTGGTTACGAAGTACTTTACGAGGTGCGTTCATAGCTATATCTTACATTAACCGCGGGGCGTCATTATGGCTCACTATGAGTATCAGTATGAGTGTCAGTGACGTTACTTAACACAGCGGATTTGCTTCTGTCGATGTGTTATACGAGTATAAAGCACTACCCGCTGTCGATCAATCATACGTTGGACTACGGATTGATGTCCACGGTTAAATACTTAAAGTCTACAACAACCCTGTTTCAAAACAATTAATATTAACGTGCAAATTGTTATTACATACGAGTATATTTTCCCACTCCATAGACCGTCGACGAGCTGGAAAGTCAAGTAGAAACCCGTCGCTCAGGCGGCATGGAGACTGTCCTACAAGCATTACAAAGAGCTGCCAATTACAGCATAGCAGTGCGAGCCAGAACTGCCGCTGGTACGGGGCCAACCTCCGAACCGGTTTATTGCGTTACACATGAAGATAGTGAGTATTGAACTGATTTCAATCAAATACTGTAACAAAGCATGATATTATAAACTATCTGACTAAAAATTACCTATTTCTAACGCAAAGGTGTGCCAAAAACGTTAATTACGATCATTCTACATATATAACGAAAGAGGAGAACTGTTGCTATTCACGTGTACGTACCAATCGCAGAACAATTTTCATTAGAAGGAAATTCTTGAAAACGAACATTCCAATCGTTTCAATTGCTATCTCTGCACATATAATTAAGGTTCTCTTCAGTAGGCAGTATATATAAGTAAATATGTATTATAAATATATAATGGTATTTGTTCGGAAGGTAGGTGAGATGATACCGTCAATGAAAACACAATTGAGTTTCTCTGTAATAAAAGGTTTATATTTGTTATTTACACGTTTGTTCAATACTTATTACTAGATATAACATTAAATTAACTTTAAAACCTTACCTGTAATAAAAGAAACAGCATTTAATGCTTTTATTTACAATATCAATTCTTATTTCCTAATAAACCATTACTTATCTTTAATAGTTTTCACAGATGTTCTAACACGACCACAGATAGAATAAAGGCGGGCGACATTGCGTCTGTTACCGTAGTGGCGGTAGTAGCGCGGCCTTAATTCTAAATAAAGAAAGTATATTTTTTCAGTACCGGGAGCTCCGATGGACATAAAAGCGGTGGCGAGCTCGGAAGAGACGGTCATCGTGAGCTGGCTGGCACCGCTGCAGAAGAACGGCAAAATCAAGCACTACACCGTATACAATAGGCCACAGAGGTTTGTCTTTCATAGTAATATGATATATAGAAAGCGGGCAGGTGGGCGGCCACTGTAGGTATATGTTAGCCTGGTGGGATACTTCAATGATTCAAAGTGTGGCTATATTACTCTGCTTGCACTTTATGGGATCTATCCGAAGCCACCGTTCCGTATGGTGTCGGACGTAAAGAATAGCACCATCCCATATCTTCCCGTGGGTGTCGTAAGAAGGGACTAAGGGACTTACCAGAGAATGGGCAGCTGTGTTTTCTGTGCCTTTTTTTTTGTAACAACAACACGCCTACCAAGCGTGGCGATTATGGCAAAACCCCCCTTATGATGAGCGCAACACAAAGATGGCCCCTAGTACCCGGCAGCCCGTCTACCCTCGACTATGGTAGCGGTCGAGGTGACGGCGTGGCAAGGGGTGCGAAGAATCTCCGGAAGGGATCCGGCTGCCTATACCGACGACTTGACCTGGCAACATACAACACGCGGACACTCCGGATCGATGAGAAGATAACGGAGCTCGAAGAGGAATCGAGTAGGCTGCGATGGAGTGTTGTGGGATTATCTGAAGTCCGAAGAGAGGGGGAGGACACGATTATCCTGAAATCCGGCAACCTGCTCTATTTCCGAGAGGGTGACCGGCAGTCCCAGGGAGGTGTTGGGTTTATCGTCCACAAGTGCCTTGTGAATAATGTGGTGAAGATCGAGAGTATGTCGAACAGGGTGGCGTACCTAATACTCAGAATATCCTCAAGGTATTCGCTGAAGGTCATACAGGTCTACGCCCCGACCTCGGCACACCCCGACGACGAAGTGGAGAACATGTATGAGGATATCTCTAAAGCCATGCATAGTTTCAAAACTCACTTCACCGTTGTCATGGGGGACTTCAATGCGAAACTGGGCAAACAAGACGGGGATGAGCTGCAGGTTGGGCAATTTGAATCACCGGGGTCACCAACTGGCTAGTTTTATGGAGAAGGAGGGCCTCTATATGATGAACTCCTTCTTCAGAAAGCGTGAGCACAGGAAGTGGACCTGGCAGAGCCCCGATGGTGCAACTAAAAATGAGATTGACTTCATAATGTCACCCAAGAAGCAAATGTTCAATGATGTATCTGTGATCAATTCGGTGAAAACCGGGAGCGATCACCGCATGGTAAGAGGCACATTGAACATCAATATCAAGATTGAAAGGTCTCGAATGATGAAGTTTACGCTCCGTCCAGCACAGATCCAGATCCAAAACCCCGAAAGCTTTCAGCTTGAACTCCAGAATCGTTTCCAGTGCCTAGGAAGCTCAGTGGACGAATACAACGATGGGTTCGTGGAAACTGTCCATACGACTGGGTCTAAGTTCTTCAAGACACGTCGTGCAGATAAGAACAAAAACCTTTCTGATCATACTCTCAAGCTCATGAAGGAGCGGCGCGAGATGATCCTGCAGTCTTCAGATGAGGCGTGGAAATACCGGCAGCTCAATAGACGGATCTCTAAATCCTTGAAGAGCGACCTCCGCCGCTTTAATACCGAGCGTATTAAAGACGCAATTGAGCGGAATAAAGGCTCCAAGGTATTTGCGAGAGATCTGGCTATTGGGCAGAGCCAGCTCACGAAACTGAAAACCGACGATGGCAGGATCGTATCCGCCAAACCGGAGCTTCTGAGGGAGATCGAGAGTTTTTATGGGCAGTTGTACACGTCAACCAGTAAACCCGTTGTAGATCTAGCAAACGACCCAAGAGCTAGACTGTCCCGACATTATACCGAAGACATACCGGACGTCAGCCTGTACGAGATTAGGATGGCTCTGAAACAGCTTAAAAACAACAAGGCACCGGGTGATGATGGAATTACGGCCGAACTCCTGAAGGTGGGTGGAAAACCGGTACTTAAGGCCCTTCAGAAGCTGTTTGATTCCGTCATACTCGAGGGGAAAACGCCACAGGCATGGTGCAGGGGTGTAGTGGTACTCTTCTTCAAGAAGGGCGACAATGCCCGGCTGAAGAACTATAGACCCATCTCACTTCTAAGCCATGTCTACAAGTTGTTTTCAAGAGTCATCACGAATCGTCTCGCGCGCAGGTTTGACGATTTTCAGCCTCCTGAACAAGCGGGATTCCGAAAAGGCTTCAGCACCGTAGATCACATACATCCGCTGCGGCAGGTTATACAGAAAACCGAAGACTATAACCTGCCTCTCTGTTTAGCGTTTGTGGACTACGAGAAAGCCTTTGATTCAATCGAGACTTGGGCTGTACTGCAGTCTCTCCAACGGTGCCAAATCGACTATCTGTACATCGAGGTGTTGAAGTGTTTGTACAAAAACGCCACCATGTCAGTCCGACTTCAGGACCAGACCTCGGAACCTATCCTTCTGCAGCGAGGTGTGAGATAGGGAGACGTCATATGTCCGAAACTGTTCACTGCTGCACTGGAGGATGTCTTCAAGGTTCTGGACTGGAGAGGGCTAGGCATCAACGTTAATGGCGAGTACATCACTCACCTTCGGTTTGCCGACGATATAGTGGTCATGGCTGAGACCATGGAGGACCTCAGTACAATGCTCGATGACCTCACTAGAGCCTCCAAAAGAGTGGGTCTTAAAATGAACATGGACAAAACCAAAGTTATGTTGAATGCCCATGTAACACCCACTCCTATCAAGATCGGAGACTCTATACTCGAAGTTGTAGACGATTATGTCTACCTGGGACAAACGGTCCAGCTTGGTAGGTCTAACTTCGAGAAAGAGGTTAACCGTCGAATCCGACTCGGCTAGGCAGCGTTTAGGAAGCTGCGCGGTATCTTCTCGTCCAACTTACCGCAGTGTCTCAAGACGAAAGTCTATGACCAGTGTGTGTTGCCAGTGATTACATACGGGACCGAAACGTGGTCGCTCACAATGGGCCTCATTCGAAGGCTTAAAGTCACCCAAAGGGCAATGGAGAGGGCTATGCTCGGAGTTTCCTTGCGTGATCGAATCAGAAATGAAGACATCCGCAAGAGAACCAAGGTTACCGACGTAGCCCGAAAAATTGCCAAACTGAACTGGCAGTGGGCAGGGCACATTGCTCGCAGAACGGATGGCCGATGGAGCCGAACAGTTCTGGAGTGGCGACCGCGAACCGAAAGACGTTGCGTTGGAAGGCCTCCCACTAGGTGGACCGATGACCTGGTGAAGGTTGCGGGGATCCGCTGGACGCGAGTCGCACGGGACAGTCAGTGTGGCGACACTTGGGGGAGGCCTATGTCCAGCAGTGGACGTCTTTCGGCTGAAATCATGATGATGATGATCCGAAGCCACTGCTATTGCTCTAATTTTGTCGAACTGTGGAACATTTATTTATTTATTTACCATCATACCACCATTACCACCATCCACCACCATTACCACCATTTTTTTTTTATCATCGCCATAGAAATAAGTAGACGGGCGTGCCGCATGAGTACCAACCAATAGACTATACGATATTACTTGCTTGAAAGTAATAACTATTCCTACAATATTACAAGGTGTAAACCATTACGGACACTTCACCAAGCCATCAACCAAGCATGCGACTAAGTAACTCTACCCATAAATTATTGCTGAGAACCGATTTTTTTGGGGGTGAAAAATCATATTTTTCGCAGGTAGCACTCCATGTAATGCACTCAAAACATTGTGCCTAGGGATGCATTGAATAGTACAGGGGCCATGTAGGTATTTAAAGTAAACAAATAACATACAAACTTGTTTAAAATAAAAGTTGGATCTTTGACCAATGTCTCAGTGACTAGGTATGCTCCAGAACAAAACAAGATATCGCTATGACGGGGTGAATACACCCATATTACAAACTGTTTTACTTAATAAACAGAACAGGCCAGCACTCGCAGATGATGGTTCTCCACAAAGATGAAGAGGAAGAGTACCAGGTGGAAGTAAGAGGTCTTCAAGAGCATCAAGTATACGAGTTCTGGGTGACGGCAGCCACTGCATCTGGCGAAGGGGAGATGAGTGCTATTGTGGCAAGGAAACCGAATGCTAGAGGTGAGATTCCTTATACTAAAAATAATAACAGCCCGCGGTTCGATCTTCACAATTAAGGCTCAGAAAGCACGTTATGCGGTTGACCTTGGTTATCATTTGTAGGTAGATCTTTAACAGTCATAACGAGTACCCAGTCTTAACAAGGGACTTCATGTTACCCAGTACCTAGCTTGTGGATATTGTCGCTCCATGTAAAATACTGGTTTTAGCTGCATTTGGTTTGACAGTAAGTTGAACCTCAACCAAGTTCAAATGAATAAAATATTTGCATTCTTTTATTTTTCAGCCCCAGCAAAAATAACCTCGTTTGGTCGTCGAGTGGAGGCGAAGGCAGGCGAGCGCGCGCGCCTGCGCTGTGCGGGCGCGGGCGCGCCGCCGCCGCACCGCGCGTGGGCGCGCCGCCGCCCCGCGCCGCCGCTGGCGCACGACAACAACTACCTCATCGACGGACCGTACCTTATCATACTGAGTTAGTATCAGATCAGTACCATACTTAATACTTTTTTGTTAACCCCAACTTATTCGTGGTCGGCGCAGCATGTCTTCTTCTTCCATACTTCTCTATTACTCGTCATCTCATCAGACATCTCCTTCCGTGCCATATCTTCGTTCAATCAGTCTATCCATCATTTCTATGGTCTTCCTCTACTCTTATAGCCATCTACATTAATACTCAACTTGTTCCATAGTACATTTTCCTCATTCCTCCGCATCACATGTCCATACCACGATAACCGATTACTTTTCAGACCCTGCCGACACTTTCAGACTTCCTCTTATGTACTCATTCCTTATTTTATTCGTTCACGTTACACGACAAATCCCCCTTAGCATTCTCATCTCAGCCACATGCAAATGCGTTTCATTCATCCCTTTTGTGGCCCAACATTCTGATCCATACAAGACAGCAGTTCTAACCGTGGAGTAATTAAATCATATAGAATAATAAAAATAAAAACCAGCCAGTGCGTATCGGGTCACGCACAATGTAAGGTTCCGTAGTTGCTTACTTACATTTGCAGTTTGAAAACCTGTGCTCCCATACAGTTTAGAAAAATCTGTTATCTAAGTACATTTTATAAATTGGCCAACTATTACTCGTAAACTTGTAAAGCTTACTTAGCTGTGATAGTTTTCCTTATAACTATGTTAAATATTAGCTACTACCGTGAATTTTTTCACACACCCAAACACAAACGTTTAGCTGGTAGAGGGGAGACGACGACGACATTTGAGTCTAACAAAAATAAGCACTTTAAAGCTTAATATTTCACAAACGAATCCCATAGTCGAAAAATTATTCGAACAAACTCGCAATATTTTTTAAAGACCTATCCTACGACATCCCACACTACGGGTTAAGCGAGAAAAAAAACTCCACCTTACGTGAGGGTACTGGAGACACCCTAAAGAAAGGTACTTTTCAAAATTTTATTTTTCCACTTTGTATATACCTTGTTGACTACGGAACCCAAAAAATGATTACCGATAACTGACTAGTACAATCAAATAAACCAGTTGCTATACCTCTGTCTGTGGTGGTCTTTAAAACATGCCTAACTTTTTCAGAGGTAGACCGTGGTTCAGCGGACAACTACACATGCACGGTGCGCAATCCTTGGGGTGAGGAGCGAGCCAGCTGGGAACTGAGGGTGTTAGGGATACCATCACGACCACAGCTTAGACTAGCTGCTGCTGCACCGGCGAGGTTACACCTGGTGTGGGAGAAGCCGCATACTGGAGGGTCTAGTTTACACGGTAAGATTGAATTGGTGTTACTCAATTTGGAAAACCTGTTCACCATCGAAATCACAAAAAAATAATCAACTGCCCCATACAAAATTTCAATACCTACTCGACTCAAATCTAACAGACAGCTGAATATTTTTTTATTTTTACGATGGCGGTCCTATAGAGAAAGTTGTTCAGTGTGATACCACAGTCTTCCATATGACTATACCCTTTCTGTTACACGCTGTATAAGACATGACTCTGGCTTAAAGTAAAATCAAAACACATAATTGTGTACTACAAATCCTGGTGTAAGCATGTTACAGGAACCGATGGACGCTTCCGATGATGCTAAACTGTTGTTTCTTTTTAGTTTAGTTATGTGCCTTATTTGTCTTACAATAACAATACCATTCCCATACCGTAAGTTACGTTAGAAGCAGTACCTACAAAGATTTTAATCCTCAGGTTACTTAGTTGAGCATTCCCGCTCCGATGACGTCAAATGGCACACGACACGATTACCAGCTGATACGCGGGCGCACACCCTGGAGCGGTTGGCTTGTGGGACGCTGTACAAGGTGAGGCTGACTGCGTACAACGCGGTCGGATCATCACCACCCAGTGAAGAACTGGTCGTTTCTACTAAAGGAGGACGTAAGTAGAATTTATGATAACTTCCAACTAACAAAAATGCTGGGTTACGACATAGATGGGTAATGAATTTCCAAAACCTCACAAATCATTTTTGAAGAAATATAATGGATTTTTATTAAAATAACCTGAAGTAACTAACATAAAAAATGGCGTCAAAAAAATCCTCCTCAACGCTGTCAACTGGTAATGTACCCAAGATACTGGCGGCATTGCCACGTTGTATGCCAAAGCTAAGCCTTTGGCCAAGGTAAAGGTCACGGGAAGTGTCAACCAAGCGTTTTGAAATGTCCTTGAAAAGGCTGTTAGCACTCGGACCCCACAGTCCTAGAGTTTCAACCCTAAACGGCTCGAAAATATATTATTTTACCAATAAGGTTATTATATTTACACCGTTTGAGGTTCTCTGCAGTCACAGCGGCAGCTCCAGTACAGCACGATGAACTAGGAAGCTGGGATTGCGCAAGAGTATCGACACATGTTGCGTCCCACACTAAAGGCCTATCCATCTTCCATGGAAACAAAGACATGCCGTCCCTTCTCTTGCCACCGTCGCGTGCCAAGTCAGTGGGTTCTAATATAGCTGAAACGCCGACGGTGACAAGAGCTCGACGGATAATGTCATTTAAGTTCGCATGCCGTGCAAAACGGCCCGCACTTCGGCGGCATGACAGGCCGTGGTGTCCAAGGCTGTTGACAACTTCACCACAGTGACAGCGATGAGGAGAGAAGCAGCGAGATTGAAAGTAGTGTAGTCGAACTGCGACCTATGCTCGACGACGGTAGTGCGTGAAGCCAAAGACCCAACTCCCACTCACCCAAAGCCAGCAGACGCGCGCGCTCAGCAGATGCGTTAAGTAATTTGTTTTGAACTACTCTGGAGAGCGGCTCGTCCTATCGTCTCTGAGAAAATGGATGGTCGGGTTCTTCGGAATTCGGGCAAGCGAGTTTCCAGGCATTGATAGCCTCGGAGAAGCACGGCACATCAAAATCAAACAGTGTGGAAGCCAGGATATTCCTGATTAATTTCTCAGTGCCGTGGACCGATTATATGAAAGCCGGTAAACTAATACTAGAAATTTTTCGGACCGGGAGTCCTCCCATACGAATGGGAAGAGTAGTTTGTGTCCAAGCTCGGTCGTCCAAATCCACATTTAAAATGGATGATATAGTATTTCTGATAATTTGATCCATTTTGTCCAAAAGATGAGTGTGCTTCCATAAACAAGAAGCACGAAGGAAATATGTTAATTTTGGGCCGAAACAGCAATAACAAAATAAGGTGATGGCCGAATGCATATTCATTTGGAGGAACCTTTCCGAAATATCATTGAAATTTTGAGTTTTTGCTCGATAAAATCGGGAAAGGCATTCTCGAAAATTGGAGACCCAAGGAGACGGAGAGAACTTTTATCAATAATTTTGATGACGAATAGTCATTCTTTGTTGGTACAACAGTCCGCTAAATACAGTTCGCATTTTGCAAGGTTTAGGTTAAGGCCAACGAAATGAAGTTCCTTTTTTTAAAACGCATTAAATCATTTAAAACAGTATCTACGTTACCGCCCAAGGTTCCATCATCAAGATACCAAACGTTAAATTTAGAATTTAGCTGTCAAACAATTGGTTGAATAGCTAAACTGAATATCACTGTCGAAGGGGTCACCTTGTTGACAGCCAACAGCAGATTCCAGAAGGTTGTCCTTCTACAGTAATTTAGACGGGTGTCTGTAACACTACCAAAAAAACTATAAATTTGAGGTAACTGTTTTTTAATTTCTGTTAACAAGGTATCCCTATTAACTGAATTGAAGGCATTCTTTATATCAACCTTCAGGATGACCTCACCTTTGCCAAAATGTAGGTTGGTCGACAAACCGTGTACGGCTGCCTCACAGCCCGCTTTGGAGCCGTAAACTAGCTGCAGGGGCTGAAATTTTTGAAGTAATTCTTCTTAATTTTACAGCATCAAAAGCTTCTTCAGAAAAGGACTTAATAACGACAAACAGTTCATGCGTCCGCCTAAACCTTTTGACCTGGGACAGCAATGGTTGTCCTCTCACCCAGTTCGCAGTCTCTGTGAGGAGTTTTGAGGAGTCTACATGGATCACCCAGACGGTATCACCCGCAGCCCAGCCAACTGTCTTGTGTGGGTTGACGATGGCCACGTGGTACCATTTAAAGGTGGTCGCTACCAGTGCAGCGGGAACCACTCTGGGGAATTATTATTTCTCAACTTTAACGGAGGGTGGAGGTGCGTTTATTTTTGCTTTTCAATAAAATCTATAGCTTGCCTCTTTGATGTTCAAATATAATATTCAAAATATCAGACAACACTCATGCCAATAATATTCTGGACGTATTTTCCCGACTGAAGCTTATTAGACTTGTTTCATTCTTATTTTCTGCCAGCTCCACGATCATTGTCTAAACATTTCAGAAAGGATACCAGCGCCAGCCCACTTTCCTCCTGGTGGCGAGGAGGGTGAAGAGCGAGCGACTGCAGTGTTGGCTGCAGCCGCTTGTGGACTTTTCGCTGCGCTACTGTTGTTGGCAGCTATTGCTTACAAACGGAGGTAAGACTTTCTTTATTTTTTAAGTAAACGAATAGTATCAGTGCATTTATCTGTCTTTTAAGCAGCGGTTTGACCGAACTTTTACTGTAAGACAAACAAACCAATGATGAGAGATCATCAACGCCAATGGTTATCTACAATATCAGATACATCGCAGGGTTAACTATGACTTTATTTAAAGAAGTATTATTAGGTTAACGACTGCCCTGTTGTTCTAGTGGTCGCAGGCGCAACTGGTGAGTTTTTGGTGCTGGGTTCGATTCCCGGGTCGGGCAAAAAGTACTATTGGGTTTTTCAATTAGAAATTTCTCAGTAGTAGCCCGGAGTTTGGAAATTGGTGGTATGATACCCCCGTGGTATTGTTGGTATGATAAGCCGTTGGTCCTGCGCCGATCTCTCTCTGGTCGTGTCGGATTGCCGTCCCATGGGACTATGAGAGTGAAGGAACAGATTGTGCACCTGTGCCTGCGCACACACGCCTGCACTATAATATCTCCCGCGCCGATGGCTAATCACCGCTTTGATTGGCCGCCGTGACCGAAAACGGTCAGGAGGACTATATATTAGGTTAAATAGACATTCCGTACGATGACACGTTTTGGATGCAGAAATCCAATTTATAACTGTTTTGTTTTCAGTCCCTCAACAACATGCTTTAGGAAAGGATACGAGCAGGGAGATATTATATCAGAAGAGGAAGATAAGTCTGTAGAGAAGAGAGATAACCGACGGAATTGTCAGCAGGTGTACACTTCGTCACCTATCAAGCATCCCGTCGGGAAGAAGGACCAGCAAGGTATTTTGATCTTTCCTTGACCTCTAATTGAGGCATTGAGAGAAGGGTGACCTAATACCAGCAATGGATGAAAAATCATCCAAAAGGGCTGTAATGATGATAATGGTTCAGTGTTTTATAACAGAAAAAAAAATTGAATAGATAGAAGGGATGGATAACCGAAAAAAAACTCGTCGATGGTATTATTGTTCTGCTTCCAGAAATGTACGAGATAAGTCCGTACGCGACGTTCAGCATGTCGGGCGGCGCGACGGGTGCGGGAGTAGAGGAGGGTGCGACGGGCGGCGCGACGGGCGGCGCGACGGGCGGCACGCTGCGCACGTTCGGGCGCGCCGAGCCGGCGCCGCTGCAGGCGCCGCCCCCGCGCGCGCACCGCCACCACCACCTCACGCACGAGAACGCAGGTCGGTAGCGCAATACTACCTCTTCTACTATGTGGGAACTTTTCCTACGTACTTATGTAGCAATACGTAGTGTGGGATGCCCCCCAGCTAGTAAGGCGGAGGACGACTGCACCACCTGACTGCTGTCGAGTGGCATACTGGATGCACAAAGTGGAGGATAGATGTATGTTGTGGTGTAGCTTGGCAGGGGCCTACCGCGATAGGCTGAGTAGATTAATTGATTTACCACTCTCCAGTTCTGGGCGAAACTGCTAGTTGCAAAAAAATCCATAAAAATGTGTCACATCTGTGTAAAGCTCTATCCCCAACAGTATATTTCTATTATTTTCGTACAATGTTCACGGTTCTTGCATTCCATAGATGAATATACGCTGTCTCGTGCAATGACGCTGATGGTGCGTCGCTCGGAGTCCGACTCCGACTCGAGCGGGTCACCGTGTGCAGAGTGCAACTCCAGCGTGTCCTACAGGATGCCTGTCACGCCAGGGAAAGGTATTTCAATGTCTTTTAATCCATGCTCTAATGTTATGCTCCAGGGCAAAGGCCTGCTTTAAATTCCTCCACTAGGCTGCTCTCGTCCCATTCTACTCCTTTCCAGTTCTAGAAGTCCATTTATTTCGTCTTCTTGCTACTTTTATGACTACCATACCATTTAATTTTTCTATTAGTTCATAACCTTCAGACCGATAACTGATTTCGTTGTCGGTGCTATGTGGCCCAAACCAAGAGCTCGAGATAGAAAAATATGGTTTCGATCATATTTTTTTCGTACAAAAACTTCAAGTAATTTAATAAAAGCAGTTCTTCCAGATGAGGTATTCCGCGCGGTGACGGACTCAAGCGCGGAGTCGGCGGCGGACGCGCGCTCCGTGTCGCAGCGCCCGCACGACAAGTCGCGGCGGCGACCGCGGCGACATCACACGCCCACATCGTCTAGGTAAACTCAACATTAGGTAAACCAATTTCTGAATAGGTATAGGATTTTTTTATTTATTTCCTCTTTTCTGCTGTCACTATCCTACAAAATGACAGAATTTAATAATACTGTATTGCCCACTCAATAAGGACAAGCAATACTTTTGAGTCATATTCGTAGGACCAAAATATTCTCTCAGCATCACAAGTTTCGCCATCTATCGAATAATACTTAAACTATAATAAGCGAGCATCCTTTGCGTCGCTTAACTTCAGTTATAGCTGACACTAAACGGTGTGACTTTACTGATTAGTTGATTGTATAACGGGCTACTAGATGGCGTTGTTTTGTTTTCCCAGATACCAGCAGCGGCAGGAGCAAGAGAGAAGAGATTTTACGATACACGTTTAATACGACGACAATAAAGACTGCTACAAGCGAAATACTATTAAATTGTTACCTAGCTAATTTACCGTTTTAGCTATAAGAGATTTTAACACGAAAAGTAAAAATGTAAATATTTTAGGATGTTTTGTACTATGTTGGATTTGAAAAAAGATTGCGGCCTATTTGGTATCACTAAAATGATCATTTTGAGTACTATTTGAAACGAAGCGTTTCTTCTAAAATTCCACTTTTGTAGTAAATCCATAGTCGGTTAAATTAACTCATACACTTTAACAATAGTTATTAAACAAACCCTGAATCATATCTGACGGATTGTAAAAAGTAGAACATAGATTTATCTTAAGACGTCAATAATAATAAGTACAAGAAGATTTTATTGTTAGTGTTTTATGATGAGAAAATGCGATTTTCCCGTTAACTACCGGGCTCGATAGATGGCGTTGTTTCTAATTATTAAATGGTTTCATGTGCTCATCGTGTTTTGTAATATTACATATTTTTAAGATGCTCAAGAATTATGTTATATTGTATATTTGTATTATGAAATTTATAATATACCTGTAACCCAGTGATGGTTTTGTACTAATATTTTTTCAATAATTGTGGACGTTTATTATAACAGTACAATGAGTTTTCCTGCTACGTAAATTAACACATACTATTTATAAATAAAATAATGTGCCAATTAAATTAAGTTCAGTTAAGAATATCAAAAATGCTGCTATTTCAACAATTGTAACGAAAACTAAATTTAGTCATGTACGTTAGTAGGTATGGAATGGAATGAATATTTTTCCAAAACTTTTATAAAGTTTTGTTTTGAGCACAATTTACCCCATTATACAAAATTAAATCGAGGCATATACTTATATATTTATAGTAATTAGTATCACTAAACTTGTTTTATACTCTTGTAATAATTTATCTGTAGGTTAACAATAGTAATAGCAATAAACCAATCTACTCAACTCTTACGTTAACTGTCACTGCCTACGTGTTTGCTAATGTAAATATTTTAAAGGAAATGAAAAATAAAATCGATTGATTCGTGTGTCTGTTTTTATATTTCACCCGAGCCATCAAAATACCATTAAGTCACATTAAAGTTTTTTTTCTTAATTAAACCTGCAGTACGTCTATCGTTGACTATCAAAACTAGGAAAAGAAACGTTGATCGTTCGGCGGCTAGATAGGCAGACTACATAATTGCAATCGGGGGAAAGCCTGGATGAGGCTGATACAGGACTATGGAGATTTGAGCCTTAGGATGGCACTCGAAAAGACGGATGCCCTGGTATTTCATGCGCCCCAACAGCCGACGCCGGCCACCGGCTGGCGCTCACCTCACTCTTGGAGGTAACAGAATAGCAGTCCGGGCTAGCATGAAATACCTGGGCCTGGTTTTGGAACGGAGGTGGAATTTCGGCGAGCACTTTTCTCAGATTTCTCTGTAAATTGATCGGCACGGCATCCGCCCTCAGCCGGCTGTTGCTGCCGAAGCGGCGTGCGCCCTTGCGGGCCCACCCCCGTGGGATTTAGAGGCTCAGGTGCTCGCCGAAGTCTGTCAGCGTGACGCAGACCTGCAGGCGGGGAGTGGCAAACACCCGCTCCCTGAAGTGTTCACGAGGTAGCGTAGAGGGCCCAATCCCATACCCAGAGGCTATGTAGGGTGACGCTGGAGACGCCCACTGCAGGTCAGTGGACCGTGGGGGCCTGGGTACCATCTAGAGACAAAGTACCTACTCGACAAGTTGAATTATACGAACCCAAACTCGATGGTGTTATGTCGTTTTATAACGGAGTTCCTATGGCCACCTTCCAGCTCATTCATCAGACCGTGGTTACCATTTAGGACTAAAGTACTTGTTCAGATGAATCAAACGAGTCCATACTCGACGACGTTGCGTCGTTTTATTACAGAGTTCCAAGAAGAGTTCAGAGTTCGGAGGTCCATCTGATGATGGACCTTCCAGCTCCATCATCAGATCAGCTCCATCTCGTAATAATATTGCATTGACTTGCAATATACATATGCGTGCAAAATTTAAGCTCAATCAGTAACGGGAAGTGTGTCAAATTTAACTAGCAAGTATCACGCGACGTCGCGTGATGTACATCAAAGCGCCTGCACGCGACGTCGCGTGATGTTACAATTAACGTGAAGAAAACAGCCAAATTCCTAAACCGATTTTGATGAAGTTTCTATGGGACCAATCGGAAACCATATCCTTTCAGATGAAAAAAGAGTTTTTCAAATCGGTTTACAAATGACGGAGCTATGAGGTAGCAAACATACATATAAAAAAAAAAAATTGTACCGAATTGAGAACCTCTTCCTTTTTGAAGAAAGTCGGTTAAAAACACAACACTTTAGTTAAGCCAAACATAATTATCATGTGCCAAGACACAAATGTCGCATGTGATAAACGATTTTTAGTAACACCATAATAAGTATCGTACTCTTGACAGATAAGATCTGTTCTGTAAACGTAACATAGCACTAACTTTGGCTATCTTTGCTCTATCTTGAATTGTAAGTTCGTACTTTTAGCCAAAGAAAATGCTAAGTAAAGTTTATAGATTTCGGTTTTAGACTAAGAATGGGGATCGCTGTGGGATGCCCCACAACATAGAATAAACATGGTAGGTACTACAACTAATTTATTCTTCTGAATTTCCTCATCCTCTTTAATAAGAATATTATTATATGAGACAGTCAATTATTCTAGCAAAAGATAAGTCACAAGGCAATAAATATGTTTTCCAAGATTTACTAAGATCACTATACAGTAACTCGTTCCATAACAACATTAAGTACTTCGCAACATAATGTCTCTCTTCTATCAATAGTTTTGTTGGCATGCTATGTTAGCTGGCACTTGGCATTTAAGTGTGGCTCCTAGCACCAAGATGTTTCAATTCCCTGCCTGGCAATTCGCCATTGCATTATTATCTACACCATCGTTGGCGATTATTCTGTAAGGAATTGTGAACATCGCTGATGTTTAAAATAATGCGTCGACGATGACGTCTTTAACCTTTTAACTAAAGGTAAAATTTATTCATATATACATTAAAATGTATAAATTAAAATAACATAAAGTAACTAACTTATGAATAAACTTAAAAAATGGCGTCAAAAAACTCCTCCTCAACGCAGTCAACTGGTAATGTAGGTACCCAAGAGACTGGCGGCACGTTGCACACACGTACACACATACACGTTGTATGGCAATGCTAAGCCTTTGGCCAAGGTAAAAGCCAGCCCTTGGGTAATGGAAAGTGTCAACTAAGACGTCTTTTGTATAAAGTTTATCAGATGGGGGGGTGTTGTAACATTTTCTATGGATTGATGTCTATTAGTCGGTTAGTGCCCAGTGTAGATCAGACTTCTTAGTGGTGAATACAATGTGGAGGGTATACACGAAGGGTCACCGACGCGAAAACGGTTACCACGTATTCAGGACTAATCATTCTGAGCCCCCCCCCCCCCACATATAAAAGTTTCATCGGTTGTTTTAATAAAAACCGGCCAAGTGTGAGTCGGAGTCGCGCACGAAGGGCTCCGCCCCATTATTTAAAAAAAAACTGCATGTACTCGTATGGGGACAGCCTTTAATTTTCAACTTATTTGGATTTTTTCCTATGAATTGTGCTGTGATTGCTTTTTACCAAATTTCGTGATTCTAGGTCAACGGGACCTACGATATAGGTTTTCGACCCAAAACCTCTAAGGTACTTTCGGTTGACCTAGAATTGTCAATTTTGGTTAAAATCAAGGTCTTACAGCACAACTAAAGGGAAATTACTAAAAATAAAAAAAAGTTGAAAATTAAGGTACATTTTGGCACTTACGTTTCAGCAAAAAACTAAATTTGCCCATAAATCTTTTTATCGTGTTGACTCAGGATCTTGATTTACACCTAATAGGGACTATAGACTTCAGTATCTGGCATAAATTTCAACTTGCTAGGTCCACCCATTCCTGAGAAAATCGGTGGTGACACACGGACAGACAGACGGACAAGAGAGTGATCTTATAAGGGTTCCTTTTTGTTACTCCTTGGGAATTTTATTACTCCGGAACCGTAAAAATACAAAATACAAATACAAATACAAATAGTTTATTTTCTTTAACAAGGTTTGTACTACATAGCTTGTGGTAGAAGTGTCCTTTTAAGCAAGTAAATGCCTGTATTAGGACACCCCACTCTTCCGTAACTAAATTTACGTAATGCACATACATGAATTATGTTAACTACTACTATTTATATTATTTATAATTTATATAATATCGAGGAAGAATAAAAAAAATAAAATAAAGATAATTAAAGTAATATAGAAATACAGAAGACAACATTACAAACTTTACATCAGCACATTTAAATTAGTGTGCGATTTGTGTACGTTATCTATATGTGTGTGTTGTATGTGTGATATGTGAGTTTGGGATGTATGTGTATGTGTAGTGTGTAATTGTACATGTCGTACAAGTGAGTAAGTGAATGCGTGAGTGAGTGAGTTATGATGGGTGCTGCAGGAGGGCCTCAGTGTCCTCGTAGGCGAGTGGTTTGATCCATTTAACTAGAAGCTTTTTACACTCATAATATTGTTTGGTGTATACATATATCTCTTTATTTATTTTATTGTAGAGTTGAGATGACCGTTTCTCGTATTGCCTGCTACAAAACATGGTTTTTGTTTGTGGAATCGGTGCTATAATATCTTTCCTCCTTTTTGATAAGATAGCGGTATCATAAGGCAGCCTTTTGTGTTTTTTCAAAACAGTATGAATTATATATAGTTTCAAAAAAACAGCTGTTCCCTACATTTTGACCGTTGCACTTTTGCACCTTTATACTTTTGCTGTCAAGCATCAGTTTCCATATATCCGCTACAATTACAAGCCCGATTATAATTATCCACTCCAATATTTTTTATCTTCGTAAATTATAGAGTCCAAGTAGCTCATTTAATTCCGCTGAGTAGCTGATAGTAATCGATTGGCCACGAGTGCTACGAGGTGCTACGGCGTAGCGAAGCGTAGACGTTCGTAGTACTACGACACTCCGGGGCCACAAGGTTCTAATAGCAAGCACAGAATTACTAAGTTGTAATATTATCCAGATAATTGTGAACTAAAGAGACGGTAAACACTGTCCATTTTGTGTTGTACGGTAAATTGAATCTGATATCCTGCGACTAGTATAGAATTACAAGGTGATATTGTACAAGTTCTGCTGTTGGGGTAAATAAACTTTTGAGGTAAACAATACCTAAATGACGGTTGGAGTTTGCTTTGTGTTGCTTTATGTTTGAAGTTCTAGGTACTTGATTTATGGTTTTTTTTTGTGATTGTCTGTGAAACACCGGGAGAGTTGGACAGGAATGGGGGACGCCTTTTCCCAGACAGAATAGGCTAAATAAAAAATGAAATACACACAAAATACAAACTTAATTAAAATATTTTTTCTAAGAAAACTGACAAGCAAAAAACCACTACATGGAGCACTGAAGCAGTCAGAACGCGTCGTAGCAACCGTCGAGAATGACAGGACAATGTCTGTGGTTACAACATCTCTGGATCGAAAAAACTGTAAGACACGAAGCCTTTGCTTAGCAGGTAAAGGTGCAGGCTAAAGGTGCGGTCAAACGGGTACCGACAGATTGTGGACACCGGCGGACACTGCCAGACACAGATTTGTCCGTACCGGTTTGAACTTACCTTAACAGTTACAATAATAAGTAGTTTTTAACATTCTAATTATTCATACAACAGATAATCATCTGTATTATAATAACGTATCCGTACTATGTATACCCCCCCTCCGTCCTCCCTCTGCTAGTACACGTGTGTATGCACTAATTAGTCGACCGCAGAGCAGCGGCCGCGTGATAAATTGCTCCTGCCATACGCCACCACAGTCTAGCTCAATGGTACCGCAGATAGATTAGTAGCAGTAGGTCTCCACTTTACAATAGACGGGAGAGTATCTGTGCTGGTCATGTATCAGCTAACGCTTTTAATGGTCCGGGATGTACCGCTTGCGGAAACCGAACGCTATTACACGCATCGATTGATGTCAGTCTGAACACCTTCGTACAAGTTAATTGACATAATATTTGGCGCGAGCGAATTAAGTCAAGCACACCACGCGGGTTTCGCCACAGTTTGACCAGAACTTTAGTTTCCTGTTCCTCCTTTTTCTAGTATATTTTTTTAGTCATTCATTAGTCCAAAAGCATTGGTCGTTGAAGCTAATAATGTGCAGATCAAACTAAGTAGGTATAATCGATGTGAATGAAGTCTGTACAAGAAAGATATGGCTATTTGTCCTTCGTTCCTCACCAGTACATCGTCGCCTCTCTACAGTCGAGAAAGTCCCATCATGTAAACTAGGCTTTACGTTTAGTCAGTTATTAGAATCCGTTACCACAGAGAATAATAATATGCTAAGTCGCAAGATATGGCGCATCATATATATCATCCTGCACAAGTACCTAGGTACTTAACGGCTAGAGGGTCTAGACCCTCCGAGACTTATATGAGGCGAATGACCTACTCATTCGGGATGCTATGTACTGGGCGGTCAAAATACGAGTGATCAACATAAGAAGGCCGGAAGAACCTGGATACCCATGACACAAAACCGCCAAAAGTGGACCGATTTAGAAGAGAGCTACACTCAGCATTGGGTGGCTAAACCTTGAAGAAGAAGAAGAGCAGTCTTCAAACGGAGCATTTAAAAATTCTTTATAATAATTTAAAGGTATAACGCTTTGGGTATAAAAACCTTTCCTACAATTCCATAGTAAAGTGCAGCTAAATACCCTATTGAATGTCATCTTCCATTCTCGATGGGTCACTTCGCACGTTTAAGAGCGCAGCATTCGACGCTGAATGTTAAGATGCTGACCGTGTGTGTAATTCCGCTGAACGTATAACATAGTGACGAGCGCACCGCCCGGGATAGTGGTCATCTCAAATTGTGAGAACTACTACGATATTACGATCAGAAGTGATTCGGTTTCGAGTTGCACATTTTGTTATTATACTGTGACACTTGAACTTATTCCTGTTCATACAACAATCTACATAGATTTTCATTTATTAAATTACATTATCCTCCTGAAAGTAATTCAAATTTTATTAAAAAGTTGAAATAGATGTATTCTTACTTATCGAGAGATTTATGTATTTCTGCCTTAAAATTTAGGTCCTCTTATAATAACTGGCAGAACATCATTTCCATTGATGATAAATCAATTAACTTAGATTGTTGTGTGAACATGCTGAACAATAGTGCACACTGACCTCTCCCATGTTGCATCACAACAATAGGACCTCCATCATTCGTATCCAGCCTACTCAGGTAATTTTTATATGCTGAATGTGGGTCAAAGTATTTCACCAATACCAAACCTAGTTAATTTGTCGATTCCATCGCCGATTAATACAGTTTTCGTAGTACCACGAGTCAAACGATTTCTTCTCAACTCGTTGAATCAAACGTAAAATTTTACAATCTACGCTCCGATTAGTTCGCTGACCGCTTTATGAGGTCCACTTCCATTTATATTTTTCTTTCTGCTAGAGTATTACTATTTAAATGAGCGAAGTTTCCAATAAAAATGATAATTAAGACAGTTGGAACACTTTAGTAAACACTGTTCCACTTTGGGTCTTGCAATGTGTAATTGCAAGTGTAATTTTAGCGAAGTAACCGTAGCATAAGTAACGTTTTCAGGATTGAGTCAGTGAATTTCTTTTTATACAGGGTGTAAGCGGGCCCTTCACAAAGCCGTCAGCCCAGCATTCTGTACATCAAACTAAGTAACCCTACACAAAAATTATTGCTGGGAAACGACTTTTTTTAGGGTGAAAAATCACGTTACGTTTACTGTAAAACTCAATGTACGGCACTTAAACATTGTGCTGGTGGATGTATTGTATGGTGATGTATTGAATAGTACGGGGGTCGTATTAAGTACTTAAAGTAAAGTTACAACATTAAAATCTAGCATTTAAAAAAACAATTATGAAAAATTTTGAACTTTGACCCCCAATATCTCCGTAACCAGAAGGTTCCCAGTATGGTCGAGAAGAAAAAAATTATCGCAATGGCGGAGAAAACAAGTGCCTTGCAGCTTCGATAAGGGTCTAGTTACACCCATCATATTGTGAGCGCTGAAATAAAAATCCAAGGAGTAAGAAACTCGTTGGATATTTTGATGCCGTCCCGCTCCATAGAGTTCTAGCCTGAAAAATGTATATAGGCAACTAGCTCCAACTTACTGAATAACTGACCAACTCCTCGACAGAACTAAATTGCATGTAAATGGTATAATTGAAATAAGTGTTTTGAGTTTGAGTTTATCTTTGAAGTAAAATGCGAAATCCGTAACTAACTTTAAAAGAGGTGGGCCTGTTTTATAGGTTTGCATTATTTTAACAATATAGTATTGTTAACACTTCCCCTACTGCGTGCCTTACTAGAAGCCGCAAAACTATAAAACAGGCGTACAACCGATGGACGCCCCTTTTTCCTCGCCAGCCTTCGTGGAGTCAAGACCTGGTAATAGTGTACATTTCGTTTGTTTGTGAACACGTGAGCCGTTTCTGTTTTATTGTTAATTTTAAATTATTGAGATTGTCATAAGTTTGGTTCGTTAATTAGTTTTGATTTAATTATTTTGTAAAAAGTAATAATAAAGGTTAGGTTCGAACATTGTCTTTTTTTTAATTCTAATTTAGTTTTAATGCTAAAAGTATTTTACCTAAAATAATATTTGGTATAGTTAAATTACATAAAAACTTTATTGACTAATTTTCTCGTGAACTGCGTAGCGGCAAGCATCTGAACTTGCAATGTATGTCATATACAGCGTTTCTATCGTTAACCGCGCTTTAAGTTTGTCGCTGTGCGAGCACTCATTTTAATTCTCTATACGCCACCAACGTCAAGAAGTGTCCTTTACCTTACTCAAGTCCAAACTTCAAAAACCCGCCATGTTTACTACCAACTTACTACATTATCCCGCTCAAAGTCAGCCATACCCTTTATCGCTTACATCGTAAAGCCCATATTCAAATAATATTCAACATTTCAGCTGCATTGATGAATGGTTTTCGGACGCATGCGCGCTTTCCACGGCGGCCATTTTCAGGGAAACCAACACAGTGCAACGTCCTATATATACACGGACACTTGTTACTCACACATACACAGATGTATCAAATTTTGCGAAGGATGCGGGCGTTGTGTGCGTACTGATTGGTGCGCGTGTGTGCGCGGGATGCTGGCTAAAGCTGCATCCACACGGACGGCTGATTGAGTTTCGTACGATTGTTTGCTTGAGTCCCTTTTGCGGATTATGTGGAGTTTACAAACGCCGAGTGCTTATACCAAGATTCGGAATACTTTCGATTATTTGTGACACGTCGCTCAGTGTTTCTCTGGCGTATAAATATAGTAGTTGTTCTAAATCGGTTGATGGGTGTGTGCTTAGTTATTGAAGTACATGTTTGAATGTAATTTTGTAAAAAAAAATAACTTTTTATGTTTGGATAATTACAAATTCTATTTGGTTATCTAACCATTACAAAGTTAATGCTTAACATGACAAACCAATAATTACAAATTATATTTGGTTATTACAAATTATATATATGTAATATAGATAATTACAATGTATGTAATATAGATAATTACAAATTCTATTTGGTTATCTAACCATTACAAAGTTAATGCTTAACATGACAAACCAATTAAAATGTTTTAAACATCTTTGAACACAGGTACTCGTACATTAATTCATTGTAAGTAAACCATCTATACGATAAACTACATTATTATAAAGAGGTACAGTTTGTGAGTTTAATCTCTGGATCTACTGAACCGATTTTGATTTTTTTTTTACTAATAAGAAGCTACATTAACCCCAAGTGCCATAGGCTACATTTCCAGCGTGCCCATGGGATAATTTCCGACCAAACCCCAAGCAAAACGCGGGCCACAACATTTACCATAAAATCATTTGATGATCCTGCGACCGCTATTTACTTTTTAATCCCAAATCTTTTACAAATGTAACCGAAACGGCTAATCCTCTAAATTGAAACATCAAACGAAATTAGTCGAACGCGTTTGATCCCTACGTGTTTACACATGCGGCCAAATAAATCGGACACAATAAAATTCGTACCGACGGCTACAAATTTGTTAGACCGAACCGCGTCCCGTCAAATTGCCGCTGAAAACACCGGGCCCATGTTAAAATATTTACACAATTTATTCAGGAAATGTTCGCCCTCTGGACGCGGCTCTACGTCTGACCTGACCTGGCTTGAGAGGGACACAGATTTAGTCAGCCTCGCGCCGCCACCGCCGGCGGGTGTTCGGCAAACGCGCTCTGTTACCATCCACTGTGTCCATCCCTCTCCTGCAAACCGATACCACCGTTTGTGCGAAAGAAAGGCACGAAAAAACGCGTTAAAATAGGTACGTAGTAATTAAGTGTGACCGGCGAAATGCAGGGTTAAAGTCTTCATGAGTGCACCCGTAATTAAATTTTGATATTGAGTTTATGTACTAGGAAATGTATTCGGGCGTCGAATGTACGGGGAAATGTGAGGTTACTTTTAATGTTTTGTACATTTTGTCAGCTGACATTAATTGTTTTCGATTGGGTCCCAAAAGTAGGCCATTATTTTGGCATAATTAGTATGATTGTTAAAAGTATAGACTCAAATATTTTACATTTTCATTACTTATTATACTCTTAAACAAGGTAATCGCTAATTTTCATCTTAAGGCCCTGTATCCCAGGTGTGGGTAGTGGGGAACTGTGTCAAACGCACAGCATCACATCTAGAGCTGTATGTGCGTCATTAATGACTAGGAACGGCGACCTGCTGGCTAATGGTATGTAATTTGTAACCCCTATTTATACGGAGCACAGGGTTTGACTAACTTTCTAAACATTGCACGTCCCCGACAAACATTGTTGAAATACGAGATGTGTTTGGCTATATTGTGTCAAAATTAGACGAATAGTTTCCAAATAATAGTTAAAATCAGCATGCATTAATCGCCTTTACATATCAAAGTAAAGACTTTTTAAAATAAGAAGTGAATTCTACGCTAACATATTTAGCTATTTTTAATGCAAATGTTAATATTATGTGGATAATTTGCACATTTGCTTTCTTAGCTCCTCATGTTAATGCAGCACTAACGTGGGTTTAAGTTATGCTTTGACGCTAATTACTACACCACTTTACTCATTAGGAATCGCTAGTACAATTTTATTTCTCGTAAAGACTGCAAAAGCTGACGGGGTTATTAAAAAAATGCTAAATTTATTAGTATAGCCGCAGTAGTGAAGAAAACTATAAATGCATAGCTTAATAATACATAGATACCGTGAAGATACTGTCTTTCAAATAAACTACTAATGATAATAATTTTACAACGGTCCTCAATATAAAAAACCTTTTTGTTTCTTATAACAAACCAAACCCACGCGACCCCAACCCTTGTCAATAGAATATAATGCCACACTCGTATAACTTGCACTTGCTAGTGCCATAGATTGTTATCAGGCCCGTGTGGCGAACTGGCCATGCTTTCACACCATTACGAAACATTCCTTCCGCCGGACTTTTATTATTACGGTACGATAAGTAGCTGATACGTTTCTTTTTTTTATTTGTTGGCACTGGTCGGTAAGGAAGTATTACATGCGATATTTCTATAATTATAAGTGCGTTTACTGCCTATTTTGAGACATCCAACATAAATCCTATTAAAATTATAAATGCAACAGTTTGTGAGGATTGATGTTTGTTATTCTTTGCAGCCTCCACCCGTTCGATTCCCACCTAATATTCGGCGACTGAATAAAAAACGGCTGTGTACCTTTAAAAATGTTTAATTAGGAACCAAACTGGTTAAGCTGGAGGCACACATAGATTTGTGGGTCGTGGGTTACGGACGTCTGTTGTCACTTCTGCAGGGATAGGTACTCCCCTGTAGTTGCAGGGGATTTCCCGCCGCCTGGCTGGAGATGGAAGTTGGCCGAAGTTCGTGCTGTGCTGTACGGTGACGTCGCAGGTAGATTAAATGGCACGGCCGTCCAACTGGCTCAGCACACCAGTAGCTAAGCGTCGATATGGTCCTCGGTCCGAGGGAAGCTGGACGCGAAGCTGTTGCCGTTGATAGCTTGACGTAAAAAACGTGAAACCCTAAATCGGGATTATCAAGTTAACCTGGCACTTATTAACTCGGTTGTAAATTTTGAAAAGGTATCTTAATTTAGGACATAACGATCGTGTCTGCTAGGGCGCTCGACGTGCACTCTCACATCAGCCTAGAAGCGGCTCGCGTACCGCGCCAAATGCGCGGGCGCAATAATGTTCACATCATTCGTTCTATGGCAACACTAGCCCCGCATCGCACGTCCCGGCGCGTTCCAAGTCGTATACAAATACAGAACAAAGCATTCATTAATAATTTATAGAATTGTCGTTTAGCAAACCATAAAAAATTATGATTATTCTTGTAACGTTCAGTTACATTTTTCACGCAAAAACTACTGAAAGGATTTGGGTGAAATTTTGCAACACACAAGCTAATAACCTGGATTAACTATAGGATACTTTTTATCCCGGTACTACGATCTCGTGGAACAGCACCAAGCACCACGCGGGCGAAGCCAGCTAGTTGATTACGAAAATGACACGAATAATGCATTTTCGCTTAAATTTTTATGAATGATTGCAGATTTTAAGTGAGCTCTTGGCTAAGTAATAACAGTCGCTCGGGTGGATCTTCAGGTTAAGCCGCGCTTGCCTAGGTGGGAGGAGGAGTCGTGGAGGGGTGGCCACTCATTACCTTACGAGTTTCCTCCGTGCCTCGGAACAGCACGTTAATCCGTTGTTCACTGCTGTCATTGTATATCTTTGGCAGTCGTTACAAGTAGTCAATGACCCGAAAGTCTACTACCGGTCTTACCAGCGGATATCGTATAGCCCAGCTAGGGTTGTGGAGGTCAGATAGGCAGTCGCTCCATGTAAATTACTGGTATTCAGCTGCATCCTGTTAGACTGGAAGCCGACCCAAACATAGTTTGGGAAAGGGCTACGCAGATGATAATTGTAGATTTTAAGTAATTAATCTAGTGAAATAGAATATATAATATATGAATATTTCGTTACTTCCAGCGGCCTATTGAGTGAGTTGACTTACTACAGAATGCTTTAGTCAAAGTTTTCTCTCTTCTGTTCTATGTTAAAAATGGTATATATGGAAGTCACAGTCGTTTAGCTCTCTCGGAGTTTTGAAATCTAAGTTTAAAACCACTTTCAAAAGGATTAATTACGTTATAGCATTGCTTAGCCAAATAAATGCTCGGTCTTGCTTAGTTGATTTACGACTCTCCGGAGACTGCATTATGATAGCTAGCCAGCTATTCATAGGTACGCTCTAATGGTTCACTTTATTGGCGCACTCCAGCTACTTGGGAATCTGCTCACATCTAAAACAACGATCTCTCGAGCAATCACAACATTCCTCTAGATATAAAATGTTTGTAGAAATGTAACAACAAATATTATCGTTCATATTTACAGCGGAACCCCTAACTATTGCTTCCGTTTCTATATTCCGGCTTTCATGTTTTCTTTCGCACTTAGTACGAGTTTGGAATAACTTTCGACTTTATTCTTACTTTGTTCACATAATATTTATACGAGCTAAGTGTTACATGTAATTTTACTTATACTTACGTAATTTGAATAATGTGTTAGGGTAAGAAAAACAGCAGATGTTAACCCTCCCACGCCTGCGATAGTCGCCGAACTGAAATGGATATATAATGGGTCGGCGGAGAGGCTTACGAGTAATACTCGTATCCGCTGGTATCGCTAATATCATTTGATATTACAGGGTTATCAGAATACCAAACAGTTTAATTAATAAATCAACGTTTGTTAGCGAGGCTAATGGATTGAGAATTGTTCAATGCTATATAATTGTATTTGTTCAGCTTAAAGGAGGATTCAGCGATATTTCTTAGAACAAAGGCTCCTTGAACTTTAACAAAGAGCTCACACTCTTCCCAGAAATCAATCTTAAGTGTTTTCGGGATATACCGTAATCGTGTGATCTATTTCTGGCGCCAAGTTACAACTGCCGTTCTCGGGATTTAGTTGGGATGGACTGGCAGGCACATTGGACTAGTTTTTTCGGTCTACATTGCCCATTTCTTGAACGTTGCATCTGCCAATGGTCGGAAACAATAGCTAATGTTTGGTTTGGTTTGGATTTCCTGGTCAGAAAAATAATTATTAAGTTTTCCAAAAGGAATGTCTCAGTAGCATTGTCGCGGTTCGGTTGATGGCAATAGGTTCGTCCCCTTTTATATGGAAATTAAACCGAACCGTTTGGGGATTACAACCACGATGTTACTTTAAAAAATCCTAGACATCAATAAGTTCTCCTTATCTTTCATTCTCAAGCCCGGCTTGACGTCAGTCACATTCGCCATCAGTCGGGCCGTCAACGAGCCGTAGTGAGAGAACTATCGTGAACACGTTACGTGCTGCGACTGCAAATAAGTCTCGGTAATCAGGTCCACGGACGGGCCCGACAGACAAGTGGCATGTCACGACCGACATAGGAGTTTTAAGCTTTTAGTGCTGAAAATGTAGGTCTTAATCAAGAATGGATTAAATAAACACGATTATGTAATTGCGAGACTAATTCTTGGAATTGGTTTTATGTCAACGTGCTATACATCATGATCCACTTATTGTACAAACAAATGACATCACGCCTGTTATTCTTCGTGTACCTATCAGTACACCGACTTCATTTGAAGTTTGAAGTGTATTTACGCTAAAGTATTTTCTTGTTGTTACAAATACATGTACGCACTTGTTTGTATCGGAGTTACTCAGCGAAGGTGCAGTCAAACCTGTACGGACGGATTTAGTACCGGCTGCGAACACCGGACTAATACTTACATTATCTGTCCGGTGATCAGATCCGCGACCGCGTTTGTTTCGTACCACTTTGACAGACACGTGCGTTTCGATTTAAACGAGGTTTTATTTAAGAAACTTTGAAAACCGGTTGTGATATATGATGTACTAGCTTATACCCGTGGCCTTGCCCGAGTTCGGTAATTAATTATCCCTCTGGATCGCAGATTAAAAGTATCCTATATGTTAATCCAGGTTATACAGTATCTGTTTGCCAAATTTTACCCAAATCCGTTTAACCGTGTTTGCGTGAAAGAGGACCAATCATCCACACATCGTCACGAACTTTCGCATTTATAATAGTAGCGCGAAGTAACTGAGTAAGGACAGAAAACATGACTTTGTAAAGAATGACCATTTTGTTAAACAAAGTCATGGCTTACTGGTTAGTTAGTTGACCGGTCAATTCAGAAGAGCAGCTGTACAAAAGTTCTAGTCTGGTTCATATATTCAGCTCGGACATTCAGTTACAATCACAGATCTGACAGTGTTACTGATAGACCTCATGAATCCAACGTGATGCGACTCGGAAGTGAACCGACGATATCCAGGTCAACGGACTAGTTTGTTGTTATTGGTTTCATTTTGTATTGTCTCTTTATTTTTTTAATCTTTATTTATTATAAAGAGGGTTTGATCAGACATGATCACGCCATCCTCATAGGCCTCACAAAAACTTACTTATCTACACTTAATGGATAATTTAAGTTTATAAATAAATTATGCCTCATCTGACAGAGGACGGGCCAGAATCAAATTACACATGCCCATTTCCCGCAGATCCATATCATATTCTAGCATACAGCTGACCTTCACAACCTCGCTCCGGGCACACTCGGCCAACACATGGTAAACATCCTCAACTACGTCACACTCCGCACACTTTGTTGAGTTTGATTTACCCATCAGAAACGCAAATTTGTTTAGCGGTATGTGCCCGGACCGAAGTCTTAGGGCAGTCACAACATCTGTTTTAGACAAACCAGAATCTGCGAACCACGGTGAACGCGTAAGGCTTGGTTGTATGGTCTTATACCAGATGCCTTTAGATAATGACCTCTCGTCAAAATGCTCACTCCAAATCTCTTTACACTTTTCCTTAACCAAGTATAAACAATCCGTAAATACGGGTAAGCAGTTAAATGGCATTCCATTAAAACTAGCTTCTCTGGCCAGACGATCAGCTTCTTGATTACCTGTTATGCCTACATGTGACGGTCAATCGTGCATTTTGTACATTTTAAATCTATTGATAGTGGTATAAAACATTCTGCTTAATTTGAAAAGATTTTAAAAGAAAAAGACGTAAGTTTATGCATGTTTGCTTACATAAACTTACGTCTAGTTCCCATGGGGTTAGACAGAAACTACAGTACGCCACCTGCTTCATATACTTCTTTTGCGTCGTCGACATTCAAACGTCTGGTCATACAACAAGCAGGCCGGTTACGAGTACTACGCACTTGTACACACCAAAAAGCACATTGTGCAAAATCACATAAATTCTTGTTATATTTTATATTAAGTTGCCTTTAGATTAAACATAGTTTAATCGACTAAGTATAATTGTTAATCATCATTAAGTTTAATTCTCTATTATTATAAAATTTCAACCGAGAGGCGACGACGACGCGAAGGTCTACGACACTCGTAGCACTGCTACGCCGTAGCGCGTCTACGAGTTCAAATGAGTAATTAGGGAATTCGTCATGAGCGGAGCGTAGATTTTGGTAACTTTGTAATAAAATATGTATTTTGTTTGAAAATACTTTCCTAGTGTTCGCTTTAAAGCCCTTTAGAGACTCAAGAGAATGGAAAGAATGTTCATATTTTATTTGTTGTTGAATGAAGGTCATTTAAAGAGATGAAGATTAGGCTCGTGTAAACATATTTCAAAAATATTTTAACATGCTTGAAAGTTGCTCTCGTAGTTTATTAAATACTCTCAAAGAACATACATAAAATATTTACGAGTATATTACTCCTTATTATCCGGAGTGATGCTAATACGATTTACATTAAAGTATTGAAGTTAAAAGAAATTGATCGTATCGGAATTGATTGAAGTCACTGGACAAAATTGAGGTTGTGATCATATTAGTGATTTCGAAAAAAAAAACAGTATTGTGATGATACGGGTGGCGCTACAAACCATGTAGTTATTCGTTTAGAACCCCAAGTAATATTTTTCTACCAACTATGCAAGAAAATGTGACATGAAAGACAAACAAGCCTGATTACAGCATGTTTCCTAAGATGAGATCAATATCTTTAACGCACGTAATACCTTTTTGTCAAGGGACATGACATATTAATAATTTTGCGGCGACGTCTAGGCATATGCGACCTTGCCGAATAATATCTAATACAACTTCGTGTTTATGTATAGGGGCGTATTACTTGGTCGGCTATGTGTATGCGTACACCTAGCTGTGTTAGTACTATGTAATGGTAAATGTTATAGGCAACATTGTGTTTGTACCTACTACGTAAAATGTTTTAGATTAGAAAACTATCCACACAGCGACCCGCCCCGGCTTCGGCATGGGTGCAATGTTATAATATAATGTCTATCTGTTCATACACGAAATCTCTTAAGAGGTCATTGTAAGCATCATTATGAACAACTTTCACTATGGGACCAAACCCGAAATCCCGAAAAAAAATCTGCTGTTGCATTTTGTCGAGTTATGCGCAGAGAAATGTATGGGGCAGTCGATTTTTTTTTGCGATTTCAGTGTTATGTTGTTGTATGAATAGATAGACCTTATAATATATAAACCTTCCTCTAGAATCACTCTATCTATTTAAAAAAAACCGCATCAAAATCCGTTGCGTAGTTTTAAAGATATAAGAATACATAGGGACAGACGCGGGAAGCGACTTTGTTTTATACTATGTACTGATGCAGCTGTATTTTGGGATAGCACATGACTATTGCACTTATTTCGGCCAAATTATCCTGAAACTATGCTACTATAAAGTATTTTCAGACAAACGGATATATTATGTTAATGCGAAACTTTGAAAATTAAATACTCCAACAGTTTCTTTAACTCAAAACATGCCAATGTTTACCTTTTCAAATTCTAAGCGGTCGGTTACGAAAACTTTCACCATCCCAAACCTGACAGTTTAATAATATATCGGAGGGTCAAACGCCGACAAACAAAATTAAAGTTTGCGATTCCATCCACAAGTACAATGGGCAACTTGAGCCATGACTCTTGCCATGAATGTAAGCCGGCCAGTCCGTTTCCATTCAGTCACGAGGCAGTACAAGGGAAGTTTTCCACAGTATAAACGCGTTGGAAAAGGGAAAAATGCGCCACTTTTTACCCCATTGAATGGATAGTCCCCATGGGATAGTCGAAGCAATTTCCCTTGCTTCGCTGTCGCGTCTTAACAAGTTATTTTAATGATAGTGTAGCTATCGGCCTTCTTGATTTTGATGCTTTTGTTGTGAAATAAATAGAATTTCTTACCCAATGTATAATTACACTGGAGTTATTAGAATAATGAATAATGGAGTGGTATAGTGGTCAAAGCTTTTAATATTCATAGAGTTTGCATCGAACAAGTAAAACATAGTCAGATTATAACATGAAAATTTAAACACTATCGTAATTCAGCTTATCACAATATCACCTGTTTCTTAGACCGACATAAGGCTGGGTGTTGGTCTCAAAATTATTGGTTTACAGTAGGTACTAAAACCGATCCCGAATCCCTGACTTAAATAATTAGTCGCATCAAATCTGCCGTCACTTTGAATAGATCCCCTTTATTATTTAAACCCCCATCTCTTGTCATGGCATGCATAATTGATCCCTCAGGCTCACGAGTGGCTTGGATATCTATAGCCTTCCATCTGCTACCAGATCAAGGTAATTTGACCTTTATTAGGACGTGTTAAGATTGTGGTGGGGTTACAGTGATACGTTTGTTTTTAGAAACTAGACAAATAGGAGACATTGCAAAAGCAGGTTGGAGTGGAAAAGGAAAAAAGTCTTTCAGACTGTCTGCGGCGGTTTGTGTGCGTTTGTTCTGTGTGTATGTATGTGTGTGTGTGTGTGTGTTTGTGTGAAGCGACCATTGAAGTTTGAATTCACACTTCACGTGAGGGTGCATTAGAGTGAGCCAATTGGTGTGTTTGCGGATGACAGAGTTTCTTGTTACGAATGTATGTTACTTTCCCTTTGTTTATATATTTTTTATTTCTACTTTGGATTTTCTTCAAAACAATTTCCAAACTCCTTGGGGTCAGCATACTCGTAGTACTCGCACTTATTTACAATAACTTCTCTCCGTTCTATAAAAGTGCTGGTTAACGTCGGGATAGAATATAATGTTATCCAAGAAGTGGGAAAATTGCGTTTTATACAATTCTGTTGGTTTAACAAAACATTGCAAATAATACAAAAAAAAACTCGTAAGAGAAAAACCTTGCCTATTTTTATTTCAACTAAGTGGGAATGACTTTTCGAGAGAGGAAATAGCGGCTTGTACCTTGATGTTACATGAATGACATATATAAAACAAGTTCACATAAACTGTCACTTACGGGATATCTTCCGTGATTGTCTGTAATTTTGAGCTCCCGATATTTTGACGCTGTTGCAAGCGCCATGATCGCGGGTTGACTGGAGAATGCAGGTAGATGGAAAATAAACCAAACCAGTTGTAAACCGTGAAAGTTTAAAACAGTGTTTAAAAAACAAGTTGTCGCTGTTTGTGAAGAATATTTTTGGAAGTAATAGTCGATAGAAGGTCGTCAACGCGACGTCAGATAGACAGACGCTCAATGTGACATTCTGGTATTGAGGTGGTTAGAGTGGAGGCTGAAATAAATAGATATAAAAATAAATAGCGAGAAATAGAAATCCAAATGAGATGCAGCTGCCGATGTTACCTTGTCAGCAGCCGAACCGATCATATTATCTTCATTTGACTAATTTAATTATTGATAAATCTACCAATAGATCGATCATTAATGAAATTAGTCAACGGGTCAAACTGTGTTTAACTCGAGTCATGCCACACTCACTATAAATTGATTACTGAGGAGTTGTGGTGACTAACTTGGATTGTGGTCTTTCTTGTTGGATTTATCTCATCAGTTTATCAGTTCTAGTTGATTGGTAATCTCATTTCCTATTTGACAACTTTTAATACTATTTGGTTAGAAGTTTAAGATAATTTAAGACGTATATTTTGTAAATGTTTTGCATAATGATTCATTAAAATAAAGAATAGCTTGTTTCTCAGATTATGTTTTTAGCAGCATGTTTCAACAATTGAGATTGATACTCTTAAAATTATGTTGGATGTTGATTTCGGTATACGAAAGTATCCAGAAATAAACATTTACGCACATTAGTAAGCCGCCTCAAAAAGAAAAATCTGTCTCGAAAAAAGAAGTTACCGCTGACAAAAACTATAATAATCCAATTTCCTCTAGTCCCAAATTGACTTCGTTCGTACTTCCAAGAGCGCTGTCATAAAAACAAAAAGCTATGATAAGACGCCCTTCTCCCTAAGTTCATCAAAGGGATCTTATCAACGATTTATAGGTTTAACCTTCGTCCAGTCATTTCATCTAAGTACTGATATTAAACCATCATCTTTGGAATATTCTGGAACTTTCAAACGGCGTCGAAGCGGTGACGTAATCAAGAGTAGAGAGCCTGCTTTAAAATGTTATCTGCATTTGGAAAAGTTTTAAAATCTTCACTGATATCGTAGTTATTTCATAAAAGGGGGTATCCGTTTGTTTATTGGAAAGTAGTTTAGTTTAGAGTGCTTCCAGTGCATCAGAGGTTTTTTCGCAAAGTTCAAAGAAGTTTCGTGTTCGTGTCTATTTTAAAACTCTAAAATGGCCGTACTTTGTTCTGTGTGTTAGGGCTAAGGAAAAGTAACGTTCCAATTTTCATGGCGTAGTCTTGATGTCAACCTATGATTCTAACCTCAATAATTTTTAAAACATTCTAAGATTTATGAATTCAGAGTTAACTTTTCATGTAAGCCTCGACGTTTACTGGCTGACAAGAATCTTGGAACAACAAATAAGTTGAAGCTAAGTTTTGTACTTCGTCATACTAAACTAAGTTATCCTATTTCAGTGAAAGTTTCATCATAACATCTAAGGTTTCTATGAAATAACTCGGATGGACGTAGAAAAAGTTTATTTTACTTATTTTCTTTCGTCCATCAGATATAAAAGTACATTTTCCCTGTTTAAGTGAATTGATTATTTCCTTAGAACGTACACAACTTGATAAAATTAATGAGTTAAAAAATTACACCTGCTGGTAAAGTCATAAATACAAGTTGCAGGTTTCATCAAAATCAAATCATTTATTTATTTGCAAACATGGGTAATAGGTACATAGATGTTCTTTTATAATAACGTTCTTCAAATTTTGCCGCCACCTGGACATGCAAATAGTTGGTTTTAATAGGTGGTCATATCATAACTGCGAACTAACATATTTTTATGTTTAAATTTTTGAAAACGTAACAAGTGTGTTGAAAAACAAATATTAAGTACACATACGAATGTTCTAGAATTAAGCTTTCAAAGACATGTCCGTACTTGGCGAGTTTGCAGAGGACAGTCCACTCCCTCTCTTAGAAAGGAGGCCTGTGGCCTGCTGGGAAGCAGTGGAACATTAGCTGACTAGGCTTGGAATAGTCTTACTATTTCATTGATATCATGCGACCATTGGCAAAGTTACATCGTGTTTGCGCTACCCACGTGAATATTTTTACCAAAAATGTTCATCTACTGAGATTTATGATGTCTAAAGACTTGAAGAAACTTAAATGGAACCTATTTAGCAATGCATTGTGAGCTAGTTTATAAATTATTTTATTTAATTTCGCCGCTCTCTGCAGGGTCAACGTCTTCGCTTGTGGTTACTTAAAACTTGGCGCGAACATTTACAACAACACTGTAAATTAATAATTTTACTTTAAATTATATTTTCTCATAATATATACTTGTTTATGTGAAGTTTTTGCGGCTCATGGTAATCATCGGTAGGTTATAGCCGATCAATACCACGGTATATTAGGGCCGAATTGTGCCTCTTTACTTTGAAGACGTTATAAGTTCTTGAATGGTTTTATTACAGTATTAAGCAAACGTTTTACTTTACGCTTCTTCAGCGAATGAAACAAAAAATTAAATTAATATAAAAAAAACATTTTTCTAGTTAGCCTAAGAATATGTTCTGTGTTAGAGTTTAGAAAATAAAACCTAGTTACACCGAGCGATGCCAATGGTACCAGATAAATAATAATACCTATCACCAACAACTCCCAATGCACTCCAACCGCCTAATCAGCAACTCGTATAATAGCGAGAAGTAGAATTAAGCACAGCCCCCAGACGAGCGGGGCAAGCGCGGGGCGGGGCGCGGGGCGCGGGGCGGTTGGCGTGCACTCATTTATCACCGCCACACTTCACTTTACCAACTTGTCTACCAGATTTATGACCCACCACGTAAAAATGTCTTATGACTTGTAATTATAAGCTTCGCAGTTGAGAAAGTAAAGAGCACTACCTAACTAGTAGTACTTGGAGTTGAGAGAAAACTTGTTGAGAAGTATAGCGGTCATCATGAGGTCAATGTCCAGAATCAACTTATCAGCAGTAGACGTATATTAATTATGGCGATGGAGTTAAAGAAGTACTCTTAGTTAGGAGACCGTTCGTTTTGATTGAAATGACAAAAACTAAAACTTTGTTAGGTGCAGGTGGTGCTGCTACCGTTTGAAGAAGAGTTTTAAAACGAAGAAGAATTATCTAGATTAGATTGTTTAATGCTATTCGACTTGAATAGAATCTTTGTGAATCAATGAAACAGGAATATTTTACATTAAAGCAGAATTCCGGAATGTTTTGTACAGCCAGCCTCATTACTCTGTCAGAGTGAACAGTCTTGTCGTGTCAAGAAACGGAAGTGACACCAAATGTTACTGCGTCCTACAATGTGAAGCAACACATGGGAATCAAAAACCTCGTTACAGAACTTAATGGATATTCCCCCAATTTCACTTCCCCTAATGCCCCTAATGAGCATGGGGACTTAATCCCCATAAGCTGATGTAAATCTGTTTCACGCACGCGAAGTCGCGGCCGAAAGTAAGCTCATTTTATACAATTTGTAAAACATCACAAATATTGCTTTGACATGATTACAAGGGGTTTAATCAATTTATTATAAACAGGGATTACAGTATTTTAATTAATTGTGTATTATTAAGCTTTCCGTATTCAATTAATCTTTTTGTTCAGTAATTAACACCTAGGTTTGTTGTTTTGTTCAATTATTATGTTAAGAGTAATTGACAGCACGGTTGACCACAGTTGACCGCAGTGACTGAGCGGTCGGCTGCAGAACTGCGTGTCGCGGGTCCGATCCCCGCACGGAAGAAATATTTGTATGTCCTACAGGTAATTGTTCCGAGTCTGGCTCTTTTTGTATGTGTGAGTTTAAATGTTTGTTAACGCACCCGCGATACAGGAGAAATAATAGTTTGAGGCAGTTTATAAAAATAAAATGCGTATTTAAATAATATCTTTCCAGTACAAGAAATACTGGCACTACCGAAAATTCAACTGTGGCATGCTCATGCACATAGTCAACACAAATACTGCGATACTGCTTTACAATCGAATAAAAACATGAATATAATTATAATTCTATTACGTTATCTATAGAATTCTTGTTTCACAAGAACTTAACAAGTGCCAACGGAACAGAAAAAGTGTTTGCTAAAGTTGTGAAGTTTTCTTATGACTTGGAGTTAGTTTTTTGTTAAATCCGCTCAGTTTGTCTTTGTGGATGTTTCACTCTTTTGAGATGAATGTTTACAGGTGATATAGTTACTGTGTTTATATTCATCATCGTCCAAATAGAGGAATTTTAGAACAAAACAGTTAGGATGACTACCTTTTATAACTTTAAAGCTTTGTTTCACTACTCCACAAAAATGGTGAAGTTTTGGGTCTCTTTTAAGTACTGTCGTGCCAGCCAGCAACACGAAATCAGACTACTCCACGGAAACCTTACATTCCATGGCATTCTTCTGGCGTGTCTCGTGTGTGACTAAAACTACAATGTGCTCCTCGATTTGTTCTACTGCGCAGTGCGTGAATGATGATGCCAAAAATTGTATACAAATCTAAGCCAAGTAGACGCCTAAGGCGGCCTAAGAGCCCCAAGACCAGGGAGAAAGGAGGGAGGGTTAGAGAGGCCTAAGGGGGTAAGGTAAGAAAATACCCATGCAATTAACAACATAGTAAAAGAGCTGTGGAAACTATTTAGTGTACATCCTGTGTGTATCTGTACCTGAAGGTTCTAACACAATGTTCCTACTAAAATATATATTTTCAAGCTCGACAGTAATCTCAGAGTAAGCTCGGTGATGGTTTTATCTTTTTCCTTTAAACCTTCTATTTCAGGTAAGTGATGATAACGCTGATCTGTTTGTTCCAGAACTCCTCCTCCCAATGTGAAGCAATCGGCCTAGTTGACAATGTAACCAGAGCCGGTAGTGACGTCACGATGTGCTCCTGGGTCGTGTCAGCCCTCATCATCCTGTTTGCCATGGGTAAGTTGGACTTTATTGAAACTTTTTCTGTAATTCTGAGTAAAATGGCTAATGCGCCGTTGTTGAAGTCCGCAGATAAACTATCTGTGGGTCCGAAAAATCTATTTAGGTCCGTCATCCACGACTCTACTAAAAAGCTACGTTTATGAAACCCAAATCGAGTCATTGACGATATGGGTTTCTTTTGGGTAGCCAAAATGACGTACGACGATGAGTACTGGTATTTCAGTGGCAGTCCGTACACCACGTAACTTACGCGTGTACTGTTACTAAAACATTAATAGCTATTAATATATTACTATCTAAACTGTTAATAATGGTACCTAACTATAATAATAGTTTGTGATGGGTTGCGTCTTGTACGGCCTTACTATCCGGAAACGCTGTGTACGATTAACAATTTTAGAAAATAGGTGTTTTTTTTTTATTTATGCTGCCGATACTGCTTGGGCTTACCATTGCTGCCAAGCCAAGCCTTTTCATTAGATATTCCTAGACGTGAAATTACTTAAGAAATGTAATTTACTAATATAAGGATTAGGATCAAAAAGGCCTTTCTGTAATCTGGGACATTTTAGATTTTTTTTTAATAAAATCACATAATCTTTTGGGACTAAGTCTAAGTGAGACCTCAACAATTTTATATACCTGTTTGTACAAACACTAAGCGGCACGTAAATGAATGCCAGGATTATGTTATGATTTCACCTTCCAGCACCGCGTACAGTGTTCAGGTGCCGCACACCTATCCGCCTCGTACGTACCGTGCGCGCCGAGTCGCATCCATGTGTTGCACTCAGCGCACGCGCCTTTCGTGCCGAATTTGATGACGCCATCCGTGCGCACCGTTGTTATATAACTTACCCGGCATTTAACTGAAATGCGGGTCGTTCGGCGCAGATAGGTGCCCGACGTTGCATATTATATCATATAACGATTTTTAAAATACGATGACTGCGGCGATAAAATCCAATTTGTGTTTTTTTGTTAAAACATTCCTTTAGCAGCTTTGTGTTATTGAAAGCAGGCATTAAACACAAGTAGATACAGAGCAGATAACACTGGCAGTTCCTTAACGCGAGTTAGATGTGCTGATCGCGATCAATTGGTTAAATTCACCTTTACTGTAATGACGTTGTGTATTGTTGTGTTGCTTTTGGGACCAAGTTTCAGTGAGATTGATTAATAAACAAGCTCACGTTACTCAATGACACCACTTAGACGGATTTGTGGCTTCCCCGCGTACTGTCGCTCGGCTTAATGTGCTCATTAATTTCAATCAGCCAGATTATCGGTATCAAAGCTATTCTGATTCGTGAACAATTGAATCGATACGAGTAAGTTATGTGCGAATACAGGTTTGATAGGGTCTCTAGTATACTGGGTGCTGAAAGAGGGGTTAAGTTGAAACTAAGTTAAAAGAGCTTTGGCTCATTATCTAGAGTCAATGTAGGAAGGCAACTGTATAGACCGCTGATTGCTATCAGGTGTAACTTGTGGAACCCTAAGATTATTTCTATTTATGAGTATATATTTACTGCCTTAAGTATCTAATAAGCGGCTTATTCTATTTCATTTATGCTAGCTAAACAGTCATGTTATAACATGAACCTTTATGCAGAAACCCACACCCACCTCATATTTGATGATATCGAATCTATCAACGGCACTTATTAAACAATGACCTTAGAAAGCTTCATTTTGAAAGTATCCACGGATAACGCTAACATTGTAGGTTGTTCTTATTATAAAGAGTGACCTTTCATATAATATTATTGTTGCACACTTTAAAAGATGCTGCAAAATCATAGCATAGCTTAGAAGTATGTTAAACTTTCCCCTCGCTTCTGGAAAATCGATTTAATGGCTTAATCGAGAAGTTCACAGGATACAGGATTAACGTGAGCTAAGTTTTTGTTCAGTTCATAACTTACCGCGTCTTCGGGTAAGTCTTACCTCCGACTTAGTTTAAAGTTCATCATGTTGCATGATAACACATACATACGTATCTTTAAGATCTAAACTTTTAGGAGGTAAGTAGTGTCTCTAGTGTTAGGATTATTTTTTATTTAATTAATTTACGAAAGGTGCCATTCAATTCACTCTCGCTTATTCTTTACGGTGGACTAATCGATCATTCGCATTGCCAAAAAACGCCAAAATCTGTAGAAAACTGGTCACGTTAAATAAAATGAGGATTGCTTACGCCTAATGATATTGTAGAAATGATTCCACAAGAACGCCCGGGAGGGAGGGAGGGAGGGAGGGATTATAAAACATTTTCGGGTGACCTTATCGACCTTACCTTACCTTATCCTAGCATCAGAGATTAATATCCCTTTACTTTGGGCCGACTTCCCGTTCTACATTCAAAGGGAAATCGTTCCCAAAATGGAGATCTTTCACCTCGGCCATCCGCCGTGGAAAACAAAGAGTCCCCTAGACAAAGATCCAACGAAAAGCCGACCCAACTCCCATTCAATTTGCCACGTGACATTTCACTTGAACTTATCTCAGTCATAGTGGACACTAGCCAGATAAAAACAGTAGTTCTGAATCATAGAAACGATGGAACAAGCTTACCTTTAGAATATGGTCAGTAAAAACAAAACACAAGTTCCACGCTTCAATTCGATTTCATTGACGTTTTTTGTGCGTGACCATGACATTTAAATTATTAACCTTCTGCAGAAATTTTGTTATGCCACAGCGTTCTTTTATCTTCCCTACGCCTTTGTCTCCAAAAACAGTTAAAGCAAAAAATGTATTATCATTTTTAAGACATTTTTGCAATTATGGTTCCGTTTTCCTTTTTGGCTGAGGTATAAAGCAGCTCGATGGTCCCCGAGGGTGCTGTAGCTACTAATGGATTATGGGAATGCTGGTTTCTTTTCAACGAAGCAATATCTTTCACCTTTGATCTAATGACATTATCATGACGTTTGTTCAGACTCTGGAACTCTTACGAGAATAGAAACATGGTATCTGTCTCACTACTTCATTAGCTGGGGTTTTAATTTATTAGGTCATTGTTGATGTAATAAAATAGAGAACCTTGTTCTTCACTTAATGCAGTTTGCATGCCTTAATGTACAGCGTTTCCCTGTAAAATATCGTCTAGTAGTTCAAATATGTAGACAAAAACGAGCTGAGCTCAAATTTACTTACTTTTGCAAGCCATCCAACCAAAGCAGTATTTCTGTCTCAACTGATAAGTAAGTATCTTAGCAAGTGGTTCATCATTGCATACACAAGTCAAACCAACATACCGGTTAGTACATACATCAAAAATATGTAATCTTTAATTAAATCTTGTATGAACTCTGAACACCCGTCGGTCACGGATTTAAACAAATCCAATGTTTTATTAAGCAAATCCTCTTTGCCGCTTAAAATGTGTACACGGAAATGTATACGTATACTCCGTGTATATGCTAGCGCCCGTAGGGATGTCCTAATAATCTTTTGAACAAAATTGTTCATTTAGGAAGTTAAATTTTGTGTCTCCGTACAGAGTTCCGGTTTTATTTAGATTGGTAACAAGTTTTCAAGTGGCTAATAAACTATATAAAATCGATCAAATCTTTCTTCATAGTGGCCGCAGACTACACACGTCGTCGGTCTGATGTTCGTTTTGTGCTTTACGCTTCTATACGTGCATCAAACCTGACGTCCTCAATAACCTCCACAGCATTAAAGCACTTTAGCTTAAAAATCCCTCTGCGCTACAAAAAAGTCCCTCCTATATCGTGAAGCAATTGAAATAGGGCAACCCTACGCTCGGGGACTCATCAGCCAGCGAGTCCAATTTACATGTTAATTGACGTACGTCCGATGAAAAATCACGATATACGACGCCCTTTGTGCGTACGGTGGTGGGCAGGATAGATGGGTTACCTTTGAAGAGGTCGTGTTGAGGGCTTTGGTTTTTGGTGGGTGTTACATTATGAGGATTCATTGTTTAATTTCATAATAGTTCTTTCAGGATTCCGTACTCATGGGGTAAAAACGGAACCCTATTAAGTACTAAGATTCCACCGTCTGTCTGTTTTGTTTTTAGATAATGGTACGGAACCCTTCGTGCGCGAGTCCTGACTAGCACTGGCCGGTTTTTTTAATACTCCAGCATTAAGCAAGCAATGTTTAAAAATCGGACTAAAGTTAGAATCGAATATCATCGGACAATTAGTTAGCGATATGTTGGTAATACTAAAACTCACGCCAATCTCCCATGGTGGTAGACAGACACTACAAAACCTGTTTTGGAAACATTTTATTGAAATTAATTCACCATTTATCATTCATGAATTATCGTGCTACCCTGCCGATTGGAAAAGATAATAATATTAGATCAGAAAATGGAAACATTCAGGGACCATTTTCTTTCGTTACATAATTTTACTACCTGCAAATATTTTATTTTATTTCACATTCACTAGACTTGATCAGCGGAATGAAACTTAATTAAAGTACCCGTATTTTACGAGTGACAATAAAACAGTGAGTATAATATAAAATAATAAGTTAACCCTTTTGTAATACACGATAACGGGACGACAAAGCGATGGCAGATAAAATGAAAGCATTATATTTTATGCATTGTAATACTTCACAGTTTATAGAATAACCTAATTTAAGTTTCGTGAAAACCTTTTAACTGGGGTGTCCCAAATTGAATGATTTTATTTGCACGTTAAACCGGTAGTCCTAGGTAAAATACTGGTATTCAGCTGCATCCCATTAGACAAGAAAATACTTCATCAAATGTCATGCTTTAGTAATTCTAGTGTAGTGTTGTGGCCCGAATAAATATATCGATAGCGCCTGAAAAACTAATTGATCGCGTTCAGTTCTCATCCTTAGCTTTAAATGAGACTTTTTTTTATAAAAAAAAACTGAATTACTGTTAGCTATCGTCGGATATTAATTTAGGGAGCCATATATCAGTATATATCCCTTCGTTTGTTGACTTGTAAGGCACAGTTCTATATTACTGTTATTGTTTTCATGGGACGGCAATAATGCTGAGAAGGCAATCGTTTTTAGTAATGCTTTATTGGTTTTTTGCCGAAGGAAATATTTACGTCAGTTCTAATTAAAATAAAATGATAGTTAATAATAAATTATGTGTATGGGAACAGGTTTGGCTCTATTTTATCGGACTCACATATAACTGGAGAAATATGTATTATACATTAATTGATCACTTTGTTTGTTAGCATGAGGTCTTGGCTTCGGTTCCTCGGCCGGGCAAAATGTTATTGGGTTTGTCATTAGGAATGTTGCAATCCGAAGTCGGGATTTATGTCCACCTGGTGGCAATAAGATCACCCCCTTTTACATGGGATTTGTCCAAATGTAGTAAAGATACACCAGTGTCTTACCCTTCGAGGAAACAGATGATGTTATACATTTATTTGCCTAACCGTACGGGGTATGAAGGCATCATGTTAGGTTACTAGGTATATTAATGTGTAAAACACAATAGTGTGGGTATAAAACTTCAATAATAGCAAGAGAACGAGTTCTGGCGTAAAGTTCAGTACTTCTAAATCGTTAACAGGTAGAAGCTGAACTATTAACAATACACTAACGAGGCAATGAAATAACTTTGCTATTTCAATAATAAACACAAACATGAACACGGAGCGTTTCATAGCCATTCTGCGTTCTCAATAGTTGCCTTAACAGCGTACCTACAACGTTATTAAAGTAGTAAACATTCTCACACATTGGTAACTATACCTACCACCTTACCTAGCCTAACTGTGTATCTACCGTTTACTGTGCGTACTTTGCATAATGTCTTGTGAGTGTGTAGTTGACGTATGTTTTGGCAATGTTATAATGACTGATTATGCGGTGATGGTGGAACTCTCCCAGAAATGTGCGAGGTAGCTAAACGATGACTTAGGGAAGGGTGCGCCAGAGTAGACAGGCCAGAGTGAACATGCAGGTCAGTGTCAGATTGTATGTTGATGAAAAATGAGTCGCGTAAGTAACACGTATTTAGTTATAGAATTAAAATCATTAAAATCATGAATACAACCCTCTAAGTTCATTTAACCCCATTCAATAACTATTTCATGAAAGACTCATTACTTTTACGTTACTTTGCTCGTACTGTGACTTAGAAATATTGCTGTCTCTGTGTTGGAATTGTAGTTCAACAATTGTGCCACAGGGACGGGAATAATGTACCTTCAAAAAAGTACGTCCTAAGTTACGTTTATAAACCAGAGTTAAACCGAGCTACGCTATGAAAATAAAACGATTCATTTGGTTTGTATCATAGACATTCATTGTTAGTCGCTCGATATAAAATTCTTGTTCGTACTCAGTTGCATCGACCCACTGATTACCTTTTCTGTTATAACTTAGTATATACGCTGGGCTCTGATATACTCATTCCTTATTTTGTTGTACTTTATTGTTTCGGAAGTTTTTCTTGTTGTTTTCTTATGTTGTTTCTCTAAAAACACCTTGACATTGACAGCCAGTTGCCAAAATGTATCCTCCCTCTGCGCTGTGCTCGCGTCCCTTCGCTTGTCATGGACCATAGACAATAGTCTGTAGCGTTGACAAGCGAAGTCGGAACGTTCGGTGCGGCCGAGCCGATTATTATTAATATTTTAATTTAATCATTTTTGTTTGTAAACTTACAGTGTTTATTTTATATAAGTGAATATTATGTTATTTTATTTTTTGTGTTAATGTATTGTGTGTCCGTAGTTGTGACCGTGACGTCACAGTGGGCCCATCAGAATAGCAGCGCTGCGGTATTTGTTTTTCATATATCGCAGCATCATGCTGAGATAGGAGCCTTTTTGGCCTCGCACAGGTCTTTTTTTATTATTTAGTTTTAGATTCTTTTTTTATTGTTATTTTTTGTTGTTCCTGTGCTTGTCCCAAATAAATATTTTTCTTTCTTTCTTTCTTTCATCGGGTTAGACTGGTAGTTGGGTAGAGGCTGGGAAGAAAACGAAATGCTTTGTGTTACGCAGCTTAACACATCTCTGGTGATCAAGTGACCTTATCTTTATGATTAGAGCAATTAAATATCCTTCACAAAAATCTAATTGAAATTATAATAATCTCAAACACCTAAGTGTTAGGCATAACTAAGGATTTCTTCAATATCACGCAGCTTACTACTTAATTTAGTTAAATGTTTGTCGTCGGTGTACCTACTTGCAGCTCAAGCAATTTCGCCAAGGATCATTCATATGAATGATTTAGAATAATTTTATCTGTTCATTTACATTTATATTATTTTCGTAACCCTTTATGTATCTCTTCTTTGCCAAAACATTAAGCGGAAGGAATAAATTACGCATATAGATCATTGTTGTTTGCTGAATTCGAATGCCAATGTTTCTCAATCACAGTCAATGGCCGTGCTAGCTCCCAGTCTCCTTTAACTCATTATACGAGTATTGTGACACTTCAGCAAATTTGTGGATTTTTTTATTTATTTATTGCACATAATTATGTTTGTGTGGTTACTTCGGAATACAGAATAGGAATTGTGATATTATTGTGAGGTTCTATTCCATCACATTGTTATCTCTTCATAATATGCTCTGAAAGCCATGTCAAGAAAACTTTATTTATAGTTTCTCTTATGAAGGTGTAGTTCTAAGATCAGCATATAAATTTCCCTAGTTATCGCATACATCCTTCAAATTAGATCCACCTTCGCCACGTTATTAAAATGTAATGAGTTCACAAAACATTTTCATTAACTTTCAGACGGAAGACTTGTTGTCTCCTTGTATATATGCTAATGTGTTTGCGTGCACCCCTAACTATGTAACCAGTTCTGCAATTTTAGGCCTTACAGCTGCATCTTAAAGTTTATTTTAGGATGGCTCGGTAACAAAATCAGAGGCACGATAAATAGCGGGGAGAATTAGAAAGATTTGGTGTATTACTACTTTTTTGTTTTTCTTTGTTATGAAGTGTCATTTTTGGTGTTGTTTGAGGGTAAATATTGCGAGATAAAGTATGAAGTACGTCATAGAAGGAAGACGAAGACGGAGCTGGAAGACGATGCTTTTAAAATTGTTTCAAAGATTACTCTTATCAAAGACTGTATTGTGGTCTACCACCAAGAGAGATATTTTGTGAGTTCAACATACATCTAAAAGAAACGCTTTAAAACGAATGGCCGCCACAGTCTTCTCCAAGAAAAACAATTCCGGAGCTTCACACACTTCAGCGCAAAATACATGCTAACCACATCCTCACATAAACAATTCACACCTCTTTCCCCATGACGTAACCCCCCACCCCACCCCCACACCCCTAGAACTTGTCAGTCCTCTTGGAGTGTAAAACTGTCAGCAACAAACTCGTCAGTCATACGTGCGGGGGTCGGGCGTCAATTCGGCCTCCGCATCAAATTGCGTTAGCCCTCCGTCCGTCTGTCGGGACAATCGGATTGCGTCGGTTCAGCTCGCTTATTAGATTCCGTTGCCACTCGCTCGGGTAACCGTTGGAAAATATTAAGCCTATTTCTTGGGTAGAAAAGGCTGGGTGCCTGAAAGTATGGATAAAAATAGGTTGGAAATATGAAGGTCAACTAGCGAAGGTAGAAGATTTTTAGTCATCTTTTTCGCTCACTTGACTTTTCTGACTCAATAACTTCACTCTATCCTTTCTTGTACTATAAAGATTAGTACTATAACAGTTGAAAAGTAGTAAAGTGAAGGTATGCAACTGCTACTACATGATATCCGCCGACGGCTTGTGAATCTGCTATATGTACGAAAGCACTTCATTTAAACTTTGTCAAAGTAGCTGACAGTAAAATACGAAACACCTTGTTAACAGACTGGTGTGTAAGACTCTAAGATTAATGTCTGAAATGCAGCATCACTTTAAATCGGATTCCACCCCGATATGAAAGGCAAGCATGCGGCGATGGAAGAAAAATATAGTAACTACATCAGCTACTTGAAACTTGAACTAGCGAAGTAGCGAGTACAGCGAACTAGTGCAAGTTGACTTTAGAAAACTGAAAGACATTACTCATACAGATAATCTACAGAAGCGACTGACTCGAGACTATTTCATCAAAGTTTTATCGTTGCGTTGAGATCGTGTGGAGACAAGTTTCATTGTTGCTAGAGAATTTAGTGACTTGAGTGAAACTACCTGACAACAGATGAGAAAATGCAATCGCCCCTAAATTGATATGACTTTGGGGATAAAGTTTTCGTGTAAGATTTTATAGCTCCTCAATCACTTCTTGTTACTCTTTGTACCTCGAATTTGACTAAATTACCTATTTTAATCACAGCCAACACTGTGTCCAACAGCTGGGCTAAGGCTCCCCATTGTAACACATTCCCCACTCTACAACGTCAAATTAATAAGTCAGCGTCTCACGTCCTTCACCCGCGCTTCTGTGGAGATTTCCATAGACGTGATGGGTATCGTTGATATCTCAATATGATAAAATGAATAAAAAACATATTATTTGGTCACGTCTGCGGAGTTTCTCTAGTAAAAAATTGACCCTGTTTAATGTGACGCCGGTTCAAAATAAATTTAAGAAAATATATATCGCCTATCCCTTCTTCCCAAACAGTCGCCAGACACTGAATCTAAATTCAGCCTTTGAATCAATTAGATACCAAAATCTACTTTGTCTGAGGTATGAACTTAACGTGATTAATTATTAATTAAGACTTCGGGATTAATTTCAAAATTTTGCTGATATAGATCAGTCTTAAAACGTTGATAATTTATGTACTCGCTCACCTCATCCTTTAAGTAGTAAAATACGTTAAGAAACCAAGTTTAATTTTGACCCTAAATTACTCGGAATATTACCGCTGTTGATTAAACCCAACCTTTTCATTAAAATATACAACTTTGGCACTAACATAATAATAATTTCCCGTCTCCAAGTGACGAACGACCTTTACTAAGCGCCATTTTTGCTTTCAGAATATTCTAGAAGCGGCAAAATATCTTTAGCACGAATAAAATTTGAGAAATGTAAAGCACCGCGCGACACCGTTTCTAAGAATGGACCTCTCATAATAAACCTGAGAGGAGAATAGAATTACAAATAAATATCTGCTATGCAGCCCTTCAAATCTGTGTGAGAAAAAAAAACAAACGATCTTTATGAATGAACACTGAACAGTCTTTGTTTAAGCTCGCGCCTGTACAAAGAAGTTTACGTTGAAGAAGTTATCGAAAAAGAAAATGTTTGCTATATTTCATAAATTCGTGGGTGTTTTCATGAATACGTTCGAATCTTTTCAGCAATTCATCCATGCCAAGCTTGTTTACTACTGCTTGTGTTTCTATTACAATTAAAAAATCAGTTTAAAATAATGTCACTGTTTATTAAAACATAAAATACTCGCGTTTGACTTTGTCTTATAAAAAACATAGTAAACTTAGTTGAAATTAGTTTCTGCCGTGACTTTAAATTGCTTCGTAACCCTGGATGGAGGATGCTTACCTGCAGCGAGAGGAAACTTGTGGTTATCATGACAACAGCTCTTTGTGCGGCTTCCTCGTTATTGGATGCCTTCTTGTCTGCTGCATTCTTAAGAGTTCCTCGCTGTAATTTGATATTAAACTGACTACTGAATAATATTATATTATTTATTTACTTTGAAAGGATTTTAGTAAATACATGAGCAGCAACGGAGCTCTTTTGGTATAGATTTGTATCTTGGAATCGACCGAAACAAAATGGTAAAAAAATAATAGCCTATTTCATTATACTATTGTAGATTACTCAGGTATTTTAATTTATTTAAAATATAATATTATATAGGTACATGTTCGATTTTGAACATTAAATGATACAGGCCTAAAAAAATCTACAAAATATAACGTATTTCATCCAAACAACCGGTTTATTCCTCGTTCTATAGTTCCCTTGTATTGTGCGTCACAACAAGCCTTATTTATTACTGTTGTAACAATTTTCGCGCCATGCTGTTCGAAAGGACATTTTTCAACAAAGAATTATTAAAAGTATTTCGAGAACGATATTAAGAAATCTCAACATTTTAATAATTCCGTATTTGTTTAACTTAGTGGGTAAATTAATTTATCACAAACCCGTACCGAAATTGGGTTATTTCCACCCCAATCTCTCTTATTACAGTTGATATGTCTTTGAGCATACACTATCTACAAAAATAGAGACATGGAACCCACAGTCCAATTCTAAATAAATTGTGAGTGACGCACACCAGCGCGGGCGCGCGCCCCCGCCGGCTACATTTTAACATCGTACTTGCCCATTTTTCAAACTCCTAAACTTTTATTTGGGTAAAATATATGTTTGCGTTCCCCATTGTACGCGGAGGTTTTTAAAAAATCAAAAACAAAAGAGCATAGAGTTATGACGAGCTGAATTGCTGCCCTATTGTTGTTGTTGCGTTGTTCGTTTCAATTTCAACGCAACTGCGGGTAGTTGAAACACTTTTGTTGACAATGCTGAAAAATAGGCCAAATGAAAAGTGTGAGGGTGAATGTGTGAGGAGAAAAGTAATGTGATGTGGGTAACGACTGCTTTGTTTTTCTTTATGAGCTGAGTTTGGAGCTTGTGGTTTTAATTACTATTGGACTTATTCTTTTATTTGGGTCTGCCAGAGCGGCCAGCTTTATATGCTGGCTGAGTTTTTTGACGATGTATTCTAAGATCATACTGTTACACGCTTTCTAGCATTATTATCGGCAATAAAACCCAGTTTCTTTCAGAATACATCTCAATAAATTTTAATTTGTCGTTCGTTACCTATACGAGTACACTAAATTCTGATAGCAACACAAGTTTATTTTAAAAAATAATCTTAGAGAGCAGACAGAGCGTAATAATGATCTACTTATTGCTCATATCCCGGTAAGTTCTTTCTTTTTCATCATGTTACTAACGTCGAACGAAAACAAATGAGAAGCGAAATAGAAAATGATAAAACCCAAACCTTTATCTAAACTAAATTGGAAGCAAAACAATTTGCTTAAACCTGAAAAAATTGGGAATTACCGAGAAATAAAGCTGTTTTCCTGAAAAATAGATAATCTTGGAGGCAGCTGCTAACTTACAGCTTATTAAGTATATAAAATGTTAGGTATGTGGCATGCGTGTGTGTGTGTAGAATAACATGCTTGTAATCCCCGAAGAGTTAGGCAGACTTAAGTGTACGTATAACACACCCCTATTTCGCCAGTTACAGGCGAGCCTACAAGACTAATCCAGACTCAGACTCGAACCCAGGGTGCGAAGCAGTCGGGCCTGTGGACGGTGAGCTGGCTCGGCTAGCTCGCCGTCCGTCCGTATTATGACGACAGACCGTGTCTACGGCGTGTTCGTGTTCCACGCGCGATTCAAAGAGATGTCAGCAATAGGAAGGGGTCCGAAAGGGCCGATGCCTGTCAGGGTTGCGGGACTGTTCGAAAGAGATACCGCGGCCCCGGAACACAAAGGGCGATGAAGGAACATGGATAGGTTTTAGTCAGTAAAAGTCTGACACTCTCTCCTGCTCAGCCCAGAGGGGAGGAGTTATTTGATGACTTCAAAAAAAAGGGTGCGAAGCAGTTATAGCGCTTGCGAGCACTTCACGTACGAGGCAGTCGTGTGTTGTATAGGCAGCCAATCGCTCTTTGCAGGGCTCCGCACCCAAAGGGTAGACAACGGGACCCCACTGTCCGCCCGTCCGTATGTCAGCGGGCTGATTTCTGTTGCCGCTATAACAACAAACAAATTAAAAATTAAAGGGGACTTCCCTATCACTACGATAGTACGGTATTCATGCGTGAATCCAACTCGCATTTGAACGGTTTTTCAAAGTACTCAAAAAAAAAGGCGCTGTGGAAACTACTTGTTCGTATTATGTTTATTATTTTTGCCTATACACCTAAATCTTTTGTTAACTGTACTTACACCAATTTCCTGTTTCAGTTGGTATATTCCGGTTCAACAGGCAAGGTGTAACTTATTTACGGCTATATTAAACATTGTATTTGTCCGGTTTGTGTGATATTCAGCAAATTGCGCATTACGTTGGCAACGTCACGTCCGCCGCGTAAAACATTAGATTGAAACATACGGGACATGAATTTGAGCAGTTTGGTACGCTTTTCAAATAATCTAGTATTTCAGTAAATCTGCATTCAGCAAGTGTGGCGATCAAAGCTCGTTCAAAATTATTTTTTTACTACTTGAATATATTATGTTTTTATATCAATTACTTAAAATGTTTTTTTTTTTTCTACACAATTTACTGACGAAAGCGTTATCGACAAGTTCACAATAAAAGGAAAGATAAAATAAAACCAAAAAAGAAATCCAAAAATTCAACAAATACAGAGCGATGTGGATTCGAACTCGACTAGACAATACAATATAAAAATCGTAAAAAAGACTAGCCGTCCTCTCGAACCCAATCTTTGACAGAAACCACACGACAAAAAAAAGAAATGTATGTTTGTTCCGTAATAGTAGTTTCTTTTTTCATGGTTAAGATGTTAGCTAGCCCTAGTCTAGTGACACATTTAAATTACACAGCAACCTTCGTCGTGTGATTTCTTGCGTATTTGTACAACTAACTTGTATGAGAGGTCAATGAATTGGCCGATATTTGGAAAACTGTGTGTGTTGTGGAACATGCCGCCGCTGCTTTTCGGTTCCTCACTGGTGTGCATTGTGTGAGACGCCATATTGCGATACCAAGCCGTAAGCGTAGCCAAAAGTGAAGCCTATTAGTAAAAAAAAAAAGTTAAAAGGTTTTATTTTGGAACATAGATAGTTGGCACAATTACAAAGAAAACGATGATAGCTACAAAAGTTTATAACTGTGTCGCAGCTATCAACGCTCATCCTAATAAGAAAACATTTGTTCCAGACTTAGACTAAAATACAAGTATAACCAACATTGGGGTAAACCTTAGTAGAATAGGGGGGTGTGTGGGAGTGTGTATGTGGGTGTGCATGAAGGGGTGTGTATAAGTGAGTGTCTGTGTGTGCTTGTGTGGAGTGTGGGGGGTGTAAGTGTGTGTACGTGAGTGTTAGGGTGTGTGTCAGTGTTTGTGCCAATTAAGTTTCCACAATTTTTTCAGTTGCGTCATATGACAATGATTTCAACCACTCAGTCAGCTTCCTTCTCACGAGACTATGGGGTAAATGATAAATAATTTAAAGTCTTATTTATGTTTTTATAGAGCCTGGGGCTGATAAACCTGAAATGTCTTCTCGCTACTGCTGTTCCACAGGATAAATATTTGCAAACTCTGTCCGAGAGGCGTTTTGAAGAACTATAAGTTGGGTCGTAGTGAATCTGTTTGTGTTTTCTAAGTACAGTCTGTAGTACAAAGAGCTGTCTAACTGTGAGGACCTTGCATAGTGAATAGAGGTCAGTTGTCGGAAAGCTGATTGGTTTCTTTGAAAGGACCTTTAGTACGGCCCTCTGCGCCCTTTCTAGACGCAGCATGGTTGTTTTATGCGCTCCACCCCACGCGGACACGCAATACCCAAGAACTGATTGAGCGAGAGCAAAGTAGACAGTTATCAGACATTTAAAGTCAGCACCCCCCTTAAGTTTTTTAAATATATAAATTAATCTTCGCACACGTTTCACTGTAGAGTCGATCTGTTTTTTCCATTTAAGGAGATTGTCGATGATTACTCCCAGATATTTAACGTCGTCAGTTCGTTCGATAGGTGTACAGTTGCAAGAAGAAAAATCAGAAAGTGTGCAAGCGTGAGCTCTGATTTTGAGGGAACGGGGGGGCTGGCTTAAAATGCCCGGGGTAAAGGGTATGAACTTCCTTTTGCTGATATTTAGCGTGAGGAGATTTGTGTTTAACCAGTACATGACCATGCTGAGAGCCATTTTCGCTTTATTGAAGGTATCCGGCCAGTCCTTGCCGTGAATTATTAGCGCTGTGTCATCGGCATATGTGTTGATTTTACAGTTTGGAGGAGACAGTTTGCAAAGTTCATTCACATAGATAAGGAAGAGGGTTGGTCCAAGGACACTACCCTGAGGTACACCGAAAGTAACTGTCTCGTCTTTGCTAGTAAAGGTTTCAATTTTTACTACCTGCTGGCGGTCAGTCAGGTAGCTGCGGAAGATATCGTTAGCAATACCGCGAATTGCAATGCTATCTAACTCGAAAAGTAGTAAGGGGACAGAAACGGTGTCAAAAGCTTTGCTCCATCCAGGAAGATGCTAACAGTTTTTTGTTTGTTATTTATATGACCAATTATTGTATCTGTGAGCTCCAAAACTGCATCATCCGTGGATTTTCCAGCTCTGAAACCGAACTGGTTGGAAGCTAAAATATTGTTTTTTGTAAGAAAATTCACAAGTCTAGAGTAAATAATTTTTTCAAAAATTTTGGACAGTGTAGTAAGGAAAGATATAGGTCTATAGTTAGAGACACCATCCTTGTCCCCAGCTTTGAATATGGGATGAACCATCGCGGTTTTAAAAACATCTGGAAAAACACCTGAGGAAAGGCACAGATTAAATATGTGTGCTAAAATGGTGATGATAGTGTGCCTAGTAGCCTTAACAACGGATGACGGGCGTAAAGTTGCTGTGAGTAAAGTTCATCGACTCTGCTAATTGAGTAGACAAAAAAAGCATAGGTAAGAAATAATACCATATTTTCGGTTTAATTAAAATACAATGAATAATGTGATAAATTACCACAAAAGCTTTTACAGCACATCACATAAACTAGAATTATTTAGTGTTTATCGCACCGCGAATTGTGTACGTTATGACACAGTCATAAAGAGCTATTACATACATTACAAGTCGTGGACGCTCGTGTACAATGTAAATAACATTGCTTAATTGAGCCTGAAATCGTTTACCGCAGAATTTAACATGCGAGTGTTGTAATTTTGAAATTATGTTGTACCTACGCTAAGTAACAAATTGTTGTTATAGGTACCTAATTACCATGAAATATTCATGAGGCGTCCTATCAAATGATATTTTATTGCTACAAAAATTAATAAATTAGTCACAAAAAATATCTAGGTACTTTCTAAATTGCCTACGTATATCCAAGCTCAAAATCAATGATTATATAAATTCTAATGTATAGTTATCATACTAAGGAAAGTTTTTTTCCGAAGCTCATTTTCTCCTACTTTACAAGACACAAACCTCGCGGTTTCGCCCTGACTTTACACCCCTATATCTCGTACGTCTCACACTAGGTACCTCTTTTTTTGAACCCCAGTCTAGAGTGCGCTGTCAAAGTTGGCAATAATATCATAAACGAGCTAGCACTCTAGGGGGTGACACTTGTATAACTTAACACAAGTCTTAAAACTCGTGCCGCACTTAACCATTCAGGACTTCTCTCTCTAAGTTCTTGAAATTAAGAGCGATGTTCGTTTGTTTATTTTGTGAACGTGTTATGTTGAATCGGTTTACATTGATATTAGTCAGTAGTGGTTAAATTATGTCTGCCCAGTCAAAAGGTTTTTGGATGATGTCCTCTTTACAATACATTTATTTCTGGAGTTCGATACTTATTTCTTAGTGAATTATTGATTATATTAGCGAAGTATGTAATTATTAACTGCCCCGTTGATCTCGTGGTCGTAAACGAGACTACTGAGCGTGGGGGCTGAAAAATTCCTAATGGAAATACCTAAAAATACATTGCCCGACCTGGGAATCGAATCCTGGACCTCATGCTTAGCAGTGGCACTGGTGATCGCTAGAGCAACGAGGTAGACTATTGTTATAATGTAATTATTACGTTATTTCTACATATTTGTTTAAGTAAAGTAACATGGTGCCAAGCAAGCTCCTTTGTTAGATCCGGCAGGTAGAATACGTTGAAGATGTAAGCTTTCTCCAAATCGAACTCCTGCATCATTTTTCATCACACACATTATTAAAGTACACATACACAAATGCATTAATACAAAACCACAAAAAATCTCTAAACGAAACTCCCATTCATTTAAAATCCGACTAAAAAGCTCACAAAGATCACACCTTAATTTGTGTTCTAGATTTCATGGCAGCATCCAGACAATCGGCACGACAGGTTCTATGAGCCGAACGTGCACAAAGAGTGACGGCAAAACCACGGGATAGATTGGCGCAGAATGCTAGTTTCATACAACGATCGAAGCTCGAGCACGTGCACGCACACAAAGCACAGATACCCATGCGTAACGCACAGTTACGCACGGGATAAGCATTGGCTCAACGTGAGGCGTTCAGGTTTTGTATGAAACTCCATACTGCATCGCACTCTAAGAATGTCAATGAAGTCAATGTCAATCAAGCAACTCTAAGTTAAGTAAGTCGTCACCGCGGTTCGTTTCGTGCTCACTTACGAAGGGCCATCACCAACGCATCCAGTCGTAAGCTAGCGGTGGGCCCGCCGCGCCGCGCCGTGAGTAGGGCGGCGCCTCGCCGCAAGTACGGCGTCCACCCGGGGTTGCTGAGCCAAACGCTGATCCTGTGAAGTGCATATATGAGTGTGAGTGTATTAATGCGCGTTGACCTATAATCACAAATATTCGCGATCTCAAATTAAATAAATGCCAGTTCACTTGCACTCGCTATACGAAGACACATTTCGATGTGCGCGCATTTTTCGCGTTGCATAAACCTTCTGTGTCTATATATTCTGTATCATACCCCAGATACTTGCAAAACTGAACAAAAGAGACACGACCGAGATAAAAGTATTAAACGCTCCAAGTTTCAAAGATTTTTTTCCTTTCGTACAAAATTACGGAACTACGGACGCTATGTTTTTGTTTTGGTTTAAAAATATTGGGCCACTGAATTGCTAAAGTTAAATCAGCTTTTTCTCGATGCAAAATGAATTATTGGTCTTACCAACTGGTAACATAAAAGAGATGATCGATGGATTTGTGAGTCGTATTTTTAGCTAGTAACAGTCTAGAGGCCCGTCATATTCAAAGTTGACTTTCCCGACGAAATCCAGGATGTGAAATTCTGTAGTAAACAGAAAATGGTTGACGCAGGTCGTAGCTGTTAGAATTAGTAAGGCGATGACCTCGTGAGAGCGAGGGGGCGTTGGATGCTAGTGGCACAGAGCTGTTCTAGGGGCTTTACGTTATGTTGCTGATATGATAAAAGTAGAACGAGAGTCTTTGTCTGAACAGCTTAAAAAGTAGCCATTTAAAACAACACATAAACATAACAAACTGTTATATAAACATAACATTACGCCTGTATTCCTTAAATTATTATTCCTTTCTTGCACATGTGCGTACTTATACATTTCGCCAGTTTTATTTAAATTGCCTAGTAATAGGAGCGAACCTATTGCCACAAACATGGCACTAATCCAGACTCCGGCCTGTTATTGATAAATTCATAATGGAAAACCCCACGCCCACACCCACAGCACTAAAATAACCACTTATACTTTAATTCTACGTAAATCTTAAAAAAAATAAAAACACAAAACATCGCTATCTACCAATGGACAAAGCCTTCGTAAATTGCGTCACAACACCCGCTTGAGCTTAATTATGTTAATACTTTTAAAACTCCACCGAGCTACCAAAGCCGTATCAAGATTTAGCAATTCCCTTTACGAAAACAAAAAAAAGTCTTCAAACATTCTTGCACGTCAGAGTACGCAGTACAGATAGCAAAATTGGATCACTCAGCTATACTGCATTCGCAGTTTAGTTTCCAAACACGTAAACAAGCAAGTGTCATTGGAAAATCTTTTATAACTTGACACATAGTTAGGTTATCGCCAATACTTTAACCATTTTATGACTCTTTGACACACACTGACATTCGTGTAAGGTTCTGAATGTCGTCCAGCAGCATGGAATCGCAATTTCGATGACCCCTTTTCTTTTCTGTTGCTCAGAACCATAATTAGCTGGAGCGATAAACAGAGCGAGAAATGCTAGGTATCGCACGCGGCAGCATCGACGATGCGGTCGGCATCATGCAATAGGAAACAAGGATTGGAATAAACTGTACCTACAGAGCGCTCCAAAACGATCGCGAGTACTATGACGTCAGAGGTAGGTACAAAACTGCATATTTTTGCGCGCGCAAATAGAAGCCCGCCTGTGCTCGTGTGTTTGCCGACGGTACTAGGAAGGTGTGAATTTAACGAGTTAGATTTTTCTATATTTAGATGATTGGCGGATGAAGTAGAGTTGATGCTTCAGTAATATAAGAATGTGTGTAGGTAAACTATTGAGGATGCTTCGATGAGATAGATACTTATTTGTATATTTAAAGTGATCCTACAATCAAATTTCATTATAATTTACCTATGTGTGATTATTTTTATTTGCTTTTACTATGAAAATGGGTGGAAGGTAGAAAGACTATGAAAATTTAAGATAACAAAAACAAAAGTTCTAAACAACATCGCAACAGATCCCAAACAACTTGTACCAAACTAAATTGATCCGCAACCAGTTCGAACCAACAATAATCCAATCCGAATCCCCCATAATCCAAACTTAGTTATATAACACATTATTATGTTAATTCCAACATAACATTGTGGCAAACGCTAGTTGAATCCAGTTCACGGAGGAATGGCGTTTGAAATTCAAATGGCGTATTATACATATCAAGGCAGCCGTCTGTCTGTCGGCGGTAACCACGTTAAGGCAGTTAACCCGATGTCTAATTTGACAAATCTCGGTTTAACCCGGAATCTAGAGAACGATAACAAGCTCTGGATTGAATGAAAACATTTTTGTTTTCGATGTTTCGACGGATGCCGGCTGAATGCAAAATACGGTGCGACCTTATTGTCGTGAGTGTAGGTGACCTGAGCTCGGCCTGATAATTTTGAATGTTAGATCGCATGAAGTTAGGGACTCGTACTAGTTAGAGTCAAATGGTAATTCTAAAACTCGCTAACTACTGATTCCTAAATGCTAGAAATCTTTGTAATTTTCTTGTCAGTTTATTTAGAAAGCAAAACTCCTTGTACTTCTCAACTTGACAACATAACAAAGCCACAAAGCCACAATACTGCAATTTACTACTTCAAACTAAGTTCCACCCTGTATACTATACATCAGGCTACAAAGTCGCTACAGTCACAGTGTCAATGGTCAGAATCTATGCAAGTAGCTCGATTGTTCGCGTTCACCGATACCTTTGCGCATACGTTCAGAAACTACGGAGTCCGATCCTGGAGATTCGTTTATGTATATTTGATTGTGACTGGCTCGCTTCACTGGCTTGGTTTCTTATTTCCAGTGGTGCAGTGCGATTTAATCAAATTAGAATAACTTAGTTTGAATATGGAAAGGTAGAAAATCGAATAGATAACCTATACCTAATTATAACCGAATACCTTGTGATATTTTCAGCATTGAAATGAAAATTTGTCTATTTGGTAGAACATTTTAATTACTAGATGAAATTACCTTTACACAATTTGATAAGTAGTCATCAGAGTTCGTGAAAAGTTTTAAATGGCCAACTTAACATTTTCAACAGAACAAACCCCGAAATTAAGTGTTCATTTTCAAACTTAGTTTTAAACAACTTATTTCATCTGGATAGCAACGTCATTAGGCAGGTACGGCGGGATCTAAGCGCAGTTTAACTTCGTGACTAGTACTACTATATAGAGGTTAAAACAACCTTACCGGCTGTCTAAAAATTTGCAATCCCCCGGGGAGAACCCTTTGTTGAATTTTACACCAGTCTTTATATTTTTGGGTATGCCAAAAATTGTTCGGAGTACCCAATTACGATTACCAAGTTTCTGGAAGGTCTATTGAGGCAAATAATAGGATTTCCTTCAATAAAAATACAATAGAATTGCCAAGTTGTAAGAATAGCTGAAATGTAAGTAAGTTATCGTAACCCGAACACTTCCGCGGAAACGGCAAGTTTTGCCGAACATTCCATTTATAGAAGTTATATTTATAAATCTTAGAGGGTAACTATGTAACGTCCCGGAAATGTAAGAAACGAAATGGGACGGCTCTTCGTTCCAACACACGTTGTAAGTACTCTCTTTATGTCGTTTTTGGGGTAAAACCAGTATTAATGTTTCACACTACGCTAGCTTTATTGTGCGGTAGGTGGTAGATATGTCATAGTTATACAGAGTATCAATTGGAACGAATTAGCATCAAGCATTGTACAATCGAATACAATCATAGGTTAATTATTATTTTGAACGGAAGTAAAATCGTAATTACAATGTGTACTCACCACGCGATCCCAGTCAAAAATGATCTCTATTACTTATAAGATCACAGATACTGAGACCGAGGGCACGGGATCACAAACACTGGAGTGATCTCAGACAATATTATAGCTACCAAATTAAAAAGACACTCATCAACTGCCTAGCCCCACTATGTTGGGGTCGCCTTCTAGTCTTACCGGTTGCAGCTGAATACCAGTATTGTTTATGTAGCAAGGAACTTTTCTTGTAACATCCCCGTCTTCTTCTACAGGTGGTGAAGGCCAGGAGCACGGGCCGGTGTTCCTAATGGAGCCTCCGCCTCGGCTGGTGTTCTCCAACACGACTGGTGCGCGGGCCTCGTGCGCGGCCCACGGCTTCCCCTCGCCGCAGATCGCCTGGCAGCAGCCCGATGGGGCACAGCTTGATGATGTGCCGGGACTGAGGTGAGTGGACTGCTTTTTGACATCTTCAAACTTGTTTTTCATACGACAATAAGTATTACCAAATTACTTAGACTACTGGGTCCATGTAATTTGGTATTCTAATCGTCAGTTGCGTTTTCTAAGTTCTCTAATGTGCTATGAGTGTGTGATACTTCAGACACTATGAAAAGTGGGCCATAGCCTGGTCGGGAGCATCTTTAGATCTAGATGTCTCATAATCTCATCTTTTTTTTTTTTTTTTTTTTTTTTTTTTTTTTTTTAGGCAAGCGCGGCTTAACCTGAAGATTGACCCGAGAGGCTGTTATTGTTTAGCCACGAGCTCCTCCGAGATCTAAATGTCTCGGACGTCTTATTTAACTGACATAATCAGACGGCAATAAGTTTTAAGACTTAAGATTTATTCGTTAAGTTCTTTATTGTAATCATATATGTAATCATAATAATTAACAGACAGAAAATTAGAACATTACCTGTGCCGAAACTCAGTATCTGAACAATCTTCAATCGGACCGCTTTACAGGACATCTCTCAAACAAGATACTAATAAGCTTTTTCAAGGCCATTTGCAATACTAAGTTACACGTGCCATCAGAGAAACTATTTAGAATTATTAATTAATACCTAAAGTAAACACGTTTATTGCCCTCTATCCTAAATTATCCAACCCAAGCAGGAACCGAACCTTTGCTTCAAGATAATATTCAGGGTGGAAGAAACGACGCAAAAACGGATATCACGTATTATCATCATTCTGAATCCATATAGAAATTTTTCATCGGTATTTTTTTTTAATCTGCTGTTCTATATACATATACACTTTGACCGTTTATAGGTATTGCACTTTTGTAGGAAACAGCAGATACATTAACGATTAATAATTTCTATGCAACCCCTCCATGCTTCAGAATGTTACTGTACGTGAAACATGGTAATCGTTTGTGCGTCAATATGCTTTTCCATCCTGTTTTATGCAAATAACATTTCCTTATACATAGTTGCACGACATGAAGCGTCCAAGTTCATGCGTACTTTATAGACACGTACAGCTGTTTATTGGCGAACGCTGAATAAGAGGGATCACATCCACGCCAGCTGCGGCTCTCATCTTATATGTCGCCTGTTTACCAAAGAGTTGTCTGTACAGTGAAATATTTCGAGAATAACACTTTTCCTCGGAAATAATGGTTATAACTGATGGCTATGATAGAAACGCATTAAAATAAAATATCATCAAATTCAAGCTCATTCTACGTACTTTAACTAATTTCGGTGCTTTTGTATGGGTATTAAACCTGAAGTTATTTAAACTGCTGCATATACATATATGCCTACCTATTTATAACACCTCACACTATGTGTAACTTGACCTATGTTCACAAATAAAGCTTTCTGATTTCTGATTTCTGCCACTCGCATGTCTAGCAATGGATTTGTATTCTGAGAGTTCTCTGCCTTCCAAGTTGTCAGCCGGGCAACCAATAATGGTAATAGAATCCTGCTTTTAACAAAATAAGGATCAAGTTTAGTTGTCCTTCTCGGAAGTCAGACTATAAGCCAACACACAACCCAAACTCTTATAAAAGTAAATAAACACGTACCCAACGTATTGGGTTCTCGTGTATAATATAAGAGAGATCACAGCGCCACCTGGTGCCAATGTGCCGAAGAATTCTGTACTGTAGCGAAAGTGCCGCGAATTACAATAAGATGTGGTTTCTTGAGTATACGGAATGTTTTAGTGATACATGTGTGTGGCTGTGAGATTGGTTTTGGGAATAAAATGGAAAAAAAATGTTGGAGTGCGGTCATGTGTGATTCTTTGATTTTTTTCAGCTTCTTTGTTGCGAACTCTTCTCCTGAGGTCACGTGTTAAGGGAAAACCCCTTCCGTTGAGGACTGTAACTAAATTTCATTTACGGTAGTGCTATGCCTGTATCTTTTAATTTTATGAAAATAATTTCTACTATTATCAAAGTGAAGTGTAACACTAAGTATCCATCTACTCGTATTAATTTGTTGAAAGAAAACGTGCACTTTCAAACAACCATCTGATATGGCTTGCATCACGCAACGACAACAAAGGAACACTAGAATTATATACTGTGTTTTGTTAGTAATTAATTAGGGTCGGGGGCTTTTGGGACCGGGACCGGGGTCCGGGACTCCACCTAAAAGATACAGCTTTCCTTTGTCCATATCAACGAAACTAGTCTAGGCGTTATAAACAAATAAAGACAACAGAAGCACAATTTCTGACAGAACACCTCAATTACAGTTTCCTTACGGATACTATAATTCTCCTATAGAAATTAAACCTCTGAGACAGACATAAAGGTAGGAGTTAGGTAGGTAGGTCTTCTAAACGTAATTTTAAATAAATAAATAAAAGAGCCACAAAAAGGTACTATTTCTCGTATTAGTTTGGAACCATAAAATCAAATATTATACTAAAATATACATTATTTAGATACTAGTATGTATAAGGGCTGCCGTCAGATATGGCTGACAGCAGCTACTCGAGAGCTCTTCTAGCTCAGCTACAAGTAAATATACTGCTCATAAGAGTGCTTCAGTGAAGAGCTGTGCAGTGTGCTGTAAGATGGCTAGCTTATTTCAGTTAGGACGCCTATCATCCACAACGCGACGTTATTTAGTAATTTGTGATTGGTCGTGTCTTTTACGGATCGCCATCAAACTACTATTGATGAGGTGATTTGAGTTAGTTGCTTTAGTTTTGAGTTGCTCCGTTGACGTCCGGTTTAACATTAACATAGCTTATCGGAAGGTATAAAGGTAAATTACAGCTTGTACTTCAGTTCCTAAACTATAAACCGAAGTATGGTTCGTATTTTGGTCTCATTTGCTTGTATATTACATATAAAATTACCATACCTGGATTGTAAATTAAACGTTTCGCTTTGCATAAATACATCAGAAGTTAATTTCGCTGACTAAAAGCTTTTGCATTACTAGTAATGCACTTAGTTGTTTAGGTATTCACTGAGCGGCGCAATCACGAGCTTACAAACGTTTATCAAGCGTGTGCTGGTAGTCCTGTTGAGAAATGTCTCTAAATTAAATCCTCCTAACCCTACGGCTTTTAAGAGAAAAAACGAAAGTTAAAACTAAGTTCTAAAATTCAAAACACAAGCATACATTACGACCTTACAAAATAAACCAAACTGATTCCTTAACAGAGCTCAACGATGCAAAACTCAAAATTAGTAAACGCGTTAAACCTTGAATTTCAACAAATACAGTTTGTGGTACAAACGGTATATCTTTAATATAATTCAAGTGTCGGGATTCGGATGAGCGTCATGAAATATGTATCAGACAGACAGACAGACAATGCGAATAGTTCCCCGCGACGGTGGCACACCGGGCGCGGCAGTGTGTTCACACTTTTGCTCTTATTTTAATTTGCCGTCTGTACAGATCCTTTGTGAATTTTTGAGTGTTCGTTTGAGGTTATTCTATGTTGTATTTGAAAATGAAAGATGGTTTAAAGGTAGATCGTCTACGAGTATTTTATTTCTTTGAGGTAAAGGATTATGTTCTTTCTGGGATGGCGTTTATCAGCATAAAGCGTGCTAGTTCAGTACACGACACTGACATGAAATAAACTACAGGTAGGAGAATAAGTGATCGACGTACAGTTCTACGATTTACACAAAAGTCAGAGCGGGTACTTTCTGAGAGCCCTATCAACTCAAATTAAACGCAATTATATATTTGAATAGAATAGTTATTCCCAGAATCAATTACTCTTTTTCATACAGACGGGCGTAGATGAAAGAAGAAGCTATCCAATCTGAATCTCTATTCTAAATACGAAATAGATGTTATCGCTTCATACGACAGTTTCCTTTTAAAAGAATTGTAAAGAAAAAGAACCTGTGAAGAAGAAAAAGGAAGTATCTTGCAACATTAAAAAGCTAGACATTTCCGAAATCTAATAACATCATCAAAATTCACATTACCACCCTTCCTTGCCACGTACTCAAAACTACGTACAACTATTATTTGAATTAAATCAACTGACTGCTTAAATTAACATTCAATATAATAATAATAATATTTTACAACGCAAGCCAGCGGCCTGTAGGGTACATTAAAACCCCGGTCTCTCATAACTAAGTTTGGTAGTAATAAGTTGATAAAATTCTCATATTTGGCCTAACTTTGGGGTCTAATCGAGTGTGAAAACCGAATAATATCACGCCTCACTTGATTTTTAAGAGTTGAAAGAGTGTTTGTGTGTTTAGGCGCGTACATAATTATGTAAGGTTTATACTTCAACCCTAACGAAAAGTATTCCAAATATAATTCTACAGACTCCAACCAAGTATTTCATTTAGGAATAAATGTGTCAAATGTTTTTAACAGCCCCTTGACGGTAGCAAGATCATTTCTGGAATTCTAATCATATAAGAACGAATAGATGGACACATAAATATATCATATTTCAATACATGTACAAACACGTGCTGCTCTGAATAAAGTCCTAGTGTGCACTCATCTTAAAATCTGCTATCGATCGGCCAGTTATTGTGAATTCTTGATTTTTAGCGACGTTCCGTGTAACAGTCCGTAAATAATCATGCATACTCATCACAGCTATGCGGCTTGCATGCGATATGCTGGAACTATACTAGTCATAGTTTTGATATGTCTAGTCATGGTGATCGGGAAATAAAAGAAATGTCACGTTTGCATAAAATGTATGGCGTGTTCTGTGTCTTTGCGTGACATGAAGGTTGTGTAATGCGCTTTTATTGTAGATATTTAAATAAAAGTACAATAAACAAGAACAAAGTAAAATGAAGATTTTTTTTTTCCACCATGCATACTAAAAATACTGACTGCATGCTATCGTTACTAACATTGGCCTGTGTTTATTCCAAAGCCCTTTTTAGAGAAGGAACAAGAATAGAATAGAATATAATACTCTTTATTATGTACACCATAAAAATTACAGATACAAATGTAAAACATTATAAAAGGGGTGACACAATGGGCGGTCTTATCGCTAAAAGCGATCTTTTAAAGACAACCTTTGGATGGATTTAAGGGGGAAGGAGAGACAATACTGCAGGTAGCCTGTGGTGTACCATTTACATATATACAATAAATATATACATATATATACATAAAACATATTACACTTAAATACCTAAATACATTTTTATTATTATTATTATTTTTTATGATCAAGAAACAAGTGCGAAGAACTAAATTATAATACCTAATAAAAATTAAGCTTAAGGAGAGAGATACAGTTTTGTTATCATGCTTTTAAAAATTGGCAGAGATTGAGCACGCCTTACAGCCACTGGCAAAGCATTCCATAAACGAACTGCTTGAACTGTAAAAGACTTGTCATAGAAACTGGTGGAATGCATCGGCATCTCTAGTCTTAAGTTTTCCGATTCCGACAAGCATTGATACGTTTGCTTTGTCCTTTTGTATGTCATATTCAGACTACGACAACATCGGGTTGCCTCACTATATTTCTTCACTTTTAGTCTGTGATTTTCAATACTTCGAAAGCTAAGAAAGACAGGCAGCTCGTTAGATGAGTGAGAGAGACAACAAGGAGGTTTAGATGTTAAAGAAACATTTAAAATTAGAATCAAGACGACGGCGACGCTTAGAAGTAATTTCCCAGAACATAGTTATTTTTATCGCTTTACCAATAGAGCATTAAAGGAGAACACAGGCAGGAGATTAAAGAATCAAAAGCAATTGGCCTCCAATATTTAATTTGAATTTTTAAAACTATGTTATTAATAAAATACATAAAGAAAAGTGGCGAATAAATTGCTGATTAAATTATTAAGCGTCTATGTATGTCACTGTGATAGACACCGACGAAATAATTTACAAAGTTTTATCAAATCAAGCTTAAGGCCTGTGAAAGTCTGGAAAAAAAGTCGTCATAATTAAGAGCTTTATTGACTAGATTATTGATGATAATACTGCCGTCATACGGTGAAAGGAGGTAACTAACATTTTTATCAAAAATGAGTTAAAATTGATTCGGATTCAGCAAGAAATTCTCTATCTTTCTGTCTAGCTAATAAAGCTCCAATTCGCTCGAAGCCACAGTTAAATTATCGTATAAAATAAGACAAGTAAAGACTATCGACAGTGCTTTAAAACTTCACTTCAGACAAAATTGTCATTTACGCAAAATATACTTTAAAGTAGTTACGGCCATTCACCGTTTGACGGCAGACTATATAATCATGGCTTAGATTTTTTCTTTAGGGCTTGAATTCATGACTTTTGGCTCAGCTATACTTTTAATGTTGCCATGGAATATAAATCTTAGACAAGTTACATAAAATGCTTGGATTTACGTATTTCATTAATTTATACTTTGTAAATACATTTCTGCATAAGAATACAATTTATGTTATAATAAAAAATATTGTTTGTGCTAAGAATATAGCGGTTATAATTTTTTAATTCATAAAAATGACACCGTATCAAAATCCCCAACGTTAAAAACATGCGTAATGACATGTACTGTACTGAACTGACCACTGAACTTTTACAAAATCTTTTTTAGTTTATTTAGTAATGAGTATTCTGCTCTAAGGCTGCATTTCAGAAACAATGACTTTGGCTTTTATTTTAGGAGGTTTTAGAGATAGCATTGCTTTGTTGAAAGGATGTGGCCAAAAAACATTCATACCAGAATCATTGTTAAAAGGCGAGCACCAGTTAACTACAGCTGAACCAAATATCTCAGCACCCGCAGGTTTTCTTGTTGACACTGTGATTAGAGAAGATGAGGAATAAATATTTAAAAAAATACGTTTCTTTTTCTATACCTGACCTACCCTTACCATCGTAATAAATCATACTAATTGCTCTTATGATAGTTGACTAAGATTATTAAATAAATAAGTACCTACTTATATCTCATGTGGCCATGTGGGCCATGTGCCAGACCTGTCGGTTGGACTTAATATTCTGAATACGCATTGCGTAGTTTATTTTGTATAAATGCATTTCTATAATTCTTTTTCGATTAGTCTGTTGTTGACAAGAATAAACATAACCTCTAAAACTTCAAACTGGAATATCTTTAATTCCTGACTTCCTATAAAAGTATAACTGAAGACAAAATTGTTCAGGAATTCAAACTCAATATTTTAACATATTTTTCATAGGCAGACGCCAAAAAAAAATGTCAACAAAAATTTGTTTGAGAGTTCGCCACTATCCTTTATTCTGGGAACCTAAGTTGCTATTTGCTCAATTTAATACCTAGAACTAATTATGATCAGGTAAAAACTGAAGGGCCTAAATTAGACTATCAGCAATGCAAAGTTCTCTGATAATAACACTTGCTTCGGACACCCAAGCATTTATTCATTAGATTTCATTTCAAAGCCAAATACGAATAAACAAAATAGGTACGACTTAAAAACAACGAAGGCTTGTCAAAGGCACATCACCCACATCAAATACAATACGATATTTATTACCAAGCATCTTCATCTTTATTTACAACAACCAAACCCTTCTTCAAACATATTACGATATTTCTCCTGAGATGTAACCCCTTCGCCACAACATCACATTAGGCACACAATAAGCAAAATTGCCCGTTGTATCTGAATATAGCGCCGCGCTTCCTGATCCCACTCGATCAATAGTTTAGGCTATATTTGGAGACCGGGTCTCGTATTGGACGTCATTTCAAGTCCTAGAAATAAATATAGTTTAGAGTAGGTCATGCCATATAATCGTGGCGAACTTTTGACGTGGTGGAGTTTGAGGATAGAAAAACTATATGTCTGAATTTTCTGAATGTTTAGAAATAATCAATACGCAAATCATTGACGTGGCTCAAAAGGCAACTTGAATGGACTGGGCAGGACATGTTTGTCACATGCCGAACGAGCTGTGGGCCCGTAAAGCTCAGGATTGATGTCCTGAAACAGTGACACGGGGTCGCGGCAGACCACGAAGGAGATGGCGGGACGAACTGGATGTCTTCCTTGAGGATTGGAAAGGAGTAGCACAAAATCGTGACTGTTGGAAGAAATGGAGGAGGCTTTTGCCCAGGTGGGACAACATGGGCTAGCTATAAATAAATAAATCTTAGTATGAAGAGGTTATACTTAAATAGAATAAACTTCACAGATTATTTACTTAAATTGCGGTCTCAGAAGTCATCTAAATACGTAGATACAACACTTTGAGGCTCAGACAGATACCCGTCTTTTATTATTTTCTTAATTGAATATTTTCGTTTACATTTAAACGTCTGAAATAACTTCTAGCAACTTTTTCAATTACCTCGACTTGTAACCTTTTTGTCTTTAACCAACAAATTATTTTTCCAAGATAGGTATAAAATATTAAAGACTACATTTCCAAGAGCAGCCACTACGGTGAGGTGACACTAGTTTGAAAATAAATGTTATTTCGCGGTATACCGAGCCCATGTGTCGTAATAAATAACGTCTATTCTCTGTACAATACATGTGATATTTCAAGGTAATATCCCCAGGAGGACGGCGGTAAGCCATGTAAAGCCAAGGTATAAGCTTACTGACCCAACACCTGTATCGTGCCTAAGTTTTAGAATATTATCGTTTGTTTTTCAACAATGGAACGATTAACCTGAGTTCAAAAAAAAAAGAAGGCCACGCAAGCCAGACAGCTTATACTTACATCCAAAAGGCAATCGTTGAATTTCTTGACCATTATTTAAATGAAATTAGCATGTTTTGTTAATTTCAAATTTAATATAAGTAATAATGCTAAGTGTGTGTTTGTATAAAGGGTGACCCTTAACGAACCCGAAAGCCACCTATTCTCCACGTCATTGCGATATTTTTTTTTGTTCTAGACCATGGAACCTTCTAGTTACGGAGATATTCGGGGTCAAAGTTCCAATTTTTTCACAAGTTTTTTCTTAAATACATGTTTTTAATGTAAGATTTTTACTTTAAACATCTCCACGACCCCCACACTATTCAATGCATCCATCAGCACAATGTTTTGAGTGTGTTGTTGAGTCCTACCTTAAACCGTGATTTTCCACCCCAAAAAAAAAAGTCGTTTCGTTAATTTTTGCGTAAAGTTACTTAGTTTGATGTACATAACAAATAAATGCTTGGTTGACGGCTTCGTGAAGGGTGTCGTTACACCCTGTACAAACAAGAATTACATCACTGACCTAAAAAACTAATATTTTAAGTGAGTGATGTATCCCAATTTGTATTCCCTTCTACAGTCGTCAAGGTTCTAGTTTTTAAAGTTTACAGTTATAATCGCATAAACCCACTATCTTCTTATAAATAAACTTTATTATTTTCAATACCTAATCATCCTCTGAACTTTAAACTTTATAATAAACAATATGATGTTATCCAGTGCAAGCTATAGCGCCTAACATATCGTCTATCGCCGTCAAAGAGACGGATGGCTGTCTTATCTCCGATGATACTCATCGCGTCGTATTTCTAACTTATCACTGACACGACAGTAATCACCGGTACGATCAACACGCGAGCGGTGATGAGTGGGCGGCATTCTTTTACAACTAACGCTAATTTTAGAATGTTTAGTTTTACTGCATGGTTTTTTTGTTGTGTTAGTAAATATGGGTTGTTGGTTTATATTGAATAGGAAATTGTGTTATGGTTACCGTTTGCGTTAATGAAAATCAGCCGCGAATCATTTTGTTCTCTAGGGGCTTGTTTTACAGACTCCGGTGCGAAATGAATAACTATCAAACAAGATAACTTTGTTCCTTACAGATAATCCGTACAAGAAATACTACATTGAGCCGTTAGTAGGTATGCTGATAGTTCGATTAACCTCAGCCTTGTTGGTGAAGGCCGCCTCGAAAGGTGTTCCTTTGTGATACCGCGCCGAAACTAATTAATTTCTTACCGCCCTTTGTCTTTGAATATTTTAGTTTAGTAGTTATGTTATTTCAACGAATTTGTGAGAACAACTTATTTAGAAACAGTTACCTACCTATGGTGATAGAGTACCTATGTTCTGTTAACGAAAAAAATGATTACTACTTAATATAAAACAAAGTCGCCTCACGCTGTCTGTCCCTATGTATGCTTAGATCTTTAAAACTACAACGGATTTGGATGCGGTGTCTTTTAATAGAGTGATTCAAGAGGAAGGTTTATATATACGACATTGCGCCCGCGCAAAGCCGGGGCGGGTCGCTAGTTAGATGTTAAAGGGATACAACTGCTTTTTCTAAAGAAATGTAGAGGATCCAAAATGACACACGTAGGTAAGTCTTTTGCGCGCGTTACATTGCGCACAATTGCTGTTATCAAGCAGCTATAAAAGAAGCATTTTCCGGTAACATTTATTTATTTATTAAAACTTTATACGCCAGTAAAAACTGTACAAAGGCGGACTTAATTCCTTGGGCATTTTTATAGCAGTATATCCTAGGCTGTTGCAGAGAAGAAAACATATATAAAAAAAAAAAACTTATACTGTCACTTACGGGATATCTTTCGTGATTGTCCATTATTTTGAGCTCCCGATATTTCGACGCTGTTGCAAGCGCCATGATCGCGGGTTGACTGGAGAATGCGGTGGATGGAAAATAAATTGTTAAGAGCAGACAATTCTGTCTACCCTCTTTCTTTGTCTGTTGCTACGCGCACTACTGGAACTCGATACTAAGTCACGGCAAAATAAACTCACAGTATCACCAGATTTTTTGGAGTATTATGATGCCGGCTGGTACTTTTGAGCATACTCAAAACTGGATTCCACGTACTGGACAATTTGAAGCCATCCTCTTGATTGATTGATTTTCTTATTTCAATTGCTTCTCTTGTCAGTCTAGGTTAGTAATGTTTGTCTGTTGACAAATACGTGGCTTGTGAGTTAGTTAGTTAGTTGTAAACCGTGACAGCTTAAAACAGTGTTAAAATAAATATTCTTAGAAAATCTTACTTTGCTTTGACTACATTCTATCTATACTTAGTTAGATGTGGAGCCTGCGTGGACACTCTTCGTCTAACTGAGTAAATTCTCTTTGACTAAGTAACGGGTCTAAGCTTATGCACGAGTAATTACTATGTTTTCTCCCTGTTAACCTTATTATGTCCATGTTTGTTAACTCAAATGCATAAAATATTATTAGTTATTTGTTCAATCCCCATTACGTGCTTATTGTGCGTAACCAACATGAAACACACTAATGTTATGATAATATTTTGACATTTTGTGTGTGACACACAAAACGTCTACTGCAGAATACGCACGTACTTTTTCCGTGAAAATAGGCCATATCTGACGTGTAGCATAACGTGTCTCTTGTGACGTCAATCCAGACGTTACACTAAATAACCATATGGTCAAAGTCAACATAATAGCCAATAATATTCGTGTTGCTACGAAACAGCGCAGGCTTCCTCTCTGTGCGAGTGAGTGGGCCATGATCCGCCACCTGGGCCCGGGTGAGGTGCTAGATGACACATGTCTTCAATTTTTTGTTTCTATGACATGCCGGGTTGCTCACGATGTTTTCCTTTACCGTTTCGAGAGTAGTGGCGCTACAATAAATTGCACAAAGTAAGGCACCTGGCTGGGTTTGAGCCCATGACCTAAAGGGTGTAAAAACCGAAAATCAGGTGTTCTTCCTAACTTCTAGTGACGGAGATATTGAAGAACAAGCCGCCAATAATAAAAAAAAAACATTTTTAAATGTTTGTTACTTTACTTTAAATACCGCCATGACCCCCCACTATTAAAAACATCCATCAGCACAGTTTTGTGAGTTTACGCACTCAAAAAATTGTGCTCATGAGCGCTACCGTAAATCGTGATTTTTCACACCAAAAAAAAATCGTTTTCAGCCAAAATTATTGCGCAGTGATAATTTTTTTTGACTTAGAATAGAAATAGAATTAGAATTAGAATGCTTGGTTGACGGTTTCGTGAAGGGTCCTGTTACACCTTTGTACAAGTGAGCCACCTCTACTCGAATAATCATAAATTACATTTTGAGGCGATTTGACTCACACTCGCCTAAAGTCTTACTAAAAGTTATAAATGGTACCTATTGAAGTTACTTGGAAATCGTTTGTTAGATAATCTTTTTACCTGTAAACGCCTCGAATCGATGAAAGAGTCTCCTAAACTAAGCCAAAAGAGTGTTATTTAAGCAATGTATTCAACAATCTGTAAGTCCTTAACTAAGGGTTGATTAGGCGAGTTCTGTCTACATCCTTCACTAGTCGTATTTCGTCTCACAAATTAGATGCATCCATCTGATACGTCCTTACCATTGAATGACGCATTATACTGCATTTGCATTAGAGTTGAGGTAGCTTGAGGAAAAGGAGAATTTAATCTCCAGATTTATTTTCCAAGGCGTTAAAAGTAAAGCAAAGTAATGGATAACAAACAAAATCGTCTCTAGTATCGGTACAAACTTGGTAACGAGGCTGATAACCTCAAATGGGCCCCCACACCCTATTCTGTATGTAATGACGAAAATCTACATCCTAAAAATATGCACTATTATACCTAACCCCCAATAACAAACATCAAACAATAGAACCTAAACCTCCATGTTAGTAAACAACTCATACGGTATTCCATTCAGATTAGCATGCAACCTGTATGACGTCATTGCAATTACGCGCGACATAAACAGTAGAAACAAAAGAGTGGTGCATGAAGACCGCTTTTGTTCGTGCGAGCATGCTTGTATGGCGTTACGTTGAATAACTTGTGGGAAGACAGATTAGATGTATTTTGTATGTACATGTTCCGGTATTTATGTCAAGTGTATTATGTAAAGACAACGGGCAAGATCGTTAAGCAACACGAAACAAGTCTGTAGGTACACCATCATGGCTGTGTCTGCTAAAATCACAATTCAAATGTCTTTTGGTTTTATGCGATTAACAGCAATGTTGCAAAAAAAAGATAAACACTGTTCTGTTCTGAGACGGTCTAGATATTCTATCAGCAGTAACTACTGAAAGTTACCGAAAAGCATATGTTCACACCCGTTGGAGAAGTACGAAACGGTTTTAAAGCAGTTATTTAATTATAGATTTGTATTTAGATGGCTCGATTTAATTTCCATAAAACACTATATAGCTTATGAATAAATCTGTGGCACATCAAGCTCTGTTCACCTAGAATTTTGCGAGAACAGCGTGGTGATACACACAATATCCTAACAAAACAAAGGAAATTTTCAGAGAAAGAGTCTTTTGTTCTGCGCGTGTGTGTCGCAATTAATTACAAGACAAACGTCACGAGACCAGCGGGATGGCAAACATACAATGTATTTCTAAAGGAAAATAATAAAAACTTTGTATAGTCAAGGGGGTTGCTTTACCCGGTATTGCGGGGTACTTACACAAAGGATAAGTAGAATTTTCTAGGAAACATGTCTCTAGGGCCATGATATAGAATCTATCGAATCGAAAAGAAGACTTGCTACAATGTTTTATATATCCATTATAATATTATAAGATTGAGTGGAATTATTTCAGATAACCACGCAAGCGAAACCGCGAAAAGCAAGTATTACATAAAACAATATTTCTGAGACCCTTGATAAAAACGATTGCCAAAGTAGTACATAGTTGTGTGTTTTCAACAAACCCATACATAGTTGTGTAAAAGCTTGAACTCATTAAACGTCTCTAATGAAGAGAAGTGTTTTCCTCCATGAGGTAAGCACACGACTAGAACGTTCCCTTTGTTTTCCACACTCTGTCACCATTAGAACATCATTGTGTCACATTTTAAAGATATCGCAGCTGGCGTAGCGAAACTCGTAACCGCGTAGCACTTACTTGTAGACGGTGCGGTGCTACGAACCTTGTAACGACTGATGTGTTCTTTATTTGTATGGTACTGTTCCATATCTCATGTTAAACTATACCTGTTATCATAAACAACATTAAACAATCTGGATTACAGTTGTTGAGTACTGTTAAAAAATTAAAATGTACAAAATATTCACAAACCCAAAAATTTTAGGAAAACTGCAAACAAAAATAACTTTCCCTCATTAAAAAACATTCAACCGTTGAACATTAAAACATCGAAGAACAACAATCACGGCGCATTACGCAACTCAAAATGTTGTTGGTTGGCAAGTAGAATGCAAAACTGCAGCCGCGGTCGCGACGCTTTGTCGCGACCCGAGCCGAGCGAGCGAACAGAGCGAAGCATTAAGAGCGCCAGTAAATCTGAAGTTGTTCAACTACTTGTGAACTAACGGGCGTTTCACTCTGACCAGCGTATTTCGAGCGTTGCTATTGCGGGAGCATGTTGCAAAAGAGTTCACATAACATATTGATGTTCCTCTTGAATTACTCTATCTATTGCTGAAAACTGCAATTAAATCCGTTTACGTTTTTCCGTTTGCGTACTTTAAAAGATCTAAGCGTACAGACGGCGGGGGCGACTTTGTTTTATACTGTGTAAAGGTGTTGGCCTACAAAAAAGGTTTGTGAGCAACACATATGGCGATGGTATAAAGCATCTTAACTTGCCCTCTAAACTCAAGTTCGCTTCAAGGAAATACAACTTTAAGATACTTACGAATTAGATTTAAATTACTGTCTTTACATCAAACCAAAACAGCCACATCTCACCTCTGAATATTTACAAAGTACCACCTAAAACTTTGGGGTACAGTCTTCAACAATGTTAGATAGTCGTCAATTAATAATGTGACGTTTAACTTTATATCTGCAACTGTTCAGTGTGTAAGCACCTTAACAACACTATTACGGGTTGCAAGTCAAAAGTAAAGAATAAAAACTCGTTGTATACTTTTGAAGACTTTCAAAATAAGGGGCAAAGTATTAGAAGTGTTTTTGTAAAAAGAAAAAATACTCAGTGGTGAAGGTTACCTACTTTTGTAAGAAAACGTACACTTAATAGTTAAGTTTTTGTGTATAGGAAAAAAATACACGCTGAATATAGTACACTAAGAAAAGTTAAAAGATCATTTCAATTGATCAGTCAATATTAAAGAATTTGAGTAATCAAATAGATTGTGGGTTAACCAAAACATTAATTCAAATTAAATTGAATGTTATTACGTAAATACGACTAACGAGTATATCGAGTACCTGGAATTACCAGAATTTGCCGATAACAATGTCAATAATACCGGAGTATTCCCGAAATACTTCAGACAATTCATATTAATAACTAAAACACAATACACAGCTTATATTGTACTGTTATATTGTATTTACAGTAAAATAATAAAATTCTGATAAATCATAATGTAACGGCAAATATCGTGTGGTATTTCGGTAAATAATGGTGATTTGTGCAAATATTGCCATTTCCCAGTGCAATCGGAACAAGCGATACTAGCGCCATTGATTGAAGCACTTCTAGTGGCCGTAATTGGAAACTGATTGGAGGTTGGAGTTAGTTGTTGCCTGAAAACTGTTTGATATTTATCAATCTAGTTTGTTTTTTCATTCCTGAGGCAAACACTTTATTTTAAACGGGTGACGATAATCGATGCAGTTGTTTTTGTTACATATTTTTTTCAACGATACTTATATATTCTTTACATAATACAACCAACCAGACCATGACATGTATTGTCATTGATATAAACATACAAAGGTAGCAAAATAGATGTTTGACAAAGCGCAGAACTAAATATTAAAAAGTTTGAATGGAAATGGTTGGTCCATTGAACTGTTACTTAAAAGTGACCTAGTTCGGACTCCAGCAGTTAACTGAGAACTTACAGAGCGATGTCAACGTTTACGTTATAAACAGAACAGTTAAACGAAGTTAGCTGAACACAGTAAAATGCAAACTCTTGTTAAAGTTAATGATTAAATAGGAGCCATGAAACAAAATACGCAGGCGACGTCCTAGCAGGACACACACTGATCTTATTGGAAATGCGAAAGGTCGCATCCCCGAATTGTGAAATGTGCAACAAAATTGAAGATGTGCAACATTTTCCGATGGAGTGTGATAAGAGCAAGAATGAAAGAGAATCATTAATTAGAGAGTTTAAATTAAACATTTTGGACGTTGGGCTAATCTAAATAATTTTAGCAAACCCTACATCAACGACAAAGCAAAGAGGTTGTGTGGCTTAGTGAAGATATCTAATCAATGATTCTCCTTCTAATAGATATAAATGTATAGTAAGTAAATATTATATATTATTATATATATTATTATTAACATTTAACCCACCTGCCTTCAAAGCAAGAGTGAACAGGCATCTTCTGGGCACGCTCGTTCCAGACGAGGACCAGACGAGGTCTATGAAGACCTCGTCTATCGCTTTCCATCAGGTATAATCGAGGTCAAGAGCAGGTCCATTCTGTAATAATAAAAAAAAATGTTAATTATAGTTAATAAGGTACGATAGGATTGGTATACCCGTATGGATAAAAATCCCCTTTTTGGTAACAAAGAATAAAAAAATAAAATATTACTGGTGATGTTTTTCAGACAGATCAGGTGCGTAGGTAGGACTCGCAAGACCATAAAAAGGAAGGAAAAGCGAATGGAGTATGTAAGGATCTTGGCGGGGGGCGCGGGCGTTCTGATTCTTGGGAAAATGCGTGAATTTAATGAATGTCATTTTAACTGTCGCTACAATTGTTTCGTGTATTTGCAAAAACAAACCTCTAATGCTACTTTCTTGTAGAAGAATTAATACTGAAACGCATTTATTCGATAGTTTTCCTTTATTGTACCTCAAACTATAACAACGTAGCCCGAAAAAAAACAACATTAATCTAGTATTTGTGTGAATGAGGTGGCCTACTCACGACTACCTCAACTATCTGTAAATGAAAACTAAACTATTCTAAGAATACACTACTTGATTGAAAGCACCGAGGTTGACACCACACACGAAACTGGTGCATCTTAGGATAATTAAACATACACAGAGCTATTTTGTAATTTTCGACAAAAGTTTTTAAGTCATCATTATACCAATCGGTGGGGCCGCAGCAGGTCTTGTAGACCCTTCCTGGTACTTCTCGATTAGTCGTCATCTCAGCTGTCAACTCCCTCTAGGCACAGGTACACAGGCAGACAGGACAGGGTAGAGGGGTTAGGTAATAAGTGCACTGACGTACAATTCGATATTAATATCCTTCACAAGGGCACCATGCAGGCCCACGTACAATTAGTTCTAACTATCCGCCCATTGGCACGTCGGATCGCAAGAGATAAGCGAGTTACTGGCACAAAAGCCTATAACCCGGCTGCTAATGGTGTCATAACAGTGAGAGCATTAGCGGTAATGACACCGGCGGAGAGTAGCTGCAGCGGGGCAGTGACCTCGTTAGTGCTGCTAGTTGGACGGAGTTTTGGACAGGCTTTGTTTAGGAAATTGATAGTGATGCTTCATCTATTATCTACTCGCTATGACATCCATACATTCAGTTTGAAGGATTTCCTTAATTATGATTCCCCAGCCCGACACCCAAGTAATGTTAGGGTAGGATAGCTAAGTGCGAATTTGATCACACTTTTTTACTTACCTAGTATTCAATCATATCCTTAATTTTTAACGTTAACGTTGTCCGTACTAACTATGAGACGTCAATTCATGCCACGGCTAAAAGATTATCCAACTTTGGTAAAATCAGCCCTAAGTAATGATAAATTAATAAAGAAACTTGCTGATCCAATTTGCAGAAGAGATTAAAAAAGGTATAAATCATTGCAAAGCGGCTAAGTAGTCTTTAGTATGACAACTTTAAAAGACATAAAAAAACTTTTTTTGCAAAAAATAAAACCGACCTCAAAAACAAAAAAATCTGGAAAAATAACTTTAGCTTCAGAATTCGGTGACTTTTGCTTGTTCGATTGAATTTTTTTGCCACCGACTTCTGAAGCTAAAGTTATTATTCCAGATTTTTTTGTTTTTGAATTCGCTTTTATTTTCTGCAAAAAAGTTTTTTTATTTTTCTTTTTTTAGTTGCAAGATTCTACACAAAAATTTGCTATACATTTATTTTACTTTGTTAACAACTCTTTTCATGGTAATAGGCTTATCCCCAATAAAATGTAACTTATATCGTTATTATATCTAACTGTCAAAATCTGGGTGTACTGTACACATCTGCGTACTCCCTCATAGCATACAGGCGTTATGTGATGTTCTAATATTTTGTAAAAAATAAACATCCAAGCGATTGCAGCAATCACGACAGATTTTCTATCTATTAATGAAGCGTTCCATTGTATATCTCCGAAGATCAGCATCAGATCCTGACGTATACCTTCCATCATCAGCTCAGCAACATGAGATAATGATTATCACGTACAAATATCGTTAGAAAGTACATATATGAAAAAAAAAAAAAAAGTCAGCGTTGCCCTCGATTTCCCTGGGATCCCATCGTCAGATTCTAACTTTGTGACAACGGGACCACCTCAGTAGTATAGGCTTTCGAACAAAAAAACAATTTTGACAATCGGTCCACAACTAGCGGAGAAATCGGTGAACATACGGGATACAGTTAAACGTAGAACCTCCTCATTTTGTTTGAAGTCGGTTAAAATATTGTCAAAAGAGTTTTGGTGAAACATTAGTGAACCGCTAACAATACATTTCATGGTAATAGGCTTATCCCCAATAAAATAGAACTTAACATACCTAACTGTCGAAAAATTGTACAGTACACATCTGCATACCCCCTAGAGCATACAAGCGTGATATTATGTTATGATGTTGTATAAACAATAAACATCCAAACGATTGCAGCAATCACGACAGATTTGCCGTCTATTTTTGAAGAGTTCCATAGTATATCTCCGAAGATCAGCATCAGATCTTCACCAAATTTAAAATGGGACCACCGTGAAACAATATTCTACGAAACAAAAAAAAGAATCATCGAAATCGGTTCACAATTGGCGAAGATATCCCTGAAAATACACACAAAAGAAAAAAATCAGGCGACTTGATAACCTCCTCCTTTTGGAAGTCGGTTAAAATTCATCGAAATAGTGACTGAATGAAAGAGATCACAGACGATAAATTCGTTTTATTCAGAATCTTTACATAAACCTAGACCGAACTTTCGAAAAAATGCCTAAAACCATTCGTGACAATCTGTTCAAGGAATTCGATGCTGCAGAGTTTCCAAGAAATTCTAAATTTAAATTAAACTGCAAAGCTCTCAGGCGATGTTTCTGAAAAGCAGTATCTGCAGTACAATCCTGGAACTCCGAAGGGTTAAATAAAATGACAGCATCCGTCTCGTGCCAGTATCAATATTTACGTGCCATGTCAGCACTTAACCAAACAAAGTTGTCATCAAAATAAACTTGACAAATTCCACGGGAATTTGTAGAACCAAACTTGTTTTTGACCTAGTAGAGTCGTATTATTTCACGCAATGTATATAGCTCCAGTAAATAGAACCCTGTTTAAAACCATTTAGAAATATTTCGTGAACAAAATACACCTACAACCACTAACCACAGCAAATTAATTTGTCATTCCTCGTGCCCCGAAACTTAAAACCACAATGTCCGACATAAAGAAAATCATATTTGACATTATTTCATAGCACAAACTAATTTGTTTGGTCCGCCGACGTAAACTGGGACTCGGACCACGCTCCGTGCTGAGAATTATGACAATTCTCTTATTGGACCGTACCACGTTTTGAGTGTACGTGTTTTGGATTTTCACAGGAATTTTAGAATGTCTGTGAGGATATATTTTTTATTCTTATATTATATTATTATTTGTTATTATTATTATATGGTATTCAGCTGCATCCGGTTAAACTGAAAGCTGACACCAATAAAGCATGGAAAGTCTTCAAGAATGGTGAAATATTTTCTAAAAGTGCTGGATCACGGACAAAAACTGACCAATAATATGTGCAACAAACATTCTAAAGCACGTCACAGCTATGTTAACACGCCACAACAGCGACCCTCAACGGAAAACACACAGATTTCTATTTTCGCAACACTAAAAAAATATTACAGGAGTTTGTCACGACCGCACAGCCAATGTCCGGTTGCAAAAACGGTCCGGCGAAATGCAGCAGCCAATTTGGCCGGACAATAAATCAGTCATATTTGTCCGGGATTTAGCACCGGTACGATCCTGACTGGGCCCGGGCAGGTGGGCAGGCGGGCAGGTGTATGTGTAGGGTGGCATTGTCCCACATAATGTCTTGTTTTGCCCCGTTCATGCATATTCATGTGGTTTATCCGAGCCCGCCCCGCCGTTGTCGAACGAATTAACGCTACACTATATTTTGGGAAGGAATAATGGTTTAATGTTTTGGGAGCTCGGTTTTGTTGGACTACTGAGAGTGTTTTGTTTATACAAAGACGATAGTTGCTAAGGGTTTCATCCCACTCGGGATATTCACAACTATGGAAACAGGCATTTTCCCTTGATAATTTAATAGCTTAGTTTGATGCCTTTGTGTCTTGTTTATTATAATTTATTACTCATGAATTTGTTCAAAAAATTTTGTTTGAGCCAAGGGCTTTAAATCATAAATAAGCATCGGTCAATGTTAGAAAGTTTATCGGTTTGTTTTAATTTAAATCACGTCATTTACACGTTTATCTAACTCTTTAACATTTAAATTATGTGCTGATGTTGAATGTGAGGATTTCGAGTTTAAAATTATGAGAACCTCGACTATCTTTATGCTTTTTGCGATCCCGTTGTATAATTTGTAAAATACTTTCTATTTATTCAATATTCTATTTATTTAATATTCAATTAATTTAATATTTAATTTAATATCTATCTATTTCATATTTTAATTAATTTTCTGATACTATGGGTGTATGTGTAAAAACTTGCCTGAAATAAATGAATTTTATTTTATTTTTTTATTTTTATGTAGGTAGAGGTACTCGAAACAGAATTTCCCCACATTCTCTTCTCGTTTAATAATTCTTGCTGTATCCGTTCCGCAACTCTCAAGCTCCTGGCTATTGTCCTCTGAAGTGATTATAAAAAATATCTCATTATTTTACAAAAAAATCGTCTCTGTAAATGATACAACAGTAATACAGTCTAATTTAATCTTTATAACAACCGCATAAAGTTAACAATCGACGTAAAGATACATCTAGCATTAAAAGGACCGCAAAATTACGAGTTTCCGTAGAGATAATTAGCGTAAATGTTCTAGTACTAGCCTTTGCCCGCAGTTTCGCCCGTTCGTTTTGGAGGTCGATAATTGTCCCACTAGATTATACTACCGGGATAAAAAGTATTCTATGTGTTAATCCAGGTTATAAACTATCTGTGTGGTAAATTGCATCCAAATTTGTTCAGTAGTTTTTCGTGAAAGAGTAACAAACATCCATCCACCCATCCTCACAACCTTTCGCATTTAAAATATTAGTGAGGTTTCTTGTTAAAGCGGCAAAAGATATACACAATTTGTGAAAATTTCAACTGTCTACCTATTACGGATCATGAGATACAGCCCGCTGAAAGACGGCCGGACAGACGGACGGATAGCGGAGGCTTCGTAATATCCGTCGTAAAAAGGTCCCGTTGGTTACCCTTCGGGTACGGAACCCTAAACAATAATAGATGATTTTCATAATTTTAATTGAAGAGAGTTTACACCAATTTTGGAGTCAATCGACCCAGAGAATAAAAAGTTTCACAGAAAATTCAAACCCCCATTTCACCCCCTTAGGGGCTGAATTTCGAAAAATCCTTCCTTATTCCTTGTCTACATTATAAAGGGAACATCTGTGCGAAATTTCAGTTTTCTAGTTTCCAAGGGTTTAGGCTGGGCGTTGATGAGTCAGTCAGTTAGTCAGGACTTCGCTTTTTATTTATACATATAGAAGATAGATATTAACATAGAAGTGTGACTAGCAGAATAGAATTTTACTGTTGTGATATTAGAATTTATTTGGTGTTACGTTTTGTTTTATTTAATGTCGGGGCCTTTGTCGCGTAGTTATTTCAATTTCCTTTTATCTTTGTGCTGGGAGGTTGTCAGAAGGTTTTCTTTAGTTCTAGCTAGTGCACTCAAAGACTGCTGATTGCTGTTACAGTTCTGAGTTACAGTCTACATCAGTTCCTTGGTAACTATTTGTGTGAGAGATAGTTACCTATTCTAATTGGCCACGATTTAACGCGTAGTTTTGGATGACTACAGGAGTCTCTTGAAGTTCTTTGTAGGTACATTTATATGTTTCCGCGTAGTTACATTCTACAAGCATTATTTATTCAAAATGAAGCACGAAACATCATTATCATACTGAGGCATAACTATTAATACGCTCTTGTGTAATTTGACGGTATATTTACCGTGTACAAACCTAGGGCTGAATGTATACGAGCGGCTGGACGATAGCACTAATCAATACGTCTAAATTATTAATAAATAGGTACCTTCCTGTCGCACAAGCTACAAATAAATCTAAAATAATAACAAGAAAATAAAACTAAAAGCAAGTAACTACATATACAACGCCAATGGGACACTTAGGCGTTAAAATACTCCTCCGCATCGCTGTCATCCGGAAACGTGCCCAGAAGCCTCTGCTCTCTGGTCACGCGAAGTGTCGACCAGTCGGCTACAGTTACCTACTTTATATCACTCAAAGTCATCATAATAATATAACGGCTACTTGTGACAATACATCGAATCGATTTTATTTTTTCAGACTGGTTAAGGTTACGATGTAATCATTTAGGTTTTAATTTTAGCTTTGAAATAAACTTATCAAGGACTTAAAAATAAAATTGTAGTCAAATAATCTCTAGAATATTCGGCGATACAAAGTAAAGTAAAGTTGTTTGCTAATAGGTTTTAATCACAGCTCAACAATTTAATTTCAAACTCGTTCTCAAAACGTTTCTAATCCTAACTTAGGCCAAACAGTCCTTTACATCTAAATTTGAATAGGATTATGCTGTTTGTCTTCAAAATTATCTAACAACTCAGTAAAGCATCGTTCACTGGGTTTATTACTGGCTAGCTGGTGCTAAGTCAGCGAGGTCTCTTCGGGCGCGCTCGGGTGTCGTCGTAAATCTTCGGCTGACGTTTGATTTATCCGGGGCGGGTACAGACGGACTAGACAGCTATGGGATTCTGCTGAGAAAACTTTTGTGAAGCATTGTTCAGTTTTAGGAAATGGCTGGAATAAAATGGTTAATGGGTAGTTTTCTTGGTGCTGAGAAAGAAAACGCTTTGCACAGTCAGCGCGGAGATAAATCAGTGCTGAACGCAATCATTTTGTGCTCAGTAAAATTACTCTTTTATATATACAAGTTAAACCTTTTATTTTTAGATTTCATTTATTTATCAACGAACATTTCAAGTACATAATTCCTTGAAGTCGATCTATTATTATAACTGGCTTGGGCCCACATTTAAAATCATGCCAATTATTTCAGCATACTAAGTTCAGTAGAATTGCAATTTTTCTATTCTCAGCCATTCCAAGTATTTATTAACGCAGACCACAAGTTTATTGAACAATCTCAGAGCTAGGTACTAAGGAAATGCACAAAACGAAGTAAACCAAGATCTTTGATAAAGTTTATTTTTGCATAGCAGTGAACTCATATTAGTCGAGTCGTGCTACGTTTTAATTGAAATTATTCTTATGCTCTGCTACTATTGACTACCCGACTGTAAAGATGATCTTTTAATTACTAAGGAAGGGTTTTTTTTGTTGTTTTCTTTCTCATAAACCCCCTTTTGGGTTAGGTACTTCTTAATAAATGTACTGTCGGTACTTCTTTCCATAAAATATGTCTATTACTTTTGAAGGTGGTCATAGACTGCCAAACTGCCAACTAATAATTTATTTTGTAACAACATAATAATTATCCAGTCAGTCACTACGCACTCTCATTAATTTTATAATATCTAAACTACATAAATAATTTATATTTACATTATATTGAGGTTATTTCTATAATCACGCGGTCAGCACTGAGCCGACAGTCTTAATTAAATGGAAATGGTCAGTTCAAAACACAGCATTAAATTGAAACTAGGTTAGTTCTAAAACTACTGATATAACTCTGACAAAAGATTATGTTAGGTTAGCTTGTTGTATTTGTTATATTCTATTTATTTCGTAGGTTGTTGTTGAAAAAAAATGACAACGCAATCATGCCAATACGACAAACAGCAAAAAAATCTGTGAGCTTAACACAACTTTACTGCAGTCACAAATCAGTTTTCCGAGTGAGATTGTAATGAATATGTCGCAGCGTTAGTAAAGGTCCAGTGAATGTTTACAAGTAAAACAGAAACAAATGAAGGGAATGAAAACGCGCACTCAATTAAAATAAAACGAAACCTTTGAATCTATACAAAATAATATAATTGTAGAGAAACTCCAGTTTACATGATTCGCTTCAGAGTGCCTGTAAACAGGCTGTCCTGTAAACGTCGCCGTCCCTCTCAATGAATTTCTAATTTTTATAATAGTCTGACTAAAAGTTTTCATTAATTTACATAATTTGTAGTCTTTCAAAGCGCCTAGTTAAATATATTTCGTGGGTCAGTCGGAAAGTTTGGCGCGCAGCTAGGGACTTTTATTTTTACATCATGTGAGCGTATCCGGAATGAAAGAAAAATGCAATTAAGCATTTTATTTGAGCATGATGGAGTTTTTTGTGCTAACTTTGCATGTACTAGCGTAAGTGCGGTGTGTTATGTTTATAAATGATTTATTAAAAATAACTGTTATATTCGCTTATTTTGTACGTAGGTAGATTCTGTTGATGACTGATTGTGAAATTAATAACAAAAAGAAATGAAAAACCTATTGCGAACCCAAGTTAATATGTATTTGACGGGTTTTATTTATTTACAACGTTCTTGTTCAGCAATCAAAATGCCGCGGCAATGTTGAATGTAAAATTTAGACTCAAAACAGCTGATTCCGAGAATAAAGAGGAGAATATTTAGACGCTATAACACCTAACTACCTATTTTCAACCTATAAATGGAACATTTTCCGATACAGTCTACAAATCTTTGAATATTTCTATATCGCCCTTTTTAGCACAACAAAACTTTACTCAATAGACAACTTGTAAATTCATTTACTAACGCGCGCTTATTCAGAGAATTAGATAATTGTGACTACCCAAGTGATTTCTAATGGAAATACGCCATCAGAACAGCCTCGTGTAATCTTCATAAGTCGATCCAAAGACTTTCAATACAAGACGTCAATATTTTTCGTCATATTTTTATTTTTTCAAGTGTAAATCGCTATCACAAATGCCTTCGTTGGGTTTTCTCGGTCTATTGCTCAGAACTCATTATACACCCGTCTAATTAAATTTAGAACTTTGAAAATATTTCTATAAGCGTTTATCTTCTGGAAATATTCGGAATCATTTTATAAATTCAGCTTTCTTTAAGATTTAAGTTGGAATTCCCTAATATCGGCAATTATTAATGTGAAAGCATGTTCACAGGCTTTTATTACGCCAGGAATGTGTGAAATTAATAATGATGAATGATATAAAGAGCACCATATTGCAGGCACTTTGGTGACCTTTACATTAACTTGTTATTATGCCCATCCTCTTGAGTTAACGACAAAAGTGCGTTGCCTACTCCTTGCCAGCCACCACACGACACAAGTATCTATAAACGAGACTTGTTTTATGATTGTACAAGTTAAAGTTCTTGCCGTCGTAAATCATGGTGCTTGCAGGGAGCTTGCAAGCCATAAAAGTAAATAAAATGGTTATGACCATTCTTGTTCTCTCGGCTCTTTTACGAGACCCGGGGTGAAGATTAACACGATCTGTTAACGGTTTGTGACAATAAGCAGTTAAACCTAAAGTTTTGAGTTTGATTCCAGTTGGAAATTAAATATTAGAAGCATCTACTCGAGAGAGCGAGTGCGAGTTCAAAAACAGTAGACAAACACTCCAAACTTTTTTGGCGTTAAAGCTCTCTATTAAAAAGATTATAAATCGTGTCCAATTAATGTTTACAAACAAATCATCTGAAAAATTAGACGTCTATTTCTGAACGTTGTTTTTATAAGAAAGTTGTCAAAAGTTGATAAAGTATTCGTCTCATTAGATCGTGAGCATGACTCCGGCCCTAGCTCCGGGACTATTAGTCGACTCATCCGTCTGATAGCGAAATGAATGTTTTACTTTTTTCATCCTCAAAGAAATAAAGAAAAGAAGTCCGTGGTTAATCGGATTTTAACAAAATTGTCTTTCTATTATGTACTTTGTTCTTTTGAGGAGTGTTTTTTCTTTTTTCATTTTTAACGTTCATACTTGCCAGTTTGTGGGTTATGTTACGAGTTTTTTTTTTAACCATGGGACTTTATATGTCAGTGTACGTATACTATGTATGCTGTGTGTAATAGCGCGAGTGTATTCTCTTGTGTTCTTTACCGCGATATAATAATAAGAAATGTGTTTTCACGGAGTTACTGGCTGTCTTTTTAGCGCAAAGACTTAATTTTAATTATGTTCCATCCCCATTTTACTATTATTATGACAGAAACGTCACTGACAAAAAGTGTAGGAAGAAGTTGCGTGCATTTTATTGCTCGTTCTATTGTATGAAAATATTCAAGTCTTTGAGAACCGGAACACAAATGTTATATTTATGTTTTCGTCCGATATTCAAGTTGCTACAGTTTTGCCTGAATAAGGAATAAGATTTGAAGGAAAACTATTCACATTGAAATATTCCTAAGTATGTTGAAACTTTAATAATTTATAGTTTCCTTTATCATTACTTGCGATAACTGAGAAAGTAAACAGAAAAAAATAGACAACAGAAGAAAACATCGCGCGTCGCGCGTCGAGTCAATAGTTCGACCTTCTTTACAAAACTAATAAGGGTTCACAATTCTGAGTAAAGTTCCCTCATACGGAACTTTGTATCATTTAGTCAGATTAATGTAAGATAACTACGATGTAAGATAACTACGAGTATAACGCAAGATGGAGGTCTCTACTAAACTTTATAATAATATGACGTTACGTTGAAACGTCATATTATTATAAAGTTTACATTTATTTTTGAATACACATGTCATGTGTAGATGTGACATGCACCGATCCACACTGAGGCCACGTGGTTGATTGGGGTCACTGGATTGTGCCCCTGCAGTAGCAACATCATAAATGTTATGAGTGGTAACCACGGGTAAGTTACCTAACAACAATGACCAGGAACATCCAAAGACAGCTCATTGTAACTAATGATGCTATGACTTTATTGCCCAACTATCGCGCTTGAATAAAATCAAGGAGAAAGTTTTACCCAAAAAGATAACATTATACAAATGAGCCCTGACTAAGTTGATCTAAAAAATTACAGAACTAATCCAACTTGTACCTACTATCAGATAGGAAAAAATAACTTTGATGCTAACTGACAAAATTGAGATTACCAAATCACGGTTGAGGAAATAAAATAATGAAATGCAAATGAATGTTGCAAGACGAAGAAGATGGTGGGAACCTCTAGGTTAATTGAGTGGACGGTGAAATAAGGTTGTTTGATTTATTTATATTGTTTGATATGTGAAGTTACAGAGAAAGATTATGAAAGTATGACGCTTTGTGAAAGTTGTGTAAAACGTTTTATTCTATAGTATTATCATCGTCTTCCTGCCCTTGAACCATGTTGCTTGGGATGTATTTCTCTTCCACTCTTCCCCACATATATGTATGTTATCAAACAATCACTTTCTTACATAATATCATAACAGCTCACTCAATATTTTCTTTGGCCTTCTCCATCCAGCATCATTTTAAATTGATCTATATTTAAGTTATATGCGTTTCATCCCTCATCCATTTCCGACTGACAATATCATTTGAAAATGTCGTTCAAAAACAAACGACGACAATACATATAGAAATATATTGAATACTATCTAAAGGCACTAGGATGAAAAACTTATTTGAACTCGTTACGCAAAGTTTCAAGAATACAAAGCTTCCGACAATAGAAGAAAACATCGCGCGTCGCGCGTCGAGTCAATAGTTTGACCTTCTTTACAAAACTAATAAGGGTTCACAATTCTGAGTAAAGTTCCCTCATACGGAACTTTGTATCATTTAGTCAGATTAAAAGATTTGTTTTGTAATTTAACTTCAATAGAACCCTTTTTCGTGTGTCATCACACTACATCGGTGGTCAATTTATCAGAAGCTAATACCGCAGTTAGTAAACAGAATATTATCTAAAAATTTTTTTTATTGAAGAAATCTTCCTCACACACAAAACTAGTAGATCAAACAACAAGACATTCAATTTACTTCTTACATCATTTATATGAAACTAGCGACCCGCCCCGGCTTCGCACGGGTGCAATGTTATACATATAAACCTTCCTCTTGAATCACTCTATCTATTAAAAAAAAACCGCATCAAAATCCGTTACGTAGTTTCAAAGATTTAAGCATACAAAGGGACATAGGGACAGAGAAAGCGACTTTGTTTTATACTATGTAGTGATTAGGCCACGTTAAAGGCCTGGTCAGACCAGATGCGTGGCGTGACGTACACGTGTAAACGCGCGTGGTGACGCGCGTGAACCCCTGACACACCGGGTTACGCATACGTGTACGCTTACGCTTACGCATACGTGGTAGGCACGCAACGCATGGTCCTTTGCGTTCCCAGCAACTCTTGTGCATGATGTCTGACGAAGATTGGGTAAATGGGCCAAGTAGTTCATCTGATGAAGAAGAAGCAATATTACTGTTATTGTGACAGAATATTCCTGGGTGTGCCAAAAAACAATGGGTTCAAGTTTCATATGACATATTTTTTACTCTTTGTTTTTTGTGTTGTACAAACAATTACTTTTTCTTTAATTTCGTTATTCATCAGCGTACACGTATGCGTAACCCGCTGTGTCAGGGGTTCACGTGCATCACTACGCGCGTGGATACGTATACGTGCACGTACACGTGCACGTCTACGTGTACGGATCCGGTGTGTTTCGGCCTTAAGATATTAAACCGAACAAAGCCTTCTTCTTACTACGTTAAATATTAAACTCCTAGCTACACACCAAAGATTTGCTACGAAAATTCTACGCCTACATATGTACGTTCGTTTAAAAAGAGCACACACACATATTTAGAGAGCTAGGCAGTTTATTTTTCAAAGACAGCGCGTGATGCGAGCCTGCTAACGAACGCGGACACCCTTTGAGCACTGGCCCGCGAAAATTTACTGAGACGAGCGGCCCAAGATGTAAGATGTGACCGAAAGATGAAGAACATTCTAACTTACATAATTATGATAAAAAAATTAATCGATGTGGAATAATGGGCACACATCCTCGAAGAGACTACAGCAAGCGCAACGTAATCTCGCAAATTGTCAGAACACGTGAAGATATTTTCTTTATGACATTGTTCAACACTATTGCTCTACCGGTCTAAATAGACAATAACACACTTGTACTCAGTTCGGGAACTTTTTTCAAGAACCTTTCAGATAAATATAAATCGGGATATTCACATTATAGAAGCCATATTTACTCGCTATCTCAGCTAACTTGCGCCTAACCTCGAGACACTAGACGAGACGTAACGAAGGATATCGTTACGAAATAATTATAATTTTGACGAACATATCCACTTGTTTTCCACGTAAATGCCTTTTTATAACAATGTATGTTAGGTTTGTTTTGCTACAACTTTTCAAATAATTGTGAAAATGAGATAAAATTGATACTCGATTTTACGATATTTTTGGCAAAGAAGTATTCCATAATTTTGCACCTTATTTTTCAATTTCTTTCTCCATTTGATAAAACACATGTCAAAGATGAAGTCATTGGCTACCCGAGAGAAAACTCATATAAAAACAATATCTAACTTATAATTTATCCGCAACATTAAGCAGGCCACAAATACCAACAATGGACGATACTCTGAAGCCCCTTCATCCTCCAAAATTACGTTACCTACTTTAATGGGAACGACAAAAATTTATGTGAAAAGTTAACACCAATAAGTTTTGTTCGGTAGGACGATAATGAGGCTCACCCTAACGGTAATTGGGTATTAAAATGGGTAACGGCCTATCCAATAGATTAGTGTTTATTAGTAGATGCTAATAGGTTTATTTGATAATTCTGTAGGTACGTGTCGGTGTCTGGGGTCATCACCATCTTGCCGTCTTCTCATGAGCTTAGGGTCGAGGAAACACGTTTTTTCTTTTATTCTCCTCTGTTAACAGTCATACTGTTAATTACTCTTTTAACGTGTCTATCGTAAACTATGAAAAAAATCTAAGTTCTATGCACTCGGGCAAACAGGAAAAAATATAACATAGGAAAAATGTGGTACAGACGCTTAGGCACATGTGTGTTTAGTACTGACTGTTAAGTAAAAAAGTAAATATTTACCAAGTGATTTGAAGTCAGGCTGTGTTCCGTTTCAAGGATAATATTATTATGCGAACAACTTTGCATAGCAACATATTAGATGGCTCAAAAAGATGGATGGATGGATGGCTAAATTAGAGTAACGGTAATTGGGTATAAATAACTAAAACAGCCTGTTTGTAATAGATTGTGTCTATTGATTCGATCATATTGTTGACCCATTTCCTGTGTGTTTAGAGAATGGCAGAATAATATTGTTATTCGGGCTGTGGGAATGTATAGGGTGACAATACATCATCTAGTTTTATCCGGCTTCATTCATCTTCAGGCAGTAGAATTGTTATTTAAATCTTATTTTAGAAATTCCCTCACATCGTTAAATCCAATACTATGTGAAAGTAACTCAGTTCTGTGTGTTTGTTTGTTACTTCTACACACTTTAAAGCTGAATGGGTTTTGATGATTGAGTTGGGTTTCAACTAAGGAAGTACTTTTCATCACGGCAGTACCGTGATGAAAAAAAAACTAACTCGCGGTAGCGTCAGCAAATTTCACGCTTTGCTGACGCTACCGCGAGTTAGTTTTATTTAAAATAATTGTAGAACAGGGTGTAATTTTTTCATAGCTAGAACAAAGCTTTGTTTTATTTAATTGAGATAAAGAAACCTTAGCAGTCCATCAAAAATAATTATAGTGTTCGTACTTCCCTGAGTAAGTTTGTTCACAAAAACCCAAGTTCTAATTTGAACAAGCGACCTTTAAATGGATAGAATAGACAATTTATGTGTCGTTAAGTTCGTGTGGGGACGCGGACGGTAATGATCACTTTTACCCCACGGCTTTCTTTTAAAGGTCACGTAATACCTGTGTTTACGTATTTTATATATGATAACGCTTTATCCATTTTGTAACTATTTTCTGCTTGAAAAAAAACTTAAATTCACTGACAGATAGTGCCGTCATAACCGATGGGTTTAAAAATATGAGTTTTTTGCTTTAGAGTGCTTTATTATTACGACGGAACTATTTTTGAAAATTCACGAGAATTTAATGAAAATACCTCACTACTTGTTTTGCTATAATTCTGAAACATTGAGGGAAACCATTCCTGCCTGTGGTATATTTCGTAAACATAAAAGTTGATAGAAACATTTAATGATGAAACGGCTGGATAAATTCAACTAGGTTACGCTATGCACCACTATTGTACATGAAGAACTAGTAACTAGCCCGTACCTCAAGTAGAGTGTAAATAAAATAAGTACATGCATGGGGCCTACCAACAAAAGGGTGTTTTAGACATTGCGAACTGTATAATGTTGTAACTTGATGCCGTTAAAGGCACATTAATTTATACTCAGTCAGTGAAAATGAACGAAGAGTTATTGTGTTTATATGCGACATCGCTAACAAGGAAAGAGCTCGTGGCAAAATAATATCAGCCGCTCAGGTCGATCTTTAGATTAAGCCGCGCTTGCCTAGGTTGTTTAGTAGGTTCGGTAGTTTAGTTTAGTAGGTTCTGTGGATGGGTGACCGCCCATTACATACCGAGTGTCCTCCATGCCTTGGAAAGTACGTTAAGCCGTTGGTCACGGCTGTCATCTGTAGATCTTTGACAGTCGTTACAGGTAATCAGTGAGAGTGACCCAAAAAGTCTGACAACCAGTTTTACCAAGGGGTACCGTATTACCCAGTACTAACTGGGTTGTAGAGGTCAGATAGGCAGTCGCTCCATGTAAAATACTGGTATTCAGCTGCATCCGGTTAGACTGGAAGCTGGCAACAACATAGATGGGAAAAGGTCAGGCAGATGATGGCGTCGCTAACAAGGAAGTGTCCGAGCCATAATTGGTTATTAATCTCGGACACAGTTTGTTTGAACACGAGCTATCGATGATTGGTTAGGTAATTAAATTTAATAAAATTACAACTTGAATCAATATAATACAATTTACAAAGTACATGCATGTCTCAAATTAATCAATTCTTCTTTTGTTATTACTATTTCTGTATTTGTATTCCCTTGAGCAAACACGGCCGCATCTTTTATTTAAGTTTGAATTTTTCACAGCTTCAAAGGACTGTTGTAGACTTGAGTTTATGGTTTTAATTTCAAATCTCCACGCGTTCCCGAGGTAAAGGGTATTGACATACAGATGGACAACAAAGTGATCCTATAAGGGTTCCGCTTTTTCCTTTTGAGGTACGGAACCCTAAATAACAATAATTTGTCGCCTATCAAAGTCAACTTGTAACATATTGTTGGGCTTTACGCTTACTACCAATTAATTTGAACATCACTATAACTACTTGCCAACAATATCCCTGCTCTGTACCACAGCTACCAGAGCTACCAGGACACCATGACAAGCGAGCAGTGTAATCAAATCAGACATGATTAGTTCGCGCTAGTCGCCGTGATTGAATCTAAGCATTACCGATCACTAATTGATACATGGCTCATGCTGCTTCAATGTGGGGGGATTAGCAGCTTTCTGTGTTATAGTAGCATTGGTTGTAGTAACTGATAGATTGCTGGGCTTTTATTTAAGATGTCCAATACTTCACTTATACTGTCACTTACGGGATATCTTCCGTGATTGTATATTATTTTGAGCACTTCTGTTGCAAGCATTCCGCGATCATGGCGACCGCGGGAGGACTGGAAAAACCGAAAAAATAAACAGTGACAGTTTAAAACAGTGGTCCAATACTTCGTAGTTACATTAAACAAGAAAACAGAAAACATTTGACACATGTCTGCAACGTTGCAGCTATTTGAACTTTCAGAACGCACAACCAGATTAGACAACAACTAAATTGGTTTAAAAAGAGGTTGGCAGTCAATAAAATGTATCCATTGACTAGTCATGTAAATCAGGAGGGCATAGAAGCGTTAACAACATATCAATTCAACTCAGGTGTGCGTGGTTACCCCGCATGTTTGCCATCGCCGTAAATCAAATGCAAATTACAAATCATTTTTATTCTTTGTCACAGGTGAAATATGAGTTCGTACGATTATGACATAATGGCTCACTGTAACATAACTATAGTATAAGGTGTACAATATTTAGTGCAGGTTCAATATTTATTTAACATTAAAAATCAATATGCATCTTAATTCAATGTCCATTATTCATCATGCATTTAAGTAATTCATTTACATAGATTTAAACAAAGGTGTTCAAAATAACCATAAAATAAAAATATTAATGGTACGGGTTGATACTGCCACTAGATAGCCACTATTATATTGCAGTTGTAATATTAGGGGATAAGAACCGCTCTTAGCCACAGCCCGTTCAATGTTGGTTGACCTAAATAAACAGTCTATTGCTTCTCCTGTCAGTTTTCACGACGGATATTCCGTATGTATACATATAGGTACCTTCTTTATATACATTGATACGTATTCCCTGGCCACGCAAGCCGTGACATGATTAATGTTTGCATTGAGCGACGATGCTTGGCTCCAAATATTGATACTATTATAATAATATTACAGAGGTATTTGAGCAAGGATAATTATTATTTTGTTTGCAGTACTCATGTGTTTACCTAAGGTATAACGATAATTTATATTACCTGTCGTCGATGGACAAGAAGGAAAATTAATTGTTTATTAAAGTGTCACATTACACCAATTCCAAGTGTTAGCTTATTGAACCACTTTTTAAGGATGTCAGTAATTGTGATTTGATTTTAACAATCTAAAATATTCGTCTTCGTGTTAGAATAAGGCCTACTTTTGCTACGAAAATAAAGGAAATTGGATATCGAATAAGATCAAGATTCCAATATACAAATCGAGTAATGATCAAGATCAAGCACCTTCAGGCGTTCTGATTTCAAACCAAATCGACTACAATCATCTTGCTTAGCCCCGCAAAGGTACGTCTGGAATCGGTTCAGTCGCCAATGAACCATTCTTACACACTGATTGCCACGGAATTGGGTATCTTTAACTTTGGCAATATTACAAACTACACCAAGTTTTCCAATCAGATTGAGAACTCCCAATATGGCCCGTAAAGCACCACAAAGAAATTGCTGCGGTGCTATAATTTAGGCAAAACTCTTATAATATTGTTACCTCGGAGTTATCCGTAGATTTCCCCTGAGAAATGTACCTCCTGTTCAATGATGACATGTATGTAAAATTTGCTCCTGGTCCCCGTGATCGAGTGAGGGAAGTATCGGTAAATATGTGTGAGGTAAAGTGTATTAAATAAAACACTTACACTTTACACGAGTTTTTCTACCGAAACGTCAAAATTACAAAACTACGTAGCTTTCTTGCTGTAGCTATTGGCTACAGGCTATACTTTTGAAGCAGTAAGCATGTTTGCTACACGTATAGTATCTACTCGTTATAACTTAATACATACTTTTTCAATAGAGATTACAATAGTACACTCGATGACGGTTTTTATAGGCAGACGACCTCATTATGTAATAACAACAGTATTATATACAATATAAAACCTACAAAAACATTTTCTAGAATAATATTTAACATTTTCTAGAATAAAGTAATATTTTCACAATCAAACAACACAACAAAAAAAATACAAATTGAAACTGAATGACAATTGAAGAACGATGTTCTGACTGAATATTGATCTGAAAACAGTGACCAAAAAGCTGGAGCACAACTACAATAAACACAATTATTTTCATAACATTCACTGAAACACATCCCAAAATAAAACGTATAATATGATATTTACATTCTCCATTTAGACTCGCGTATAAATAATTGCTCAACGTAATAAAAAATACTGAACTACATTAAAAACTGGTATTTTAAAACGCTCGTTAATTAAAACGTGAAACGACTTTTACCTCAATTATTATACAAATATGAACCGGGCTAGGGTTACGAATGTGGGACCACGTACATACTTAATAGCATGTTAATATATAACCGGCCTTCTCGTCCACTTTGAATATATGTCTTCCCTAAATAACTCTGTAATGTTTCAAGGTTCAAATCCTTTCAGTGTTTGTTAAAGTAAGTCCTTCATGATCGTTAATTGTAATACTCCAGTGGGAGCAGTCTCTTCTTGTAAATGGTAAGAGTGTTGGTAATAGCAAAAAAAATGCAGGCACACGGTATGATTGTGTCGAGAACCCACACACGATATAAATAATCTTCATTTTTTACATTTTAAGCAGAACACACAACATGCTTGTCAAAAATTCATGAAGAAAATGGAGCTTTTTTTTTATTTAACTCATTTTAGTTACATTTACGTCCTCAAGGTCCCAATTAGCACAAGGCCTAGGTACAGCAACATCTAAGCATGTTGAATTAAAACGAAGGGAATCCACGTAGATAATGTCAACGTAGTTTTCCGGTCCCAAAACACGATATCTTCAGAACTAACCTTGTTTAGCGTTGACTTTCAAAGTCTTTGGATTTTTGTTTTGTGTGAATGAAGATGAATGAGTTATTTTCTAGAACCGCAAATGTATTGTGTGGGTAAAAGTTTGGTGAAAGTGTTGTGTCAATGTGAAGTCTCTGCGGATGGGGTGGGGTATAAACCCGGGTGTTGTGCGAGTAAAGCAAAGGGTTTTGTTTATGTTGAAAGTTTGCAAGGCCACATTGATTTTCAAGAGTTTTTTGAGTTTATTAACATAGCTTCACATCACGGCGGTATTATTTTAGGTTTTGCTAGAGTACACTCATATTTCGCCAGATATGCTTAAATCCCATGAGTGAGGGCCGAGTGAAATTCCTGATGAAATCATATTTTTGGCCAACCTGTCATCAGTAGTGCTTGCGATCACTAGAATAACGCGGCTTAAACTCTAAATATCAGTCTTAGGACATTTTATTACAAAATTGACTTCTACAAAATTCACCACAATTTCTCTAAACTACTTCACTAATGAATTATATTTGCAACCGATTTTACAAACAGACTCACAGACGAAGCTCAAAACTAACCACCCAAATCATCCCCATTTCGGCAAACACATTAAGGATTAAGGTCGGCTAGCCAAACCAGATTAAACATTGATCAAAAAATCTTGGAAAGCTACCCAGTTAGTTTGAAACCAGGGCCGAAACCGCGCGGCACATAAAACGATTACATTTGAACATCAAAGGGCCACTCGCCGCTCTCTGCGTGGGTACTAACGTAACGTGACGTCGGGGGTTCCATGTGTTACACAGTTCTTGTACTTACCTGTTCGTTTAGTGACCACACCCTAGTACAGTAAAGGGGTGTAAATACGATACATCGAACTTTAGAAGGACACTGGCACTCTAGTTTGTGACCGAAATAAACCTCTTTAAAACCGAACTTTAAAAAATCTATTGGCCTTCATTTAATTAGGTATGACCGCATACTGTATAAACTGATGAAATAAAATCATCTATTTATAAGTTTTTTTGCTGTTTCCAATTACTTTAGAGGGTTTGTACGCATATGTTTTGGAGCTGCCAAATGGAATATAATGTTTGAGTTTTTGGAAGAATTTTATTGCGTAGCTGCAACAGTAACATTATACCTACTTACGTTTAAGTTTACACGATTAAGACAAAAAATATTCACATTTACACACTCGCATTAGCACAGTCGCATTGCAGCAGAAACGAACGAAATTAAAACCTAAGCTGAGTCGAGACTTCCTCTACCAATATCACGACGCCATCACACATGAAAATAGGATTTTCTACAACAAAGCAGTTTTATAACCATTCCCACTTGACCCTTGCTCTTTCCCGAAAATCGGTCAATTTACCATATAAAACAAATAGGAGCTGGATTTTTAAGGCATGCTTCTGAAGACGACTGCAGCCGCCGGAGCCGACGCTTGCGGTTGCGATGATAATAACCGCAATCCGCAATGACGCTATAGTTTTAATTCCCACGTCACATCTTCGACGGCAGCGGCGTTTCTTCTATTCACTCGCTCTGTAAGTGACAGCAAATGACGGCACTACTGGACTGCAAATCAAGCGGAAACTGCAGTCCAGTAGTTAGTCGCTTTGAGTCCTTACCTCTTCCTGTTGATTATGGACTTTGACGTCGGCCATACAGGAAGAGGCACCTTGATGCATGCGGTTTGCCGACGACATTGTTCTCATCAGTGAAGATGGAACTGAGATCCAGAGCAGATTGGAGAAATGGCAAAAGTAACTGGAGAATGTTGGTTTAAAAATCAGCAGAACTAAAACTGAATATAATATGTTCTGCGATTCGGCGGTCTCTACAGTTTTGGAACGATAGCGCTAGATAGCGCGCTTTTCGCAATCTGCTCCGACTTTTGGCTTCTCAGTTCAATCATGCAAAGCGATATTAAAAAAAATGGTTAAACCTGGTGACTTGTATGGATCAAAATTTTGGGCCACAAAAGGGATGAAAGGCAATTGCATATGGCTGAAATGAGAATGCTAAAGAGGGATGTGTGGTGTTACGCGATGGATAAAGTAAGAAATGAGAACATAAGAGGTCTGAAAGTGGCGCCGGTGACTGAAAAGTTGTGTGGTATTCGGCTGTCTAGGTATGTGATGCGGGGAAATGAGGAAAACGTCGTGAGCAAAGTTTAGAGTGTGAACGTTGATGCGGTCTGCCATAGTGATTAGGGTAGCTTTGTCGCTGCAGACTGCGGTTGCGGTCGCTTTAGATGTAAACTATGTAGTATGTAGGAGTACGATGATAGCTACAAAAGTTTTGCAGCTATCAACGCCCATCTAAACAAGAAAACAATTGTTCCATTGTACGTTATACACATCGTTACCTATCCCTTCAGAATACGTGGAGAAATCCTGGTGATTATATTCTAGTTACCAACATAACCTATAACTATAAACATTTTCCGCGAAGCACATCGTTCTTTACTTTCTGGCGCGATTGACGGATACGAATGATGACGTCACGACCAGGTGTCAGGGTATTGCTTTGTACTCGGTGCGGGTCTATGATTTGATGTATGCTTCCACGTGTTACGGATATTTTGTTTTTCTTCAAAAATTTGACATTGTTCTAATAATTATATACCAAGAATAATTAAGCTCGTGAATTATATCACAATTGTTGATAAAAACTGGTTAAGATGTGGCGAATCTCTCAAAAAAGGCAATTCACAAAGTTCATTTTATATTAACCAACCAGCTAATTACCAGTCAAATACCACAGAACCCAGCTTCATTCTAGTTAACACGATGATTTTTATCTACCGAACAGATCTTTCATTCTTGCTCATTTCAATATGGCCGCACCTGTAAAATATTTCCAGAAAATTCTCCCGCCATTTTCCCAACACCAATTACGGGCCGCGATTCCTTTTTTAAAAGGCAGTCCAATTCTTCCTTAATTCGGTCTTATCCTTTTTTCATTGAGGAAATTAAAGTCAGGAATAATTGAAGGAATCGCGCGGTTTATGGCTTCAGGTAATTTTTTCAAGATATTGGCCGTTCCGTTTTTGTTTGAGGTTAAAGGTGTTGAGTTTCGAGTACTTTTTTATGAGTTTCATAAGGTTATGTTTAAAAGATTACCGTAAATTGTGTATTGTTTTTTTCAGGGCAGTTTTATCCGTGTTTTATTTTACGTATCATTTGATAAAATCCTTCTCCTTTCGCAGGCAAGTCCTGGATAACGGCACGCTGGTGTTCCTGCCATTTAGCGCAGTGCAGTACCGACAGGAGATCCACGCGACAGTGTACCGCTGCCGCGCGCACAACGCACACGGCACCATCGTGTCCAGAGACATGAGGACGCAAGCAGGTTGGTTGAAATTTCCTTTATTTTTATATACAAAAACAAGCTAAAAAAAGTTTTGCGTTTGAAAACGCAGACGTGACGGACGTCAACGAACAGCAACGGACGTCAGGAAAAAACAGTACCTACCTATCGTTTTTGGCGGCAATTTATAAACACCAACCCTAACCATAGTGGTCACTCCTATACGATACCAATTGTCTGTTCTTCATATCGCTGACACGACATTATTTTTGTTGTACTAGAACTTCACTACTTCTTCTGTGTCGTCGGTCAGCGCATAGGTCTCTTTGACTACATGTATTGTGGCTCAGAGGGCTGATTAGGAGGTAAAACATAGTTTGCGACACAGCTCCACAAATTCTGCTGCCGTACCAAGACTACACTACCAACAACATACGTACCAACATACGTTATCATTAAATATTTTAATCAATCCTATACATAACCTAATATTACTTTCCCTATAACTCTAACGAAGGAAAACTTCTAAACCACGTCATAAATAACCTAAGTTGTGCCTTAACACAATAGTACGCTAATACACGACGTCACGGTATTGCGTAGGCAATTTACCGCTCGTTAGGGCCTGTTTCTGTTCACATTGCTCCGTGGAGGTCCCTTTACCGAACATTATTTTCTTTGTGTGTTTTGCTAACTTTCATACATGTTTGTGTAACTAACTTAGTAAAGGTTATGTTTATATTGCTCACGAGATCGAAGGTAACTATAAAGTTTATGGAGTCACGACTTTATAGAGAGCAAGCTAGTAATTTTTTTTTTGGGTCAAATTTTGTTTGTTACTTGTTGATTGTTTTGTTTTCCTTGGACATTCGGAGAGGAGACGTAGGGTATTTTACATACCATACATACATGAACTTGCGCCTCTTGTCCTAGGACACAGACAGAAACCACAGAATGCCACTTGCAACGCTCCTTACATACGTCTTTTAATACATCGTAATTCCCTCCCGGAAACGTATTTTATACAAGTCTGCGATAAACATGTTTTTCGGATTTTAATATGAATCTAGCAAAAAATTACATTCTCGGCTTATTGCACCCGTTCTAGTAAACCAAACACAAAGTTCAGCCGCGCACAAGATGATATTGTGCAAGTTTTTAGATTTTACAGAATTCCTTGAAGCTCTTACATGCGTTGATTAAAATTATAAGCTAACTCTGAACTAGGAGCTTATTTTCTATATCTTGATACTTAACTTAAGAGGGCTTCCCGGTCCGTCTATCGTCAGCGCGAGCATGGTCAAAAAGCTTGTTGTTTCATCCAGAGCCACAGCGGCGATTTTCTTTTACTCCCTCGTCTTACCCCGCCCCGACCCCGCACAACTCGTCTCCCACGCACCTTATACCGCCTAACGCGATGACATTGAACGAAAAATAGTGTTCGAAAATTTCTTAAACTTGTTTCAGGAAATACGAGTTTTTGAATAAGTCCAGTGACAAGTGTGTCAAATAAATATTTGTCATAAAGAATCTGCATTACAAAAGTGCAAGGTTTCTATCGAGATGTTTTTTTATAGTTTTTGAGTACTTTATGAACGGCCAAAGTTCAGGTAAATTTAGTGCAAAACAGCAATTTTTCGAGGCTTATACTGAATTTGTTTCTACTTTTTTTTTGAATGCATAGAAACCTACAGTGCACAAAATACCTATTACTTCAAAAAAAAAACAAAGATAGAAGTGTTACAAAGGCATAATCACGTACGAGCGTTTGAATGAAAAGTATGACGGGTTGGCCGCTAAGTTCTCGTTTTTAGAATTAGATATAAAGATCCACACACACTATACGGTGCATTGGTGGATGGGTAAAGCAGGTTATTAGAACGGTACAGACTGCGGAATATAATGATTATGTAGAAGTCTCTGTCTTCTGCAATAAACGGTCATTTTAATTTCTTAAAAATCTTAAGGCAATTGAGAAAGGGTCATGCGCCATTCCAATCTAAATACCTACGAAATGTAATCCACAATTTTTAATTTAATAATAATGGCATAGTACGAGTATTAAAGAGATTTCTTCATGTATGCATTCTGGAATATGTAGAATTGTCATAATAATACGAACTATCATACAAAAAATAAAACCAGAAAATCCTAAAACAATCACTTATGATACATATTTACGGGTATAAACAAAATGTGTTACACAACATACGACTACGTTCTTCCCAGCTTAATAACTTCAAACATTGTAGCAAAATTACATTCTTCACGTCAACACACACACATGCACATAAACTTATATACTCATACGCCTCACAGATGATGTATGAAAGCTGATATTTTATTTTATTTTTTCGTGTTTGCGGGAAAGTAATGTTGGTTTATTCACACCAATATTGTGCTGGTTTCTGAATCTGTTAAAAGGATTGGGAAAACTGTTGGGGAGCTAGCATGTTTGTGTTATTGAATGTATGCCTGAATAATTGTGACTTTTTCTATTGTTTAATAAAGTAAGCATAGCTAAAAAGAGCCGAAGAATCAAACTACAAAAAGTTCTTTATTGTTTAGGGCGAAAATGCAGTTTACCTAATTTGTCTTTTAAATCCAGCCCAAGTTTAATTAAATCTGCATCCTGTAAATAAGCTTGGGAAAACAATCTAAGCCCAAAAACAAATAGAAAAAAAAACATCAAATTACGTCCCCTACAACCTCTCGTACCTTCAGTCCGTGACATCACAAATTCTCCGCTCGTTCCCGCTGTAATAACGTTATGAGATAATTTGTAAACATTTACCGAGACTAGGAACTCCACGACACTCTTGTTCTTAAGTAAAATTGAGTTTCTTGCAGCAAATGGCAAGGAGATGAAATGGGTCAATAAAGTTTGATTTGTTTTTTCTTTATGAATGAATAGGTATAGAATGCGGCGAATATTGATGAATGGTCCTCCTAGACAATACTTCTTAAGGTTTTATGAGACGTTTACACTATGGCAACAATCGGGCTTAGAAATAGTTTGCAAATTATAAAACTCTCTATATTTAAGCTGTTTAGTCGATGGAAATAAACAAAACAAATGCACTTTTCAAGTATTTATCAACTATTTATATAGAATTGCGCAAGGCATATTCAAGTTGCGCTAAAACTACAATGGTTCTCCTATTTCGCTTTTCGAAACAGTATGAGAAAAAGCAGATAATTCTTCATCACAACTTTAATTCTAAAGCAAAGCAAAGAACTCAAAACTTTTGCACATAAAGCTTAGTTCACATCTGATAACATGAAGTGGTTCTGAACTCACATTCTCGCGACCATCGGATTCGGATCGTTCTAACTGGCGATTGATTCGTTAATGATTGAAGATGGATAGATCTTAGTGCACAGTGCATGCTTTAGAGAATCTTCGAACTAAATTTTTGAGAGAGATTTCTCTTGTTAGTCTATTTCTCGAGTTAGTCTTTTTAGTTTAATTACTCAGCAAAATAATTACACATATCGCTCATGTAGCTCAAAATGTGACTAGGAGTTACTATTATGGTATTTGAGTCTTCACCATTGAAGATTCCTATTTGGAAAACATTTACTTTTTCTTCCACAATACTCCATAAATCTTGACAATAATGCATTGTTAATTTACTTTCATCGTAATCCATACAAAACGTATGCAATTTTATTATGACAATGAAAGTACACACGGCTACACATCAAGGTATACATTTCCCGTACAAGCCGACCTCGCATTGTACGGAAATCTTATACAATGCGAGATCAGCATAAACTGGAAATGTATAGCTTGATGTGTAGCCGTGTATACGTGATGACTTCGATGTCTTTATTGACATTGGAATTCATCATCATCAGCCGCAGTCCACTGTTGGTCATAGGCCTCCCCAATCGCACGCCACTCAACTCGACTCTCAGCAACTCTCATCCAGTTGCTACCAGCCACCCTGCGAAGATCGTCGCTCCACCGAGCCATTGTGACATTGGAATTACCTGGTAACTAATGTTTTATTCATCAACACTTTTCGGTACATTCTGGAGAATCGTCAGCATGATACGTTCACTGCACACAAAGGCGGATAACATCATAAACATGAATGTACATAATTTTTTACTGCCGTACCGTTATGAACATCAGTAGATAGACACCGGCTCATAGAGGACTAGGCAATTACTCCGGTTATTACCCGGCTCATATACTCATAATTCGTCGATTCCCTCCCGGGCACTCCCGGGCCACAATTTGAGCTGCCGTACGTCTGCCCTCCGGCGGTGTTTACGTCATGCTGTAATTACTACTACTGTACTACGCTTCTGTATATGCACATGAGTCTTTTAAAGGGTGTGGATGAAACAGTTAGGTAAATACTTAAGTTGGTAATGTCAATATTATAGAAGTAATTCACAAGTTTGTTCCAATTTCAGTCAGTGAAATTCTTACATTGATAATATTTGCTTATAATTTAGTTGAAGGTACCTATAGCTAAAATCTCAATCCAGCTAATCTATTCACAACATTCCTTTGCACCTTAATTTTGTTTGTCTCCGCTGGCATGACAGCACCTACCTAACTGCTTCACATTTTGTTGGCCCAAAACTTCGCCACTGCCACAAGTTGTCGATGGCAGAACACTTCGACGGACTTGTAACCACACATCGTACAATATGTGAATAACAGTCCATCCCACGACATGAGACAAATTACCATTTGACCTACTGCTCCACACACAACACTCACACAAGCCCTAGTAATTAACCTTACCTACAAGCAAAAACTCACCTTTTTTCTCGACACAGCGCGGTAGCGATAAAGTCAACCGCATGTAGCACTTGGACTACGAAAACCGCTCTTACTACTACGGGATAAAGATGCTTTCAGGGTTTAATTGTTGCTACATAGGTGCGGTTGACCGTACTACCGGTAGAGGGAGCTTTAATCAAACAGCCCGTTAGGTAATAACTGGGAGAGTGGGTTCGAATTAGAGATAAAACCGTCGGCATAGATCTAATGCGGTAATTATAGGTAAACGTTACTTTGAATTGACTTTGTAGTTTTAGCGATAGCGTGGTGTGTGGTTTGGCTAATAGTTTTTGTATAATATAATAAGGTATGTTTTCGTACACAGTTACAGTTACAGTCACAATTACAGTACAGTTTGATCGGATGCTATTAAATTACAGAAACGTTTACCATGGGATTGTTTCTATGGAACTCATCAATTATTATCAAGACTTGGAATGAAAGTCACTCAAATGCCTTGATCGGATGAAATAAGTCATACGAAAAATATGAAATTCTTTGAAATTTTTAAAAGCATTCTTGTTCGCAGAAAAAACAACTCGTGAATGCATAGATCTAGAGTTTTCCTAAGATTCTTATTAACGTAACATGAATCATACTGAGAGCTCTATTGTATTCAGTTAAAAACCACTCAATAACAGGGTAAAACATTTATCTTGTACACGCTAATTCATAGGAGCGAGCGAGAGGCACGCATAGCTCTCAGCTCCAACAATGGAACTCCAGTAACCCGACACCTATTGTTGTGCAGCTTCCCTAGCGCGGCTCCGACAACTCTGTGCAGATAGATATATCGGATCTAGATAGGAACAGCGTAAATATCATGTGCTGCTGGCAAATTATGAGAGGTTTCATTTATCGAGTTACTGAGGTAAAAACAAGAACGAACTGACCTATAAATGTATAAAATGCAAGGAATATGGGGAATTGATGAAGTTAAATGATTTTTCTGTATAATTTGGGTTTAGCAACATTTTTCTTTGTTGATAAACAGATAACAAATAAAATGGAAATAAATATTTTAACCTCAACAAATGGTTGTTTTCAGCATGTGACACACTAGCTCAAGTATTTATAAGGGTACAAAATATTTTAAAATGATAATTACATACAATCGGACAAGCTAACGGGAATAATAAGGTTTATGAGGAAACAATTACTGGAGTTGTGCAGACGTTAATAATTCATTGGAATTCAGGAAATGATAAATCAAATATTGTAATAGGAAGTACATTTTTGAATATTCAGAGTTCTATGAACCATTTTGAGAGAAATTGGTACGTTTTCAGGGAATCTCATTACCTACCTATACCGACTTTTCACAAGCATTGTGAGTTTTGTATTGTTTACTTTTATAAAGGACTTGAAACTTCACAGCAAACAACTTAAACTGAATATCTAAATCAAACTCAAAGCATTTATTTCAATATAGACCATTACAGGCACTTTTGAATGTCAAAACAAACAAAAACAGCGAAGCTACAGTCACAGTCACAGTCACAAGGTATAATAAGGTAAAATGTAGTTAATTACATATAGCGCTACAAAAGCTGTGTACAAAGAGATTTAAAAGACTTATAGAGCGGACATTTGGAATATTCTCATACAAAAACTTTGATCCCGGACATTATCGATTTTAACGCACGAATGCTACCTGACCAGAGCGGGCGTGTGACACTAGAGTCTTTTGGCATACGTCTAGTGTCATACAAGTCTGTTACTAAGTATTGGATTACAATTTTCTTCGTCTTGTATCGCTCATATATTTGAATGTCTTTGGGTGTTTAGTTAAGTGAATGGTTTGACATTTGTCACTGATAGACGTTCAATAGCGAAGAGTTTGACATAACAGACGTTTGGATAAATGTAACCTTCGATTCAGTCAGTGCTCATTTAAGGAGAAGCGGCGCGTCGCGCGGCGCCTTGAATTTTTTTTCCGTTTACGGAGAGGCGGCGCGTCCAGCGGCCCGCGTTACCGCACGCCCAAACAGAAACATATGGCAATGTACGATGTTGTTTACGGAGACGCGGGGCGTGATGCTGCGCGTGGTGCGGTGCATGAGGAGCAGCAGTGCCCGTCGCGGCGCCGACGGTTTCATCGTTATGTTCGTGTTTGCTCGTGTGACGCCGCGTGTACCCTCGTGCACACACGCGAACATATGGCATATGGCACCGCCGCGTCGCAAGGGGCTTCAACACGGCGGTGCACGCGGCCTTGTCATCTACTGGCAATGCTGTATTTCAAGCAAACTCGCTTAAAATCGCTTCTCCGTAAATGTTCTCATACATCGCCATATGTTTGAATTTAAAGTGGGCTGTGAAGCACCGCGTTTCTGTAAATGAGCCCTCGGTCGGTGTCAGAGTTTTTATAAGCCTCGATTTTCAAGCTGTAGGTGTCCCTATTCTCCTTTTATCTGCTTAAATAGATTTTATTATCTAGTTTTTAATTTCTATCACATTATTAATAAATTTAATCATTTCTGCAAAATTTCAAACTTGATCAAGTTTGAAGTTTTACACATAATAATTTCAAAATTCAGCATCAAAATTCTTCCGAGATGATCATCTCAAACCTAGTTTTGATGGAGACTTTAAATATAATTTATAATGACACCACTTTAAGTTGGTAACTTCTTGTTGGGCGATTAATGCCTTTTTGAAACCAAAAAACGTTGCCCACAACAAGAATCAAATAAAAGTGTACATTTGAACATCGTTAGGAGCCGGGCGCTGTTATTGTATCACACGACATTTTATGACCGGTATGGGACGCGTAAAGAACTGCTACACTAGCCCCACTACACAGTGAGGCACAGAAGACCAAGTGACAAAAAATTACGATTCGAAAATCTGAATGAAATAGAACGGAATTGTTTTGGGCCACGAGTGCTACAGATTACGTGGGTTAATTACATCAAGAGCCTCCCAATCCTTACATGCTACACGCACGTTTGGTGTTCCACCACTGTTTCTCCTCAGCTGAAACACTAGGAATTGGTTTTGGGGGCCCTTTGGAATGACATTTTGATAATCAAAGAGTGTTGATTAAATAATGCTTTATTTGAATAAAGACTTAGAGCAATAAGCTATCAGTAAATCATGTTTATAAATGAAAGCCAAAAGTATCTATAGGCCAATACGTTTTCAAAAGGGCCGAAAACAATCTTAACAAGCATAATATCACAGTTTGTTAATAAATGAACCTTCTTTATTGTGGCTGCTCTGCTCGTTACGTCGAACCGCAGCTTATTAACGAGCAGTGGTCTTGTTTTCTTTCACCGGAATAGGGTACAACTATCTGTTGTGTGTTCTTATGTGTACACGAGAAACCGAACATTTATTGGATTCAAGAAAAGCACAATACGCTTTGATAGAAATACAATACTTGACTTCACTTGCCCGCACTGGGTCCGATTACTGTATTATGGTCCACGCTTTTTTTGTCTCTTTTACCTGTCTCCTAGCAGTGGGAACTTTACAAGAATCAATGTTTGACTTGTAGTTGTTTGTTTTTTGAAAATTATTTGGAGAATTGTACATTCAAAATCTTAAACGTTAAGTTAGTATGTAATCAATATTTTTTTCTAATAACCTGTCATACTCATTGTGCAAGTTTTACATGCTGCAGTGGATACGTAAGAACAATGGGATCCGTGGTAACCTCGCACTATTCATAGTGACTGACTAGCAATTTCTTGATGAGATGGCCTGAATGTAGCAATTAGATAAATGGGCAGTGGCAAAGTACCTTTCACCATTCATGTGACCGGCGTGTCATTACTTTGCAAAGTTGTATGAAGTTCTGAGAAATTCATGGACTGTGCTTTACTAAAACTTTGTAAAATCGCTGCACGTTAAAAATTATTAATAATGTGATTTTGTATTTACAAGAATAGCGTAGGTAGTTCTTGCAGATAACTATATAATCATTATCACACAAATTGACTTATATACAACTTGCATGGTCAATCATAACACTATCGTTCTCTTTTATCATTAAACCAAAGTGGATTTTAAACTAAATAAACTGTCAGCAGACAATATGTTAAATTAAGGCTAGGCAGCTATAATACTCTTCCCTGAAACTCCATGTTTCCTGATAAGCCTTCTAAGCTCCTTCATCGACTACAAAGAAAGGAGGGCAAAGTTATTCTTTTTACTCTTACCGAGTGAAGGGGATACATCAAATAATATAAACACAGCACTGTAATTCCATGCCCCTGGCTGGAGGCCTTAATTCTAGGCATCCACAGGGATAGACCGGTTAAGCAGTAGCCAGCGTCAGAGGCTGAACTGCGAGAGGCCATCTTCAAAAAAAAAAAAACTGTAATTTCACAAGTTATTATGCCTTTGTTTTTCTGACGGTGCCTATTATGGTCTAATTGAAATAAATGCTTTAACATGTTTGAGTTTAAACTTTGTTTCATTGTCCGTTGTTGAGTCGTTTCGTTGTCGTGTCTTCAGGAACTCAATGGTTTTAATGATGTTCCGAAGACCGTTAAAACCAAGTGAGACTGGCTAAAAGTCTTCATGTTCATTGTGGGTAAACAGATGTTAGCAGGAGCATGCTTGAATCTGTCAACTATTAAATGCGTGATGCTGAGAGATTGAAACAAGCCTTTTCACTTAGCATTAAGCTTATAGTATACGAAGAGTTAGGTGCAGGTTTCAGCTAACCATCAACCGGTCACAAATCAAGATGCTGGGTTGGTACAGAAAAATTTCTCGAGATGAACAACCTGATAATAATTTTCGCAACATGGGGATCGAACCCAACGCACATCACGCGGCCTTCGCACTTGAAACTATCCGACTGTGCAATAGTGGGATTACTGAGGTACTCTACCTTATACACGTTCAATATCTAAGTTGAGTCATACTGTTGAGTCGTTCGTATTGTTGAGTCCTGAAACGTGAAGCGATCCGTCACCTAATTGAAGACGTTTTCTTTCCGTGTGACGAATTGAACTTTTATTTGTAAGGAATACTCTGTAGTAAACTTTATGCTGTCGTAAGTAATAAAAAGTATGTGAGTTCTATAACTTGTGTATTGTTACGTCTTTTGAAACAATGTGAAATACCTTTACTTATCCAGACCGACCAATATTGTGATAAGTATTTGGGAAAAGGCTAATCAGATGATGAGGTAGGTACGTAATAACAAGCATTCTATGTTTTATTTAGACACTTTGATCCGCACCTAGTTTTCTTCGTTTTTAGTCATATATTAATACATTATGAGATCTATGCTTAATGCGACAAGGGTCAAAGTCCTACGCAACCGATGCATTTCAGAGTTCAAACGTAGTATTTCTAATGAAGTTTAAATAATTTTTAAAAAGCACTAGATTTTAATGGAAATGTCTAGGTTTTAATGTTTAAGTCTAGTCACCGCAAAAAGAGACCTAATGGAAACAAATAGACAATTAATTGACACTATGATACCTCAGTGTTACTGAGTAAGTTCTGGACAATGATTGAAACTATTCTTAATTGGGAGGCGTGATTTCTACATTACTTAGCAAGCCACACGTCGCTATTAGCTGTTGAAAACTACATAGTTTTCTAATTCCAAAAGAAATCGATCGCCGAGTCGAAAACGCCTGGAAAAGCTACTGGTCCATGAAGACGCTACTGACGGTGATCTTCCGATCTCATTGGAGCGCAACCTCATCGACATATGCATCCATCATATGCATCATCCATATATATCCATATGCCCATCCTAACCTACGGTGCTCAGGCCAGGTCACTCACCGAGTCTCAAGTCCCGCCTTGGAGTTTGCAAAAGGGTAATGGAGCGCAGCATTGTGGGTGTCCAAAAACAAGACAGGGTTCGAAACACCACGCTGTTTTCCAAAACGGGCGTAGTGGACGTTGGCAAGAAGGCTGCTAGGCTTAAGAGAGATTGGGCAGGTCACGTCAACCGCATGCTGGGAAGTCTCCACACGATGGGTGCAGAAAGACGGACGGCGCCGCCGAGGCCGGCCCAGAAAACGATTGGCAAAACGATTAGGAGACGTCCCGCGAGAGCTAGTTCGAGGAGGCACGGGAAAAGAGCTAATGGAAGGAATTGGGGAGGCCTTTGCTCAGCAGAAGAAACATAAGGGTAAAAGAAAAAATAAAATAAAGATTACATTAATCCCGATGAGGTTATCAGTTTATCGAGAGACTTTAAAATGAACATCATATACAGGTTGTCGCTTTGCATTCCAGGAGGTATCTATACTAATGATTCTCGACCCGAATTGATACGAAAAAGTGTAGGTTTTTTTTATTTTTTACGGAAATCGGCAAGCGTAAACCACCCCCTAGTTTCCATACTGTCCATAATTATACTGTGGAATAAACGTTAGCGTTTGTGTGCGTGACGGCGCGTTTATAGGGCTAGGAACAGACGGGCTGCGTTTTAATACGAGTGATTTACACTTGCTGATTTCCGTAAATAAATAAAAACTACCCTTTTTAGTATCGATCCGAGTTGACAATCATTAGTATAGATAGATACCTCCTTGAATTTGACTAGGACGCAAAAGGACAGTCTGTATTATTTAACAAAAGTTGTGCGATAATCGATCTAGAAAGAAAGTGATGATAAGGTGACGAGTAATAGAGAAGTATGTAAGAAGAAGACATGCTGTGCCCAAATCGATTGGGATAAGAGCAGGAGAATGATGATCTATAAATATATATCGAGGTTGTAGGTTCGACTCCCACACAACATTTACGAATACGTACAAAAGCAACCATAGTACTAAAAATAAAATTTTATTTTTGCCGAAGTTGCTTTTGTATCCAACATGGCGCCTATAAATATGGTTCTGAATAGATGAAAATCTATTTTTGTACATCAATTTTGGCGCACGAAATAACATAAAGAAGCGGTAGACGCACCTTTTATCCATTCAAAATTTGTTTTGAACGTAGGCGTTACGATACGCTTCTGCCTGAATCCTGATCCTTATTGTTGGCTCCCACCAGCCCATAGTGTCACGTCGCACTGATTTGATGCTCATCTTACTTACGGCGTAGTTGGCTGTAACGACACACTTGCTATCGTCGAATCGAAAGCAATGTAACACGAAACTTAAGTATTTTGGATAATCTTCGGTCACACGTTTGACCCGTATCAGAAATTCATAGCATTTGTGATGGAGAGCCGTGTGGATGTTTTAATTGTTTGTTGCTACTCAACGTAAGGTGATATAACATGGGCGTTGCAAATAGCATATAAAAAACACTTTAACGTGTAGACAATTTTGACTTTCAACTTCAACTTCGGCATGATGTGTCACAACAATTACAATATCAAAATGAATAAAAAGTGACCGTTGTTTATTCTTTTGAGTAAAAAAAGAGAAACATAAATATTTTAATAATCTTACACAATAGGAAATTTATCGTAAAATACTTTTAAGAGTGACACAAAGACGATAGTGGAGTAACGAAGGTACATGTCAAATGTCGTACCCTCGTCCTAGTCCGGTGGATCAGAAGGAATATATGGGTGCTTACAGTTAGGTCGCGTTTAAAAAGACAGCTATATTTGTAATGAGACGGTAGGGGGCAGTATGAGGCTGTCACCAGCAGACAAACGTTATTTTAGCCATTCTCAGTAGAGCTGAACTGTTCACTTGTTCACATATTATACAAACGGGGATAAAGTGACTCCTCGTCATTGAATTTATTATTATTTTGTTTTATTTGTAGGAATATAATGCCCAGACCGTGTATGACCAGATGTCTTGTATGAACGTGGACGAAGCAGAAGGAGTTATATGAAGCGATAGACCCAGCTATGTAATGGCTAGTGGATTGTGCAAATTGCACGAATACCGAAAGAAAATTAAAAATTAATTAACATAAAAGTATAACTTTTACTGAAGTAAACTCTTCAGTAAAAAAAATAACACATTACGCACAATGACAAAGGTATCCGTCAAACGTCACACCCTTGTCCAACAAATAAATAGCTGCCACCCGTTCACGTATCGCACACGTACCGTGCTCGTACCGGCTACACTTCTACGTAATACCGTCGTCAAGGTACAAGGGCACTGTAATTATAAATCTTTGCTCTGTATCGTAAACTGAAATGAGAAATGAATAATCTTTTGCTACGGCGTAGCTACGTAGTAGTCGGTTGCTGCGCCGTAGCAACTGCGTAGTCAATGCCTCTATAATTGTATTTGGAATGCAGATAATTTAATGACTAGCCGATAGATATTAGTTACAACTGGTATTCGCTATTAGTTTAACTGCCAATTTCAAAGTAGAAATAACATGAACAGAAAAATCTAAAACTGCTACTTTGAGCAATTTCTACTTTTAAATTAAACAATTTTTTCCTTAAGATCCTGATTTAAAGTAAAAAATCGTATCATTTTAATAAACTTTGTAGTCATACCTACATGACAGACATCTTCGTAATCCGGGTCATAGCAATCACATTCTGCGGTACATCTGCTGTCCGGTGCAGTGATGCGTGGTTATGTCATGTTGTGGTAATGTATTGCGTCATGGACTTGGTCATTATATATATCTAAAGGTCACATGCACTCCATAACAGAACTTTGATTAGTTATTTACCGCAACACAAGTAACATGTAGAGTGCCTATTATTACTAACATGCAATACTTTAAAACCTATACAAATGGCAACGGCTTTCAAAGCACATCTTATTTCTGAAAAGACTTTCAACAGGATTGACATAAGCTTTTAGGTTCAAATTGTCTAAAACATTGTTGACTTCACCAGCATCGTTATATCGCTGATAGGATGTGACTTGTGTTAGGGCCTCTTGCTTTTGATAGACTTGTCATTAGTCTTCTTAAGCGTGCAAGGGTATTTATAGGTGCCTCACATAGAGAAAATTGGTTGTTCCACGAACTACACACGACACGATGTTTGTTCCAAATTGACGTGCACTAACGATCCGAACACCAGGAATACACTACACAGTTGACATTTCAATTGTACATCACATAACATCATCATGCTTGTATTATCAGAAGGGAAGCACAGGTTTTATTAAACCTGTGCTTTCCCTGTGCTTGCTTGGAGCGGCAACATTTTACAGACTACGAACTGGTACATAAAAAAATCCTTGTGAGAAACCTAATAACATTTTTCAAGCCCTGGGTATCGAATCCAGGGCATTCAGAAGTTGCGCTTAGTAACACTAAACCAACTAGAAATCAATTAATATTTCACCTATCCGCTAAACCCATATTTGCTTTAACAAAATCAACGATTTATAATTTACAACGAAAGCTTATAGGCTTAACCATCCCTTATCAATCACAGAGCCTGGGGGTCGGTATGCGGTAATACCTCCCAATCGGAACACATCTTCATTTGCGTCGGATAAATCATGCAGCCTCCATCAACTGTGACTGAGATACGATCTGATTGGGCGTTGCTTTGTCGGTAAATAAGGCAGGATTTACCGCGTGGTTTCCGACGTAAAACAGGCTTTACCTTCACGGGGGAGTCGTAAAAGGTGGGTGAGGGAATATGTCAGGGTGAAGACAAGAAAATGCGTCTTATTTTTTGCGTAAGTTTTGACTGCAAACAAGATAAAACATGTGTACCAGGGTATCTAACTGCAACTGGCTGTTTGTCATGGTACGTTTATATGCATTTAGCATTATATCAGTCAATCGGTCTCATGTGATTAATTCTTAACTAAGTTAGGATAATACACACATCAAAAGTGTCTAGGGATCAACATATATTTTTGCAATAACTTTTCTCCTGATTGATATTAATTAAAATTTTCTTTAAGGATTCATCAAATAAAGTGTTTTCGTTTGTCACAGTAACGATAAACCAAGTCACCTTTGCATTAATAAAGAAATTTGCCATTTTCCTAATAAAGGGATTTTTGACATTTGAACCACTAACACAAAAGTTCGAAAAAAAGACTGAAATAACAGTTTTCTTTAAAATTTTATTGGGTAACTTAAACAATTAATAATCCGTGTTTCTACCGCGAACACTAACAACACAAGAACATCGGTTTGGCATACTCAAAATGAGTTCATCCAAATCACGCTGTGGAATGGCCGCCCATGTTCGTTGCAACAACAAAAAAAGGTCTTCTTGCGACTGGATACCCTCCATATTCGGCAGAGCTCTTCTCTGTAGCATATCCCATGCATGCTCAATCGGATTCAAGTCTGGCGACTGAGCAGGCCAGGGCAGGACATTGATGTTAGCTGCGGCGAGAGTCTGTCTTACAACTCTTGCGGTGTGCGGTCGTGCATTATCATGCATTAACTGAAATAAGGGACCGATTTGCACTTGTAGAGGAACGATGACGTCTGATACAATCGTCTCAGCATAAATTTGAGCGTTGAGGTGGCCTCTGATCCAAATCAACTCAGTTCTTCCGCCGATCCAAATACCCGCCCATACCATGATGGTTCCACCACTATAAGGATGGACTTCCTGGCAGGATTTTAATCGCTGTTGGCGTCCAGGGGTTCTCCAGTGTCGTATACGTCTTGTATCCGGTCTCATACCAAAACGAGACTCATCAGAAAAGCACACGAAACGCCATTGTTCTTCTGCCCAATTTCTGTGTTCAAGAGCCCATTGATATCGTATCCTACGATTGTGCATTGCTATAGGTGGTACCCGTAGCGGTCTTCGGGAATGAAGGTTCACTTCATGCAAGCGGTTTCTGACTGTTTGGTCGCTAATTAAGTTCCCTGAAGAGTGATGAAGCCTCACGGCTAACATCATGGCGGTTATTGTTGGAGCTCTTCGAGTTAAGATTTGAATGTATCGGTCTTGTCTCCGTGTGGTGCAGCGATACCGTCCTCCATGGCGCTCAGCCACGGTACCAGTGCTTCGGTAACGTGTCCAAAGTCGACTGATAACACTCTGACTTGTATTCAGAGCTAAAGCCACAGTACGTTGCCGGGAACCAGCTTCTATCATTCCCACGGCTCTGAGCATTTCTTCCCTGCTTAAATGACGTCGCCGCTCCATAATAACGTTGGTTTTAATCAGTAGTAGGGAAACAGTAGCACTAATAATGTCTTCAATGCGTTGTATGTTTTTATAGGGAAAATATTGACAGCTGATTTTCATCTTTTACTCGAATTTGATTCACAGTTCCTGATTCAAATTATGAAATGCACCAAAAAGGATCCATATAAATTTATAAAATCATAAATTTATTACAAAGCCACATCTCAATCTCAAGAAATCCACATAAAAATGCTTGATCCCTAGACACTTTTGATGTGTGTAGTTTTACAATTCTTTATTAATTTTCATTAGAGTTGCTTGTCTTTATTCTTTTCCTTTATGGATAACATTTCTCGATACTCTTACAACGTAATCTTCGCAAACCAGTATTAACTACGCATATATTTTTATGAACCCCGTATGATCAGCGAGGAGCACGAAATTATGATAAAAACACGTTCCTATTCCAATTTTATTATGAAAACGTGTGGGTGCCGCCATTTTGAATGACGTGAGAATATAATTATGATATAAATAGAAAGGTCGTACCTCTGTGTGAGTCTTAACTTTAATATAGTGAAGGAAAACATGACCAACGGACGCCAATTGAAGGGTGCCCCACAGACGTAGGTGCTGACTATTTATGATTTATTTTATGTACCGTTAAACAAAATCTATATAATATATAAAAGAAAGTCAAGTTAGTTACACTATTTATAACTCAAGAACGGGTGAATCGATTTGGCTGAAAATTGGTGGGGAGGTAGCTTAGAACCAGGAAACGTTTTTTTTTTTTCAATTTAGATCTAAGTCCTCGCTGACGAAGTCGCGGGCACAGCTCTTAAATAAATTCCTTTGATTTTAGCTACATAATATTAAGACGACACTTCAGCTAAATCAATCGCCCAAGTAGAACGGTTGATCAATGCTCGATTCTTTTGCCTGCCAGAAGAGATTTAATGTTAGTATCTTATGAGATAACACAACGCGATCACGAAATGATCCAACAGAGGTTTTTTGTAACACAAAAACTGAATAACAAAGCGAATTAATCAAACTATCCACATTAATCATGGCGTTGAACATTGATTTAAAATGCTTTATGAATTACAGTGATTGTTGTGCGATCCTCCTGTAAACAATCCCAATTTATTTATTAATATTAACAAGCTTACCGTTGTTCGATGATTTCATAAATAATTGGCGAGATGCACCTGATATTTTTAATGAACGATAATTAATTAATATTTGGCATTCGGTTTCATGTGATTAATAAGTTTAATGTCCAAATTAATTTACCTATGACTACAGTAGTAGTTGTTATTATAATTTCACAATGAATTTCCTACAATAGTAGTTATGACACAGTTTTCATTAATTTCATTAAAATTGAATAATTGCGATTGTGACAACACTTTAGCGTAAAAAAAAAATTTTTAATGTTTATCAATGCTTTGGCAATCTTCCACGATACGCCAGAAAAGCTAGCCCTAAAAGAGAGAACGCTCTAAATACTCATGCTAGTAACTTGCAGAAAAGTATGCAGTAAGCTTGCAGCCATTAGGCCATAACAACTACTGATTGGTGAATGTTAAAATGGCATGCCATGGCATGCATGCTAATAGGCGTATGTTTTGCCTACGGGCCTGTCAGGCTAAGTTAAATCTTCTTCTGTAGTTGTTTTTTCAAAGAATCCACCATTATTATATTCTTTCTTCTTATATAATACAGAAACAATAGGTACGAATGAGATGTAATCGTCAGTTCCACATCAAAACGATCACTTCAGCGTAATTTGTTCGAGTTTAATCCAAGGATATGGTTACCTAGGAAGATACTTTAATATTTAACGAAACGATAATGTGATGGCTGTAATAACCTATTATAAAAAGTGTTCCATTTCCTCCAATTCTGAAATGATACTTAGATTAATTTTCATTTTAATACTTAGAATAATTCACCAGGAGGTGAGCAGAATCTCATTATGGCCTTTATTCGTGATTGTTTGAAGCTTTCGAGCCCTGATATTGCCTGCACTTTCGACTACGGTGACATTTTTGTAGAAAACTAAACCAAGCATATTCACACGGATAACACTGACCAAACCAAACCAAAATGAAACCAAAATAAGATTTTGAACAATAACAAGTAACGATTATTACAAAGGGATCAAGTTGCGTACTGTTATGCTTCGTTCACTTTTACCTTACAGGGAGCGCCCTTACACATATTACAGAAATATAAAATTCACGGAACTGAAATAGATCTCTACGCCTATACTCTGGGAATAGTCGCGCGTTATATAGTTCAATAGATGCCAGTTGTCAGAACGTGCATCAATTTCAACGGCAGAAAAATAGTTGTTGTGCAATAGGTGATCCAATTTAAGTTATACGTTTGATTGAATTTCTGTTGAATACCGATATGTGTACACACTTGATGTACCCTATAAGTACGGGCACATTGAGTGCCATGTGCCAGTGAGAGGGCGAGCCTAATGCCATCAACCGTACACAAATCCAGAGTCAGGATTGCTACTGAGAGATTTCTGAAAAAAACCCAGAATTCGACTTTGCTCGATTGAGCTATGGAACCCAGAATCAATAGACTAACCAAACAGTACAACCTTTAACACGCTATTCTTAAGATCATTCATCCAATGAAAAGTTTTAAATGCTAGTATAACCATGAAAAGCAATGTTCTGACCTACAAAGAACTACAAGACTAATAAACCTAGTCTTTAAAATATGTATAAATTCAAATTAGAAGCCACAAAACAATAATAAAGCACAAAGTAAATTGACAATCTGTCTGACAATTAAACTTACTTGAAAATTACTTTTATTGTCCAAATTGTGTTACCACAAAATTGAGGGCAACAAAATAATTATCTAATTAAAATATTCAAAAGACCGCAATTAAGGCGGTTTTATTTTTCTAATAGAATTTGACATCTGCTATTACATAGAAAGGAAAAAATAAACACTGGTAGGTACTTTCAGCTCCTTTTTGAAGGTGATGAAGAATGTGAGAGAAGTAGGCCTATACCTTTATAACCGATTGAGCGTCGATAATCATCGTCACTCCTTAGTGACGATGATTATCGACGCTCAATCGGTTTGAGCCGGTTAGTAAAAGCTTTAGATCAATGCAATAAAAGCGAAAAATACGCAATACTTTTTGGTGCGGACGACGAGACTCGACACGGCGCTGCACTTAATGCGCCAAATGTGGTGATGAGTGATCGGCTCAAGCCGCCTCCACGTCGTTAAGTGCGGTCACTCTTTCCACTCACAGTTCGTCGCGAAAGCGGGTAACTGTCTTATTTCCTTATAACATTTTATCGTGTGGGCGGAGGTAGGGAGCCGGTGGCTTTCTAATAGTTAATCACTATTTCTTGGATCCATGTCAAGATGAAAGGAAAACATCGACTTAATTTTGGTTATACCAGGCAATCGGTTTAAGATTAAGATTATACACCCACGATCGCTTATGTTTTATTGGGCACGTGTAGTATTATGTTAAAAAGGCTTGATCAAATTAAGAGCGTATTTTTCTTTGTTGTGAACAACAATTACTGTAACCTAACTGGCTGTATTGGGTAGGTATTCAGGTAGACATTACATTTATCAATTGACTGGTTAGTGGGCAGACAAATTCATAGCGAAACGTCCTCTACACCGTTAGCAAACCTATCGAAGTGTGAAGACCGGTCACCCATTTACAATAATTCTGCTAACATGCACTTGCATGTGTGAAGGTACTTGCACTGATAACATATACCTAACTATCGTGCCAATAATACCGGTCCGCTGATCCGAAGTCGGTACATAGCCGTGAATCAACCGGACAATTGATTTACGTGCTCCGCTGAGTAACGAGCTGCGACGCAGTTTGGATATCCTGCCGCTAACCATGACGGATGGCGAGGTGATAAACACCGCCTGTTGTGATTAATTCGCGTAATGATAGCGCTGTTAGTTAGGGCTGGGTTTATTATTACAGTAATCTGTTACCTGGTAATAATATGGAGATGGTTAGTTTGTTTGATTGATCATGTGGCAAATTGCCATCAATTTGTCTAATTTCGCTCTGGTAAGTTACACGTGCTACTTTGAGCAAATATTCCTACTATATTTACATGTACTTTTTAAAATATTGTAGGAGATTTAAAATGGAACAACAAAAATACCCCTACCAACTACCATTTGCGACTGACTTTGAAGAATTAGCTACCTATACATTCACCATTTATCCTAAACACCTGGTCTCTCTGTTTAACGTAGCTTTACATCCTAAAAGTAATTTCTTGATTTTTTATCGAAAATAAACCATTCTAACAGAGCAGTACCTAGGTATAGGTATTCTAGTTTCCCAGAACACCACAAAAGTCAAAGTCTTCGTTCACCTTCACACTAACTCGACCCGCTGTCAAAACTCACGCGTCGTCAATGAGCGTCACGTTACATATCCCTCCGCTGTCCCTCCGTTGTCCCTCTCGGGACTCATAAATCTTTGACACACGTAAACTGTAAACTCACGCATTACGTTGACAAGGAACTGCTCTAGTTGTCGTGTATTTCCGTAATGTTGTCATCGTGATAGACTTTTACGATGTTCCAGATGTGCCAACAGCGGTTTAGTGGGGTATTAGTTATGTGTACGTAATCCGGTATCTGTGTGATTATATAGTTACGAAGGTAAAATAAAAGGTTTCAATCTCTGAAGCGAAAACTCTGGCATTTATACGACGAATATTTTATTTAATAAAAACGTCTTAAAAGTTCAACCACTACTTGACCTTTGCAAAATTTGGGTAAACCTCTCATTATTGTTTGTACGTAACACAAGTATTCAAGTAATCTGATCCATTTTTTATCATTTTACCGGTTGATGTACCAGGTACAAATCCAGACTATTGAGTTTTCCGTCAGGAATTTCTCAGCAACGCAACGGGCAAATTTTATTAATGCTACTTATCGCTGTAATACCGAACAAGTTTAACCTCGACATGGACCAATCAACCAATCAATTTGACTGATAGCCGCTAAACTCGTAATTCGTTGAATACCCACGTAATAGAGGCTCAATGTGCTCTCGGATCGCCGGACACCGGACGATCACAGATCAGTGATGTTACACGATTGTGAAGTTACAGCTGATTTCGTAGGTTTATCCGCCAATTCGGATAATAATTGGTTTAGGATTAGTCGATGGTTCACTTTCCAGTGCTGTTATGTTAATTATGAATAAGTTGTTATGTAACAACGAAAGTTTGAATTTACGTAGGTTTCAAATGGAATTAGTGTCTGGAGATGATTTTAAACGCAATTATAATTATAAGTGAGATTTCGAACGAGAATACATTATAGAGCTGTTGTCAACACAATATTGCCGTGATGAGTCACGGCACAATTTCCACAACATCAAAAGTTAACACCAGCAAGTGCGGATCGGATATTTTCGGATACACGTCCGTCCGTCCTTGCGCGCGGCTAACGAGCCAATCCCGAAATGGAAGCGTTCACGCGTTGCCATCACGAACGAAGGCAAAAATCAGGCGTTTTTGATGTTTATACCATAAGCTTTATAGCCGAAAAACCATGGTGGTTTTATGTGCCTCCTGATCGAGGGGCTGCGGGATAATCGATAATATGCGTTTTGTTAACATTTTATGGTTTATATAAGGTTTGAGGGTGTTATGTTAGCTTGCTTGAAAAGGTAGGCTTTACAAAAGCATAAGTTACATACTTAAAGTTGTTGCAAATACACTACAATCATCCAGTATTACCTACCTATTTAAATAAAATAAACATTGAACCGTGGCATCACCACTGCGCCATTTTATTTCCGATCAACAAACACATCAGACATCAGGCAGCAAACCGCAGACACATTATACAAAAGCTTATTAAAAATATAAAACGAGAAACGATACTTCACTGCATTATTTCCCGATTACTATCAAACAGAATTACCGCAATCGTATTTAATGGTATTATTTCACAAATGGATGCTGCTCATCCCCTGGGCATCATTCGCACGTTTGCACGACACCCAGGAGAAGCGATAGGACATTCCTATTTATATCCAGGAACTGCCATGAATTGATTATTACCTGAAAGTTTGCACAATGTAGGAATACTAGCTTTATATTCTTAAGAAGAAAAATGTTAGGCAATTTCATACAGGAGATTACGAGGAAGCAGAGGAGACGCATCGGCGTGAAATTAATTTTATAACTTGTTTTGAATGAATTCGTTTTTGACTGTCTGAATTTAAGAAAATCAGACAGTTCTTCAAAATCTTGAATTCAATCTCTAAATACTTTTACGAAATTAATATTATTTTTCCTGTCTCAGTCTTTAAAGTCAAACCTCAATAAAGGTCCAGCCAAACTAGTTCGGTCGAATTATGATGATATGGTGAACAACGGACTGTGATAGATACTTCAGTACAATATTTATGACAGTCCGTGTCCGGAATTCCGGAGCCGCATTCACAATTTGTCTGTATCGGTTTGACAGAACCTTTAAACTTTTCATTGTCTATTTCAGGCCAATTAAGAGCTGTCTACTCAAAACGTTTCATAACGTCCTTCACACTTCCGCAGTCCGCCAACAAACCAATCAACTGATTCCCCTCAACAATACATGTGCGAGTGGACAGTTCTCTCGTTCAAACTGCGAGTAAATCTGAGTATATCGGGCCAGTCCATTAGGACGTCCCGCCAATAATTCAAGTCTGACAACTGCATTACAGGTTCCGCTCCCAGAGATAAGAGGCGGTCGAGACTGCATACAAATGTACTTTGTGATTACGCAAAAAGGTTTTGCTGTATGCAAATTTTTCGACTGACCTTTTTGCTGTGCGATTGCTTATTTATTTATTTGGGTGAAAAGCAACATCTCTCTGTAAAATTATAACTTGCCATGGAAATTTTGCGGCTATTTAACGAGGCTCACTTCGCTATAAATGATAAACTATGCCGTTAATGCAGTAACTGGCTAAGGGAAAATAAACGTAAGAATAGTGGCGTTTTATGACTAACCAGCAATGAAAGTCAAATAAAGAAAAAAGAAGAGGAAAGATAAAAAGTTTATTGTTTCCTTTGCCAGACAGCCATAAAGTCCATTCAACACGGCCCTGGTGGCCCGGCACAATTTTTATTCCAATTTAATTAAAATTGATTAAACCGAAACATGGAAAGTCAATTTAATAAAATGTATGTTTGACCTATAACGGTATACAATTGAGAATGATTGCTTAAAATTGAAAATCGTGTCTGGATATTTGTTATTATTTTCTGCCCCGGAGCTTCCAAAGGCTAAAGGTAAATTAAACAAGAGTCGTAAAAACAAAGGTTGACTATTTATAAAGGTAATTCATAAAATAAACTGAAAAAAAATAGATTATAAGTAGGTACCTACGAGTACATGACGAAAGTTAGAACAAAATAGTTAAAATAAGCAAGCAAGTGAAAACGAAAGAAAAAGAAAAGAAAATACAACTACATAATCATAAGTAAAAACAAAACATGAATCTCACGACTAACCACTTACTTATAAGATACACAAGAAAATTTTTCTCATACCAGTTTCTAAAACAGGAATTTCTTATTCTCCAGAAGTTGGCAACGCATTAGATTTTAATTTTTCCGGTTGACGGAACAAACAAGGGTGGGAGCTTGGTTCACTTGTACACACAATTCTACCAAAAAAATACTGTTTCACCGCTTTTATCTTAATTAATTTTACGTACACATAAACTTGCAAAGGTTTTCTAATCAGGACTGACCGCATAAAAGGCATTACTATTAAATATTCTTTTTTTTCATACAATTCTTTAATGTAATCCATTTAATGCAAAGCATTTTCTACCTTATTCCAAACGCGTAAAAGATTTCATTGCCTCAGGTTATATTATTACGGTCAATGATTTCCCGTAGTAAATAATTTGTGGCGGCTTTATGAATTTGTGAACCGTTTTTCTTGTTATTATTTTATTATAACAGCAGCTTTAATTCTTTAAAAGCATGTCTTTGGGCACACGCAAACATTTAATAGGCCGTGAACAATTTACAAGGTAAGTATAATTTAAGACTTAAATGAATAGTGTTGATGTTAATAATCCATTTGGAAAAGATTGAGGTAGGATAATCTTACACAAGGTGTAACAGGACCCTTCACGAAGCCTTTAACCGAGCATTCTGTACATCAAACTAAGTAACTTTACGCGAAAATTACTGCTGGGAAACGACTTTTTTTTTGGGTGAAAAATCACGTTCTACGGTAGGACTCAATGTAACGCACTCATAACATTGTGCTGATGAATTGATAATACGGGGACCGTGGAGATGTTTAAAGTAAAATAAAACTTACATTAAAAACGTGTATTTCAGAAACACAAAACTTTGACCCCCAATATCTCCGTAACTAGAAGGTTCCCAAGTATGATACAGAACAAAAAAAATGATCGCAATGACGGGGAGAACAAGCGCGCATTTCAGCTTCGTTAAGAGTCTTTTTATACCCTTTATGTACCTACCTTATCTACATACTTTTATAAATATCGTCAATTTCAGTTTAATAATAACCAAATCGTACTTTAGATATCCTATTCACATCATCAAATAAATAGTTTCATCGATTAAGTTAATCAAAATATTATATTTAACCGCTCATATATATAAAATTTCGATGTTATTGACTCATTAATAAAATCCATTACCTTTATCAACAACACAGCTGGGTAGGTACCTATAATAAAGCTATCTATGCAACCCTCCCAATGTGCGCGGCCATTAATTTTATCATTACGGCTAAAATAATTGACGGCTCGATAGCTCACTGCTGATCTTGGCCGCTCCGCAGTGCTCCCAATTTATTCGCTAACGAACGATTTAGAGCGCCTAGGAGCATAAGCATCTAGGCATGCATTCACTGTCTGAGTGGAAGAGTGTAAGGTTTCAAAGATAGCAGATGAAAGATGAAGTGGGTTCATTAATTAGTTTGCAACGATTCTTCTGCTAGAAATGTAAGCAGCTAACATGTGTTACCACTATGCTTTTTATTACTGTAATCATGCTCACGTTTTGAAACACCGCCACCGCCACTATTTGAGCGGTTTGATGTATCTATCCACTCCGATAGTTACGAAAAGGAAAGTAGCAATTATTTTTGTCACTTTGATGTCACGATAGTAAATGACAATATATCTCACGAATGTGAGATATATAATGACAATATATCTCAGGAATGTGTGGTGAAGGCGAGTGCAGCGACGCACGCCTATTGGTAGATTTCAAAGCGCAGCACTATTTACGCGGATGGGCCCAACCCTTTCGATAATTACAACAAACACGCAAAATAAAATACTCAGTGATCGCCAGCAACCTTTATAAAATGCAGTTAATATCCAAAGAAACTCTCTTATCCTCATCAGCTTGTAAATGTGATTAGTTCATAGACGGTATTAATCGAGGCACGCTTAAAATATTCAGTAGGGGCAGATCGGGACGCCTTAATTGAATCAAATATGTATACAGGGGCAAGACGCCGACCGGGATGAAATTCACAGCGACCGGGGTCATTTCAGTTATTCAAAACTTTACGCCATATTAATTTTGTAGATTTGTTCATGCTTGGCTTAGTTTCTGAAGAGTGGTCGCTGAGGTTTTCGGGTATTTTACCAGATAAGATTTTGGCTTTATCCTTTAAAGTTCTTAATAACTATGTTCGTAACGTCTATGGTTAGCCGAAAACCCCATAGTTTAAAGTTTCCCGATTTCATAAACCATAAAAAACAAACCACGTATTACTATGTATTTTAAATGCTGGCATTAACTTCCATGACCGACATGGTCACACATAGCTAGACAGTAACCAAACTAGAGAAAAACAAATAATAATAATCATTTATTACCAGGCAACTAAGGCCCGTACATAAAATACATAAATTAATCTTATACATAATAAACTAATACATATAAAAAATATCTTATTAAACTAGAACTAGACACGAACGAAATGAACAACCAATCCGGGTCCCAACACAACCGGCCGGCCAGTCCAACCAAATGCCCATATAATTCACGTAGCATCTATCTTATCGAGTTTTCATTAAATTCTGCGAGGGTTTATGAAAGTTTGACTTCATCCAAATTTACCTCGGAGACTGTCCCCGAGCTTGGCGGCGATGCTACCTCAAAGGACCTGGAGAGACAGCTAATTAAATGATATTCAAGTTGAAAGAGTTTTAAGATGTTTGATCGGGAAGTTTCTTTATAAATTCATAACGTTTTATACTGAGTAATGCCGAATTTACTTGTTTATTTAAGGTAGTTTTGTAAAGGGTCAGAATCAGATGAAAAGGCTGATTAAGGTTTTAATTCTCTTACCCCAAAATCATGGGCGCGTGTAACGGAATTTGGGAGAGGTTAAATTAATAGATTGTTCCTATATGTAATGTATTTCTGGTAGGACAAAACATGAAAATGTCCTTACAAATTTGAGAAATACTTTAGCTTATAGCTACTAAATCTTTTACCCCGAAAAGACAAGAGAAAAAAGGCAAGCCTCGGATCAATTTGGACATTTTTTCCTTCAGTAAATCATTGTAATATTCTAAATGGTCGTTGGGTACTGACACTTTTACGAGTATTTGCAGACCTCAACGAAGGCGTTTTAACAAACCGCATTTTATGTACATTACTCTTAATAAATCTTAGGCTTGGTTTAGGGAAGCGTAAATTGCGCGCGTAACTTACACTTCTTGGACCACGAAAACTAAAGTAATGGGCCCCAGTAACGCTGTGGATAAGCTGATGTAATTAATGTTTACGATATGATTAAAAACAGGTAAGGTTCAGAGAATGAAACGAGGATTAATTAGCTCACAAGACCAAATAAAATATTAATATTTAAACCAACAAAGATGTTCAGTAAAACTATTTTATTCATTATTTCTACAGCATCAAAATGATAAAATATCTTATGAAAGCCGGAAACAGTTTTCATAAAATTCTTCAAATACAAACGATTAAAAAGAATAGGTACCTACACTCAAACAAACCTTTCAAAAATAAAATCGTCGCAATAAAGGTCTTGGAAAAAGACATTAGAAAATTCAAAATGAAGTTAAGTACAAAAGCCGTTTCGGACGTTAAAAAGAAGTTTCATATCCCCGAGCATTAAACCTGTTCTCATAACAATCACTTTAAAGTGCTCGAGTTATGCTCGAAGAGAGCAATCGCTTTATAGTGCTCGACTTTATGCTCGTGAGACGAATGCTTTTATTATTGAAGTTAGTAAAAAGTTTGTCAAAGACCGTTTCGGTTTTATCTTGCACGTTTTATTTGCATGTTGAGTGAGAATTATGATTCTCTTTCGTGATTTTAGGTTTTTTGCTCTTCCCAGTTTATTCTCTGTTTAACTCAAAAAGTTAGGAGAGGTACATTAAGTTAGTGCTTGCTTTATTAAACTGTCAAACCGTGAATTGAGATCACTATTTGTCAGTTTTCTGATATTCGATCATTTCATAGATATAATAATATTTGTGTCTCAATTTATCCAATTCAACAATATGTTCTCACATTCAGAAAATAAATTCGAAAAAATAACAAGCCTCTTGATCTAATCAAGCTCCAATATCCGAAAACATTTACAAATTCTACATCCCCTAAATGTGTTTCAAATTATGCAAAGCACACTTAATTCCGTATCTTCTTACAATTTGATCATGATTACCATCGATCGCGTTAGGGGAAACATCGCCGTCGTATCGTCATCGTGTCGTGAATGTCGAACAAGCCTATTAGCTTTATTGGACCTAAAGTTGTTACGTAAAAAGGAAGTATGGTGCGCCTAGCGGCTGTTGCAATGAAATAACACTTCGGGTTGAAAGGATTTGAAGTATGAGGTATGAGGACTGGCTAGAGAGGTATGGTTTTGAGGTTAAAGCATATTTTGTTGTTAACCTATTTTTGACATAGAAGGTAGGTAAATTATGGACAAACGCACGTCTCTAATACTGTCTGTATGGAACTGCAATAAAAGATCAAAATACTACGAAAAAAGAATCTTTTTACAACGGATGGTCGGTTGATATACCTAGTCAACCAGTCACCCGTTGTCATTTGTTGCCATCAGACGAGTAGTAACAATTCAAAACCTCACAACAAATGTATAAAGCGCCAAATCTACAAAGTTCTTAGTAAAAACACCAGAACCTCATTACCAGCAAAATTGTCACACTTCTGGGAGCATGCAATTAACTAATTGCAACTCCGACTCTTTTAGCAAAAATTTAACGTCCAGACAGTTTTTCTCCCCTTGAAAGAAAAGAAATACGTGAAAGTAAATAGTGGGCCTTTTGCCGCTGCTAACAAGACATGTTTAAAGATGCAACATGTTGTGAAGCTCCCAGACGTCTGCAAAAGATTTGAGTACCTTTGCTACTTGCATCTATGCTACTTGAAGTATCTTTGCATCTTACAATTTTATAACTTATTCAAGTAGATTTCAACTCGACTACTTGACCATGTGAAAAAGTGTGCATGCGTGTTTGTTGGGTTACAATCATTAAAACTAGTACAATACATTGCAGACTTGATGTAGAGCATGGTTATGTACGAATCAGAGTAGGTACCATACAAGCTATTAAAGAAGGTATTAGTATTAAGCAGGGGGCAATACTAAAAACTGCTACATTATAATCTAAATCGCAATAAAATCAATTGTGAAAACTAAATAAGTACTTGTCTCGTGAACTCTGTAAACCGTTATAATTATGATTCATAACACAAAACAGCGTTTAAACAGGACACTGCGTGCTAAACTTGTGCCAAGATCACATCGCCTACCCCAGACAACCAGTGCACAGTGCTGCTAATGTTAGTATTCTCATGAGATTCTACACGAAACTTGGCTTATTTAGCTATCTACTATTTCGTTTAATATAAGATGAAGATTTCCCACGAGCGCCGCTTAAAAAAGTTAGGAAGTTAGCAAAGAGGACGAAACACAAAAGTTTTAAAGCATCTGCTACGGAGTTCCACTGCATGCAAGAAAAAATTGGCAAAAAAATAAAATAACAAGCTGGCAAAAGTTTCAGACCGTCTGGCTAATGTTGATTCAGAGAGTTTTTATTTGGTCACCCGCTTTCACAAGAACAGTATTAGGTGTGAATTTGAAGAATTTTTAAAGTGATTTTCTTTTTTTCTTCGGTTGAGTAAACATTTTTACCCACCTTTTCAACTCAATTTGCAACTTAGATAGAATTATGAAAATAGCTGTCTGTTCTTAGTCCTTCTAAAATCCTCATTTCTTAACTAAATAAACTATTCCTAGAATCCTCAAAAGAATGTAATATTAAAACCCCAGAACTTGCTATAAAACAGGCCACATCCGATCCTGCACTCGGCAGGTCCTAGACAAACGACGGCAATTTGTGTCGAATACATTATGAGAAAATGTCAAATTATTCATCGTTCGCAAATCACGGCTGTATTCGTTTGCAAATACTTTTTCGCTTCAAACCCCATCGCAATGGCACGCTCGAGTTACAGAGCTTTACGGTTAATTAGTCGGTATCAAAGCTACATTTTTTGCAGATTTCAGTAAAAACGACCTTTTGATTTGTTTGAAATTGATACTTTAAAAAAATTTTGGTTTTGCTTTACCTTGCTATTTTGTTCATAAAATCTGTAGTACGGTTTTATTCATTACTGCAACGAATATATTATTATCATACCACAATATTTTAACTGTGCGTGTGTGCTGAGCACCAGCGAGAACAGTAATATTGGTACTTAGGTTATCATCTTGGTATAATGAGGTTAAAACCTAACTAAACTTTAGGTACGTCACAAAGCTTCCAATCAGACAGCTAGTCCAATCTTTAGCACAACAAATAGATTCGTTTGACTAACTGAGTCTCCTTGTTCCAGTGGTCTGGCAAGACTGGCAGGTGCACGTGACCTCCACGCCCTCGGAGGCAGGTGGCCCTGCACTCCTCACGTGTGTGGCTCCGGCCGCACTGAGGGAGCATGCTTCCGTCGCAGCGTGGTACAGAGATGACTCCGTGCTTCCCGCCTCAGAGCATATGTGTAAGTTGTTATGTTGGTTAGTTGAATAAAAGATACCGTTAGGTACACTTGATTTATTTACAGCAGACACATTATAATAGATACAGACAGACACCGTTATAGACGGACATCAACCGACTGGCAGTGACCGGAGTGGCCTACCGGAAGTATAGACAATCATAGATAATTACTAGTGGTGTACATACTAATTAAATACTAATGTGTGTACTAGTGATGTCACAACATAAGTAACGTAATCTTGTCGCATGTGTTCGCCGAAGGGTTAGGCAAAGAACACAGTACGACACTGACATTTCGCCATTATGTTTAAGTCCCATAGGAAAGGGGTGAACTAAACCCAGATTCCGAACACCTAATGTAGGGTGATGATGATGAAGGTCTTTGCCAACGACGGAACGACAACACCCTGACCCCAGAGACAGGTCGCGTACATTACCAAAAAGTTTTATTAAGTATTTTTTGAGAATAAATTATGAAAAATGCCAGGCGTCGAAATACTTTGAAAGCTTTAAACTACTTACAATTTCTTAGATCTGGAGCCTATTGAAAGGAAAACTGATCAACGTTATAGTAATCTAAACTCAAATCTAGTTCAAAGATTCAAGATTCAGCGATCTCTCTCTAAAACGCTAACAAGAATTCATTCCAAGAAAGATTTTGTCCGTCTTGACTTTATTTTATTGTTTGAACTAAGATATCGTCGATGGGCACGTTCAACTAACTCGCTGTCCACAACCATTACAATAAACCATCTTTCCCAAAACTTTACTTCAGAGAATTTAATTCCACGTAAATTCTACGGAACTTCAGACTCCGGGGAAACATTAAAACATCGTCTAAGTCTGATTCGCTTTTTATGGCGGGACCTTTAACTTGTACAGTCAACAACAGAAGAAAAAATATACACCTGCTACTCACTATTCATTTTTATTGGATGAGTTACTTTCTTTTGTTTCCACGAACACTAAGCGACTGACGAGCGACATAAAGCTAATCTGCCGAGCGTTCGAATTCTAACAGAGCGCCTATTGTCGATAGTAGGTAATTTAGGTGTTGCCTACTGTTTGTTTTCGCTTACCGACATCCGCAAAAAAAAAAAAAACTACCCTTTCTATTTTCGATTCGGGTGAAAAGGCGAGCGAGCGTGCGGGCAATTATAAAATAATTTGCTTTTATCAACAAATTAACATTTATTTGTATCCCAAATTCAAAAATATTTGATATTTTTATTTTTAATATTAGGCTGTTTTGCGGCTTTGTCAACCTGCAAAGGCAAAGCTTTGGAAAAAATCAAAACGAAGACCTACGTAGTTTCAAAAATACTTTTCGTTCTGTTATTTTATTTGTTCGCAAGTGTATTGAAAAAAGTCGTTTGATTTGTTACTGCAACCGAGGAGGAATCCTCACCCGAGTCGTAGGCGAGGTTGTTAGGGAGCCGAGAGAACTGAAGTAAAGTTTCCCCACTTGTATCAAAATGTACCTAGTCTGTCTCAGTTTACAACTAAACTCTTTTTTTTTTACCGCAGCTGGTACCACACTCCTGGCTGATGAAGGTTGGCGACTGATCATCAGGTCAACTCGAGTAGAAGACTCCAGGGCACAGTACTCATGCTCAGTACTTGACTCTCTGACTGGAGAGAGGCGGAGAAGTACACCCGTGAATATTGATGTTGCTCGTAAGTTGTTATTTATACAAAACTTATGTTAATAAATAAGACATTATGTAATTTACTTTTTTTTTGTTTTTGGGTATTTTTTGTTGAGGTTTTTCCAACAGAAATTGTGAACTGTTTAAGGGTTTTAAAAGATGACTTTCTGCTTGAAGTTTTTACTGGTTTATAAAAAATATCGGCTTTCAGGTTTTCATAGCTATCATGTCGACTAACAACAACATTTGGCATGTGGCTGCATCCATTTAAAACTGTTCAAATGCGGTTGTCATAATAGATTGCTATCTGACCGACAATGGATACCACAATAATTTGTAGTAGGTACCTATATTCTAGTTCGCTCTTCATTTATTACAGTACCTACTAGGGATTTATTATACTACTATAAATTAATTATTCGTGTTGATAATACCTACCGTGTTAGCAACACCAATAATTAATTTCACAAAATTAAATTCAACATAGCAAGAATTCTTAATATCTTTTCATTCAAATTCTGGTGTAAATAAAACATAATATAAAAACACACAAAAGAATCCTAACTAAAAATATATTTGTATGTACTATATCTCTAGATGATTTAAAATGAGAACATTTTAAAGGCAGTCCTTCAAACCACTAAGCTTCGCCCTAAGCCCAACAAAAACCACCTGGGTATTGAAGAAAAAAAAAAACTCGACTGCGTAAAAAAATAAAATAAAAAGCATAGAACATAGTGACTTAAATAGTCGGGACCCATTCTTGGGACGATTTAAGCCGGTCTATATATGTTAATGGGTCCCGACTGTTAAAGGCCTGGTCAGACCAGATGCGTGGCGTGACGTACACGTGTACACGCGCGTGGTGACGCGCGTGAACCCCTGACAGACCGGGTTACGCATCTGCGTACGCTTACGCTTACGCATACGTGGTACGCACGCAACGCACCGGTCCTTTGCGTACCCAGCAATTCTTGTGCACGATGTCTGAAGAAGATTGGGTAAATGGACCAAGTAGTTCATCTGATGAAGAAGAAGCAATATTACTGTTATTGTGACAGAATATTCCTGGGTGTGCCAAAAAACAATGGGTTCAAGTTTTATATGACATATTTTTTACTCTTTGTTTTTTGTATCGTACAAACAATTAGTTTTTCTTTAATTTCATTATTCATCATTAAAACTGAAACAAAACATCACTTACTATCGGTAAAACTTGAAAACAAATACAACTGAATGCGTAAGTCACGCGCGTAGTCACGCGCAGCAAAGATACGTGCGTGTTCAAACTTGTTCCGTGTGACGTCCAATACGGAATGCCATTAACTACAACGTCATCACTGCACGCATCAATGTGACGTTGCTGTTCCGCTCTGCGTAGGTACGCAGCAAGTTTGACACATGGCAGCTGCAATGCGTAGCGTTACGCATGTAGTCTACGCGCACGTGTACGTCACGCAAGCGGTGTGCCATGTCTCTATAAAGTTCCATATATTACAACGTCATGGTACGTGCACGTGCACGTGCACGTCTACGTGTACGGATCCGGTGTGTTTCGGCCTCGGAAACACACCGGATCCGTACACGTAGACGTGCAGTGATGACGTTGTAGTCAATGGCATTCCGTATTGGACGTCACACGGAACAAGTTTGAACACGCACGTATCTTTGCTGCGCGTGACTACGCGCGTGACTTACGCATTCAGGTGTATTTGTTTTCAAGTTTTACCAATAGTAAGTGATGTTTTCTTTCGGTTTTAATGATGAATAATGAAATTAAAGAAAAACTAATTGTTTGTACGACAGAAAAAACAAAGAGTAAAAAATATGTCATATAAAACTTGAACCCATTGTTTTTTGGCACACCCAGGAATATTCTGTCACAATAACAGTAATATTGCTTCTTCTTCATCAGATGAACTACTTGGTCCATTTACCCAATCTTCTTCAGACATCGTGCACAAGAATTGCTGGGTACGCAAAGGACCGGTGCGTTGCGTGCGTACCACGTATGCGTAAGCGTAAGCGTACGCAGATGCGTAACCCGGTCTGTCAGGGGTTCACGCGCGTCACCACGCGCGTGTACACGTGTACGTCACGCCACGCATCTGGTCTGACCAGGCCTTGCGTTTTTTTTTACGCAGTCGGGTTTTCTAATTTTTTAAATTACCGTTTTTTTTTGTTTTATTATTGAATATTTTTTATTTTGATATACCCAGTGTCAATCTCACAGTAAATACGAATCTAACGACACCTCTCAAGCTAAAATCCATCGAGCCGTTCAGGCCACAGAACGTGCCAAACAATTGTACATACATACATACATACATACATACTCTCGAAAACCATAACCCTCCTTCTGGCGCAGTCGGGTAGTTAAAAATTAACAGGTTTTGTTGTACCTAATCTTGAAAAATCAGAACATGGGTTTCGTTACCGAACCTTCTGAAACTATAATTACAAACTGGTGTGTAACTAGTTTTTTTTTCCTGTTTAATTAACGCTAGGTGGCAGTAACGATATTGTTATAATGAATCGGTTTTTAAATACTCAATACAAAGTTTTAAACATTATAGTTCGTCTTTAGAACAGCTTTACACTTTATTTTGTTGGTGTTGATCTTTAAACAACGATGGTGACGATATAGGTACCGTTTGGCGTTTGATATACCTACGTTATACCTAATGACTTTAATAACTAAGGAAGTACCTTAGTTATTAGTGGCCGGGGGCCACGGTAGGCGCGGGCCAGTGGACGGTGAGCTATGGGCTAGCTCGCCGTCTGTCCGTCTTATGACGACAGGCCGTCTCGACGGCGCGTTCGTGTTCCACGCGCGCCTCAAAGAGAGTCAGCAAACAGGAAGGGGTCCGGAAGGACCGACGCCTGCCAGGTTGCGGGACTGTTCGATAGAGATACCGCGGCCCTGGAACACAAAGGGCAAAGGAAGGAACATGGATGGGTTTTAGTCAGTAAAAGTCTGACACTCCCTCCTGCTCAGCCCAGAGCGGGAGGGGTTATTTGATGATTTCCCATCGGTAAAAAAAATAAAGCGCCAAGACAACTGACAGTTGAATATGCCCAATGAACCCTAAGCAACATGATGGTGTTGCACCAGAGTAAAGTAGTTTGATGCAAATGCCCATTACAGCAAAATGGGCATCTGCATCAGACTACCTATCTCCTATCTATCCTCGCATGCACCTCAATCCAGAACAGTTGGAAACATGGAGGGAAACGCCTTTCCAGGGCCGATCTGGAGTCACAGTAGACTTCGAAAACGGCTGCAGGGTGTTTCAAAACCAGCTCCGACGCCTAGCGCAGAGCCAGTAGTTCGGCCTGATAAAAGGTGCAGAAATGGTCCTGTTTAAACTTTTGGGCTTTCACCTCTGTTCCATTTTTCCAAAGGCTTAACGCTGCACCAACTTTACCTTGGATTTTACTTCCGTCGGTGAACATTTTCGAACGTGCGAGTCCTTGCTGGTCGATTTCTGCATCGTTCATCACGTACTTGAAATCTATACCACTTTGGCTGGCAGGATGTGGTATTTCTGTTTATGGGACTGGTATTTCGATCCCTCGGCACCTGTTACTCTCCGGGAGTATCCTCTCTTCTCTTATAAAAAGAGACTACTGAGACTGCTTCCCAAATCCTAAGATCCAGTGGAAGTAGTCCGGAGAGTTACAAGGCCGAGTTCAACGACGTTGTCCTATAAGCCTTGATAATTTTCTGCGCAAAGCCCCGCTGGACAGTGTTGATCTGCTTTTTAATTCCTACTGTATTCGCGGCCGGTGCCCAAGCACTAGCTGCGTACATAATGACCGGCTCCACGTCTGCGGTGTATATAGTCCTGATAGTTTCGGGCTTCAGGCTCCAGCTGATTTTGGTGGCTCTTGACCGCTGTTTGTATACATTTAACGCTTTTCTCGTGACGTTCGAGGCGTGAGCGTTAAAAATCAGCTTGTCATCAACTGTTAGCCCTAGTATCTTAATATCCCGAGACAGGGCAATGTCCTCCCCGCCTATGTGCAGAAGTGGTGAGTCGTATTTTAACATAGCTTTGGTTTTGTGAGGTGCAAAAGTGAGTTGATATACGACTCCCCATCTCTGGACATGCAGGAGACTCGCATTTGCCTGTCTCTGTACATGAAGCGCTGTGTCACCCGAAAATATCAGCACCACATCATCCGCAAATGCTTGGCAGTACTCGCCTCGTTTTTCCAACTCTTTCAGAAGGGGATCCAAGACAGATTCCAAAACGTGGGCCTTCCTATAGAGCCTTGTACGCAGCCTTTGGTTGTTTCCTGTACGTGCTTTACTCCTGCGTACCGTACCCTTTTTCTCCTGTCCCGTAGATCCACGAGACGTCGTCGCAAGTTAACAGGGCACTTTGTCTCTATAAGTCGGCATTTCATCGCTGGCGTTATCGAAAGCTGCCTCTATGTCCAATGATATGACAACGATGACGATCTTCTTTTCTTTCAGTCTGTCTCTAATGTGATTTATCGGGTCATAGAGGAAGTCCTCAGTGCTGCGCTACAGGACGAATCCGTACTGGTTTCTGCTCGCCTATGGAGATATATGTCATCTGATTCGGCGTACCAGCATTATCTCCAGAATTTTATGCAGTACAGGCAGTAGCCCAATTGGCCTGTGCGCCGATTCCAGGAGCTTTCTTTGTATTTTAACTTTAGTTCCTCCGTTTTTAATAGAGGGTCGAATGTCTCACCATTCTCGTTTGTTACGTTGACTCTATTCGCCAACTCTTTTATCCTATTGTGATCCGCATTATCGCCCTGTGTTTTATCCTCAGGATAAAACGTCTTTGCAAGCATCCGGGCTGACTCGTCGCTGCTGAGTACACTGTTGTCTTGTACTAGCGGTATGTCTTCTTGTCTAGTGGTAGTGTGGCTTATTACCCCTACTGTCCCACAAAGTTTCAAGTTCCTACCTTCCGCAAAACTCCTTCCAGCTCGACATCAGCGTGTTCTCCATCTTCTGCTTAACTCTTCCTTAGCTGCGGTATATAAGCTCAAAACCCATGCTCGGTATCGCGGAGTGGCACTAGATATTCTCCTCTTCCATCTCTTGACTTCCTCCTTCATTTGTGTCAGTTCCTCGGTCCACCAAGACAATCCTGTCTGGTTCCTTTTTTAACGGTCGGTATGGTCCCTTCACATGCCTTCTCTATTGATTCTGTATATTGTATATTTGTGCTATCCTGTCCAACTCTGTTTTGTTTTGTTGTTCCCAGACTTCGTTAAGTTTCTCAAAAAATTGTACCTGTTTTATCTTTTTTGTATTTTTTTTTTTTAGTTCTTGTTATGTACCTTTGGATTTTTCCAGTTTTAATTCAAACTGAATTGCCTTGTGGTCCGAGGGTGTGACATCCCCGGATAGTCTCCAATTTGCCACACTCCGAAGCATGTCTTCTGTACAGGTCGTTATGTCTACACAGCTGCAATACCTCTGTCCTCCTCTGATCGGACGTATGGTAGGTGCTGTTCCCTGGTTCAGGATCTGAAGTCCCAGTTCATCGAGGGCACCTGCCAGAGCCTCCCCTCTCTGGTCTCCGCCTCCCGGCTCCCCCATCATTGTATGCAAAATGGGCCAAACAACATACCTTATTGTTTTGGTTTAATGCAAAATAGGCCAAACGACAAAACCAACCATGGCGAAAAAGCCAAATGCCTTAATCGACACACGTTATAAAAGTTCGAAAAATCAAAATAGCTTAAGTCATCGAGCCCTTAAATTTGACTAATTTTGTGTCGTATAGATCAATGAGCTTAGAAATGAGGCTTGTTTTGCTGTGGGTCTTAAGCGCCAAAAAAGTAGACGAAAAAAATTGAAACCTGGCTCAAACGACGGGAAAAATTTGCTGATTCCGAATATGTATGTAACTCAAAATCGCAAAAAATGTCGCTTAGACCAATTAGCCTTTCAGCCCTCGCAGCAGATATTAATAATTAATATCTTTACACTGTATGTGATCTGTTTTAGCGATGAGCGTGGCGTCAGCTCCGCGCGGCGTGTCACACGGCCAGTGGGAGGCAGCCGTACGGAGAGGCGGCGACGTGGTGCTCCCCTGCCTGGTCCATGCCAACCCTCCTGCCACCATCACGTGAGTACCTTATAGTCCCAGTATTTGCAGATAAGCTGACATTCTTGCTATCTAATTTGAGACAACCAAGAGATTTGACAGCGATGAATAATTATTTTTGTCGGATCGTTTTTGTTTAGTGTTTCTGCAGCATTTTTTACAGGATTGACATAAATTTGAACTGTTCTACATCATCAAATCTGGTAGAATGTCACTTGTCCCAGGCTCTCACTTCCTATGAATGTTCACGAATACGTTTGCACGTCTTTTGTTTAAGTGGTTAATCGGGAAAGTCGCCAAATACCGGAAAAAATACTAAACTTAAAATAATTATACGCGTCAAATTGAGAACCTCCTCTTTTTTTTTCGTCGGTTAAATAGCAGTTGAATGCTTTCTAAATAGAATGATGGTTCGTCATGCTGGAAGTTTGGTGTGTATGTGTTTGAGTAAACCTTAAGACTATTGGACGCGACAAAGCCCCCGACATGCTCTGCAGCTATGGTATAGGGTCCATTAGATGCTCACTAAAAATAACGACAACCAATTTCAAATCAGCACTTTATTTATTTGTGTCATAATGTAAGAGCTACTACTCTACAAAATTGAATTCAAAGAAAATTTTTAACTGAAATATAATTTCCAACTTTCCTTTAATTGTAGATTCATTCCCTGTCTCGAAACACTAATTCGAAGAAATGTCTTGTTACTTACAATTTCAGGCGTTAATTAAAGCAATTTGGACGAAAGCCTTGAGTGGTTTTTTTTATGAATCATTAATTAAGTAATTTTGGCATGCATGACACAGGTTTCTGTTATATTCTACCTATCCACTGGACAACTTCAGACAAAGGTGGCCGTATAGTTAGAGTAGGTAGGTACCTATGTATTTACACAAAATGAATAAGTAATAGATTTTTACATTGTTCCTTCATAGTGTTACCATCTCACAGTCATATAACCTTTTTATATGTGCCCACCTTTGCCAGATCATCAACAGAAAAATAGTCCGGTCCCTGACCAACAAGACGCATTGAGCGGTAATATGGTCGGTATTACCAATTCATCTACGTTATCCCGACCAAACAGGCCAGGGTTCCGGCTAATGTAGGCAGGGTATAGCTCCTACGGGAGCCGTAACTACTAGCTTAGAGGAAAAGTAAGAAAAATAATGAGGTAATACCGACGCAATAGTTCGTCGAGCATATTTAACGAACTCGAATAGAGACTGCTTTTATATACCTATGTTATAAAACGTCATAAATCTATGAACAGTATGTTGTTAAACTATAATAATAATAAAGATTTTTTTATTTTGTTTTAAACTGGACGGTTGAGCAAATAGTTTTTAAAAGGATAAATAAAAATAAATAAATAACAGAGTAATAGAGATAAATTTCCTAAAATGTTATACATTTCCGTGTAACCGATCTGTCTATTTTATTGGTAACACATGGGACATTTCTCACGACTTTTGTGTCACAATTTCACAATGAAATGAAATCATATCGAAGAAATTTGTCTGAAATTAAATAAATCTGCATACGCTCTGTTTCAGCTGTCGAAAAAAGTTAATACACAAACACTTTTATAACGTATCACGGATTGGTTGCATCAGTTCTGAGGTTTGGTATTCTCTTTTGGGGGCAATCTACTGATCGAGAGACTGTCTTTAAAGCGCAAAAACGATGTATTCGGTTCATGTGTGGCTTAAAAACTACTGAAACATGTAACAAACATCATTTTAAAACAATAAAATTACTGACTATGCCAGCTATGTACATTAACGAGACTGCTTTGTTTGTTAAAATCAATTTACACCTGTTTCAAAAACTATCTGATGTAAAAAAGACTCCAATGCGTTCTCAATATATGAATAAACTGTGCGACAAAAAATGTAGAACCGCTTTAGTGAAAAAGAGATTTTTTTGGCATAGCTCCGAAAATATATAATAAAATACCCGATAGCATAAAAATTTGCCCCTATTAAAGTTTAAGAAAAGTTTATCCTCGCTATTAATATTGAAAAATGTTATTATACTGTAGAAGATTTTATAAATGATAATTTTTAATATTTCGTGTGCAATAAATATTTGATGTCATTTTAATATTTTTAAGAAGTCTGTTTCTCTTTTTATGAAAAAAATATTTTTATTTTTTTGTTAGTGTGTAATTTTTGTTTATTTTGCTTTTTCTGTTAGTTTTATTTTTGTTTTACTTTTATTTTCTATAATATTTGTACGCCTTCACGGCAAAACATAGCGCTCATTAAAATTAACCAAAGACCTTTATGTAAATACCTATGTTTCACAAATAAATATTCTGATTCTGATTCGTAGATATGGTTATTCCGTATTTCCTGTCACTCGTAAACAGATTTGAAACACAATGTAAATCATTAACCATTGTTCAAAAGTAGTTTTATGAATAGAATAGAATCGTGCAATTAAATTATTTAATTCGCACTACAATTTAGAACTGAAAGCATTACCTATCTATTTTGCCAGTTTTATTGTCATAATGTAAGAATACTGCGAAACATTCATGATATTATGTATAATTATGTTACTTTAATCGCTTTAAAACAATTTTCTAAAAGTTTCTAAAGAACTGTTAGAAAAATTGTTAAAATAGTTTTAACCGGTCAAAAGTAATTTCGACTGATTAACAGTGTTGAATAGAATAGAATAATAATTTATTGTACAAAAATTAAAATTTAAAAAGGTATCTCCATAACATACCCTTAGTTAGAAATAAAATACCTGAATGAAAGAATAATACTAACATTTAATAACTATAAAATAACATTGACTGTAAGTCTGTAATATGTCTAGGTACAAATAGTGTCAATCACAATCAATAACACACAAAAATATTTCACAAAATACGAAGCCACACAGACTGGCAACGCGTAAAACCCTAGCTAGCAAGAAATGTCTTGAAATAACTCTGTATTTGACAACCGACTTCTTCATTCAGCTCCACAAGAGCCACTCAAACAAAATCTAGCTAGCGAGCTAAAACGTAGCTATCTAAAAAACCGGCATCAATCGCAGTCTAAGTTCTCAAGTATAGACTAAAAACAAAACAAACCCGGCAATGTAAAGTGCGCATCACAGAGAGGACATAAAGCCAAGCCCAGACGTTGTAAGCGCTGAGTGCGTACGACATGCGACAGCGCGCCGACGACTGCCCGACGGGTCCCCGATCACTCGTAAACTCGAGGCCACTAAAACATAATTACCTCCGTACTCCGTGTCAGCTCTAATATGGGTACGTACTTGAGTTTTGTGTCATTAAGATTTTCTTAACGCTTATGTTTTTATTGTTGAAGTTTAGTTTTGAGACGAGTATGAGCATTGTTAGAGAGTCTTTTAAAGAATGACAAACAATTGTTTTGTATTTTAAAACGGAGGAAATTGTGCAGCAGGCCAACAGAATTATACATGGAGCAGCAAAATCAACTTTGTGGCGGTGCCAGGTGTATCTAAGTAATGACATTTTAATTAATTAAGTAACCTAAATGTTAGTTGGGGGTCAAACATTCGTTTAAAGCAGAACTTTTAAAACATTTTATTAGTAACGAGTACCAACTAACGAAGCCTGAAAATAAACATTAATTAACACGAGTGTCGAGCATTTCACAAAAATATAGAATAGAGCGCCGCGCCGTGCAGTTAGTGCTCAAAGCCACTTAAATCAAGCTCGCAAGTGCACACGACTACACACTAACAAACTGCGCTTTGTTTGCTAGTGTTAGGTTTACGCAGGATATGAAAATGAGACTCGTGGTGAGGTTGAGTATGGTAATGAATGTATTTCCAAAATTCGGTTTCTTATATACAAAATCTGTTATAAAAAATTAATAGATAGTGGGTACATATAAAAAGTTTGTTTGAACACAATAATGTCACTATACCCTACATGCTGTGATAAAACTGTGAGGATGATATTCCGCTACACTAGATATACGATGGAACGTGGTTTTTCACAAACACAGTATATATTTTCCGAAAAATCCGGTCTTTTAGGAGCTTGATATTCCATCGGTATTGTCGTCCTAAGTCAGACACTGCAGTGTTATTGGGTTAGGTTTTCAGACAAAAAAAATTTAGAAGCCTGGATTTTTCAGTCATCAAAGAAAATATGGTAGTAGAGTAGGCACCATGTACGAGGTACACAAAACTCCACACTATAATGTTCTTTTTTTTATATGAACGATAGAACGCGTTGTTTGAACTACAGAGTTTAATTGTTTTAATTAATCTAGTCGTTGCATCTAATTTATAGATAACTGCGCTTTGTTTAATCGAAACACCTTTTTTAAATTCATTTCCTACAGTTTTTTTAAAGCTTTGTATGCAGGAATAATTCTATGACAGAAGCATAAGGGTTGAACCTCGTCTAGCAGCACGGAATCTCACTTTTCCATGCTCTTATCCTTGAGTAAATGAATGAGCAACGCCGACCGCTCTCTGGCACTCTGCACGCACTCTGTTTCTCACTCTGGCAAGTGAAGGTTCTGAGCGACAGAAAACGATAGAAGCATGGCCTAGTGCGATTCCTTGCTGCTAGAAATGTGAGGCAACCCTAACACATTTATGACAAACAGAGGCTGTAATTATTAAAGGTTTTAGGAAAACTGTAATTAAAATATCTTTGTGCAAACTAATATGTATGAAAACAAAATGTGTAGATAAAATTATTAAACAGCAACAAACGATTCCATTCCAAGACATAAAACATTCAACGTTTTTCACTGCTCACATTCAAAAAAGTTTTTATTTTTGTGTAACAAATCACTCTTTTATTTCTCAGCTAGACGTATAAAAATAATTTACAGTCACGAACCTTTTAGAAAGATACAAAGTTTCATCTATTCCCCATTTAGATAAAAGTTGATTAATATTATTATCTTGTAAATTACGGGTGAGAGGCAATTTCCATTACTCTTTACTGGGCTATCAACATTTTTATCGGAATATTGGAATATTGGACAGGAAACTCTTGCTTGGCTCGCGCGAATGTCCGCAATAAATCATTTCTATACTCGAAAACAAGCCAGCCAGAACGAAAATAAACGAATAATAGCTAAACTTTGGTGTTAAACACGTCTTATAAGATTCTTTGATATATTTATGAGCACTACGTCGCTGTTCGTTCAAAAATTTCTTACATGAATAAAACCAACGCCAAATTTTCGTAGAATCAAAAGTTCCACCTGTCTGTCTATTCTTAGACATGGCTGTAAAAGAAAATGTTGTATTAATAATCATAAATCCATGTATTAGGTAATTTTGGCATTTCTTCTCAGCCTACATCTTCGCAAACTGCGTCTCTACGTTGATTTCATCTAGCTACCTACATAAATAGTTGAACATGTAGGTAGATTTTGGTGCCGCAAGAGTAAGCCGACTTCGCGTCAAGTGTGACAAATATACGTGCGTGTCCCGCTGGGTTTTGTGCAAAGTTTGTGGAACCCTCAACAAGGGGTGTTGTTTTTTTATATTTTGCGGATTTCAACCCTTGTCTGTCTGTCTATCGTGTCGCATCCAATTACGGTGACTGAGGACCCGTTGTTACACATTCGCGTTTATTTTTTATCAACAATTGTGTGCTATTCATTTGAAAGGGTAAATACATTTTGGACCCTTGGATCAAGTACGGGGTAGTCAACCTTTATTTGAAGCTAACCAAATACAACGATAAAAAGTACGCCCTAGCAAATAGGTACTTACCTAATTTTCTATACCGAATTCTAAACATAGGATAATAACGTAAATGCTTGAAAATTTTGTATTGTGGTTTTGAGTATCCAAACCACTTTGTTGAAGTAGGTTGTACGTATAAGTACTCCCTTTCTTTAAAGAAAGTTTAATTTACAGTCAGCCTTGTTTGTTCGATTTTTATTCACCTCAGCTAATCTAATCGTTTACTGACCTTACTCTATTTTTTTTCCGGATGGGCAATCATCAAATAACTCCTCCCGCTCCCGCCGCCGGGCTGAGCAGGAGGGAGTGTCAGACTTTTACTGAGTAAAACCCATCCATGTTCCTTCATCGCCGTTTGTGTTCCGGGGCCACGGTATCTCTTTCGAACAGTCCCGCAGTAGTGACCTTGCCCTAACTTGAGGTACATAGTAACAAACGAAATGTTAGAATTCCCACGTGTTATAACGCAGATGGAATTAGCGAGTGTTAACGACAGTCAGAAAACAACCGCGAATTTTACGCAGATTTTCGTAATTCATTTAACTTTATCTAAGTTATACGAATTACGGAACCTAGCGTAACTACACTAATAAGTTCACATAGTAACAATCAGTTCATGATTGACCCTGAAATTAAACTACTTTGATAGGTACGGTCAATAAAGAAAAAATACAACATGCAAAGTTGGAAAGGAAAATAAGACAAACAAAGCATAACAAACATCTAGAATACAAACTGATGGAAAAAAAAAATTGACAGCTTACACGTCGTGACTGCGACCAACAGGTTACCACTCTGCATGAGGTGATCAGCATGACATGATCAATCAAGCTGTCTTAAAGTAAGAGCAGGTACATACTTATATCTTACTGATTACACACGTTATGTCTTACCCATGTTTGTTCTGTGCCTAGTATCCTAAGTATCCACGCATACCTATATATTCACGCAACCAGTCGCAAACAGCGTTTGCTACAAGGCCTACCCCAAGGGAGCGATATACAACGGTCATACTGCGGATATTACCATGCGTGGCAGCTTATCAGTAATACCGTAGAACCTACTGATAATAATATACAGGCTATTGTCTCTTTTGAGGCCGAATAGTCTGATAGAGCTGTTTATACATAGTACCTACTGGCACAGTTACCATGTCGCTTTCCAGACTAAGCAGATGCATTACACGAAGCTATAGTGATCTCTAACTAGACCAACGAAGTTTTTTTTACTATGAAAAAATCTGAACAACTGTAACGTCAAACAAATTGGCTAAGAGCCTAGAAAAGAGTAATGTTTTATCAATACCTAGCGACCCGCCCCGGCTTCGCACGGGTGCAATGTAAACATTCCTCTTGAATCACTATCTATTCAAAAAAACGCATCAAAATCCGTTGCGTAGTTTTAAAGATGTAAGCATACATAGGGACAGACAGCGGGAAGCAACTTTGTTTTATATTATTTAACGATAATGGTAAAAGAAAACACAATGAAGTCGGTTAAAAATGTATTAAATTGACATAACCTACCGAAAGCTAATGACAATCTTGTTATAGGAAAATATGAAACCCTTTGAATACCTACTTTGTCAGTGAAAGATTAGTGATGACCCTTATTCTACCGAAACTTGTAATTAGTTAGATAAATTGTGTCTATATCAAGTAGTTCAGATAGTTTGTAACATTTCATGTTCTTTCCTAATCAATACCAAAATCCGTGTAAATCAGAGCAGCCGCTCCTGTTCATAACAAACCATTGTTTGCCATTGTCTGCTCATAATGGAAGCGCCTATTAATCATAAGTTTGAAAACGTAAGGAGTTTTACATTGCGCTGTGATTTATTATTATTGATTCGCTGATTTATAGAGAATGAAAAAAGAAAAACGCTTTCCCGGTTTTTAAAATGAATATGGCAGTTACTTTACAGTAACAATTTTAAAATTCAGATAGGACTTCTTTGCAATAATTGTAAATCTTTTAATTTTATCAAGGGACAAACCGTGTGTGAATATTAAAACTTCCATACAACTCGTCTCCTATTTTATTCGTTTAGAGGGTGAATTTTCATTAATCTTTCATGTGCTATCTAACTACGTCACAAAAGGAACTCCTGTGCGTTATTGTTTAAGATTTTCAACGTCAAAGTTAGAAATAGAGGATCTTCTTGCTACACAGCCTGTGTTCCTTTTATTACCCATTCACCATAACAACGATAACATCGTAAATAAAACATTAGATTACGTGCCGCACCAGACAATGCACGCTGAATTAAATTACCGAAGCCTAAAAGTTGCCTTCGTGGTTGATCCTTATTACATTTTCTAATCCCCTATGGCATGGTGTACCGTAAGTGAATAATTTAGTGACAGGACAGGAGCTAAGGGTTGATGTAATGTCTTGTTTGAATATGTTGACACCTACCGGAGCAGATTATTAGTACTTAGATTATTACTTACTTATATCTTCTAAAATAGCCCCCGGCGGCGGCGATATTTAACGATCGCTGGCTTATTTTGCATCTTGGCTATGTTCACATAATCGTCACGCGACCTACAAAATGGTTTCTTCACAAGTAGCATCACAAAGAGAAGTATTTTAGTTGGTAAAATGTCAAGTGATGATGAAGACGTGAGTAGGTATAGCAAACAACTTTAATATAAGACGACGAATTAGACTTAAATTCATCCTTAATTCCATACATAGAAATAAACATGAATTGTAGGAAAATTGTTGGGAGTGTCATTCCCTATAAGAATCCTTTCCTTCCTGCAGGGCTATTACGTATCTCTGTTGACAGTTTATGGTGATCATCACTTGCCGAGTTTTGATATACAATGACCGTTCTTGTTGGTTTCAACTGACGCTCCCCGTGCAAAACTGCCATTGTATATCAAAACTCCCCAATTGATGATCACTACGAACTGTCAACTGAGATACGCAATAGCCTTGCTGGTCATAGTTTTCTTAACTTATGTGTACTTCTTTCGATATGTGAATGTGCCGACTAGTGCGCACACGCTCAACAGACAGTCTTGTGTCAATTCTAGCTCTTTTCTATTAAATTCGTTGTCTGGTCTTCGGCGTACCTAATTCGTCCTCTTATCTTCGGGTACATTATTAATTTAGGTTTTATTTTGTTTGAACTAAAATTAGCTTTATTTATTCCTCTACAAAACTATGAGTTGCACTTAGTCCAAACCGAGCGAAGAGCATTAAGATCCACTAGTTAAGCCTAGGATAATCAATAATAATAATAAGTTTATTAGTACATAACAAAAACAACAACACAGTACATAGCATATGGAAACACTGGGTTGTACTAACAATTTTATAATTATTGTCAGGTCCAGGTCATCTTGGGGATCGAAGATTTTGCGGCTTCAATTTATATAATACAACCGTGACTTTCTGTTTTTTTTACAACATATATATATATATATATATTTTAAACAGCAAATGAGAGCTCCTCAGATACATTAGAAACTAAGAGAATACGTGAAAACCTTTCTCACTCAGAAACTATACGCATCATATTTTGTTGGGCAAAGTTTATATTCTGTCTATCATCTTAAGTCTGAGGCGTCAATCTTACTAAGCTTAGTTTTCACATCAATCATAATTTGTGTCTTGAGAGTCAGAGTGTCATAGCTTGTTTGTCTGTCAGTAAGTGTCAAACACAATATCAGCGTTCACTTCAGCATTGTCCTCAGATGTAACAAAATACTGATGGAGTTTTTCAATAACATCCCAAGCATGGGCGTCGCCAAGGGGGCAGGGGGGGGGGCGATGGCCCCCCTAGAGGCTAAGGATTTGTTTTGCTGGCACTGAATTAGTAAGTACGTAATAAATGGTAGCATACAGTAGAACCACACTCACTATTATAGTATTATGCATAAAAGAGACAGTAATCATAGTGCCTCTACAAATTTAGACATTTTCTTTGAACTAAAGCGCGTGGTTCGTACGTACTTTAATATTGCGAAAAAACTTTTAACAGAGTTCCTTTTTTCTGCCTCTGGATTGATACTCCTGTTGGATTTTCTAATGATCGACCGATCGACCGAGAGAGGCAATTATGTCATACATAAGGCTGCAAAAATGGAGTATGAGGACAGTTTGATCTCAAATTATATTTGTATTGAGTCAAGGCATCATTTGCCTAGCCTTTTCCCAACTATGTTGGGGTCAGCTTCTAGTCTAACCGGATTCAGCTGAATACCTGGAGCGATTGCCTATCTGACCTCCACAACCCAGTTAGTAGTACTGGGTAATACGATACCCCTTGGTAAGACTGCTTGTCAGACTTTTTGGGCCACTGACTAACTGTAACGACTGTCAAAGATCTGCAGATGACAGCCGGGACCAACGGCATAACGTGCTTTCCGAGGCACGGAGGTAACTCGGTATGTAACGGGCGGTCACCCATCCACAGACCAACCTATGCAATCACGGCTTAACCTAAAGATTGACCACGAGCTCCTCCCGAGTATGAAGTCAAGGCATGATGTGAATATTTTTTTTTTGAATAAAAAGACTTATGAAAAGCTAATTTTTCTGGAGTGGAGAGTTTACATTTTCTCTTACTTCCTAGACTTTTTCAAATAACTGGACAAAATGAGTAACTTCTAAATCTATAAGTAAAGATAATCTGAACAATCCCAGGTGCTAATGTTTTTTAAGGTGGCTAATGCTTTTTAAATTGTTAGAGGAACTTCAGCAGCTTCCGTAAATAGTAAATTTAAAATATATATTTAAAAAAAAACAGATTTTAAACAGGGTTAACCCTGTTTAAAATCTGTTTTTTTCTCATCTTTCTACCCCCCCCCCCTCCCCCTAGGTCAAAAGCTGGCGAACCCTTGGTTCCAAAAGCTTTAAATTGCTATGGCTAAACCTAATGTGCACGTAACATAACCTCATAAAATGTTTTTTTTTTTATATTTAAACCTGCATCTGGCCGCTATCAAATGGAAACCTACTTTACAATGAAGCACATTGTGTCCAACTACAAAGTCAGATTGAGTTAATAAACCCAGCAGTGCATATCAAAGACAATCAGCACAATCATTGTATCACAGTGAGACAAAGCAACTACAACAATCGCACGACCTTTCAATTAGCTGGCTCCACTACAAGTTTACTTCAGCCAATTACAAGAACTTAGCAAACAGACGCCAACTTCTGTAGTCTAGCTAGGAGCAGTTTAAGTTTAGTCCGTTTTACATCGTACATACCCGGTTTCTGGAAATAGGTACACGTATGAGTATTAACACGTATTCGTGATCATTAGTCTGGTCGATGTCATTTGTATTGTCAAGTGAAATCACTTCGAATTTTGAATGTATTTGCTTCGAATGTAGTAATTTGATTAATTGATTGTAACATTGATGTTTGATTTTTGTATTTTATTGTTTGATTATTTATTTAAAGAAGATTAATTACCTAACAGAAACTGTAACTGGTTATACTTATCTCTGAACAAAGATACCTGAGATTTCTCAGCTGATTTGTTAAATAATTCAGTGATCTATACTAATATTATAAAGAGGTAAAATCTATTTGGCAGTTTGTATGTAGGGGGTAATCTCCGGATCTACTGAACCGATTTTGAAAATTCTTTCACTAATAGGAAGCGCTATTATTCCCGAGTGCCATAGACTATATTTACAACGTACCCGTGGGATAATTTCCGACCAAAACGCGAGCGAAGCCGCGGGCAACAGTTAGTACATTATAAGTTCACGGCCTTTTCCCATGGAGGTAGACAGAAATAACAAAACACTACATACTACGATTCTTACATAACCCGTTTGCTTCTTCCACGTACCTACAATGTAGGCATGCAGCAAAACTTTTCTGCCCGTGTAACAATGTTATATTGTAGATATTTAACAAACAATGTACCTACACTCCATTGTAAATCAGCTCCATATAATACAACAATAGAGTACAAAGGCAAAACAAACAGACGACAGTCTCCCACTACAATTTGCATGGTCTTCAAGTTTAGTTCGCCAATTACAGCGGGTACAGTCGATAAACAGGCAACGTCTGGAGTATTGTTAACGTATCGCTTCACGTTCACTTCTCCAGGGCTCTCGTTAACCCAATGCTTTCTTAGATTTAACCTGTGGGTTTAGAAATGTACGGGGTGTTAGTTTGTGCTGGTTCCAGGCGATGGTTATTTGACTCAAAAATCTTGAATTTACAGACCGAAAACGCACCGCCTTAACCACTAGGTCTAGAAGCAAGGAATGTTGCACAAGAATTCATTATGAGGTTTATAGGGATTACATAGGGGATGAAACATTTTATGGAAAGGAGATCGGGCATACTTCTTTAGACTCTGGTCCAAGAAGCTTTAATGTTGACTCTAGGGTACTCAGATCACTTGTTGTATTTAATGCTTTTTAATTGCCAAAGCTCATGGAGATCGCTTGAAAAAAGGGATAAAATAATGATTTTTGTAATTCGAATTTTTCATTTCATTTAAGAGCAATACAAGGTGGATTATACCAGTGATTTTGACCAATGCTAGCAGTAACAAGCTTTCATCACTTTATCACTAGCAGTTGCCCGCGGCTTCGCTCGCGTTTTTGTCAGAAATTATCCCACGGGCACGTTTTAAATACAGCCTATGGCACTTGGGGATAATGTAGCTTCCTATTAGTGAAAGAATTTTCAAAATCGGTTCAGTAGATCCAGAGATTACCCCCTATACATACAAACTTACAAATTTTACCTCTTTATAATATTAGTATAGATATAGATACACATAAGCGTAACCTTAACAACCATAATTCTTAAAGTGGTAAGCAGACACGATTCATAGTACCTATGCCAAAGTTTACAGCTTAAGATTTTGTTATCAGTAATTGTAAAAATAAAAGCAAAACCTCATAAGGGGTCTCATTATTATGAACAAACAACTTTCACTATGGGAGCAAGCCCGAAATCGCGAAAAAAATCAGCTGTTCAGTAAGAGGTTTTGCGTTTATTCTGTTATACGTTGTTTAACTCGTTCACCGAAGCTACTTGGACCGCTTCTGCCTGTTTTCCTTTGCCGATGGAATATGTATTGGAAGTACGGGTTGTCCCTAACATTATAAACTCACTCCACACCTAAAGCTCGCTGTTTAAAATATGAGCAAATACAACGAAAAATTACTCATTAAAAATTCAAATACTCTAGTCAGTCCCGTGTAGTGACGGACCGAAAGTCGATTTCTGGCCGAAGCCGAAGGTTTATTAACCTTAAGAAATTTCATTGTGATCTATAAACTCTTAAAAAGTTTATATTGACTGCAAATAAACTACGTTAACTCAATGAGATGATTAAGATGACCATGTTAGTGGTTTAAACAATAACACTTCGAAATGTGTGACGTGCCCCCCGCGCGTCGTCGCTTCTAACGCGCTCTTGTGCATTCGTAACAGTTCGTTCAAATTCAATGCCTGCTAGAATCATTCTGGCCGAAAGCGAAAAGAAGCCGAAGGTTCGTTCGGACACTAGTCCCGGGTCATCTCGCTTCCCCTTTTTATGACCGCTGCTAGAACCGTTGGAATACCTGCGTAGTTTATATTTCTTGATTATATTTCCTTACACGAGCAAATGTTTTATTTATGAAGGTTTGTGTATCTAGTTTTACTGCCATCTAGTCACAACCCTTCAGGGAAAACAACGTCTTCGCAGAATGGTAATTAGGTGTGAATGGCGACCTATATTCAGGCGCCTTGGTATTTCAGTCACAAAATATTTTATGGATAGCCTTTTGTGACTTTTTATAAAAAATTAGCTTCTTTATTTTATCTATCTTCATTCAGCTAATTTTGTATCACCGACCGGCCCGAAACTCAATCTTTATGCAACTCAACTGATAGCGACTGGCATTCACCTTTTAAAAGTGATTTACCTCAATGTTCAAATGCGACTTTTATGGAGAAAGTCTTTATCCAATCGAGACAAATCAAAGATTTTCTTTTCAGTAGTCGAGACAGAGTGCACAACGCGTCCGCTCCTAATATCACGTCGTATGTTTTCACATTTTTCACACTTGGAAGGTTATTTCCCAAGTAATTACGCAGTCGTGCGCGCAATATAATTTTATTGGAAAGCCCTTCGGTTACGTTTTAATTGCTGAACAAAGGTGGCAGCCGCATTAAATAATTAAACACCCACGTAATACCTTTATGATACTATCTTTTTCCTTTTCAGATAAAATGTTAGGAGAATTTTTATTACGAACACAAGAGATATTTTTCCATTTTTAATATCTTCGTCGGCAACTACGAGTACTTATTATTTTCTTTAGTAATCAGTGTTTTTGTGTTCTATTTTGCACCATGTATTTCAACTTATTTGTCGCTTGATTTCGTAGCGTGTAAGGTAGTAGGCACCTTTATCCCACATGGTAATGAAATCACTTACGATTTTATAACACGGTGTTGAAAATGAACGCCTATTTATTTTCCCTAAAACCTATCCAGTTTCCGTCACCTAAGCTTTAATTTAATTTCTCAAGTACAGTACCTGTAATTCCACGCCTGAAACTGGAGGTAGGTACCTACCTATGTCAGTAATATATTCACATATTGCCAGGAATAAAATAAAGACGGAGTTTAATCCCGCGCGTTCGTTTGTTTATACGGACGAATAAAGGCGTGTACATATACAACGTGTAACAGAAAGGGTATAATCATATGGAATCCTGTGGTAAGGACCATCAAACCGAACAACTTTCTCTATGGGACCACCATCGAAATCGTAAAAAAATAATCAGTTGTCCCATACATTTGGGTCGAGTAGGTATTGAAATTTTCTATGGGACAAGTGATTATTTTTTTACGATTTCGATGGTGGTCCCATAGAGAAAGTTGTTCAGTTTGTTGGTCCGTACCACAGTATTCCATATGCTTATACCCTTTCTGTTACACGTTGTATACACATAAAGCTATAGTCACAACATTTTGTTGGTGGGTCCGTGCATCCCCGAACAATACTTATTACGTTTGGGACAGGTCCGCGAGCTCAGTTGACCTGTAGTTCGAGGCTGACCTACTTTAAATATACTCCCCTTTTTAAATGTCCACCTGACTTATCTATACCGTTTGACTGGAAGTAATTTCGGAATAGTTAGTAGTGTTTACCTACACTGCAGTGCCTTGGTGGATTCTGTGTACTTAATGGAATTAAGTACTCGTATCGTATTAAGTAAGTAGCCGTGTTAAGTATTCGTATCGGTCTCACTTAAGTATCTATGTTATTTTGTGTCCCGCGCATATTTTGTGTGTTCTGCCCCGTTGGTCTCGTGGTCGCAATCGCGACTGCTGAGCGTGGGGTCCTGGGTTCGATTCCCGGGTCGGGCAAAAAGTTCTATTGGGTTTTTCATTCGAAATTTCTCAGTAGTATCCCGGAGTTTGGAAGTTGGCGGTATGATACCCGCGTGCCTCGGAAAGCATGTTAAGCCGTTGGTCCTGCGCCTGATCTCTCTCCGGTCGTGTCGGATTGCCGTCCCATCGGACTATGAGAGTAAAGGAACAGAGATTGCACCTGTGTCTGCGCACACACTTGCGCACTATAATATCTCCCGCGCTGATGGCTAATCTGGGTTGAGACTGGCCGCCGTGACCGAAAAACGGTCAGGAGGACTATTATTATTTTGTGTAGAAAAACTATTTTATTTTAAGTAGGTAAAGAATTAAGAATGTAGAATTTAATATAAATCGTCGAACAAGACGTCTGGAACAAGATTTAGACAAAGTTTAGACATCTTTAGATAAAGTAGGTACCTAACTAATTTATCATGTCGGAGAGACTATAATATCTCCTGCTTTTTATTTAATAAACGAAACGTTTTACCACTTTACGAGTACACTTCGTAGTTTGCCTTTTTTTTTTTTTTTTTACCGATGGGAAATCATCAAATAACCCCTCCCGCTCTGGGCTGAGCAGGAGGGAGTGTCAGACTTTTACTGACTAAAACCCATCCATGTTCCTTCCTTCGCCCTTTGTGTTCCAGGGCCGCGGTATCTCTTTCGAACAGTCACGCAACCCTGGCAGGCGTCGGTCCTTACGGACCCCTCCCTGTTTGCTGACTCTCCTAGAGGCGCGCGTGGAACACGAACGCGCCGTCGACACGGCCTGTCATCATAAGACGGACGGACGTCGTGCGGCGAGTTCCGACTTATCATATTGAGACCTTCCTCAAGGAAGAGTTTTGGCCAAAAAGTGTCATATGTATCGGCGCTTCCACGGAAGCATACGCGACACCACGTTGTACACGAAATGACGGCGTCGTGCAACACGACGCTGTCATTTCGTGTACAATAGTTATATTTTCTAGTTTTTAGAAATATGTATATATGATAGTCTTTAAGGTTAAGGTATGTATGTTATGGGTCTTTGTTACCTGAAATAAATGATATATTATATTATTATTATTTACGAAGAGGCCTGTGTGACCTATTTCCTAGCAGTAGGAACATAATTGGCTGAAACTTATAAAGCCTAATCATGGCAGCTGGTCCTGATGGAACATATGTCAACCGAAAACTTCGCAACGAGGATTGCACCGCCAGAATTGCTAAATAGTTCCTAACCTAATCTGAAGTTGTTTGTCCATCAAAGGTCTCATCGTGTGAACCTCGCCCACTCGACATTTGTATGTTACTGTACTTTCTAGCGGTAGTCAACCGGCGGTAATGTAACTACTCATACATAAGACGCATCCATAAATCAAAAACTAATGTAATTTTGAAGGGACTTAAATACGTATCATTTAGTGGAGTTTAACCCTTTGTTCGTTAGTACGAACTAAAATAACGTCGTACATCAAAAACACTCCCCATTCTTATTAATAATGAATCTGAAATCCTTCTAAACCTCAGAACCGCAGACTCGCTCCCAAACGCACCGCAACTCTGAGCTCAAAACTCGGCAATAACCGACCATTTGTCATGTGTCAGCGCTCGCGAGGTCTGACCTCTAATGGATCTCCAACAAAATACTTATACGTCAATTTAGGCAATGCGTAGTTAGGTAAGACCTTACGTAAGCTGATCCCCACGGTCCATAAAAGAGAGGTGTCCCAGCAGTGGAAATTTTTTAGGCTGTGCTATTCTTAAGCAGGGCTCAAACCTAGTGAGTTACGTAAAAGAGAAATCTATTTTGTCGCTATCCCTTTTTCAATAGGCTACTCGTAAGCTTTGACATCTAAATGTTTAACACCCATTTTTGGTGTTTAAGTCAAGTTCGGTGCGTTTCAATATTTATGGAAAAAAATGCACTTAGTAAATGCTTATAATCCAAAAGTGACGCCGGTGACTGAAAAGATGAGTGGTAATCGGTTAGGTTGGTATGGACATGTGATGTGGACGAATGAGGAAAATGTCGTGAGGAAAGTTTTGAGTATGAATGTGGAAAGGTATAAGAGTATAGAGGAAGATGAAAGAAACGATGGATGGACTGTGTGAAGGATGCTATGGCTAGAAAAGAGGTGATTGCTGTGATTACGAGTAATAGAGAAGTATGGAAGAAAAGGTCATGCTGCGCCGACCCCAAATAAATTGAAACATTGGCCGGAGAATGATGAGTAAATGCTTAACATTTTTGCATTATGTTTAGGTGTCGCCTAGTGTTAATAAAAACGGGCATTACTATCAAGAAATGCGCTGCCTACAACTTAGATGTGCGTTATTAATTGTCGTCGCCACACGCCGCGTCAGCTAAGTGCTCTGCATCGGAGGCGAAGATTTCAAGGAGTAAAGAATGATATGGTTTCAGGATAAAAGGACGTGTGTCATGGACGACATGTCGGAAGTTTACCAGAATAGGAATAATTTATGAACCGGGATTGAAATATTTCTACCTAAAATTGTATTTAAACCCATCGCTATGTAGTTTACACTATAGTGTACCTACATGTTATGCTGAAATTACTTGTAACCAGATTAGCTGTTGACAGGTTTCCACCAACTCCAGTTGCAAGAAATAGTAAGCTAGACGTCTCGACGCCACTAGATAATTTGTCTTTGCTTCATCTGTGACATGAATCTTGGCAACATTTCATACCACAGCAAAATGCTATAATTTGACACAGTCCCAAAAATATTTCGTCACCCCAAAACAATCTAAGCTGAACCTTTTGAAATGAGTGTAGCTTAGCAAAAAGTAGGACACAATAATACTTCTGACATCGTACTATTAAGTACAGGTAGTTTACTTGGAGTAAGTACAACGTTGACTTCGTACTTGGCAGGAGTTCTCTATCGAACTGCTGCAACTCGCAAATCGTTGGTAAAAAGTTTTAAGTACGCTATGACTGTGTTATTGTCACTGCATGTTTATGCTTATGAGCTGAGTGCCGGAAGCGGAAGCAAGCGAGATAAAACTTAGGTACAGGTGATTTCATTCCTGGCAATAATAGTTAATTGGATTTATGGATAAATTGTTTTATAAGTACGAAAATATAATCTGCATTTTTGTCATATGATGCAATGAAAATTTGGTTGAAAACAATAAATTAAACCATGCGGTCCCTCGTACCTAATAATAAAATATAAACATTTAATGCACAAAATATACACAGATGAATAATTTAGCAACTGGGTACAAAAGAGAGAAAAACAACTAATTACATGCGACCGTAAATTAATGGTCTTCCTAATTGAGCAGCATAATGTTCTCGGTCTTTTGCCCGCCACCTCTCATACCTCGTTCCATTCAATCGAATGAACTGAACAGCATGTATGAAGTTGAAAACTTGTGTCGATAAATAGCGGGCCCCGGCGGCAAATCTTTAGCACGTTTCCTTTGCTTATCGTTATATACTTCACTTGTGAACGTTCTAGAAGTTTGCACGTGTGGTTTTGTACCAACTGCGAATAACACGGAAGTGTCAGTTTGATGTCTTTAAATAAGAATTGTACCTAGAAATTGTAAAATCAGTTCAATTTATATATACCTATGTTTGTTTCAATATATTATGATGTAGAGATATCAACGCGCATTTTTAAAATCGTTCACGTAGTTCACGAACTAGAGAGTATTCAGAACCCTTTCTGAAAAGTAAACTCACGGAAAAGGTTTAACAACGTGATTTTAAGGCAAAGTGATTGACTAATACGAATGTGGTTTTATGCATACCTACATCGTCGGTTCTTTACGTTTTTCCCCGTCTATATGTCAATAAAGAAATAAAAAGTGGCCCAGCCCCGTGCGCCATGCGCCGCCCATCTCCGGTACTTGTTTATTTCCCCTGTCGGCTATACATACACCTATGATCCATCAATCTATCGTAAGCCCGCCTGTCCACGGTATCGATACGTCAAACATAACATTTATTTTGTATGACATAGCAGCTCGCCTAAAGCGGCTTATTCACTTGATTATCAGGAAACAACATTGGCGAGACGTTGCTCAATATTGTATTATAGGTGAAGTTTGGTAAACACTGTATCATTTGTTGTAAAATAAATCCTCACTACCTTGACGTTAGCATAGGTTCTAATATTTTATATTAGAACCTATGCTAACGTCAAGGTAGTTGGGAAAGGCTAAGCTTAAGATGATTGACAATAATGGGATCAGAATGTTAGCACTGCTGCTGCTTACGTCACTGGCGAAGCATATTGAGGTCAATTAATCTTCCTGAGCAGTCATCAGGACTCAATTTGTTTGACCACATCATCAACTACAACGTAAGCAACAGTATCGTCACGCAGTGGATACACAGCTTTACGAATCCCTTAGGTGAATAATATGAGAAACGACGACATTTCTCGACAATTTATGGGAATTCGGTCATGGCGTTGCGGATGGTAACGGATTACTTGTGACTGATTTATGAACCTGTCACCGTGTCTAGACGTCTTTATGTAGGGTATGTCGCGAAAACATTGGATATTGAATTATTTGCTCTGCAATCGTTTCTTTTGCCAAACCTTTATCGCTATAGATCTAGGAAGGCGATAGTTCTTGGCTGCTTTTCAGATTACTGCTATTTATTGTATCTTGAGGCGAGGTTGCAGTCCTTTTTAAGATTTTAGAACGTCTAAAAATCGTTTTAAATTTGTGGGGTCAAGAGGTAATCTAATATATACCCCATTGTACGCACTATGTAGAAACATAACTTTATTTTCTTTTCCCTACCTACCCATTAACTACCAGTTCACCAAAATATAATCTAGATACACTCGAACACGATTTACGCTGCTACGCTGTGGCATACCTAAATGCCCCACCGCGCGGGGCTACGCTCGTCTCGCTGCCGACACTCACCGCGTTTTTTCGGGGGGTGAGGTCGTGCTTTCGTACCTACACACTGTACTGCAACCTCACCTTAAGCTGGATTTTTTCTGAAGATAGAACATGAGCCAGTCCATCTTCAATCAATCGTGTAATCGAGCAATCGTGGTGATAAATACCTTATTTGTATGGGTAGAAACATTTAAGCTGCAGTGTGCAATGGGACAGAAAGTGACTGGTATTTTTTTAAAACTTGAGCCAAAATTTTAATATATAAAACAATTATGCAGGTCAGAGTCGTATATCACCAAAACCCATTACTTTTACCTTCTCTTCAGGCAAAAAAACAATATTAGTCTCCATTCTTCTCGCAAACGGTCGTGACGTCACGGCTCCGGAACGAATAAATCCGAGTGCTCGGAGCTGTATCCGCCGCTCTCCCGGCATGCCACCGTCACCGCTACCGTTTCCGGTTCTCTCTAAGGTAATGAATTGCTTTCAGGTACCTTCGCGCCCTCTAGACGTTATTATTGCCAGATATTTTACTAAATAGGTGAAAAAAGAGATGATACATAAGATAGCATTTTGTTTAACTATTTGCGACTCAAAATAAGTACCTAACAAAAGATTTGCAAAGACTCACCAGCTACCGATATTTACATTTACGATTAATACTAGCCAATTCTTATTCTATTACCCAAACGACACGGAAAATATTCTCAAAATCATATTTGCATTCTTTCTTCCGCAATCTTTTACACAAATACGGAGCGAGTATCTTCTGTCTCTCCCTGGAGGGTAGAACAAGCGTTTTCCATTACCACAGATAACTAAGTGAAGCCTTTGCGGCCAAGTTTCGAGTATATTGGAAACCAGTGCAATGGTACCGACTCGAGGAGATTTACGTACGCTTCCCGGGTCTACTTTTAGCAGGCTTACTTTTTGAGATATTAAGGGATTTAAGTTATAGAAGTTGGTAAGAATTAGCGTTTTGGAGTTTAGGGTATTATTCGCTATGGATTGATACACTCTGTGGGGTAATTGCGTAACACGCTAACAATGAAAATGCTTTTCATTTTGTCAGTTCAACAACATTCACTTCGTAATTTACGTTGTTGAGTAGATATTCATACCTATGAAGCAATTTCTTAGGAATTGCCTTCAATAACCTTTGGGTTGTGATTGAACGTATGTTACGAAATTAGGATGCTGATTAATGAACTGTTTGTATCGTGTTAGATCTTACTCATAGGTACAACTTTAATATTTTGATCTCTCACTTTAACAGCTTCGCAGTTATTACTTATCTGTTCTAAAGTATTTAAGGGTATTTGTTTGAAGTATTGAGAAAACATGTCATGTTTAATCAAGGAGCATTCGATCTCGAATAGATAACTTGAAACAAGTTCCGTTGTTATAACTTTACTCACTCTGCCTACTAAGAATTTTCGAGAAGGTACTTTGCTAGCTTGTAACCACTCGTTGACCAGTCATACTTAAGTGGTAGTATTTGGAACCTACTTATTGTAAATAACTGATACAATTTACGGCCATCCAATTGCTGCCAATAACGCTTTGAACACAACACGTATGATATCGTATCTCTCTTCTGCATATAATGTCAAGGGCAGGTAAATAAATTCCAAGTAAAAGAGCTAAGCTTATATTTTATTTATTTAGTAATAGTCTATCTACCTAAAAATCCAAGTAAATAGAATAAGCTCGTATGCTAAATTGGGGATTGGGGAAAACATTATATGTAGAAAGTGCGAAATAACGTAAGAAGGTCAAGTAAATATTTTCAACAGAATCAGAGTTTTATTAAATTACCTGCAGCTGCAATTCTGTGAAATGAAAATCATTGTAATAATGTCCGAAACCAATATTAATATTATAATTTTAAACTTTAGGAATGCAGGTAGTTATGGAAGCACAAACAATACAAGTTATGCATACGACAGCATAAAAACTCAGTGCGTAAGACACTTCGTGTGTGGCTCATCCTGATGGCTGTGCTTGCATAATTCTAAGAAAAGTATAAACGTTTTATCTAGGCGAAGTTTTAGATTATGTTGTAACGTATTAAATTAAAATAAGTTATCAACCCCGTTTTTATTTTTAATTTTTAAAAAGTCTTCCGAGACGCTCCCAATCCTGAGTAGGTTTAGTAAATAGAAACTCAAAAACTTTACAAAAAGTTGTCCTTTGTCTTACCGTCATTCAGAATAGATTAACAAAAAAATTGAACCCTTACCACAAAACTGGTTAATAAATAATTTCTAAACAAATGATAAATACAAATAGACATTTCCAAGACAATAGATACAGCGACCAATAACAAGCATCTATGTTCGTAAACATATTTTATTTACGAGCATCTGTACTGGAAGCCTTATTACTCGTAACTAAACTCCCGCTTCCTTATATTACACACATAATATATTTTTCACAAAACGTTTCAAGATGCTGCCGACTTGTTGACGTCACATATCAACGCAAACATAAAAACGTGAAATTTACCGCCACCCAGTATTACCGATGTGATAAAATTGATGGAGCAAGTCATGAGCGATTAGCGATTAAATACATTGTGGAAAGGATTTGATTCAAGTGTAGATATTGGGTTAACTCGTCATATATCAAGACTACCTTACTTATGCAATGATGTAGTGGGAAGTAGACCTAGCTTTTCTTCAATCTGAACCCATTACTGCAGTTAAGGTTCTTCTCTAGGAGGCCTGGCTTAGTGAGTGAGATAACTTATTCCGTTCCTTTTTTTTTACCGATGGGAAATCATCAAATAACCCCTCCCGCTCTGGGCTAAGCAGGAGGGAGTGTCAGACTTTTACTGACTAAAACCCATCCATGTTCCTTCCTTTGCCCTTTGTGTTCCAGGGCCGCGGTATCTCTTTCGAACAGTCCCGCAACCCTGGCAGGCATCGGTCCTTACGGACCCCTTCCAGTTGGCTGACTCTCTTTGAGGCGCGCGTGGAACACGAACGCGCCGTCGACACGGCCTGTCGTCATAAGACGGATGGACGGCGAGCTAGCCCATAGCTCACCGTCCACAGGCCCGCGCCTACGGTGGCCCCCGACGCCCGGTGCGTCTCCCGCAGCGGCTGAGACGTGAGGCTCTCTCCCTCTCACGTCCCGCCACCTCCTTCGCTAGCATGACTGCTTCGCAGAAGGAGGTGACGGCGTCCCATTCCCTCTCGCTCCGGACCATGGATTGAACCAGGGCCGGACGCGAGAGGTCGCCGCCGCCGATTGCCGCTACGAGGACACGGCGGTGCTCCGCCCAAGCGGAGCAGACCTGCACAGTGTGCTCCACCGTGTCCTCCGGTCGATCCTAGCAGTGGTGAAACTTAATCGGTTCCTAGGGCTTCATTTAACTCTTAAAGACAAACTCATTTCTTATCACAAAACAAACTCACTTTACCTATTTACATTCATCATCCCTAGTTATAAGTCAACATTTCGCAAAAAAAAACTCTTTGTCTTCCACGTAGCTGCACAGCAGCTTTTAAGGAAAACACAAAGGACTTACTTCTTTTACTCGCTTGGTATGCGAACAAACAAATCACATGAAAATTTAATTAACAACACTTTCATCTTAAGACTGCACATCAAGTCCTTGAGCAGCTTCCGTACAACCCTGCTTACCCTGCATCCTTTTACATCATAAGATCAAAACCACGCGCTGACGCATGCTCCCCTGGGGTTACGAAAACGAGAATTTCGCCGCGATCATATAAATATTATCGGCGGAGGTTAGCGGCATAAGCGACAAGCGATAATAGGTCTTTCAAGATGGTGTTTTAAAATGAATTCTCATTTTTAGTTTTTTATTTTGTACCGTTTGAGAATTTCACGTAATTTTAATTTCTCTATGGCTGGTTTAAAAGATTTAAGGTCATAAATTGAATTACAAATTGATTAAACTACGTTTACTATGTAATTTTGTATTAACTGTATAAAGATCGTCCTGGTCACCGAAAAATAAACGGCACCAATTTTGGCAATTGACTTTTATTATGGTGTAAGAAAGGCCGCTTCAGTACCGATGCTTGAATTAAAAGCTTATATACCTCATCGTCATGACACTATTACATAGGTAAACATAAGGTTATGCGTGTCGTGTGACGACAAAAAGACGATGCAACTTAGACCGCTTTCCTCTCACAGTGTGAGCCTGATGAGGGTGTCTGATACCCCGGGGCTAGTCAAGGCTGTACGAGTATCTATTACCCACTGAGTGCCGCCACAGGGGACACGATCAGCACCAACTTTTGTCATGCTCATACCAAATGTAGCTCATATAGACAGTTCCTACATATTGTTAGGTGCATAGCTACATAAATACTTCTACTTGTAAGTAGTGTGTTCGTTTATTAGTGTCCTGTTTGAATTTCGCGGGATTTTATTCGGTCAGTTTGTCAGAAAATTAAAGCTATGTAGAAAAACGGGCAAGAGGCTGTTCAACAATCAAGTTAGGAATTAATAAATCCTAGGAATAAGTGTTGTTTGTACTTGAATCTGACCTGTATTCGAGTCACCTATTCATTTCAACGTTAACCATTGTAAACTTAGGACATTGACCATCTGGATTGGGATGCACAAAATTTTAGCAAACCTTGATTTGGTGTCGGCCTAGCATCTCTATACAAAATCGTTTCACCCGTTCCCGTACCACCTAAATACATTTGATACACGGTACGGTACAGTTTTGATATGTCCCCCGGCAAGATCAAAGAGATTTCCATCTAACATTATTCGTGCGTTTGATTCAAGGAACCATGCAATTTCAGCGAATTTTGCATACATAAATACGTAACTGCGGAGCATAGGGACCTACTGTGATTTTCATTTCAGGAGCTCTGATTTGAAATGTGAGAATTGCAACAGATGTTGGTTGATACCGTGGATTTCAGTTAAATAAGATTCCTGTTTGTGTATTCTAATCGAGAATCATCTCAGTATTCGTATCAAATCCAACATCCATTTCGCTTACTTGCAGGTAAGCGATAAGGTTTAAATAGTTTTAAAGCATGGTGCAAATGAATTCTTTTACATGTTTACAACCGTAGATGAAAAATTTCACCCCAACACTGCACTATCATTATCCAACCTGCACCCGAATCGCTTGCTCTTGTCACTTGCACAATCCTCTGTACCCCGGGGCAAGTCAAGGCTGTATCTATCACGCGTTGAGTGCTGCCCCTGGGGAGTCCGCCTTGCCGCCGATCCCGCTTTGATTCACATCCCTACACCACGTGCGTTTGATTTGAGAAACGATGCGATATCGCGGTATTTTACATAAGTTAGAACACCACTATGAGCAAAAGTCTGCGGTGCTAGTGCGGTCGTGATTCTGTGTTATTTAGGTCGTGTTTGTGAGATTTGTGCCAGCTGGCGATACAATAGCGACGATTTTCGTATTTGTTATAAATATTTAGAGAACAGGGAAATATGAGACATATTTTATTTATGCTTTTAGGGAGATTGGTGGTACTCAAAGAGGAAGTTATTTTACGAGTTCTACCCGCCCCCTTCTTTTATTCATTTATGAGGGCTAAACAGACACAACTTGCCCAAGTGTGTTGACAAAACAAAGCCTTCACATAGTTATAATATCGCAAAACTTAATTAAGCAAGTTCATTTAATTACAATACAATGCATTAACTAATATAAACTAACAAGTAATTAAACGTAAGTCCGGTGTAACCCTATGAGACTGTTAATGAAAACAACGCAAGAGTGTGTATTACGTATGTGTGTAGTTATAACAAACTACTGTGTATGTGTGTGTGTGAGTAACAAAGGAGTTCATTTCTAGTTCAAATACAAATAAATGTTTTGAGCCTTCTGGGCAAGCAGAATTAACCCTATTAGCGCAGGTACCCGCATAGTGGACCGGTAGGGGTCCCACGATGTACCGGGAATTGGGACATTGCGTATTTTAATGTTGCGCTGCGGACATGAATGTTCACTTATTTAATCTATGTGCTTCCAGACTTAGTGGACTTACTGCTGGATGACTTTCACTGCCTCTTTGAACGGGTTTTGGCAACACTGGCTTTGATACAGTGTTACTACTGAATAGGTTTGGTTGTCAACGGTTCATTTTATTTTTATCATGCGAGGAAAAAGCTATCTTAGTCTTAGCTTAAACCTTCAATGAATCCAAAATAGCTTCTATTTCCATAAATAAAGAAAAACACAGTGAATAGGTGGAAGTTGCCGACGCAATCTAGTTGTCTATGCAAATGAGTGCAAGTGGTTCCTGTGGCTTCGGTAGGCGCTGAATTAGTCTGTAATTAACTGACCACGCCGTTAATTAAAGCACTGTTTCTTCACAGTCAACGGTATTGTGTTTTATTCGTTATTTTCATTGTAAAAGCATCTTAGGCGTGCTACGCACATGTTCCGCACAGCCGAGCGGCAAAATCGAATATAAACAACTAGCTTTTGCTCGCGGTTTCGCTACCAATTCCCGGATTAGTTCCCAAGATTACCCAAGTACAATTTGTATGTAAGTTGGTATGTAGGCCAACTTACATACAAATTGTACCTCTTTTTAATATTCTTTTTCTTCTTCATATCGCTGGCACGACAATTTTTAACGGTTAAAAGCCGCTCTGTTTTAACTGCGCCGAGCCCACCAAACATAATTCAACGACGTTAGATAGATACCGAATGGACTTTGCCGTTCGGCAAGAGCCGACTAAAATAAATCTAGTTATTGCTGCGGGTCCGGTTGTTGTTCAACAAATACCCAAACAAACAAATTCTATAGTGTATAGCACCCCTTTAAAAACCATATTTTTCAGAATAATGGTTTTGGAACGCTTTTGCAACTCGATACACTGTCTGAAAGGTATTACCTCAATTAGTATTTCCTCATAGTTTATTTAAAGTTTATACAGAACAATTCACGAGTCCTATTATGGAAATAAATTTCATAGGTAGTTAGTTAAACTGCCTTTTTCTGAGTGACTGATTGATTGCTCAGAATCTGTAATAAACCTACCTACTAACCATAACAAAAAACATGTACTTCCTCTATATAACACATGGTCAACATGTCACCTCGCCGCGTTGACCTCCCAAACCTAATTACGTGGGTCGCAGAGACCCGGCTATTGCGACAACGACAAAAAGAAAGTCGCAGCGACGGGTTATTCTTAATAAGAAATTTATTTGGTTCCAGAAAATGCTCTGGAAGTAACTCATTACGGACGGCGTTTCTGTTCAATTTGCTTTTAATGTAGCTTTTATGAAAGCAGCAGAGGTATTATATTTATTTAATTTTTTCTATGTTGTGTTTTCCCGTTTCAGGGAGAGTTACTTTGAGATGGTCTATTTTGAATGGAATGCCAAATGAAATTAACGGAAAATGTCTCAACATTATTTTAATTAGTATTGTTACCAGGGTCCCTTATTGTTCGCGACGAAGCGTCACCAACAAATCATAAGTGATAACTTAGAAAACAATTTAGTGAAGTGTATATAAAGTTAGCATACATAGTGTTTTTAAATAGTACCTAGAATCTAGTTTGTGTAAAACCGTAAGTACAATCCATTTTGTAGCTTCGTTTGAGTGGGCAAATAGCCGAAATATAGTTTGTTTTTAATATATCCAGGTAGCCTAGGTTGAGACCTAGGCCTGGACCTAATTTTTGTAGTGTAAACCCTTAAAATAATCCACTTAACCGAGGTCGCAAGATGTTACGTACATAACTTTTGATTATAAGATTATCGTTATTTTGTTTTATTTCCCCCTAATTTAAACGGGCCTGAAGCCCTGAAATACATAGGTGTGTCTATGTACATAGTAGATTACATGAAAGAAGTACATTGGTTACTTAACGCCACTTGTTACAAAACAATCGCTGTAACGCCTCCTGAAATACTGGCCTGTAAAGCTAAATAATAGTAGAATTTTGTTAAATATTTTCCTTTACACTGCAATAGTTTTTCAGTAGTTATAGATGCAATCGACGTCATGATTTCAGGAGACGGGCAATATTTTAAGGTTCACAACGATGACCTACATGACCTAGGTCACAGTCAGAACACTAGAAATAATCACTACTATGTACGCACGCGCAAGCAATATTTTCTACAAATAAAGATTAAATCAGGAAGCGATTAGCGGTCCTCGTTACGGTAAAGTTTCGCAGTACTTTAGTAACGCGCGCTCTCGGGCTAATCGTAGTCATCGGCAAGGAAGATATATCTCTCTCTCTTTCACTCTAAAGTACTCCTGAAGAGTTACGCCAGTCGTTTCCTGAAAAGTTATGAAGACTTATAGCTGTTGATTTTATTTCATCGAAGCCTCATCCTAGTTACTCCCGTTCAGCATCATCGCCGTAGTTTCATGCAGTCAACTGAACCAACAGGTGTAGGACGTCAGCGCCGCTTGGACATTCTTCAACCTATAGTATCCAGCGATCACGCCCGTCCAGCACATCTGCTGGCCCTTCGAGCCGGACGGCTGCATTGAAGACTGCGAACATTCCTGAAACCTGAAGACTTATCGAAGCAACTGAAATCAACTATCAAGCATGCCGATAACAAGATCGCAAGGCAGGGCGCCTGAAGCATTCATGGTGGAGATGGGTAGTGCTACAGCCATTCGTCACCATCTACCCCCACGTTCACCATCCACCACCGAGGGCACCACCGAGCAGCGGCCGCGCCCCCCTTCCCCGAGGGGGGGTGAAGACTCGCCTGCGCCTAGGGCGTCCGAAGAAACAGAACAAGTGGAACAATCAGTTGCTGCCAGAACCAGGAAGGTTACCAGAACAGAAGAAGGAACTTCAGATAGAACAGTGAGACCGTCCGATAGAACATATAGCTGATCAGCCATGCCGATGACTACCCGGGGTGACGCCCGTACCGAACATAGCAAGCCGCCGTCGACTACGAATAGAACGACGCGGTCACATAGAAAAATTTCAAAAGCACGTGAAGACTTATTGAAGATTAAGTTGGAGCTTGCACAGTTAGCACTTCAGAGGGCCGAAGAAGATTCGGACAATGAATATTTAGAAGATAGAAACTCAAACAACGAGTACGTGCGTTCCTGGCTCGAAGAGGCACCCGAACCTGAGCCGCCGAAAGAGGACAACGCCGCCGAGGGGGACATAGTGAATAGATGCCGAGCGCAGCCGCCCCCCCCTGTGGACATCGAAGATACAGTGGACCTCCAAACGCAAGTACCTTTGTCGAATTCTAAAGTGAATGAAGTGAAGAACCACATCGCATCTACATCGAAACAAATAGAAGACATCAAGGGGGAAGATAAGCTCCGTCCATTTATAATGGAGCTCACGTCCGCAATAGCGTCGCTCGCCGACAAGAAAACAGAACATTGGACATCGAACCACCCCTCGGCGTCGAAGGTCATCATGACACTACCAAACTTCAGTGGAGCACACACAGAATGGCTGTCATTTCGAGCCATCTACGATACAACTCGAAGATATTTCAACGACGTTGAGAACACAGCAAGACTTAGAAGAAGCCTGCATGGACGGGCACTTGAGACGGTGAGCTCGGAGCTCATCGGGCACGCCAGACCAGATGACATCATGAAGGAGCTGGAGCTACAGTTCGGCCGACCAGATTCAATCGCTCAAGCCGAGACAGACAGACTGCGAGGACTACCGCGCTGCAGCGAATCACCCAAAGATATCTGCATGTTCGCAAGCCGAGTGAGAAGCGGTATCGTCACTCTGCGCGCGCTGAAGAAAGAACACTACCTGATGAACGCCGAGCTGATACGCACACTCACCGAGAAGCTGCCGAACTCTCTGCGTGTACAGTGGTACAGAACCTATACCGAGAAGTACCAGTCGCTGCCAGATCTCACACTCTTCAGCGAATTCGTCACCGAACAAGCTCACTTCTGCAGTGCCTTCACTCCGCCCGAGAACATTAGCGCTGCCGACGCTTCAACAACCAGACGTGCCACGCAGAGAACTCACACAGCTGTAGAAAAACCGGTAATCAAGTGCCGTGTCTGTGAGAAGGAGGGACATTACGCGTCTGACTGCAAGAAGTTTAAAGAAGCATCAAGCGACAAGAAGTGGGAACTAGCGAAGAAACACAGCTTATGTTTTCGCTGCCTGAGAAGTCGTCGTTCCGGTCACACATGTAAACGCAAGAAGTGTGACATCAAGGGGTGCACAGCCACGCACCATCAGCTTCTTCACTATAACAAGAAGCCTGCTGCAGAGGAAGTCGATAAGCCCGACGTCCCGACACAGAAGACAGAGTCACAAGAAACGGTGGCCAGTTCCCGATCAACGTCGAGTCAAGCCTTCCTCAAGATAGTGCCGGTGCGGGTGATCGGACCGGCGGGAGAGGCTTCCACCTATGCTCTCCTTGACGATGGGTCAACTGTGTCACTCATCGACGAAGACATCGCGAAGCAAGTCGGGGCGGAGGGCCGCATCGACCCGCTGAAGATAGGTGCGATCGGTAACACCACGATCGACACTCCTTGTTCGCGGAGAGTCACCGTGACACTCGCCAGCCAGCTGAAGAATAGGGTGCCATTCAAAGCGCGCACCATACCCAAGCTTCACCTCGCGTCACAAACAGTCACTCAAGAAGACGTCGCACACTGCGAGCACCTAGATGACCTCAGGCAACAACTCACATATGACGCTGGCGCACCGAAGATTCTCATCGGCCAAGACAACTGGCACCTGTTACTCGCCACCGAAGTCCGCAGAGGTCCGAAGCACCAGCCTGTCGCGTCACTTACTGCGATGGGTTGGACTCTTCACGGCGCGCACACCAGAACATTGGGCCAGAAGGTGCACTACGTCAACAGACTCACGGCGGCGAGCGACAACCTCGACCAACAGCTGCGAGAATTCTTCGCATTAGAATCATTGATCATCAACCCACGACGTCCGAACTCAGATCCTGAGAAGAAAGCAGAAGATATCTTGAATCGTCACACGAGACAGTTAGAAGATGGCCACATAGAAACAGCTCTACTGTGGAAAAATGAATATATAGAAATGCCAGATAGCTACGGGACAGCGATGAAGAGGCTCGTCTCAATAGAAAAGAAGCTCGACAGCGACCCTGCGCTTCGAGATAGATATACAGAACAGATGGACTCTCTCATGAAGAAAGGGTACGCCGAAAAGGCACCCAAGTCCAGCACACCGGGCAGAACCTGGTACTTACCTCACTTCGACGTGTACAACCCGATGAAGCCCGAGAAGATTCGCATAGTACATGACGCCGCCGCCAAGTCAAGAGGGCTGTCACTCAACGACTACCTCCTGACGGGACCTGACCTGCTGCAGTCGCTGCCCGGCGTCATGATGAGATTTCGTCGACACCACATAGCCATCTCCGGTGACATAGCGGAGATGTTTATGCAGGTTAAAGTGCGAAGTGAAGACAGAGACGCACTCAGATACCTCTGGCGAGGTAATAGAAGAGAGGGGGCCCCTGAAGAGTATCGCATGACGTCCATCATATTCGGCGCAGCGAGCTCACCGTGCACGGCCATATTCGCGAAGAATTGGAACGCGAAACGACACTCTACAGAGCATCCAGAAGCCGTAGAAGCAATCATAGAAAACCACTACATGGATGATTATCTTGATAGTTACAAGACAATAGAAGAGGCGACGCGCATAGCAACAACAGTCAGAGATATACACAAACAGGCGCGCTTCGACCTCAGGAAATGGGTGTCAAACAGCACAGAAGTCATAGAAAATATAGAACCGTCACAAAGCCCTACTGAAGCTGTCAACATCGGCAGTACAGAAAACATAGAGAAGATACTCGGCCTGATATGGAGACCGAGCACAGACGAGCTGGGTTTCAACCTTACCCTTGCTCGCCTACCGAGTGGCGTATTAGAAAAGGAGGTGCCGACAAAGAGAGAGGCGCTGAAAATCGTCATGTCACTGTACGACCCGCTCGGCCTCGCTTCGCCAGTTACCATTCGAGCCAAGCAGATACTGCAAGAAGCATGGAGGCGAGGTACAGACTGGGATCAGCGAATCGACCAAGACCTGGCGACACAGTGGAGAAGCTGGATAGTACACCTCGAGCGGCTCGGGAACATCAACATACCGCGATGTTACCCAGGTTATAGTGAGGCCGCCGAGATACAAGTCCATGTGTTCACCGACGCGAGCGAGATGGCATACGCAACGGCAGTCTACTGGCGAGCTACGACACCAAGCGGCGAGACACACGTCAGCCTCGTCATGGCAAAGGCGAAGGTGGCACCACTCAAGCTGCAATCGATACCACGTCTCGAGCTGCAGGCCGCGGTGATGGGAACCCGCGTGGCCACGGCTGTGATACGTGAACACCGACTCAAGCCCACCTCGACCACGTACTGGTCGGACAGCAAGACCGTACTCACATGGGTCAGAAGAGGAGCGCGAGTATACAAGCCTTTCGTCGCTCATCGCATAGCCGCCATCGAAGAGAACAGTAAAGTCGAAGATTGGCGATGGGTACCTACAAAAGTAAACATCGCCGACGCCGCTACGCGTGACGTGCCACACCACTTTGACTCGAAACATGAGTGGTATTGTGGCCCGAAATTCCTGTATGAAGAACCGTCGTTATGGCCATCAGAGAAACCTCCAATCGCAGAGCAAACAGGAGAAGAAAGGACGCTCATCACCGTCGAAGAAAGTGAAAGTCGACAGCTCTCAGAAACCATTCCCGATCCGACAAGATTCTCCAGATCGATCACTCCGAATCACTTCTTACTCGGTGGGTCGGCCAGACTACCAACACCCGGCGTGTTCACCGAGCACGACATAGATAGCAAGAAACTCTGGCGACGCTCACAGATACTCGCCGACATGTTTTGGCGTCGCTGGGTACGAGAGTACCTGCCGGAGCTGCAAAACCGGCGGGAGCCGCACGGCCGGGGGCCTGGCCTACAGGTCGGCGACGCCGTCCTGATCGCCGACGGCCAGCTGCCTCGCAACACATGGCCGCGAGGCCGTATAGTCGCCGTGTTTCCCGGGGCGGACGGAGAAGTCCGGACAGCTGAGGTGCGCACTGCCTGCGGCACCTTGAAGCGTCCGGTGAAGAAGCTCGTCCCACTACCGAAGTAAACCTGGAGGCGAGGCGTCGAGACGGCGAGTATCGCGGCGGCGGGCGCCGCGACTACGGTCGTCGCTCACCGGGGTGATGCAGCGCCGCGCCGACGTCGCACCGAGTCGTCACAGCACTGCACGGCGGGAGAGATGTTCGCGACGAAGCGTCACCAACAAATCATAAGTGATAACTTAGAAAACAATTTAGTGAAGTGTATATAAAGTTAGCATACATAGTGTTTTTAAATAGTACCTAGAATCTAGTTTGTGTAAAACCGTAAGTACAATCCATTTTGTAGCTTCGTTTGAGTGGGCAAATAGCCGAAATATAGTTTGTTTTTAATATATCCAGGTAGCCTAGGTTGAGACCTAGGCCTGGACCTAATTTTTGTAGTGTAAACCCTTAAAATAATCCACTTAACCGAGGTCGCAAGATGTTACGTACATAACTTTTGATTATAAGATTATCGTTATTTTGTTTTATTTCCCCCTAATTTAAACGGGCCTGAAGCCCTGAAATACATAGGTGTGTCTATGTACATAGTAGATTACATGAAAGAAGTACATTGGTTACTTAACGCCACTTGTTACAAAACAATCGCTGTAACGCCTCCTGAAATACTGGCCTGTAAAGCTAAATAATAGTAGAATTTTGTTAAATATTTTCCTTTACACTGCAATAGTTTTTCAGTAGTTATAGATGCAATCGACGTCATGATTTCAGGAGACGGGCAATATTTTAAGGTTCACAACGATGACCTACATGACCTAGGTCACAGTCAGAACACTAGAAATAATCTGTGCTGGACGGGCGTGATCGCTGGATACTATAGGTTGAAGAATGTCCAAGCGGCGCTGACGTCCTACACCTGTTGGTTCAGTTGACTGCATGAAACTACGGCGATGATGCTGAACGGGAGTAACTAGGATGAGGCTTCGATGAAATAAAATCAACAGCTATAAGTCTTCATAACTTTTCAGGAAACGACTGGCGTAACTCTTCAGGAGTACTTTAGAGTGAAAGAGAGAGAGATATATCTTCCTTGCCGATGACTACGATTAGCCCGAGAGCGCGCGTTACTAAAGTACTGCGAAACTTTACCGTAACGAGGACCGCTAATCGCTTCCTGATTTAATCTTTATTTGTAGAAAATATTGCTTGCGCGTGCGTACATAGTAGTGATTATTTCTAGTGTTCTGACTGTGACCTAGGTCATGTAGGTCATCGTTGTGAACCTTAAAATATTGCCCGTCTCCTGAAATCATGACGTCGATTGCATCTATAACTACTGAAAAACTATTGCAGTGTAAAGGAAAATATTTAACAAAATTCTACTATTATTTAGCTTTACAGGCCAGTATTTCAGGAGGCGTTACAGCGATTGTTTTGTAACAAGTGGCGTTAAGTAACCAATGTACTTCTTTCATGTAATCTACTATGTACATAGACACACCTATGTATTTCAGGGCTTCAGGCCCGTTTAAATTAGGGGGAAATAAAACAAAATAACGATAATCTTATAATCAAAAGTTATGTACGTAACATCTTGCGACCTCGGTTAAGTGGATTATTTTAAGGGTTTACACTACAAAAATTAGGTCCAGGCCTAGGTCTCAACCTAGGCTACCTGGATATATTAAAAACAAACTATATTTCGGCTATTTGCCCACTCAAACGAAGCTACAAAATGGATTGTACTTACGGTTTTACACAAACTAGATTCTAGGTACTATTTAAAACACTATGTATGCTAACTTTATACACTTCACTAAATTGTTTTCTAAGTTATCACTTATGATTTGTTGGTGACGCTTCGTCGCGAACATCTCTCCCGCCGTGCAGTGCTGTGACGACTCGGTGCGACGTCGGCGCGGCGCTGCATCACCCCGGTGAGCGACGACCGTAGTCGCGGCGCCCGCCGCCGCGATGCTCGCCGTCTCGACGCCTCGCCTCCAGGTTTACTTCGGTAGTGGGACGAGCTTCTTCACCGGACGCTTCAAGGTGCCGCAGGCAGTGCGCACCTCAGCTGTCCGGACTTCTCCGTCCGCCCCGGGAAACACGGCGACTATACGGCCTCGCGGCCATGTGTTGCGAGGCAGCTGGCCGTCGGCGATCAGGACGGCGTCGCCGACCTGTAGGCCAGGCCCCCGGCCGTGCGGCTCCCGCCGGTTTTGCAGCTCCGGCAGGTACTCTCGTACCCAGCGACGCCAAAACATGTCGGCGAGTATCTGTGAGCGTCGCCAGAGTTTCTTGCTATCTATGTCGTGCTCGGTGAACACGCCGGGTGTTGGTAGTCTGGCCGACCCACCGAGTAAGAAGTGATTCGGTGTGATCGACTCGTCGTCTTCGCTGTCCACGGAGACGTGTGTCAGCGGTCGGCTGTTTACTGTGTACTCTGCCTCACACAACAGTGTGGACAACACCTCTTCTTGTGGGTGCTTTTCAGTGAGTACGGTGTACAGTGCGGACTTCACGCAGCGAACGAGGCGCTCCCAGGCGCCCCCCATGAATGGTGCGGAGGGCGTGATGAAGCGCCACACGATGCCTCGGCGATTGGCTTCCTCTCTGAAGGCGTCTCGGAGCTCCTTGTCAGCGCCATGCATGTTGGTACCGTTGTCAGAGTGTATTTCGGTGGGACAGCCGCGACGGGCGGCGAATCGGCGCAGCGCTAGTATTGCGGAGTCTGCGCTGAGGCTGGCGGCAATCTCGAGGTGTACGGCCCTGGTTGTGAGGCACGTGAACAGCGCCACATATCTCTTCTGATGTTGACGGCCAACGGTGACGGACAGTGGGCCGAAGTAGTCAAGCCCAGTGTAGGTGAACGGCCTCTGATGATGTGCTAGGCGCGTTCTCGGGTGGTCACCGGTCGCAGGCACGGGAGCTCGCGCCTTGCGAATGCGACACTGCAGGCAGCGTGTCACCACCATCTTTACCGTGGGTCGCAGCTTGATGACCCAGTAATGTTGTCGCACCTCGTTGATTGTGAGTTCTGTCCCACTGTGTTGTAGACTGCGATGTGTCCAGTCAATGTATAACTGGGTGATGCGGTGATCGCCGTGCAATATCGGCGGTCGTTTGACGTCTTGAGTTATCTCGCAGGTCGCGGCTATGCGGCTCCTTAAACGTATGACGTCGTCTTCGACTTCTATTTGCAGCGGTCGCAGTCTGCTATCTCTATCTATCGATTTGTTGCTTCGTAGACTCGCTATTTCCTTAGCGAATGTCTGTTGTTGTACGACTTGCACGAGTATGTGTTCAGCCTTCCGTAGAAACTCGGCGCCTATTATTATTGAGTCTGGCGTCTTTGCTATTAGTTTTGTTGCAGGCGTTATCGATTTTTTCTGTTTCCTCCAGTCTGGATCTTTTTCTGTGTTCTTTTTCGTTCTTTTGTAGAACGTTCTCTCCGACGGCTTGCGACATAGAGATACGAAGCGTAGAACGTTCGCCGTCGCACGAAGCAATCGTTCCCATCTGGAGAATCTTGTCGGATCGGGAATGGTTTCTGAGAGCTGTCGACTTTCACTTTCTTCGACGGTGATGAGCGTCCTTTCTTCTCCTGTTTGCTCTGCGATTGGAGGTTTCTCTGATGGCCATAACGACGGTTCTTCATACAGGAATTTCGGGCCACAATACCACTCATGTTTCGAGTCAAAGTGGTGTGGCACGTCACGCGTAGCGGCGTCGGCGATGTTTACTTTTGTAGGTACCCATCGCCAATCTTCGACTTTACTGTTCTCTTCGATGGCGGCTATGCGATGAGCGACGAAAGGCTTGTATACTCGCGCTCCTCTTCTGACCCATGTGAGTACGGTCTTGCTGTCCGACCAGTACGTGGTCGAGGTGGGCTTGAGTCGGTGTTCACGTATCACAGCCGTGGCCACGCGGGTTCCCATCACCGCGGCCTGCAGCTCGAGACGTGGTATCGATTGCAGCTTGAGTGGTGCCACCTTCGCCTTTGCCATGACGAGGCTGACGTGTGTCTCGCCGCTTGGTGTCGTAGCTCGCCAGTAGACTGCCGTTGCGTATGCCATCTCGCTCGCGTCGGTGAACACATGGACTTGTATCTCGGCGGCCTCACTATAACCTGGGTAACATCGCGGTATGTTGATGTTCCCGAGCCGCTCGAGATGTACTATCCAGCTTCTCCACTGTGTCGCCAGGTCTTGGTCGATTCGCTGATCCCAGTCTGTACCTCGCCTCCATGCTTCTTGCAGTATCTGCTTGGCTCGTATGGTAACTGGCGAAGCGAGGCCGAGCGGGTCGTACAGTGACATGACGATTTTCAGCGCCTCTCTCTTTGTCGGCACCTCCTTTTCTAATACGCCACTCGGTAGGCGAGCAAGGGTAAGGTTGAAACCCAGCTCGTCTGTGCTCGGTCTCCATATCAGGCCGAGTATCTTCTCTATGTTTTCTGTACTGCCGATGTTGACAGCTTCAGTAGGGCTTTGTGACGGTTCTATATTTTCTATGACTTCTGTGCTGTTTGACACCCATTTCCTGAGGTCGAAGCGCGCCTGTTTGTGTATATCTCTGACTGTTGTTGCTATGCGCGTCGCCTCTTCTATTGTCTTGTAACTATCAAGATAATCATCCATGTAGTGGTTTTCTATGATTGCTTCTACGGCTTCTGGATGCTCTGTAGAGTGTCGTTTCGCGTTCCAATTCTTCGCGAATATGGCCGTGCACGGTGAGCTCGCTGCGCCGAATATGATGGACGTCATGCGATACTCTTCAGGGGCCCCCTCTCTTCTATTACCTCGCCAGAGGTATCTGAGTGCGTCTCTGTCTTCACTTCGCACTTTAACCTGCATAAACATCTCCGCTATGTCACCGGAGATGGCTATGTGGTGTCGACGAAATCTCATCATGACGCCGGGCAGCGACTGCAGCAGGTCAGGTCCCGTCAGGAGGTAGTCGTTGAGTGACAGCCCTCTTGACTTGGCGGCGGCGTCATGTACTATGCGAATCTTCTCGGGCTTCATCGGGTTGTACACGTCGAAGTGAGGTAAGTACCAGGTTCTGCCCGGTGTGCTGGACTTGGGTGCCTTTTCGGCGTACCCTTTCTTCATGAGAGAGTCCATCTGTTCTGTATATCTATCTCGAAGCGCAGGGTCGCTGTCGAGCTTCTTTTCTATTGAGACGAGCCTCTTCATCGCTGTCCCGTAGCTATCTGGCATTTCTATATATTCATTTTTCCACAGTAGAGCTGTTTCTATGTGGCCATCTTCTAACTGTCTCGTGTGACGATTCAAGATATCTTCTGCTTTCTTCTCAGGATCTGAGTTCGGACGTCGTGGGTTGATGATCAATGATTCTAATGCGAAGAATTCTCGCAGCTGTTGGTCGAGGTTGTCGCTCGCCGCCGTGAGTCTGTTGACGTAGTGCACCTTCTGGCCCAATGTTCTGGTGTGCGCGCCGTGAAGAGTCCAACCCATCGCAGTAAGTGACGCGACAGGCTGGTGCTTCGGACCTCTGCGGACTTCGGTGGCGAGTAACAGGTGCCAGTTGTCTTGGCCGATGAGAATCTTCGGTGCGCCAGCGTCATATGTGAGTTGTTGCCTGAGGTCATCTAGGTGCTCGCAGTGTGCGACGTCTTCTTGAGTGACTGTTTGTGACGCGAGGTGAAGCTTGGGTATGGTGCGCGCTTTGAATGGCACCCTATTCTTCAGCTGGCTGGCGAGTGTCACGGTGACTCTCCGCGAACAAGGAGTGTCGATCGTGGTGTTACCGATCGCACCTATCTTCAGCGGGTCGATGCGGCCCTCCGCCCCGACTTGCTTCGCGATGTCTTCGTCGATGAGTGACACAGTTGACCCATCGTCAAGGAGAGCATAGGTGGAAGCCTCTCCCGCCGGTCCGATCACCCGCACCGGCACTATCTTGAGGAAGGCTTGACTCGACGTTGATCGGGAACTGGCCACCGTTTCTTGTGACTCTGTCTTCTGTGTCGGGACGTCGGGCTTATCGACTTCCTCTGCAGCAGGCTTCTTGTTATAGTGAAGAAGCTGATGGTGCGTGGCTGTGCACCCCTTGATGTCACACTTCTTGCGTTTACATGTGTGACCGGAACGACGACTTCTCAGGCAGCGAAAACATAAGCTGTGTTTCTTCGCTAGTTCCCACTTCTTGTCGCTTGATGCTTCTTTAAACTTCTTGCAGTCAGACGCGTAATGTCCCTCCTTCTCACAGACACGGCACTTGATTACCGGTTTTTCTACAGCTGTGTGAGTTCTCTGCGTGGCACGTCTGGTTGTTGAAGCGTCGGCAGCGCTAATGTTCTCGGGCGGAGCGAAGGCACTGCAGAAGTGAGCTTGTTCGGTGACGAATTCGCTGAAGAGTGTGAGATCTGGCAGCGACTGGTACTTCTCGGTATAGGTTCTGTACCACTGTACACGCAGAGAGTTCGGCAGCTTCTCGGTGAGTGTGCGTATCAGCTCGGCGTTCATCAGGTAGTGTTCTTTCTTCAGCGCGCGCAGAGTGACGATACCGCTTCTCACTCGGCTTGCGAACATGCAGATATCTTTGGGTGATTCGCTGCAGCGCGGTAGTCCTCGCAGTCTGTCTGTCTCGGCTTGAGCGATTGAATCTGGTCGGCCGAACTGTAGCTCCAGCTCCTTCATGATGTCATCTGGTCTGGCGTGCCCGATGAGCTCCGAGCTCACCGTCTCAAGTGCCCGTCCATGCAGGCTTCTTCTAAGTCTTGCTGTGTTCTCAACGTCGTTGAAATATCTTCGAGTTGTATCGTAGATGGCTCGAAATGACAGCCATTCTGTGTGTGCTCCACTGAAGTTTGGTAGTGTCATGATGACCTTCGACGCCGAGGGGTGGTTCGATGTCCAATGTTCTGTTTTCTTGTCGGCGAGCGACGCTATTGCGGACGTGAGCTCCATTATAAATGGACGGAGCTTATCTTCCCCCTTGATGTCTTCTATTTGTTTCGATGTAGATGCGATGTGGTTCTTCACTTCATTCACTTTAGAATTCGACAAAGGTACTTGCGTTTGGAGGTCCACTGTATCTTCGATGTCCACAGGGGGGGGCGGCTGCGCTCGGCATCTATTCACTATGTCCCCCTCGGCGGCGTTGTCCTCTTTCGGCGGCTCAGGTTCGGGTGCCTCTTCGAGCCAGGAACGCACGTACTCGTTGTTTGAGTTTCTATCTTCTAAATATTCATTGTCCGAATCTTCTTCGGCCCTCTGAAGTGCTAACTGTGCAAGCTCCAACTTAATCTTCAATAAGTCTTCACGTGCTTTTGAAATTTTTCTATGTGACCGCGTCGTTCTATTCGTAGTCGACGGCGGCTTGCTATGTTCGGTACGGGCGTCACCCCGGGTAGTCATCGGCATGGCTGATCGGCTATATGTTCTATCGGACGGTCTCACTGTTCTATCTGAAGTTCCTTCTTCTGTTCTGGTAACCTTCCTGGTTCTGGCAGCAACTGATTGTTCCACTTGTTCTGTTTCTTCGGACGCCCTAGGCGCAGGCGAGTCTTCACCCCCCCTCGGGGAAGGGGGGCGCGGCCGCTGCTCGGTGGTGCCCTCGGTGGTGGATGGTGAACGTGGGGGTAGATGGTGACGAATGGCTGTAGCACTACCCATCTCCACCATGAATGCTTCAGGCGCCCTGCCTTGCGATCTTGTTATCGGCATGCTTGATAGTTGATTTCAGTTGCTTCGATAAGTCTTCAGGTTTCAGGAATGTTCGCAGTCTTCAATGCAGCCGTCCGGCTCGAAGGACCAGCAGATGTGCTGGACGGGCGTGATCGCTGGATACTATAGGTTGAAGAATGTCCAAGCGGCGCTGACGTCCTACACCTGTTGGTTCAGTTGACTGCATGAAACTACGGCGATGATGCTGAACGGGAGTAACTAGGATGAGGCTTCGATGAAATAAAATCAACAGCTATAAGTCTTCATAACTTTTCAGGAAACGACTGGCGTAACTCTTCAGGAGTACTTTAGAGTGAAAGAGAGAGATATATCTTCCTTGCCGATGACTACGATTAGCCCGAGAGCGCGCGTTACTAAAGTACTGCGAAACTTTACCGTAACGAGGACCGCTAATCGCTTCCTGATTTAATCTTTATTTGTAGAAAATATTGCTTGCGCGTGCGTACATAGTAGTGATTATTTCTAGTGTTCTGACTGTGACCTAGGTCATGTAGGTCATCGTTGTGAACCTTAAAATATTGCCCGTCTCCTGAAATCATGACGTCGATTGCATCTATAACTACTGAAAAACTATTGCAGTGTAAAGGAAAATATTTAACAAAATTCTACTATTATTTAGCTTTACAGGCCAGTATTTCAGGAGGCGTTACAGCGATTGTTTTGTAACAAGTGGCGTTAAGTAACCAATGTACTTCTTTCATGTAATCTACTATGTACATAGACACACCTATGTATTTCAGGGCTTCAGGCCCGTTTAAATTAGGGGGAAATAAAACAAAATAACGATAATCTTATAATCAAAAGTTATGTACGTAACATCTTGCGACCTCGGTTAAGTGGATTATTTTAAGGGTTTACACTACAAAAATTAGGTCCAGGCCTAGGTCTCAACCTAGGCTACCTGGATATATTAAAAACAAACTATATTTCGGCTATTTGCCCACTCAAACGAAGCTACAAAATGGATTGTACTTACGGTTTTACACAAACTAGATTCTAGGTACTATTTAAAACACTATGTATGCTAACTTTATACACTTCACTAAATTGTTTTCTAAGTTATCACTTATGATTTGTTGGTGACGCTTCGTCGCGAACATAATCACTACTATGTACGCACGCGCAAGCAATATTTTCTACAAATAAAGATTAAATCAGGAAGCGATTAGCGGTCCTCGTTACGGTAAAGTTTCGCAGTACTTTAGTAACGCGCGCTCTCGGGCTAATCGTAGTCATCGGCAAGGAAGATATATCTCTCTCTCTTTCACTCTAAAGTACTCCTGAAGAGTTACGCCAGTCGTTTCCTGAAAAGTTATGAAGACTTATAGCTGTTGATTTTATTTCATCGAAGCCTCATCCTAGTTACTCCCGTTCAGCATCATCGCCGTAGTTTCATGCAGTCAACTGAACCAACAGGTGTAGGACGTCAGCGCCGCTTGGACATTCTTCAACCTATAGTATCCAGCGATCACGCCCGTCCAGCACACTTATTTTATCAATTCAATCGAACGTTTCCGAAAAAAAATATTTTATGGCCTGAAAAGAAATACAATAGAAATAAAAATACTAAGATGATTATAGCACTAGTATTTTAATGAAATCGACTACTCAGCACAATCACACTATTGTTTGAAAGTAGTTGTTTGTTTGTAAGTACGTACATACCTAAGTTTATCTAATTGAACGTCAGGCACAGAGAAGCAATACGTGTTTATCTTTACCCACTATGTTTACTCGTAGGTACTTACATTATACCTACGAGTATCGGTAACTACTGCGTAAGTTAACGTACGTGACTAGAGGTCTACCTATGTCATAGCTGAAAATTGCTTCTGTCCAGGTCGTGGAGTAATCAAGATTGGTTAATGTAGTGGGTACCTACAGATTGGCTGAAGGCTACACAGACATACTTGACTCCTATGTACGAACGTAGGAGTCAAGTTTAAAGGAATCAAGCGGCTGTTCCAATTCCATTATAGGAAACAATTTATCTGAAATCAATAAAAGTAACACAAGCAAAAAAAAATCTTCCAAATGACGTTCCAAATGTTTTCGGTACTTTTTGTCAAACTCTAACCTCGTATATTCAAAATGAGCTAAAATAAAACGCTTTGAATCCCACGCTTACAAAAGCGCCCCAAATTCCCCCGCTTCCTTTGTTTCTTAATTCTCTAAAACATATAAAAATTACTTCAGACTTCCTTTTAAGATCACATTATTTAATCACGCTGAAGTAACTTTCCAAACAAAATGTTATTTTCATTGAACGGAGTTTCTTTGATCAAAGTTTAGTTGTACAGTGATCAGGCATATACCTTCAGGTAACAAAATAGCCTGGTCGTTTTACAAAGCGAACTTCACAACTTTACTACACAGTTTCTATCGTATATTTTAAACTGGCGATTTTGCTTTGTTTGCGTCCTGTACTAGGTATTTCCTAGCTTCGATCTATTAACGGTAGTTTGGTAGATGTGCTTCTGTTTTCAACACATGTGAGTGCTCATTTACGGAGACGCGGCGCGTTGCGCAGCGCGTTGAGCGTTTTTTCCGTATACGGGGAGGCGGCGCGTGCAGCGGCCCGCGTTACCGCACGCACAAACCCGAACCCACGCTACTTGAGCAGCTGACGGTCGGTTCTCTTATTAGTCATTTATGATAAACTATCTATGTCAATTTCAGCCGGCTTACTATGACTTTTTCATTTGCAACGGTACCTCCCGGACTTTAAGCGCGTGTGCCGCCGCGGGCACCGCCGTGTTCGCCGCCACGGGCGACGCAGCGGGCACCGCCGCGTTCACCGCAGCGGGCGACACAGCGGGCGCCGCCGCCAGTTCAAGCAAACGCGCGTAAAATCGCTTCTCCGCAAACGCTCTCATACATTTCCATATGTTTGAATTTAAAGCAGGCCGCGTCGCTCAACGCGCCGCGTGGCCGTAAATGAGCCCTAAGTCTTTCTAGTTTGGGAAGTGGAAATTTTGCTCTTTACAATAATTTAGGAACTGGGTATGTAGCAGTTAATAACATCTTAAAAATGGAGAATGACTATATTAGTGAACATTTTACCCACTCTTCTAAACTTTCAAGTTAAAGCACTGTTCCAGAAACAACAACAAGACCAAAGCTCAACCTAAATCCTTGTAGAAAATATTCGCAGTTTTCTCTTTCTTCCTAATGACCGGCAGACGTGCCGTTGCTTAGCAACCGACTATGAGAAAAATAACGCATTAACGAGGGGAGTTCCTTGCGAAGGACTTTCAAGTTTGTGGAGAAAAAAAGTAGTTTGAGGTGGAGGTGGCGTGGGTTAGGTTCCTTTTGAGTTAGTGCAGTCTTAGATGTATACCCAACACTACTGAAGAAGAGGATTGAATAGAACTCGTGTTTTGTATTGTCTTCTTTTTTTTTAACAACTTTAAACAACTTTATTTTTAACCGACTTCCAAAAGGAGGAAGTTATCAATTCGTGTATATGTTCAGCGATATCTTCACCAGTTGTGAACCGATATCGATGTTTTTTTTTATTTGGAAGAACATTATTACGTGGTGGTCTCGTTTAAAGTTTTTGGTGAAGATCTGATGCTGATCTTCGGATACAATGGAACTCTGCAATGATAGAATGCAAATCTGTCGTGATTGCTGCATTCGCTTGGATGTTTATTGCATTTTTACACAATATCATAACTTAAAATAACGCCTGAATGCTCTGATACCCCCTCAGAGCATTCAGGCGTTATTTTAAGATGTGTACAGTACACCCAGATTTCAACAGATAAGCCCTCCTGATCAGAAGGTCTAAAGAATGAAAAATAAATACATAGCAAATATTTATATAGGATTCTACATCATAAAAAGGAAAAATAAAAAAATTAATCTTTTTTGCAAAAAAACTGTTTCAAACAAACAAAACTCACCGACTTCAGAGGCTAAAGTTATTTTTTTAGCTGTTCTGTTTTACCAATGAGAAATTCAAGTTAATTTAAGGCAGTCATGGATGCCTGTGGACGGTGAGCTATGGGCTAGCTCGCCGTCTGTCCGTCTTATGACGACAGGCGGTGTCGACGGCGCGTTCGTGTTCCACGCGCGCCTCAAAGAGAGTCAGCAAACAGCAAGGGGTCTGAAAGGACCGATGCCTGTCAGGGTTGCGGGACTGTTCGAAAGAGATACCGCGGCCCTGGGACACAAAGGGCAAAGGAAGGAACATGGATGGGTTTTAGTCAGTAAAAGTCTGACACTCCCTCCTGCTCAGTCCAGAGCGGGAGGGGTTATTTGACGATTTCCCATCCGAAAAAAAAAGGCAGTCATGGATACTGATATCCGCTTACGCTTTGCGTACTTTGTGCATACATTAAAATAGCCTCTAACCAAAACAAATGCGGCTGAATATCATGGACTAAAGAAATTACCCATTAATTCCTTTGAACATTGTTCCAAATATTTGTCACTAGGCGAATTAACAAACCATTTTTCTGAGGGGAAAAACATAAACTAAATTGAATTAATAATATACCAAACACGCGCCAGCATCAATAAAAAGAAAAATAAAAACTTCGTTTACCAAGAAAGCTCGAATACGATTTCTACAATCACCGTTACTTTATTGTGCGCCAAATTAGAGTACCTTTCCGAACGCTACCAAGCGTTAGCTATATAAATTTAATGAGGACTTCCGGAGACCGGAAGTGATGTGAGCACTCTCCGGATAAAAAAGTCTGTTAAGAAGGATGTGGGCCATTCATGCGGACGCTTTGTGCGGGGATGGGGTCCAATGAGAGGCTCGACTGCTCGACACTTCGCTCTGATAGAGAGGGTAGGCGGAGATTTAATGTGATTATTAGGAACTTTTTAGAAATACCTGTGTACAACCGTGTCCAATAAGTGTTAGGTAGGGAGTTTCTGGGAGATATTTTTTTATTGGGAACTTAAATTCTTACAGACCTTTGATTAAAATGGAATGTTTTATTGAGTGTTCCTCTTATTTTCGTCTTTGACGTGATATTACTTGAGTACGTGAAACAACTCGCATGAAAGTCGTTTAGAAACGTCTACCTCGTAAAGTGTGGTCCATTCCTGATGTCCTCAACAGGAAACTGACTGTACATAAAAGGTATGGGTGCCCTCACTAATGTAGACGAGCTATAAACGCTGTCGAGATGGAATCATAAAGTTCCGTTACTATTATTACTCGCAATAACATACATACTCATACATATTTTCATTATTATGGCCTTCCTTCTATAAAGAATCTTGGTGACGCTCAAACATGGGAAAGAACAATGATGATGTAGTCAACTTTTGTTAAGGGCAATTCCACTGCGGCAACTCTCCGGAGAAAAAAAAATATGCCTGCATAACTATACCTAGGTACTATAAACTCAACAAATGATATTATGAAAGAGTTGGAAAAAAAACAGAGTAACCATGGAGTTTCTTGCCGGTCCGTTCTTGGCCATAGGAAACGACCAAACCGAAGCCGAACCGTTTAATAAGTGCCCATCACTTATAAAACGTGGAAAAAAAGGTGCACGGCCGGTGTAGGCCTATATGAAATAAAATATTTTGATTTTGACACACCATTTCATATGGCGCGAAGTATCAATCACCTACCGTCTCCTCTTGTAGCAACATTAACAACAAAAGGACTTTGCTCATTCTCTCTGTGAGCTCTACAGCTGCCTCCTGTGCCGTTGCTGAAAGAGTTACTAACCCCTGTCTTCTCTCCAGATGGTATCGTGAGACCGGTGGGGGTGTTCTCCGCGAGATACGCGACGGAGAAGGCGGAGGTCGCTACAGCAGAACACACGACGCCCTCGGCATACGACGCGCGGAGATAGCCGATGGTGGCCGATGGGCGTGCCGCGCTGCCAACGCTCATGGACATCTGACGCTGAGGCTACACTTGGCAGTGAGGGCGCATCTCACTGCACATGCACAACCACATACACAGGTCAGTGGTGGCTTTGATAAAGCCATAGATAGGCCGAAACATACTATTTATCAATTGCTTGGTGAATCGTAGCAACAGATAGACTACAAGTACCTACTTGTAGGTAAATCAAAGCACTACACTAATGAGAATCTAAGTCTACACCACCTTTCTATCATCTAAAACTAAAAACTCGTTTCAGAAAATATGAAAACAAATTCTCTCACGTACCCTTTTCCACCGACTTGATTTTTACCCAATAATAATTCTTGCCGGAAAATATATTTACTCTTTTTTGACGTGCTTCTATTTCGAATAATCTAATTGGCTGCGTTTTATTTTCTCAACGTTTGAACTTTCATTCGCCTTAACGAAGCTGAAATATCACCAATAAACTCGATACGTGGATAGTCATATTTTTCATTGGAATGACGTCAAATGTTAAGAGGAGGGTAGTAAAAGCTTTTTAATTAATTAAAATAAACAGTTGAATAATACAAAGAATACATTATTCTACGCCTACGTTTGATAGTTGTCGTGGCACAAGGCAATTGCGGTTTTAATGTCAAATGATTAATTTAATGGGTTTCGGGGTCAGTATGTAGTATATTTCGCGGTATAGTAATAGTCAGTGAAATCACAAGCGTCGTTGCGATATTTGTTTTTGTTCTAGCTCGTACCTGGAGTTACGGAGATAATGGGGGTCCATGTTCCAATTTTTTCACAAGTGTTTTTTTTTAATTCAGGTTTTTAATGTTATTTATACCTTTATTGTAAATACCTCTACGACCCTCATACTATTCAATGCATCCATCAGCACAATACTTTGAGTGCGTTACATTGAATCCTACCGTAAAATGTATTTGTCACCCCAACAAAAAAAGTCGTTACCCAATACATTTATTCGTAGAGTTACTTAGTTTGATGTTAGAATGCTTGTTGACGGCGGCTGAAGGGCCCGTTTACACCTTGTATTTCACATGTGTTTCTTTTAAAATAAAAATGGCAATCTGGCGCCTTTCTTTTTACCTTTAGATAGGTATATTTTGTAAAATGAAAAACATCGTCAATATAAATTGCAGTGTCAACACCACGCCTTTTCATAATGAAGAAAAATGATGAGATAACTCGGATATTAATCCGAACCCTGTGACAGTTTATAAATGAAACAACCTGAGCCAAATTAGACTCATCAATCTTAATTAAACTCCTAAAAATATAATCAAGTAACAGTGTAACGAACCTGACAAGAAAAATGAAAACGTTTCTTTACTTATGTTTATGCATAGGAACATAATTTTGCCAAGAACATTTTCCATACAGGACCGAATGTTCTCAAAAGCAAATTATGCAATCCACTTTGTTCTCTTCTGAATTGCACTCAACGACTGCATAAGGGTACCTATAGGTAGCACTTAAGACACCTTAATTTGTGCCTTAGCTCAACTTGAATGGTTTCTATGATTAAATTGCAGTCGCCTGACGTTAAAGGAAAATTAACGAAAGCATATTAAATAACTTTAAGTTACCAAGTGGTCTACAAAGTAAATTAAAAACTTCAAACAAAAATACTGCTTAGCAAGACCAACAGCATCGATAACTATTAGGTAGCTAACGAACATCAGGTAGGTACATGATTCGTGAAGATAACACGATGTAAGTGCCTGGTCCGTTTGTAGAACTGGACTGATAGTAGCGTGCCTATAGACCGTGCCCTTAGATACAATCCAATTGACCAGCGCCATCTAATCCCGAATCGTTGTAACATCGTTATGCCTCCGATCTAATTCAATAAAACCAACTTCTTTCTTCAACAGCTCCACTATTTGCAGACCTTTGTAAATATTGTAGTTGGAAGTACGGACCTAAACTGCCTCCCAAGATTAACCTCGTTTATCCAATTAAATATTAAGGCTATTTCTACACGAAATCCGATTTTTTAAAGCCGAGATTTTTTGTGTTTTTGCGGAACACTTGTTTGCCTTTTTGGAAAGTTGAGCTGTTATTCGTGACGCGAGTAACGTGTGACTGGCTTTTTTATTTGTCACGGCATGTTGCCGATGAGAAAATAACACGAGGATCAGAAAATTCGTGTGAAGGCAGAGTGGAAGCTGAATATTGATGGAGATTCGGAAATTGTGACACCGGTTTATAGGTTTAAAGTTCAAACAGCATGCCAAATAAAAAGTCGTACAGTTAGGAGCAAGCTTATTTACCTGAGAAGTATAAGGGTATTGCATTATTGTGAATGATGTCCACACATAGTTGGCGTCCGACCGGTCGAGGCGCACAGTAACACCGTTACCTACTGTCTTATTAAAGTAAGGAGCTGCAGGGTCCAAACCTGTTATCCTTCCCAATTTCGAGTATACCTAACCCCTGAAAGAAAAATAAAATGACATTACAATCAAAACTGCTTGAAAAAAAATACATATCAAAAGTTCAAGACCATCGTCAACTTCAAGATCATCTAGCTCGAGATACCGAAATGTACCCTCCTTTATATTATTTTCGCATTTATGAGTTTTGAAAACACATCGGGAGTAAAAGAAATAGAACAGGATTTTACATTTCAGATAGGTTGGTATCTTTAGGTATGTAATAGTAAGTAAACATACCAAGTGTTGCCTTAAAATATATTATCTTTGTTTAAAACATAACTCTGAATTAATTATCTTAGGTAAAGGTACAAATTATTTTAGGGGTGTCGACGGTGCTTACTCTCTCTCTCTCAGCTGAAAAGCTACAAACCTACATTAAATTGATTCTAAAATTAGAAACTTACTATGGCAACTGAGTGAGTGACGTCATCATCACAGTTTGTTTTGTTAGTAAAAGCTGGTACGTTGGCTGAATAAAAAATCGCTGCATTATTGGACTAAAACTCAGTACAATGTTTTTACTAAAAATACTAGAGGTCACTGCACTAGCTGGGGCACAGTTTATCTAGAATGCTTCACTGTTTCGCAGAGCCCAAAAAAATAGAACACTAACTATGATTGTTACTCTTTGCCACCAAAATCATGCTAACAAGGTGTCTGGCGCAGTTGTAACATAGGCTTAAGCGCTACCTTTCCCAATTGTTTCAGATTGCCCGGGTGAGGCCTACGTTCTGAGGTCAGGGACTTGTTACCACAGACCCTTTTAAGGTTCTCGAATTGCAAATCAGATTGTTTCAACTGTCCCTCTCACCACCATTTGTAGAAGACGATCTTAAGAATGTTCGAGTAGAAATGTTATTTTTTATTATGCTCGGTTTTGGTGCTGGCGCTATAAACTTGGCTCTCGACAATTTTGTTTGGATGCAGAATATTTTGGCTAAAATGTAGCGCATAGCGGCCGTTCGTGGCTTTATGCCTGGTTCGAGATAAAATCTTAGGTCAGAACGGGCGCTTCTTTGAAGGAGTTTCGTGTTTTTAACTATGTATGTTGGAGTTTAGTGGGTATTCCGTAGAATGTTTTTGGTAGTAAACGGTGGTAGGTAGTTTTTTACTGTAAAATAGTATATTTATCTACCTAATTTTTACTACGGCACCTACTTACTTAATTTACTACTTTACTACTTTTACTACTTTTACTTAATTTACTTGGCTTTGACTTTAGATTTGACTCCGTTTAGGTATGTCGTATCTAGCAAATTCAGAATAAAGTTTGAGTTTGAGTGATCGTGGTGAAAGGATTAGTCAGCTAGACTCTGCGTTACCAGTGGCAATATACTGGTCGGGTATTATTTGAGTTTATCGACACGCTAAGAAGGATAAAGTTTTTTTGGAACAAAGTGCAATATGAAACAGAAAAAATTTCAAAAGCAGTTCATATCCGTTACAATGATAACTTACTTGGCTTGACCTTAATGCTATCAAAGTGGAAAATCGGTGTACAATCAGTAAACGTTCTCGTAATTCTACGAAATGCTCAGTGGAATGCACGAAATAGCCGTTGATTGCAGTCCGTATCGGCTCAATCGCTGTCAGTATACCGAGCACTGATGTTCCTATTGATTTTACTAACATTTCGGTCATAATACGATGTTATTGGCTATTAAATTTATTTGTGTTCTATTGCGCTAAGTTTAGAGATCGTTATTTGCTTGGTTGTATTAGTCGAGTATTATTTCGATGTTTTAGTTTATTAATATTTTCTATTAGACCTCAATGTCGTAAGTTAATCAAATATTTGTTTTGTTTCATTGCTTATTTTTAATTTGAATTCTTTAGTTCGCGTTCCAAGTAATTTCGTGACATTGTACTTAATTAAAAAAATATCAGAACAGTCTATTTTAACTATCTACTTGAACCTGGTTTTAACAAAAATGATAACGATACAATAATGAATTTTATTTCCAGATCATAATACTGAATGATAATAATAATTTTCAACACAGTTGTTAAACATAGCGTACTTTCAGAGGCTTAATGACATCTCGTTTGTCTTCTTGCTTTTTTTTTCACTTTCCATCCTTGTATCACAATTTATTACTAATTATTCAACACTGACCAAATAAACAGAAGAATACAAAATATTAACTTATAATTAATCAATTTGGAAGTCAATATGGTATTTTAACAGTAAAATAAACAGCAATCACCAGCGATTGTTGGAAAAAAACCGGATATTTGGAACATTTCATTGTAGCTACGCGCAAAGTTATTGCTGGCAGGATATTTGCGACGTAAAATAAAATAAATGCGTCCCGATACCGGGCCGCAAACATTACGCGCGCAATTACAGATAGGGTTGACTCATGGGAGATAAAAATATTATTGTTTTCTAGCGCTGTGCTCGAGATTTGTTTGAACATTATTTCTGCTTATTTTCTCTTCAAGCTTCTTTTAGTACGCATTGGTGCAAATTGAAATAACTCAGGGATTTAAAAATCGCCTGCATACAATTTTTCTAGAATTGAGAAAAATATCGTGTGCTACTATAACAACTTAGTAGGTAAGTAGTTACTGAAGTGTAGGCAGGTACCAGCGACATGGAAAGTAGCTTTTATTTGATGAAAAAAGTTAAGTGCCCCAAAATTGTATAACCCCCGGGCTGAGATTGTGAGGTCTGTGACAAAATAACCAAAAAATATCGACAAAAATTTTCATAAGGATAAAATATACCGACAAACTCCTTGATTTATTATAGCATAAATATAGGTAAAAGGGTACTTTATCTTTGTCATATTTAGTAGAATAATGTTCTGGTTGCCTGGGGTCTGACTGATATGTTGATCATAAAGTTTAATAAAAAATACTTCTGTGAAGATTGATAAAAGTGGTCTCACTTCACTGAGGTAATATACTGAGGTAATAACTTAATAATGTACCTAACATTAATTGATAAGGGTTAATTACTTCAAAAATCAATAGTTAAGCGGACTTTTTGCACAAAGCTTTTTCTACAGGTAAACGTTAATAGTACATTTTGATATAAGTGGGGAAACTTTGTTATTGCATTCGAGCGCGGAATTAACACCCGAGCTGTTTTTCAATACACTTTCGAAGAAATAAAATATTAGAACGGAAAGTATTTTTGTCAGCAATTATTAGGAAACTATGATTTAATTTGCTTTTTTTCCGCGCTTTGCTTTCGCCAGGTTGAAGAAGATGCAAAGGTATGATGCCGTATACAGCCTACTATGAAAAAAAAGATATTTTTTTTTTTTTTTTTTAATTTAGAACACACTAGGATGTTAATTTGTTCATAAAAATAAATATTTGTTTTAAATAATCATGTTTATCATGTTTGTTTTGTTGTTTATGTTTTTGTTTTTTGTTTATGTTTGTTTTGTTTGTTTATATTCCATTTATAAACACAATTTAAATATTCTAAAAATATTTAATCCGTAAAGACGCATATTATCTCTTTGCCGGGATTAAGAAAAACCAATCACCGCCGACTAAAGATATAGTTATTGAACCCTTACTTATCTGTGGAAATTTTTATTTCCGCACGTGTGCGGAAAAATATTAAAAATCGCACGCGTGTGAAATACATTGCATGTTGAACCTAATCGTAGTGCGATTAGAACCAGTTTTCGAGAAAGTGTATTGAAAAATATTTTTTCGTATTATTCAGGGTGTCATCCTTATTTGTAGATCGGCGTATGTAACAAAATTATTGATATTCGTGCGCGTATATATTCGGTTTAATTAAACAGGCCGTCGTAAAAGCAAATAGTGTCGTTTATTAGCAAATAAACCTCCTCTTCCGTTATGAACGCCAGAGTACTTATTCGTTTGATTTAGGGTCGCAGAGTGAGGGAAAAAGACGAGAATGTTGCTTGTTCATTTTCATAAGTCGTTACTGTCCCACTGCTGGGCAAAGGCCTCTTCTCAACAGAGAAGGCACGAACATTGATCACAACGCTTGCTCAAGACGGGTTGGCGATTTCAGACTTAAGTCCAGGTTTCCTCACGATGTTTTCCTTCACCGGTGTCTGTGATGTCCAAGATAAACTGAGAAAGATCCCTTACAGTTCGAAATATTCGAAAACAGGGTGTAAACTGACCCATCACATAACCTTCAACCAAGCATTCTCTGGGTACATCAGAAACATAAATAATACTGCAAAAATTATTTCTGGGAGACGACTGTTTATTTAGTGCAATAAATTACGGTTTAATGTAATGAAACGCACTCAAAAATTATGCTGATGGATACAGTGAATAGTGTACAGGGGCCATTGTAGAATTTAAGTGTGTTTTTACGCCCGTCAGTAAAGTCGAAACTTGTAAAGTCGCACTATGGTCTAAAAAAAAAAGGTACCATTAGACCATAGTGCGATTTTTAGGAGAAAATAGCTCATGTTAGATGAAAATATAAGCCCGTTGGCTAACTAGAAGTACTCAACTCAAGTATGATACTAATGATTCGCTTCTTGAAACAATACAAAATTCTCAACCATCAAAACTCGTCCGTCAGGTGGTAAACAGCGGTGGTACAGCTATCATCAACTGCACATGGGGCGGCTGGCCTGCTCCACGACTAGAATGGCTGCACAATGGCGTGCCCCTCGGAGCAGGGGTGGCGGGAGGCAGGGTTCGTGTGCAGAACAATGGAGAACAGCTAATCATCGCGTCAGTACACAGGGCTGATAAGGGCGTGTACCAGTGCATGGCTAGGAACGAGAGGGACTCGGCGCAGGCTAGCGCGGAGTTGAGGTTGGGAGGTGAGTTCGAGTCTTGGATCTGTATGCTGTTTAAGGTCTACAACTGTATGTCCCTATAGCTGGCCATTTCCGAAAGTTAATTATATTTTTATCCTTCTTGATTTGAGCAATCTGACCTAATTTTAAAAAATACGAGTACTTGACGCCTTTTGCCAATGGGGGTAGTGCAGACTCCTTCTACTTAGTTCTCCTTTTCTGACTAAAATAAACTTTTAAGAGCACTTCTTCTATCTTCCACCCAGATACAGCGCCAGAGCTTCAGTACACTTTTATAGAACAGGTCCTAAGACCTGGACAGGTGGTCACTCTCAAGTGTTCCGCAGCCGGCTCCCCACCACCCCACTTCACCTGGATGCTCGATGGGCAACCGCTCAATACCATGGCTAGAGGACACAGGTTTGTAATCATGTCCCATTCTGTTTATGAATGCTAAATGTTTGTGTCTACCTATACCTACCATTATCTAACTTTTTTGTGTTAGTTTTTAGTTTATGTGCGCGGTTATTAACCCACGTTAGTATCTTCCTTTAACTTTCTTCGTTGTCTTAATTCGTTTTATCTGGTACCATATCAACGATAATATAATTTAACGGTGTACACACAATTAGCCCATGACTATAAACGTGTCATACATTTAAATAAACTACTTAGGGCTAATCGGTGTTTACACAATTTGATGTTTCCATTTTTAAAATAATTATGTCTGGCAGATACAGCGTGGAACAGTTTGCGACTAAAACCAATGACGTGGTGAGCTACCTGAACATCTCAGCCGTGAGGTCTGAAGATGGAGGCCTGTACACCTGCAGGGCAGCTAACTCACTGGGAGAAGTATCACATACCTCCAGGCTCAATATTTATGGTAGGTCTCTGTGACTTTGTTTCGTTTTCAAATTCGAGTAATCTACATTATTTTCCTTGATTATACAATAAATTAATATTGTGGTATTAAGACTCAATCAAAAATCAATCAGTCATTAATTCTTTCTCTGAGCTTTGGTTGAAATATATATATTTTTTTGGATTAATGTTCTCATAACAAAAGAAAGACGGATTGTGTGAGAAATGATATGATAGAAAAAGAAGATCATGATAGCGTGACGGTTGACAAGGAATGGAAGAAAAAAATGTGTTGCGCCGACCCCAAATAACGTGACACAAGGACAGGAAGATGATGGCGAATGTTCGCACTACACGAGCTACGCCGCTACGTCGTAGCAAATTGCTACGACAGCGTAGCGAAGTCAACAAAAGTGTTTGTAAAGACGTTGTAAAGGGGAATAATTATAATTTTATGCGTTTTGCTTCAGGTCCGCCTTATGTGAGGTCTATTGGACCAATCAGAGCTGTAGCAGGTCGAGAGCTGATTCTCTATTGTCCTTATTCTGGCTTTCCAATCACGTAAGAGATCTACAAATTACTAAACAATAGTTTTCCTTCATTAAATAAGGCTTTTCCAATCGTGCCGTCTCTTTCAGTTCAGTGAAGTGGGAGCGAGACGGCAACCCAGTTGAATGGGACAGCAGCATTGATGGTGCCCTAAAAGTGTCTCGAGTAGAACCTTCGTATGCGGGTGCTTATACTTGTGCAGTCATGGGCCCGCATGGGGAGATAGCCAGGAGAGAACTGCAACTTGTTGTTAGCAGTGAGTTATTTTGTCTTAAATATTTTATTCACATATTATTACTAGCAAATTCTCCAACAAATACATCGAAAAGAATACATAGGTATTATATTTGATTAGTATTTCGAATACTATGTGTAGTAAAAATACTAATCAAGTTCGAAGTATTTTTACCTGATTATTTGATTTATTTTTTGCAACTGTATAAATTACCATGGCCACCTATAATTTAAACAGTTGCCCAAACAGTATAAAATAGACGCATCGTCAAAACGAAAAAAGAATAGGAACTATGAAAATTAAACGTTATTTTCAGATCCCCCAGAAATAGAGCCGTTCTCTTTCTCTGCAAACTTGCAAGAAGGAAAGCGTGCGCAGGTCAGCTGTAGCGTAACATCAGGTGACATGCCTGTGCACTTCACCTGGCTCAAGGACAACGCACCCATTCCTTCTAGTTTACAGGTCAGTTCAATGATATGGAGCTGCTTTAGTTTATTTGGATTTAGGGTTTGATTCTTGAAACAATTATCTTCTTTTTCACTCCCAATTTGACTGATATAACTTAGACGAACCACTTTCCAGAGACTTGGCAAGATGGCCAAGCATCTCATTCAAGAATCAAGCCTCTCCTTCTTCAATATTGTACCTACCTATATAAGCATATCTTCAAAACCCGGCCTGGTTGTATAGGTGGAAGAACGGGGCGCTGATTTTTTCAGCAACCTCGTATTCAAAGAGGTGTCGGCCCGTCACAGCGGGTTGTACACTTGCGTGGCCTCCAATACTGCGGCCAAGGTTAACTATACCGCCGAACTGGTGGTGAAAGGTAACCGCCATGTCAATATGCACAAGAGCACCGAGCACTGTCATGATGTCCAAATGATGTGGGAGCGCGGAACAGGATGGTTATTATTAGTATACTGCCAAATATTTAGCTTGGAATCAGCCATTATGCTTTTTAATTACACCTAAGATATCTTGTTGAAACTAGCATCCGAAGAAAATGTGTTTAAAGTGGGTCAGGCGAGATTTTCCGATTAATCTAAGAAAATTACAAATTGATCAAAGTGATTTGGCAAGAAACTGTCACTACCGTCTTTACTATTTTTAATTCCAAGGACTCGATGAGTATTGAGTTCGAGTTTCAAATTGGAAGTTTTGATAGGCGAGCTTGTAATAAGATGATTCAGGTTAGAATCCAGGAATCCCGTCCGCATTTAAACCTGATTCTAACCATAACAACACAACTAGAACAGGACGGCACGTTCCCAAAGCCATGTTGACGTAGCGACCAGACACTCCTCCCGAAACCGCGCTCCCACTATCAAAGAGACTAATCACGCTTGCACAAAGCACAGAGTTTGCATTATTTTATCTGTATCGTATACCGTATGCTGGTTTATTTGCAGGATCACAAGACCACAATGTGTAGTTCCCTGGTTCCCAAAAGTGTTAATATGATGGCTTTATTCACATTGCACTATACTACTGCACGCAGTGATAAAAAAAACATCTACCCCACAGATTTTGACTGTTGTATATTGCACTTTTGTTTGGAACAGTTGTTTTTTTTAATAACATTTTAATTATATTGTACTGAATACGTGGTAAAAATTGTATCACGATGTTGCGGCGTATAGTCATTCAATTTTATTAATGTCTAAGTAGGTACCTACTTACCTTTTTTTTTTCTTATTACTCGTAACTAAACTCCCGCTTCCTTATATTACACACATAATATATTTTTCACAAAACGTTTCAAGATGCTGCCGACTTGTTGACGTCACATATCAACGCAGACATAAAAACGTGAAATTTACCGCCACCCAGTATTACCGATGTGATAAAATTGATGGAGCAAGTCATGAGCGATTAGCGATTAAATACATTGTGGAAAGGATTTGATTCAAGTGTAGATATTGGGTTAACTCGTCATATATCAAGACTACCTTTCTTATGCAATGATGTAGTGGGAAGTAGACCTAGCTTTTCTTCAATCTGAACCCATTACTGCAGTTAAGGTTCTTCTCTAGGAGGCCTGGCTTAGTGAGTGAGATAACTTATTCCGTTCCTTTTTTTTTACCGTTGGGAAATCATCAAATAACTCCTCCCGCTCTGGGCTGAGCAGGAGGGAGTGTCAGACTTTTACTGACTAAAACCCATCCATGTTCCTTCTTTTGCCCTTTGTGTTCCAGGGCCGCGGTATCTCTTTCGAACAGTCCCGCAACCCTGGCAGGACCTACTCACCTTGTTATAAATATCTCCGGTCCAAAGAAAATTAATGTTTATATTACGCAGTTTGAATAAATGCCATCGAAAATGTATTCACTTTATAAGCACTTAATTCACAGCGCACATTTATTTTCCGCAGCAAATGTTTTTCATAAGTATTATAAATTTAAAGTATAAATTCTTAAACATTTTTGTTTTGCACAGCGTTGGATTTCAGATGGCTTACGAAAATGGTAAATTTTATTTATAAGATTTTTGTTTTGGAACTCATCGATTTGAAATAATAAGGACAAAGAAACTTTTATTATTTTAACAACTATCCCATACTAAATTGTTTTGAAGATACTTGACTAACTTCGTCTTCAATATTTTTAAAGTTGACGTTAATGATTGTGCCTACATAATTTTCAAACCAATCGTTTAAATTATTGTTTAATCATTAATGGATTAGGTACCTCGCAACGAAAGAAGATAATTTTATTGATTTTTCTTGCACCACGAAGACTGCACCGCTTGTTCAAAAATGAACCAACAAAACTCGTAAAAATGCAGAGACGGTCGTATATTATAAGAATGGACGCTAAAGTTCTTAGCTTTAATAACGTATGTAGCTCTTCATATTCATAACAATGTATTGCAGCTGACGGGAAAGGTAAAAACAGTATGATTATAATGTATGTAAAGAACTCATTAAGGCAACAATGTTTTCATAGTAAGTCGCCTTAAGTAGTATAATTAATCACAGTCAAGTGCCGTAACTAAAGTTAAATAGTGTATTGAACCCAGAAATAAACGACACTTGACTTACTTGCACGCTGCAGTCTCTCCAAAATGGGTGGTGGAACCCAAGGACGAAGCCGTGCTGGCTGGTGAACAGTTGGCTTTGCATTGTCAGACTATGGGATCACCAGCCCCACAAGTCACCTGGCTGAAACAAAGAGGTAGGTGAAAAGAAGTACGCTTCATTTATAAACACAGAAATAACCTTGAAACCAAGTATCAAAGAATTGTGAATATTTTTCACATTCTGTTACTAGACTTGGCTTGCAACTTTAACCAATTGTTAAATGCGTTAGAATTTATTGACAATAGTACCTATTGTATAAAATTTTATTTTGAATAAATCATATTTATCTCACTGATTGCATACACAGATTGCTCCCAGGTTGGACAGGGTTTAAGCAGTAAAATTCTTTTTTTTTTCTTACAAAGTCTGGTGTGTTTCAGGGTCATCAACAGACTACGTCCCTCTCATAAACCTGGGTGGTAGATTTCAGTTCCTATCAAATGGAACACTATGGATAGAGTCAGCACTTCCCTATGACGAAGGGAACTACATGTGTAAATCAGAGAACGGAGTAGGATCTCCACTTACCAAAACTATATTCGTTTCTGTCAACGGTAAGAGTTACATTCTCCAATTTATACCTAACTATCACCACAGATACAAGCTAATATTAATAATCTCTGCTGTGAAGTCAGTAACTTCATATGAAGTCTCCTCTTATTCTACAGAGCCCGCAAGGTTTGAGTTGACGTCACACAATATGACAGCACGCCGAGACGCACCTGCGACACTAGTCTGCGATGTGCGCGGAGACAGCCCCATTAGAGTGACATGGGCACACAACATGAACCACTTAGATCTTAATACTTATAGGTAAGGAACCTTACACTTTCACCAGCATCTAAATAAAAATGACAAAGAAAGCCTGCAAACAAAAATGCATACGGACGTTTATTTATGTAAGTTACCTAACCTACTAACTTCTTCAATTTAATGTTTAGGCTGCTCAGCATTATTGTCTTACTTTTCCCTCTTTATCTAATGAACAAAATTGTTTTGACTGTGCGACCAACGACCTTTCCCGCGTATTTGGCAGGTTAAGCATCTCAGAAGCAAAGACTGATAGTGGTTTAAGATCCCAGCTGTACATCAGCCGGGCGGACCGGCAGGACTCCGGCGTCTACAAGTGTCAAGCTGTCAACGCGTACGGCCACAGCGACCATTATATTTACCTTTCCGTCCAAGGTGAGTTTTATTGTGACTTAGCAAAAATATATAGATCCGTGAACATTTTGAGTTTTTAATTCATAATTCGCTTGGGAGACAAGGATCGCAATTAAATTGATGAAAGAAATTGCTAAGCTAATAGAATGCCACGAATCACCGCGATGCGACAGTACTCACACGATGGGAACAAGTCACGCACGTAAGCGTCGCTTCACGACCGTGAATAAGTCCTTACGGGTTTGCTTTTTACTATTTCTTTTTTTTTTCTCAGAAAAACCCGACACCCCTCACTCACTATCGGTAACGGAGATTCTTAGCCGTGCTGTCCGTCTGTCCTGGAGCCAGGGCTTCGACGGCAACTCTCCCCTCGTGGGATACACCTTGCAATACTGCGCACTGTCGGCTCAGGGCGCCATCAGAGTAAACCAGTGGGATGCAGCTGTCACACTAAACGTCTCCGTCCACGGGATCGCGCACTCTCATGTCACGTGAGTACAAAAATCCTTTTTGGCCAATACTTTTACTTATTACTAGTAGGTTAAATCGACTGGTAACTGTAACGATTCGTATGAGGTACCTACAAAGTCGAAAAAAATACGAAATACAATAATAACGGGTGTAACAAGACCCTTAACGAAGCCGAAAGGCACTTGTTCTCCCCGTCATTGCGATATTTTTTTTTGTTCTAGACCATACCTGAGAACTTTCTAGTTACGGAGATATTGGGGGTCAAAGTTTATTTATTTATTTTACTATTTATGTACACACAATAGATTACACAGGAAATAAAATTATAATATATGAGTACAAAGGTACTGCTAAGTAAAGTAAAGTTCCAACTACTTCACACGTTTTTTTTTAAATACTGGTTTTTAATGTAAGATTTTTGGAGAGGCACCTCCAGGATCCCCGTATTATTCAATCCACCCATCAGCACAACGTGATTTTTCACCACAAAAAAAAGCCGTTTCCCAACAATATTTTTTGCGTAAAGTTACTTAGTTTGATGTACATAATGCTTAGTTGACGGCTTCGTGAAGGGTCCTGTTACACCCTGTATGATGTTATGTTTTTCAGTCTAACTAAGAAAGGCGACATCCATTACGAAGCTCTGCTGAGCAGTCTGAAGCCACACACCGCGTACATGATCCGGATAGCTGCCATCAATCAGATCGACAGGAGTGCTTACACTGAACCTGTCGTGGTGAAGACACAGGAAGAAGGTAAGAATGTAGGGAAGGTAAGATGACAGCGCTAGTTCCGATTATCGCAACATGCCAAACGATCCATGTACAGCTTACATAAACAAGCGGCAGTCAGTTATCTTCAAAACTTAACAACAGATTTACTCTCCTCACTATTTTGACCCATTTACGTACAAAACTTTAATTCTTATCTTTTTTCAATGACTTAACTTTTAACCCATGTCATAAACCTGATAATTATCTTGTGATCTCGACCTTACTTCTGTTCCCAGCGCCGTCAGAAGCCCCCACCAACGTGCACGTGACGCCGGGCGGGCCGGGCGAGCTGCACGTGTCCTGGCGCCCGCCGCCCCGGGACGCGTGGCACGGAGAACTACTGGGCTACTCCGTTACATGTGCAGAGCTTAGTCTTGCTTCACCCGCTATGAGGAATTCAACCAGGTATGTACCTACCATCATCACAAATAGGATAATAGCAAAATCGTTATGTGAACAATTTTCTAAGAAAATACCACCTTCTTTGATCATTATATCCCTCTACCCAAGGCTGCACCAGTCGTATAATAAACTAGTCAGTCTACCTACTGAACGATGTCCAGATTATGAATGTTTTTCAAAAATCAACGAATATAATCTTTTGGATATTTTCCAGGACACTAACTGTGAACGGTTGGTCAGCTACCGAGCTAAGTTTATCAGCTCTGCGCAAGTTCACGCGTTACGAGGTGCGCGTGAGAGCGTTCAATGGCGTCGCTGCAGGGCCTGCGTCTGCGCCGGTCTCTGCTACCACGCTAGAAGGAGGTAAAATTTAACTGAATTTAGTAGTAGGTACTTTGGAAGTGTTGTTATGACAGTAACTCCAACAGTCTATGTTTAAAAATATTTAATCGTTATTTAAAACATTCTCTCCTATTATTTCCAGTGCCAGAATCTCCACCAACAAGAGTGTCCTGCTCAGCCCTAACGTCTTCCAGCATGAAGGTATCATGGAATCCACCGCCTATCGGCCAACATGGCGGCCTCATACAAGGATACAAAGTTATTTACTCTCCTCTAACCACAGATCATGGTAAGGAATGAACACATACCGTAAAGGCGCTGCTAAAAATGAAAATTAATTTAAAGGCAGACAAAAACAACTAAAGCAAATTTTCATTTTCAGTGGACGTAGGCGAGATCAAGCGAGTGACGACAACAGACACATTCCTGCACACTCTACGTAAATACTCCAACTACTCAATACAAGTCTTAGCTTTCACCAACGCCGGAGATGGCAAAAGAAGTCTACCGGTCTACTGCATGACCGAGGAAGACGGTCAGTACTCAAATTTGATTTTCCTTACACCTTTATAAGGATATTACATAGTAGAAAGTCCAATGAATTGAATAATGATTATTATATTTTTTGTTTTTATTGCAGTTCCTTCAGCACCAGAGAAGATAAAAGCTCTTGCGTATTCCAGTGACTCGGTTCTAGTCAGCTGGTTACCACCCCTGCATCCCAACGGCGTGATATCGCATTATACTGTCTACTACAGAGAAGCTGGCCGGTAAGGACGCACTGACATAATGTCAGTCATTGATACACGAAATTAAGTTTGTAGTATACCCAAATGGTAAAAATAGGCCCTTACCTCCCAAAGCTACAAATTTGAACAAACAACCTAAAAATAATTCAAACACTAGCGAAAATCTAATTCGAACACTACTAATATATTATATTTTTTCAGCCACGGCAAGCATTCGAGCTTCTCAGTGCCAGCTGACAAGAAGACCGATACAGAGTTGATGTTTCAAGTTCGGAATCTGATGGAGAACCAACTGTACGAGTTCTGGGTATCAGCTACTACCGGCTCTGGCGAAGGAGAGTCCACGCTCGTGGTGGGACAAGGACCTAGCTCCAGAAGTAAGTGTATTACTATTTGTACTACTACTATTTATTATTACGTACTATTTCCTATTTGAACAATATTTATGGTTCAAATGGGAAATAGTACGTATAGGGTAGAAAAATATATCGAGTCTATTTACCAAGATCTGGGCAAAAATTCAAATTTTGCCCTGCTACTGCAAAATTTCCAAAATTAAGCAACTGCGCTTGTGATCAAAAGTCCAACCAGAAAGTCAATCAACAAAATGGAACAAAACTAATACGTGTCTACTTCCAGTTCCGGCCCGCATCGCTTCGTTCGGGCGCTGGGTGTGGGTGGGCGCGGGGCGCGGCGCGCTGCTGGCGTGCTCGTGCGTGGGCGCGCCCGCGCCGCGCTCGCGCTGGCAGCACCGCGCCGCGCCCGTCACGCACCACCAGTACTACCAGGTCACGCACCAAGGACATCTGCACATACGGGGTACGGTACATGTTAGGGTATGCCGTGCTCGGCGAATCTTGCTAATACGCAATCGTTCGTATCGGGCGCCCGATGCGATCAGAGGATTTCGATGCCTTAGTGTCGAAGAAACGCTTGGAAAGGCATTTCATGAACTGACTGACTGGACGGTAGGCATTCTGAGGTCTAAGTGTAGACTATCATATCCGAAATGGAATGATAGAATAGTAGTGGGCTCCCGTGATTTTACGGAGGAATCGATCCTGCAGGGTCTTCATCCTATAGAAGTAGCGGGGTTTGGAAAGAGCGAATACGAGACGAGCGTATGTCTTAATGGAACGCATCACTGCGGTGTAAAGGTGCAATTTGCACTTAAGTGACAACTTGCTTTTTGCCGTTAGCATGAAATGAAGTCTACCTATAGCCAAGGCAGCTCAGCTACGCACTGCACTTATATGTGCCGCAAAGGACAGGTGGTGGTCAAGTATGACTCAAAGGTATTTAGCTCGCTTCTTGGGGTAGGCTTGCCGTACATATTGAGACGCAGTTGAGTGAAAGAACTGCCTGACTCTTGTCGGGATTTGCCTCGATTCTCCACTCCCCGAACCAAGCGCGTAATATTGCTGTTTGTAGAGTACGAGCGATAGCGTCTCTGGCCGCGACCAGAGTAGTATATGGCCGTATCATCGGCGAATAGGGCTAGCTGAGCCTTTTTTCTCTTGAAGATATCGCTGGTGAACAGCGTGGAAATGAGAGGGGAGATGAAGGAGCTCTGGAGAACCCCTGCTCCAATGGAGTGAGGGGATAAAAGAGCTTCTCCTATACGGTAGCGGAAGGTGCGATCCGACAGAAAGTCTCGTAAGATGAGCACGAGACGGTTTGGCACTCCTAATTGGTAGAGCTTATATAATAAACCGTTGTGGTCGAGTTTGTCGAAGGTTTTCTCTATGTCGAAGAACAACACGCCTGAAATCGCTCCACACTGGAAGGTAGTGCTCAAGTGCTCTACGATGCGGTTTACCTGTTATATGCATGAGTCCTGAATCCGAATTGCTCGTTGAGAATGAGGTTTCTTAGCCTCGGCGACTTCAAAGACTATTCTTTGAAAACGTGTATAAATAAGTCTCTCGTAGATTTTGCCGAGTGCATTCAGGAGTCTGATTGGCCGGTAGCTCAAAGGCTCGGACTTGGCTTTGCCTGGTTTGGCGATACTTATAACTGTGACCTCTTTCCACATTTGAGGGAAGATATTGTTGCCCGAGGCGCCATTAAGGATTTAACACTATAAACTAGGCGGGGAGGAGTTTAAGCACCTTATTGGTGATGCCACCGGAACCGGGTGCTTTCCGCGGCTGAAGCTTTTTTATGATATCTTGCAGTTCATCATATGTAACTGGAGGCAAAGGATCATCAGGGTCTTCTACGGGGGGGGAGGGCGGCTCAATATTCGACTTCGGCGCCCACCTCATTGAAGTGTCATTTGTCTACTGGTTGAGAGCCGGGGGAACACTGAGATTCCAGGCTGTCGACCAGGCATTTAGCCTTCTCAGAGTCGTCAAATGCGACGCTCTTATCTGAGCGGGTGAGAGGAGGCATCAAGGCCTCATCGGAGGCACGCATCTTTCTTTGCAGTTGCCAGAAAGCTAGGTCGGTGGACTCGAGTTCGCTGAGCTCCTTGTCCCATTGAGTGGAACTATATTTTCTCGGTTACCAGTTCACGTACGTCGATGGGTAGCCTCCAGCGGCGAATCCCTAGGGATTATCGGTAAACGAGTACTTTTTATCTAATTCTTTGGTTTACTTGACATCATTTTATAAGCTTGCCTATAAAATTTTACGTGTATGTTGTGAAAGTTTTAATGTAAGTATTTAAGATTAGTTTTCATGTACCACACTTTGGCAATCTTTAAGCCTACGTGTATATAGGCACTCACAGGTGGCTTGCTTAGCGCCTAGAGCCTAGTGACTTAACATCTGGTTACAAGTAACCAGTAACTAGCAAGGCTAGTGAAGGCGCCAAGCGCGCAGTGCGGTCGGATGTGAAAATTTTAGAACGTTCGTTCCACTTCGGCAATTGCTAAGCAGCTCGAACCTAGCCTAGGCGTTAAGCAAGCCCCCTGTCAATGCGTACGTAGCATTTATAAATAAATAAATACCGTCTACCTAACAGTTTGGGTTTTTTGAATTTTATTGACTCATTTTTTCTCAACTTTTACCCACAGAGGTTAACGAGCAATCCTCAGGAAACTTCACATGCACGGCCAGCAACACAATCGGCGAAGACACCATTGTGTACGTGGTGATGGCCATCATGCCGCCCGCTGCGCCTGCGCTCTCTCTACAATACACTACTACTTCGAGCATCAAACTGCACTGGCAGCTTCCTGGAGACACTACGGAACCTATATTAGGTAGGCAACATGAACTTGTACGATGTCCTACATAATTTCAATAGAACAGTACTACGTTGACAGCTGACAGCTGCGATGTAAACAAAGTGCTCCCGTATTAAAATCCTTTAAAATTATTTAATTGACTATTTAATAACTAATTCCAACACAAAAGTGAATAAAATAGTACAATACATGTGTGAAATTGTTATCTGCAATAAGTATTCGCTGATAACTAATTAAATATAACTATTCAATGTGGACAAAACAGTGTGAAAAAACCAGTTTCGTGAGTGAAAAAAAGCACTTAGTGACAACAGTGACAACAAACACTGAGTTAAGAACCATGTGCCATACTTAAATATAACAAAAACCACGAAAAAACTTAAAATTCCAAAAGTGACACTTAGTGAAAAAATATTTCAAACCGTTTAAAAACCAACTGGATTTGTAACGAACTTCTTGTTCGGACGAGCATAATGATCCAAAATTTCGTCAATTGACGTAATTGTCTGTGTGGCTACTTGGTTAAGCATCTCGTCGTCTGACGCGGCGGCGACATATGACTCGAGTTCGAATCCCGTACAGTACAGAATTGGCTTTTTGGAATGTTTGTTGATTTTAAATTGGAAAAATAAATCATTCTTTACTATTTAACCGAAATTCTATTGACGTAAATGAAGAATTAACTACCAAGCAACGTTTGTTTGAACTGTATCCAATATTGCAATTAGAGTGGATGGGTACTATGGGTAGTTACTAAAATAAATATGAGCTTCTTTGAGAATATAACCTTCCGGAGAAACCGCACTCGCACAGTGTCAGAAACAATAACAGAGGCTGAATCAAGTAATACGACAATAGATGGCAGCTCCAGCAGCTTACCTAACATATCGGTCGAAGACAACGACGAAATTAGGAAGTTGAGACAACAAATAGAGGAATTACAGACACAATTATGTTCAGCACACGAAGAAATAAACAATTTATCTATAGAGAACACGGAACTCAAAAAAACTATTAGCGACCTAACAAATAAGCATGAAATCGTTAACAAAGCGACGAAAAAGCTAATGAGCGAATTGGGTACACCTAAGAAGAGCAAAAAAACTATAACACCTCGTCGTACGAGTACCTCTAATGACCAAAACAAACAAAAGTTATTATTGGATAGCGAGAAACAGAGATTTGAGCTCGTGGACTCACCGTCAAAACCATGTCCTTCTCAGGTTGCACCAGTAAACACTGCTCCGAAGAGTGAACTTGTTGCTCATAAAATAACACCGGAAAAGCATAACCTATGCATTATAAGTAGTAATAAAACTAATAACATCCTAACAATTGCAGAAAGAACCTTCCCAAACTGTCAAATATGTCACTACTTAACACCAAACTGCGGACTTGTGAAGCTTATTACTGGCATTGAGGTAAAAGTTAAAAACTACACATTGGATGACTACTGTCTGATTTTCATCGGTGAGGAAGATTTTCGGCGCACAAATGACTACTATGACCTAATTATTAATCTCCGCGAAACTTTATCAAAAATACAACATACAAATATCATACTTTGTCTACCTACTTTCAAATTTAAACATTCTCTCATGTTCAACTGTAGAATAGAATTATTTAGTAATATGCTTTACTTGGATGTGTGTACTCATGAATACGCTTACTTATTTGATTCAAACCTAGATTTATCATATGACTATAATATGTTTTCGAAAAGAAATGGATCTCTTAATAACTACGGTATGAACAACATCTTTGAAAATTTAAGCCAATTAATGTATTTAGACATTATCGGTTCGAGCAAAATAAACACGCATTGTTCACCTACCCATAACTCTAAAACAAGTGCCACCACTAACGCCTCTAAGTCAAATGAGTTGTTTTTTCTCGAATAAGTATGTTAACATTTTACACCAAAATATTGCAGGATTGATAAATAAAGCAAATGCTCTTACGGTGTGCTTAAATGAACTATCTGATATAAATATAAATGTGGATATTATATGTATTACAGAACATTTCATTATGAAGGGTCACGAAAAACAACTATGCATACCAAATTACAGTTTGGCTGCATGTTATAGTAGACAGGAAAAGAAGAGAGGAGGAGCATGTATTATTGTTAATAATTGTCACCAATGGAGGGAATTACCTCAAATATCGAAATTGTCATCACCGGGTGTTTTCGAGTGTTGTGCTGTAGAGCTTATTAATTATAAATTAATAGTCATATGTATCTATAGAGTACCAAATACTAAGAATTTAAATGATTGTTTTACTAAACTTGAAAATTTGCTCAAAGATATATCGATGAGGCGTTCCAAAAATGTTGTAATTGCAGGTGATTTTAATATAGATATTTTAAAAACAAATAATATTTCAGCTAAACTGGAGTGTCTTCTACTGAGTTTCAACCTAAAACTTGCACTTAAACAGCCAACTCGGATGGCTAGTATGACATGCATAGATAATTTTGCGCATAATTTTAAGAGGGCTTGTAAAACAGATGTATTGGAGTTTGCATTATCAGACCATACAGCACAACTACTTCAATGTCCAGTTCCCAAAGTATGTAGTATAAAATACTGGTATATAACTAGAAGAGATTACAATAATGAAAATATAGTGAAATTTAAAAATAGTATAAAAAGTTTTAAATTTTCGGAGATTTATCTTACTGATGATCCCAACGTAGCTTACAATGAATTTATCAGCACATTTAAATTATTTTACGACTTATGCTTCCCATATAAAGAAATAAAAATCCACTTAATACATAAACCAAAATGGCTATCGCATGGCGTTAAATTATGCAGTAGGAAAAAAAGGGAACTTTTGTGGCAATCCAGGTTGAAGCCGAACCACGAGAATAAATAATTAATTTAACACAAAAAGCACAAAATAACTACAAAATACAGCAATCCAAAAATAAATCGAAGACTACATGGCAAGTTATTAATCAGACTAAATTCAATATTCCTAAACAACAAATTGAGAAACTTAAAATTGACAATCAAATTATATACAAACCTTTGGATATCGCTGGGGCTTTCAATGACTTTTTCGTTGACAAAATACACCCAAAAATAGACGCTAAATGTAAGCCAAAATCATGCGTGTCATCCATGACAAATAATTCAATGTTCATGGCACCTAGCACACCACACGATTTATATAAAATAATAATGTCCCTAAAAAACACTAGCAGTGTAGGCTTTGATGGAATCGCCACAAAGGTACTAAAGTCAGTGTCAGCCGAGATATGCGGTCATCTAAGTCACATACTGAACCTCATTGTTTGTGCTGGTAAATATCCAGATGCTTTAAAAACATCTATAATAAAACCTTTATTTAAGAAAGAAGATAGGGAGTTGATGGAATGTTATAGACCAATTTCACTCATACCGGTTATTTCAAAGATATTTGAGAAATACATCTACAGGGAATTATATAACTTCATGGAAAAAAATAATATACTTTGTGAAGAACAAAAAGGATTCAGACAGCACAGAACCATAAATATGGCAATTTATGACTTTTTGTTTACTATTATGAGAAACATGGATAAACGATCCCCCATATGTGCTCTATTTTGCGATATGACGCAGGCTTTCGATTATGTCCATTATAATACTTTACTTAATAAACTAGAAGCCTACGGTATTAGAGGTAATGTGCTTGAACTTATAAAATCGTATTTAGATAATAGAACACAAATAACGGAAATTAGCCGCATTAATGTGGTTACTAAACATGAAGAGATAAGAAGATCGCGAGAACGTAAAATCTCATTCGGTGTACCACAAGGAACCGTTATAGGCCCGTTCTTGTTCATATTGTATGTCAATGACATGCCCATGTCCCTTGAACAGCCTCTGACCATGTTTGCAGACGATAGTACAGTAACGATCCCTTGTATAAACGCAATGACATATGAAAATGATATCAATAATTCTCTTGACTCACTAATTAAATGGCTAGACAAAAATAATTTAAATATAAATTTAGGTAAGACAAAGATAATGCACTTTAGACAACGTACTCCCGGCGTAACTAATCTCCACATACATTACAAAAATGACAATATTATGGAAGCGGGAGATACAAAATTTTTAGGTTTACAAATAGACTATAGCTTAAATTGGAAAGCACATATAGAAATGATGTGTAAAAAACTGAGTTCATCTGCATATGTTTTATATAGATTATCCTCCATAGTAGATACCAAAACACTCCTTACGGCTTACTATGGCATAGTTGAATCTCACTTGCGGTACGGCATTATTTTCTGGGGGAACTCGACTGATAGAGACATAGCTTTTAAGGCCCAAAAAAGATGTCTCCGATCATTGTTTAAACTTAAAACTACAGACAGTTGCCAGCCATATTTTAAGCAATACAATATCATGACCCTTCCTTGTATCTATATTTTCGAAGTAGCTGTGTTTGTACAGCAAAATCCAAGTCGTTTTCAACGCCTTGCTGATGTATTTCCAAGGAATAGGCGTGACAATAGCAAACTTTGTCAAGTACCATGTCAAACCACTTTAATGCGCAAAAGTATTTATTGCATGGCCCCTATTATTTTCAATAAATTGCCAAGTGGCTGGAAAGATTTAAATACAGTGATGTTTAGGAGTAGACTACGTAAATTTTTGACAGATAAAGTGTACTATAGCATAAATGACTTTCTAACAGAGAAAAATATATTTTTTGATTAATTTTAATAATAACGATATTTTATTAATTTAATTATATAATTGTAACAAAAATGATAATTTAGTAATTTAATGATAATTGTAATAAAATGATAATTTATTAATTGAATGATAATTGTAATGAAAATGATAATAATTTGACTTATCTGTTGAATGATAATTGTAATAATATTAATATAATCGATCTGATCTTTTAAATGTAAGAACATGTTTCATAAATAATGTAAATGTTTGCATGCCGAATGGTAAAATATGGCTGAACTTTGAAATGTCATAACAACTATATTGTATTACCCATATTTGCAAAATAAAATTCTATTCTATTCTATTCTATTCTATACGTTGCTGCTTCATCTTCCTTTAGATGAAAGTCTACTAGTCTCTTAAGTACTTATTGTATAGCAACGCAAAATGTATCATTGTGGTGATTTTGCTGGAGTTCTTTCGGTTAAGTGACAAAGGAAAGGGTCATTATAATAATAAATCTAAGCATTGTGTTTTTCCACCTTCAGGTTTTCTCCTTCACTACAAGCAGGCTTCAGACAGCGAATGGCACACAGTAGACCTGTCTCCCGAAGTAAACTCCTACACAATGGACATGCTAAAGTGCGGTTCCACATACAATGCGAAAATACAAGCAAGGAACAGGATATCAATAGGGCCTCCTAGTGATGTCCTTACAGCCACTACGAGAGGGGGACGTAAGTTTCAAAGGCTATAATAGATTCCACAAAGTTAAAGTACCTACACACGAGTTCTTCAGCAACTGGGTGTACATAATTATAATGGTTATATAGATAATATAATGATTATATTATCATTATATTATCTATATATTATTATAATGATTATAGAGATTGCTAATATAGACATTATGAAGTGCCTTTTATTGGTAAAAAAATAAATATTAAGAAGATTATGATGATAGTTTCTGTGCTATAGGTCCCAAGCCCCCAAAACCTGAAGACCACGTGCACATGAACTCAACGGCCATCAAAATAAACTTCTACGCGTGGCGAGATGGCGGCTGCCCCATACTCGGTTTTAGGGTGTCCTACCGAAGAGCTGGATCTGAACATTGGATCAAAGTAACTCTCTTCTATAAAAATAACAATAAATCACCAAGAGTATATTAGGGTTGAACTTACAACCAATGAGATCTAAACGGTGCTTTTTGCCATTCATATATTAATTTATTTATTTTCGTAGGTTGGCGATGGACTGAGTTCAGCAAGTCACGTAGTAGGAGAACTATCGCCAGCCACATGGTACGAGCTGGCCGTGGAAGCCTTCAGTGATGCGGGGTTGGAGCGAGTCACGCTGACTGCAGACACACATACTCTTGTTGGAGGTAATCATCATTGAAATACTGTTATGTAAGAAAGGTTTCGGTTTGAACGTCATAGTCTTAGACTGATGGTGTTATGATTTACTTCGCTAGACCTTGCCATGAATTTAAAGATTTGAAACTGTAGGTACCGTTACGGCAGTTTCAAATCTTTGAATTAATGATATGCATAGACAAAGATGAAAAACTGCCCACTACATCTCATGAAGAAGACAAGGTAAGACATTATCTACTGACAGATGTGTTGCTGGGGCGTTCGTTTCGCCACTTCTTCTCGCCAGCTTAATACTATTATGTGATTGACATGGCAGGTATTTATAGGACCTGTCTTATGTAGATAGTTTTGACGTTCAAAAAGTACTGATTCTGTGTAATTTGAATTAATGTCTTCAAACTTTTCCATATCTAAATCCGCAGGTCGCATCCCTCCAATGAAGCCATCGTCCCCTCTGTCGGGCGCGTCCCGGCCCGCGTCGCTCCGCACGGTGCTGGTGTCGTGCGTCGCCAGCGGAGTCGTCATCGTCGTCACTCTAGCAGCTATAGTCTGTCTAGTGCATGGGAAGAAGAAGTAAGCAGCCACTACCTATTAAAACGATTTGAAATCATGCAAACATAACTTAAACTAGGTAGAGGTACCGGCCTACAAAATGTGAGTTATGAGAAGAGGTTTCAGGGGAACGGAAACTAGTCTCTGATTGTAGTTATGATAACAGTTAATTCGTCGTTCACAGCAGTAAATTAAAAGTGTTGGTAAAATTATGGTATTCGCGGTCAATATGGCGCGTGGCGTCACGTATCGACTTGCGTGTATGAAAACGTATATATGCACGTACAAGTGCCTTGCGCGTAAGCAGCGGACTGGCGACGCCGCGCGCCTCGGGCACACGCTTGCAACCGCCACGCGGGAAAGAGATAGCGAAACATCTTATTCAGTGTATCATAGCGGTACGCGACCGCGGGACGCTCTTATTAGTCGATTCGTAGGGCTCTGGTTTGCTACTGAGTGAAATAACTATAAAACCTTCTAAATTAGCATGGTACAGTCAACGAAATGAATAGTTAAATAATTTGACACCCTAAGGCAATTTGCCCTGGCATAGCCATGTCAACAAACGACAGTTCAATTGTGACTATAATATTCACAGACAATATAAAAACTGTTATCAACTTTCTTAACAATTTATGGCCCTAACTTTATTCATCATTATAAACGACTTTTACAAAGGTATGGTGGGCTCCAGAACATGCATGAGTAATAGATGTTCCTATCATAATGATTAGTAGATACTAAAACAATAACGCCTTTAGGAGGTTTCCAGTAGTTATCACTACATAGCATAAAACAAAGTCGCTTGCCGCTATCTGTCCCTACTCCCTATGTATGCTTAGATATTTAAAACTACGCAACGGATTTTGATGCGGTTTTTTTTAAAATAGATAGAGTCAGTCAAGAGAAAGGTTTTTATATGTATAACAATGCACCTGTGCAAAGCCGGGGCTGGTCGCTAGTATTTAAATAAATATAAACTCGCGACCCGCCCCGGCTTGGCACGGATGCAAAAATACACTGACTATAGGTGTAAAAATACACTAACAATTGGCTAATAATTGTTAGTGTATTATCACAAAATTTAATAGACTCGAGGCTGCTCCTGCAATTCCTGATAAAAAAAAAACCCAATAATACTATATGACCCACGAATTCTTGCTCAGTAGTTGCATTTGCAACCCAACTTTGGTGGGGGCCAACACGGCAGATTGGCGATTATTTCAATATTTAATTTTTCGTTATTTATGTTTTGATCTATCTACATTACAGATTCTTCTGCATCTCAAGCGACCACTACATGAGGGATGACAGGAAGCTTAGCGAAAGCAATGAAGCAGAGAGGGAGAAGCTTCGAGAAGGACAGAAGCTGTACTCGTCATCCTCTATCAATGGGAACGAAAAGTCCAATGACGACTCTTCAGGTTGGCTTTTATGTAATATACTAAAAACATTCTGTTTGTTATTCTGTAAGAGAAAAACAGTGGTGACTGCTTTTAAAGTAGGTATCCATTTTTTTTCACTTGCTCTATGAAACTCATTTTAGAAAAACTCAAAATACTGCCCAAACCGGGATTAAATCCGCCACACGCACAGCAGTCGTTCATTTTACCACTGGACCGATCAAACAAACTTTACTATTTTTTTACATATTTAGCTTAAAACACTAGGGTTTAGCATCCATCCGGATTTGTCCAGCTTTGTAACTCCCAGTCCGGACTTGCCGTTTGTCCGGACTCTAGCTATACATTTTTAAGGACATTAAAATAAACGACTAGAAAAAATGGAAGATTAAAAAGTAACATGTCCGGACTTCTTCGAGATGGTAACCATATCCAAGACTGCCTAATAAACTCAAAACTACTTTTTATCGTCAGCGGAGTTGTATGAAATAAGTCCATACGCGACGTTCGGCGTGTCAGCGGCTCACTCGCTGCAGTTCCGCACGCTCGCCCGGCGCGAGGACGACGCGGCGCCTCCGCACCGACGCCGACATCGCGCCTGTGATCATTACAGATATGGTCAGTTCTGTTATTATTAGGCGCTGATAATTACTCTGTGTTTATTTAATCAGGAAAGATAACACGATAATGAATTTTGAGAAGAAGTTTGAATAAACATAATTTTCAGAGGGAAAAGTTTTTGACGTTCTTGTCATATCAAAAGGCACTAATAAGCTTCAATTTATTTACTACGATTTAGGTATGGATTTCGTTAATCGAATGATCAACTTCACAATAATCAATTTTGTTTTATTTGATTATAATTTTTTTGATGAAGTAGTGGCCTACAATAGTACACCCGCGTTTCGCCAGTTATGTTAAAGTCCCATGTAATACACACATATCCAGACAAATTAGTAACTAGAATACTTTTAATCATGTACCAAGCCCTGGCTTGGTTCCGACGTGTGATCGTTGTACCGACAGATGAATCGAGTCTGTCTAAATGCTCGACAGTGGAGGCGCGGCACCGCATGCGGGCGGCGTGCGCCGGCGGGGGCGCCGCGCACTCCTGGCGGGACGCGCACACCGACTCCGACGATAACAGCGACAGTGCTGCCAACACCACTACTAAGGGTAATAACTGCTATTGCCCTATTTGCAGTAACATTAATATACTCGAAAAGTTAGTTTCTTATTTGCGGATCATCTATTCAATACGCACGAAATCGTTAGGAAATGACCATATTATTGCCCAACAGTGTTATTTTCCAGGTACTTTTGTCACCGTATAATTTTTTCATATGCTTGACCTCACACTTAATGGGGAAAGTAACTGTGAAACGAATGGCGCTAGCTTAGCCAGTTCCAAACATCTTCACTGGTTGAAAATCTGTTTGTAATTTTGTAAGAATTAGTTTAATCGCATTGGTCAGTCAAGGACCAAGCTATGGTTAATGGACACATTGCTACAATGAGCTTTGGCCGACCTTCCCTATTTATTTATTTAGTAGATGGAAAACTAACAGCCAATAAAAACAAACAGAAAAGGGAATCATAGTCACCAGAAAGCCAATTACAAAGCAAAAAAATGATTCTATTGGTACCTAAATAAAGTGATCATTGCCGTTTTCATTATCTTTTTCCACCAGGTTCAGGCACATCTCCGTGTAACAGCGCGTACGGCAGCGGCCGGCGCAGCGCGCGCACGACCAGCAGGTAGACCTCAGGTACCTCCCCCGCTCACTCCTCACCACTCGCCGCTCACCGCTCACCTAATCCATGCACCTCCATTATTGCTATACTTTTAAGTGGTTCAGTTAGACAGAGATTATTAATTTGTTGAAGTTTTCCAAGCAACGCTGTTTTTGTATGTAGCCCAGTTGCTTGCGAGGACTTATTACTTTATTAAATTTTGGTTTAGTTGCAATTAAATTATAGTGGGTTACTTTTATTGCGTCTTACTTATTATTCGTTTTTATGTGATTGGGTTTTAGTTTTTACTTATTTCCATAAAGCCTTACCTACAGTATTTAATTTTGGTACTTAGATAAGCGTCTTCGTAGTTAGTTGCGAGCTAGAAATATACCTAACATAATGCTTACAACAAACCAGCTTTGCTACGAACTTATAATAATGAATATAAATAATTTGTAGCATTACTACGACTGAGTTAAGTGTATCTTTGACAGTGGAGGCCCGAACGGGAGCGACGGCCTCTCGGGGAGCTTCGCCCCAGTCCCCGCTGATATATCTTCTTTAATTGACAAGTTAGTAAGATACTGATCATTAAGTATTGGTTTGATATTCCCCACCAGAACCTTCAGATTGTTGTAACCTGAACCTTTTATAAACCCAGTAATGACTAACCTGCGGGAAACCTTTACCTACTTTGGTTTGTTTTGAATATAACATTAATTTCTTATTTTTTGCGCAGATATCAACAAAGAAAAGAACAAGAACGGCGAGAATGTACAATTCACGTTTAACATTAGTGTTTCAAACAAGTTTCTAATTGAACAAGTCCATTCACACATTGTGAAATCTAACGTCTAACTATTTAATTAAGAGGACATTTTTTCTATAATTGTGCAATTTGAAAAACGTTTCGAGTAATGTTAGAACAAAAAGCAAACATCTCGTTTGCTGTCAATTGTTTGTAAAAAGGGCTTAATTCATACATGTGATTGCGTCAGAAACTGTGACTCCCCATTTACTTAATGTTATATAAATAATTGATAAATAAATTATTTATATTATAATGTGATTTATTTTAAAGCTGTTCATTTAGGACAGTTTAGATATGATAAATGGCATCTAATGAATTGTAAATACTAGCAGATGTTAAGTATAATGAATATTACTCGTTTGCTGTGAGATTTACAGTTGAACAATTAATTATGGAGATTTCGCTGTACATAACGAAACAAGCTAAGCTCTCAATAGGTATATCAATGTGCTTAAAATAATCTCACAGCAAACCTAAATAATATGAAAATATATAACATGTGCATCTGCATGTTTCTAAATTCCTCGTTAAATAAAAAGATATCTACGCATGGCGTGTAAAATCAGATGCACATTATATGTTTTCAAAGTTAAAATAAACACTTTAATTTACCCTTTTATTTACTTTAATAAATGATGTAGATCTTAAGTAATTTTAACGGCTGTTCCAAACTGCAAAAGATACATATCATTAAAATAGACTGCCAGTATTTAAGTAATTCGTAATTCTTTTTACTATATTGTTGATTAATATAGTTAATTAGGTATTAATTATACACTATTGTATAAAAATCTTTCTATATACATGTTGTGTAATAATAAAATTATTGATATTAGTGCGGAAGAAAGAAATAAAGATGTGTGTTGTGGTATGACATTTTATTTTCATTGTTTCATCAAACCCAATAGTTAGTGGTCGTTAATCCAGGTTATAAACTTTAAGTGTGCAAAAGGAGATTGGGCTAAATTGCCGATCGACTTAGAGTCAGAGAGGAGCTACAGTGTTTTAAATATGAGAAATTAAGGTTTATGAAATACTGTTATTTCGTCAATTTATTAACTTTCATTGATACCATTCGTTTCAAACATCATACCTATTACAAGCCTATAAACGACCTTTTCAAAACATTGACATCTTAACTGCCGTTTTAGGAACAAATCCTTATAGTAACAGTTGGTTGGACTGATCGTTAATTCTACCCCAACGACCAATAGCGTTAAGATATGTATTAATGGATTGAGCTCTTCAAGAAGAATATTTCTTGCTTTGACAACTTTTCTCGATTCAGAGTCAGAGAGGAACTACAGTTCGGTACCCAATCAACTATCTAGTTATATCAATAAAACCAAACAGACTACGAATTAGAAAAAGTTGTATGGTAGCAAATGTTCTCATTGAAAGCTCTTTATTCGAATGGTGTGTCTTATTGCTAATGGTTACCCAGAAAATCTTAACTTGGGTACTCAATTAGATAAACATTTAGGTTAATAATTCCGAACAGACTACGAATTAGCAAAAGTGGTGCTAGTTGCTAAAGTTTTCTTTGAAAAGCTCTATCCAATAGTTTATATCTTATGACTTAATGTTGCCCGTAAACTTTTAATTTTAATCTTACTTATTTAAGAACAAATGTGAAACAATAAAAATAACATAACAGTCTACGAACATGTATGCCTATTATAGGTATAAGCAGCATTCACCATAGGACAACAACATAAAAAAAAATATCAGTTCTCAAATCCTAATATTATAGTAAAACAATTTGAATACAATATAAATGTAATTTTTACTTAAAACTAAATGAGATGATTATGAATTATAATGATATAAATTATGTATTATGAGTCTGATAACTAATTATTCACATTTCTGTTAACTAGTTGCAAATTAGTGCACTTAACTCAGAAACGGATCTTCTGAACTTGTTGAGGGAAACACGGAATAAATCGGTGTCCACACATGTGCAGGAGCTACTAGTGTAGCTTCTACATATTCGTAGCAAGAGAGCGCTGAGACCAAGGTTTGATTTTCGGAAAGGAATATGAAACGTATCAGTCTGGACATGGGATATCTGGGAAGTTTTGAAGGGACTGAATACGGAATACGCTCAACTAAATCGCTGCATTTTACGATTCCGTTGGCAATTTTGTATACAAAAATAGGTACCTACGTACGAACGGCGACGGTCTTGCAGCATCTTTATGTTGAAAAAATGTAAAATGAAAAAAAATGTGTTGCTCGCACGGACATTGATGGGTTATTTTTTTAGATAAAAAGGCTTGCTTTGTGAAGGCTCGTTGAATTCTCTCAACTCTTTGCGAATGAACAGCGTAGAACGGATTCCATGCAACGTTAGCATAATCTAACCGACTACACACAAGAGAATTGAACAAAACTATTCTGGTCTTTGGAAATTGAAAGCCCCGAGTAATGCGTTTAACGAAACCCAGCATCTGTGCTGACTTCTTGGCAACATCGCTGATGTGCGGTTTAAAACTAAATTCATCTATGCAGAAGCATTTTTTGGTGTTTAGGAACAGTTTTCAATGTTTTTTTAAGTCACTTTGAACAAGCCTACCGTCAGCAGGTCCCGTGATCTTTCTATAAATTTTCAAATCATCAGCGAACAGAAAAACTTCACAATGCTTAAATTGACAAGATGGGAGCCTTGTGGCACTCCAGACCGTGTGCGAAATTCATAAGAGACATAGCCATTGACAGCAACGAACTGAGACCGATTTATGAGACAGGATGCGAACCACCTCAATAGCGATCCGTGGACACCACTGAGCTCAAGTTTTGCTACCATGAGTGAATGACTCACCTTGTCGAACGCGCTGCTAAAGTCCGTGTATATTGCGTCGACTTCGTGTCTGCTATCAAGCGCTTCAGAAATATCAGACAAAATATATCTGACTAAATTAGTCTAGGTAGAAGCCCCCTGTGCCGAGCCTGCATGGAGGTAGACGAGACAGCAGCCAACGTGCTTCTGCACTGCCCAGGGGTTGCAACATACAGGGCAAAGTACTTCGGTAACCCAGGTAACTCCGCGAGATTACCAGCAACATCAAGGCGCTGCTGGCCCATCTCGGGGAGTTAGGGTGGATCGAATAGATTTCCCACCCGCACGCAAAATACGCGCTTAGACGTGGAGTTGCGGACACCAGCCCGCTATACAATATAATACAATACAATAGTCTCGGTAGATCGCCCAATTCGAAATCCGTGATGACTGTCAGAAAACTTAGCATCTAAGTAGTTGGTTAGAATGGGACAAACGAGACATTATGGAAATCAGCCTGTAGTTTTGATATCGCTCGCTTCACCTTTTTTGAGCACAGTAAGATCAGATATTTATTTTGCAAATATGGGTACAAACACGGTGACATAAAAAAAAATATAATTAGCAACAGCCATATTTTACCAGAAGGCATGCAAAAGTACAAAAATACACTGGAGATGCTAAGGACATAATAATAATGATAAACAATGTCAATATTTATAAAGATTGATTAAGAATAATAACAATTTAATTAAGAAGAACTTCAATAGAATAGTTATTTATATTATAGGCAAACAATATTCTGCAGTCAACTTATTTTCTATAAAAATTTTAATAAAATCAAAATTAAATGTCATATATGCTCAATGTCCAATCATTATTCAAATAAAGTAATCAAGAAATGCCTTTCTCCGTTAAAAATTCCGTCACACTATAATACGCTTTGTCTACTAAAATACTTCGAAGTTTTTTTTAAATAACGTCAAGTTTAATTCTTTCCAACTCCTCGGTATTTTATTATATGTGACTGGCGCCATGTAGCAGACACTCTTACGCATTAAATTCGTTTTCGCACTAGGGAGACATAGGGTACTGTTATCACGCTTATTTCGTGGAAATACGTCAGCTATGCGGTCAAAACGGTCAGGGTTCAACTTTACAAACACTGCCATTTCTAAAATATATGTGCATGGTAAAGTTAATATTTTATTCTGTTTAAACTAAGGCACACAGCTATCAGTACTTTGCAGTTTTAAGAAGGACCGTATGCATCTTTTCTATGCTTTGAATACAGTTTCTCTTTCGGTGGAGTTGCCCCAAAAGATAACGCCGTACCTTAGGTGGCATTCGACTAAACCATAGGTATGCAGTCAGGAGTGCGTCTATATTTACAGTAGACGACAAAGTATGTAAAGCGTAAGCGCATGAGCTTAGTTTTTTGCAAAGTGACTCTATATGTTGCTTCCAGCTAAGTTTTTTGTCTATTTCTAGCCCTAGAAATTTAGTGCTTTCGACACCGTTAACTCTATCATTATTATATTGCACATGCAGATTGCTCCTGTCCGGCATGCGTTGGTTAAAATGCATTATCTTTGTTTTTCTTATATTTATTCTTATGTTATTTTCATCTAACCATTTTATAACCGAGTTTAAAGAAATATTAATGTCATTTTTATATATATCTACACTTCTGGAAGGAATTGTCACGGTACTGTCATCTGCAAATAGGGTCAATGGTTGTTTAATGCATTCTGGTAAGTCATTTATATATAATATAAATAAAAAAGGACCCAACACACTCTCTTGCGGTATCCCGTAACTAACAATTCGCTCATCTGACCTAAATATCTCGTCTTGTTTATTAACAAAATTAATTCTATTAATTTCAGTTATTTGTCGTCTATTATGTAAGTAAGACTAAAACAGTTCCAGAATATTACCCCATAAACCATAAGCTTCGAGTTTCTTCAGAAGTGTAGGATGTTGGACATAATCAAACGCCTCTGTCATGTCACAAAAAATGGCGCAGACTGGGTTGCGTTTATCTACATTATTAATGACATTCAGCATAAAATCAAAAATAGCCATATTTATTGTTCTGCTGGGTCTAAATCCTTTTTGTTGTTCACACAAGATATTATTTTTTTGTAAGTATTTATATAGCTTATTTTTTTTAAATAATCGGAATCAGTGAGATTGGCATGAGATTGGCGGAATCAGTGAGATTGAATGCATAATTGCATCGATCGCAAGTATGCACATTCGCTCGTTCACCAAAATGTGGGCCGGTTCGGGTTCAGATCTCATTAGAGACACCGCGTACTCGAAACCATTACCATAACCATTGTCCTGTAACTAAGTGTTGTAGTGATTTAATATATAACTATTTCCCTTACAATCCGAGACTAACTTTTACCATACCCATTACCATTCAATACGAGAAAGGAGTGTTAGGTCACCATAGCGCCAAGCACTACTTTTTACACTATCTGTGTGCACTTTTCATTCAAATTCGTTCAGTATTTTTTGCGTGAAAGAGTAACAAACGTCCATCCACCCTTAAACATTCCTCTTGAATCACTCTATCTATTAAAAAAAAACCGCATCAAAATCCGTTGCGTAGTTTTAAAAATTTAAGCATACATAGGGATAGACAGACAGCGGGAAGCAACTTTGTTTTATACTATGAAGTGACGTGTACATGTACTTGTTAAAGCGGGAACAGAAATGCACAATCTGTAAAAATTTCAACTGTCTATACCTATTACGGATCAGGAGATACAGCCCGCTGACAGACAGACGGACGGACAGCGGAGGCTTCGTAATATCCGTCGTAAAAAGGTCCTTTTGGTTACCCTTCGTGCACGGAACCCTAACCAGTAGTAGATGATTTTCATCATTTTAATTTAAGAGTATTTATACCAATTTTGGAGTTAATCGACAAAGAGAATAAAAAGTTTTACAGAGAATTCAACCCCTCATTTCACCCTCTTGGAGGTGGAATTTTGGAAAACCCTTTCATTGATACATACTCTCCACAAAGAACACACCCTCCAAACTTCATGTCCCTAGAACCAGCGGTTTGGGCCGTACGTTGATATATCAGTCAGTCAGTCAAGACTTTGAATTTTATATTGGGGGAAAACTGTGATACACGTTTCTCATAATTTTAAGTAAGTATGTACACAAATTTTCAAGTAAATCGACCCCGAGAATAAAAAGTTTCACAGAACATTCAACCCCCCATTTCACGGTCTTAGAGGTGGAATTTCGAAAACCCTTTCTTAGTGGATCATACTCTTCACAAAAAATACATCCTCCAACCCGCACGCCCTGCGCCACACAGCGCGCCATGCGCCCCTTTACGTCAGTTTCGAAGCCCTTTTTAAGGTTCCGTAGCCGAATGACAAAAAACGGAACCCATATAAATTGATTCGCCAAGTCTGTCTGTCTGTCTGTCCGTGTATGTCACAGCCACTTTATTCCGAAACTATTAGGACTACACAAAACTTAACACACACACGAAACTTAGTAGGTAGATGTATTATACTGTGAACCGCTATACGATTTTATACAAAAATAATAAAAAAAGATTAAGGCGGGGGCTCCCCTTAAATGGAACTGAAACAAAAAAAATATGTTTTTCGTCAAACCTCTACGTGCGGGGTGTCTATAGATAGGTCTTTACAATCACAATCGTTTGAAAGATAAACACTTCCGTGGTAAAAAGTGTCCCCCCCCCCCTTCTAATTTCTAAAGTCAAAGGAGGAAAATTCTGAAAAAAATTAGGATTGTAGAATGTAAATAAAACTATAGACCAAAATTGGTTTGAATAACATTTGATTTTCAGTTTTTGAGCAGTAACTTTGTTTTTTATTAACTTGCTATGAAAAACAAATTCAGATTGTAAAACAATACAACATAATTATGAATGAGCCTTCAGAATATTGTTATTATATTGTTCGGAACCCTGTGTGCGTGTGAGTACGACTCGCACTTGGCCGGTTATTGACTCTTCTCCTCTCTCGTCGGGGACGATTTTGTAAAAACTGTGATATACGTGTCTCATAATTTTAATTGAAGAATATAATATATTATGAGTCACGTATATCACTGATAGAATTGATTGACTCGAAAATTGGTATACACCTTGTACACCAATTTTCGAGTGAATCAACCCAGAGAAAAAAAAGTTTTACAGAAAATTCAACCCCCCATTTCACCCTCTTAGGGGTTGAAATTTGCAAAATCCTTCCTTATTCCTTGTCTAAGTTTTAAAGGAAACCTCTGTGCAAAATTTCAGCTTTCTAGGTCCAAGGGTTTGGGCTGGGCGTTGGTGAGTCAGTCAGTCAGTCAGGACTTCTCTTTTTTTATTTCATTATTATAGATAGATAAGCAAATGCAAGCATCATCATCTGCCTAACCTATTCCCGACTATTGGGTCGGCGTCCAGTCTAACCGGATGAAGCTCAACCCAATTTTATTAGTACTGGGTAATACGATACCACTTTTTTTCCGGATGGGAAATCATCAAATGACCGCCCCTCCCACTCTGGGCGGAGCGGCAGGGAGTGTCAGACTTGTGCTGACTAAAACCTATCCATGTTCCTTCTTTTGCCCTTTGTGTTCCAGGGCCGCGATATCTCTTTCGATCAGTCCCGCAACCCAACCCTGGCAGTAATACCCCTTGGATAGACTGGTTGTCAGACTTTCGGGCCACTACCTGTAACGGCTGTCAAAGATATAAAAATGACAGCCGGGGCCAACGTCTTAACGTGGTTTCCGCTAGGGGTTTTAGTGTTCTGTGTTTCCAAGGCACGCCACGGAGGAAACTCGTAATGTAAACGCATAAACTTTATAATTTTCCCGTACGTTCGCTGCGCTTACTATAATTTATTACCAAAGTAAATTGCAGTCAATGAACCTCTTGCCCTTACTTAGAGCCTGAAGGAGGACGTGGTAAGGTAGCCCGCGATATTCAAATTTTCTTACGTTTTTTTGTAATTTATAGGTCATAGTCAGGTGGTATGTCGATTATATTGAAATACTTTTTCATGAAATCATTCCATGGCACTACTCTGTATAAAATTCGAAAGGCGCCATCTATTGTAATTAACTTAACTTTGTAACAGTTTCATAAAAGGTACCAGACGCCACGCACATCAAACTAGAGCTACCCGAAACTATAGAAATTTCCCAATTAACCTTGAACCTTAAACTTTAGCGTTACGGTTGAAAATCTATTTAAAAAATTCGATAGATTGAGTAGCTGATCTGCAGGCGTCTGTACATTTTGCCATCTTAGTGGCACATAAACAGCTGGTGTTGAACTAAGTATGGAATATCTAAACATCTAGTACTATTAACGAGTGGCGAAATTTGGAACTTCAATCAATTTGTACACTGAAGAATTTGTTTTTTGATATGTACAAGTCACTTCTTATTTATTATTTGATAACGAGCCTTTGCGCAGCTGCCAATTACATACATAAGTACTGGAATTCATTTTTACAAAAATGTGAAGAAAATTGTGTAGCACAGGCACAGCACGAGAAAAGCAGCACAGCAGAGAGAAAAAAAACTGTAATTTTCTATTATTTTTTTTTTTCTTCAATTATAGAAAAAAAAACAAACTTATATGACGATGAGGTTTTTTCTAGGCCTGCTTCCACCAAGCAACGATAGATGGCGCTGTACGTGACTCAGTGTTATTGTTTCATTGCCTTTTAGAAATAAAATGATGGCTATTTTATGTCTGAGGGTACTTTATTTGTTTTTTTCTTGCTTGCTTGTCAGTTACTGAATATTTTGAGTAATTAATCGAATCTAAAAAGCGCACACAAAAAAAAACCCACAAAAACTCGGAAGGAATACTTTGTACAGGCAATGAACTCCAGCTCCATACAGCCAAACAATTTTTTTTTACCATTAACGCTGAAAACAGGCATTTTATTCATCGCTAACAGTGAACAAAACTCGCTTTTACTCACTGAGTGAATAAAAACATTTTGAATTTGGAACAAGCACGAATGAACAAAAAATAAATAAAATGTGCCGACAAGAATATCACACTGAATTTCGAAAGTTGTTCTAATTTCAGTTTTAATGTTTATATTTTAATCCTTTGTTCTCATAATATATTACCGATGGTTTAGTAAAATGTGATACTATCTGACTAGTCTAGACTTAGCCCAACTTTATTGGGGTCAGCTCCCAGCAGTCTAATCGGATGCAGCTAATATCAGTATTTTAGATAGAACTACTGCCTCTCAGACCCAGAACACAACCCAGTTAGTACTGGTGGGTAATACGGTACCCCTTGGTAAGACTAGATAACAGTCTTTCGGGCCCCTGACTTCCTGTAACGACTGACAAAGAACTACAAATGACAGCCGTCCCAACGTTTACTTACTTTCCGAGGCACGGAGGAAACTCGGTATGTAATTAATTAGTGGTCATCCATCCACAGACTGACCTTTGGTAACCCCGGCTTAACTTTGAAGTTCGACCCGAGTGGCTGTTATTATTAACCCACGAGAAATATATAATACCTACTATACTTCTATTTATATTATAGCAGTCAATGGTAAAAAGTAGAGTACACAACTCGTGAAAAAAAATCATCTCGGTTCTTGTATCCCTCGCTCCGCTCAGGATTCTACTCAAGAATCCTTCGCTGCTCTTGGGATCCAACTTAATCCCTCCAATTAAATTCCTTTTTGTCACTTGTTGTTTATTATACTATTTTACCATTGCCATCGCTAATCAATTAATAAAACTCTTTTAAAATCACTGAGTAAATAAAAACATTTTGAATTTGGAACATGAATAAAAATAAATAAAACGTGCTAAGTAATAAGAATTTAAGTAACATTTAATTTAGAAAATTGTTCTAATTTCACTTATTTTATTTTTATTACTAATGACCCGCGCCGGCTTCGCACGGGTGCAATGTGATACATAAAACCTTCCTCTTTAGTCACTCTATCTATTTAAAAAAAACCGCATCAAAATCAGTTGTGTAGTTTTTAAGATCTAAGCATTAAAAGGGACAGACAGCGGGAAGCGACTTTGTTTTTTATTAAGTACCTAGTGATGCAGTGAAAAATGTGCTTTAAACTCATCTGCCTAAACTTATCCCAATTTGATTAGGGTCGGCTTCCAGTAATAATCGGATGCAGCTGAATATCAGTATTTTACTGGCCTATCTCACCCAAAACACATCCCAGCTAATACTGGGTGGTTAGTACGGTACCCCTTGGTAAGACTTGTTGTCAAACTTTACTGTCTTCGGGCCCAATAGCTTTACATAATTTCCAAGGCACGAAGGAAACTCGGTATGTAATGAATTAGTGGTCACCCATCCACAGAACGATCTTGAAGATCGACCCGAGTGGCTAATTACCCACGAGAAATATAAATACTACTACTAATTTGATATAATTTCTGGCTGTCAATGGTAAAAACTAGAGTACACAACGCGTGAAAAAAAAATCTTCTCGGTTCTTGTATCCCTCGAATTAAATTCCATTTTTTCACTTGGTAAATAATATAGGGTGAGTGGTAATTAGTGACCGATACTATACTCATGATAACAAACAACTTTCCCAAAGAAACTTTTTTTTATATCTACTCGTTCACTTTTATCCCAACACACAGCCGTATGTCGTTGCCGTATTCTGTATAAAACTATTTCATGAAAAAGTCCTTCAATGGGGTTAAATGAACATAGAGGGTAGTATTGATGATTTTAATGATTATAATTTTATAACTACATACATGCTACGGGCGCGACTCATTTTTTATCAACATACAACCTGACACTGACCTGCAAATTGCAAAAACTAAAAAAAAATGAATTTCGCGGGTAACCCTGACGCTTCCACCTTAGCCAGTCTCAGATGTAGTAATCTAGTAGTAGTTTAAGCAGTTTCCGTTCTCAATCCTAATTACTATTCTGAATTTATAATTATCATTGAAATAAAAAGATTAGTAAAATTTCATCAAAATAAAAGAATCGACTACGAAAAATGAAACAATCGATTATGTGAAAAAGTGAGACTTACTATGCTGGCAAGTCACGCAATGCAAAATAGTGAATACACATCACTAGTATCTACTTAGAGCGATAAGAACTGGAGTTGTCCGTCGTCAATTCTCCAAGAAATTATTTGTTATTATACAATTTAAACAGTAATTTTGTCAATGAGAACTTTAAATTTATCGAGAAACAGTTTATGAAATAGTTATGGATATCTAGATAATCTACCACAGTCGTAGTAAATCCGCCGTATTTCAATTGTTTTGATGCCGTTCACCTATATTGATTTATCGTATGCCAGTGACCTGTTTTTAGTATTTGTAATGTGTGTGTAACCCATAAATAATTACAATAATCATTAGAAGCAACAGTACGGCTAATTAGAAATGGACCTTTGATGATAAATTGTTTGCAAGAAAGCGTTATGAGGCCGAAGTTCGGGAGATTATCAGGGGTCCGCGATTTTTTTGCTTAATTTATCTAGTTTTCTAACATTTGGAACGTTTCAAAAGTTTTCATATCGTTATGGTGTGCATGTTCTACAATGATGACGCCTATTGAGGAGAAGAAAGATGAAAAGGTAAGTAGTCTTCATTTATTCTATAATTTTAGTATGCCTCATTAGCAGAGGTATTATTTTGCCCAGGTGTCACTTTATCGCTTATTATTTTAATTGAGACTTCAAACGTTTGTGGAGACCAACATTTTCACAGTGAATATAGGTATAATGTTCTATTTTTTTTTAAACCTGGTGTATTAAAAACAACTCCTACAACACTAAATTACTAGCCCAATAAAAATCACTTCAGTCAAAAACCTCTTTCCATTCAGAGGAACAAGAATTTGATAATAATCATTGTTGCGATCTGTAAACCATGAAAGCAAAATCCTTGCACACCTTTAATTTATTAAAATAAATAATTATGGGCCCAAACATCATAGGATAATTAAGTAGTTAATAGGACTCTATTAACACAAATAATTGTTATAAATTAAATTTCATTAATATTTTTTCTGCTTTCCAACTTGTTGTTGGTCAGTGGGTCGTCTTACCATACAGGTACCATGCATCTATCTGGAATTTTCTGAAAAAAAAGTAATAATTATTAGTGCATTATCCAGAAACATATTAAAAGTCTCATGTGTATTAATGTTCTTATGTCATCAAATCAGGGCACAGCACACAATTTATTTAATAAGAAGAAACAAGCTGGTAAGCGAAGAATAGTAAAGTAAAGTATGTTCAGACAAACCGTTTCACAAAGACCACTAACCGATGTGTAAACAATGACTAATAATGTTTGTCTGCCAAAAATATTCATAAATGTAGTACTAATTACTTCCCTTGTTTGAACACAGAATGATAGATTAATTTTATGTGTGCTTTGTTCAAAGCTGGGTGGTTAAAATTAGCATTGAAATCATCATTGTTTTTTTTCTATTTATAAAGAACTTGTTATTGCCAACCGATTTGCCCGTATCAATGTAAGAAATTGTCCAATGCCATAGAACATTCCCATAGAACAAGCACGGATCCACCGTTGTGGGCACGATGGGCATGCCCACAACCCTAATTTAGTCAGTGTGGCCACCGCATAGAGAACATTTTAAATAATGATATTTTTTTTAGTGGTTGCCAAAATCTGTGGAATAGTTTAGAGTTTAAATGTATGATATGCATTCAAACAAACACACTTTTGTTATTTTCGTAATGAACAAGTTAACATTTTACAGGCTTATTGTTAATTTATTAGTGTTTGTCCTCAAGATTTGCCTGCGTGGATGTATAGTTCTATACACTGTAGATAAAAGCAATGGCATATTTATTTACCCATAAGCCAAGAAGGCTGTGGCCTGGGGTGGCGAGAACTGCCTTAACTTGTTGATAAAACCACTTTATTTTCTAGCTGGCAGCCTCATATTCAAGTAGCTTCTCTAATCTGTATTGTTTAGAGGTCAAAAGAACTAACTCTAACCTAACCTATCCGAAGCGGGCTGCTTAGTTTTCGAGCTTGCTACTCTTTCATCCTAGTCCCTTAATTGTTCAGAAACTTATGCGTAACTATGTCGATAATATTACCTGTATGAATGGTAAAAATAAAATCTATACAAATCCGGAGGACTGCTAAGTTTTTCAAGCTCGTTTCGCTCGCTCTTGCATTCTGGAGTCCAATTTATTTATTTATTCTGAAACCGTTATGCATAAGTCTGCAAAGTAAGGCGGGTGCCAAAAAATTTCGAGCTTGCTTCGCTCACTCTCCTATTAAAGTCTTCATGGTCCTGAAACATTTCTGACAAAGTTGGCAAAATGCTATTATAAATAAAGTGTTACAAATAGGAGAACTGCTAAAATTTTTGAGCTCGCGTCGCCCGCTTCTGAGTTCTAAAGTCTGTTGATTATTTTGAAGATCTAACATACCAGAGGCGGGTGCAAAAAAAGTCGAGCTAGCTGCAGTTGCCCTTGCATATTATTTTTATTAGTTTCTTCTGATAAAATTCATTATTCTACTACCACACCACGAATATTTTTCGCTTTTTTTATTTCGACGTCACTCCGATTTTGGGGCCGTGACCACAACCTATTTTGAGGGCTGGATCTGCGCCTTCCATGGGAAGATAGGTAGATCCTTGATACTTGTTACATGTAGTCAGTGGCCTGAAAGTCTGACAACCAGTCTTACCAAGGGGTATTACCCAGTATTAACTAATTTGCGCAGGTCGGATATGCAGTTGCTTCATGTAAAATACTGGTATTCAGCTGCATCCGGTGAGACTGGAAGCCAACCCCAACATAGTTGAGAAAAAGCTAGGCTTATGATGAGATGTAAAAACTCAAAATTCACCTCAGCTTTATAATGATTAACATACAAAAATAATACTAGGCTGGTCTGTTATCTTGATTTTTCTTTATTCCCTTCATTGCGATCCCAATAATATTCTTAAGTAGATGTTTTTGCCGTAGTGTAATTCAAAACTAAAAGCCCACCTTTCAGATTCGCACAGGCATGGTGCAGGTCTCGGATGGCAAGTCCCGTCCGAGGCCAGCGCGGCTGGTGCTCACAATGGATGCGGTGACCGTACAGCGAGAGGCTCCCGTGCCTGTGCAGCCGACCAAGGACAAGAATGTGCCCCATGCTAGGGTGAGTGAACTTTTGAAGATTTATGATTTAATAAGAGTGAGAAGCAATTTTAGGAATGTTAGGCACATAGGCCATAGACAGATAGACAGACAGACTTGGCGAATCTATAAGGGTTCCGTTTTTAGGGTTCCGTAGCCGAATGGCAAAAAACGGAAACCTTTTTATGAATTCTGAAAACTGATTCGTCATGTCTGTCTGTCTATCTGTCGTGTATGTCAAAGCCACTTTATTCCGAAACTATTAGGATACACTGTTGAAATTTGGTTGATAGATGTATTCTGTGAACCGCTTTACGATTTGTATACAAAAGTAAAGATTAAGGGGAATTACATGGACCTGAAACTAAAAAACATTAAACCTATACGTGAGGGTGGTCTTTAAAAATGACATCGAGGTTCCTAAAATCTTTTTCTCTCTAAGTCAATCGTTTGAAAGATAGACACTTTCAAAATGGTAAAATGTGTCCCCCCCCTCTAATTTCTAGAAAAAGTGTAAGTGTAAAATTGTAGAACGTAAATAAAACTTTCAACGAAAATTACTTTGTATAAGATTTGATGTTTAGTTTTGAGACTTTTTCATCAAACTGCAGCAGTAACTTTGTTTTTCATTAACGTACTATCAAAAACAAATTTATTTTGCTGTCGAATGTAAAACAATACATCATAATATCATATATTATGATGTATTGTTTGATGAGCCTTCAAAATATTTTTATTATAGGTATTGTTTGGTGCTACGGAACCCTATGTGCGTGTGAGTACGACTTGCACTTGGCTGGTTTAGTTATTTGTGTGGATTATCTTGATGGTCGGCCAATATTGATGACATAAATGGCACCCATAATTATAAAGGTAGTGGTAGGCGATGAAAATCTAGTTTACCATTTCATGCTTTCATGTCAGCACTCAAAATATTTTTAAACGAAATGGTTTTACGTTCGTGACTCTTTTCTATTTCGCTCACATTTCTGTAGCTTTACCTATTTCATGGTTAGTTTGCATAAATCCTATTCATTAACCTTGTATGTCGGAAAACATTTGATAGTATAGGTACGTACCCTTTGGCATTCTTGTCTACTATTAACAGCCCACTATGCAATACTAGCCTGTTTAACCAAATAAAAGAATATGGTTTTTCAGACACGTGATTAAAGTTCACGGCTATAGGTATTTCCACTATGGTTAGATTAGTCTCGTAAAACAGTCGCTATTTTAAATTAATGCACGAATCACGTGTGTGAATAGATTGAAAGATCATGATTGATTGATACGAAGTCGTTAATGGTTAGCAGGTCACATATAAAAAAGTAAGTATTTAAAAGTCAACTCTCCTCCTATTATACTATCATAATAGTCTATAAAACTATGATAAATAAGCTAGGCTGCTAAGCCTGGATTATCGCAGATATATAATGAACGCGAAAGATATGATAGTTTCATAGAGACAATAGTCATGCCATCTCTGTGCCATAAAACTATCATAGCCCCTATAGGTGCTGCAACTAGGTCATTTCCGACGTAATTGAACGGAACTATTCCCGATATTAACCTCTCGGAAGTTTACAATAGGTACTTCAATGTTTCATGAAAGTTCTGGCTTTCAGTCATCGCAATTTCGTAATATCTGCCAGACTATGAACTCTACAACTTCGTACAGTATGTTCCCACTAGGATGGAGATGAATGCATTTACATCATGATTATGCTGCTCGTACGTCACACACACTGGCATACTGTAATCACGAATTTAAGAGTAGGTAATATTTACAAACAGACTTCGGTTGGTTACATCATATAGTTTGAATCAGTCTGTTGTCGCTCTGTCTGCAGGAAATGTTAATTTAGTAAGGTTATTCTTTTCTTGTTGAGATTCTTGAAACTGAGGCAAAAAGTCTATTATTTATAAATCGGTCTAATATCCAAACAAACCAAGAAAACTCATGCAAATATCGTGCCAAAAGATACGTGCTGGCTGCTGAGCCGTGGGCATTCTCCATAACGATCCAAACATAAATCCACGTAGATAATGATTTTTGCATGAAGCAGGGAGCAAGCTAATGGGCGGTAGTTTTGAATTATTAAACGCACAATGAAACATTTAGTGCAGGTAGCCCTGTTGACTGTGCCATTTCACTGTAGCTAAGCCGCGAGATGTGGATTTAAACCCGGAGTGTGTTTAAATTTTCCCATTGTTTACTTTAGATAATTAGCTTTTCGCCACTCGTACTCTTTGCCGGATTAAAAATAACACAAATAATTTATTATTTTAATCTGGATTAAGTCCCCTGTGTTTCAGCTGCGAAACTCATCAAAATCTTACTTCGTGATACCTACGAGTTACTTATATTTTGATCAACAAACCCACACGTGCGGAATAAATTAGTGTCCGTAATAAGATGGGTTGTTATTTTGTCAAGCATTGGCGCCATCGTAGTTACCTAGCCGCTACTATTAACTGATCGATATTCATAATCATACGCCTACACAGTTTCGACACACAATATGCAAATCAACTAAATCCAATTAACTTCTTGACGTTAAAGAAATCTGGTTCCTCAAAGGCTTCATTATCTACCAGTAAATTGCGAAAATATGCCTCCTTGTTGTGAACTTATCCAATAGACAGGCAGGCTTCTTGCAAATGAATTCTAAATGATTGAATGATTTCTATTGAGGTCTAAATGAGGCTACATGGACTGCGATAAATAACTGCCAAGACGCCTGAGGCATTGTCTCCACTTGGGCAGCTAAGGGTCGAGTCGCCACATCCACTTCAGCCTACTACTGCGGGAGGCTACTTTTCACCTTATTCCTTTCTGATGCACGGCCTATTTCCAGGAGCGCATGGTCCAAATCACGCGGCAGAAGGTCGGTGGTCTCGGGCTCAGCATAAAGGGTGGTTCGGAACACAAGCTCCCCATCCTCATCTCCAAGATATACAAGGACCAGGCCGCTGATCAGACTGGTCAACTGTTTGTTGGAGACGCTGTTATCAAAGGTAAGATCTGCAAATTGCTTGTTATTCCACCCTCCATCTTTCCCTAACACGAACTGTTTGGGGATAGCTGATACCATACCAGGGAAGGCTAAATTGTGGCTGACTACTCAGGGTGTACCAGACGTCATCATCATAATCCGCATAATCTTTTCCCAGCTACGTCGGAGTCGGATTCCAGTCTATTCGGATGCAACTGAATATCAGGATTTTAAATTATTCAGACAGGCAGTCGCCCCATTTAAAATCCTGATATACAGTTCCTCCAGCCAGTTACTAAGTAACATGATTCCCCTTCGTAGGACAGGTTTTCGGACTTTTGGGCTTCTGACTACCTAAGTAGGTATCACTATTTACACTTTGATTATATAATGTCTAGATGGAGCGTCGCCCTACAATCAAAACAAAGAAAACGAGGCAACAATTTCAAACACGTGTGCGTGCGGCCAAAACACTGTGCGTTTAGTCTCTGTGTGCGAACTTATAAGCCAATAGTTGACTGATATTTTTTGACACGTTTGTGAACATTTGATGCTCTATACAGACATTATATAATCAAAGTATTTGCACTAAGTACTTGGTTTGTTTGCTATGTGGAGAGTGTATAACTAACGCAAATTACAGTGCCAAAAAGTAAATAAGTATTGATTTGCTTTCGCCTCGAGAAGAGATACAGGCGTCTTAGTCTTGACGATCCGGACGACGACGGAGTTGACTAAATAAAAAATGGGAACTACTCGTACGTATACTATACAAATAGGCGTAGTTTATTTTCGGTCCTTTTGCTTTTTACAATAGTACCTACTACGTTCTTACTCTATTTATTTTGGCATTTAGCTGTGGCCCGCGACCTTCCTTCGCGTGAAATTATTATTAAAAATATTACTTTCCTTTTTGAATCGAATTTCGTTACCAATTTCAAGGGTTTTAATTTGTTTGCGCGGAACCCTAGTTCTTATGCTTAAAAAGCTTCTTAAGCTTTAGTTACTCCTTATAACATCAGCCTCAGCAGTATTTGACGGGACTTTAGACCTTTAGGCCAGTAAAAGTCCCGTCAAAATCGGTTCAGCCGTTTCGGAAATTAGCCGGAACAAACAGACACAAAAATAGAAAAAAATGTGTTTTTGTTATTATGTACCGTATACTTATAGAGCGATTGGTAATTAGTGACCGATACTAAAACAAGTGAATGTACTCACGATAACAAACAACTTTCCCAAAGAAACTTTTTTTTATACTCGTTCACTATCACAATAACACAACAGCCGTATGAAATTCGCGCGTGCGCCTGTGACCTATCAGCTGTTAGCCGCGTGACGCCGCCGTACTGGCTCATTAATATCGTACCGTGCTACAGTGGGTAGGCACAGCTGTCGCGCGGCGCGAGAATTCGTACTGCTGTTGTGTGTTGTGTAAGTATCGGTCACTAATTTCCAGTCACCATATATACTTTCATAAGCATTCAGTGAAAAGCTGTTATTTTGGTATTACGAAGACACCAATTTTATTCATTTGTGTAGATGAAATAAAAATTAGTAAAAGCTTGAAAAGATTACGAAATTACACGTATTAATACACTCCTACTTTGTTTTATAACAATAAAATAAAATATGGCGCGCCGGCTCTTTGTCCCCGGTAATTAGGTTTCGTTGTTAATAGTTCGTTGCCAAGCTCGAATTAGTACAAATATCAACAGGTACCCTACCCATTGGCAAGGCTGATTGAGTTAACCTTTCTTTGATGTGTTCACACCGAGTCTAGGTTGATATCTACTGTTTATACAAGCTCGCTTCCTTGAACTTTATCTTTTACCCCTATAAGTAGGCGAAGTCCCAAAACAATGTTTTTTAAGGCCGGACTGACTACGATTTTAATCCCTACTAGACCGCGTAAACTATTGTCACCACTGGAGCGTAAGTAAGGTTGAATATTTAAAATAATATTTATTTGAGTTGACATGTGACTAAGCTGCGAATTACATTTATTTTACAAGTTTTCTTTAGATTATTCAAAATATAGACATTAAATTAAATAATTGTTTAGTTTAGATCTTCGACGCAAATTTTTTTTTTTTGAGCAGCAACCTCCCAATTTTTTATTGGGAATATTAAACTATTATTTATTATTCGGTTCGATTAAAGTTTTTCTTTAAACCCTTCTCTGCGTATTTATATATATATTTTTATTTATATTATATTATTTGCGTTTTGCGTTACATATTTTCATTGCATTACGTCATACAGATACTCGACTATCTAAGAAGCCAATTTTTAGGAATATTGAGGTAACACCGCGCGTTTTAACGAGAGTAAGAATGAATGCGCTTACATGGATGCTCTTGTATTGAGAAGATGATTGAAAACCGACTAACTAAAGGTATTTACGAGACATGTGAGTTGAATCTGGAACGCAGTGAGGGGACGCCATAAAAGAATAAACACTGACGTCATTGGTGATGTTCTTCAGAACGGTCAGGAACGTGGATGAAGCAAAATAAGCATGTAAGGATCGTAGCAGGTGGTGTCCTTTTATTTCTGCCCATTGGAAAAAAGTGTGAGTTGTTCTATAACTTTACAGCAAGACAATGAATGATGTAACTATTCTGGCTGGCTAGCCGACATCATCATTGTATCCCACCGTGCTAAATAAAATTGCACCGCATATCAATGTATCCTTCGTTTTAAGAGCAGTAGATTATAGTTCATTCTGCGAATTGGTTCTAGTGCAGCCTCGTACTGAATTGCTTAACAAGTGACAATTAACTACTGGATGCAAATTGTACGTCTGTTGTGCCATTCATTAAAGACAATCAAGGAACTCTGGGGATCTAGGATCGTTTTTAGACGTAAAATAAGCTTGATGGATTGGCAGAGTGACTTTGGTAATCGGATTTCACTAATGCTGCCAGTTTATTGATATTGTTATTTACTTATCCGTCTCTTCATGATTGATAGGAATCTTGGATTTATGTTGTTGGAGCCTGGGTTCATCTTCCATAGTTTTCTACTAGTCGTCATCTCGGTAGCACCTCTTTTTATTATCATAAGATATCTTGGGTGGGCCTAAGATTAACTGATAAGAATCTTAAGACCTATTTAGTTCGTTACTCTGCTGCGTGACTTGCGAAATTCACAGTCTACAGGGATTAGACAAAATCGAAAACCACGTAAAGGATAATTAAGATAATGAGCTGTTGCTTGTTTATTCTAATTACCCCGAACATGTTTATATTCAATAGAGTAGTTATTGTTTACCTGCCGAGAGCGGTCAGTCATTGTTACTTGAAGATAAACATTATTTATTTACTAGGCGCGTAACTTCGGAATTTTTTGGCGCCACAAAGATCAATTCGTAGAGGCGTCACTGCTATGCATATGTAATTACGGCGATCAAACAGCTGGGCTATAAATACGAACGAGCGAGTTATGTCTAACAATAACAAATCACGGTTCCTATTACATTCTCGTACAAGAAGGTTACTTGTGCAGTCTTCTTTTAGAACACTTATAAATATCGCTAGACATTACACACAGCGCCATCTAGGTGCCACACTAAGCAACGAGGCTTGTGTCGTGGACACCAGATAGTTGATATTACTACATAGATACTTTTTGTTTGTAAATACATACTTATTATACATATAAACATCCATGACTCGGAAACAAATGTCCATGCTCATCACACAAATATTTGCTCCTACCGGGATTCGAACCCGGGACCCTAAGAACGTAAGGCAGCCTCTCTACCGCTGCGCCATTCGGGTCGTCACTTATAAGCCGTTTATTAATCAGTCAATGACTGCTTCCTTGGTCTAGTTGTCGCAAGCGCTATTGCTGAGCGTCCGATCTTGGGGTTCGACTTGGAGGACGGGCAAATGTTATTGTATTTTTTGATTGGGTAACAGTTTTGATTTGTGCTACTTTGGTAGCAATAGATTCGCCTCATATGACATGGGACTTCGTTACAATAATTAAAAATGGCAATCAGGCAAAGGTACACTCAACGTAACCCCTTTTTTTTACCGATGGGAAATCATCAAATAACCCCTCCCGCTCTGGGCTGAGCAGGCGGGAGTGTCAGACTTTTACTGACTAAAACCCATCCATGTTCCTTCCTTTGCCCTTTGTGTTCCAGGGCCGCGGTATCTCTTTCGAACAGTCCCGCAACCCTGGCAGGCATCGGTCCTTACGGACCCCTTCCTGTTTGCTGACTCTCTTTGAGGCGCGCGTGGAACACGAACGCGCCGTCGACACGGCCTGTCGTCATAAGACGGACAGACGGCGAGCTAGCCCATAGCTCACCGTCCACAAGCCCGCGCTTACGGTGGCCGGGGGCCACCTCGTGGCCCCCGACGCCCGGTGCGTCTCCCGCGGCGGCTGAGACGTGAGGCTCTCTCCCTCTCACGTCCCGCCACCTCCTTCGCTAGCACGACTGCTTCAACGTAACCCCTTGAGGATTAATGATGTGATGATATTACGTATGTTGTGTTTAATCAATCGCAACCGCGGAACAGAAAGAACAGTTTGTTGTGTCTACTGATTTTCTGTTCCGTGATCTCAACGATAGATCTGGAGCAAAGATGATTTCACTGAAGCGACGCCGTTGTTGTTGTCGAGTTTAATATAATTACTGGGATCAAACGGTTAGGCTATAAATACGAACACGCTATATAGTATGTGGAACAATAAAATAATTACGAGACAGGATCACTTACGTACAGTCACGAGCATCAACATGTAACACTTACCTAAATTCAAATGCGATTCTCTCGTGTTATAAACATTGGCACGTTAAGATAACTACAATTTCATAAAAAAATATGGGTTCCAAGTCAAGTTTACTATGTCAGTAACAACATGAAATTACAATCAGTGGCATAGAAAAAATCTCTTTTAAAAGTTGCTAAGTGCATACATATCGGTGCTCGTGACTGTACTTATTGTTCCTTTCTACAAGGTAGATAGTGAAATGTGTGCTCTTTTGTTAGCGTAAATATTTATCACATAACTGTCTTCCACAAAATGAATACAGCGCACAGCACTAAACCTTCAGGATAAACTGGAGTTTACCCTGTATTCGGCTGTACCTTGTTACGTAGTTAACTAAAGGCAGTCGCTCCAACTGAAGTTCTGGTATTAAACTGCATCCGCTTATAATAGAAGCAGACCCTCACAATTGAGTAAATAATGGTTGCCAAAACTTTAGTTGCACTGTAGCGATGTCTAGACACTTCCAAATTTTTTCTCGCTAGTCTCTGGAACCTTCTTAAATAAAATGCTGTTTATTCCAGTGAACGGAGAGTACATAACGGCGTGCAAGCACGACGACGCCGTGAACATACTGCGGAATGCAGGCGATATAGTGGTGCTCACTGTCAAACACTACAGGGCCGCCACTCCTTTCTTACAGAAGCAGGGTGAGTGTGTCATACTTTCTATAGTAAACCAGGTAGCAGGACCCAGTCCCATCTTAATTGCAATTTTATTAAAGTCCGACCTTATACAGTTACCAAGGCTTACTGAGTGTCCATCTCCATGTTATTCTCTTTAATAAGTTCAGTAAAACCATAGATCTATTATGTCACGTGACCCTAGAGATGTCGAGCGACGTTGGTGGACATCGCACGATTCTTCATATGACATCTCCAGCGTCAGTTTTCGTGAGACATTTGTACCTTGTGAATACTATATCTATAGGGAAAACCTGGTAAAACTGACCGGGCTGCCTTTAAACAACTACAATAGCTAAATGTTGTGGATGAATTACTAACCTCAAAAACTTTGACTCATGACAGGGCGTAATTATAAGGAGGAACCCTTATAATGTTGTGTTGACTATGGAACCCTAAAATCCCGAAAGTGCAATATCGATCTGGTGGCCTACGATGACGTCTTAAAGCAGGAGTAATTCCAGTGTGGGAAAGAGATGGCGCTAGACGACCTGTATAGATCTCTCTTTTAGTAAAGTATTATAAACAACTCACGTCAAATAACTAACAGAATGATTTTATCTATATTTGTTTATCGTTTAAGTGTAGCTTTTACCCGACTACCAAGGAAGGGTTATGTTTTTCGCGCGTATCATGTATGTTTGTTTGTAAATTTCTTTATTACCTCGTATCTTCCAAACAGCTGGATGGATTTCGACAGTTAAGGTATCGTTATAAAACCCCAAGTGTCTAGATAGGTGTTCAAGAAAAAACTAAATGGCGGATTATTGTCACGAAATAGTAATACGTTATTAAAAAAAATAACTGAATCTATCGAGTAAGGGGTATCAAAATAAAGGAAATTAAGAGGTGGTTAGTGGTTACAAAAATAAAAAGTACATAAATTATATGATTAAATTTAATTAGGATTAATATAACAATAATAATATTTGCAGTCAGGTCTTTCTTTGGTTTTTTAAATTATGTAACTTGTTTGTAGGTTTTTTCTGCAGCAGTTCTTTACTATAATGTTATTTATTGTTTTCAGCGGACGGTGCGTCAGATACGGACAGCAGTACCGGCGACGACCATCCTTCTCTTCATAATAAGAATGTCGACGCCAACTGTAACACTGAGAAGAACACCGAACAGACTAACGGTGGCTGGCAGGTATGCTCATTAGAACTTCTAGAAACACTGAGGTATTCTTGGCATCTCTTGAAGGCCGCCCCAGCTGTAAGATTTTGTAATATCGCCAGGCCATCGAGCTAGGTCTCCGTTACCGTAAATAAAAGTATGCAAATGACTTTAACCCCATTACGTAAAGGTACTATTCCGAATAGCGACCGCTGCTACAAACCGCAACATCTATGGAAGTATTCCGATTTACGCTTTAAAACAAGTGCTACCGTGTCGTTCCCAGAATAAAGACCAAAATAACAACTAACTAATTCTACCACTAACAGTGGAAGGACTGTAGAAGACTGGACTGTGTCTGTGGACTGTGAAGTGTTACTAACATAGTTTTAAGGTTCTATTTACTAACGCAATTTGTATTTTATCATATGTATGTTAGTATGTAAGGTATATATCTATGGGCCAAAGAAGCCTGAACATAAATGGATGTTATTGTTGTTGTAAAGCTCAAAAGTGTTATTAATAATGATGTATTTGTTGGTCATACAGAGCGCTTGGACGGACGGCGACGAGAACAGTCGGCCGGGCAGCGCGACCGGCTCCGTGCGCGGCTCTCGACCTCCCTCCGTCGCGTCCGACAAACCTACCGACGCCAAGGAGTGGCTCGACGTCATATCAGGTATGCGACGATTAAAATGTAGCTGATTTCGTGGTCAATTTGACTAAAAATCAACACTTTCTTAACGTCAAAGTCTTAACAGAGCTGAAATTAAAAAATATTACGTAAATTTCATTTTCACCCTTAAAAATTGTTCATGCACAGGTGTGAGTAACTGAGACGACACTCTCACTAAGTCAAACTTGTTCTAACACTCGATGCGATGTTACTGTAAGGTACATCATAAAGTAACAGTAAGTAAACCATTACAAAACTGCTTCGTTTCTGATAAACATTTATGTCATTTTGTTACAGTTCCTTTGATGATGGGCTATGTCACAAGATACGTATTAGGAACGGATAAGCTACGGCCCGGAGCTTTTGAGGTACTTACGTTCTTTTATATGGTAGGTGCTGATTTAAAAAGTCTATTAGCAACAAATACTCTAGCCACTCTACAAGACCGTCATGGTCTACAAACTCATGACATTCATCATGGCAGCTTAATAAATAGTATTATGATATACTAAGTGTGACAGCATCTACAACAATACATAAAAAAAAAAACACCAAACTATCTTAACGTCTCGTAAAATCCTGAACTGGTGGCCTACCATGACGTCTTATAGCAGGAATAATAATTCCAGTATGGGAAAGAGATGGCGCTACACGACCTGTATAGCTCTGTCTCTTTCTCACACTGGAATTACTCCTGCTTTATGACGTCATAGTAACCCCCCAGGTGACAACTCTGCTTGTTCGAAGCAATCGAAATTTGTCCTTGAACTTACGATGTAATACAAGAACCCAATAACAACCGTCAGGCAGTAAACCATTACAAAACCGACCGTCTGGTAGGGGGATCCTCCCTTTTGTATGGAGAATGTGGAACTTAGCACCGTTGTTCATATCTAACCAAGCATACTGTTTTATTGGTGCAGGTCCGCGGCGCGCGCCCTCAGCTGACGACCGGCGTCATCCACGCGGAGGACCCGGCCGCCCTCTCGCACTGGCTCAAGAGTATCTCCGATAACATTGTAGGACTTACCAACCTACAGGTCAGTACCAGAAGCTTCTTTGGGTAAATGCTACGTGAAGTAGTATCATTCACAGGTCTCGCTCAGTACGAGGTACAGTGGCGAGGGGTCAAAATTGTGTCAGGGGAAGGAAGGGAATTAAGAAGGAAAAATAATAATAATCGTTTTATTTATCTCAGGTCTGAGACCCATATAAAACTATAAAAAAAAACTTTTTACATAAAATAAAACAGATTTCAGAAACACAAAAAAGTGAAAAATTACTTTAGCTTCAGAATTCATGCATGCATGCATGGCAAAAAAAACTTAATCAAACAAACAAAAGTCACCGACTTTTGAAGCTAAAGTTATGTTTCACTTTTTTGTGTTCCTGAAGTCGGTTTTATTTTTTGCAAAAAAAAAAAATATTTTGTTTTTCTATTTTTTAGATGTAAAAATATAACAAATAAAGTGGTACAAATATTTGCTATGCATTTATTTTACATTGTTAAAAATACATTTCACTGTAATAGGGTTATCCCCAATAAAGTGGAACTTAACATACCATAACTGTCAAAATCTGCGAGTACTGTACACATCTGCGTACACCCTCAGAGCAAACAGGCGCTGGTGTTGGCGACATTGAACATCCAAGTTTATACTTTATATGAAAAACATTGCATGTGCCTTTCAAATTTGAGGGTTTCCCTCGATTTCCCTGGGATCCCATCATCAGATACTGACTTAGTGACAATGGGACCACCTCAGGAGTATAGGCTTTCGAATTTAAAAAGACTTGAAAATCGTTCGACAATTTACTGGCGGAGAAATCGGTGAACATTCATAAACAAAAATACAAACAGTCGAATATAGAACCTCACCCGGTTGGAGCTGGCTCGCACCCTGCGCATTAAGGACGCGCACCGCCTGCGCATGCGCATGGTGGCGTGGAAACAGATATAAGAAATCTTACCTTACTTCGCTTACTTTATAACACAAAACAATTATTCCTTTCTTAGCAATCCAAAAGCCATTTTCATTTTCCCATTTAGGGGAAAATGGTCAGACCAATTAGTGTCATATACCTACAATGAAAACATTCGTCGCCGTTAGTTGCCGTTCGGGTCGATCGGTTAAGCCGTGCTTGCCGGGGTTGGCCAGTGGATGGGTGACCGCCCATTACAAACCGAGTTTCTCCGTGCTTCGGAAAGCACGTTAAGCCGTTGGTCCCAGTTTTAATTTGCAGATCTTTGACAGTCGTTACAGGTAGTCAGTGGCCCGAAAGTCGGACAACTAGTCTTACCAAGGGATATCGTATTACCTAGGTGGTACCCCTAAATGGGTTATGGAAGTCAAACAGGCAGTCGCTCTATGTAAAATACTGGTATTCAGCTGCATCCGGTTAGAAAAGGCTAGGCTAAATCATCATCTGCTGGCTAGGCAGATAATGTTGATACAATAAAACACATTCACAACAGCTCGCTTGCCCCCTGAGACAATACAGTTATCTAGCTTGCTACAAGACCCGTGCGCCTTACTAATAAAAGTGTCAGGTCCTGAATCAGTACCCAGAAAATCAACATCCACACACGATCAACATTGCTCACTACAAAAATTTCCAAGTTTGTTAAAAAACAATTCACGTAAATCAGCATTGAAATCTCCTAACACAAAATACAGACTTAATACCATATTCGTCTACAATTGCACTCAATCACTGTACTTGGACAGTCCGTAAAATCAGGTAAGTTTTCCCCGAATTCGTATATGTAGATACTTATTACTACAATCGCGGGTCGAAAGAATAAGAATAATAATCTGCTATCATTGTGCCGATTGTTGTGACGGCCAATAGCCTTATGGTCAAGAGAGCCTCGTCGACCATCTATCGAGGCTCTCCTTAGGCTGTTGGATCAAGGGCCTGATTCAGAAGGCAGCATTTTTATATGGATTTTTTTAACAAATATTTAAAAAAATTAAAAATAGGAAAGAAAAATTAATAAACGAAAGAATAATAATATTTTGTGGATTTTTTATTTCGTTTTTTTATCAATTTTTATTTTAACCACATTTTGGTTACCAGCGACCCCGAAAACCACGAAAATGTGTTCCATGAAAAAAAAAAGAACGAACATTTTATTTGTCGCCATCTCGAATTTTCATTTAGACCTCTGTTTCGTTATCAGCGACCCCGAAAACCACGAAAATGGCACTCTTCACGAAAAAATCCAAAAAAAGAAAAAGTAAAGAATAAAATTCTTTACTTTTTTTTCGGTTGGCTACAAGGAACTAAAAAAATGATTTTATCCTATGTAAATAAGTAAACAAAACATAAAATCTAGTTGGTACCAAATACGATATATCGACCAATACTCATTCTATCTCGTTCTCCCCTACATAGTTTATTTTCTGCCTTTGTCTTAATCTTACTCGATAATCTTCGGCTTACCTAGTTCCCTTCATAACGGTACTGCCAGCCGAGAAGTCAAGCGTAAAACGTACAAACGATTTTAGTTCTGAATTCTGACACTCGAGCACCGCACCGGTTTATTGGCGCTACCTGTTTGTTTCTTTGTTTATTTGACATGACTGAAGTCGGTTAAAACCTTTCCATTTAATAATATTGGATATGGTTAATATTATTAAGTTTATACGAGACTCATAACTCGCTCTTGTTGGGAAAATCAAGCGTTGAAAAGAGGTCTCTCGCGCCCAACTTGTATATTAGTCTTAATAACTTATTTTTGTTTTTAATGGCCTGTTTGTTTTCGGTGATTTTAAATTATTTAATTTATTGTTGTTTTATGAGAATATTTTAATTAATAATATTTCTGGACATTTGCACGTCACATCATGTGGTAAACATGCCTGTACCTAATACTTAATGTTGTTTTTGATGATGGTAACATCTAGCATGCATGTAATTTCTTGTATGTATGACACAAGTGTAGCCCCTATCAATTTCGCGGTCTAAAAACAGAAAATACTAATGTTTGCAGTGCAAATTTCTCAATAACCATAAGGTATCTGGTATTTTTTAATGCACAGTTATATATCACCTACGTATCTAGTAAGTGTACGAATTTTAATTTTGATAACCACTCAACATAAATTAGGAAAAATAAAAATCAATCATACGTTTTCACGAAAAAACGAAACACTAGGTTTTTCAAAATCTTTTTCGGCTAACTGGTAATGAATTATAATCTGAAAAAAATCGTACATACTGGGCATATAGTATATTCGTAAGTCTACGTTTTTGTATTTTAAAATTAATGTAATTATTACTTTTAAAAAAATGTGGTCCACACCGAAAAGGTCCGATAAAATAATGCGCAAAACCGTCGTCTACTCGTAAGAATATTTTGAAAATATCAATAAATATGAAATATTATAAAACTTAAGGTGTTTATCTATCCAATTCAATTTTTAAATATATTTTTTGACTACTTATTTAATTGTAATAAAATATTTAAATAATGCCATAAAAGCCGATGCGCTTGCTCGTTGCATTTAGTATTTTAGTTGCGCCGAGGCTACTCGACGACGGACTTGTGTCGCTGCGACTGCCACTCCCAACGTAAAGTACTTGCGAATCGCGCGTGATTTTATATAAAAATATATGATGTCACGGGGCATCGCCCCCTGCCCGCGGAAGCCATACCTTGGCCCGTGACGACGGTCCCGTCATTGTGTTGCCTATTGACTACTGAGCGGACAGGGCCCCGTATTTTATACGGGCCGTGCTTACGATCGTGAGAACCGTGTAATTTGGACCGATTTTACGCGTCATTTTTTTTAAAGCTGAAACCTTTGGAACCCCATATTTCTTCAAAAACCACTTATGTTTAATATATTATTTAATCTATCATATACAACAACAAATCACATACATACACACACATCACACACACACACACCACACATATATACATTTAACAAATCTTAATTAAATAAAAAAGTCCTAAAACATAAACTGCAAAAAATTAAGCTGAACAAATTTTCATAATACAAATTGCCTTACCATCTGTGTTAAAAACAACGATAATTAAACCACTCCATAAAAAGGATGTTAAATCTGATTTAAAAAATTACAGGCCTATAGCCCTAACTCCAACATTTTCTAAAATAATTGAAAAAGCCATATACAATAACTTATACGACTACTTTGAAAGGAATAATATCTTTACACCCGATCAGAAAGGCTTTCGTAAAAATATGTCTATAAATTTTGCTATTTATGATTTCTTAAGTTTAATTTATCCTAGAGTTGATAAAATACAGCCTGTCTATGCTTTGTATATGGATATGTCAAAGGCCTTCGACTGCGTGGATCATAATATACTACTGAGTAAGCTGGAAACGTACGGGGTTAGGGGTAATGCTTTAGACTTGCTTAAGTCTTACATCAGTAATAGAACTAAGACTACGTGTATTGTCAAAATTTGTCCTAATACAAAGCATGAAATAAATTATAAGTCTAGGAGTAGAAAAATAAAATATGGAGTTCCACAAGGTAGTGTTTTGGGCCCACCACTTTTTATTATCTATATCAATGACCTGCCAAAATCTACTACAGGGGCCTTAGTCTGCTATTGCAATAGTGTCAGAATGGTCTATAATTGATTTAATAAGGCCCCTAGCCCACGGCGTATTGAAGCGCGTTCGAAACTCGTTTGACGTGCGTACAAAGGGTAATTCGTCTGCGCCGGGCCTTATTAAATCAATGATAGACCATTCTGACACTATTGCAATAGCAGACTAAGGCCCCAGATCGTATGGTACTATTTGCTGACTGTTGTATACAATGATGAAAACATTATTAATAGTAGTTTAAATTCAATAATTCATTGGTTACAAAATAATAATTTATTAATTAATATCGATAAAACTAAATTAATGCAATTTAAACAGAAAACAAAAAATACTTTAAATCCTCGAATAGAATTTAATGGTTAAAAAGTTGAATTGACGACTACAACAACATTTCTCGGCGTACACATAGATGACAATTTGAAATGGCAAAGTCATATAGAGTTTGTTTGCAAAAAAGTGTCACAGTTGTCTTATTGTTTATACATGCTAGAGAAAAAGGTTAATCTTAACACATTGCTCGTAGCTTATCATAGTAATGTTGCTTCTAGACTCAGATATGCAATCATATTCTGGGGAAATACTACCAACTGGGATAAAGTTTTTAAATGTCAAAAAGGTGCGTGCGAACTATGTGTGGCCTCAACAGAACTGACAGTTTCAAGGAATACTTTGGAAAACTAAAAATACTTACCGTGCCATCTTTATATATTCTTGAAATGGCCTTGTTTATTAGACATCATCCATCACTGTTTAAATTAGAGCTCAGATCGCGAAATAGAAGTCATTTGTATAATAACCTTACCAGTCAATATAGAACTGCCCTCTTTAGTAAAAGTGTCTTTGCTATGGCCACGAAGATCTACGATAAAATTCCGAATGACATAAAAGAATGTAGCAATATTCATGTATTTAAAAATAAATTGTTCCAACTTCTTATGGAAAATTGTCATTACTCTGTTGATGAATTTTTGACGACTAGAACTTTTTAAATGTTTCATGTCCGCTTGACGATAATGTATTGTTTGTTGATTGTCATTCATGAATAATAGTAATAATGTAATCTATATTTAATCTGAAATGGAATTTATATCAAATCAAGAATTTTATACTCATTTTTTCATTATGTTATTTAATAATTTGTATGCCCAAGTGGCTGAGCATGGAATGAACATTATTAGTATATAAATATGTAATGAACAACTGCATGTTACCCATGATCACAAATAAACGATTTGATTTGAAAAAAGTTTTCACTCAACCTTTTCCTATAATATTATTTGCTTTTTTATAGTCTTAACTTTTCTATTTTAATTTGTTTTGATAATGTATAAAACATTTTAAAATTTGCAGCCTATATGCAAATTAATTTGCTTAAAATATATGTATAACTAATACTGTTACGGACCAAGATTGTTTGCTCCTGCTTCACTGCATGAGACTACGCACACTACGATCGTTAGCGATATTTCGAACTCTGTAGTACTGCGAGAAATTGATAGGGCCTCTTGAGCAAATAAATATTATGTTATCTTATCATATCAACACAAAACCGAGTTCTGTTTCAGCACTCCTGAGACTACAGGGGCTATATTGCCAATAAGTACCTTTATCACTATCACTACATAGTATAAAACAAAGTCACTTCCCGCTGTCTGTCCCTATGTATGTTTAGATCTTTAAAACTACGCAACGGATTTTGATGCGGTTTTTTAATAGATAGAGTGATTCAAGAGAAAGGTTTATATGTATAACATTGCACCCGCGCGAAGCCGGGGCGGGTCGCTAGTTTCGATAATAAACTACATTACACGCTTGGGCCACATTCCGTGCCGCTGAGTGTATGTGTATGGATAAGAGATGTAATGAATATTTCCACTGGCATTCGTGACTTTTCGCAATTTAAAAAAAAAATGCAAATGTGCGCTCATATTTGCATTTTTTTTTCAGATATGAAACTAAGTACTAGTCTGTTTTGTTTAAGATCTTTCGGCAGCACCGAGTCTCTAGAGTCAAGACTATCGATAGAATTTGATGGGAGCCAAATAAACAACCATAGGGTTTCTTCGGATCAGCTCAACAATTATCAATGCAATACGACAAATACATATGTATGTATGAGCGTTCGATACGCGTGACTAGTTAGATGTCGAATTAGAGACAGAAAAATGGCCTCTGAAAAAACAATATTACCGCGAAATATTGTCTAATGCGAATGCGAATATTTTATAAGCACAAGCAGGCATCTGTAGAATCATATCAAATCCATATTTGAGTAGGGCAAGATGTCAAAGAGGAGCTCCGCCGCACACACGATTTCGTTTTGTTTTTGCAGAGTATTTTCTAGTTTTGCACTTGACTTTAACATTCAATCGTAACTCGACACTATAAAGCTAAACAGGCCGGTTTTCGGAAACATTCATGATTCGACAGGAGTTACTAGAGAAAAGAATATGTGGATTTTAACTAATGTGTGGTCGATCCTCGCGAAGCTCCTCTCCGCTTTGTTGGAAATCGGGCTTAGTTATGTGAGCTGCGGCGTATGGCCTGTATATCAAAGACAGTCTATCCAGCTTCCACCAACATATATACATAGTTCTCTCCTTTCTTAACAGAAGAAGCTATTCAACATATTATTGTATCCAGATGAAGCTGTTCAACCGGCACTTCGGCGTGGGCGAGCGCATCGAGTACATGGGCTGGGTGCACGAGGGCGTGGTGCAGGCGCAGCAGCCGTGGCAGACCTACCGCCCCAAGTTCCTACTGCTCAAGGGAACAGACGTCATGCTGTTCGATGTGCCGCCGGTCAGTACATACATAGAATCAGGCTTTAATGGAAACGGGACTCATGGCCACAGGCCTCCCCTCTGAATGAAGAAGAAGGTTGTAATTCACCATGCGGTCTCAGTGCGGATTTGTATTTAATTGCCACGTGTATGTCTTCGAAGTTTTAGTTCACAGATGCAATCTTCTGAATTCCGGTCTTTTCCAGAATTGGCACTGCTAGCTGCAGAATGATCTCGGGCTCTTATTTTATTGTCGACAATTAATTTAAATAAAATGTATATTTTGTTGGTTGGTAAAGGTGGTAAAATTTATAAATGATAATAATATTTCTTCCCTTCGTTTCCCAGATGAATATAACCGAGTTAGCGAAGTGTCCGGAAACCCTGAAGGTATACCAGACGATGTTCCGCACAGTGAAAGAGAGCGAGACAGTGGACTGGCGCCAGCACTGCTTTCTGGTGCAGAGCTCTGCGCCCGGGCCCGCCGGCGCCAGCGCGGCCGGACCGCGCTACTTCAGCGCAGAGACGCGCCAGGACCTGCTGCGCGTGGAGGCCGCCTGGACGGCCAACATCGTCAACTCCGTCATACGGCTTGGGGTGAGTAGATACTGTCTAGTTTCTGTTCAGACGAAACAACACAAACAACTAGGCCCAAGACCTTGTCCAAATAAGGTGATTTCACCGTAAATCTCTTGCGCGTAATTCGCGCCTTCGTTGCGTCCAGAAGGAGCGTACAACTTGAACGCGATCGTCGTCATCGTCACGCGAATACATGATTGTCGTGTTGTTATGTCTTTTGAGTTCACCGAACTAACGATCGCGTCGCTTTCCGTTAGAACAGAGAGTGCAAGCTTTTTGAATCAAGAGAAATAAAAAAAATGTGACTAATAACACTTGGGGTATATTTTTTTAAACCTAATAATTATAAAATGACTCTTACATAAAGATAAAATGAATAAAACAATTTACTGCCTGGTGCAGATAAAGGATCATAACTACTGAATTACAAAAACCGTTACAACTACCTACGGAAGTCACTACTCGCTAGCGCCGGCGCCGGCGCAGGGGCGGCGCGGCGCGGCTGCGCGCGGCGTCCTCCAGGCGCCGCTTGAGGTGCGGGTAGGGCGCCAGGCACGACACGAACGATTTGTGATCCAGGCTGCCACAGACGAGTTCCTATCATCATCTTCATAGCCTTGCAACAACCAACTATATCCTAGCCGGATGCGACTGAATACCACTACACTTTACAAAGATCGGCTGCCTATCCGACCTCAGCGACTAACTTAGTGGGTAATATACACGCACAATTACGCGACCGCATGTCACAGTTAATACGACACATCGGTTTATAAAGATTAAATTTGCAGATCACACGTAGTTAATACGATACTAAGGGGTATCGTACTACCCAGTAACTGGGTTGTTAAGGTCAGGTAAGCAGTCACTCCATGTAAAACACTGGTATGACCTAACTTTTACTTGCTGACCTAACTTTCAAACCACACCTAAGTTACTGACCTAACCTAACTTGCTGACGTTACCTAACTTTCAAACCTAACCTAACTTTCAAACCTCACCTAAGTTGCTGACCTAACCTAAGCTAACTTGCTGACCTAACTTTCAAACCACACCAAGTTGCTGACCTAACCTAACTTGCTGGCATAACCTAACTTGCTGACCTTACCTAACACACATGTAAAACACTGGTATATACTGTACTGTACTGGTATACTGGTAAAATACTGGCATCCGGTGCGACTGGAACCCGACCCCAACATAGTTAGGAAAAGGCTAGGCCGATGATGATGGTTTATAAAGATTAAATTATGCCTTAATGGTGGCACTGACCAAGACAACACTTTACAAAACCGTTTTTAATTCTAATAATCGATGCGCCGTCTTAGCCAACTAATGTCGAGTAACTTTTGTGGAGTGAACTAGAGTGGAGAGGTCATCCGATAAAGTAATCGTGAGCTTGACAAAGACCCTTTGTACGCAAACCTGTTCTATATGCGTATAGTACCTACACACCAAATTAACGAAGATTGGACGGCAACTGTAGTTGATCTCTAAAGCGTGACGAAACTTTTCTTTAATATACCTAAAAGCAACACGATCGGTCGATGCGACGCTTGGTTATATGTCTATAGCAGTAGTGTTTTTTAATGTTGATCATCGCGGTCAACTTGGAATAATTCACAAAACTCACATGTAAATCTCTGTAATCTCGAGCGCAATGATGGTAGCTGTCCTCGTCACACCCGGCGATAGCAATGCATTCTCGCCAAAGAATGCGCCGTCTCGGAGATGTGCTACCTGTAATAAGCTCAGTCTACATCGTCCAATAAATATGGAAAAAAAACAAGACAGTAACTGGTATTTTCTTGTTCCTCTGTTTCTGTAACTGATACTGCGTGAACGCGCGACCGTCATTTGACTTTTACATGCGAGTAATAAAATGGTTCAGTTTCTTTCAAGTAGCATCGCGAAAGCATGTCTTTTCATTGGGAGAATGTCAAGTGATGATGAAGATGTGCCCGCGTAACATAAATCAAATCATTTATTTGTCAGAAGATGGTCGGTATGTATATTGGTACATGGTCTTGAGACGGAAATTATTGACCTCATGCTATCGGATCACACATCACTAATACTTAAAATACCGGTTAATAAAACGTGTCGTTTGAAATTTTGGAAAACGGTAAAAAAAATACTCCAAAGAAAACCTTAACAAATTTAAATCATGTATACAAAATTTGTCTTTCAAAGAAGTCCACGAAAGTAATGATGTTAATGTACAGGACATTTCTTGATATTTTCTCATTGTTTTACAATCTCTGTTTTCCAGAGAAAATAATAACTATAAACACTCACAAACAGGTGAAATGGATTTCTCATGGTATTAAAACATGTAGTAAGAGACAGAGACGGTTATTGCGGGCTTACAGATTATACCCAACAAAAAAAGCTAAAAGTGCACTACGCGGTATAAAAAAATTGTTAGACTAACTCAGAAGGCACAAAATAACTACTTTATAAACAATTCTCAAAATAAATCCAAAGCCACATGGCAGATAATCAATAAATCTAAAGCTAACCTGCCTAAAGAACAGATACTGACAGTAAAAACAGGGAACTTGACTTACACAAACCCGAATGACATAGCAAATGCATTTGATGACTATTTTAAAGATGACATTGAGAATAATATAATAAATGACATTAAAATAAACAATAAGTTAGATTTGACATTACAATCAATGTTTATGCAGCCTGTTCTAAAATCCGATATTATTTTAGCCGCTTAAAAATACTAGTACTGTAGGCATTGACGGTATATCTACAAAAGTGATTAAATATGTAATTGAGCTCGTAGCACCTGCCCTAGCACATATTATTAATCTAGGTACTACCGAAGACATCTATCCCGAAGGCTTGAAAAAAGTCATAATAAAACCGCTCCACAAAAAGGAAGACAAGACGCATATAAAAAATTACCGGCCAATAGCCAAAATTCCTGTTTTTTCCAAAAACTTTGAATAAGTAATTTATAACCCGTATCAATATCTCCAAAAATATAATATTTTGTGCAAAGAACAAAACGGTTTCCGGAGAAATAAAACAATTAACATGGCTATGTTCGACCTTTTAAAAAATGTTATTTCTGCTGTTGATAAAAAGACTCCGATCTGTGCTATTTACACAGACATGACTAAAGCATTTGATTATGTTGATCACAAAATCCTTCTAAACAAATTGCATTGCTATGGCATCACAGGAAGGAAACATTTTAAAATTACTAGAATCATATCTAAGTAATAGATTGCAATGTACTGAAATCACAAGAGTGTGCGCGACAACCAAAACGGAACGAACGTATGTATCGAATTTCAGGAGTATAAAATATGGAGTACCTCAAGTAAGCGTGCTTGGGCTACCATTATTTCTCATTTACATAGATGATTTTGCCAAAAGTGACACAACAAAAAATTATTTTGTTTGCAGACGATAGCACTGCCATAGTAAAATTTAATGACTTCAATTCTTATCAATTTGAAATTAATAATACTCTTATTGAAATAATAAATTGGCTTAATGCGAATAATTGAATAATCAACCTCAAGAAAATAAAAGTAATGCATTTTGCCAAAGAATTGAAGCTCCAAAATTTGTATCAATAGGGTATTTATGCAAGAAATACAAAACTTTTTTTATTTCTTAAAAATGCCTTGTATTGGACCATAAAAACATTGTGGTACACCTGTTTAATTCTCTAATACAACACTTATTTTACAATTTAATATTTTATTTAGCGTGCTTTTGGTGAAACGGAACGCAAACACAAAACGCATCAATTCCGGTAGTGACGTCAAAATCCATGTGTCAAAGAAACACTTTTAATTGAAAAGTACTTAAAGTGTCACTAAGATTTTACTATAATATTGTTATTGCAATTTTTGCGTAAATAAAGCACTTACATTTTAGTAAAACTAATCTACTAAGGGCAAAAAACTAGATTTAAACAAGGCAGATAGAGGTAAGTGACATCAAAGTCCTGACATGAATGGCCGCGATAGTCATGGACGTTTGAACTGTCGTAGAAAATTGTAGGAGTTTAATATTTTTTTTGTGCGACAAGCAGTAGTTGAAATTATCTTTTAATTATTTTCTTGGGTTGATAGTACTGTATATTATTGATTTAATCGAAAAAAAATTACATGCATATTCCCTATTACAATGGCAACGAAATAGAAGAAGTACAAGTCAGTGTGTTTTTAGGTATCCTTATTTACAATAACCTTAATGGAAAGCTCATAAAGAACAGCTATGTAAAAAAATAAAAAAAATCTGCCTATGCACTTTTTCAATTGGCTAAAAAAGTAAATATAGACGCGTTACTTGTAGCCTATCATGGGCTAGTAGCCTCAATCCTCCTCCGAATCCTTAAAAAAATGACAATGGTACGAAATGTTCTAATTTGTAGTCAGTACAAAAACGCTTTGAGTAATTATAAATGTAAGACTGTATTAATAACTAAAAGTGTCCTTGGTATGGCTCCACGCATTTATAATAAAATTCCAGATGCCATAAAAGAATTAAATTTTACACAATTTAAGAAAAAAAATGAAATTGTCCCTAATTGATAAATGTTATTATTATACTATTGACGAGTACTTGAATGACGAATTAATTTAATTATAAATATTGAGGTTTGAGATAAACTGAAACAATTAATATTAATTTTGACATTGAATAACTTTGACATTTAAATTATTTTTAAGTACGTAGATTTTTGACATTTTAATAATTCCTCATCTAAGTCTGACATGTAGGTATTTGTGCAATTTATTTTCTAATTTAATACCATAATTTTGCATGATTTTTAAATATTTTAGTAAATACTTTGTAATCCTCAGCTAGATTTGCACACCATATTTGTACGCCTCCTAGCATAACTTAGCGCTCTGTTTATCAAACATAAGATCTGTACTTTTTTTTACCTATGTTAACAAATAAATTATGATTTGATTTGATTTTACTTTATTTATTATTTATTTATTTATTTGCCAGAAACATGGTATGTTTTCAAAGGTGTTCTTAATATTCTATAGTGCTACATGTTTCACCGTTTTAACGGTATGATCAAGATCAATTTAAAATTACATAAAATTACAAGTAGGTACTTAACATTATTTACCTCACATTCATTTTCTTTTCAATTAAACATTAGTTATATTAAATTACAATACATTCATTTTAAAATTATTTCAATATTATATTGCACACAACTTTTTTTACCATTATTATAAAATTAAACAATAAATTCAACATACAACCATTAAACAATAAATTCAACATATAACCATTGACTTAAATAATTATTACTTATGCCTATATTTGGATGCCAGATCAAGAGAATAGAATTTACAGAGGCATTTTACAAAAAACTCGTGAATTGAATAAAAACATTCCTGTAACAACCAATTCCGTAGTGCCGAACAAATTTTTTTAAAAGGTAGTTGGGTAATTGACTTCGGCAGAGCATTGTAAATTAGGGGAGCCATGTAGATACAGCTCTTTCGGAAGAGTTGCAACTTAGGAATAGGTATCTCGAAATCCAAATGCGCAGCTTTCCTCTTATTTGTATTATCCCTTCGTTCAAAGAATTCTGGATTGGATCTTAGGAATTTGGCAAGTTCATAGATATATATGCACGGTACGGTCAAAAGGTTATGTGACTTAAATATAGGCCTACAAGAATCAGACCACTCCATATTAAAAATTGCGCGGATACACTTTTTTTGAGCAATGAAAATTCGATCTATTTCTGAGGAGCTTCCCCACACAACTATGCCGTAGCGAATAACCGAACAGACAGGCATGATACACTATTATGGAGGTTTCTCTTGACGTTACATTTTTTACTTTTCTTAGCGCAAATACAAATTGGTTGATTTTCTTGCCGAGTATCTCAATATGATTCTTCCATGTTAAGTGCTCATCAAGTGTTACCCCTAAAAACCGTGTGATATGTACCTGCTTTACGCTAATGTTATTATACGCGACATGAAGATGGACAGGTTTACTTTTCTGTGGTTTAAAATGAAGTACGTTCGTTTTAGTAATGTTTAATTTTAGTTTGTTAGTATCTAACCATCTTATAACATCAAGCAATGTTTGATTTATTTCATCATCATAGTTTTGTTGATCTTTACATCAATAATAATTGTGGTGTCGTCAGCAAACAGAACACACAGATGTTTTATTGATTTTGGTAGGTCGTTTATATAAAGAAGAAACAGTAACGGCCCCAGAATGCTTCCCTGAGGAACACCGCAATGGTTAATTCGTGGTTCAGATTCGCAATTATCCATACTATTTGTCAATTGGTTTAACTTTGCTACTCTTGTTATCTGCTTCCTGTCACATAAATACGATTGAAACCATTTTAGAGCTGTCCCTCTTATTCCGTATCTTTCCATTTTATTCAATAGCCTAACATGGTCAACGAGGTCAAACGCCTTACTTAAATCTAAAAATAGTGCACAACAAGGGATCTTTTTATTGATATTGTTCAGAATTTGCTTTATTAACGTATATACTGCTAAGTTAGTCGATTTATTTTGTCTAAATCCATATTGTTGACTGACTAGAATGTTATATTTATCTAGAAACCTTAATAACCGCCTGTAAATTACTCTCAAATATTTTTTAAAGTATGGGAGTTAGTGCTATAGGTCTATAGTTGTCGACGTTAGATTTGGAGCCTTTTTTTTTGTAGTGGCTTAATTATGGACAATTTCAATCGGTTAGGAAAACAGCCCTACACCTTTACATAGATCGTGTCATCACATTCTACCACAGGGGCGTACATGTTAATATGTTACATTGTTAACATAATGTATGTAACAAACCTCTCTTCCCGTGGCGTCCAGAACGGCGACAGTTCCGGACGATATCAGATGAATGGAATCGCCCGGCTTGTTGAATTCCACAACGGTCTGAAAAAGACGACAGGATTATTGTCATTTTTAGGGTTCCGTACCTCAGTCGGCAAAAAAAACGGAACCCTTATAGAATCACTTTGTTGTCCGTCTGTCAAGACACTTTTTTTCAGGAACGCGTCGAGGTATCAAGCTGAAATTAATATCAAATACTCAGGCTTTTTTTTTTTACCGATGGGAAATCATCAAATAACCCCTCCCGCTCTGGGCTGAGCAGGAGGGAGTGTCAGACTTTTACTGACTAAAATCCATCCATGTTCCTTCCTTTGCCCTTTGTGTTCCAGGGCCGCGGTATCTCTTTCGAACAGTCCCGCAGCCCAAATACTCAGGCCTGCTATACATTTTTTAAATTTTTTGGATGGTAAATCATCAAATGGCCCCCCCTGCCACCCCTCTGGGCGGAGCGGAAGGGAGTGTCAGACTTGTACTGACTAAAACCTATCCATATTTCTTCTTTGGCCTTTGTCTTCCAGGGCTGCCGTATCTCTTTCGAACAGCCCCGTAGCCCTTGCAGGCAACGGCCCTTTCGGACCCCTTCCCGCTTGCTGACATCTCTTTGAGGCCTTTTTTTTTTCAGTCTATGCCTTGCTACCCCTTAGAGCAGCCTTAAAAACCAAACTTGTAATTTTTCGCGTTTAAAAGATATGACCGGATAGGTCGCATATTTTGCGATTTCACAAAAGATTTAAAACCTAAAAGGTACTTCCCGTTGACTTAGACTCATGAAATTTAGCAAGAAACAATGTCTCACAGCATATGAAAAAGACAAAATCTGAAAACCGTAAATATTTACTTAGTTAGTAAATGTAGTTTAGTAACAAAATACCTACAAGTTTTTACGGAACCCTCGGTGCGCGAGTCCAACTCGCACTGAGCCGGTTTTTTATTGATTCATTTTACATCTGTATCTTATTAAAAAAGAAGATTACTGTTACAAACCTGGCCGGGCATATACAAGGCTTGCTGTAAAGTGAATATGATCGAGTTGATGAGCGCGACCGGCAAGTCCTGAAACATGGGCACGTTCATGACGAGGTGCTGGCAGCAGTGCATGTTGATGTCCTGCTTGATCTGCTCGTTGATCGTGCTGAGAATTGCCTTTTCATGGAAGAAGTGCTCGTTAAACTTGTAGTTTATAAACAATCTTATCTTTCGTATCAAATACTTCGGCAATCGCATGAACTGCATGTACTCTTCCAATTCCTTCGATTTCCCAATAAAGCAGTACGATTCGTACAGCCTGTATATTGCCAAGCGCATTAATCCAGAACACGAATATGTAAGAAAGAAAACACCCATGAGCCCCATCATTGATGATAGCATCAACTCTGGCAGGAAGTGTGTGTCCAGAGGCGTGTAGTAACCTGCTCCGAAGACCAGGCCGACCACCAAATAAAAGTTTGTGATATACTTCTGAAATAATGAACCATAGTTCCGCTCGAATTTCATAATGTGATATCGCCCCAACCAAGTCATGAAAGCGTCGTTCCTTTCGTAAAAATGATAGCACAGAATTGGCACCTGGTAGTGGATGTAGGTCATCCAGTGAAAGAACATTACGAACAACGCCAATATTTTGAGTGCCACGTAATTGATGTAAGATAGTTGAAACTGACCGATGACGTTCGTCCACTGTTCGGTCAAAGATATACTTCTTAGCAACTTGATTACAAACATGACTGTGTGGGATGGATACTCGCAGTCGCTGAACGGAACTATTAGCTGTAAAGGCAAACAGCCAATAAAATCAAAAATAAAGTTGTGTTTGAGGTAGTGTATTGCAATTTTTTTGGGGTGGAGCATGATGATCTTATGTTCGTCGTCGAGGTAGCCGGTGATGAACTGAGTGCACACATTGAGAAATGCCAATCCGTCCGTTAATAAGATAAACCAGTCGTGGGGAGGCGGACCTGGAAGCAAAATACAGTGAGGTATCGTTAGTTCGACATAGCAACGTTATTATTTTGTCGTGACATTCCGACGTTAGATATATTGGCTTAAGGATTCAACATAGTGTATACTGCAGGCAACAAAGCGGCTGTCCAGGCCAGTCTAGACAAATGCGGTAGATCTAAACATTAAGGCGAAGTTGAATTTAGGCATGCCAGGAGCAATTAGCTTACAATTAATAAAAACTTGCACTGGCATGTAGAGGAAAACGGCGAACACGAAGAACAGCTGCATGCAGTCCCAGTAGAACTTGATAGGGCTGTAGGGGTGCCACACGTAGGAGTACGTGTGCCGCTCGCGCTCCTTACGCAGGCGCCAGCGGCTGCGCACGAACAGCGCCGAGCCGTGGTGCCACGCGCACGGCAGCACCAGGCTTAGCCACACACAGCGCTGGGGACAAGCCAACTTTTAAAAACACTAGCTCAACAGCATACATGACAAAGTTAAAATTCAAGTAATAAAGATCTTTTTTATTAGCGAACGGTGTACGCGATGGATTTGTATTAATAACACAAACGTTACTTTTGGTTGTTTGAACCCGATAAGTGGCAACGCTGTTTGCGGATCACTGGATTCTTTAGGTCATGAAATGAGCAAGTAAACAGACACTTGGGACACTCCAGCAACTGCATCATGGTCTGATCAGAAACACCGCACTCGCATTGTGTGTCGTATGAGTCATTAATGCCCACTTCATCAAATTATGTTTACAGCGGACTACCTGGGTATGCAATTGATTGAGACCTAACCATTTCGGTCACTGCAGATCACGCCAGGGAGGCAAATGTTTTGGTTATTGAATTGTTATTCAATACAACAGAAACTACTAACCTGCTTTTGGAAAAAGTTGGCAGTTGGCGGCACATCAGCACATTTGGGTGGCTGCCATATCGTACAAACATGTTTACCGTGTCGTCCATGCATTTCGTTAAGCTATTTTACAAGAATCATTCACTATTTATTCTTATGAAATAAATATTCTGTCTTATTCTAACGCTGAAACCACACAATGTCAAGTAATTGACAATCCGTGACACATTGATGTTGAGACATTACAAATTCCATATTTCTATCAAAAAGGTTGTGTGCGTTACGATTGCCGCCAAGTTATTCAAACAGAAAAAGACTTAGTCAAAACAATTGACGAAATTTGTCAAAATCGAATGGTACAAACCAAAAATTTGTCAAAGTAAAAATAAAGAAGTTATTAAGGTTTTAAGTTGGCCGCGCGAACGTAACATGCGTGGAGGATTGCGCGGCCATGGAGATCTTAGCAACTACTTGGGTTAGAGATCTAATTCTTTTTGTCGATTGAAGACTGAATTTGTCAACAAAAGTCGAAAAAACAATTATAAGCTCTAGTTCAATATTTTACGAAATATTCACCTTGGAAGTTATGGCCGCGCAATCCTCCACTCAGCTCAGCAGTCGCACTTGCGACCACTAGACTAACAAGGTAGTCAAAATAATAAATGTAAGTCAAAGTAATGTAACAAAAATCAACAAGTCAAATAATACAAATACCTAATAATTCTGGTTAAACCTCCACAAAACCATAAGTAAGAAAAATCCATTTTCTTGCAAACAGGGTCTTTTGTACTTTTACTGAATTTACTTTGGTTGTCATCGTAGCAAAGCATTTCTTGTAAAATGACATTTGTAGTGTCCTATTGTTCCAACGATTGGAGGAATATATTGAATAGCACCTAACAATTTATAAGTATTTTGTTTAACTACTTTTGTTTGTCTGTTTTGTTTGTGTGTTTTGTTTGTGTGTTTTGTTTTTTTTTTTGTTTTGAGGTATGTCATGTAACAACATCATTTGTGTGCCATTTAAATCAAATGTTACTAGTAAGGTGTGTGTATTAAGGTGTAAGTAAATTCAACTAATTCATTACATTTTCTGCATCGTTTATTCTCCCAATCATGAATAATAATAGCATGTTCGAAGTGGTTAATTGTGAAAATGTTTATTATATCTAAATTTAACGGTAGAAATACGTGTTTTCTCTCTGATGACTGAGAATTCACGCACGTACTATTGGAACAATTATTATTGGCATAATTTTGCAAGCTGTGATTAATGTACATATCTAATGAGTAATGTCCTTTTTTCAAAAACTGTGCTAATTACAAACCGTTTCGAGGAATAAGGTCTCTAATTATTTATTTCTCGTTAAAGTGAAAAAAATACTCCCTATTTATTTATATTTTTGAAGAAATATGGTTAACCTTTATTTGAACTTCAATGACGAATATCGTGAAATACGCTTTTTCGGTTCCAAACCGCACGATTTGCAATCGCGCGGTTCTCTTGTCTGAAAGAGCCCGTAGCTTCATGTGAATGCCATTAAAAAAACAACTGTCAATAGAGTGTAACTCACATACAATTTAAATCGTTGAATGAGAAAGAAAGAAATATTTTTCAGTGATGACGTCATCAGTCTTAAAACTTTAAAATTAAATATAAATTAAACTACCCATTGAATCTCAAAAATATTCAAAATAATTTCATAAAACAATATTTTTAACAAAAAAACATACAGGTTAGATTTTTTGGATAATAGTCATTAAAATAAACAAGTTTTTTATTTAATAAAATACATTTTGCAGATTGAGCTAGATGTTGTCCAATATAATTGCTAGGTAGTCTCCAGTTAGAGATATTACCAAATCAAATCGAAATTATGGTTACCCTTCTCGAACATTGTATGAGACAACATAATTTTTAAGATTACACGCGTTGATAGAAGTTCTGAGGGTTAACCGATGTATCATTCTAATGAGGTTAATATGCCGAAAAATGGATGTTCACACCTACATCCTAGCAATTATAGATAATGAGATATCAGCGTACAAAGTAACGTTACGTACTTTTTGTTTTGAACTGATTTCGTCTGTTTAATTAAAGTTTTGTAGTATTTATTGCTTTCGTTAGTTTCGACAAATTAAGATCTTTCTTCTTGTGATAGTTTTACTGTATGACGTCATAAGTTTAAAGAAATAATCAACAATAAAGAAACAACAAGTGGAGGATTGCGCGGCCATAATTTCCAAGGTGAATATTTTTATAAAATATTGATCCAGAGCTTATAATTTTTTTTTCTACAATTGTTGACAAATTCAGTCTTCAATCGACAAAAAGAATTAGATCTCTAACCCAAGTAGTTGCTGAGATCTCCATGGCCGCGCAATCCTCCACGTTGCGTTCGCGCGGCCAACTTAAAACCTTAATAACTTTTTTATTTCTACTTTGACAAATTTTTGGTTTGTACCATTCGATTTTGACAAACGTCAATTGTTTTGACTAAGTCTTTTTCTGTTTGGATAATTGGCGGAGCAATCGTAACGCACACAAAAGGTTTAATAGAACACTTGCTATTGATTCTTATCGAAATACTGCAATAAGACAGACTTATCAAATGATAGTAGCGGCAGCTGAGGGGTCAACTACCATCCAATAGGTACCAATACCCATTGAGGTATTATTAAATAGTACTTACATGTTGATGTAGGTGGGGAAACTTGGTTATTGCATTCAAGGCGGAATTAACACCCGAGCTGCAAGCGAGGGTGCTATGGAGCCGAGAACTGAAGTAACTAATTCCCACGCGTCAAACAATCAAACGACGTTTTTCAATACTCTTTCGATGAAATAAAATATTAGAACGGAGAGTATTTTTGTCAGGAATTATTAGGAAATTATGATTTAATTTTCTTTTTTTCCGCACTTTGGTTTCGCCAGGTTGAAGAAGAAGCAAAGGTATGATGCCGCTAAACGGCCCTATATGAAAAATAGAAAATTTTAATATTTTTTAATTTAGAACACAAATAAATGTTAATTTGTTCATAAAACTAAACGTTTGTTTTAAATAATCATGTTTATTATGTTATTCTATTTATAAACACAATTTAAATACTCAAAAAATATTTAAGCCGTATGACGCATATCTTTTTGCCGATATTTAAAAAAAAAAACACTCACCGCCGACTATAGTCATTGACCCATTTAGACTTAGTATAGTTATCTGTGTTTTTATTTCCTCACGTGTGCGGAAAAATATTAAAAAACCACACGTGTGAAATACATTGTGCTGAACCTAATTTTACTGTGATAACAACCAGTTTTCGAGAAAGTGTATTGAAAAAGCATCTACTTTGACTGCTGATTACACGCCGGTTTATGCCTGCCCGTAAACCGGCTTGATAAAAAGGTTTTATAACCTTTCTTTGGATAAACTGGCATGAGTTAGATAGAACGAGTCGTTCGTAGACATGTGATACCTACATACGAGCAATATGCTTGCATAGTAAATATAGGTTCCGCTCCTTCTCACGTAGAGACGTTCCCACGCCCAACAGCGGGAATATTGTTGGCTGACGATGATGTCTGTTGTTACAGAAGAAGACGTTTACCGTGGTGCACATGGGCCGCGCGGCCGGCCTCACGCTGGACTGGTCGGCGGGCTTCTCGCTCACCGAAGGCACGCCCGGCGCCAAGCCCGTGTGGGCTTATAGGTAAGCATAACGTGTCAGCACGAAATAGAGTATATTATGTGTAGTACATGGATCTTTTGTCGCGTGGTTATAGTCAGAACTAGCTTCGCCATCTTGTTTTTTTCTATAGAATTCCCACAGTTTACCGACAGCATACGCTGTTATTTAAGCGCCAAACGATCCTTGCACAGTGGACACATTTGGCTCATGGCATGCATTTTAGCAACATTAACTACTACTACTACTAGCTTTTAAAAACATTAACATGTTCCCGTAACATATATCGTGGTGCTGCAACAATAGTACGCAACTATTCTCTTTTATCTATTCTAATGAATAGAATTTTCAACAAGACGAAGTGCACGCCTTCGTATTATCGTATTACCCAGTACTAACTGGGTTGTGGAGGTCAGATAGGCAGTCGCTCCATGTAAAATACTGGTATTCAGCTGCATCCGGTTAGACTGGGAGCCGACCCCAACATAGGCTCGGCAGATGATGAAGTGCCCGCCTTCGAATGCGTTAAGTGAGTTTTATCCCCTAATTCTAATTATTTTGTTTTTTAGGTTTTCTCAGCTCCGAGGATCTAGCGACGACGGAAAATCGAAACTAAAATTACACTTCCAGGACTCCGAGACTAAAGTTATTGAAACTAAGGTAACTACTATCAGATATATCTCTGTATGCTCGAAGGTTCCATAGATTCATGTCCTATAAATCTTGAGTTAGAATTGAGTTGAGAAATTAGTAAATTGTATATTAGAATATATACTGTACTGATTCTAACTAACTTTTTCAGGAGCTAGAATGTCAAATCCTGCAGAGCTTACTGTTCTGCATGCACGCGTTCCTGACCGCTAAGGTAGCGTCCGTCGACCCCGCTTTCCTCGCGTCCATTCAGCAGTCCAATTAGATCCCTAACGCAATATACATAAGGTCGGTTATTACTTACAACGTTATTCGTTACAGAAGGTTTCTTGGACAACTTCTGGAATGTTCAGTTTGAAATTGCTTTTAAACGTGTTATTTGATTGAATGTGCTCTAAGTGTGTAAAGCATAAGTACGATTTTCGATTGAAATATTCCAGAAGTATTCTAAGTAACGACTTGAATTAGTATAATAACCATGCCTTCTATTTCAAGGTGTATTTGAGTGGAATGGTTATTAGTTACAATATAATAACGCGATGTGTCAGCGCGATTCCAGTCCTTTCAGTTATTTTACCCCTGACCCAGCGTCACTACGACACAAAATCAAAGTGATCTTCGTCCTCGTTGCGATAAAGTTTCTATTGGATTGCTGTTGTCAGAGGTAACATGATGAGAATGGACTGTATACCGTTTTATAAAAGTTGATAAATATGGCATTTGTAGTATATTTGTAGAACGGGCTCTTGTGTGAAGAAAGTATTCGTGCTAAAATGGTTTTACTGTACCTAATTGAACTTTGAATTTATATACTTTTCTGGTAAATAGTAAGAAGACCAATTTAGGAGTCCAAAATGAAATAAAACTGAACCAAATATTTAGTTGCCGCGCTCAGTATAATAATACTAATTATCATTTAGTTTAAATGTAAATCAATATAAATAATATTTTAGTTAAAGGCCTAACACTTCGAACCCAAACAGCGAATGTTGAAAGACTAAAAAGTAAAATGTAGCACTGTTGTCTCTTGCAAATCTATTTTTGAATCTTACCTCTATCGTTATAAGGATGAAATTTGTAAAAATTCTAAACATTTTTACAAATACTTCGTACCCTCGTCTTCCCTGTACATACCTTCTAGAATTTTCTATAATTGCTTGGAGTTTTTCAAAGACACTTTCAGAAGAACGATTTAATTAATTTCAATTGTTAATACAATTCGCGTTTTGAAACTAATACATGCGATCTTTAGATCTATTCACCTAAAAGAGGAGAAATAATTATGTGAGGTTAGATATGCCTCCCAGCTTGTAATAGGTGTCCAATTCTCCAATATTCCATCTCTAACTAAATTTCCCTCATGAATCGTATGAGTCCTAAAGTCTATTAATTTAAGGTTGTCCATTCCGATCCAAAATACCCTAAAAGCTGCATAATATATAGAATCACTTTGTTAAATTTTAATATCTCTATGTTAACAATGACGATCGACAAATAACTATGTATAATTATCTCGCTAATTATATCGTAAAATGTCCTCGTAGCACAGGTTAAAAAATACTGCATATTCTCGTAATTTTGAAGTATTTGCTAGTCTGTAGTAGGCGCCATTATTGTAACAAGAATATTGTCGATCGGCGATTACAAATTAAAATCTAGGATCTTTTTACCCATTTGACTGTATCAATTTTAAGGGTAGTTATGGAGAAGTAGAAGTGAATCTCAACTTTATTGGTGTGCTGTGAATATTTTTTGTTTGTGATCGCCTGTCGAATAGTCTAACATCTTTCGACTTCGAACCTTGAGCGGTAATTACCCCTTAAACATCTGCTCAGAACATAAGGTAAATCATTATAAAACTCATCATAAGTCATCACTTTGTACTAAAGTTTGATTAGTTACTATTAATAAAGTGAACTAACATAGAATTCCAATAATTCGCCCAATAAACGTCAGTGTCAATATTCTATGACAATTATGACGTAGACAGCTCATTAATGCGGTCTAGGTGTGCTGAACGAGCCGTTTCACTGGTGAAATTCGCCTTAAATAAAAAGGTGGTAAATACGATATTAAAATCGACTAAATACTCATTTTTAGTAAGTTATTATACTCAACACACCAAAGATTTTTAACGTTTGATCGTTCAAACTTGTTAGCGGTAGACATGTGTACGTGATATTTTCTCGAAAGAGGCTATTTAATGACTGAGAATATTATGGGAGGCTTTAGCATTGACTTTATATTAATTTGATAGGTGATACTTGGCATCAGTCGCCTTAATTGCCGAAATCTTGTGGTGTTTTAAATTCATAGCAACGAATTTAATATTACAATATCAATTTTGCTATTGCGATGCCATTGTTCTGATTGGTTCTGACTTACTGATTAAATAATCCTTTGATGGCCACCTCATCTGTTGATATTAATATAACTTCTATGCCAAGTACGTAGTGGTATAAAATTAGAAATAATATGAAACATTTTAAATTGTTTGAAATTGGTAAACTTTTGCGCTTGCTTCATATCATTAAATTTAAGTAAATGAATTATATCGTCGACACTGATATGTTATCAAAATCATAGATTTTCCTATAAAGGGCATTGCTTAGTGGCTGTGTAAGTCTTTATATTTCTATTTTAAAAACTCTTTTTTTTTTTTAAAATCAGTTGTATCTTTAAAACTCTTGATTAAATCTTGAAGTTAAACTTCCTTAGTAAAGCATAATCAGGAATATCAAATTGTAAAATATTATTTTATGAAATGCTTGTAAATTGTACTTAACTTGTGCGGCCACTAACTAATCACCACTCTATATTATTTGTTGAAATAAAATGTTATATTTTATCTGTGAAGCTATTTGCCTTGAGGCTCTATTTAAAATAGTGTTTACGTAGATGTATTTTTATTGAACATAATTATTTAGTAAATAATAATGTATATTATATTAATTTGTGTAAGAAATCGTCTGGATCACAGTTCTAAATAATTTCATAGAAATACTAAACTGTAAACTTTAATAACATGTTTCGAATGACATACCTCGTTTTAGTATACGAGAATAGAGAGTTTCTTAATCCAAGAAAACATGTTTAATTCACGGCCCAGGGTATACGTGCAAGCTTAGATTCGGCTAGTCTTCGTTAGTCGACAATAATATGTACTGCCTAGACTGATATTTTCAAAGGATAAATATCAATAATTACGTGGTCAACTCTGCGATATCGATAAGCTACACGTCAATAGTAAGTCGGCTAGTATAAAATGTCATGTCCTAAGTAGGGATGTAGTTTAGACAGAATAAGGCACTCGTAACTGCCAGACCATTTCTTATTAAACCACTAATAAGCTGAATTCTATAAACCTTACTTAGATCCTGCTTTGACTTGGACATGTTCCCGTCTCTATTTTGCACTTATAGTTTTACAGTTGTGCGACAGTGACAAACTAAAAGTACATCCTAAGTAATGTTCATAGATCTCGGCCTAAAATAGTTTGACTTTGTTTAGAATACTTATGAAGTAATTGTTGACGTAGGCGTTCTGCTGAAGAATGTAATTGTTTCATTTGTACATTGTATAGTTGTTCGTATAAAGCCTTGTGTACTGTCAATTTGTACTAACGTCGATTGTAAGTACGGTAGCAGGCGGGTGTTGAATTAGGACTATATCTTTCACATGCTCTTCTCTTATTTCCTTAGTTAATTCGTCACGATTTGACGGCTATAGTACTTTTATTTTCAGTAGTATAGTATTTAGGGCTATGTTAACTTAAGGGAGGCGTAAAATGATTTGTGGAGCTCCCTTTTGTAATATGTAAACTTTGTATTAGACATAGTGGTTTTTAATTGTTAACAAGGTGTGTGACAGATATGGACCAATTTTGTATGTATGTAAACAGTATTACACTATATAATAACTCCAGACGAATATTATGTTTATTTTATTTTTACATTATCATAATTGTAGTAGGTACTTACATTCACGTATTAGTTTTGTGAATAAATACTATTAATGTCGGACATTATGTGAAGTAGCTGAATTATTCGGTAATCGAATGTTTTAAAAGGCGATTACGCTTACGTCATCGTACGTGCGTACGTGTGTGCGTGCGTGCGTGTTTGTGTGCGTACGAGCGTGCGTAAATATTATGTGTATTATATTATACCGAATGTTATACATAACGTGATTTGTCACAATACTCCTCTATTAAGACTGTAAGTTTACTTTTTTTTTTTTTTAATTTGAGGCTTTTTTGACTTTAATTTTAGTATATTTTTATTTTATAAGTTAAAAAGCATATTATCTTTTTTGATTGCAGCTACATTGTGTATGCTTAGAATTTATTTCTTAAGTAATTATCGCATAGTTGATTGCTCAGGACACCTTTCATAGTATATCTTCATGAATCTCGATTGTGATTAACATCATCACACTATTTTTAAATGTAAAATATTCCTTTTTTTATTACGTAATTTTATATTAATTTAAAGCATGAGCGTTTTTATATTTTACATTCTCATTCTGCTCATTTCTTTCCTTGTAAACTCGCGTGTATTTGTAATTACTGTAACAGATCAATCGATTAGTCAATTTAGAGAAAATACTCAAGACTGAACTTGGATGTTGTGCGAACTCTTTTATTTGAACTCATGCTTCATACGAGGACCGTTTTGATAGCCTCCACAATTATTAGAGACCAAAAAAAAATTAGTTGAGAAAGGTAAGATAAATACCATTATTATATTTTATTAGTATATTTTTTACTTAAATTACCCTTCGTGAAGACTTTATAAATTTTACTTCGTGAGAAAGACAGTCAATTCGAAAGTCAATCAATAAATGTAACAAGTAACTAATTAAGTAAGTTAAATAAACCGAAATTAATCAATTACGTTTGCCTTCGTCATTCATTAATTTCGGTTCGTGCGCCTTTAAAACGATCCTCGATGTGTTAATTATTTAGTTTAGCTATGAATTGTCGATTGTAGCTGTATTTAACAAGTTACGTATACTTAGTTCAAGTAAATGAATGAAAACTAGGCTGAGGTTTGTTATGCAAACTTACTAATAAAACAAGACATCTTTACGAATCTCTTTTTATTGTTATCATGCATATTTTACGGTAAATGCAAAATATTTAGTATACAAATGGTATTGCGTAACTAAAGCTCGGTCTACAAAGTAATGTCGGCGTAGAGTTTGATAAATCTCGGTTATAACGCAGACTCACCGATGTTACTATCAACTAGGCCATCACCTACTGTCACTGTGTTGGGAAAGACGAATGTCGCTCTAGAGACCCGCATCATTAGTAATAATAAAACAATATTTCCCAAAATTAGCTGGCAATCGTTTAACGAGTTAAATGACTTCAGGTGCCACCATCGTTATTATCAAAATACCTCTTTATCGACATTTTTACTCAAACAGATGGCGAACTTATGATAAAAATCAGTTACAGTCCGTTATTTCGTTTGTAACATTCGCATAGAAGGGTCAAGCGATGGTGGCGCCATCTATATCGTCATCTGACTCAATAACCACCCGAGTATATAAAGGAAATGTACCACGTCTAATTAGGTAGAGGCTAACGCCTAGTTATTTATACCTATTGTTGATTAATGTAACTATATTGTATCCATTAGTAAAATATTAATTCAATTACTGCTGTAGTTTCAATTTTATTCGCTTGAAGTAGTTGGAAACCTCTTTACTATTTAATTCCCCAGTCATAAAGTGAAACACTGAAGTCCGAGTTTTTCTGACATTCAAAAGTGCCTGTTATGGTATTTAAATAAGTGCTAATTTTGAGTTTGACAGGTCTCACTTGAAGCAAACAAATACATTCCGTTGGCGCAAGTCGAACAGGGCGAAATAACGATATATGAACTTGATGCTAATACCAATGTAAATAAGCCTCTTCAAATGAACTGCATTTTTTAAAGGGAAAAGGAATAAAACATGTTCTTTATTATAATATTTAATCCAAGCTTGAGGAACAAAGTAAAGCTACACAAGAGGGTTACAAAGCGACACGCTCGGCTCGCCACAAAGACAAACTAACGACGCAATACTAAATGTTCTGTACGAGGTCAACTTAACTTGGTTTAATCATCTTAATATAATATGAATATGTGCGAGAAATCACATATAGAAATGGCTCTGTAAAGATTTTTCTATTGCAAATATTCTGCAGACGTATTTTTGTCATTTAAGAAGTCTACAGAGCTACATACTATGTCGTATCAAATGTTGCCTTACTGTAGGACGTGGTGAAATTTTATAAATTGAATTATACTGAAACGTCACTTTAGGATTTTAACCTATGAAATAAATTACCTAACTGAGAACCTCATTTACAATGAGAAAGCAATCTGACAACAAAAGTCTTCATTATATGCAACACCAATATCTTTACCAAACAATTTAGTTTTGCAGAGATAAACTCTGCAAAACTAAATAAGAACACTAAATATATCAAGCACATACTTTTGCAGGATCGTATAAAAACAGGAATCACAAATAGCTTAGAAAGCAACACCTTCCTAGCACATATAACATCGATATAGTAAACATGTACGATATATTCCACAGATATGAGCTTGTATATAAACGGAAATCTTCTAAAATAGTGGCTTTATAGTACAGAGTAATTTGTGCGTATCTATTACGTGTCTACATAATTATATAACTGTTAGATTATAGTAATAAAGGGACAAATGATTCTTTGTTGATATAATTAGTTCAAACTGTGCGCGGATATAAATCGCATTATATGGAGGAAAACAATGGGATATATCGCGTTCACAGAAATTTTGATGTGACTTAACAAAAAAAATGCAATTTTAACAAGTGTTTAAAACGTTACCATTTTATATAATATTTATTTATCTACTTATCTTTTACTCAAATCTGTTCAGCATAGTCCCAATTATTACTCTAATCTAATTTCTTAATGACAAATATCTAAACTACGAAGGTTGATTCATTAGTCTAGATGTTGGAAAAATACAAAAGTTCGATAAATCAACAAACTAGGCTATGGAGTTGATTTCCGACGAAATATTGTCTCATCACTTTTATTGTCCTTCACACCTTCCAAATTAATTAACATCTCTTACTAGAAACAATTGAATTGAATTCTTATAAAGATTGCTGATGTGATTAATGTTTGGTTAAGTTGTCTTGCATCTTCGCATTCCTTTCTCGCATTTTATTTTAATATGGAAAATTAAGATTTAAATCTTTAGACGTGCCCTCGCCTTCTAATCTAAAGGTCATGGAACATTATACCGGCACCGCAACGACCCCGCTCCAACCCGGTAATTAACTTGTCATTCAAATTAGATCGTGTGTTATATAATAACGTCAAAATGACACAATGAAAGCCCACGGCGGGCAGTCAGCGCGCTTGCCGCTACCATGCAACTAGACTCGCCCGCGCGATGCTAGCGAGCGGACTGCGTGCTTACAGCGCGCCGACTCCGAGTCGCTAGCGAAACAACGGCGATCACAAATGCCATACCAGAATTGTGTTCGCGGTGACAGCAAGCTTAAACCTCGCGTAGTTAGCGCGCTGGCGGCTAGCCGTAGCCTAAATTCGAGACGACCCAGTACTGTAGCTGTGCAGTTGCGGTGCCGGTATAATCTGCTATGACCTTTAAGGTCTCGCGAAAAAGGGTTCACACTAAGTAGAGGGAGTTCCCACTTCCCACATTCTGTACGGAAGGATACAAACGATTTGTAAGTGTAACTGAGCAAGACCACACTCTTTTTGTCAACGAATCATAACACGAGAATTTTTTGACGCAGTAGGGCAAATGTAAAGATTTAAATCTTTGGTGGAGAATCTTAGTAGGTCTACTATTTTTAGTAGGAGATACTTTAACACGCTCAAATTAAGATACGTAGTACATTATGTTTGTAATTGAGATTAATTGATATCTTTGCGCATACAGTACTCATTGGCAAGAAATTGACAATATCTAAACTTTCGTACGACTTACTTAGGTATAAAAATATCTAAAGATTTCAACAGAGTAGAAATGAGTCTCAAATAAAATTATCTTAGCATACTATCAAAGAAGTAAGCTTCCATACCGTTTTATAATTCTAAATGATAACAATTTAGGACCAGCCCAGACGAATACTGAAAGATACATTTAAACTACTTATTTGACCATTTTGTAGATGATTCCTAGTATGGATAGTACCTAATTACCTTTAAGTAGGTATACTTCGTCATATTTCATTGATAATTTGCATTATGCATTAGAGGTAACTAAAAATAACAAGTATCCAGGTAGTGTACAATATATATTAGTTAGTAAAGAAACACTCATTAATATCTAATAAATATTTTTCTACAACGATCAACATTCAATAGGGGCCGGTGTACGTACACCGATGCGAGCACTAGACAGTGACATAGTACTAGTGACGTAGTCAGCACTAAACATTTAATACACAACCGTTATTTTAGTCAAATGCATGGCTTCGATGAAAATCATGTAGCACTAAGGAATTGTTGACCAAACAATCGACTAAAGCAATTTAAGTCAAGTTCCAAGCTTGATGTTCACGGATATTTAGTGGTTAGGTCTTCGCTTTATTCCACCTGGTTTCTTTTAGCAACGGTATTAAAAATAAACAATTTTTCACAGTTTTCCTTTTACACTATTTAATAAATTCCGTCATTATGTCTATGAAAACTTAACCACTATATAACCACCAGTAGAAATTTAGAATTATATATATTTTTGTTCATTATCAAAATATTTATTGTCGATAATTACTATAGTCACTATTTTTTTTACAAATACGTATGTATCTAATAATTTTATTACCTATTAACTATGGGTTGGAGTCAAACCTGCTGACTCGGAGAAGATATGCTTTGAACACGACACAATTTAGTCTACCATAGATTTTATTTACCAACAGCAATTATAATCTACAACAGTATACAATATACGCGATACATGTACATTTAAACATGTAAAACTACGTTCATATAAACATTAAGAGCTGAACATGCATATTCCACACATGTTCTATATAAAGCCAAATACCAATGCATTTTTATGTTTATTTATAATTCTTTAACGAACTTAGTTTCGTTTGAGACACATCTCTATAAATTAAGCTTCGCTACTACAGAAGTAACTTGGACAGACTAATACAAATGAAGAGTGCTCGCCTGTTCAAATTATATTGAATGTAGAGTCGCTCCATCCCAATTTTATTAGTAAAATCGATTCTGAATAAATACGATGGTACTATTCATTCCTACTTGACTACATTTGAAAATGAAGGTATTGTTTTATTAATTTTGTAGTAAGTAGGTACATTAATATTTTGTCATTCTTTAGGTACTCGGTTTTTTAGATAAGTGATTTTCGTTCATAAAATCATTTTACTTTGTTCCTTATCAGCCTTCGTACTTCAACGCTACCTTTACGTCCGCCCAGTTTACCCAAACAATATCCATAAAAATAGAAGAGAAGAATAATTTTGTGCCAAAAATAATATTAATAGAAAAGCGCAATCATAAAGGCGAGTAGAAAATAAACTTAGCAAATGTACTGGGTACTATAATGCAGAGTTCGTAATGCAGAGATCACAAGTATCATAAGATGTCACAGAACACTAAAGCATGGCCCTAAAATACTAATTTATTTTATTATACCTAACCTAACTTACTATCTAATCTAGTTTTATGAAAACGAGAACAGATTAAATACTTTTTCATTTGGAATAATTTTGATTCTTCTCTCTTCATTCTGCGCACTCAATGTCTCGCTGATGGTGGCGCGTGTGTCGGATCATTTAGTTCCCTTCAAAATGGTTGAGTTGAATGGTGCTGATCCATGCGTCATGTTCGTGAACGGGCGCTGTCAGTTGTGACTGGTCATCTCTTAGTTGCCACGGCTTATTTGAATTAATTATTTTAATTTTTTTTAATTGTCTTTTTTGTGTTTACTATGGACACTTTTAACGTGCACATCTTGCTACATCGTTCTCACATAATGTACCATCTCAATATGAATGATGTAACCAAGGTTTTGTAACAATATGCTGATTTAAAAGAGTGTCCATGGAGTTTCTTGCCCGTTCTTCTCCATAGAGATCTACGCTAGGGAATGGGCAACTACAGTACTTTCACAGTTTTTATGCCTTGTGACTGGGACTGTAGCTACATTTCATTATTATCTTTGTTTCGACAGTTCAAAAGTGCCTGTAACTGGCCTACTTGAAATAAATGCTTTGATTTTGATTTCTGTTCTCGTTTTCAAATAACTTTAATTCAGTCACTACATAGAAAAAGATGAGTTCATAAAAATGATCGACATGATTATTTCTTTTTATGATATTAACAAAACTGATAATTTATGTCTGATATAGTAATTTTATTGTATTTATATAATTTTTACTCTCGTAACACTAGTAGAAAGCTCGAGTTGAGAAGGAGACTCCTAGGAAGTCAACAACCATACTTCCATGTAAACGTAGAATATAATTATACGGAATGATTTTTTAAAGTGGGCGTGGATTGTCAAATCCGAAACTATGAGGAATAGCGAAATATACTCAAAGGAGTCTCGAGCCTAATTTTGATGAAAAATAAAACTACATTCTTACCTTTTTGGAAAAATCAATATTCCTAGCCAGGAATCGAATCCATTGATTTTGAAAAAAAAAAAACAATGTTTTATTACACCATTCGACATTTGAAATTAGAACTTACAAGTGAGTTGGCGCCAATAAATATTTTTTTGCTATTATTTCCAAAAAATTAAATTGGATTTGAATTTGTTTTTATTTATTAGCGAACTGTCTAATAATGTGTGTTGAAAGGAATATTGATTTATCAAAAATGTAATGATGCAGTTTTACTTTTCATAAAAATCGGGCTCGAGACTGCTTTGAGTGTTTTTCACTATTACTCATAGTTTCGTATTTGGTCATCCACGCCCACTTGAAAAATTCATCTGTATATTTAATTGTGCGATGTGAACGAGAACTTTTGCAATTGACAGCACATATGTCATTTTTTTAGGCCGAACGTTGAGGCTTTTGGAAGCCATCCACTAGTTTATGCAATGATCTAGAGTAACTCAGATAATTAGATAAACTCTGCAGTTTTAATATAGCTGTTAATAGTGATAAGATCTTTAAATATTTTAATATATTTTTCATGTAAGCCAACAAATTATTTTAGTAAAGTCGTTCATGTTCACAGCGCTAAAATGTTTACTTCATTATATACTTATATAAATACACCTATGTTATTTTGAGCATAGCTTTGTGCTATAACCATGTCTTGTTAGAGACCGCTGTAGATCGCAGAACATCTAGAGACGATACGAAAAAACAAAACATTACCCATATAAAAGGAACTAAGTATATTTTTCTCCTAAATTTAAAAAATATTTACCACACCTACTTCTACTATATCTAATAATATGATGTCTTAAAATCTATTAAAGCTATTCCTCTAATATAATTACAACTTCCATTAATTTCATGGTTTTAAAAATGACACTACCTAGTATAGAAAGAATACTGAAACAAAGTCTCTAAATTGTATATTAACAAAGCTTACACTACGTCTGTTAGTAAATATATTGTCAAAAATTGTTATTGTCGAATATCATTTCTGAATCCTACCTATATGAAACGCATTATTTTCCACTTGGAACTTTGCTACAAAACAAAGTATTTACATACATTTCTATTATATTACATCATTATATTGTCATTGAATTTCATTTTTAAATATTCTTTATTCGTTACGATTTTATCGCATAAAAACCCGGGGTTTATAATTTACTGTCTTGAGGAAGAGTTATAGAACAGCATAGATTAACACCTATTTTTTTTATTAAACATTTGTTGTCTAAATTTTTTTAACCCATGTGATGCATCCATGTGAATGGGATTTAATTTTATTCTATAAAAGCACTTTCCCCTAAACTACTAACATCAAACATCAAACAAACATACACTTTAATTTTATAGATGTCCACTTCATTTGTCACTCGTGGCTTCAACTTGTCAAACCAAAGGTACAGACCAAAGTGCCGCCCACCTGATGTAACGAACTTATGACCACGTATTACAAATAAACATTTCCTCCACTAGTTACTAACACAGAATAGAAATAAAAGAACATAAAAAGTACAGTATTAAAAACAATCATCCTAAAAGTCTGCTAAAGCTTTGAGAACACTACATTACTTATAAAAGCAGCTTACATATAAAATTCACATTATTAAAAACAATTTCTTCATATGTATAATATTAATGATATATCTATGTCACTGATAAATAATGACTGACTACCCCGAGAAAAAGTATCGAGGGGCGCGAGGTGCGCCCAGTCATTATGTAAAGTCAACTTTCAAGTCACGGGTAAACTTTAATACAATATCGACTTGTTCGCTTCATAATAAACGAATTACTATCACAGCTTCAAATAATTTACATCACACGATATACGAGTGATATGTGAAAATATTTAGCCATATTATTGTCATAGTCGAAAGCAATATTTAAGTCAACTCCCCAAGACATAATATAATTTATGCGTCGAAACCTTCGTGTATATATTTATAGTATATATTTAGATTTTCTTGAAAAATTGACTTACCTACTATATTTTACGATTGTATATAATTGTTTGATTATTGTCATCAATCAGTATTTATTGTCATTATAAATATTTATTATCATAATCTTAGTTCTCTGCAAAACGTGCAGAGTCGTGTATTGTCAAGTTCATTTGACACCACTTAAGAATAATAAACTACCTTATAAACTTTTAGCGAACTTGTTTTCACTATTAAGGTAAACCCAAATATAAATCTAAACACAGTTATTTCATGTGTACGGGCAGCAGCAGTCCAAATATATGTATAACGTTTAAAAAATAGTTGTATATCCTGGCTAATTCAAATTTTATAAATATAATTCTTGATTTTTTCTATTCCAAAGTGATGTCATAAGTATATTCGTTCTTACATGTCTTCTGACTTGGCGTCGTCGTCGTTGTACTGCGCGATCTGCTGGTGTATCCAAGGGATGAACTTGGGCACGTACGCGTACACGCCGGGTAGGCGCGGGTGGGCGCACTTGATGCCCCACGACACGATGCCCCCCACGTACCAGCGCATGGGGTCGTCCGGGTCCTTGCACAGCAGGGGCCCGCCTGAGTCGCCCTGGAAATCAAGAGAAGGAGAAATTGTAGCGCGTCATGTAAGTATTACGATTCGAGAGACAATGGAAAATACAACAGGTAAGCCAAAGGTGACACGAAGACTAAGGTTACAGCCTCTACAGGCTAAAGAATTAACTGGACTCTTCGGCTACGAACGCCCTCATGCGAAAATTCTAGAAAAAGTACGAAATGTTTAGAGAAACGTTCTAGAATCTTCGCAACCGGCCTCACTGCGCGCTTGGTTCCTTCGCTAATCGCCTAGAGCAGGGATAGCGAACCAATGGCACGCGTGCCATTGATGGCGCCCGACACAATATTTTGGGCACGCCTCCGATTTTAACTATACTTCCACCTGCCTATGCTTACGAGTCATTATTTTCAGAGATGAATAACATTAAAGACTATATAAATACTCGCTAGGAAACCGTTTGGCAGATGACTCCAGTGCAGCAACGGACTCTAATGTAAGTTATTTCTAATCTGAAAAAAAATATAGCTCCGTCAATCAAGATTTTGTTTAGATTGACTATGTAACTTGTTTGCATCTGAGCCTATCAAGCACAAAGATCTCAGCTACTTTTATTTGATTGAGATTTGAAACGGGATCTTGATAGGAGTTATCACAATACCTATTTGCAGCAATCAAGTGAAATAGTAATAATCACAACCAAATAGTGATAAACACAACCAAAGAACTTATTTAGCGCAAGATTTGATCAAGTTGTATTTGTATGATTAATAAAATTAATTGCAATGATAGATGCTATCAAGTCAAATCAACTGAATAAAGTTTTAATGATCTTTTGAAATAATTGAAGTAATCAAAATGCTTGATTGACACAACTAACTTATTTTGTTACAGTTAATATTTTTTTAACTTGTCTCTTTTTTAACTCTTCTACAGTGAAGTCATGTTAAGGGTAATCGAAAAACTTGATTGAGCGTTCAATCATTTGAACTAGTATTTATTTGTATTGCTGCAATCATTTCGTGATGATCAACTTAACAAAGATTTTGATTAATCTAAACAAGATATCGTCAATCGAGCTAAAAAGTCACTTGAAAAAAATAACATAAATGCACTCCGCATTTTATGTTCCTTTTATTCGAAATAAACGTACAACTGAAACATTTATTATTAAACAGTGCAAAGTTATTTTTTTTTATAGTAAACAAAGATTGAGTTGACAGCATTTCGTTTAATTATATTTTCCCAATAATCACCAAGTTAAAATCATTCGACGGCACGTCTTTGACTCATTAAACATTTCTTTAGAAAAATGGCACGTTGTTCCATAAAGGTTCGCCACCCCAGGCCTAGAGTGTATCGAAGCCACGTCCTATCAGTTCGTTCGTAGCCGAAGAGTTCAGTTGATTTAATGCTTAGCGGCTAGCCATTGTACTTTAGACGTGACGACTAATTCGATGAGTCGAATTTAGACTAAAAAACTGGATAACTTTTTGATTATTAATAATTATAATAAAGGGGGACCGTACAAAGACTCCGTTTTACCGTGTAAAGTTGGCATTTTTATACATTAAAGTAGTTATTGTAAATATTACCTAGGTACCTACCTACAAATTAAAAAAAACTAAGTGAACAACAATTTTAATGTTTGATAAATTTTACCCTCACTTTTGCTTTATATTATTAAAAAAGTGATATTATCTAATTATTTTCTCTCAAATCGGCTTATTGTTAAATGAGAACGAGGAAACCTGTCCCACCGTAATACAGTTTATAACTAGTACGGGGGTCAGTGTGAATCGGTTTCGTAACAACCAGAATTTATTGTTGTGTACTGACTTACTGAGTTACTATTTGGGAATCTAATCTTTTAGGTTCATAGAAAATAAGTGTTAGTGTTAATTTTTTAAAAGGTTGTTATTATTTTGGCAAAATAAAGATTATGATTATGAATTATCTAGGTATGTGCCAAATATTACTTTCATCAACGTTTAAACTTCGTGAAATAGGTAGTACCTATGTTTCCGGTAGATAGAACGAAGCCTTTAACATAAAATGTAATAAGGAAAAAAGTATTTTTGTTATCACAAGAAATCAACGATCACGTTGGAGAAATTGACTTGTTTTCCTCGAACACGAAGATTGACTCAAATACACTCGCACGAAAGCTACGTATCGACTTTTGCCGTCTTTTAAATTGTAGTCAGTCAATCAATCAACCAAATCATTTATTTGCAATGAATGTAGGTTACATTGAAATACAGGTGGAGTAGAAAGGAGTGAGCCATGTATATTCTGCCTGAAAATAGGCACGCAAAATACTCCCTTGAGCTGCAATTGCCCCAGAAAATAATACCAAATCTTAGAACTGATGCGACCAGACCATAATAAGCTACAATGTAGTTTGAATGTCAACTTTCTTGGACAACTTTGAAAGGACATATGCCGCTGTATTCATCGTTTTGCAAATTTCCTCTGCTTGTCAATCTAGTGATCATGAAAACATTTTTTTTCAGGTGCATCTCTATTAAATTCAAGCTTTGTGTATCTACAAAAAGAACAATCAAATCATGAAAAAATTGAGTATGTCTAAGTTTATGCTCTTTCCGAATCCAACAAAGTTTAGACCGGTGTTTTAGGAACATACAAAGTACTGCACTCTAAATAAAATTAAGTAATAAAACCTCATCCCATTCTAGATAAGTATGAAATGAAGCTGATATTTAAAAAGCAGTGTCAGCAAGCCCTTAGGCTTTGTCCACGCGTCGGGTTGCCCTGAGCCCCTGAGCCCCTGACCCATCTTACTCATTGTCACGCTACCGAAAGTGCTGACTCGGTTCAATTTAATTTTGATCATGGTTTGACGACGCGTTAAATAATGGTATGGGTGATCAAGAGTTTCATTATATTAAATAGGTAATAAGTCAGTGTCCTATGTATAGGACCAAAATATTTTTTTCAAAAGACTTAAATAAATATATAGTTACCCTATCATAGAACTCTTGATGACTTAAATTAAACTTCTAAAAATAACAGTTCATTCAAATTTATTGTGTATTTTCTGCACTCGTTTGTAACCTCAAGATGGCAAAGTAAAATTTCAGTCCCGTATCTCCTGCAAAAATGTATGTATTATCTGCCCACTTTGTACAGTTGTACGAAAACGGGTTTCTAACTTAATACTGGATAACATAGGTGCAAATATTTTCTAAATCAACATCGGGTTTCGGGTGATCTCCCAAGTAAGTAGGTGAGAATCCCTATGTAATAACGCCAGCTAGATAAACAGTCGCAGTTTACCAGAGAATTGGAAAACCAAACACTTAGGAATTATTTTAGGCCTTCCTTTGGAACATGGCTCAGCAATAAACCTAACCTCTCTTGAAGTAGGTACTTAATCAAGATTTCCTGCTTATTAATTACCTGTGCTAGAATCAATGTTGGTTAAAACATTCGGAAAACGACCGTAGAACCCCAACTTGCATCGGACGTTGGCGGTTAAAAAGCGATCAGTTGAATCGAACTCACAAGACAGGACAAACTAAAATATTTGTATCAGCGATAAAGTCGATGAAAAATTAAAAAAATGGACTGATATATGCTATCAAAATGCTTAGATATGTCAATCCCATTAACAGTCGCTGAAATGCGAAATTCGTTTGTCGATTGTCTAACTTGTTTAAATTAGCAAGCCGGTCTTCGCGTTCTGAAACTTCCCTCACGTGCAGAACGCGAAGACTGGCTCGTTAATACAAGTAGAAAGAAGACTATCTACATGAGTATACCTACTATTTACAAATATTTGTGTGTTTAAGAGGTTCTGCAAGCCTATTTCACAAGCCACAGACTTTAACAGCCCCGAGCAACATTATAAAACTACATAAAATCTCCAGCGGGATATTAGCACGCTTCACTGAACTGTTAAAGTGTAGCGTTCATAAAGGAACTCCAATGAATTCGGGCGAGTGGAGTAAATACGAGCTCCTTATTGGACGGCTGAAGCAAAGAGATGTTTATTGTCGTCAGCTCGCAACCTACTCGCTTATTGGATTTACCTATTGGCTGAACAAATATTTATTTGGGAGTCGTACGAGTATTAGAACATTTTTTAGTTTTATTGCTTCACTGGCATGTTTTCTTGAGGACTTTATTAGTGTGTCAAGAGCTTTTCGTTAACTTTAAAGACAAATTACTGAAGAAAAAAAGTTTCATTAGTGTTTTTCCCTAGGTTGATATTTATTTTCTGTGGAGCAAAAATGTGTTTTGCTTTACGTGAGTTTAGTCATGCAGGCCTGCATGACTAAACTCACGTTCCTGTAGATCCACAGTCCGTTTTGTAATACGGAACTTGCATGAAGTCGGATTATTCATGCAAGTTCCGTACTACAAAATGCTTTTATCAATGTTACCTGCGCGCGGCGTCAACCGCAGTTCCTTCCACACCGTTATACTTTCAAAGTTAAAACTTCATAGCGTCCATATATTTTTTCGTAATAGGAAATTTCAACAACAATAAAAAATAATTTTGCATAATACCAACATTTTATTTTAGTGGTTTTATATTTTATGTAATTTTAGTAGTTTCCAGTGCCTTCATCCTCTCTCCTATTTAAAACTAACTTTGCTGTGCCCGACAGGGTCCATAATTGATTCGATGTTTTAACATAGCAACTGTTATATTTATGTACACATTATGGAATGCAATAAAGTATTGAGTATTGAGATAAACGAACCTGACTAATTTCGCAATTAAGAAAACATTGTTATTTATTGCATCATGAAAATGTTCAAGAAACGAGTTGTTTACCGTTTGCTCTGCTTGTTGTGAATTTGATGTAAACGCTTTTGAATTAAAAAACAAAAAAAAAATATTTCTTAACCAAAATCAAGACAACAAGTTGATGATTGGGGCCTCCTTTTAAGTAAAAAATACCTGTATGAGGAGACACCGCTCTTTCATAGCAAGATAATTTTACATAATAGAAGATAATAAAACATACTAGAATTACAGTATTCACGTGATTGTGTATAGTGTATGGGGATGGGGAGGGTGTACGAGTAGAGAGAAACGGGTGAGTTAAACTATGTTTTGCAAGAGCGCCTCAGTATCTTTGTAAGTAAGTGATTTTATGCAATCTGTTAACATTTTTTTACATTCATGTAATTTTTTTATGGATTTGTGTACCTATATGAGCATCTCCTTGTTTACCCTATTTTATAGCTGAGCAGAACGTTTGTTGTATTGTTTAGCAGCGAATTTTTAATTTGTAGGATTTGAGTAATCATATCTTTCCGTCTTTTTGATATTCTATTTACATCTTAAAGGAAGTGTATTATGTTCTTTTTAGGACTGTATCACCTTTACAGTCCTAAAAAGAAGTATGTAAAGTTTTCTAACAGAAATCATGCCAGTAATCTGATATAGACTGTAATCTTATCTTTTTAAAATAAATATTTTTATTAGTGCTCGTTGCGCTCGTTCTACAAATCTACATCTATAAATCTTGTTTTTACTGCACCGCCCCATGGGCGGATACAGTAAACTATAACTGATTACAAAAGTGCCACGTAAACTTCATTATGGAGATTTCTATGCGGGCCTATTTTTTTATTTATTTTTGTGGGGTGTTTTAAATTGCATCCTATCCTAACTCTTCCCGTAACATGCTCAAGATGAGCATACCATGATAATTTTTGGTCGTTTATGACGCCCAAATATTTTGTTTGTAACACTTTACTAATTGCGGCCACCACGTGGCCCCCGACGAATTGCAGGACATCCATAGTTATTATTTGAGACTTTGTCAGATGAGGGTACTCTGATGCTGCGAGTTTTTTTATTCATCATATTATAGCTTAATTAAATTGTCAATATAAAATAATCAAAAGCTTACTTTGATCCTACTAAAACTTCCTGAATAACTGAACAACCTTTTAAACATTTTTAAACAACGAACACTACCTACACCGCAGGATAGACGAGACAAAAAAAACGTCCCCACTTTACATTTTATTTTACCACTTTGTCGGCGTGATTAATACTCGTATGTTCCAAATTACAGCTAATAAGAGTCTTTGAGCCAAGGCTGACTGACGGTCGTGGCGAAACTATGAGGGTGGACTACGGAACCCTAAAAATTTCAATCTTATTGAAATTCGTTGTAGAAACACGGAAACCTTTGTAAACGATTTTCACTTTTAAAGGCCCTAGAAATCGCCATCTTTTCTTTCTTAAATAACTTTATGTACGTTTAGGTACCTAAATAGAATGTAGTTTGATACTAAACTAAGTAGGTACTTCAGTCGAAAAATAGTTAAGTACAACGACAACTTCAACGACCAATATCAAGAATTGTTCGTCCGTAATGTAGTAGTAAGTTTGTACCCGTTATTAATAGGATTTGAATCACAAGATTGTTCGTAATATTATACTATCTTGAAGCAAATCAATTGTTTTGTATTGATTATTGGCCAACAACATGTTAGGGCACGTGTTCCGGATTATCTATAGAGTATCGTCAATGTCTTTCAAGGCCTTTGGTTCCAGTGTAGTTAATGAAGTACTTACCTACATAATTCGCAAGTGGTATTCTATTAATTTTATTTAGGGGTCTGTTTGCTTTAACATGAGTTTATGTTCATTTAATATGGCTCTTGTTAACAGGGATAATATTTTGAAATAATGTGTACATCTACGATTATGTAGAAGCGAAAATACTTGGTAATTTATTTCCAAACGTACCTGACAGGCATCCTTTCCTCCCTCAGGGTAGCCAGCACAAATCATGCCCTCCGTCACATTTAGGTCTCGGTGCTCTAGCCACTGGTTGCACAAGTCCCGGTTGAGGACTGGCACTTCCACCTCGTTCACTGCTGGCTCGTATTCTGATACTGTAGGCAAACAATCTTGATTAATGGATACAGTCCGCGGCTGTTAACACGGGCATAATTATTAAGTTTTAAAAACAAGTTCAGCTTTGTAGATGGTTGCCTCAGTCGTGCATGCCTGTATGACTATGGTGGACATCAACCTATCCCAGGAGTCACTAATTTATTTTCATTTGGGGTCCGTTTTTTTTAAATAATATGATCGCCATAGGACCTATCCTATCCTAAACGTAATTGACACGTGCGTTGGCTTAGACATGTTTTCGTTTCTACGTTGTTCCTTTTCGTTTGAACAGAAACAAAGTAATAGCAGCGAATCAAGTAACGCTTAACCAGAGGTCGTGCTGAGTAACGTTTATAGACCACGGCCTTTAATTGCCCAAACTCTAGGTCCGCCCACTAAGTTAACAAAGTAAAAACAAACAAAAGAGTTCCGAATTTTGTTTACAAAACTGATTGCTAGTAAAGTCGCGCTCAAACACCGCGTACACGAATCCTAGAACCTACCTTAAAAATTCAGAGCTTTTAATAAGTATAAGCGAAAAATTCCACCTACATAATTTTTTTGGGGAAACCTGATGATTGATGAAAGTTGACATAGTATTATTAACGCAGATAAAGCAAACAAATTGACTTACATTCCTTATCGTCGCGCTTCCCCCAGCCGATGACAGTGCAGAGCGTGCCCGGCTTCAGGACGCGGTTGGCGGGCGGCAGACACACCGGGGACACCTGCTCGTGGTAGCGGACGCGGACTGATAGCTGTGCAAGGTGACGCGAGACTCAATTTTAGGTTACGTGTAGAGGTACGGTTCGAAAGTATATACATACATACACATTCACATACACACACACACACACACACACACAACAATACTCTGTTTAAAAACAAGACGCACACACAGACCTACCCAAAGAGTTGCTAATTCGTTTATAAGTCATTTACTTTTACTTTTTTATTTTTCCTAAACTTAATTTTTAGTCACCTTTTGTAACCATTTGTGCAATAGTCTCAATGTTTTTAATAATTAAGGGTAAGAGCGAGATATCCCCAACACAAGTATTTTCAATTACTTACGTCTCATTTAAAATCCATGTAACTGCTTTTGAGACAAATAAACATTTTTCATTTTTTTTTTCATTTATCAACATTATCGTTAACAATGAAAAAAGGATGTTTACCATGTTTATTATTTGTACATGTTTATTTTTGTTATATGGGTTCTTTGCATATACTTACTTTTTAAAGAAATTACGATTACATATTTCGGTAAACTTTAGTCCGATGGAGATAGTTATATCGACCGTCAGACTTAGCTTTTTAGAAGCGCGATACAGTAACTGACGGAACAGAAACATGAAAAATACCTACGTAAAGATACCGTGGATCCACGTCTGCAATCTGTCTTTACCAGGTTTGAAAGAACTTTTATGAAGTCGCAAAATCACTGATCGCTGATATCAAAAGTAGCAGGTTCCTTGAAATTGTTATTTGAACATTTTCAGTCACATGACGTAAATATTACAAAAAATCTCAAACCTGAAACAAGGCGATATCATTATCGTGTGCGATGCCGGAGTTGTACTGCGGGTGCGGGGCCACGCGCTTGACCTTGACCTTCTGTCCGTAGTAGGCGTGCGAGCGACGCCGCGTGATGCCCAGCTGTATCGTCCAGCCGTTCACGTCCGTGTGGCTGCAAGGGTTAATGGAATGTAGATAGAACGGGGATGTTAAGGGAGTGGTTACATTCATCGACGCGGTATAGGCTTGAAATGGTCAGAAACAGCTTTATGTCCATGCAAAAACATTACCACTGCAGCGGACTAGTCACTTTTCTGACCTTTCTGACTGGCACAACCAAGTGCACTGTAAAGTCAACTTAGCAATGCTGCTCTTCGAACGTAGTAACTTATGATGCAACCACACCGCAGTTACTTTTTATTGAACAACGTTTCCAGTTGTGACTGAGCAACATCCGTTAGCAAAAAGTTATTTTTCAATACACTTTCTCGAAAACTGGTTCTAATCGCACTACGATTAGGTTCAACATGCAATGTATTTCACACGCGTGCGATTTTTAATATTTTTCCGCACACGTGCGGAAATAAAAATTTGCACAGATAAGTCTAAAGGGTTCAATGATTATATCTATAGTCGGCGGTGATTGTTTTTTTTTAACCCCGGCAAAGAGATATGCGTCTTTACGGATTAAGTATTTTTCGAGTATTTAAATTGTGTTTATAAATAGAATATCATAGATAAAAATGATTATTTAAAACAAATATTTATTTTTATGAACAAATTAACATCTTAATGTGCTCTAAATTAAAAAAAAAGAATTTTCTTTTTTTCATAGTAGGCTGTATACAGCATCATACCTTTGCATCTTCTTCAACCTGGCGAAAGCTAAGCGCGGAAAAAAAGCAAATTAAATCATAGTTTCCTAATAATTCCTGACAAAAATACTTTCCGTTCTAATATTTTATTTCTTCGAAAGTGTATTGAAAAACGTCGTTTAATACGCGTGGGGATTTGTTATTGCAGTTCTCGGCTCCATAACACCCTCGCTTGCAGCTCGGGTGTAAAATCCGCGCTCGAATGCAATAACAAAGTTTCCCCACTTATATCAAAATGTACTATATTGTTAGTACATGTTGCCGTGTTAGTATATGTTGAGTAATGTTGCCAAAACTTCAACTATTCAACAAATAGTAACAAGTAGCCAAAAAAGTTACAGATTTTACCTAATGTTACCGTGTTGCACAGTGTCGCTGCACAAAAGTTAACTGCGGTGTGGATGCACCTTTAGCAGCATTGTTAAGTTACTACGTTCGAAAACGTCCGTTCATTAGAGCAGATTAAGAACCTCGTTGTCATGTCACTCGATCAGACTGTTCTTGTCATATTGGTCAACGAATCACAAGTCAAACAGGCACGGACACATTGCGGATTGACTGCGGACACCGGCCACCGAAAGACAGTTATGTAGTATGGGTATGGTGGTGTCCGTGTTCGAAGCCGCGTCCATAATTTGTCTGTACTAGTTTGATCAAACCTTTAGTAGTTTGGCCATTAAAAATCAAGTGAAAGATAATTTCTTGAAATTCAAGATAATGTCGCTGGAAGATCTGTTTGGTTTGATCTTAGAAAGAAACGCCTTTATACTCACTTCCCAACACAATGCGCGGCCGTCAGCACCCACTGGTCGGCGATGAGCACGCCAGCACAGTAGAATACTTCCTCAGGTCCTCCGAGGATAGCTGCCAAGAACGGCCAGTCTCCCGGTGACGCCTCCACGCCACCCACGATACGCTTCGTTGCTACGCCTATCGTACGCCGCTTACCGCATTCTGGGGACGAAAGTGCACGGTGAGGTAATCCCGAAAGGATTAGGCTAGGTGAGGTGTATCTAATGACCAGTGTACCATGCCAGTTGATGCCAGTTTTGTTTAAGTCCCATGGGGGCGAGCCTGTTGCTATCAACTGGGCACACATCCCGACTCCGTGGCTGCTACTGAAAGATTCCTGATGGAAAAACATGATAGGCATCGAACTCGGGACCTCATGCTCAGCTTTGATCATCGCGATTGCGACCACTATAGACCAACGACGTAGTCACAATGATATTAACATATTAATAAAACATCTGTGTAGGTAATCCTCGGAGGCACATATGTTTGAAATTTCTGAATGAAATAAGCGGTACCTTTGTGTTCTTGTATTTATGTTATTTCCTGTATATGTATTTTGTGTATATAAATAAATAAATATTTGTTCCTATAGTACAACCTCATTTCGCCAGTTAAGTTTAAATCCCACCTATGGGCACATCCTGACTCCGGACTGTTACTCAACGACCTGCGACCCTACCAACGGGTAGGTATGTATACGGGTTGATAGATACTGCTAAAATTGATTCAAAAACCAAAGACAAACAAAAGTATTTAAAACACAGCTCAGTTAAATAAAATTGTGCCCGCTATAATATCTTTGCGCATATTTTTCCAAGCCAACAGTTGTGAACACAAAGTAAGCAAGTAAATATTAATTCTATTGTAATTTCTGCTTGTTCGCACAAACGCTGGGAAAGCAAAAATTAAACTTGTAAAGCTGAACTTCTCTATTCAACCCGCTTGACGCCCGGCGCTCTCTAAATTGAAATTTAAGTAAAACCCTTTTACCGAGACTGATAAACAAATTTTTTCGACTGTTCAAGTATGAAGACTTGGCGGATTTATTTTGTTTATTATCTAAATTTCTGAGTCTCACCTAGACGTTTCGTTTTGGCAAGTCAACTTGTCCAAAACCCATTTTTATTACTTACATCACAGGAGGTGTGTCGTGTTCATCCATACTCATTTTATAGATTGCAAGCGTAATTCTGTCAAACGTTACGTTTTTACTCATTTTTGAAGCGAAACCGCGGGCTAGTGATAAATAATTCGCAGAATTCGAGGTAGTGGCAATAGAATCCTGAGGATGATTGCGAATCGACCAGTATCGCCAGTGGTGGGAAGGTCTTGAGCCAAATTTATAAAATCATCAGACGACATGTAGCCTCATGAGGCTACATGTCGTCTGATGATTTTAAATGTATAAATTTATTATAATTTTCTATTGTATTTATGATTTTATATTTTTATTTGTTACAATATAACTTGACATATTAATTAGTCTCAATTCAATTTTAATTTATTATTTATTTGCATTAGTTAATCTTGTCTATTTCAATTTAATTTATTCTCAATCAATTTCTTTTAATTCGAATTCATCTGACTAGACTACATAAATGCTACTAACTTAGTCTTAAAATAATTAATTTGTTACTAACAAAATGACATATTATTATGACATATTTAAATGGCTTTTGTATATACAATCGTAATATTACAAAAACATACATGCACGTACCCACCATACACACCCTAACACTCACCACACTTCACCCACATACACATACACACACACACTTTAAAAACACAAACCTCTTGTCTTCAAAATTCAAATTTGTATTAAAAAAAAAAAAAAAGTTATATATAATAGTTTTTAGTTGGTTAACTTAATTACTTCTATTCATCTAAATTTTTGTAGTTAGTTCAGTTAAAGCTAACATTTTACCCTTACTTGGGAAGAGACTGGACCTCACGACACAGGGTATCCTAGTGTGGAGTCCAGGGAACGAGTAATAATCTAGCACTTAAGAATAATTGTCTTCTGTAACTAGCTTTTTATTTATTGTACCTTGTTATGCGAACTGAATAAATTTATTATATTATTATTATTATATAAAATATGGACATTATCTAGTCTGAAATAAACAAATTTTAATTTTATAAATAAATTAGTTAATAGTAAAAAAGTTATTTGCTTCCACGACACGAGATATCGTATATACTACGTATGTAGGAAATATATTAAACTCAGTAGACGGAAATAATAATTTCAAGTCCCGCCTTATGTTCACCCCAGGCACCAGCGGTACCCACCTGGCGTGTCCTCACAAAAACATAATTAAAGTTTAGGCAATCGTGTCGCGCCCACAATTATGAACAGCAGATTACCGACAGTTTGTTCATGTTTCTAGCCTTTTGTAATTAATGTTCTTTTTTTGACGTTTCATTACGAACGCTAGTTTTTCTCTCTCAACTTAACTATTTATTTATGTGTTGTGAAGAAACTGTTTCTTCTTTTGTATTTGATTCTATGATCACGCCTCTAATCCCCGAAGCGGTAGACGGAGGTGTACGTACAGTACACAGAGCTACATTTCGCCAGACATATTTAAGTCCCATATAATAGGAGGCGAGCCTATCGACAAACAGGCCTAAATAAAGGGTGTAACAAGACCCTTAACGAAGCCGAAAGGTACTTATTTTCCCCGTCATTGCAATCATTTTTTTACTCTTGACCATACCTGGGAACCTTTAGTTACGGAGATATTGGGGGTCAAAGTTCCAACTTTTTCACAAGTTTTTTTTTAGATAAATATTTTTACGCAAGATTTTTACTCAAACCACCTCCACGACCCCCGTACTATTCAATCCATTCATCAGCACAATGTTTTCAGTGCGTTACATTGAGTCCTACCGTAAAACGTGATTTTTCATCTCAAAAATATAGTCGTCCACCAGCAATATTTTTTTCGTAAAGTTACTTAGTTTGATGGACATAATGCCTGGTTGACGGCTTCTAGAAGGATCTTGTTACACTCTGTATAAATCCAAATTAATCCTAAAACTGGAAATGCAAATGTTTCAGTTTACGAAAATAGCTAAGCTTACTGACTGAATATAAAAGCGGAGATTATTGGCAACAGCGGGAAAGGCTAAATAAACAAAGAAGGTTGCTTTACGTAACAAACCGCGGCTCTCATTTTTCTCGTTCGACGCGATATTGCAACCGATAAACTAGCTCTTATTGTGCTCCATAAAATATAATAAATCTTCACTAGAACGTAAACTGTTACTCAAACAGTTGATCTTTTTGACGTACTTAAGTCATTATTTTATACTTTCTTATCTTGAACGTGAAAAATGAATTATCAGCTCTTTTAAAGGTCAAAGCACTTATCTATCTGTATTATTTGTATGTATAACGCAATGTCTCGACAAAAACTTTGTAAAGACCCAGAGAATCTTCTTCAGCAAATAATAAATAAGGTATGAATCTCACTATCTGTAACTCAAATAGACCCTGAAGTTATAACACCTTTGTCACATGAACATGCTAATAGAAGAGGGAAGCTCTTGGAATATTTCACCAGTTCTTGTGTTTAACTCTTTAGTTAGGGTGACCTGTCCAACAGTTAACCACTCGTACACAATTAACCATGCCCATTTTTGGCAAACGTGACGTTACTATTTAGAAATCAGGCGGTTGCACCGCCTGATTTAGATGACAAAACGGCCCCGCTCCCCTCTGCCCAGTTTGTAGGGAGTTAGCGCGGACGTCAGTTATGTGACATACATTTTTGTGTTTTTTATGATCACTCAGATCCAGCCTGTCCCTTTGCTGCCCCCCCCCAGCGACGCCCTAAGCCGAGGCCCGTACCCCACAGAGGGTGCCCTTAGCGAGTGGTCGCTTAGTTTTTAAGTATAGTTTTAAGCCCCTGGCTGGAGGCTTTAGATTCATTTTTAAGGCATCCACAGGGAATTGTCCGGTTAAGCAGTAGCCAGCCTCAGAGGCTGGTGAGAGATGAGGCGAGATGCCATCTCCAAAAAAAAAAAATGTTTTTTATGAAAAAAGTTAAAAAATAACGTGAATACTTTTTCTCATAACTTCATTTGGTTTGATTTTACAATAATCGTTAATTGTCGGCTGTGTAGACTGACTAAACATGCTTTTTTATTATAGCTAATAGGTGTGTAGTGACGCTTATTTAAAAGTGACGTTAGCTCAACGGCTTTGGAAGCAGGGTGGTGTACAATTAACCAAATGCAGTTGGTACACAGTTAACCATGGTTGACTGTGTACCAACTACGGTTCATTGTGTAGCTGTATAATTTTGTCACGTTTGTTTGTTTCTTTGTAAACTCTTTAATGTGTTGTATACAAAGAAATGTATACAAAGTTCTCTTTTTTTATTTATTTGTATTTTAGATGGGGTGCGCCCCAACCCTAAACAACAAGAAAAAAATGAGGGCATTCAATAGACGCTATGAAAATGGCTCTTGAATTATGGTAAGGTGGGTTGAGCTTAAGGAGGGCTAGTAAATAATGCCAACTGAGTTACCAACCGTTCGATTGTTCGTGAAAAGATCCAACGAAGATGCTGGTTAACCAATACCTTTAACACCACACAGCAAAGTCAACAAAGTTTGTACATTGGAAGAAGACGATTTAGTAAAATAAATTGAACGTTAAGTATAAGTGCTGTTAAGCATAAAAATGTTTCAAATATTAAGTAGTAGTAGTAGTAGAAGTACAAAACCTAATAATAATAGTTACATAATTATAAAAAAAAATGCTTTTAAAGCCTTGCTTGGATTTAAAAGCATTTTTTATTGTAATTATGTTTCAAATCGAGAAGTCTGATTGATAATGTTATAAACATGTTAATTTTTTCGTAGTTATTGTGATGAAAACATATAGTATTTGTTAATTTTAGCAAAATAAACTTTAATAACAAATAAATGGTCAATTTAATAACATATGGTATTATCATTTCAAAATAAATAGTGTATCTTATTTAGTGATTAATTGTGTACCCCCCCGGTTAACTGTTGCGTACCCCCCGGTTAATAGTGTACTATAGTGTGGACACAGTTAACCAAATCTAATTTTTTCTTTAAACATTTTTTTCTCAAAATCTTTAGGAAAACGAACAGTCCTTCAATGCCAATATGTAGCTAATGAACCTACCTTTTGACCAGAATACAAGAAAACCTGTTTCTATAGAACAATTATGAGATATGGTGGTCTGAATTTTAGGTGGTTAACTGTTGAACAGGTCACCCTACACTAATTCGCTACAGCGTGTAGCGCCAGCGACACACTCGTAGTATACCGCTACGCTCTCGTAGCATACCGCTACGCTCACGTAGCATACCGCTACGCTCACGTACCATACCTCTACGCTCTCGTAGCACACCGTTACGCGACTTCACTATTTTTGACGTATTTAAATGTACGTCGTTCGGGAACATACCGGTCTTGTAGACTATTAATTGGTTAAAAATCGATTCTTTACATTATTTTAAAGATTTTTCTTAAATAATAAAACAAGAGCCAATCCAATGACAGACGAATACAATTTCTATTCTCAAACTAATAAGATTCTACATCCCACAGAATTATGTTTCCACAAAATTTCTTCGAGTAAATGACAAGAGCATTTACTCGGTAATTCGGTAAAGTTATCACCCACCTGCTAACCTCGTCATTCATAAGATAAGGCTGACAACAAATGATTACTGACACAATTCGCTTATCGCCTATGAATAACTAGAGACGTCGTGGAAATATTTCTTGGTTATTTGGATTGTTTTGCTTTATAAATCTCTTATTTTAAATAAGAGATTTATGTTGTAGTGTTTAAGTTATTAAAAAAAAAAGAGCTAGAATCTTATAAGCTGCAAGGGCAGGTAAAACCCATGAATACACATTTTGCAGTAAAACATAACGCGTGAAATAAAATAAGCAATAAAAAGCCATTCTTCGCCTCCGATATCACACACAAACCGATAAAGAGTTACAACCAAACACATGACACATCTCGAGGCTTCCCTGTTCACAAATGTATAGAACAAGAATATTTTTATTTCGTCGTCGTAAAAATACAAGTACTGTATGAGCGATGAGACGATAGAATTAAATTGGCGAAACTTATGGCCAGTCGTTACAGGTAATGAAACCACTCTGTGCACCATGCCACAGACGAATTTCAACCTTATCACTCAAGTTTTAGATCGACATTGTATAAAAGTAAATCATATTTATGGGTGCTTGAAAGCTCTGATGTAAGGCTCTTTAGTATTTCATCAATTTAGATTTTAATTAAATTTTCAATGTAAAAAAGTGAGATTGATTAAATTGATGAGGAGTTGGCGTTTATCTTACAGAAATTAAGTGGGAAAAAAGTTTATAGCTGTTGTATCAAATGATTAACTTTTTAATATATGAGAAGACAATGAATCTTCAATTTGACGCTTTCTACTTTAATTTACACCTGCACAAATACCGATGTCTAGTACCTAACTATAGATTATGCTTATTCATAAAGCGAAGATACCTATCCGCAGCCCGTAATATGATCTACTCGAAATTATTTTACGCAACAAAGGAAAGTTCCTACAACAAATACCTCCATGTTTGGAATCTATAAAAACGTGTAGTGATATGTTTCACTAGATAATGCAAAATGAGTAGATATATAGTTTCTGCTTACCCCCGCGGGTACAGCCATGAGTTTATATATGTAAAGTTACTTTGATGATTAAATAACTTATTAGTAATTTGTAATGCTAGATATGAATAATAATAACTAAGTACCTAAAGTTTATCTAGACTGGATTAAGTGCAATGTAAATGTTAGGTTTGTGGCTAGGCCTAGGACACTGAAGATAATAATTATATTATTACAAGATAACACAAAGCTGATATTCAAAGAATCCAGCTTGATGTTGGAGCTCCATCGAAGGGTACAGACGAGGGCAAATACTCAATATTGGGTAAATATTGAGTATTTGCCCTACTGTACAGAAGTTACGTGCTTTGATTTCGGCACAATATTATTCCCATTTTTACAGGATTCCAATAAGTTAGTCTGTCGATAGATACGATTGGGAATTTAAGATTAAAAAAAAAAACAGAATTGTTTATACCGACTACCTACTCGGGTCACACAATTATTGTACGTTTTGTTTGTGCAGAATAAACAGTTTTATTTTCTTTCGATGTAAGGCCGCGACCTAATTGACGTTATTTAGTACGTGCTATGAGACATGTTCTCTATACCTTGCACTTCTACAAGTCCAAATAAGTGTAGCTAATGATAAGTGTCAAACACACACTCAGTAAAGTTTATAGATTTAGGCCAGTCATAAGAAAAGTCTTTTTCAGATATAAATTCATACCATTTTGGGGGTGTAACAAGACCCTTAACGAAGCCGTAAGGCACTTGTTCTTCCCGACATTGCGATATTTATTTTTGTTCTAGACCATACTTGGGAACCTTCTAGTTACGGAGATATTGGGGGTCAAAGTTCCAACTTTTTCACTTTTTTTTTAAATACATCTTTTTACCATAAGATTTTTACTGTTAACACCTCGACGACCCCCGTACTATTCAATCCATCCATCACCACAATGTTTTGAGTGCGTTACATTGAGTCCTACCGTAAAACGTGATTTTTCACCCCAAAAAAAAGTCTTTTCCAGTAATAATTATTGCGTAAAGTTACTTAGTTTGATGTACAGAATGCTTGGTTGACGGCTTCGTTAAGGGTCTTGTTACACCCTGTATTGTTGAACTGACAAACTAGTTAATTTTACCGAAAGGTACAATGAATTCTGTTCTTATTAACTTCTGAAGAGATGCTTATTCTTCACTAACATTTGTTGACGTAGCGACTGACTTAAATAGATATAAGTGGTACGACGTTCAAGAGACTGACCCAGAAACATTTCCCTGGCCTGGAGAAAAGAGCTGAAAGCGAAGTAGGTAGGTACTACAAGTAGGCACTAGAGTACGCAAATAACTGTTTCAAGTTATATGCAATATTTCTATAGCAAGGTTTTATACTTAGTAATAGATACTTCTATTTGTATTGAACTTTAATAACTTGTACAATGAGGCCATTTGCAGCGTTCTATTTCTTTTTTCTATATTCTTAGTATTGCGAAGAGTTTCTGTGGCTAAAAATGCAACAAGGACTTCGTAGCGTTCTACTTAGTTTGCGAAGGTTTCTTCGTTCTTGGCTAAAAATAAATTGCTTGACAGTGGCAGCAGTGCTTTTTTGCATACTTCGAGCATTTTACACGATATAACATGGTTCACATGGTTGTGGTAAACTTATCACGTTGGTAAAGAACATTTTGTTTTTTTTACTTCTTTTGACAAAACTGACGCGTGTTTACCGACAACCACCTGAAAAGCAGGTTGGCATATTGTTCTTTTTCAACACCTGGTGATGCTTGTATTTCACATATTCTCCCCGGTGTGGATGGACTATGGACGTGCGACGCTCAGCAAGCTTTCAAACCTTCAAGTAACATTGGGCCAAAGCGCGGTCGTCGGCCCGCCGCCGCCGCGGCCGCGCCGTTGCGTAAGTAGGTACTACGCGCGATCGATAATTCTTTTAGATACAACAAGTTTTTAGCCAGATCATCTTTAAGATGTTTGTGTTTTTATTCGAGCGTACAATAAAACTCGAGCTATCTTTTGCAAGGTTCCGAATTTGTTACCGGGCTTCGGCTGACATGCAATATGTAGCTCAGAAAAATTGAATGTTTCCTTTTCCCGGATCTTATACCTACCTACGTCGATCTTTTGCCCAACTGCGTTTTCTATCAAGTAAGCTTCTCACAATGCACATATCGCATTTGTTCATGTTTTCCAAAGTTGTACGAGAGCTTAGAAACAGCTGTAGAATTACCATTGCCATGATCTCACTCAAAAAGTAAAAAAAGTAACCCGCCTCCACGTCCGTCCTTCAGACACGCTAAATAAACCAACAGAGATGATTATATTTTATTTTGCCATAAAATCCTCTTATGGAGACTTCAAAGGGGCCTTTTGTATACCGACTTTTGGTTTTCAATAATAAATAAGTAGCTCTTAGGTTTTTGTGCGACTTTCCTCTTTAATGGGCGTCTACCTACCTTCATAAATACCTTGGATTAGACAATCGGTGACAGTAATTTTCGTTGAAAATGGGTTATGTGTTAATTAGAGTTTCTAACTTTGTATTCTCGCATTATTATAATATTTGCACATTCTATTTACATTTTATGAACCCAACAATTCTTGTAATTTTTCCAGAATATCTGAAAAATAACTGTCCCGATTCACAGAATTATTATAAACGCGTAACGTGTTATTCGGGATTTAACACGTTTTATTTTACGTGGAATACCTGTCGAGGTTTGTTGGAAGTGTTGGAACACGCCGAAATATTTGATTCATTCAGCGTTCATCACTCTTGCTAACGCGATGTGACCGTTTGATTGGATCTTTGTTTACATTTTTGTGCATCGGTATACAGAGATTTTTATAGGGCATTACAACTAGAAAAATATATTATTTATGAACTTGTAGTTTGTGTCACATGTATCATGAGCAGAATTTAAAAAGTGGCCCTTAGCAAAAATCTTCATCTTAATAAACATTTAGCTAGTTAGACAAATGGCATTTCAAGTTCTGAAAACTTCCTCTTTTATGTGCAAATCGAATCAAGGACCCAAATTAAATAGTTATATTTGGGTTTTCAGCAATACTTCGAAAAGTTATCAATTTACGAATATTGTACATTAAGTTAACGAAACACTAATGGATCCAACTCGGTGGCTGTGACCGAAATATTAAAATATTTTCAACCATTGTAGGTAGGTATTCAGTTCGAAGATTTAAATTACAACGTAGCTTTTCACTTGTTTTTAAATAAATTGTGAGCTAAATATTACTTTATAGGCTGGCTTTTTACTGAGGGAAAGCTGGGTGCTAATAATCAGTCGCATGGTCTCCTCCAGGCCTTGTAAGTTTATTGTACATGCATCATTTTTTAGTTGGTACCTTGAGTTGCCTTTTCAAGCATTAACGTACAATATAAAAAAAGCTTATAATTAAGTGACAAGCCCTTTGTTGTGTTATTTGTAACAGACATGACCTAGGCACTAGGCTAGGTACATTCGTAAATCCCTCACGTCCCAGCCGCCGCCGCAGGAGACGCACCGGGCGTCGGCGCCGGCCACCGTAGTTGCGGGCCTGTGGACGGTGAGCTATGGGCTAGGTCGCCGTCCGTCCGTCTTATGACGACAGGCCGTGTCCGTCGACACGGCCTGTCGTCATAAGACGGCGCCGTCGCGCAAGAGTGTTCCACGCGCGCCTCAAAGAGATGTCAGCAAATAGGAAGGGGCCCGAAAGGACCGATGCCTGCCAGGGTAGCGGGACTGTTCGAAAGAGATACCGCGGCTCTGGAACACAAAGGGCAAAAGAAAGAACATGGATGGGTTTTAGTCAGTAAAAGTCTGATACTCCCTCCTGCTTAGCCCAGAGCGGGAGGAGTTATTTGATGATATCCCTTACGAAAAAAAAAAAACAAAAAAGGTACATTCGTGAATAAATTTGAATATACTTTACATATCTACTTAGATAACATGGTAACGTAATTACGATATTCCGGGCCAAAACTTTCCGTGCCGTCGCGGTCGGTAAAGGCTAGGTTTTAGGTAATAATATGTCAGGATAACTTTACAAGCCATCGATCTGAGAGTATGAGGCATATCTTCGTCTGTATAGATTTGCGTAAGATATGTAAGCTGTCGCAAGTTTTCTATATCACGCTTCAATATGTAAAACTATGTTAATTAGGGAAATGAATACAAAATTCATTTCCCTAATTAACACAGTTTTACACATAAGCAAGCATAAAGCAAATTGACCAACGAATTTTTTTTCGTAAATTTTATTTCAACTGTGATTTCTTGACAGTAATTATATTTTATTTATATTTATTCTATAGTTTTACATTTATTAATTAAAATAACCTAAAGTAAATAACCTAGCAACAAACTTAAAAAGTGGCGTCAAAAAACTCCTCAACGCTGTCAACTGGTAATGTACCCAAGAGACTGGCGGCGTTGCCAAGTTGTATGGCAACGCGTTGCCACCACATCGCTACTGAAGAGAATCCTGGCTGCACCGCTAATGTCACCTGCCCCTAATTTTGATTCAACCAGATGGGATATACCTCTCGAAGAGGTATATCCCATCTGGTTGAATCAAAATTAGGGGACGTTAATTACAAATAACAATTTTGAGCCTGTTAAAGTCGTAATGGATATAGAACGAAAACCTGTAATCTCACGAATACCAACATAAGTCACAAATCAAGAAACAGTGCAGTAACAGCGGACAAATAAAGTTGATCCAATAAACAAGCAAGCTTTCAGCCAACAGGAAAGTTCCGAGAAAAAGAGAAGATAAGAATCTCATCAACTTTATCAATAAGTCGAGTGGGCTTAGCGCTCCGTAATTCGTTTTACATAATTGCGAACAAAACCTTTCATAATTTTTTACACTCCTCTGCTATGACAGATTTTATAATTAAAAACCATTTGTCTTGGCAAATTACGTTTCATTTTGTTATGTTGGCGAGGAGGCGACCTTCAGTGGTACTGACGTTGGAATCTTTATTGTTACGTTTTGTTGGATTATTGTAGGTAATGCCCATTGTCTTACGGCCGTTTTCTATAACTTACTTACGTATAACGGTTAGTTAATATGCCTTACTCTAGTAGCTATCGGTGGTTCTATAAACAAAGTAAGCAATGAATTGACAGGAATATCCTATCCACGTCACTTATCTGTCTCTCGGAGGGTTGACAGTCGATGTTTCTTTAACTATTTATCTGACATAGTAACGTTCCGTTAACTGTTAGTAAGTTATTGAAAACGGCCAATAACCGAGTTAAGGTTCAGTCAAACTGGTACGGATAAATTGTGGACGTGTCCCCGGTAAGTTTACTTTGGCAGGAAATGTACGGGCAGGAAATGTACGGACAGGAAAGGTTCGAACCCTTATTGAGAGTGGATTGCTTATTAAGATGATTGGTCGAGGATGTCATGAATTGAAGCATATTGTTACGTACATCTACATACATACCTACACACAAAATAAGTATTACGCATACCGCACCTCAAGCTTTTAATTTACGCTAACAGCTCACTTAGCGGTAGACACTTTATGATTTATTGGCGTTACGAGAAGTTACCCTTAGATAATATGTGAATTGTAATAAGGGAATGTCCAACTCTTGATTAAGCTCAGTTTCTAATTCTTTGTAAGTAACGGTCATCAAAAGAATCACAAATCTCTTTTCTGCGCTCAATATTATTTGCTAATCCATTAAACATAACATAACATCGTGATCATCTCATCCAATAATCTATCGGTCCCGTCCCTTCCAATAATGGGCAAAGGTCGTCGTTCACTCAGCTGATCTCAGCGTGGATCGCCCGCGGCCATCAGTCGTCAGGAAACATTAGCGTGCTAAGCGACACCCACGTTTATCTGTTGTTGTAATGTCGCCGCTTTGTTGTTACGTCTCGATTGGAATATAAAAGCTATTTATGAGTATAACGTAATTACTGCTTTATTGAGGAAACGTAATACAAATGTTAACGTACGAGTATGTGTGGGAATCCATTCAGGGAAAATGATTCCTCACTTTTATACTTACTGTTTCAAATAAGATCTATAATAATATCAGAGAATTTCTTTGATTGGGTCGCTAACGGATGGGACATTGATTATTCTGAGAATGATTAGATCCAAATAAAGAAAAACCTGTTTTTTTGACAGACAAGAATCTCTTTCGACAAGATTGCTTATGTTGATAAAATAAGTATAGGTAGTAGTAGTTCTCCAGACAGAATGTTGGCCGACGTGGTCAATCATAGCGGAGACTATCACCTTTAAATAAGACATGACGTGTTAAGCATCTTACAACTAAGTCTTCTTACGAACCCGTACGCTTGCAGGCGACATACCTACCTATACGTTTAAAATTCTAACGCCACCTTAGAGTACAGTTGACAAAGCTCTTACAAAACAAAAGCTGATTCACCCTTCTGAACTGACAAGATTGGATCCGCTCGCAGCCTTCAGCCTACGTACGTATGTCTGCACTCAACGGTTGTCAAACGCCGCCACTTTCGTTGAAATAACAGAGAATGAAAATAAAACGGAGCCCTGATTTAGACAGCAACTATAGAAAATCTTGTACGCTTTTTTTTGGAAAGAAACCTTTTAAGGCTCAAGATTTGTCTGATTCCAGTTTTATTTTCTTATATTGCTAATTAGATAAATAACCAATGACAAAGAATGATTTCGAACACCGTGTTTGGCTAGAATATGTTAAAGAAAGATCGGTACCTAACGGAAATTTTAACATTGTACTTAAAATGGATTCAAGATCCGAGTGGTAAGTTCTTAAATTATCCATTAAATCCGAGTGATAGACGTTCCCAACGCCACGGCTCCCTACAGGTACGTTAAAAGCTCTCCCGTAATCATAAGGCCGTAAAAGCCTGTAACGCGATCACATGCAACACTGAGTCTATTGCTAGCCGGCGCGACGCTCAGCCCGGCCATGCCGGCTGTCAGCCAAATAGCCGGCTATCAGCATATTTGTTCCAAACGAGTCGATGACTTTTAGTGGATTTCTTTTTTAAGGTAATTGTGAACGTGCATGTAATGTACACTATTTTGATGGCGTATTTTTAGGTTCCGTACCTCAATCGGCAAAACGGAACCCGTATAGGATCACTTTGTTGTCAAGACCATTTTTCTCAGGAATGCGTGCGGTATCAAGCTGAAATTAATACCAAATACTCAGACCTGGTACTCCTTGGAGCAATGAAAATATCAAACTTATAAGTCAACGCGATCAAAAGATATGACTGTTTATATTGCATAATGCGATTTCACAAGGGAATCAAAACGTATAGGGTACTTCCCTTTGACCTAGAATGATGAGATTTGGCAAAAAGCAAGGCCTTACAGCCCACATAAAGGAAAAATTCCAAAAATAAAAAACGTTGAAAATTAAATGATGTCCCCATACATACATAGTTGACGCCAATTAAGATATTTTTTTTTTAGATAATGGTACGGAACCCATCGTGCGCGAGTCCGACTCGCACTTGGCCGGTTTTTTTCTTCAATTACAAGTTAAATAAAAAAATAATGGATTAAATAGAGACCTGTATTTTATTAAAGTTCATGTTAATTTTGCTATTAACTCATCAACACACCTTCACCACATCACACACACACACCACATCACTACACCACCATCATTATTAATCATCATTTCATCTTACATCACTAATTCACTATGTCAATATTTAAACTACCTACGAGCTAGGTAGGTAGGTATGAGATACTACCTATCTCATACCTACCTACCTAGCTCGTAGGTACACCCAAAATATCGATAAATTTGTTAGGAACAGGGCTACTATAATTAAATGGGTAGTATTAAATCAGCGGTATTTAGGAATCTCCTCAAGACCGAAGGTCCTAACCCGAGATCGGGATGGGTAGAGTTTATTTGAGGAAGTAAGTAACATGTGGATACTACCTCCCTCTAATTTAAAAGCTTTTTTCGGAACTCAAAAATCTTTCCGTGGTGTTATATGGAGGTAACTAAGCCTGCAGACAAAGTGGCTAAGTATCAGCATCACGAAGGGGAAGAAGAATATAAGCCACTCACCATAGTTGTTACAAACGAGGTGGACTCTCGGTGAGTCCTGTCTGCATTCCTTCAGCTCCTTCAGCAGCCCTCCCTGACTCCTCAGGAAGGCGCGGTAGGTCTGCGCCGCGCCGTGCTCGTGCACGAAGCTGGCGCGAGGGCCCGGGGTGGCGCTCACGTTCACGGCTGCCTTTATACTGCTCACCGCTGGCCGGGTCTCGTTGATCACTGCTTGGCTTTTGTTTAGCCATCTGCGTACAAAAACATTGTTGAGAGGTTGCGAACTCTAAAGAGAATGTAGGTATGACTTCAAGTGGAAGCCCGTATTAAAAAACTTCACCTAGGCGGACCATTTAATTAACATTTACATAATACTATTAGCATTTACAGTTAAACCATAAAGTTCCAACATATAGTTAACACCACAAACATCCAAAGAGCGCACGTGTGCAGACTGTACTAATGAAATAAATTCCACAGGTAAAGCCCGCGCTCCACCACGCGGGATAAGTGCTTTCAATTTAACCAATTGCAGCGCGCGCTGTAGTGTGCAACATTCTTTACGTGTCGGAACTCAATTGATTCGTACCAACAGCTCTACGGGTATTGACCTGCCGGGTCTGTTGAACTTCGCACTCGGAACTATTTCATTGAAGTGTTATGTAACAGTTATTGTTTTGACCAGTTATTATTATGTGTCATAATTAACTACAAATATGGACCTGCTTGTTTACGGAATGTTTGTAGTACAAAGAAGTATAATGGTAATACACAATATACGAAAACATACAAATTCAAATTCAAATAATTTTATTTGAATTTGAAACAACAACAACAAATAATTTTACTGAATTTGAAACAAACAACATATGAAAGGTCTTCTAGTGCGAAGAAGACATAACTAATAATGATTTATCCCAGGGTTTCAGTCGTTTATCTGTATAGGTTTAAAATTATTCCGTAGAAAAGTACAGCTGGGATAAAAGGTATCTTATTTCTTATCGTCCTAGCTCATTGCCTACCGGTATGCCAATTTCATTCAGCCATTTAGGTGTGAAAATGTAACAGCAACAGCAACTCCATTTTCGCAATTATAATATTAATAGGGATAAGCCAGTAGAATGTTGCCATCACATTCTATGATTCGACGTGTAGACAGTCTACACGATCTATTTAATAACTTACGAGTATCCCAATATTGAGCACAGCTTGAAGGCAGTGTCAGCATCCAGGGTGGTGATGCAGGCGGGAAACCAGGAGTGGTTTGCGGCGCGGTATACTTGCAGCTCACCCCGACCCACGTCGCCGTTCGCTTGGCTTAGTCGCACTGATAGGAGAAAGATTAGATAAAGAATCAGATGTAGTCAACATTGATATTATTATATTTAAACTGTTTCTAGCAAAGATTAAATCGTCATTATATGTGGTACCACCGTACTTATCGGACGAAAAATAGTCTAAGCCGAATACAATGAGTTCACAAATTTCGCATGGAATTTTTGAAACGATTTCAGTATGAGTCAGTACGACAATAATTCTATTCAAATGTCATCTTTGACGAACAGAAGTGTGACGGTATTTTCATGCGCTAGGCCGAATCTTTGATCTAAGTAATGCCCAACTACAACTAAGAAAAGCCGTTTTGAAGCAGCGAGTAGGTATTGACCGAACTTGAAAATTCAAAGGAAAGATCCGCCTACTCCATAACTTATGTGTTTATCCCACAAACAAATTCACAAGTTCCTACTACTAAAAACAAATTATGGTTGGCGAAATCACGCATTAGAACAAGACCCTGGCACGGAACCAAGTCATGTTTAGAAAACGCAGCAAAAGCTTTCTGCCACCAAAACTATTTATACATATAAATCCACATAGAATTAGAACAAAATTAAAATAAATGCACTCTGCTCTTGGCAGCTTCTCATTGCTTTTCATTAATATTTTAATTGGTTCGCCACAAAATACTTACGCAATTTCTACCACTAATCTATACTAATCTTAAAATAGTTCACTTTGTAGAAATAAAAAGCTTTCAACTGCAGAACTGTAGCTATCATTTTGAAAAATACAAATGTTCACGTTGAACCCGGTAGTTAATTATCTACAGCTACTGTCATGTTAAAATATACTAAGGCTCCGTTTACGACCTCAGGTAATGCGACTTGTGTCAATTGACCGGAAAGTTACCTAACGGAATACACCCTCATTTGTTTCCTTCGCGTGAGTATCGTCGGATCGTAATTATATCTAAGCTATTTCATTCTCTGCTGTGTAGTTTGTGGCAAACCTTAAAATTCGCCTCTGTACAGCTTAGGTGAATAAAGTTAATCAATAAACAACTACTCACAGCAATTCCTCTCATCCTGCCCCCACGGACAGTCAACCTTCCCGTCGCACAGATGCGCCTGCGAGATGCACCGCTGGTTCCCGCAGTGCACCTCTCCGCTGCGTTTGCATACGCGGCAGTTCAGCTCATCGGAACGGTCCTGGCAGTCCACGTGCCCATCGCAGCGCCAGTCGTGCGGGATGCAGCGCCGCACGTCGCATTGGAACCCGGTAGGGCAGACTGGGAAAAGAGATGAGGGATGTAGTAATCGTTCTTGCAGAAATAGATTTGACAAAAAAATCAAACTTATGTATTAACATCTGAAACAGAAACAGCAGCTTTGCAGTCAACCAGAAACTTGGGACCTTCAAAAGTGCTAAGATTGAGTGCCAGGATATTATGTTGATAGAAGACCGACACAGCCGAGGAACTAGCACGAGGGCGCGGTGTAAACGTAACGTAAATACGAACCATTGAACTAGTTTTACATATAATAGCTAAAAAAGTCTATGATAGTTACATTTTCGATTTTAAAAAAGACGTCTTTACGTTACGTTTACATCGCACGCTCGTGCTAGTTAGTGCCTTTGGATGAAAGGTACCCTAAATATCTAAGCGCGATTAAAATTACTTATAAATGGAGGTAAGTAAAAAACTTTCAATTAAATTGGAACCATTATTTTAGTCGTAGAATTCTGAGACAACGCTTTTACTTCAAACAAAGGTGTTATATATAACTCGGAAAATAATAGGTGGTGACATTTGACATTACAGAAACATATCTCCGAATATTAATCTGTAACGAGATACGTCCCTAATGTGGGAGTAATACGTTTAGGTTTTCGTGAAAATATTAATATAATGAGATAGCTACAAAAACGGGCTGCTTAACAATGGTCAGGATCACTGACTATACGTACAAAAGGTCTCTCGAAAACAAACAATACGTTGGGTACGTAGGTATTTATTTATTTAAGAACGATGGAAGACTTACAGCTAAACAAAACAGAATAAAAAATAGAGTGGGAAACTGAGAGCCAATTACAAACATATATATTACAAAAAATCAAAACATAAACATATGTATTGTTGGGTAAACATTTATTTGTATCCTAATAACTGGTAATCGTTATAACTACTTCAGGTTTCGCAACAATTAGTTAATAACAAAGGGTATTGAGACTGGAAAGGTTGATTGTGAATTACATTGCTAATAGTGTACGTAGCTGTCTTAGACCGGGTTATCAGTTAAGTTGTAAAGGATCGTTTCTAAAAATTAAGCTTACTGGGTGTACTACACCAAAACGGTGAAGGAACACGTCGTGAGGAAACCGGTATGACCGGTTCTAGAAAATTTGAAGACATGAGCCATCCACTTACCCACACGGAACCTGTGTCGTGGATTTAGGCCCGTCTCTCACAGAGCAGACCTGTGTCCTATCAATGTGAGAGAGTGAGTGTGTGTGTGTGTGTCATCAGTGAGTGCTTACGTGTGGTGCCTATGTAGTCAAACTTCAAAAATTATAAACTCCCCCTTTTTTTGAAGTTGGTTAAATAGATTCAAAAATAACTCCCGACATAAATAACAAAATCGAAATAAGTTCTGTTCTCTTGAAATATATACGAATTCTCGTAACTGCTCTATTTCCGTGTTACCTGGCATGGCGTCTCTGAAGCGCGCGTCGGCGACCTCTCGGTTGCCGAGACACACGTCCGTGTCCGTGGACTCAGGAAATATGTCGCACTGGAGGTAGTCTGGCATCGTCAGACCGAACACTTCTAGGAAGAATCCGCAGCGACGCATCGTTTCTGTATGGAAATAGGAATAATTTGAAGATAATTTTGGAAAGTTATTTCACGAGTCTTATTGGAAAATTGACAATGAATTTTGACAGTTGGTTACCAACACCACCAGTTGGTTCTTCACCAACTGTCAAAATTCATAAGTCATGCAAAACAAGCATTACCTTTAATTTTGATTGCACAGTCGCCAATGTGTTTTCTACTTTTTATATTTATTATTGAGGGCAAAGAGTGAAAAGTGGTGAACCACCAACATTATGGAGAGACACTATTGCAGAGACACTATCGCAAAGATAAAACGACATGGGGCTAGGAATTTTCATGGAATTTCGCAGGAAAATATTCTGCAGGCGCTAAAGTCTTACCATGACATAAACTCCTGCAAGGCCGCACCATATGCCCCAGGGGCCCACATTTGGGCACAAAAAGTGAGCACAGGAACAGTGCTGTGAGGTCATAACAGCGGACGTCTACCACAGCTTCGTAGACCTCCAGGTCCTGGCAATAGAGAACAGATTTGGAAAAGGAGATTCTTTCAAGCTGCATCAAAATTATCTGGTCTACTGGTGTATGGGCTTTCTTGCCGGTTCTTCTCCATAGAAAACGGCTAATTCGCACCGTGAACCAGTTGTCTGACGTTCCATAAGTGCCCATATTGGTTTATGTGACATAAAACCTATTGATTAGTAGATTGATGAGTATTTTTGGTTGTGATCTGATCGGGATTTAATACCGATTTCTACATTGAGAATTTCAAGTTAAAAACTTGTCACGTGTCAATTGCCCAAGAAAGCACCGAGGTAATTCCTTCAATGCGTCTTAAGATACTTGATACCAGCCTATTACTGTCCCACTGCTGGGCAAACCCCTCTTCTCAACAGAGAAGGCACGAGCATTGATCACCACGCTTGCTCAAGACGGGTTGGCGATTTCATACATTTGTAAGTCCAGGTTTCGTCACGAAGTTTTCCTTCACCGATGTCTGTGATGTCGAGGATAATCTTAGAAAGTACATATGAATTGAAAAAAAAACTAACCTTAGTTATAAGCTAAAGAAGAATAATAACTTCAAATTCTTTATTTCTTTCTTGGGTGTTTATGTTAAAGGATAAAGAACATCAAACATTTTACCAGAATACATTATAGTGTCGTAAAGTTCTGGTAACAATAGACTGGGATACTTAACGATCTATTTGTAGTCGTTTGTGTAAACTGTAGGTACCAAGAATAGTATGCGATAAGAACACCGCCAACGGGCATGATTAGTCCCTTGTCTCCCTCTCGTGTAGTAAGACGATATTTTTAAACTGGAGACTTATTAAAGGTTTCTTTGAACAACTAGGTCAGGCAGAAACGGAAAAGAATAAATTCATTCATTCAATTGTGTTCGTGTGTGTAATCAGATTTATGGTAATACATTTTAAACTCAAGCCTTTTTCCGTGGAGGTAAGTAATACTACAGAACGCCACCTGGTACGATCCCTAATTCCTTACATATCTTTTTATATATCCTAGTGTAATAATGGACTGTACCAGTACCACTGACCCCATTCCTCTTCACTTCTTTTCCAGATTAGACAAGACCTATTTATTCCCTTGTAACAAGCAAACGCTGACACAATCCAAGGACGACGCAATGCCACGTTTTAATAAACATTGCTCGTTAAAAACGCGCTTTAGAATCTGACGCAGATATTTTAGTTGTCGGGCGCGCATTGTTTCCGCGACAATGATTGATTCGCGCGCGAAAGGGTTCCGCTAATGGTTATTGATGTCGCCGCGTCACCGGCTGTTGTGGTCGCGGTGGGTGTGAATGAAAATGTTCGTATATCATTCTTTGTTTGCAGTAATTTAAATCCGATGTATGTGGTTTAGGTAATTAAAAAAAAAAATCGTTCGTTTAACACCAATGTCCGCTAGAGTCTGAATAGAAATCGCACTGAATGGTGATTTGAGTTCTGGTATTCTTTTATACCGATCGACCCCCGTACAATTTTGATAAAAGGCCACCAGAAGCTCACGATAGTCAGCAGCTAAAGTAAGGTTACGAGTGATACGCTTTGTTTTAAAACTTGACGCCCTGCTCACTTCGTCAGGCGATTTGCGACGCAACTTGCGTGTGGATCACATGTTTCCTTTGCGTGAGTATTGTCGCGTCGCATCAGGGTGACTTGTGATCTAAGTAACCTCTATCATTTGTTATCTCTGCAGTCGATTTCGCAACTCGCGTGTCTTTTAATAACCGCGTGCTCGTGCCCAAGGGTGAGACATCCGAAATACACACGTGCTAGAAGAAACAGTTTCCAATCACGAGCACTACCAATTACGACAAAATAATCTCCTTGAAAATTCTCCCAATATTCGTATGATATAATTACAGCCTCAGAAGCGTGACCTGACACTTGGCGCAGAGATTAGCGGCCAGCGAGCGACGAGCACAAATTAATTGCCCCACAAGCCCTTTGATCTGCGCCTCTACGTTTTCGATCAATTAATTTTCGTTAAGAGGATTTTGAAGAAAGTTCACTGCATATACTTAAATACGAACTGTTGTAGAAGTAAAGGTGGCACAGAACCAATTGTGTGTTGATACAGTGACGGGAATGTTTGGATTTGTGTAGTGACATTGAAAAATAATATTGTGGGGGATTCACTTCATCATTATTTTCTTCTTGTTGGAAAACGTTATCGGCAATGCAAACAATAGGTGGGGCTGCTTCGTTGGTCTGGTGCTCACAAGGGGTACTGCTAAGGTATAAGGTTTTGGTTTCGATTCCTAAGGCGCGAATTATACACAAACGATGTACTTAGGCGACGTGTCGTGAATTACACGGTATATTAGATGGCCGTGGGCGTGTAATTTATAACGAAAAAAAAGAACGGCGTGCCTGCGTCGCGCCGCTACCTTGCGCTGTTTCTGTGTAATTAATTTAATAAATAAATATCGCTAAACATTACACACAGCGCCATCTAGGTGCCACACTAAGCAACGAGGCTTGTGTCGTGGACACCAAGTTGATATTAATACATAGATACTTTTTGTTTGTAAATACATACTTATTATACATATAAACATCCATGACTCGGAAACAAATGTCCATGCTCATCACACAAAAATTTGCTCCTACCGGGATTCGAACCCGGGACCCTAAGAACGTAAGGCAGCCTCACTACCGCTGCGCCATTCGGGTCGTCAAATTCGCGCCTTAGTTGGGAAAAAAGTTATTGGTACAAACGGTTTTTATTTTTGGAGATGGCATCTTGCAGTTCAGCCTCTGAGGCTGGCTACTGCATAACCAGGCAAATCCCTGTGGATGCCTTAAAAATGAATCTAAAGCCTCCAGCCAGGGGCGGGCGAATCCGTGGCGCTGTTAGTTATTTATATAAGGCGCACAGCGCGCGACCACTGAGTCGACGCGACACCAACGGACTGAAGATGAACTAATCTTGTATCTAATATTTGTTACTGTTTTCCTATTGGTTAGTTGGTAAGTTTTGCACCATCGACTACCCAGATATAATTTTAGCTTGTACATATTTGGATCACGATTACATATACGTAAACTATCACCTGGAGTTTCATTGAATACCTACCAAGCGCTACACCTTCAATTAATAAGAGTATTTTTATTTTTATATTTAGTTATTTTGTTAGTTTATTTCCAGTTTAGTAGTTCTATTTATTAAGAGTGATAGCCACACTATCGAATTAGGTTTCAGATTACCTGAGGGCCTAAAATGGCTGCTTTATCAGAATCATAATACGAATCACGTTAAAAATTTAAAACTCTTAAAATGGACTTTGTGGTCATAACCATAATGACGATTTTAAGAATTTTAAAATTTTAACGTGATTCATATCGTGATTCATATAAAGCTTCCATTTTAGGCCCCCTGTAATGATAGTTGTAAGATGAATAAATAAATAAATATAACTTCAAGTATATACATAGACGGAAAGGTGAGTAATTTTAGAGACTTGAACACAGGTGCACAACTATCGGTATTTTTAAGACTAGTCATTGATCTTAAGCAACGTTTTTGGGCTTTGAATATTCTCTCCCTCTCAGTACAGTTGCCTCAGAATATAACTCCGAATCTCAACATTGACGCAACTAAACCGTGATAAGCATTACTTTTTTTGCCAGGTTATAAAGTACGTACGCTGACTTGCTTAACCTCTTACATACATCCTCTGCATGTGGTTTCCAGGTCAGTTTATTATCAATTAGAGGAATTTCGTAAAATTGTCGATTCTACCTTTTGTCCCTCAAATTCAACACCATAATTTTCAGCTCCTTGTCGCTGGTGAAAATGCATAACTTTTGTTTTTGGTATGTTTATAATTAGATTATTAAGCCAATTTATTATGCTTTTCAATGTATTATTAATATCGTTTTCGTAAATATTTTTATTGCCACCCTTCACTATTGCTGTACTGTCGTCTGCGCATAATACCATTGGTTGTTGAATCTGGCGAGGCAAGTCGTTAATATACAAAAGAAACAATAAAGGTCCAAGGACACTACCTTGTGGTACGCCATATTTGACTTCTCTGCAGCCGGATAGATATTTATGATCTTGTTTCGTTTTCACACATATCCTTGACACTTCTGTGTATTGCTTTCGATTAGTAAGGTATGATTTAATTAGGTTTCAGACATTTCCTCTAATACCGTACGCGTAAAGTTTATTTGTAAGAGCGTCATGGTTTACGTAATCAAATGCTTTCGTCATATCAGTCTCCAAAGAGCAGCCAACGTTCGACGAAACGAAAGTGGAGAATCGAGGTTAACCCCGATAAGAGTGAAGCTGTACTCTTCCACAAAATAAGACTTCAGCGCAACCCCCATTCTAATCACCATGTTTAGCAAGCCTATCCCCTGGGAGAAGCAAAGCAACATACTCGACCAACACCTGACCTTTGGGTCGCATATAAGAGCAGCTCGTAACCGAGCGGCCTTTGCTATGTATAGACTCCACTACATGATACAGGGTAAGAGCAAGTTGTCACTTAAGTGCAAGTTGCGTCTCTACACCGCAGTGATCCGTCCGATTATGGCATACGCCTGTGTCGTATTTGCCCATGCCCATACCTGCCACCTCCATAGGGTGCAGACCTTGCAGAACCGATTCCTCCGAAAAATTACCGGAGCTCTCCCATATGTCCGTAATACCAGTCTTCATTTAGACCTCAAATTGCATACCATCCAGCAATTCATCAAACGCCTTTCCAAGCGTTTCTTTGACACAGCTGCAAACATAAGAACCCCTTAATTGCATCGGCCGCCCGATGACCCCATCACCCTCCTCCAAGAAAGCAATAGGGAAACCAGCACACTTAAGAAGTACAAACACAAAATCAGACCGCCGTCATTCCGACCTCGCCCCGTGGTCCGTCGCGACGTCCCCGTTCAAACCCCTGCAAGAGCCAGCCCGTGACGCTGAGCCATTAGCAGTACATCAGCCCCTAAATCAGATCCAGCCTGTCCCCTTGCCCTCCCCAGCGACGCCCTAAGCCGAGGCTCGTATCGTACAGGGGGTGCCCTTAGCGAATGGTCACTTATTATTTAAGTTTTATGCCCCTGGCTGGATGCCTTAATTTCAAGGCATCCACAGGATTAGTCCGGTTAAGCAGTAGCTAGCCTCATAGGCCGAACTGTGAGAAGCCATTATCAAAAAAAAAAGTTTCTTTCACTTACACACTTTTTTTTCACGAGACTCAAAATATACCGGTGAATTGTGGGTAACCCTTTTTACAAGAGTGGTGGTTTATTATGGAAGTCTATTCTAAAATATTAAATGTAATGTAGCAAAAATATGGAGCTCCGCTATTCAAAAAAAAAACCGCCAAAACACTTGAACATATTATAGGTCGGCTAATTAACGAGCCCGCGGGACCCGCCAAGTGTCTGTTAAAGCCTGTTAATGGCATTTTAACGATTCACCTTGGATTCGGGCAATTAAACTCATTGCCCAGTAATGCCCAGCAGTAGATGGGCAACGTCTTTAGACCTATGTACTGATTGGAACCCTCGTGATTGAGCATTGTTTCTTCCCGGTAGTCTTTTAATCAGTGATATACTGTAAAGAGTATGCCTTGATTTCACTGATTTTACCAGCATTTTTTGTTACTTATCCTACCTACTTACTTATTACCTACTTTTTGCCGTTTTTGCTACATATGATTTCTTTTTGTGTTGCACGATTTGTACCCATTTCTAACAGTTGGTATGCTACACTCGGCATCATCTTCCTGCCCTTGTCCCATAATTATATAACTTGGGGTCGGCTCAACACGTTTTTTCTTCTATTCTCGTTTTCTATAATAACATTTCTAGTTGGTACTGTAAATTGCTACCTATGTATAGACTAGCCAGAGACCTTCCATTAGTATAAAAATATAGCTATCCCTATTATATATAAAATATAGCTATCTATTTAAGATATTTGAATCAAATTTTGTTAACAATTTTATGGGTTCTAACTGTTTTGCAAGGAACCCTATTTTTTTTTTCAAAAATAAAAAGTAGCATAAGTTACTCCTTATAACATCAGCTATCTACCAATAAAAGTTACGTCAAAATCGGTTCAGCCCTTTAGGAGATTAGCCAGAGCAAACAGACAGACAAATAATAAAAAAAGCTTTTTTTGTTATAACTCTATACTTTAAAACAGCTTTTTGCTGAATTGCACATGGCATCCAGTAAAAACTTATTATTTTGAAATTACAAACAGACAATTCAATTTCTTTTTTGTATAGATTAGTATGCCTCGGCATTAACGATACTCATTTCATAATCCAACACTTAAACAAATAATAAACAAACTAACAAAATTACAGTGGAGACCTCGTCTCGCCAATATTAATTAAAAACAGAATATTTACAAACTGAGAATCTCTTATCACTTAGCAAACTCAATTTCCCGGCGCTGTTTGTTCGTACGGCAATTTAACTAATATGACTGGCACACCGAACTCATCCAATTTGTAACTTGATGTATCGAAGCTTTGACTTGCCGTATTTGTCTTAAAAACCAGTCCAGGGAATCGTGTATCAATATATTTGTGGGGTCCTAAAACTAAGCAAACAACGTGTTTTCGTGGAGTCCTTTAGATACAGTAAATTAAACTCCGCAATTAGTGTTTGATTACCTAAATATTGATCCTTTGATATGTTTTTATGTCTTCTCTGAACTAATATCTAGTCAGTGGTAACGTTTATCAATAATCATCGAGTCAAGCTCAAGCAGTCATTAGGGTTTTATGGAATTTTGTCTGTACTTCAAATTAACATTACCTTTTAGGTAATGTTACAAAAATGTTTTCGACTTGTGACATATTTCGTAGTTATCCACATAATTATCACTATCACTACATAGTATAAAACAAAGTCGCTTTCTCTGTCCCTATGTCCCTTTGTATGCTTAAATCTTTGAAACTACGCAACGGATTTTGATGCGGTTTTTTTTAATAGATAGAGTGATTCAAGAGGAAGGTTTATATGCATAACATTGTACTCGCGCGAAGCCGGGGCGGGTCGCTAGTAACCAATAAACTACAAAAGTGTGCACATTATCTGAAAGAACCCCGTTGTGTCGAAAAAACAAAATGAATCCCCATTAAAACAAAAACTTTCTGTGAAAACAAAACCGACTTCTAAAATAAACACTAAAAAGTCTAAAATAACTTTACTTTCGGAAGTCGGTGTCTTTGTTTGTATCTTTTTTGCCACCGACTTCCGAAAGTAAAGTTATTTTAGACTTTTTTAGTGTTTTTTTTAGAAGTCGGTTTTGTTTTTGCAGAAAGTTTTTTTATTTTACCCTTTTTACTTGTAGTATACCACACAAATTCTTGTCATGAATTAGTTTTTACATTGTAACTAGAAGTTAGTTAAAGTAGGTACTCGTCAAGACGAATCATACGAGCCCAAACTCGATGAGGTTATGTCGTTTTATGACGGTGTTCCTATGGCCACCGTCCAGCTCCATCATCACACACTGGATACCATTTAGGACCAAAGTACTCGTCAAGACGAATCATACGAGCCCAAGCTCGATGGGATTGTGTTATTTTATTACAGAGTTCGTATGGCCACCTTCCAGCTCCATCATCAGATCAGCTCCATGTCATCATAATATTGCATTGTCTCGCGATATACACATGCGTGCAAAATTTCAGCTCAATCAGAAATCGAGAAGTGTGTTAAATTTAACTAGCAAGTATCACGCGACTTCGCGTGATGTACGAGTACTTCAGAGCGCCAGCACGCGACGCCGCGTGAAGTGACCATTAAAAAAAAAAAAACACAACCGAATTGAGAAACCTCCTCCTTTTTGAAGAAAGTCGGTTAAAAATTGATGATGATCCAAAATCGGACGCGACATCGAAAAATTTAAATATTTTATTTCATATAAACCTACAGGGGCAATTTGGGCCACGTGTTCGGTTCGAATTGGTTGTTTCCTCTGGAAAATAACAGGCACGACACTCCAATGTTGTCCTTGTCATATTAGAGGCAGCGGTTAGTTAACTTAAATGTGAGAGGACAGTGTAGGCCCGATAAAAGTAAATAAGATATCACGAACCTGCTGAGCATCCCTCTGTCCGAAGTGTCCGATGTAGTTGGGGAACACGGTGAAGTTGTATGGTACCCTGTGCTGCTGGCAGAAGTTGACGATGACGGGCAGGCACACTCCTGGCGCGGGGTTCCGAGCGCCCGGCGGGTCTGTGGGCGCCGGCCACGTCACCACTGTGGACCGGTTCACTACTTGGGACACGTACTGTGGACAACAAGGTAGGGTTAGCTCCTGTTTACTTGGGTGCATGCTTTGAATATGTAATTTATATTTTAATTTTTAACAAAAGACTTTTGTTAAAGCATTACCATAATAATTCATTAATTAAATTGCACTTCAGGATGATTTACGTCGTCTGGAGGCTTTGTCGTACGAGTAAGCTTGATCTCAACCCTGCTAAATGTTCGGTTCTAACATATTCTCGAAAGCGCTCAATTATACCTTCATCGTATAGCTTGGGTGATCAATTACTACCTAAAACGAACTGCATTCGAGATCTGGGGGTATATCACGATTCTAAGCTTACGTTTGAACGTCATGTCGATGCCATAGTCGCTAAAGCATCTAAAGCACTAGGTTTCATAATGCGGCTCTCCAAGTGCTTCAGTCAAGCCAAAACTTTTAAAAATTCTTTACTGTACTTTTGTTAGAAGTCACTTGGAATACGCGTCTGAAATCTGGAATCCGTGTTATCACAAGTACATTAATCGTATAGAGAGCATCCAGAAAAGGTTTATCAAGTATTTGTGTTATCATCAAAAAGTGCCCTACCGATCTGAGAATTACCTCAACCTCTGTAAGAAGTACCATATATTACCCTTAATTAATCGGCGAGAAATTTCTGATTGTATTTCATTATTTAAAATATTCAATAACTCTATTAAGAACTCCGATATCCTATCCAAATTTTATTTTAATGTTCCCGGAAGGTCAAAGCGATGGAATGTGCCGTTGCGTGTTCCATTTACATCTACGAACTACAGGCAAAATTCATTTATAGTGCGTGCAAGTAGAAGCTTTAATAATATGTGCAAACAGCATGATTTTGATGCTTTCATAACGAGTGTGCCCTCGGCCAGAAAGTGCCTGAGCCTTAGCTTTTTTAATTAAGATTTAGTTTGTTCAAGTTTTCTATTATTGTTTAGATATTGAATGTAGCATAATAACATGTGAATTGAGCTTAAGCTTGTAAGTTATCCTGTATTTTTTTTTGTGGCTTTATTGCATTGTTCACAGTGTTCACACCCTATTTTTAAAATCTGGTTTTTAGAAGTGAGGACTTTTAATTGGCTGACAGTCTCACATACAATTTTTTTTTTAATCTGTTTATTTAAGCTGTAAGTCTTCCATAGTTAATAAATAAATAAATTAATGTACTGTACGTTAATTAATGTATTAAGGCACTTCAGTACTTTATTAATAATAATAATAAAAATGTATTTAGGTATTTAAGTGTAATATGTTTTATGTATATATATGTATATATTTATTGTATATATGTAAATGGTACACACAGGCTACCTGCAGTATTGTCTCTCCTTCCCCCTTAAATCCATCCAAAGGTTGTCTTTAAAAGATCGCTTTTAGCGATAAGACCGCCCATAGTGTCACCCCTTTTATAATGTTTTACATTTGAATCTGTAATTTTTATGGTGTACATAATAAAGAGTATTCTATTCTATTCTACTTTCATCTCCCACAAAACAGCTTTAGAAAATTCAAGCCCGTGAGCGCGAACTACTTCCCTCAAGAAAATCCTTAACAAAATTTCTTGAGCACAACAAACAATATGTATCCACAACAACGCGTCCTTCACAATTTGGCCATTGTTCGAACTCTCACAAAACAGACAAAGACGCAGGTAAGACGGAATTGTTGCCCAAAGCCTGAGCACCGTCTACGAGCAACGAGCACTATAATTGTTTTGTTAGCAAAGCTCTGCCTTTCCAACGTTTTTGTGGGCGGGATGGCGTTCAGCTGTATGCAAGTGGTTCAGTAATTGAGTTGCTTCGTTTTGTTGATTTTTATACAGTGAAAAATTGCGCGCTTTTTCTGAAGGATGACAAAAATATTCCAACTTCGTTTGGGGAGTTGAAGCCAGTGCAAATAAAAGCTAAAGTTTCATTTTGTCGCAGTGTTCCTAATTTCCGACAATTTAAGCATTGTGGTGATTTGTATTGCCGCTACACAAAGCTGGTGGGTATGAAAGACCCTATTTGTTAATTCATGGTTATTGTCGGTGCGACGTTTTCAGGAAATAGAAGCCTATTAAAACACCCACTTCAAGACTTAGAGATTTATTCGTTTGGTTTCTTATGTCGAGCATTTAGCATTTTTATTTTGACCAAACTGTATGGAATATAATAAAAATTCTATTATAAAACAAAACCATTTCACCATCCAGCACCGGACCCATGCTGAGAGTCATGCACAGCCCAATCTTCGTTACACAGATTGAGTCTGAGTGCCAGTTTCAAGAATATTATGGTCTGATTATATAAATATGTTTGTAAAGATTATATCTTACCTGTACCGCTGGGTTAGCTCTGAAGTAGGCGAACAGCGCTCCTGTGATAGCGAGCAGCGCCACCGCGTTGAGCGCAAGTTGCATCAGTCTGAACTTGTGGGGGTTGGCGTCTGTGCTGGCGCCTCGCATGTCGCGGAGCATCTGGTGGCGAAAGAGTACATTAACTTGATGTAGACTTAACATACACTTACGTAATGTAAGGGGAACTACACTCATGTTTAGGTCGGGACTATGTTTGGCACCAGCCACGAGCCGGCGAAATCGTGAATGAGCCGCTCGGATTGTGCCGAGTCGACTTAAACATGGCTCAACGATACCAGTTGTTGAAAGGAGTTTGCCGATCGGCACAAGATGCAGAACGGCTTTTGACTAATCGGCCCGTTACCTGAATGAGAGCTGTAGTAAGTATAAGTGTAGGAATTGCTTCGGGTCGGCCTTGTTGTTCAACAAATATTGTCGAATCGAATGCCCCGAACAAGGCCACACACTACTATTACAGTAATATAATGTTCGATTACAAATAGACCAAATAGTGAAGAAAAAGCAAGATGATCACCTGTCCAGAAACTTCTTGTATTACAGTTTTTTTTATAAAGTTTCGAGGTAGGCTTTAGTTAGGAATATACCGGTAACCTACTCCTACTCTCTCTAGCTTGAGGTTGGTACTGTCAAATGTTTCAATAGGTTCCTTTGGTCTTTGGCGAAAATTATCGTAGAAATCTGTTCAGTTTTTTTTCCAAAATAGTACATTTTGATATAAGTGGGGAAACTTTGTTATTGCATTCGAGCGCGGAATTAACACCCGAGCTGCAAGCGAGGGTGTTATGGAGCCGAGAACAATAACAAATCCCCACGCGTATCAAACGACGTTTTTCAATACACTTTCGAAGAAATAAAATATTAGAACGGAAAGTATTTTTAGTTAGTTAATTTTTTTAGAAATTTAAATTTTTTTTTTTTTTAATTTAGAACACAATAAGATGTTAATTTGTTCATAAAAATAAATATTTGTTTTAAATAATCATGTTTATCTATGATGTTCTATTTATAAACACAATTTAAATACTCGAAAAATATTTAATCCGTAAAGACGCATTATCTCTTTGCCGGGATTAAAAAAAAACCAATCACCGCCGACTATAGATATAGTTATTGAACCCTTACTTATCTGTGGAAATTTTTATTTCTGCACGTGTGCGGAAAAATATTAAAAATCGCACGCGTGTGAAATACATTGCATGTTGAACCTAATCGTAGTGCGATTAGAACCAGTTTTCGAGAAAGTGTATTGAAAAATACTTTTCATTCAGTTTCCTGAGCCGGGATCCTGCGGGCTTACTGTGATCTGGTGTGATAGTAACTCAATTAATTCAGTGTCACGGTCCTGTTATACGGTTGTTTGCGGCTGCGTGTTCATCCAAAATTGCATTGTTCAGTTACTAAAAAAATATGAAGCTTTTTACTACTTTCATCCCCCGTTCGTGGCAGGAAAGGGAACCTGTTACTTTCTATTGTACTAAAATTTTCAGTGTAGCAAAAATAACCGATTTCTATATCACCTCAATTTGTAAATCAGATAATTTATTTATCTTCATTATTCTACCGTTTTCGACCATTGTAATCTTCCTGAACTAAAACCATATCCAATTACCAAAAGACACACATGACTGCAAGTGCTTCGAGCTCCGTTTGGGTCGGAGAGCTTGTGCCGCTCATAACTAAATTTCTATGAACAAAAGTCAGAGGTTCCTATTGTTGTTTGTCAGCTCAAATCAGAACTAAAGCTGATCAATGTATATCATAAAGCGTGCTGGCGTATATTTCCTTCATGTACGAAAATACTAAAATTAGAAGAATTTGAGTAGATTCGCACTTTTAAATCTTTGTGCATCATGGCCGTGGTATTATTATTATTAATTTTCAATAATCGGATAACAGAAATCCATAGTGTCACCTTTTTTTTTCCGGATGGGAAGTCATCAAATAACTCCTCCCGCTCTGGGCTGAGCAGGAGGAAGTGATGACTTTTACTGACTAAAACCCATCCATGTTCCTTCATCGCCCTTTGTGTTCCGGGACCACAGTATCTCTTTCGAACAGTTCCGCAGCCCCGAATCCATAGTGTTACCTTATACGTAGTGTTAATACATAATAACAAATGAAACGAATTTTTAAAATCAGCCTTCAGCGTACAAAACTACTAAGTAACTTCAAGTAGATACCTAGAAAACGATTTCAAGTACCTAAATCAGTCAACGGAGCTAGATAAAAGAGAGACAAATTGCTCAAGTTAACGTTAACTTTTGTCCCTGAACCTTGCAACACAGGCAACCTATTTAGGTCATCTATACAAAGTTTAAACAATGTGACTATTTCCTCATGAAACATAACGGCATTCATTCATTGTTTGTTAGTCATTCTGCCGAAAAGCATTTATCTGGAACTGCAGTGGCACCATGAATGAGCCCAGGCTTCGGCCCCGGGCGGCAGCGCGTACTCACAATTGTTTCACATTCAATATGAAGCCCTGGCTTTGTAGCCTCCTCTGAGATATTATTGTTACGTAATCTCTATTCAGGGTACCACATTCGTAACTCTTTGTTTCCAGAATGCGATACGAGACAAAGGTGTATTTTTGTGTTTTACTTTGAACAATGAGGATTTTATTGGAATGTTGTTCTAGCTTTAATTTTTTTTATTCTGTTTAATATCACCTGTTTACTGGATTATAAAACATGCCGTGTGCTAAAGAATGCGTTTAGTTAATAACGAGCAGATATCTGGAAATTGGTGAAAATAAATTTAATATTATTGGACAAACATTCAAAGCTTGTGAATCTATGGCGTCCCTAGTTATATGCGATTAAGTGATATCCGTGTCAATGAACGTTTAAGATGAAGTCTTAGCATAACAGCCATGTTCGGGGCTGACCTATTTCCGGCAGGTCATATGCACCTGATGAGAGGACCGATGGATATCGATAAAGCCAGTATCCAAGCCGCTATTTCTATGAGAATGATCGAATCAAATTGGATTGATACGTGTCAAGTATGTTTGAACAGATAATAAAATATACAAAAGAAATTGATTGACACCTAGTACTAAATTAAGGGTCTTAGTTTCAAAACAAAGAATGAATATGTACCTATCTATCAAAAACAGCCTACACATTCCCACTGCTGGGCTTCAGTGTGAGAGAGTGGGCCGTAATTTTGCTACAATATTTTATTTTGGCACAAAAATACTTACAAAAATACTCGCCAAAAGATACCGAGATAAGTCCATAAGAAACGATGAACCAACAAAACAAAACTCTTTCGCAATACAATACAGATTACTTCCTAGAGTTATACTTATACGAGTACGTAGGACGGGACGCAATCTTGACTCGTGTAAACAATAATATGTGGCCCGGGTTGTACACTCCTTCCTACTAGCTGTAGGGGCGGGCGTACACCCCTCCGCGCAGATACGTATGTGGCGAACGCGAACGCTGATTAGAAACTTTGAGATTGTGTGGAGAACTTAAAAGGACGGACTTTAAGATTTTATTACAGAGGATGAAAGAAGTTTCTGCTTGTACTTGGAAGGAGGATGTTAGCGAGATTTCATTACGAGTTCGTCTTTGCAGTGAACGGTTGCAAACTTGAGCGCTGTCGTTAAAAGTTTGATTAGATACTATAATATGGTGATCAATCAAAGCATTTATTTCAAGTAGGCCAGTTACAGGCTCTTTTGAACTGTCGAAACAAAGATAACAATTAAATGTAGCTACAGCCCCAGTCACAAGGCATAAAAACTGTAAATGTACTGTAGTTGCCCATTCCCTAGCGTACCTAGATCTCTATGGAGAAGAACGGGCAAGAAACTCCATGGACGCTCTTTTAAATCAGCAAATTGTTACAAAACCTTGGTTACATCATTCATGTTGAGATGGTACACTACGAGTATTTGAGAACGATGTAGCAAGATGTGCACGTTAAAAGTGTCCATAATGAAAACAAAAAAGACCATAAAAATAATTAACTCAAATAAGCCGTGTGGCAACTAAGTGCTCGTTTACGGAGACGCGGCGCGTGGCGCGGCACCTTGCGCGTTTTTTCCGTTTACGGAGAAGCGGCGCGTGAAGCGGCCCGCATTACCGCACGCCCAAACACGAACATATGGCAATGTACGATGTTGTTTACGGAGACGCGGGGCGTCGGGTGGCGCGTTGCGTGGCGCGTGGCGCGGCGCGTTGCGCGGCGCGTTGGCGTGTCATATGCCATATGTTCGTATATGCGCGAGTGACGCCGCGTGCACCGCCGCGTTGCACGCGGCGTTCTACGCGGCGGTGCACGTGGTGGTGTCATCTGCGGGCAACGCTGCATCTCAAGCAAAAGCGCGTAAAATCGCTTCTCCATAAACGCTCTCATACATCGCCATATGTTGTTGTTTGAACTTAAGCGGGCTGTGCCGCGTAACGCGCCGCCCGTCGCGCCGCGGCTCCGTAAATGAGCACGAAGAGATGACCAGTCACAACTTACAGCGCCCGTTCACTAACATGTCGCATGGATTGGCACCATTCAACTCAACCATTTTGAAGGGTTAGTTGCCTTCAAAATGGTGATCTGATACACGCGCCACCATCAGCGAGACATTTGAGTGAGCATGACATACTCTCAACCGCCAGGGTACATTCAAGTCGAGAAAGGACGTAGGTTTCCAGTGAATTAATGAAAGTCTGTTCCTAATATAAAGGCAATATTAAGAACAGACGTAATGTTAAATCCGTACCAGTTTGATTGATCATTAACTAAGATTAACCTGTAACACATGATTCTGGTTCCGGTGTTTACTTACGTCAGATGCTTTGCCTCTCATCAGTTTTATATAGAAAACATAAAACTTAAGAGCTGTGCGTTTTGTTTCTACAAGATGTCTACACAACTGTCACTGCACAATGTCTCTGCTTTTGTCAAAAATTGCAGAACACCGTTCAAACAAACACAATAACAGAAAACATTACTGGAACTATACTGCAGAAGTTTGACGAAAAAATTAAACCTACTATAGAAGAAAATGTGAAACTGAAAAACGAGGTTGAGAAATTAAATTGAAAAATTGAAAACATTGTGGTGAATGGAAGGAGGAAAAATGTAATTATCCATGGGGTTCCAGAACTGAAAGACGAAAAGCACGAGGATTTGATAACCTTGGTAATGTCAGCACTAACAGATATAGAGGTCCAACATAACGGAGGTGAAATCGATAGAGTCCAGAGAGTGGGCAAAAAAGGGAACGAAGACAGTAAGACTAGACCAATACTTCTTGCTACCACGACCCTAGGCAAAAAGAAAATGATTCTGAAAATCAAAAAGAAAATGAAACCCATTATTTACATTACGCATGATTTGTCCAAAGACACTTATCCAAAGAACAAACAAGGAGAGAAATGAAAACGAAAAAAAGAAAAGATCTGTAACTCCGAGTCCTAAGAACGGATATGTAGCACAAAAAACGACCCAAAAAAGAAGAAGCTGGATGCCTTTCAATACTTAAGAGGGAGATCAATCTCTTTCTCGGACAAGACCACAAACAGAAATTAAAGATCGAGCACCACGAAACGAACAATCACAGCAACATCAGAAACAGTTAACAACAAAATGTCTCCCAACACGGCTGGTCCCACTAGAACTAGACCAGGGTACCCTTTAACTAAAACATGTGTAGTATTTAACATTGCAATACTTAACACAAGAACTCTCAGGTCACCTGAAAGTACAATAACACAAGCTATTGGTTTCTCATTATGATAACATTTTCTGAGTCGAGATGAAGTTTTACTAGTCTGTCTAGCACTCGTGATTTTTTTTCCTCTCATTTAAATGGTTCATATCCACCGCTCGGTTTACTCGAAATATGTAACTATCCGGTGAAATAAGCTCACTATCTGGTTTTTATAAATGCGGTGTTTGTTTTGCATGAACTAACCGCAGTGTTATTTTTTAAAGCACTTATTATTTTATTACTGGCCTGGCCAACTTGTCCGACTGCTGGACAAAGGTTTCCCTACAGTCCTTGCATCGGTTACATTTTGTGAAATCCGCTTGCATAGCATTTTGCATTTCCACAGCGACTTTCTACAAAATTGGCACAAGCTTCTCGGTACCTAATGTCAGTCCACAGTTTTGACTTTTCTAATATCATAATGTCACTTTGTTTAGGCCCTCGACTCATCTCACCATCTCCTTTGTTGCTTGTCGCTGTTCAAGGCACCAATCTTATGTTGTACGGACTTGCAGTACGATCGGTAGTAAACATATATGATATCTTTAAGTTTCAGCACTGCCTTTCCAAATAATTAACAATTGAATAGTGTTTTTGATCGATACAAGCGGCTGACTTCCAATCAAACAATCGGTCTGTGTGAAGAGGCTGGCGCCCGCGGTATCGCAATCACTTGTCTCAATTTATTTGATTTATTTCGATAAGAGTTCTAAAGCCCCCAATGATTGGAAATCGATTTTAATGTCATGTTGTCTAGTTGTTTCTTATAGTATACCAAATAGATATTGTATTGAAAATAAATAAAAATAATCATATTTTTGGTGTTCCCTGGCTAGTGATCAGTAAAACTTCAGGATACCTTAGTATTTCAAAAATATACTAGCAACCTGCTCTTGTTTCGCACGGTTTTTACGTCGTGACAAAACATCAATATTTATTTATTATACATTCAGTCAAAAAAGTATCGGGAATGGATGATTTGTTTATGGTTCCAAATTCATTTTTTTTTTGTTAGTTTGGCACAACTGTTTTCCATTATGGCGCGGAGTTTTAGTTGCATTTGCAATTTAGATTAAATAAAGTGCTGTTTTAGTTAGATCATATCTAGTGTGTATTGCGAATTTCATAATGGACAAAAACATCGAACAAAGAAATTGTCTTAAATTTTGCATCGCCTATGGAATTTCGTATTAGGAGTCCCTGAAACGATTTTATCAAAAAGACGTGTTTATAGTGGTACAAAGCGTTCAAAAGCGGTCGAGATGTGATGGAAGACTTGCCTCTGGTAGGCCATCAACGTCTTCAACTGAAGTTAATATCGCAAAAGTGAAGGAAATTGTGACTGAAAATCCTCATTCAAGTTTGAGAGAGATAGCCGCTGAACTTTCTGTGTCTCATGAGTCGAACCGTACCATTTTAAGTTATCACTTGGGAATGAAACATGTTGCCGCTCGGATAGTCCCAAAAGACCTGAATTTTCTCCAAAAACTCAATCGCATAAGATTCGCTGAGGACATGCTAAAACGAAACGATTAATGAAACGACTTTCATGAAACACGTTGTTACTGGTGACGAGACGTGGGTTTACGAGTTTGACATGCAAACTAGTCAACAAGCTTCGGACTGGCGCCTTTCATCTGTCGAGCAAAAGCCAAAACCATTTTGACCGTCTTCTTTGACTATCGCGGTTGTGCACTCGGAACTCTTGCCGAAAGGTCAAACAGTAAATAAAGAATATTATTAGAGGCGTTTTGCGGCGTTTAAGAGAGCAAATTCGACGAAAAAGGCCAGATTTGTGAAAAGAAAATTCTTGGATTTTGCACCACGATAATGCGCCTTCGCACAAGGTCATCATAGTGAACGAATTTTTGACCAAAACTCAACAAATACCATCGAGCAACTACCTTATTCACCAGATATGGCTCCAGCTCACTTCTTTCTTTTTCCTAAACTTAAATTACCACTTCGTGGCACCCGTTTTCATTCGGTAGAAGACATAAAGGAAAATTCGCGGCGAGTACTGAACTCAATTCTGGAAAAAGCTTTTAAAAATATTTTGATGATTGGATTATTCGTTGGCGTAAGTGTATCGTTTCTGAAGGAGCATACTTTGAATGCGATAAAATAACTTTGGATGAATAACTAATTTGGATGACTAACTCTGTCAAGAAAGTACCTCGTACTTTCGCTCCCCGTTCGTTCGTTTCGTTCTTTTTTCGTTTCCCGGTACTTTCTTGACAGAGTAGTATTTAAGTTTAAAGTTAATGTATTTTACACCTGAACCTTTCGAAATACAATATAACGTTCCTTTTATGCGGTACTGACAATGACATGGAAGAAATACAATATAACGTTCCTTTCTGCGGTACTGACAGAAATATAATAGCTACTTCATTTTGCTACACAATACGCTACAAACTAATCTTGAGATCGAAACTTTTCGATACGATTCCCGAGGAATCGAGCTTTGACTCGCTCAAGTGCAGTCCGTTCTCGATTGTGAAATGGAAGGAACAAGTGAAAAGCGATAGCGAGTTTATTTATCCAATGCATTGAGACGAGGACTTCACAATTCACCTTGACAAGATTATAAAAATTCTTTGAATTTTGATAGATGTAGTCAAAGAAAATCTGCAAGTTACAAGTACCAGTAGCATTTTGGTAAGAAACAATCTCGAGATTTGTTAATTAATGCATTTCTTCAAATAACTTGTCGGCAAGCGCGCAGGTCTCGCTTGGTGGATTATGGCTCTCATACAGAGAAGAGGCCTGCATCCCAGCAGTGCTATAAGTTTCACAACCACTTTCACTCAAACCAGCTCTTCTCGCTACCTCCTACGCTTTGGACCTCAACTGGCACCCAAAGCATTTACCGTAAACACAGCAAACGTTTAATGCGGCGCAATATTTTAATTACGGCGCAGCGCTTGCGAGCGACACTTAATTTTACAGTGGCCATATGTGTCATACACTTGTGCGGGAAAATACTGTTACTTCTTACTTTTACAACATTTTCTTGAACGCGTGATTTTTGCAGCATTTGAAGCTATAAAATGTTTTTGCAAACGGTGTTTTTGTCATCGGATTGTGGGGCGCGGAATGTGAAGTAGAAAATACAAACTGACTGATCGTATTAATAGGGAACATGCGTGTAATTTTTTCTTCACTTAAATCAATAAAATACAGTATCACCAACCCAAGAAAATAACTACTGCTTGTCACATATAAAAATATTAAACTCCTACAATTTTCTACGACAGTTTAAACGTCCGTGACTGTCACGGCCATTCATGTCATAGTATGTGATGTCACTTACCTCTATCTGCCTTGTTTACATCTAATTTTTTGCCCTTAGTAGAATAGTTTTACTAATTGTATGTGCTTTATTCAAGCAAAAATTGCAAGACAATATTTTAGTAAAATCTTGGTAAACTTTAAGTACCTACTTTTCAACTAAAAGTGTTTCTTTGACACATAGTATTTGACGACACTACCGGAGTTATCCAGGACGATGCGTTTTGTGTTTGCGTTCCGTTTCACCAAAAACACGCTACATAAAATATTAAAATAAGTGTTGTAAATATTAGAGAATTAAACAAGTGTACCACAATGTTTTTAAGGGCCAATGCAAGGCATTTTTAAGAAATAATATTTTTTTTGTATTTCGTGCCTAAACCCTATTGTCTCGGTGTTTGGTCTGTTGCTGTAGTTAACCGTTAAAGTTGTTGTAATTTTAAATTGAATTGAAAAAAATTGTCTGTAGTGTACGTTAGTGTTGTAAACTACAGTTTTCTTTGGAGCAAACATGTGGTCAGGTTGAGTAAACAAAGATTTTACGTTTTCACTGATTTGGTGAGAAAAGTGGGATTGTTAAATGAATGGTACTCACCCGATGATGCAGAGACATGTTGCTTCCATTCTGGAACCTGACAATCGTCTGTAACGACGCCGGTGTGGACATACTCTTGGTAATAGACCCATTGCCCGAGTCCCTGTCTTGTTGCTCCTTCAGGAGAAGACCCCGAGCAATCTTAGCATTGAGGCTTTTGTTCACGTGCTGGTGAGGAAGTAAGGGAGCTTCCATCGTTTTCGTCGTGTAAGACGGTGAGGACGTCTGACTGAATGAGTCTGAGGACACGTTCGAGTCCTGTCGGACGCTTATATTTGACCCTGAACTTGGAGACCGTTTCATCGGCTGGACAGTATTCTGAGGAGGTAAGGGAGCAGGGAAGGGTGAAGAGTCAGGGATTCTTGTGGGAGGGTGTTGTCTTCTGGCGGACAGAGACTGTGTATGTGAAGGGTTTCTGTTACAGTCTAGCCGTGGCTGTGGTTGCACTGGGGCGACTGTTTTTCTGTTCCCATTGGGGTCTGTCTGTGGTGTTGTCGTGGTCGGTGGTCGTGGTGGTGTGGGTGGTGGCACTCGACGCGGAGGTTGAGGAGAGGCGCGGCGGGGCGGCGCGGGGGGCGGTACAGGGAGGGGGGTGGGCGCCACTGTCGCCGTGGTGCGTTGCGGCACTGGTGGTGGTGGCGGCTGCACTGGCTGGATTTGTTGCGGAGGTGGCTGGAGCTGTCACCGGAAATACACAAATAAGATCAGTTGGTATTTTTAGTTTTTTCAAGGTATTATAGCACGAGCACCAATATCACAAGTAAGAAATTTTTCATGTGATTTGATCCCACACTGCACTCATTGCAATTTACCATGAAATAGACTTTATCTCAAAGTTTAATGTTATGCAAAATATTTAGTGTTAATTCTGCGAAAACCATCCACCCTAATGCTCGCAAAAATAAGCAGGGTTGAATAGAAAACAAAATCATTTATTTGCATAAATAAGGTACAGAAGGTTGGTAAAAAATTACAGAATTGTTCTCTTATTCTGCCTTTAATTTCGTCGTGCAAATATCGGTGGGCAGGGTGGGTGGGTCTGCATCAGTCATCCAAACCTGGATCTTTTTCGCGGATTTAACAATACCTAAATATTTTGCATAACATTAAATGTCAAGGATTCCTGCAAAGTGACGCCTGAATCCATAAATTACCTAACACAAAGCTAAAATCGCTTTTCAATATAAAATATTACTGTTCGTGACAGTTCAAACTAATGGTGGTATTTTACCTTCATGATGGGCCTTGGTGGCGCGATCCTCGAAGGTGGGCAGTAGGGCAGCGCGTCAGAGGGGCAGTACACGAAGCCAGCCGGTCGCTGCGGCTGCGCAGGTGCACACGCTGCTGTGCTGTGGCGCCGAGGGGTGCCTACGCTCGGTCGGAGCAGTTCTAGAAGTTTCTCGCCCGGAGTCGCTGCGAGGCTGCCGGCGCGTCCACACCTAATAGAAATACAAATGATAATGAACTTTTGAATTCATAAAGATGTTTCTCAGTAATCTCAGTAGCTTCGATGTGTCCCTTAAAGTACGTCTGCTCAACATTTTTGCCGGTTTTCAAATAAAAAACCAAAAACCCTCACGCCCTGTTCCCAACCTCAGGTGATATGGCTTGCATCACGTGACACTCGCATGTGTCACTTGTTTTCTTCACGTGGGTGCCGACGACGTGTCGCAAGTTGCATCGCGGTGAGTCGTGTAGTCGTGTTTTATCTGCATTTCTTGTTTCATCACGCTTATCGCTGCGTGTAGCTCGTGACCAATTGATTAGGTATGTAGGAGAACTAATAATTGTTCTTGTTATTGTCATCTCATTAGTACGTAAGTGGTGTTACTATGATAAAAGCATTTTCTCCTATCAACATTCCTTGCCAAATCACAAGCAACCAAAATAGAAACCTCCACCACATAAAGCCGTAACACAGGAATGCCATGGCCGAATCTACGGACAGCCACCAGCGCACGTGCAGCGGCACTCAATAGAAGTCATTGTGCGATTGTCACGTCACGAGCGCCGATGCTGAGCGTTTTGATTCAGCGTTCAGCGAACCGGTAGCGAATGTATAGCCGCCCGAATTGCGGTCATACATGTGCAGTTGATATACTCGTAGATTTATCTTCTTGTATCTTGTAAGTGTCAGAATGCGTGCGTCTATTAAACGCATTAAATTTTCATTGACAGGTTAAATAAATTATATAAAGGATATCATCTACTTTATCTGATAGCCTGTTGATAGATATTTATATAAATCGAAGAGTTGGTACAAAGCTGAAAAAGGGAACCTGATAACGTATCTATGATGTATTTTGACCATTTGCAACAGTTAGCAAATAACAGATTCATAACTCCGCTAAACTTACGACATTGAAATGCGATACACATCACTATATCCACCGCAATGCAAACTAAACTTCCTCATCGTTGCAGCCCGTCGTCAAATACCTTAGTTTACTTGAATCCTACTCGTACTAAGTTAACATGGAGAGCACTTGTTCAAACACGGAAGCGAGTGGTTCCCGCCGCGTCCCGGCGATTACACGTCCGGCACTGAATGCTATATAGGCCAGTGCAATTCTACGGACAGTCGGCCCCGGTCTGAACACAGCATGAATTATATGCGAGTTGAAAACTGTGTTAGTTAGAAGGTTTTACTTATTTGGGAGTAATAGTTTGTTGTAGTGTTAGTTGACAGATCTACACTGTCCCCTGTACCTATAAACACAAATCAAAAATTGAAGCAAATAAGTTAATGTTAATAACTGTGGAGTTTCACACTTGCTCTTCTTCAGAGTTAACGACCTGGGGCCCTAAAATGGCTACTTAACCAGACTCATAATACGAATCACGTTAAAAATTTAAAACTCTTAAAATGGACTTTGTGGTCATAACCATAAAGACCATTTTAAGAATTTTAAATTTTTAACGTGATTCATATTATGATTCTGATAAAGCTTCCATTTTAGGCCGCCTGAACCCTGTCCCTAGCTTCTGACGTTTAGTTAGTGCCCAAGTGTTAAATAGAATGTTTTGAATCGTGAAGACTGGACAGTTGTCGAGTTTCTGAATACTGTTGTAGCCGAGGATTCCGTCTAATGGGGTCTGTTTGGAAAGGTCCTCATCTACTTTTGGACTTTTATGCCGCGCTTACGAACATTTAAGCTGATGATGCTGATAATAATCTCAGCATTTACGTATATAATAAATGATTGCTTTTGCGCGACTGCATCCGTTCTTAAAAGCAATATTGCACTTTGTGCATAATCATTTTATGGGCGTTGCAGAATTCATGTGTTATTTGACAGTTGACTAGATATAAATTACCCTCAAAGAAATATTTTTTCTTTTGTTATTAAAACTGTTGACTTAGACACACACTTGTAACCACTGCAAATCATATCCGTAACTAGAACTACATTAGGTAACCCACCTACACACGACACAGGTAAACAGGACAGCCGTTGATGTCACCCGGTGATCACAGTTCCGGTTAATGAATGGGGCTAGAGCCTGACAGGACATGTCTGTCGGCCACGGGATGCGTTAATGAACATGCTTCACCTGTGATTGCCTGCGATTGGACCCGCTTCACTGTGATTGGCTGTTGAATGGATGCGGTCGTATTTGTTTACCTACGCTTGTAGTGTGAATATCGATAGAACTTGCTAACTAGCGGTAAAATAAACTTTTTGAGCATAAACGACATTGTGAAAATTCCTTAAATTCCTTTGAACAATCGAGATGGTGCGATTAGTTCTGAATCGGGCCACGCGCCAAAACATCCATGTACAACAATAAATAAAAAATATGTGTCTATTACACAACAGTGTTAATTCTTATTGATTCTGTGGCTTCTACTTAACACTTCTCCAAAGTTTACGCGCAAATAAATCAGCAGCAAGCCGTTACGAGCAAAATCGTTAATTTGTTAAATGTAAAGCTCTCGAGTGGCACTGAGTTGCTATTTCACCACTAACTAACTCTCGCGTCTTCGACTTAATGATCAACCACTTACTTACATTACTATTACTCTTCTCTAATGCTGCTAATGCTGCTTCACTTATTCAATTCTTGACGAAAATATTAATGTATCAATTGGCTGTGTATTGCAGGATAAGAAGAGAATATAATAATATAGAACATTTATTCAGCATGGTTTTACATCTTAAAATAATAGTCGAGTGCAATAAGACAATAAGGTAGAACGAAGTTTTGTGTTCGGATTTTCATGGGACTTTTTTATTGAGTTTCTAGAGGAGTGGAGAAGAAAGTTAAAAAAAAAAATTTAGAGGCTCGCAACTATTTTTTATTTTATTTCTTAGGATTATTTTTTTTCGTTTATGAATAACTTCAAATTCGACAAATTAATATTGTGGCGTAACAGTGTGACCTGCGTGTATCCATTAAACGCCAATTTGGTCTGTTTGTTTGTTCATTGTTGACGATGTAAGGCATATTTCAAGTATTTTTTGAAAATTTCCTGTGTTCTTCAATTTCTTCTAAAATATCGAAAGTTAAGACTAAAATTTCTTTCAAAATTGATAACTGATGCTTTTTCCAGTTTTACGAGTGAAGTTACTAAAAATTAATTCACAATTATCACATTAATTTCGCAAAAACACAATTTGGCTTCAACTAGGAAGAAATCTTGAGCTTTAAGCACCATGAGAACAAAACAGGCCGCTGAACTCAAAACAATTGAGTAACACAATACTATTGGGGGAGTTAGAGCATTGAAATACCTCAAATATGTCCGCTCGAAGTTAAGCACAAACAACAACTCATGATTCAACAGACTCATGATTTCTATTGAACGCCTCAATTGGAATGTGAGTGAAAAGGTAAACCACAGCCTAACCCTTCGGGAATTACAGGCGTATTTTATGTTAAGCCTCATTTGCAACGGTAACCTTTGCATACGTGCCTTACACAACTCAGCTACACACCAACTTAAATGTTTGTTTACACGCGAAACACCATGGTACAAAAACCACATAGAAATCGGTGGAAAACTCGAGAATGGTTCGTCCCATCCATTTCGGTAGTAAATGGAGCGACTAATGGGCGCTGCTGATTACATGCTCGTAATGAATCGAATGCCGCCGCTTTGATTCCGCCGCCGCCGGCCGCTCTGAGGTTTAATTCAATCGATTCTGTTGGTTTTAAGCGACAGTACCTACAGCGATTTCATGAGTTCTGTTTTGTTTTGGGCATTCTAGATGACTGGGGGCACAGGGCTCCGTTCTGTTTTTAGTATTTGTAGTTATAGCGGCAACAGAATTACATCATCTGTGAAAATTTCAACTGTCTAGTTACCATCGGTTCAAGAGATACAGTCTGGTGACAGACAGCCAGACAGACAAAGACGGACAGTGTATTCTTAGTAATGGGGTCCCATTACTAAGACTCCACTGTCCGTCTTTGTCACTGTCGTTTTTGCCCCTTGGGTACGGTACCCTAAAAAGTAAAAGTACCTCTCGGCTTCGTTAAAGGTGTTTTAACACCCTATAGATTCGGTTCGGCACAGCAGGACGGCGAACGAATGTATATTTCACTGCCTGGCTGTGCTGAATTAAGGCCACCTGAACAAGTTTGTAGCACCCATCATTTTTTGTTGTACCTAACAATATGTCTGAGGCTTTTTGCGTCAAGCTAATGTCGTGGCAAAAATACAGGTCAGTCAGCAAGTATTGTTGCTAGGTGAGGAGGGTGCGCCACACGTACAAGACTTACTTATGTACTCTTGGGACTCTACTTGAATCAATGTTATTTTGGTTGTCTTAGCGAACTGACGTATCAATTGTGCATTCAAATCAGTATTTTTACGTCACACCTCCCTCAATAGTCTGAATACAATAATATAGCAGCGAATGACATCAATTTCTCAAGCCTGTCCTGAACTTAGCCATCTAACAGGTAACAGGCCTCTCCAATCCTCCCCCCACCTCCACCCTTCTTCTGACAGTTAATTAATCTAAACAACGTAACAGAACGTGACGTCACAGTCGATGATGCCAAGAAACGATGACATGAACTGTGCGTGGATTATGAATGCGGAATAAGATGGATACTTGTTAATTGTCTTTGTTTTGCTGCTCTGGGTTAAGGTCTAAAGACAAGGTTGCTTTTCCTCCAGATGATGCGTAGCGAGAGATGAGCGTAACCTGTCTGCTGGCTATATAAGCTCAAGCGTGATAGTGAAGTTGAAGTGATAGTGATATCAAAAAGTCGCGCGTATGCTTACATCTTTAAAACCACGCAAAGGATTTTGATGCGGTTTTTTTAATAGATAGAGTGATTCAAGAGGACGGTTTATATGTATAACATTGCACCCGTGCGAAGTCGGGCCGGGTTGCTAGTTCAAAATAAACGATAAATTATTGGTTAGTTTCGCGCACATCACTCACACTCGTCCTCGTACATCTTTAGTGGTAATACTCGTACAGCCATATTTTATTATTAAATGCTTACTTTGGCTATCATAAAAGCTGATAACCAGTTAGGAAAAACGACACAGCCTAGTAGGCTGTGTCGTTTTTTAAAAAAAATGTGCGATTTGTGACTATAATTTATAATTCCGTGAGAAAATCAGCAGACTTGCGGAAATAATAAATCATTACTAAATAAATGCCTATTTGTAAACGTCAGCTTCTCAAACGCAAAATAAAATAATAAAATAAAGGAGGACTAACTATATACAATTCGTTTGTCACATTGAATTGAAATGTTGTATGGCACCTCTCAACTTAAGGTGGATGCGCAAAGGTAGCCCGCGAAATTTAAAATTTCTTACGTTTATTGCAATTTGCAGGTCAGTGTCAGGTTGTATGTTGATGAAAATATGAATCGCGCCAGTAACACGTATGGAGTTACAGAATTATAATCATTCAAATCATCAATATAGCTCTACAAGTTCATATAATCACATTCAATAGCTATTTCATGAAAAAGTCACTCTTTGAGATTATATGAACTTGGAGGGTTGTACTGATGATTTGAATGATTATAATTCTGTAACTCCATAAGTGTTACTGGTGCGATTCATATTTTCATCAACATATAACCTGACACTGACCTGCAAATTGCAATAAACGTAAGAAAATTTAAATTTCGCGGGCTACCCTTGCGTATCCACCTTAAGGGAGTCTATTTCGGAAAACCATTTTTCTCCACCAATTACGAATTTCACTACCGAACTAAAAGTTTCAGTAAGACACTTGAAGTGAAACAATTACGAAAATTAAATTAGCGTGTGCCGCAAGATGGAGATACGGGGGGGGGGGTGCCTCCACTACCCCGCTTCCACGGTTGTCAAAGTTAACGGTCTCGCAAATTGGTGTGATTAATTGTGTTCCAACCGGCAACAAATGTTGCCGAGGACATGTCGCCGACGCCGCGCATCGCGGCGTCACGATGTTCCGATGATAATACTCGTAATTGTGACGGATTCCGATCAAATTCAATTCGTTTTATTGGTTTCGTGGTTGCTTTGAAAAAAGATTTCTGTTGTTGTGGCTGTAGTCAAAATGTCAACCTTTATTTATTGCATGAGCAGACCCAAACGAAAATTTGAGTGAAATTACTGTAATTTGAAAAGCCTCGGTTTGCCATATGTCTTGGGCACGCTGTCGCATTCTATTTGGAAGAGCGATTTGACATTTAATTAAAATAACATAACACCACAACGGCTTTCATTGCCTAACCCTTGTTAGGTTAGTGATGTACTGATGAACAGTTCAGTTGAAGTCTAATGTAATAGGGAGCTAGCCAATTGCCGTCAACCGGGTACAAATCTAGATTCTGGTCTGCTAATGAGAAATCTCCGAAAAGATAAACCCAATAAAACTTTTTCTAACTTGGGAATCGAACCCAGGACCTTGTGCTTGCTACCACTACATCAATGACACAGATATTAATATTGTGTTGATTAAAAGGCTGTCTTTATATACTATCCTGTTGTTTATTTTTCGAGTTAAAATGACTGCGTAAGTTCGTGGCACGGGAGCTTATGTAAATTTAATATCGACTAATATTGTAGTAAGTGACTTGGAGCTGTTCCAACTGCTGCCCGCTAATGGAAAGAGCACGGGCTACTTTAAGTAGGTACCTTGGAAATATTTTTGAGACCCACAACAGGGAAATGGGTTTGTGATTACTTGTGATTTGAAGTAGTGTCTCTGTTAGAGTTGCTAAATACTAGTTCAGGGTGGCACATTCGATTCGGTGGAGCCTTCGCGGTTTACTCCTTTTAATAACCGCATCACTATGTTTAGAAGCTCTGGCATTGGACGGCTTACCACTTAGATTGGACATACTGGGTGGTCCAAATAGTGACGTCATAAAAAAATTGATTCCTCATGCCCAGGGGTATCCGAAAATAGCCCACGTATGTTCCGCGATTCTTGATAGTTTTCGAGTTATAGCTTCTTGAAAGATGTACTAAAGGAACCGCTTTAATAAAAAGTAAAAAAAAAAACTATCTTTATTTTCTCACGGCTTTTTGTTGCTCTTGATTTGAAATAAAAAAAATGCCTCTAAATAAAAATCTCAAACAAAGCTAGTTTTTTTTTTAAAGAGGTTCCCATATATTTATCAAGCAGTTGTAACTCGAGAACGATCAACATCATAAGGTATTTTCGGATGCCACTGGGCGTGAGGAATCGAATATTTTATTAATGACGTCACTATTTAGACCAACCTGTATAGGGCACTAAGAAACTTGCTCTCATTTCTATTCTTTCTTCTTCCCATCATCTGCCGAGCCTTTTCCTAAAAATGTTGGGGTCGACTTCCAGTCTAACCGGATGCAGCTGTATAATACAAGTATTTTACATGGAGTGACTGCCTATCTCACCTCCATAACCCAGTTAGTATTGGGTAATACGATACCCCATGGTAATACTGCCTGTCAGACTTTCGGGCCACTGACTACTTGTAACGACTTCAAAACCTACAACATCATATGACAGCCGGGACCAACGGTTTAACGTGCTTTCGGAGGCACGAAGGAAACTCGGTTTGTATTGGGGGGTCACCTATCCACGGACCAACCTAAGCAAGCGCGGCTTTACCTGAAGCCACGAGGTCCTCAATAAAATTAATGATTTTATTAGGTATATTAATTAAATTATTAATTTAATTCTAATCTGAAATCCTACGTCCCAATAACTGCCACCGAACTTATTGAGTAAGCCTGCCTTCCCTTTTGTGCAAAACAGTTTTGACATTTATCACTAAGTTAAATAAACCATTTGAAACTCGAAGCCTGCTCTGAAACCATCTCCGAACATTATAACAATGGCTGTCGAGTAAAAACTGATCAAACACAATAGTCGAGACATGAGCGTGTAATCAGAGGCACCTGGCAACAGTGGCAACCCTAATGTAATGATAGATAGATGGACAGCCGACTGTTACCGGGCGGGAAGCGGCAACCTAATACGTTCTAATAGCTTTTGGTTTTCATTGTAATCTAGTATTGTAATAACGCTACTAAAATGCACGATGTTTTCAATACCGTAGTGCAGCCTTAGCACATTTTATGGTAAACGGTAACGGTAAGTGCAATGTTGCTACGGCGTAGCAGCTACGAGGGCTACGCTGTAGCAAATCACAGATCTGACGCTACGCAGTTTTTGTTTATATTCGAGCTGGGCGTGTATTTTTTTCTTACGTTAATCTTGAAGTAATCTGCTTTTTGAGTACTCCATAATGTTTCAAATGACCAAAATACTTTCCAGCTTTAGTTGCTACTGTTGCTAGGCGGCTTAAAGCTCCTGATTCAGTTTGTTTGAGTTCTAAACTTATACTGTCACTTACGGGATATGTTCCATGGTGGTTGATATTAATATTTCGACGCTGTTGCAAGCGCCATGATCGCAGGAGCTCAAAATAATGAACAACCACGGAAAATATACCGTAAGTCACAGTAGTTGTAAACCGTGAAAGCTTAAACAGTGTTTGAGTTCTGTTTCATTGTTCATTGTTACTTGTTGACTGACTGCAATACAGACTGTGTTTACTAGGATGAAATTCAGCAAACTAGCTGGAAAATGCGCATGACAGAAATTTGGTAACAAACAGCACCGGTTAGAACATTAACCGGTATTTGTAGTTACGAAACATCTTTCTTTTGCGACGGACACTACACACTGACAAATTCTTCATCCATACGAGTCTAATGTCCGGAGACGCGTCCGAAAAATGTCCGTACCAGTGCGACTGCACCTGTACCTGTCAAAAACGACACCTACAAAACTTCTAGCAAAACCCAACATAACCTCCGAAGAAAATTAAAAAGCTCGATATACTCGTAAAGAAATTCAGGAAAACTCATAGAAAATTTTCCAAACTTTTTTTACGAATTCGCAGCTTGATAACCAAACTTTTTGATCTCGGTCCGTTAGCAAAGTTCAAATTGAAAGTTGATAGGTAAACCGATGGGAGTCGGTATATCAGTCGTGATAGGATAAATGAGTTTTAATAGTTAAAGGCTTTTTACTGATTTTGCGATAGCGGTTTAATTGTAAGTAAGGGTCAGGGTTAGGTCACTGGAAGTTAGTTGCCATGTAGCGTGTCTGTCTCTATTATACTCATTGTGTCGCTGTACTTAATCTTATCTATACAGGGTGTAAGGGACAGCCTTCCACAAATTGAAAGGGTGCATTTAATTCCTTATTTTTAATCATATTCCACCGAAATTTTTCTCCGGAAAATTTTCATTTTTTTTTCTAGTTTTTTCAGTTACTATTCCTTTATTTCAATGTAAAATTACATTCCCTGTACGCAGCACTCCATTTATGTAAATAATACGGCTACATTCAAAAATCCAACAATGGATGTTGAAATACTCTAACGAACGACGCGTGAAATCAACTGTTCACTACCTGCCTAGCTACAGAGTTTATCGAACACGTCGTCGCGCTTGCCGTTCGCTACGTGCGTGCCACGGTAACGATACATTGCGTATGGGAAAATAATATACTGAATTCGTCCCAAGTCTGTGGAGGGCTGTCCCTTACACCCTGTGGTTCGTTAACAAACAATAATATCTCTACAACTACTCGTTTACCGTGCACGCGGTTACACTCACGTACGAGTAACTGTGAATTCTATTTGCATTATAAGTTAATGGAAACGTAAACTCTTTAGTACATCATTGGTTTAAGAATTTGACCGAAAGAAAATTGTTGTTAATATATTATTACATTTTGCAGAAGTGCATTTCTTGGGACATAGATGTATTACTGTATCACGTGTGCTCGTGAATTCATCACTTTGAATGGTTGACGTAAACCTACTGATGAGTGTACATTGTGAGTCATCATACATATTTAACAAACATCACGCCTTGAATGCCCGATGTCTCAGGCAGAGGTGTACGTAACAGTACACCTACATTATGCCAGTTATGTTTAAGTCCCATGTAATAGTGAGCGAGTCTCTTGTCATAAACAGGGCACAAATCCAGACTCCGATGCTGCTACTGATAAATTCCTGATGGAGGAAACCTGCCTGACCTGGCAATCAAACTCAGGGCTTTATGCTCAGCAGTCACGCATCCGACCACTAGACTAGCGAGGCAGTAATACATATTCAACATTTCCTAAAAAACGTAAACTTATCAAGGAAAATATAAAACATTCAATTCAACACGCTCTCAAACGTCCACCCTCCAAAATTCCGGACAGGTATGAACAGTTCTAACATAACCTCTAAACAGCCATTAATCACGGGTCCTTTGTCGCTTGTATGTGACAAATTTGTCTCATTTAGTCACGTCGTACTACTCAGCCTGTAGCGAGATATTGCCGACCTACCTAGGTACAGGCAGCTTCAGAAATGGAACGACCAAACTGTTCACAATTATCGGAATATCCGATGAAACAAACGAGTCCTGGAGTGGAGACTGCGTAGTGCAGGATGCCCCCCAGCTATGTGGTCCGATGATCTTAAATAGGAGGCTGGGATAGACGGGATGTGGAAGGTAATAACGAGGAGTTTTGTGAATGACAGTTGTCCTGTTTTAGAATTTGGCAGAAACATAAAAAGTCCTAGCAGTATATGAGGTTAGCGCTAGCGTGATAATGTAACATAACATAACGTCACGCCTACAATCCTCGAAGGGCTAGGCAGAGTTGTACCTAATAATACACCCAAATTTCGTCAGTCATATTTAAGTCCCATGTAATAGGGGGCGAGCCTATTGCCATCAACCGGACGCAATTCCAGACTCCGTGGCTGCTACTGAGAAATTCTTGATGAAACAACCCAATATCTCTTTGCCCGACCCGGGAATCGAACTCAGGACCTCTTCTCAGGTGATGATGTGTTAATAAGATAAAATTAAATTCTCTTAGTTGTCCTCTTCCGGAACTCATCCGCTTAATTTAAAACGGTATGTTCGCCCCCCATATTTTGAACGCTGACTGTACCTCCTGCGGCCTCATCAATCATCCGCAGGACGTTTAGGAGTATTGCTGCGTTCCTAGGGCTCCCAGTGGTGCGGGGCTATCAAGATGGAATGTGTCTTAAGAAATAATCGATGATGATTGCTCTCATAGTATTAAGTTTTCTTAGTAACCTGTTGGATTTATCATTTAATTGAACCGTTTCTTTAGTTGAGTTGATTGATTCGAGACAAGAGGTAAGAAAATGCGGCTACCATAATTTCCCGCTTGCACTAGCACAAAGCAACACCCAAATGAATGCCTAAATCTTATTGTACTGTTGGAACGTGAACCAAGTTCCACAATCATTCGAGAGTGGTAAAGTGTTAACATTTTTTAATAGGCTATGCTAAACTTATAATGTCACTTACGGGATATCTTCCGTGATTGAAGAGGGTAGACAGATTTGTCTGCCCAAAAGTAGCAGCCGGCATCGTAATAAAGACTTCAAAAAGCCTTGTGATACTGTGAGTGTGTTTTGCCGTGACTTAGTGATGAGTTCCAGTAGTGCGCGTAGCAAAAGACAAAGAAAGAGGGTAGATAGATTTGTCTGCTCTTAACAATTTATTTTCTATCCACCCGCATTCTCCAGTCAACCCGCGATCATGGCGCTTGCAACAGCGTCGAAATATCGGAAGCTTAAAAGTACAGACAATCACGGTAGATATCCCGTAAGTGACAGTTTATGAGTATAAGTTTAGTTGTAAACCGTGAAAGCTAACAACAGTGTTATTCGCTGTCTGTGTGTACTGCTGGGCAAAGGCATAGGACCACTACTTTCCAACTCTCTCGGAGTTTTCCCTTCTCCGGCCAATCAGGAACGAGTCTAAATTGTCACGCCAGCGTTTCTTGGGCCTGCCTGCTGTGTGACGATTCTAGACCATCTGTCAATATTTACTTCAAAATACGGCACACCTAATGAGGTTCCAAATAATTTCTTACGCGAGAATTAAAAAGAATATTCAAAGGGTAATAAAGAAAACATCTCAATACTTCTTCGCGAAATATCTTGTCATACAACCACCACTAAAGCTTCTCTTCGAGGATTCGATAAAAAATAACTGTTTATTTATCATCTGTGTTCGCAAACAAACTCGTTAGGCGGCTAGGGTGGCTGGTAGCTGGTGGGTGCACATTAAACCCGCGAGGCTTTTCACTCGCAGATCGTCAGCTGTTGATAAATCGCCGCAAATATCATGTTGTGTTTACTTTTAATCATGAATGGGAAGTGAATGCAGACTTTTGTTGGGTAACACAATATTTGTTGTTGTTTCATAGTTTATATTTGTAATAGCTTGGTCACTAAAACTGGGCGATTTTCTTTTAATTTTATTTAGAGTAGAACGTCGTCCTGGATCAGGCCAAAGCCATAAGTTTTATTTTTAGTTTAATTATAACGGGTGTAAAAGGACCCTTCACTGAGCTAAAAGACATGTCTTGTTTTCCCAATCAAGTTGTTTTGTTCTAGATCGTACCTTGGGACCTTCGAGTTACGGAGATATAAGGTCAAAGTTCCAACTCTTTCACAGGTTTTTTTTATATCCCAAAAATGACCCCTATTCAATGTAACCATCAGCACAATGTTTGGAGGGGATTACATTGAGTCCTACCGTAAACCGTGATTTTCAACCCAAAAAAAAGTAGCTTCCCACAAATAAGCTTTACATTGAGTTACTTAGTTTGATGTACAGAATACGACGACAATAAGTTTCCTTCCTAGAAACAACCATTAGACAAAGATATGTAATATATATATATATAATATGGATAGACTATTTTAAAGCTTCCCTGTTTAAAACGGTAAAATTGCTAAGATTGACTTTCAACAAACGATTTTCCGACTGTAGTATTCTTATCTGCGACTTGCCATAAAGCAATAATCGGCCAGTCTTGCGGACCGGGGTGTCTGCAGACGACGGCGCGCGGCGTCGTCGCAGCGACAGTCCAGTCTGCTGGAAACTTGGCACAGAATCGCTCACGGGTTGCTCAAGGCTTCCTATATTAGTTTGTAAGGCAAACGATGATGCAACACGGTCAAATCGACTTTATTGTTGGCAGTCACTTTATCGGTTACAACTGAAAATCTAATGATATGAATTTCTTTTTTGTGGATTATGTCGCCAAGGGTATTTTATTGAGAAAGTTGATTAAGCACGTAATTACTCTGACACACAACTTAGATAAAATCCGTTGAATCGTGCTTATACTCTTTAATATACTTTTTGCTAAGAGAAATCACAAAGAAAATATTGTTTTCGTCGAGATACAACCAAACTCGAAATACGATGGTGATGAATAGACATTCCTGTAAAACACGTTGTTCTTTGTTATCCATCTTCATTAAACTGCTGGCACTTATCATCTGACCACAAAACTGGTAACAACGCAACGCGAATATAAACATAATACACAAAAAAATAGATATTAAAGCTCAAAACAACAACAACAAAAAAATCTCGCAACATAATTCTTAAAATTAATAATTAATTCAAACAACACCAATAAACCTCAAGTTGCGAACAAATCCATTTAATTAAAACACAAGAGTAAAGTTTTCTCAATAAGCGCGTCCCGTCCCGGCGGGCGGCGCGGTACGGCGGCGGTACTACGCGGTATGGTGGCGCGAGGTACTAAGTAAACTCACCGAGATCACTAACTTGATTATTTGTGGAGTAACAACCATTTTGTTGAGGACGATAACGACCCAAAAGTGGTAGATCTAGTTGAGGTTCAGTCAAACCACTACGAACAAATGTCGGACGTGGTTCCGGACACCGGACTCTGACAGATAAAATACTGAACTATCTGCTGGAGTCTGGTATCCGTAGACGGTCCACAATCTGGGCGAAACGCCTTTGATCGAATCGTTAGGATTCGTAAATAATTATGTGAATTGTCGGTGCAACCAGTAAATATGTTAGGAAATAGGAACAAACTAGAAGTAGCTACATAACGAAGGTTCGAGTCCCCGAGAGTGAGTTCTACAGTTCACACGACTAGTGTAACAAGGATTTAGCCCGGTTTACACGAGCCTTCAGTGTTCAAGCATCGGTCACGCGGTGAGTGTACACCCGTCATGAGTCCGATAAGTCGGCTGGCGACTGTACCCTTACCTCTTGCCTACGAGCTACACAACGACTACAGAGAAGATAAATGAAAAAAAAAATATTAAGAACAGAACCCACGCCTTTCGCCTGACGCTTACATCGCCCAAGGCTGTGAACGAGTGCCTAAGAGTATCGCTTAGACGTCGTGAAGCCTTCCTCGGTGTTTCTTTTTTGTAAGTGGTTGTACTGACCGTCCTTTGGCGGAGTCGTCGTCGTCTGCGGAGCCGTCTCCTTGCAGCTGCATGCCGCCTTGCGCCCACGTCACCGTCAGCCAATCTGCGGATTACACATCACATGAGACTTAGGATACTCGAACGTTACTATAGCTCTATACTCAATGTAGCCAGAAGTGGTGGCCCAGAAGTAATCTCCCCGATTTACAACTATGAGTTGTTATCTCAGGTAGGCGTTTTACATTGTAGATTGTTTCAATCACCACTGCTCTCGTTACGGTAAAGGAATATCGTGAGGAATTAAGAACAAAAATTCGAAGACATGTGACATCTACCAACCCGATCTGGGAGCGTGTGGTGGAATAGGTACGACCCACTCGTTATCACATATAGAAGGCTTACGTCCCATCAGTTGAAACATTGTAACCCGACTATGCAAGCTACGCTAGTTGGCAGAAGATCACAGATTTAATAAAATTTAGTTTTTTTTTTTTTTTTAATTACAATACTATAAAACTGTTAAGTTCTTTTAACTCAGTAAAAAGCTTGATTAATAGCTTCTTCTTCTTTGCGTGTCGATGGACTCAAATAATGCCCGACCAGTGTGTAGCAACCTGCAACGAAAGAGCTGTTCTTTCGTTGGCTTCGTTTGGGCTAGCTCGTTCCATCGTCGACGACATCTCTGTCCTCAGGACTAGATTGAGGTCAAGAGTTATGATATATGGAATGGCAACTGTGGGCCTGGCGACCGTCCTACAGTGCTACACTACCACCTTCATACCTTCCACAGAGTGCGGGGTAGATAAGATATTTTTTATAATCAGTAGTATTTTTTATCTCATTTGTAAATTCATTATTTTACTCTATTCATTTTTTAAATGTACAAGTCTAGTTATTTAATTTTAATAGGATCAAGTAGATTTGTTACAGAGTAGGCCTTTATAATAAAAAAAGAAAGAAGAAAGGACGTGGGGCATCTCCTGCAAAGGGCACTGAAAAAAAAGTAGTTGCCACAATCAAGATTTTGTTTAGATTGACTAAGTAACTAGCCTGAGCCTATCAAGCGCAATGATCACAGCTACTACTTTTATTTGATTGAGATTTGAAACAGGATCTTGATTGGAGTTATCACAAAACCTATTTGCAGCAATCAAGTCAAACAGTAATAAACACAACCAAATAATGATAAACACAATCAAGAAACTTATTTAGCGCAAACATTTAGCGCAAGATTTGATCAAGTTGTATGTTTAATACAATTAATTGCAATGATAGATGCTATCAAGTCAAATGATCTTTATTGACGTAATCAAAATACTTGATTGACACAACTAACTTATTTTGTTACAGTTAAAAATTTTTAATTTGTCTCTTTTTTAACTCTTCTGCAATGATGTCATGTAATAATATGAGAACAAAGGGTCATGTTAAGGGTAATCAAGAAACTTGTTTGAGCGTTCAATAATTTGAACTAGTATTGCTGCGATTATGTCGTGATGATCAACACAACGAAGATTTGAATTAATCTACTCAAGATATCGTCAATCAAGTTAAAAAGTCACTTGATTGGCGTGCATTTTTTTTAGTGGGGCTCCACACTAGCATTAACGAATAGTACTAAAATACAATAGCGAATAAGAAAGTTTTAATGTCAACATTAACTATGTGTGTGACCATACATACCTACCTATTGTTTCTAGGAGCAACAAGATCAATATTTATTATTATTTTTCTATCTGAATGAAAATGACGACTCTAGTTTATATAATATAAACTTACCGGTGACAGATTCATAATCATTATAAAATTAGTCTATAAAAGTAGTATCAATGATATCCATGCATCATTGATACTAAATGAAACAAATAAGTTGTAAAGTACTGAACTTGGGCCGATCAATAATTTATTTATAGCTTACTAGCGACCCGCCCCGGCTTCGTACACATAAACCTTAAATCTTGAATCACTCTATGTATTAAAAAAAACCTCATCAAAATCCGTTACGTAGTTTTAAAGATCTAAGCTAACAGCGGGAAGCGACTTTGTTTTATACTATGTAGTGATGTCCGATAATCTCTAAGTAGATATGGGTACTTATTTAGGAAGAGTGCTAAATAAAAGCTTTTCCTGAAATACTTCGGTCTTCTATAAATAGCCACTTAACGCCTATTTATTTAAGAAACCAAGCTACATAAAACATTAACATGTAAAGTGTAACAAGTATAACTTCAAAACTTAGTTAATTTTATAAGTATAACTTTAAAAATTAAGGCCACTAGCCACTGGACCCATTCTTTATCCTCTATTCAGAATTACAGAAATTCCACCTTTAAATTAAAAAACCACTCTTGAAACTTCTGAAAAAAGGTTGAAAAGGAAGTTCATTCCGGATTATAAATCATTTGGAACCACGCGTAGTTTCAATAGGCGCAGATAACTAGCCGGTTCTGAAGCTCCCGCCCCTTAGTTGAAAATATTGCTGCGGTACATTTTATGAGAACTTTTTTTTCCAAAACCTTAAAAGTTTTATAAGGGTTTGCTAGGTTTTTTCTTATTATTTCAATAGTTTCCAAGTTTTGGTAGTCACTAAAGTGTAGTCAAGTCAAAAAAATATTTAATGATGATCGATATATTAATAATACTAATAGTCGTTACGGTTAATGGACTAATAGCGAAGAGCCTCGACCAACACCTTAGGAGGCTCTCATTGCGCGGCTGGGTCAAGGGCTTGTTTCAGAAAGCAGTACTCCTGGACACGGCACGCATATTGAGGCGGTTCCTCTCTCTGGAGCCCTGACCACCGGCAGCCTAGACCTTGTCCCTGATGCCGATGGGCCATCTATTTTTTATATTTTAAAATGTTCTATATAGGTTTTTTTTTTAAAGAAATGTTTAAAAATATATAGTATATTTAAAGAAAAATTATAAATAAAGGAAATAATAACAATAGGCCTCCTAAAAGGAGTTGTTTCAAATTGTTATTGAAATAATGTGTTTTGGACCACTTACAATTAATTGATCGTTGACTTGGATTTTGTGCTATTCACCGCATAGTATGCCAGTCTATATTCTGCCAACAACGTTTCGAGTTTTAGTAGTGTCGAATCTAGTATTTATTTAAGTAGGTGCGCGACTCGTTTGCAAAACAACCAAGTTGTTATATAACTGTAAAGCAACGTTTTATAAATAAGGTTTAACTAAATAATCTAAGGAATAGCACGCTGTAAAAACAAGATTAGTGGATACTGACTGTGAAGAGTTTAAAAAATCCCTTATATTAGCAGATTTATCGAGATATTTATTACTGAGCTATCGCTTCGACGTAATCTGACATAATCTTGAATGGCTTAAGGCTAAATGGCTATCTCAAGTATTCTTCGGCTTAGACAGAGTACTCTTAAATGAGCGAATACTTTTTTAAGCTTATGGTAGCCGGTTCATCGCTCAAAAGTAAAGGAACACAATACATTACTGTGCTGGACGGGCGTGATCGCTGGATGCTATAGATTGAAGAATGTCCAAGCGGCGCTGACGTCCTACACCTGTTGGTTCAGTTGACTGCATGAAACTACGGCGATGATGCTGAACGGGAGTAACTAGGATGAGGCTTCGATGAAATAAAATCAACAGCTATAAGTCTTCATAACTTTTCAGGAAACGACTGGCGTAATTCTTCAGGAGTACTTTAGAGTGAAAGAGAGAGAGATATATCTTCCTTGCCGATGACTACGATTAGCCCGAGAGCGCGCGTTACTAAAGTACTGCGAAACTTTACCGTAACGAGGACCGCTAATCGCTTCCTGATTTAATCTTTATTTGTAGAAAATATTGCTTGCGCGTGCGTACATAGTAGTGATTATTTCTAGTGTTCTGACTGTGACCTAGGTCATGTAGGTCATCGTTGTGAACCTTAAAATATTGCCCGTCTCCTGAAATCATGACGTCGATTGCATCTATAACTACTGAAAAACTATTGCAGTGTAAAGGAAAATATTTAACAAAATTCTACTATTATTTAGCTTTACAGGCCAGTATTTCAGGAGGCGTTACAGCGATTGTTTTGTAACAAGTGGCGTTAAGTAACCAATGTACTTCTTTTATGTAATCTACTATGTACATAGACACACCTATGTATTTCAGGGCTTCAGGCCCGTTTAAATTAGGGGGAAATAAAACAAAATAACGATAATCTTATAATCAAAAGTTATGTACGTAACATCTTGCGACCTCGGTTAAGTGGATTATTTTAAGGGTTTACACTACAAAATTTAGGTCCAGGCCTAGGTCTCAACCTAGGCTACCTGGATATATTAAAAACAAACTATATTTCGGCTATTTGCCCACTCAAACGAAGCTACAAAATGGATTGTACTTACGGTTTTACACAAACTAGATTCTAGGTACTATTTAAAACACTATGTATGCTAACTTTATACACTTCACTAAATTGTTTTCTAAGTTATCACTTATGATTTGTTGGTGACGCTTCGTCGCGAACATCTCTCCCGCCGTGCAGTGCTGTGACGACTCGGTGCGACGTCGGCGCGGCGCTGCATCACCCCGGTGAGCGACGACCGTAGTCGCGGCGCCCGCCGCCGCGATGCTCGCCGTCTCGACGCCTCGCTTCCAGGCTTACTTCGGTAGTGGGACGAGCTTCTTCACCGGACGCTTCAAGGTGCCGCAGGCAGTGCGCACCTCAGCTGTCCGGACTTCTCCGTCCGCCCCGGGGAACACTGCGACTATACGGCCTCGCGGCCATGTGTTGCGAGGCAGCTGGCCGTCGGCGATCAGGACGGCGTCGCCGACCTGTAGGCCAGGCCCCCGGCCGTGCGGCTCCCGCCGGTTTTGCAGCTCCGGCAGGTACTCTCGTACCCAGCGACGCCAAAACATGTCGGCGAGTATCTGTGAGCGTCGCCAGAGTTTCTTGCTATCTATGTCGTGCTCGGTGAACACGCCGGGTGTTGGTAGTCTGGCCGACCCACCGAGTAAGAAGTGATTCGGTGTGATCGACTCGTCGTCTTCGCTGTCCACGGAGACGTGTGTCAGCGGTCGGCTGTTTACTGTGTACTCTGCCTCACACAACAGTGTGGACAACACCTCTTCTTGTGGGTGCTTTTCAGTGAGTACGGTGTACAGTGCGGACTTCACGCAGCGAACGAGGCGCTCCCAGGCGCCCCCCATGAATGGTGCGGAGGGCGTGATGAAGCGCCACACGATGCCTCGGCGATTGGCTTCCTCTCTGAAGGCGTCTCGGAGCTCCTTGTCAGCACCGTGCATGTTGGTACCGTTGTCAGAGTGTATTTCGGTGGGACAGCCGCGACGGGCGGCGAATCGGCGCAGCGCTAGTATTGCGGAGTCTGCGCTGAGGCTGGCGGCAATCTCGAGGTGTACGGCCCTGGTTGTGAGGCACGTGAACAGCGCCACATATCTCTTCTGATGTTGACGGCCAACGGTGACGGACAGTGGGCCGAAGTAGTCAAGCCCAGTGTAGGTGAACGGCCTCTGATGATGTGCTAGGCGCGTTCTCGGGTGGTCACCGGTCGCAGGCACGGGAGCTCGCGCCTTGCGAATGCGACACTGCAGGCAGCGTGTCACCACCATCTTTACCGTGGGTCGCAGCTTGATGACCCAGTAATGTTGTCGCACCTCGTTGATTGTGAGTTCTGTCCCACTGTGTTGTAGACTGCGATGTGTCCAGTCAATGTATAACTGGGTGATGCGGTGATCGCCGTGCAATATCGGCGGTCGTTTGACGTCTTGAGTTATCTCGCAGGTCGCGGCTATGCGGCTCCTTAAACGTATGACGTCGTCTTCGACTTCTATTTGCAGCGGTCGCAGTCTGCTATCTCTATCTATCGATTTGTTGCTTCGTAGACTCGCTATTTCCTTAGCGAATGTCTGTTGTTGTACGACTTGCACGAGTATGTGTTCAGCCTTCCGCAGAAACTCGGCGCCTATTATTATTGAGTCTGGCGTCTTTGCTATTAGTTTTGTTGCAGGCGTTATCGATTTTTTCTGTTTCCTCCAGTCTGGATCTTTTTCTGTGTTCTTTTTCGTTCTTTTGTAGAACGTTCTCTCCGACGGCTTGCGACATAGAGATACGAAGCGTAGAACGTTCGCCGTCGCACGAAGCAATCGTTCCCATCTGGAGAATCTTGTCGGATCGGGAATGGTTTCTGAGAGCTGTCGACTTTCACTTTCTTCGACGGTGATGAGCGTCCTTTCTTCTCCTGTTTGCTCTGCGATTGGAGGTTTCTCTGATGGCCATAACGACGGTTCTTCATACAGGAATTTCGGGCCACAATACCACTCATGTTTCGAGTCAAAGTGGTGTGGCACGTCACGCGTAGCGGCGTCGGCGATGTTTACTTTTGTAGGTACCCATCGCCAATCTTCGACTTTACTGTTCTCTTCGATGGCGGCTATGCGATGAGCGACGAAAGGCTTGTATACTCGCGCTCCTCTTCTGACCCATGTGAGTACGGTCTTGCTGTCCGACCAGTACGTGGTCGAGGTGGGCTTGAGTCGGTGTTCACGTATCACAGCCGTGGCCACGCGGGTTCCCATCACCGCGGCCTGCAGCTCGAGACGTGGTATCGATTGCAGCTTGAGTGGTGCCACCTTCGCCTTTGCCATGACGAGGCTGACGTGTGTCTCGCCGCTTGGTGTCGTAGCTCGCCAGTAGACTGCCGTTGCGTATGCCATCTCGCTCGCGTCGGTGAACACATGGACTTGTATCTCGGCGGCCTCACTATAACCTGGGTAACATCGCGGTATGTTAATGTTCCCGAGCCGCTCGAGGTGTACTATCCAGCTTCTCCACTGTGTCGCCAGGTCTTGGTCGATTCGCTGATCCCAGTCTGTACCTCGCCTCCATGCTTCTTGCAGTATCTGCTTGGCTCGTATGGTAACTGGCGAAGCGAGGCCGAGCGGGTCGTACAGTGACATGACGATTTTCAGCGCCTCTCTCTTAGTCGGCACCTCCTTTTCTAATACGCCACTCGGTAGGCGAGCAAGGGTAAGGTTGAAACCCAGCTCGTCTGTGCTCGGTCTCCATATCAGGCCGAGTATCTTCTCTATGTTTTCTGTACTGCCGATGTTGACAGCTTCAGTAGGGCTTTGTGACGGTTCTATATTTTCTATGACTTCTGTGCTGTTTGACACCCATTTCCTGAGGTCGAAGCGCGCCTGTTTGTGTATATCTCTGACTGTTGTTGCTATGCGCGTCGCCTCTTCTATTGTCTTGTAACTATCAAGATAATCATCCATGTAGTGGTTTTCTATGATTGCTTCTACGGCTTCTGGATGCTCTGTAGAGTGTCGTTTCGCGTTCCAATTCTTCGCGAATATGGCCGTGCACGGTGAGCTCGCTGCGCCGAATATGATGGACGTCATGCGATACTCTTCAGGGGCCCCCTCTCTTCTATTACCTCGCCAGAGGTATCTGAGTGCGTCTCTGTCTTCACTTCGCACTTTAACTTGCATAAACATCTCCGCTATGTCACCGGAGATGGCTATGTGGTGTCGACGAAATCTCATCATGACGCCGGGCAGCGACTGCAGCAGGTCAGGTCCCGTCAGGAGGTAGTCGTTGAGTGACAGCCCTCTTGACTTGGCGGCGGCGTCATGTACTATGCGAATCTTCTCGGGCTTCATCGGGTTGTACACGTCGAAGTGAGGTAAGTACCAGGTTCTGCCCGGTGTGCTGGACTTGGGTGCCTTTTCGGCGTACCCTTTCTTCATGAGAGAGTCCATCTGTTCTGTATATCTATCTCGAAGCGCAGGGTCGCTGTCGAGCTTCTTTTCTATTGAGACGAGCCTCTTCATCGCTGTCCCGTAGCTATCTGGCATTTCTATATTTTCATTTTTCCACAGTAGAGCTGTTTCTATGTGGCCATCTTCTAACTGTCTCGTGTGACGATTCAAGATATCTTCTGCTTTCTTCTCAGGATCTGAGTTCGGACGTCGTGGGTTGATGATCAATGATTCTAATGCGAAGAATTCTCGCAGCTGTTGGTCGAGGTTGTCGCTCGCCGCCGTGAGTCTGTTGACGTAGTGCACCTTCTGGCCCAATGTTCTGGTGTGCGCGCCGTGAAGAGTCCAACCCATCGCAGTAAGTGACGCGACAGGCTGGTGCTTCGGACCTCTGCGGACTTCGGTGGCGAGTAACAGGTGCCAGTTGTCTTGGCCGATGAGAATCTTCAGTGCGCCAGCGTCATATGTGAGTTGTTGCCTGAGGTCATCTAGGTGCTCGCAGTGTGCGACGTCTTCTTGAGTGACTGTTTGTGACGCGAGGTGCAGCTTGGGTATGGTGCGCGCTTTGAATGGCACCCTATTCTTCAGCTGGCTGGCGAGTGTCACGGTGATTCTCCGCGAACAAGGAGTGTCGATCGTGGTGTTACCGATCGCACCTATCTTCAGCGGGTCGATGCGGCCCTCCGCCCCGACTTGCTTCGCGATGTCTTCGTCGATGAGTGACACAGTTGACCCATCGTCTAGGAGAGCGTAGGTGGAAGCCTCTCCCGCCGGTCCGATCACCCGCACCGGCACTATCTTGAGGAAGGCTTGACTCGACGTTGATCGGGAACTGGCCACCGTTTCTTGTGACTCTGTCTTCTGTGTCGGGACGTCGGGCTTATCGACTTCCTCTGCAGCAGGCTTCTTGTTATAGTGAAGAAGCTGATGGTGCGTGGCTGTGCACCCCTTGATGTCACACTTCTTGCGTTTACATGTGTGACCGGAACGACGACTTCTCAGGCAGCGAAAACATAAGCTGTGTTTCTTCGCTAGTTCCCACTTCTTGTCGCTTGATGCTTCTTTAAACTTCTTGCAGTCAGACGCGTAATGTCCCTCTTTCTCACAGACACGGCACTTGATTACCGGTTTTTCTACAGCTGTGTGAGTTCTCTGCGTGGCACGTCTGGTTGTTGAAGCGTCGGCAGCGCTAATGTTCTCGGGCGGAGCGAAGGCACTGCAGAAGTGAGCTTGTTCGGTGACGAATTCGCTGAAGAGTGTGAGATCTGGCAGCGACTGGTACTTCTCGGTATAGGTTCTGTACCACTGTACACGCAGAGAGTTCGGCAGCTTCTCGGTGAGTGTGCGTATCAGCTCGGCGTTCATCAGGTAGTGTTCTTTCTTCAGCGCGCGCAGAGTGACGATACCGCTTCTCACTCGGCTTGCGAACATGCAGATATCTTTGGGTGATTCGCTGCAGCGCGGTAGTCCTCGCAGTCTGTCTGTCTCGGCTTGAGCGATTGAATCTAGTCGGCCGAACTGTAGCTCCAGCTCCTTCATGATGTCATCTGGTCTGGCGTGCCCGATGAGCTCCGAGCTCACCGTCTCAAGTGCCCGTCCATGCAGGCTTCTTCTAAGTCTCGCTGTGTTCTCAACGTCGTTGAAATATCTTCGAGTTGTATCGTAGATGGCTCGAAATGACAGCCATTCTGTGTGTGCTCCACTGAAGTTTGGTAGTGTCATGATGACCTTCGACGCCGAGGGGTGGTTCGATGTCCAATGTTCTGTTTTCTTGTCGGCGAGCGACGCTATTGCGGACGTGAGCTCCATTATAAATGGACGGAGCTTATCTTCCCCCTTGATGTCTTCTATTTGTTTCGATGTAGATGCGATGTGGTTCTTCACTTCATTCACTTTAGAATTCGACAAAGGTACTTGCGTTTGGAGGTCCACTGTATCTTCGATGTCCACAGGGGGGGGCGGCTGCGCTCGGCATCTATTCACTATGTCCCCCTCGGCGGCGTTGTCCTCTTTCGGCGGCTCAGGTTCGGGTGCCTCTTCGAGCCAGGAACGCACGTACTCGTTGTTTGAGTTTCTATCTTCTAAATATTCATTGTCCGAATCTTCTTCGGCCCTCTGAAGTGCTAACTGTGCAAGCTCCAACTTAATCTTCAATAAGTCTTCACGTGCTTTTGAAATTTTTCTATGTGACCGCGTCGTTCTATTCGTAGTCGACGGCGGCTTGCTATGTTCGGTACGGGCGTCACCCCGGGTAGTCATCGGCATGGCTGATCGGCTATATGTTCTATCGGACGGTCTCACTGTTCTATCTGAAGTTCCTTCTTCTGTTCTGGTAACCTTCCTGGTTCTGGCAGCCACTGATTGTTCCACTTGTTCTGTTTCTTCGGACGCCCTAGGCGCAGGCGAGTCTTCACCCCCCCTCGGGGAAGGGGGGCGCGGCCGCTGCTCGGTGGTACCCTCGGTGGTGGATGGTGAACGTGGGGGTAGATGGTGACGAATGGCTGTAGCACTACCCATCTCCACCATGAATGCTTCAGGCGCCCTGCCTTGCGATCTTGTTATCGGCATGCTTGATAGTTGATTTCAGTTGCTTCGATAAGTCTTCAGGTTTCAGGAATGTTCGCAGTCTTCAATGCAGCCGTCCGGCTCGAAGGGCCAGCAGATGTGCTGGACGGGCGTGATCGCTGGATGCTATAGATTGAAGAATGTCCAAGCGGCGCTGACGTCCTACACCTGTTGGTTCAGTTGACTGCATGAAACTACGGCGATGATGCTGAACGGGAGTAACTAGGATGAGGCTTCGATGAAATAAAATCAACAGCTATAAGTCTTCATAACTTTTCAGGAAACGACTGGCGTAATTCTTCAGGAGTACTTTAGAGTGAAAGAGAGAGAGATATATCTTCCTTGCCGATGACTACGATTAGCCCGAGAGCGCGCGTTACTAAAGTACTGCGAAACTTTACCGTAACGAGGACCGCTAATCGCTTCCTGATTTAATCTTTATTTGTAGAAAATATTGCTTGCGCGTGCGTACATAGTAGTGATTATTTCTAGTGTTCTGACTGTGACCTAGGTCATGTAGGTCATCGTTGTGAACCTTAAAATATTGCCCGTCTCCTGAAATCATGACGTCGATTGCATCTATAACTACTGAAAAACTATTGCAGTGTAAAGGAAAATATTTAACAAAATTCTACTATTATTTAGCTTTACAGGCCAGTATTTCAGGAGGCGTTACAGCGATTGTTTTGTAACAAGTGGCGTTAAGTAACCAATGTACTTCTTTTATGTAATCTACTATGTACATAGACACACCTATGTATTTCAGGGCTTCAGGCCCGTTTAAATTAGGGGGAAATAAAACAAAATAACGATAATCTTATAATCAAAAGTTATGTACGTAACATCTTGCGACCTCGGTTAAGTGGATTATTTTAAGGGTTTACACTACAAAATTTAGGTCCAGGCCTAGGTCTCAACCTAGGCTACCTGGATATATTAAAAACAAACTATATTTCGGCTATTTGCCCACTCAAACGAAGCTACAAAATGGATTGTACTTACGGTTTTACACAAACTAGATTCTAGGTACTATTTAAAACACTATGTATGCTAACTTTATACACTTCACTAAATTGTTTTCTAAGTTATCACTTATGATTTGTTGGTGACGCTTCGTCGCGAACAATTACAAACATACAGAACCTAAAACTCAAAGATATGTCACGAGAGGAGATCTGTGTCCCAGCTGTGAGCACATTATAGGCTGATAATGCTAAAAATGACGTCATACTTAAACTCAACAATTTTCTGTACTTCTTACAAGTGAGTTAACATTACACACGACGACGTATTTTCGAAACAGTCCCGCCTGATTGTCGAAGAGCTTCGCTTCGAAAATCAAACAGAAAAGTATATGTAATACTTTGTAGTCCAATCAGGGCCTGTCCCTTCGCAGATATCTCGTAATTGAATTAAACACGGCTAATGGGATTGAGGCTCTCGATCACAAAGAGCTTCTTTCAAATTATCTGTGCGGATATGTCGGATCATTTGGGGAATTTCAATATAAAGGAGTTTTCTATGTTAAAGGTTGTGGGTAGGTTCATACGATGTGTATAGGTACAGCTGTGAAGGTTAAAGAGGTTAAGTATGTTTTCGCATTTTGAACTTAGATTATTTCTCATAATTATTCTCTTCTTTAATTTTATCATAATAACTCATTATTGTCGGCTTAATAGGTTTAAAGCAATACTTCATAGAATTATAAGGCTCGTTTTGTAATTCCACGACGAAAGGCTTTAGTTAGAAATAAGAATCTAATAGATACACTTCAAATCCAAATTAAATTGAATTTTACTAAATAAGAAACTTTAATAATGATATAATAATGTAGGTACTTTGTAAAAAGACACCCCTTCCTGGAATATCCGTAAAATATTAATAAGCTTGATAATAACATTGGTACAGATAAATTTTTCTAATAAAAAATGAAGTTTTTTATAAAATAAAATACTCGATATTTTTTAGTAAGTGCCTTATGTAGGTAGCTTTGTGTCCTTGTTCTTTGAATACTGACGATTTATTTTAATTACACGTTACCTATTGGATAACGTACCTTAAAAAAATAAAGATATAAACAGCCTACAATCTAGTTATTGTTAGAAAGAAAGAAATGGTGCAAACTAGAAAAAAACGCAATCACTTAAAGACGTCCACGTGGACAATAAATACTGTAGCTATAAAATCAAACATCATTTCCTTCTCAAAATATTTGTTTCTTTCCAATCTAAACAGAAAAATATTTGCTTCTTACTGTGGAAACAAATTGTTCTGTGAAGAAATTCATTATTTACGCAAGAGTGGTTGCTATGACAACGGCCCACAATCCCTTCCAAACTTGGCCACTTCTCTATTCGCGAAACGTTCACAAAAGAACTCCTACAATACATTGTTATTCCTTGTTTTTGTTTTACAATTAGAGTGTTTTATTATGTTCTCGTTTGTAATTAATAGAACAATTGAATCGACCTCCTTTTGATACAATAAAATTTTGGTTTCTATTGCGATTATTACTCAACTTGTTGACGCTCATTTCGTTTTTTTTTTTACTTTAAAATTCCGTTATTGCGCTGGGGCTCAGTGGAAACACCCGTGGAAACCTACCTCAATTTACGCAAGTGCGTGTGCGTAGTTCGTGGGTGACTAACTTTGAACTGAGATGGGGCCTTGCTTTGTATAATTTATTTCATCACCACTTCTTTGAAAATGCTAAAAGAAAACAACATGAGGAAACTGGTATGTTCTAGAAAAACAAATACACCAGCTCGCACTGCGCCCGCGTGGTTAATGTTAGCCCACTGCTGCTCACACAGAGGAGGCCAGTGTGAGCAGGGGGACGCTAGAGGCTGATTATTGTTCTCAATAGTCGTAGTAGTGTGTTGTGTTGTATTGAATAGTTTATATTATGTAGGTATTCATTAGTTTCAGTCTTAATTTAGTCCTTTTTTTGTAAACGTATACTGTCACTTACGGGATATCTTCCATGATTGCGTGATTCTCCAGTAGTGCGCGTAGCAACAGACAAAGAAAGAGGGTAGACAGATTTGTCTGCTCTGAACAATTTATTTTCCATCCACCCGCATTCTCCAGTCAACCCGCAATCATGGCGCTTGCAACAGCGTCGAAATATCGGGAGCTCAAAATAATAGACAATTACATACACGAGACAGATAAGACAGTATAAGTTTAGTTGTAAACCGTGAAAGCTAAAAACATCTTTTTTTGTAAATATTTAGTTAATACATATATTTATTCGACAAACATCCATTTAATTTACAATACTTTAATGTTCCCGTCTATTTGTGTGGTCATATTATACTGGCACTTCCTAACTTCTTTTTTTTACTTTTCGAAATCCTGAATAAGCGTTCTCCGGCGCCGCGGGGCCGACGCAAGGGTCTGTCAGACTCTTATTGACTAAAACCACACAGTGTTCCTCCTCGACATTTCTGGCCACTCGTCACATGACCCCACCACAGTGACGGTTTTGCGCCAAACTCAGTCTAAGGTAAATGGAGGGAGTGAGCTGGTCCTCAAAAACCTTCCACCTACGTTAATCCAATACACAGTAATTCTTACTCCCTCACTACCGCTCACACAACATCCAAAGCCAACTTAACCAACATCCCTGTAAATAGATAAGGGCGTTAACGCAATATAATCACAAAAGCATTCTGTGAATATTTGCAATGCTCGCGCGAACATATCTCGTGATTGTCGTGCCGCCGCATAACTCTGCCATGAAAGGGTTCAGACGGCACAAACCCGCCATAATACGTGGGTTTATACTGGTAGATATTGTAAGTACACAGCGGTATAAGTTGAGCATGATCGCTGTTCGCAGAAATGCAATAGTGCTTGACTATTCATAGGTCGACAACGTCTTGACGCGTGCATAATTCCCCGTAGGTTTATCTACGTATCAAGAGTATCGAGTGATGAGGGCTTTAATTTTTTTTTTATTCGCTGTGGCTTACTAGTTCCGTAATTGCAATGTGAGTGCGAGTACAAGCGATTACATGTATCATCATGTATTATTCATATTCTACCAGTGAGACTGAGAACAGGAGTCTACGTATTTAATACTTAATACAGTGATGTTACAAGATCATCATGTGGATATGCTACACATCTTCAGCTTTTCAAACAAATAATTGTTTTTATTATAACTTCTTGGATCAACAAATGTTCCTTCATAGTTTATATACTTTATATATAGTATAAATATATCTTGTAGCAGGCTAGCAGAGGCGACCTGGTGCGGTCTGATCGAGCGCTGGGTACTCAGTGTTGCGGCCAACCATTTTCAACATTTACTCGTTTCAAACATTTGCACAACCGGTGCAGGTATACGACTATATACAAGTAAAAACGTTAAACTGTAGGTATATGCTCTTTTTATTCTCTCGAAACAGAAAATGACGAAATTGATTTTCCAATACTTATACAAACATTCACAAATAAAAAAGGCAATTACGAACATATTGTGGAGGTCGTAAATTATCCTACTGGAAGTTTTTCCGGGTAAAAAGTATCTCTATACTAGGACATAGAATATAATACTTTTGCGTATTTCGATAATATTTGGCACATTATCCACACAGGTGGAGGGTATAGAACCCTCGAACCACAAACCCCTGCCAAATGTCAACGACAACCATTCAGCCTTTATTTATTTAAGGACAACCAACAAAGCTTACACCAAAAAAAAAGTAAAGTTAAAAATAAGAAGAGACAAACAGAGTTACCTTCACATTTACATGAGCACGAATTTTAATAAAAATGAATACTAATGTGTCTATCAACCATCTATAGTAAAAAGCGTGTAAAGTCCAAAGATGGCGGCAGTCGGCACTAGAGCTGCACAAAGTGAGAGATGTTGGCCGCTCGCCAACGAACATAATAATTTCTCTTTGACTTGCGAGCCGTACTCACTGCTGTCTTACGCGACTCAAGGGTATCAGAATACACTGGAACACCAGCGTGTATGGATTATGACATGCATAAGTTATGTATATGGAACCCAAAAGGCCATTCGATTTAAAAATATCACAATAACGCTTTTCTAGGCCATACGTAAATTAATGCCAGCTCAGCTCTTGCCCTCTTATTAATAAACACGGAATAAAATTACACCAGGAATAACAAAGGAATAACCATACATTTTCAAAGGTTTAAACTTGGAATAACTTTAGTCTGTATTTATTAATAGGAGGGTCAGAGTTTAAATTTCAACATTGTTTAGTGTAACTAAAATAAAAGCTTGCAAAAAATAGCCATAAGGTTCATAATATCACGTCTTTTGATGCCTGTGCTTTGGCCACTCCATTCAATGTCTCTTCAAGACATTGTTGTCGATGTGGTAGCTGGCCTGCTATTTTATGTGTGTACCTATGACATGTGCCAAAGTTTCTTTTTTTTTTAATCTTCAAAAAGCTACATGTCGCTAAGGCCACACGGGCTCTTTCGCATATCACACAGCACAGCAGCACCGCAGTCATAAATCCTTCTAGTTTACTCACACATTTGTATATTTTCCTCCATTGCGTAGGCAACGTATGAGATTTTCATATCACATTATGCAGCATCCAAACGTCAGATATTTGATGAGGGTAGATTGAACCGTCTCCTGAGACGTTTTCCCTAATAGTTTATACACTCACACCTATTCGTCTCTATGGGGAGTTGGGGACTGAGCTCACAAGATACTTGTGTACTTACTATGTATCAATTTAAGTTGACATCCTTCTTGATTCTTTTGTTCAGAGAATAGATACAGCACTGATGACAAGGTTTGTGCCACTTGGTTAATATTTTCTTTGTAGTATATTTTTCTTTGTAAGTATAGATTCTTTTTTACCGATTGTGAATGTGTGAACATTCTAGGCCTTGTAGATTCCTAAATGCTTGGTATAGTTTAGAGGGAGACCCCGTGACCGCCAGACCTACGCCATTATATAAAAGCTGAAACATTATCTGTTGAAGTACCTTACTAGATAGCAGTGGCGTGCCCACTCCCTTTCATTGATAGGGAGGCAAAGCTTAATTACCACAATAAATTCAGTACAATTTCTTCAAATAAGTACCTACAGATGTATTAATTTGCTAGGAGGAAGTGAGAGGTTAGAAGCCAGCGGGTGTGAATGAGAAAGCGTTAGCACCGGCCGAAAGCCCTAAAGAAACCTAAAGAATGTTTTTTTTATTTTTGTTTGTTGAGTTTGATTGTAAGGTAAGCCTTTTCGGCTTGTATGATAGGTCCGCCACTGCTAGATAGGTAGGAACAATAGGGTATTACGAAAAATCGGTCGTGATGGCTTTGGCAGCTATCAGGTAACAAACCTATGCTTAGTAGCTGTTAAGTTACTCCATACTATATAACATTATTTATTGATATTACATAAGAGCTAGTATCATGATTCACCTCCTCCACTGCCAAACACTTTATGTGATGGAAAGCCCCCGCCAGACACCTTTATGTTAAACTGTAAGTGAACTCAAGTCACAATATCTAATAGTTCTTACGTTTAGTAAGGTATTGCCACATAAAAATTTCCAATCCTGCTGTTAATCTTAATAATTTTTTCAAGGTTCCGGAAAATCGAGAAAAAAAACAGTCAAAATCCATATTATATTGTTCATTGCAAACGAAGAAAAGTCAGTATTTATATTGTTATGACTAAGTTTTCATATCATCAGTGGGTACATAGAAAAACCAATATCCCATGTAATCGAAAGATCCCTAGTGTACTTAGTACAAGTAAATAGTAAATATGATTCTCAAGATAACTGGAAGAGGTATTGTTATATGTTTTTCACATATGAATACCTAATACAAGGGATTTGTGTAAGAAAATAAATAAGACATAATATTATTGTAGACAGAGACGGATTACACAGTAACATTAGGCCTACTTCCATTACTTACGTTTTGGTAAAGCTTAAAACTTACTAACCAGAAAACTGCAAGAAAAACTATATAAACAGGGTGATTGGTAATTGGGTAATTTGCAATAATTTTGACCCGATAACTTGGGGTCCAAACTAGTTTTTTTTTTTGAGTTAATGAACTTTTAAAGTGTTTAGGAAACCACAACATATTGAGTTTTCGTGAAAATATTTTAATTTAAATTTAAGGTTAAAAATGCATATTTATAGAAATGGCATTTATGCCTAATAAAATTATTTCCAAACAGTAAACGTTTCTAAATTATATTAAATGATGCTTATGTCAAGTATCGATTATGTAATGTGTTACTTATAAAAACTAACGATTATAACACTGTTATTATGGAAACTTATTGTATGGCAAATAAAAGTTATGTATGACAAGCGTCATTAGTATAATTGACAATAGTGCAAGTAAATATTACGAGGGGGGACGATTATCAGCCAGAGTTGCGGGACTGTTCGAAAGAGACACCGCGGCCCTGGAACACAAAGGGCAAGAGAAGGAACATGGACGGGTTTTAGTCAGCAAAAGTCTGACACTCCCTCCTGCTCAGCCCAGAGCGGGAGGGGTTATTTGATGATAACCCATCCGAAAAAAAAAAAGTGGTGATGATTATGGACAACAAGACAATACCATTCTTGAGCTATCAGAAAAATATCAGTTTGACATTCTGAATGGCGTAGATTTCTTACAATCGGCAGTTTATGGTGGAGAGGTAGAAATTTTCCAAAAAACTTTAAAAGTGATATCTTAAAAACAACTCAGTTTGGACCCCAAGTTATGGGGCCAAAATTGTTGCAAATTAGGTCTAGTATCTCCTTTTGCAAGGAATGCACCCAGTTACCAATCACCCAGTATACATACATTGTTTTGCAATTTTCTGTTTAGTTTAGCTTAATCAAAACGTAAAAGGAAGTAGGCCTAATGTTACTGTGTAATCCGTCACTGTCTACAATAATATTGTCTTATTTATTTTCTTACAAATATCCCTTGTACTATGTATTCATATGTGAAAAACATATTACACCTATTTCAAGGAATGCACCCAATTACCAATCATCCTGTATTATATCGCCCTTTCTAAAGATCTCCTGGGAAAGCTTGTTCCATCGGAGGCCTCATCCGTCGATTTACAAAATGTGAACGTTACTTATCGGACCGAAAACGAGGTAAAAGAAACTAATTCAATCAGGAATGTGCTTATTCGTTGTAGACTGAATAGAACAGGCCACCTAGAATCTATCGTCAAGTTATAAAGTGCACTCTTCAAATCTAAATTGAAATAAACCAAGCCTACTTGAAAACTGAGGTAACTTTCTACTCCAGTCTATTCAAATGCTGACCTTTTGAAATGGCGACCAAACAAATTAAATTGAGTAATTTCTTATAGGTTCACTAAGAACGTCTTAATTGGCCGACATTTAACTAAGAGTTTTAACCTTTACTGAAATTTACAGTGTAAGATGTTATTTAAAACGTTCCGTATTTAGAGAACCTGAGTGGCGCGGGCGGCTGGGTGATACTTGTACTTCTGAAATGTGGGTTGAGGATGGAACATACATAAATATGAAGTTTTGTAACATTTGTATTGTGTTTTCTTGTGGTGAATATGAAAGCAATATTAATAGGAAGGTTACTAGGTGTGTATATTTTCTTTTATAAACTAGCTTTCATGCATGAGTGCTGCTTACCATCAATAGTTAGTGGATTATGAAAAGAGAAGCGACATTATGGTTCTGCATTATTTAATAAAACTTTCTTAATCTTTATTACACACAAAATTTAAAAGTACCATACACAATATTACAATATATAGCTGACAATGGCGAGCTTAACCCAGAATTGGGTTTTCTTACAGCAAACCTTAGTTTGATTGTGAGATTTGTGCACAAACGAACATTTCGTTTGTGCACATAGTAGTTGAATTTACATTTTTACTAAAATAATACATAAAATACGTAATGTATACAACTTTGCTGCTTCTTTGGTATTATTCTCACATTTAGAATAGAAGTTTCTTCATACAGACCTGCGTTTTGAAAAGTTTCAACTTTTTTAACTCACCGACACCTTGGCAATTCAAAGTGCATGTACAAGGTTTAATCGAAATAAATGCTTTGAGTTTGAGTTTTCATTATAAGCATTATACAATTAGCAAAACAATTCTTGAGTATTCAAAAGACCTCTAATTCCATATTTTTTATGATAAATGAATAACGCGATAGATAGGATGCTTTAGAGCAAGGATCAGAACCTCTGTCAGGTTAGAAATGAAATATTATGATTAAAATGCTAATATGCTCCTAACATATTACCTATTATCCTTTAATTTGATCATGAACTAATATAGCAAAGCTGTTAGAACGGGGAGTATATAACGTGGTCGGTGCAGACCCTACTTTAATCGAACCGGCGCTGATTTATGCAAAGCGATGAGTTATGTCCCGCCATTACCTGAGTGTGGAGGGCTGGAGGTCTGAGGTGACTCCAGTGAACGTCCGTCATGCTTTGTTGTTAAACAAAGGGGTAGACGTCGTTGGTACAAAGTGAATGCCTTCAAAAATAGTGTGGTTTTATAGATATTTTATAGTTTTTGAGACGTAGCTACCTATACCGGGCGTAACAGGACCATTCACGAAGCCGTCAACCAAGCATTATGTAAATACATCAAACTAAGTTACTTTACCCAAAAATTAATGCTGGGAAACGACTTTTTTTTGGGGTGGAAGAACACGTTTTACGGTAGGACTCAATGTAACGCATTCAAAACATTGTGCTCATGGATGGATTGAATAGTGCGGGGGTCGTGGGGGTGTTTAAAGTAAAGATCTTACATTAAAACAGGTATTTAAAAAAAACTTGTTAAAAAGTTGGAACTTTAACCCCTAATATCTTCGTAACTAGAAAGTTCCCAGGTATAGTCTAGAACAAAAAAAAAGGTCGCAGTGACGGGGAGAACTAGTGCCTTTCGGCTTCGTTAAGGGTCTTGTTACACCCTTTACAATGTTACACGTCATAAAATTATAGCCCTAAGGAATTGTTCATCACACAGAAAAAGAATTAATATCATTTGATCGATATAAACTCAAAGAAAAATCCAATAAAATATTATAGTTGATGTGTGAAAAATCTTCATTACTGGCACTTGTAATTTTAAAACGATATCAAAAGAAGCCAGCTACAAACTGAAATCAAGCAACGCATCCAATCACCAACTGCAAAGCAAACACGACGCTATCTAAATAGCGTCGTGTCGCGTACGGACTGCCAATTAAAATTCTAGTGCTGTGACGCCGCTATTCACTGGTTATTTGAGTTTGTAACTGGTTACTTTTAAGATGCGTCGATTAGCCTTATTTAACTTACGTTAGTCCATATTATTCATGTATGTAGATATATGGCCTCATATTCAAAATGGGAAAATAAATCGCTTCATTAGCTGTAAAACCTACTTCCTTACGCTCAAAAGCCAAGACCAATACATTAACCTGTATTCAAGCGCTTTCCAAAGTATCCGCTGAATACATTTGCTTTAAGCAGCTGAATATTGAGATGGAGTCCAAGAACAAAAGCTCAATATAGCTTTCATGATGCTAATAAATCTGCTGGAGGAAATAATAGGGCTGGTGGCTCCGGATTAAAGGTGGTTTTATATGGAAGCCTATTGTAAACCTGACCCTAAGTCTTAAGGGGGAATAATTATGTGGCTCATGATTTTAATACGAATAATTTCTAGGTACCATTTAAAATGAAATAAAACAAGGCCATATCAAATTATCTCAGTTTTTCCTTTAGCCGACATTCCTTGAATTATTTGAAATTCCCTTAGTTTCCAAAAAAAACCGCAGTTGGACGGTAGCAGCGCATTCATCTATACTAATATTATAAAGAGGTAAAATTTGTTTGTAACTTTGTATGTAGGGGGTAATCTCTGGATCTACTGAACCGATTTTGAAAATTCTTTCACTAAGTGCCATAGGCTATATTCACAACGTGTCGGTGGGATAATTTCCGACAAAAACGCAAGCGAAGCCGCGGGCAACAGCTATACTACATAAACGTTAAACAGTCTGTTTCTCACGATCGGACGGACGGTTACGAAAACAGAAAACTACACGCCAAAAACACGCCCATGAAAAGCACACGAGCACATAAAAATCCATGTTTAAAGTTTAATTTTAGTGAACCCACAACGCCACATTTATAAACCACGCTTGCGACTACTCAACACATGAGGTAACGTAGTACGTACTACGGAATTTATCCAAACGGGGTATAAGTTTCGTACGGTGCGGTGTGTCTTTTGAAATTTGAACCGTAGTCAGCGAGTAATTTCATTAAAATTTAAGCTCAATAATACCAGCAGTGGTTCACGACAGTAATAACTCCAAATCGGTGATTTTAGGGTTGTAACACAATGTATTTCAAGACATATTTTTTTACAACGATACCGACTCGTGGAGCAAAACGTAGGATATTTTTTACAAAGAACACTATCGTCGATTTCTTACAAATTAGGATATAAAACCACTAACAACGTATTTTTAGCTTTATCTTAAACAAAGCTAGTGTAGGTAAATATAAAAGCATTTTAAGATTTTCAACGCACGGCTCAGTACTAAAATTGTCGTTTCAAAAGAACGATAATATTTACGTATTCGTTTTTTCATTGTCAGTCAGTGTAAACGAATAAGTTTTGCGCAAAAACTTGAACTAAAAAATAAGAAATGCAAGATTTGCATCGAGTCACGACAGAATTCCGGCAATCAACGCTAGAGCCCAGTTGTCTCACGGCTTGCCTTCAGCAAGTGTCAGCCCTACCATCGCGTTTTCACTGTAACTTGGACAATTAGAGAGGGCAAACTCTGTTATTGCTAGATATTACCGATAGCAGCCGACGCTCAAGCTGCCCCGATCGACCCCGCTCCGATCTCCGAAGTATGAATGTTTCATCACGCCGCGGCGGGATGATTTAATGAAACGATTCCTCTTACATATTTATGAAGATGTAATGGTGACATATTGCCCTGGTACGCGATGGGGAGGCAAATGTCAGTGGTGCATACTGTGGTAAGGGTTTATAGGCGTGGATTCTTATGATTGGTTGGTTTTGTGAGTGTTATTTTTTGTGTATTATTCCTGTCAACTTCTATAAACATAATATTAAGCTTTTATTGGACGCGAAATGGGTGGCGATTGAATTCATCAACCTCTAGCCTCCAGCCAGTCAGCGCTTTATGTTCTGACCACCATGAGGCGAATCCAGCTCGGGATACGAGACCTGAATGCCCGCGTCATTTGTTGTAATGATTTCCAAATCACGGACTCCTCGCGCCAGTTTGAACATCGCATACAGATACACAGTTGGTGGGAGGGAATTTTGTTGCCGCATCTTGCATTGAATTCGCGTAAGTTTGGCTAGAGCTTTTGGCGTTTGGCTTTTGCAGCTGCAACCGACATTACTAACGTGTTTGTAGTGGTTGTGAAGTTTAAAACGTAGTTAGATATTATGTACACCACTACGCCGTAAATACTAACTTAACTATAATTAATTAAAGAAGCTCTATATTGAACAGAGCATGTTCACAGAATAATATTTCGAATTAAAAAAATAATCAATAGATCTCTTATCATAAACGAAGCATAGAATTTTTCACAAAAGTTTCTCATGTAACAAAGAATTCAGTTTTTTTTAAACGCACTAGAGCGATGAAAGTTTGTAAGAATATTTTGCCTATCAAAAGTCCTATCGGGTGATCGTTGTGTAGGTACAGACGCCAGCACATCAAACTACTACAATCTGTCAAATTTAATGTAATACTGGTAGTACCACGCGCAACAAATATACAAAGGACTGGAAGTTGCAAAGAAAAGCGCCAAAAGATAAACTCGAAAGAAATAGACACCCACAAACACATTCTTTGAACGTAAGCGGTTTGTGTAGAGACAGAAGAAACATTGAGATTTTAAGTTTTTAATTATAGCCATAACTTTTTCTTTTATTGAAATATCAGGCTTACCGCACCGTTTTTAAATATGGAAGTTTCTCTAACTGCCTGTTACGTATTTACGTCAAAACTGCTGAAGTTTGTCTTAAGAATAGGACATATTTTTATTTTTTATGCCGCTAGTACCATCCCACAGGATATTTCCAACATCTACACGGGCGCATCCGCGGGTACAAGCTAGTACTTTAATAAGTCCTTTTACTCTCATGTGGTTGTGAATTACATACTTAGAGTTCCACAATTACACAACAATATTTTCCATTTAAGTAAAAGTCCATATCATTTATTCAGTGTAAATATTGGGTAAGAAATATTCTGTTGTTGTTGTTATTGGAAACTAATTAATTACGTTATTGCTGCATTAAAAAAAAAATTCAACATGTCGATTTTAATGACGCTTTCAACACTTTCTGAGTTGTATAAAATCAGCATCACTAAATAGTATAAAACAAAATGTATGCGGTTGGTGCGGTTTTTTTTTAATAGATAGAGTGATTCAAAAGGATTTTTTATATGTATAACATTGCACCCGTGCGAAGACGGGGCGGGTCGCTAGAATTGAATAAAAAAAATATTCTTGTTTATTGTTTACAACTGTAGACTTTGACAATTATAGTATTTTAATTGAATGAATGTTAATGAAGTAAACATTCATAGAGATAAGTGTTACATTGCTCTTTGGTCAAGTGGTCAAAATGATATTAGGATTTTCAATCGGGAATTGCTCAATAGCAGCCCTGAGTCTGGATGTATGCCCCGTTGATAGCAATACCTTATGGAACTTAATCATAACTAGCGAAATATGGGTGTGCTGTAGGCACACCTCTGCCTATCCCTTCTGGGACTACAGGGGTGATTTCATGTTCGATTTTATTAATACATCTTTATTGAAAAACATTTCTGTCAACTACATACTTCAAACAAAAGAGGATTGACCATAAAATCCAGACAGATACAACTATCTGCACCTTCTGACCGTACGTGATGTCTCCTTATAGCAATCTATTTGTTCCAACCCTTTGCTCCACCTTGGCACTCCATCTCTGTCTGAGACATGTATCTGTACATCCTCCGTCTCACTCTAGCGTCGTGATAGTAATGTTTGAGGCAGCGACTCAATGGAGCAAACAAAACGTTAGCGCAGACTATTACCGCACTTGAGGAGTTACGTGCTTGTGCCTAAACCATATATCTTTCTTTTAGTATCGATTGTGTTGCCATTTGTTTCGAGTTTTGGCTGTTTTTATGCGAGTTAGACGGATATGCGGCGGGTCTTAGGTGCACAAAAAAGCAGCATATCTTAAGCCGCGTTTCCACCAGACTGAGCGAGGATGCGTAGAGAGGGACGTGTGTGAAATTAACCAATCACATAGCTAGCAGTGGCGAAGGCTCAATACAACTCAATTCCTACCGGCTTCGTTTTGAAAAATGGCACAGTCAGTATTCTATAGACCAATAATTCACATTAAAAATATGTACTCCGGCTTATCTCTCACAAGAATTTACCCTTGGCTACTGATAGCTAGAATAGCTCAAGCTGTGAAAAAGAAGCGATATTATTGGTCAGTTTCAACCAAGTCCCTCCCCTCGCATCCGTCGTCCTCGCGTCCCTACGCATCCTCGCTCATCTCTGGTGGAAACGCAGCCTTATGATCAGGTTAGTAGTACTCGCAACTGGAGTGCGTGTAAGGCGATATGTTAAAGTGTAAAAAGCAATGGGTGTAAAGACCCTTCACGAAACCGAAAGGCACTTGTCCTCCCCGTCGTTGCGAACATTTTTTGTTACGGAGAACCTTCTAGTTTCGGAGATGATGTTGGAGGTTAAAGTTCCAACTTTTTCACAAGTGTTTTCAAAAATACAAGTTTTAATGTTATAACTTTACTTGACATATCTCCATGACCTCTGTATTATTCAATGCATCCATCAATACAATGTTTTGAGTGCGATACATTGCAATGAGTCCTACCATAAACCGTGATTTCCCAGCAATAATTAAATATAACAAAAAATAATAAAGCGCAGAGTGACGCAGGGTTTCATCAAACAACAAAATAAATAGTTAAATGTTGTGTCTAATGCTAGTTTCAAACAATTAGTAATTATAAACAGTAAGTCAAAAATTAAAGGGATCAACTTATGAATCAGCTATGACTATGAAATTATCAAAAATACATATATATATATATATTGACAATTTCGAACACTGCACTGGTTTTATTGAAGGCTTTGTACGAACAGAGCCTTCAATCAATAGGATCCGTTTACACCTTGTAGAGTAAATGATAAATTATGTTATGCAAATATTGTTTTACAAACTCTTTTACAAGTATTTTTTTTTAAACTAGATGGTTCCGGTGTATTGTACCTGACTACTCTGAGAAGAAACAGCCGACACAAACTCAGAGCTCATAGTCTCTTTTAAAGTCCAGACATAATCTTGGTCAAATCACATGAGGACTGTGCAGATTAGTGTCTAAGATGATCTCTTGAAGAAAGAACCACAGATTTGAGCATACCTGTCCAGTCAGTGCAAGCATTTGTCAGTTATCGTGTAGCTCGACTTATAACTTAAGGAGCTCAACGACACGATGAACTATAAAGAAAGGACTCAAACTCAAACTCAAACCGTTTATTTCAAGTAGACCTTAGCAGGCACTTTTGAAAGTCAGATAAACAAAGGCGAAGCTACAGTCACAGACACAAGGCATAATAACTTGTGAAAGTACTGTAGTTTCCCATTCCAAAGCGTAGATCTCTATGGAGAAGAATGGGCAAGAAACTCCATGGACACTCTTTTCAATCAAAATATTGTTACAAGATCTTGGTTACATCATTCATGTTGAGATTTTACATATATGTGAGAACGATGTAGAAAGACGTGCACATTAAGAGCGTCCAGAGTAAAAGATTATAACTATCAGCAATTTAAAAACAAAGTAGTTAAAATAAACCGTGGCAGCTAAGAGATGACCAGTCCCAACTGTCAGCGCCCGCTAACGAACATGACGCATGCATCAGCCCCATTCAGCTCAACCATATTGAAGGGAACTAAACGACCAAACACACCCGCCACTATCAGCGAGACATTTGAGTGAGCCTGACATTCTCTCAGCCACCAGGGCACATTCGAGTCAATGAAGGATAACTAAATGTAAATGTTAGCTTTACAGTACATAGTACTCACACATGTGCTATGCAGTTATATAATACTAAGAGATTGAATCTATACAATGCAAAGATATTTTTACAATTTTCTGCAGCTTCCACAATAATTTCACATGAGCTTCTGATTAGTTTGCCCCTATGGTTGTGGAGTAGGACATTTGGGTAGGTCGTTTATAGTGCTCAAACTGCCAGACAATCGTTAAAACCAAAGGGAAAAAAACGTGAAGTATGTATACAGGGTGTAACAAGATCCTTAACGAAGCCGTCAACCAAGCATTTTGTACATCAAACTAAGTCACTTTTCGCAAAAATTATTGCTGGGAAATGACTTTTTTTTTGAGGTGATAAATCACGTTTTAAACGTGAAAAATCACGTAACGTACTCAAAACTTTGTGCTGATGAATTGATTGATTAGTAAGGGGATCGTGGAGGTGTTTAAAGTAAAAATATTACATTAGAAACATATTATATTTAAAAAAAAACTTGTGAAAGAAAGAGTTGTAACTTTGACCCCCAATATCTTCGTAACTAGAAGGTTCCCAGGCATGGTCTAGAACAGACAGGGAGATGAAGGGCCCTTCGGCTTCGTTAAGGGTCTTGTTACATCCCATATACGTAGCAGGTGGCGTTCTATAGTCTGTCTACCCCGATAGGTTATAGGCGTGAGTATATTGTTTTATTGAATGCTACGCCCGTTAGTAAGTACACACAGGATAAAAGCAAGGCATACTATGTATACGACATATCCATATTTAAGAGCGAAATAAGAACGTTTAGCCATTCAGCACTTCAGCACACATACAAACCTGTCAGAAATAAAAAATTGATGTACGTAATTACATTGCCTATTATAATATCCTTAGTCCATTATTCATACTAGAATATTTAAAGGTTCAAATATCAGAGCTTGTTTAAAAAACCGGCAAATTGCGAGTCGGATTCGCGCATTAAGGGTTCCATACCGTCATTTAATTTTTATTATTTGTTGTTTTAGCGGCAACAAAAATACACATTCTGTGAAAATTTCAACTGTCTACCTATTACGGATCATGAGATACAGCCCGATGGCAGACAGACAAACGGACGGACGGAGAGCAGCGGAGGCTTAGTAATAAGGTCCCATTGGTTACCCTTCGGGTACGGAACCCTAAAAATGGACTGCAACGAATGTTATTAAGAGAGTAGGTCAAATTTAAACTTTTTTTTTGTTGGATGGGAAATCATCAAATAACTCCTCCCGCTCTGGGCTGAGCAGGAGGGAGTGTCAGACTTTTACTGACTAAAACCCATCCATGTTCCTTCCTTTGGACTTTGTGTTCCAGGGCCGCGGTATCTCTTTCGAACAGTCCCGCAACCCTGGCAGACATCGGTCCTTTCGGACCCCTTCCTATTTGCTGACTACTCTTTGAGGCGCGCGTGGAACACGAACGCGCTGTCGACACTGCCTGTCGTCATAAGACGGACGGACGGACGGCGAGCTAGCCCATAGCTCGCCGTCCACAGGCCCGCGCCGGCTGAGACGTGAGGTTCTCTCCCTGTCACGTTCCGCCACCTCCTTCGCTAGCATGACTGCTTCGCAGAAGGAGGTGACGGCGTCCCATTCCGTCTCGCTCCAGACCATAGATTGAACCAAGGCCGGAAGCAAGAGGCGCCGCCGCCGATCGCTGCTACGAGGACACGGCGGTGCTCCGCCCATGCGGGGCAGATCTCCAGCGTGTGCTCCACCGTGTCCTCCGGTCGATCCTCACAATGGTAGCACCCAGGCGTTTCCACCCGCCCGATTCGGTGCAGGAACCTCCCGAAACGTCAAATTTAACCTCTCACAACCTTTCATATAGGTACAACAACTATTTCTGCACCAACACTTTATATGGATTCAAACGAAACTTTCTCTCGAAATAGTTGCAGGTACGAGCACTTATGGCTAAACAAAGCAGTGGTACAGTCATCAGTAGATATTGTACAATAGTTTGGAAATAATAGTTCGTCTTATTGAAAGTTGCGAACAATAGACTCAAAGAGTGTTGAATCTTTGTAGTTATAATTATTGGTTAGGTAAGTAGCTTTTGTTCTTAATTATATTTAACCGAAATAATTTAAATCCTTTAATTAGCAATATCGACCGGTTTTAATTTCAAAATCAACAACTGAAAATAAATGATGAATTGATATGATTTGATACTTGGACTCTTCTCAAATGAAGATAAGTTTATTACGAAATTGAGGTTGATATTTAAGTAAAGTACCTAGATAAAGAAACACATGAAAAAAAATATCTTATTTTCCACTAGCTTCTGCCCGCGACTTCGTACGCGTATCCTGTTGCTTTTGCCAGCGACAACGGGGTCGTCAAGAAAATCGAAGATCTGAAACGTCTGATGTAGAATTCTGAGGCCCGGGGACGGGAAAACAACTGGATGAGCGAGACGATTGAAGACGTTCCAGATCTTTCATTTTCGTAATTCCAGAGGAAATGCCCATCAGACTAAACAACTTTTGCTAAGACGTCATTCCTTAATATGTTATAGTGTCGCTGGGCTTTGGAGATCCACAACAGGGTTCCAGATCTCCAAATTTATTCTCACAGCAGAAAATGCTCTTCACGTGGAATAATTTTTGCTATGACACCATTTTTATATCTCTTATACTTTAGCTGTTCTGTTGCGGTTCTGCATCAGGTGTTCCAATTTCCAAAATAAATTATAGCCTATATGTTGCCCAGACTTAATACCTACACAACAAATACCTTTTCTTCCCATTATTCTGTCAAATAAATATGACGTCGGGCTTATGTTATTTGAGTGTTTAATTTCCTTTTCCATTTATCTTCGTGACATGGTAGCCTACCCGGTAACGCAGGGGAGCAGTCACTTAGATTTTAATTGATCAGGTATCTTCAAATTTAAACTATAACTATGCCTAGTAAGAGGTCAAATCTTTCCCAACGTTCCAAAGGAGCTAAAAGATTGAGGATCATAAGATCCCAAGAATCTACCGAAGAGCGTCAGGAGAGACTTGATGCTGTTCGAGAACATCAGGCTGCAACTCGCTCCGTAGAAACCTCTTCGGATCGCGAAGCACACCTGCGTTCTCAGCGTATTTACGCATTTACATCCAGGTCTCTAGAGACCAGTGAAGAAATCATGCATTGTCTCGTGAGTCGCAGACGTTCACGGATAGATAATTGCGCATTAGTTCTCAGCGTATCTACGCATCTGCTTCTAGGTCTCTAGAGATAAGTGCGGAACATGATGCGCGACTGTCCACTATGTTAAGCGTTTGCCTAGGTTGGCCCGTGGATGGGTTACCTCCCATTACATACCGAGTTTCCTCACTTCCTCACTGAATATCTGATGCAGCACCGCAACAGACCAGCTAAACTATAAGAGATACAAAAATGGTTCCATAGCAAAAATTGTTCCACGTGATGAGCATTTTCTGCTAAGAGAATAAATTTGAAGATCTGGAACACCTGAAGTGGAACTCCAAGAGCCCAGCTACACTATTACATATATAGGAATGACGTCTTAGCAAGAGTTGTTCAGCCTGATGAGCACTCTCTGCGTAAAGACTTAGTTTGATGTACAGAATGCTTGGTTGACCGCTTCGTGAAGGGTCTTTTTGTTGTAAAGGTATTAAAGCTGGGCAACATATAGGCTATAATTTATCTTGGAAACTTGAACATCTGATGCAGTGATAGCTTTGATTTCCATATTACCTGATATGGTGCTCCAGTGTTCTTCGCGATCCGAAGAGGTTTCTACGGAGCGAGTTGCAGCCTGATGTTCTCGAACAGCATCAAGTCTCTCCTGACGCTCTTCGGTAGATTCTTGGGATCTTATGATCCTCAATCTTTTAGCTCCTTTGGAACTTTGGGAAAGATTTGACCTCTTTCTAGACATAGTTATAGTTTAATTCTGAAGATACCTGATCAATTAAAATCTAAGTGACTGCTCCCCTGCGTTACCGGGTAGGCTACCGTATCACGAAAATAAATGAAAAAGGAAATTAAACACTCAAATAACATAAGCCCGAAGGCTTATTTATTTGATAAAATAAAATAATAAATGGGAGCTTTGGCCAGTAGAGTCAAATTTTCAATGATTCATCGAATTTTCATCGAAAATCAGTCCTAAACTGTTATCGCCTTCACCGCGTGGTGGTACTCCACTACGCGTGTGCCAGGTCTTCAAATTTTATACGACAACAGAGAATGCTCATCAGGCTGAATAATTCTTTCTAAGACGTCATTCCTATATATGTTATAGTGTAGCTGGGCTCTTAGAGTTCCACTTCAGGTGTTCCAGATCTTCAAATTTATTCTCTTAGCAGAAAATGCTCATCACGTGGAACAATTTTTGCTATGGTACCATTTTTGTATCTCTTATAGTTTAGCTGGTCTGTTCCGGTGCTGCATCAGATGTTCAAGTTTCCAAGATAAATTATAGCCTATATGTTGCCCAGATTTAATACCTTTACAACAAAAAAAAAATCATTTAAATCCGTCGAGTAGTTCCGAAGATTAGCGTGTACAAACAAACAGACATACAGACAAACAGACAGATTTTTTTTTTTGGATTCGTGCTCTATTACTGTTTCCAAACCCCCCTCAATAATTATTTTTTTAATATATTCAATGTACAGACACAGTTTTTTTACTGTTTTATTATATGTATAGATTTGACAGGTCGAAATCACTGAGCAAATTACAAGTTGTAAAAAATAAGTCCACGGTCACCAAGTTTTGAGCATAATATGATAAGATACCCAGTAAACAATGTTAAAACAAAAAAAAACTCCAGCTAACTTACAATCTAGTGGTAAGGAACAACAATATAAACAAAAGCACTCACAATAAGTTCTAGTCCCGGTGTAAACAACAAGGGACTCGATAACTAACCTCCCAGGTGGCTCAATTATAACTAAAGTTATTACACTGAATGTCACGCTAAGGGCCACAGTTTGTTCACTGCGTTTTATACCACACGACACAGAGACTAGACACGCAGTAGTTTCAATACACACAAACATTATCTTGGCGCACTCGATTGGGTATCCTATATGTCAATATTTTACATAAGGTTTCTGCACTCGATCAGATCTTGTCGGCGCTACAAGAATGAAACAATTATAAGGGGGGATATTCTGAAGTCAGGTGTTTTTTCACCTGATAAGCTTGATCAGTTGATCACCCAAATCTGTAAACACAAACCGAGGCAGTCTAAATACAATAAATCTCAGCCCTTTTGATACAACCTGACAAGACCATGAGACGACCCCCAAAAATATTTGGAAAAAGTCTTGGTCTGCCAAGACTTTTTCCTTTTTTTTATCTACTATTTCTTTTTGTTTATGATTACTTCCATAATATTTTTTTTGTTTATCCTAAAGCAAGACTTCTGTATTTACTTGTTTCGTGGTCCTGGTATTACATATACACAATTATGTACATAATATAGTAGTATACACGCGATTATCTTCAATTAATACGAGTCTTGTGCGTCGAGACGGTTGTCGTACACTGGCGTGCAAATTGTGCACCACGCTCTCAATGCTATTCAAATGCCTTATTATATTAGTGTAATTAATTCCTTTGATAGTCTTGCTAATTGTGTTTAGCTAATATATTACATCGAGTATAGATAGAAGATTAATCTTACAATTAGTGCCTTTACATGAATACATGTACTTGTGTATGTAATCCCTGAAGGGTTAAACAGAGGTGTGTCTCATTAGCCACAGCCTAGAAGATATACTAGTGATGTTTGAGTGACATGCAGTACGGGACAAGGCTATTACTACGAACCGGCACAAATCCGGATTCTTGGCTCCTGCTGAGAAATCATAATGTGTAGAGAAACCCAATAACACATGTTTATTCCCGTCTACCCCCACCGGTCTGTCCCCACTGGTGGCAGATGACACTTAAATTAGTGCAATCCTCCACCCGTGGTGGCAAACTCGACGATTAAGTAGCCGCCTGACACCACCAAGTATTACACTAACAAATTAGAAAGAAGGATCGACTTTCTTGTCCTTTCTGGGCACTGCCCGACGTGGGAATCGTACCCAGGACCTAATGCTCAGCAGTAGCGCTTGCCTCAGTCACGAACCAGTCTTGCCGCATCATGAAATGAGAAGAATCAGCACCGGTTAGACTTGAAGCCGATCCTAATATAGTTGCGGAAAGTCAAAAAGAGATGATACTAAGTAAACGACTTGGGAGCATCGATTATAATTAATCACAGTCACTAATTAACGATGATATCATACCAACTATAACGATTCCCAAACTCATCATAAGACCGCAAAAACATCGCAATAAAATACAATTAGTAAAATAATACCGTCATGTCCAAGAAAGCTCTAAACAGCAGCAACACGGCTCATCAGAACTAAGTCTGCACTAAGAACAATTAACATAAATAGCGAAGGGTTCGGCCGTTTCTTACGACCGCTGAACAATGTCCTTTACTTTAGTTGGTATGGTCGCAACTTGCAAACGACCACTGTTGGGCTCTTGTTTACAAGTCGTGGTTATGCTGTTACATGATTAATGGCTACAGTGGATTGCTTTTTACTGATAATTTCCACAAACTTTTCGCAATTTGGAATTTAAAACTATGGTTGTCAACCCATAAGGAACGAAAGGTCGTCTCTGCATAACCCTCCGGGGAATACAGGCGTGATGTTATGTTACTACCATTACGATTTGATGTTTACGAAATCCAAGAAATCAGTGATAAGCGATGGGTGAAAACTATGAACGAACCTAGATTTGATATCATCACGTGTTGAGTAACATGAAGATAATTTCTTTGAGTTTTTTTTAGTATATAGAGAGGAGGTTTGTCTTACAGTTCCTTCTTTATTTTTATCCTTGTTTTAACCTATCGCCGATGATATTACACAGGTTTTGTTTTTTGAAGAATAATTCCCAATGCCGTAGTGTTATCCTAAACTCGCCCCCCAATGTAAGACTACACGCTTGTAAGACGGTGTTGATTACAAAATTGTTGAAACGATATTGCCTTGACGCTCGCGGATAACGCTCATTCTGTATATTTAGCTAAATTCGCTTAAACACAAGTACGTTATACAGGTGTGTTTGAGGGAATTACAGGCAATATATGTTGTGCTAATGAGATAACAGAATGTGCGTAACAAACCAAGTGTAAAAGGATTTGGTTAAGATAAAGCATTTTGGTGAATATTTTATACATTGAACTGGCTCATAATATACAGCATGTAATAGAAATATGTCATATTTAAGCGTTAAGCTTGTGAACATTAAACTAAACTACGTTCCCTAGGACCAATATCAAAATTACGAAAAAAATATCAGCTGTCTCATACATTTGGGTTAAAAAAATACTTAAATGTATGGGATAGCTGATTATTTTCCTGGTCCCATGTCTGTGTACCACACCCTTAAATGTGACCAGACATGTTAGATACGCAGGATACGATTTTTATTTAAAAATATATAAAAACTTTACCTTACCAGTAAATGCAAATCCCATCGAAAATGAAACAATACGCTGATTGCATCGGAAAGGCATTTCGTAGTCACGCCTCGGATTATTTCGCCGTGTGTACATATTTGCACGAACCCCAGAGCTGTCCGACTTTATAAAGCGTGGCGCCGTTTCTCGCTTCATACATTTTTGTTTTTGAAACGCCGCCGTTTTCAGTGAAGTAACAAATTGACAACCGATTGAATATAAAAATGGACCAGAGATTTAAAACTTTATTTTTCTGCGAGAAAAAAAGTCAACCTTGCGAAAAGAATTGCTGGACAGGACGAAAGCGGGGGTGGTTTTTGATCGCGAATTCATATATCTTGTTTTATAATATGAGCTAGGTTTAGGAAGAGAAGTTCTAGCTACCATAAATAAATTCCACACACTGTCAAGTATCATCTCTCTCTTCCTCAACCTTTGGCCACACACTACTATTGAAGGTAGCACCGACGCCAACCGCCTATGGACACCGGACAGTGACGGATATTTCGATGTCCGGACCCAGTCAGCAATTGGTCCGTACCGGGTCGACCGTACCTTAACTGAAGTATATTAATCAATTTACTGTCCGGGACAGCATCCGTAGTTTGTCCGTATTGGTTTAACCAATCCTCATATCGCCGAAACAAAACACAAACACCATCCACGGACAGCAGTCAAGAACCTCATAATCCGAAACTTGATAAAAGTCAACAGCACAACTTCTTGAAGTTTTCGAGTTGTGCAAGTTGACACGTGGGACCGTTAGGAGCGCTTAATTGCGCTCGTGTGCTGACACAGCTCAACATAGCTCGACACAGCTCAAATATATAGGGTCTATGTATTCATACACGAAATCTCTTAAGGGGTCATTGTACTCATCATTATGAACAACTTTTACTATGGGACCAATATCGAAATCGCGAAAAAAAAAAAATCTGTTCCCTACAATAAAATATGATCGCATTAACTCGTCAAAATATACTGAAAAGCTGTTTTTTTTTTCGCGATTTCGGGGTTGGTCCCATAATGAAAGTTGTTCATAATGATGAGTACAATGACCCCTTAAAAGATTTCGTGTATGGATAGATACACCTTATATAGCACTCTAATTGAGTTGGGGACATGTTGAGGACTAATGGGGACCTGGTCATTTTGGGAGCAAGTTTTTGAATATGAAATGTGGAACATATTTGGAACGGTTCTTGAAGTTTACTTTGCAATGGTCAACAGTTTGGTGTGCCAGCTAATCTTAAACTTGGTGCGTCGCCAACGCAAACCGATCGCATACGATACGTAATGTGGGTCAAACTATTAATAGTACATACCTAAGGTTATTCAAGACATTGTAATTAGTGGTAGGTCCAGAATGTTGTTGTTATTTATAAAACAGACTCAGACGACTTTAGACGACTTTGGAAGAGAAAAATTCAATTGTTTGGCATATATTATTTAGTCTAAATGCAGAGGCAAATGTGAAATTATATAGTTGTGGTAAAGGGTTTCACTTTACAGTTTATTAGTTAAGTATATGTTACAATGTATTTACAGTTAATTAATTATGTTGCCCTGTTTCATGTTTCATTTATAAGATTTTGCCAAGATTTCGTTCAGTATAGGCTTATTAGGTTCTTTGTATTATGGTCTTATTTATTATTTATTCAGCATTGACAGTTTTTCTTTCGGTATTTTCTTATATGGACTTGGAAACATTGATCGCGCTTTAAATACAAAATAAACTATGTCCTCAAAAATTTAATTCTTATAACTAGATAATAATAGTCTATGAAACAATTTGTTCCGTAAAAGCTCGAACTTCTTACAGTACTCGAAGTTGAGCGACAACATTTGTGACGAGAAAGTTACAAAACCGACTTAACGAAGAGATATTAAATGTTTTGAATATAGAGCTATAGTTTAAGTAGTACTATGTATAGTACGAGTAGTATTCGCTCACAATTTGATACACGGGATATTTGTATTGTTTGATTAGCACCGCTGCGCGCCGGATGATTGCGAAGTATTTGCAACTGCTACACAACAGTAATGTTTGGTGCCAGAATTTTCCGATCAATCTAAAAATTTAATAAAAAAGCCGACACACGCTTCCAAAAGTGTATTCTACTTTAGTACTATAAGTAATTTTTTTTACTTCGGGAATATTCGGTGGATATGTAATGTTATGGTATCCAAGTTATGTTAATTTTCCTGATTTCATTAATGTATTCTTTTTTGTTAACTTTGTGGCTCGTTCAGTCCTCCTGGACTGTGCATAGGTTTTATTTTAAAAGAAAAACCTTATTCTATTTTCCATTCGCTTCACTTTGAAGCAAGTAAGTTTAAACTGAAATGGTCGTTGAGTTAGTAAATCTGTTCAGTCAGTATAGTATAGTTGAGTAAGCGATGTGCTTGTAGCAGCGATGCATCCGGCTCTGTGGGTAATCCACGACGATTGTCAGCATTACTGGCTCACTGCTGTCCGGAGCTATCTGTGTTTAGCTAGTTCAACTTATTTAATGTTGTTGTGAATTGTCGCAGTGCAGGCAGAGTTTATGATAAAATTGGTGAATTCAATGTATGTTTTATGTATCAATTTTTGTGGTGATAAATATATTTGTTATTATGGATCAAAGTTTGACTATAATATTATATTCTCTTGCGAGACTCCGGGACCTAAGCACATCAACGATAAAATATTCTCAAATAAAATCGCACTCAACACTTTTTTTCACTACAACCTCTTAATCAACTTAGGATACTTTCCACCACTAAACATTGTGAACCTTGTCACGACTTCACATATTTCTTAGTTAGAAAGAAAGAAAGAAAAGTGTTTATTCGACGTCAGTACATCAGGCACACACACAATAATATTTAAAAAAGTTACAAAAAAGAAAAAATACATAGTATGACTGTACTGTGTGCCTCACGGCTGCGCCAAAAAGGTCCATTTCAGCATTAATGCCAGACAGGTGAGGCTGTCTGACGCTGATCTTCCAATGAACCTTGAGGGGAATCTTGAATCTTTGAAACTGTTTTCTGTATGTCACTTACCCCCGTAAGTGACATACAGAAAACAGTTTCAAAGATAGTATATGAATAAATGATTAAGTACAATAAATAGATATTGAGTTAATTTATGAAATGTATAGGTAGGTACGAGTTAGGATAAAAATGTGAGTAGGTAATAAGTATTATAACGTGTTCGAAAGTACTACTGGTTACAATATATAAATACAGAGAAGCCAAAACAGGATAAATATTATAACAAGAAAAAAGAAGAACAAAGAAAAATATACAAAGAATATACAAGTAGGATATGTGCATTGTGCAATGTTATGAAAACCAGGCGTGATTTTGTCTCGTAACCCCGCATTCGTGTCGCCGTTGCATGCGCGCGCGCCCCCCGATCCTTCGTCACACGACGCAACGCAAGCGCATTTCTGCTCTGCACCTGTTTGCGCGATGACGTACGCATCAGAAAGTCAGAGCGGCCTCGGTGGCGCGGCGCCCGCCGCGCCGCAAGAGTCCTTTGTGCTCATGCGACGAGTCCCGCTCGCGTGATTAGTTACCTACCTGCTTTTATCTAGTCGACGCTTACCAAAAAGTAACGTGTTTTCTCGGAAATCGTGATACCGTCTCGAGCCGATTGGATTGATTATGCCTTGCCGAAAGATGATAAACCTAATGTGAGTGTTTATTATTTTTTAGTTTTCTTTAGCACAGAATAATTTCTACTGCATCATTATTATCCTTTGTACCTCACTAGGTACAACATATCATAAAGATACCTAAGTTAATACATGTTCAACCACAGGCAAGTGGCGGCAACTGATAAGGAGTTGTGTCGACTCGAGGCGAGGTGCCCAATATCGGCTTATTACGCGTAATTATAATCTGGAGGTAACGGGCGAATATGAGGCGGTACAGGGTATACGTATCGTGTATGTTGGAGGATTTGGTGAAGTTCACTGTAATAGGTATAGAAGGGATTATTAACTAAAGATGCACAAGTCGTTAACAATCTGATAAGATTTAAACAAGCCCCTTTAAATAAAGAGAAAAAAATAATAATAAGATTTTACTTTTTATTATATTTTTACCCGACTGCGCGAGGCAAAGGAGGGAAATGTGTTTATCAGTCTATGTATGTATGTGTGTTTGTTGCTATGTGGCGTTCTAGAGACCAAATGCGTAGGCCGATTTTGATAATTCTTACGTCAATCGATTCGTCTTAACCTTACGAGCTAAAGACATGACAGTAATCAAAATTCACCACAGCGACAACCAGACGCCATATTGTCAAAATGAAGAAAAAAAAAAAGTCGATGAACTATGTCAAGTGGGGTGTCGTTGAATAGGTATTTTAAAATCATCTGTAGGTTCCTTTTATCATTTTTCATTTTAAGTAACAATTTAGGATATATAACGATTTAAAGTTGTTTAACAAAACAATCAATCTCGCTAATTTTCTTACTTATTGAGTTTTTATTTCAAGTATAAACGATATACAAACAAAAAAAAATAGTGAAAAAGCATGAAGAACAAATATTTTTGGTAAAAAAATAACTTTTATTCATCGCCAAGTCGCCGAGTAAAAAAAAGTTTACCACCAAGCTCGATGAAATCATTCGAGTTTTCTCAACTACTAGACAGGTCGATGAACATAATCAAAAGATGACAACTATGTTGGCAAAAACTACTAGGTTGTATAAATTACATGCAGTTGATATATCAGTAGAATCGAAAACATATGGTCAAAAACCGAAAGATGTATATGTTTCTGATGATCCTAACAAAACTGGAGGAATCGTCAAATATTTAACAATCGGTTTAGGATCACGAGTTATGTTACGAAGAAATTTGAATGTTACCCATGGTCTTGTTAACGGAGCAATGGGTGTTATAAGGACAATTGAGTAACCAGCTCTTCGGAGGGACCAATTGGAACCCGGAGAATCGCCACAGGCTGTTTATATAGAATTTGACAACAAAGCAATTAAAAACAATGTTGCTGGAGTAGGAGTCAGAATCGAACCATCGACGACAGAATTCGATGCACTTGGCGGACAGGGTAAAATAGAGGGAAAAATGTTGCCATTGATATTGTGCTGGGGTGTAACTGTACACAAGCTTCAAGGAACTACTTTGGACCGAGCTGTGGTTGACTTTAGTTTACGCATTTTTGCTAAAGGTCAAGCATATGTAGCTTTGAGCCGAGTTAGGTCTCTAGAGGGACTAATCATCAGTAGTTTAGACCACCGCAAGTTACTTAATAAACCCCACGATATTAACTCCCTCAATGAAATGATTATATTGCGAAATTTACCATGAAGTCAATGAATCGTAACTAAAAAGTATAAAACAAAATTAAAAAAATAAAAGAAAAACAAAAAACCCGAGTGCGTAAACACTAATTTAAAAAAAACGTGAAAAAATTAACTTATATAAAAATAAAAACTAAAAAGAAAGAAACAAGCCCAGTAGTTTAGAATTCTGTTAAGTAATACTAAATAACTACACAATTGAAATCGTTTTATAATCGATACACACATAAAACAAATCATAAATTCTAATGCAGAACAGAACGACTCACAGTCGGGGCCCATTCAAATTTTCCCAATCAAATCTTCCCAAGGGGAATAAGGAAGTAATATTTTGATAATAATTTCACGCAGGCGAAGGTTGCGGGGAATAGCTAGTAGGTCTTACATAAAAGATACTTAATTGTCCTCCTCGGAAAATCCGCTCGCAACATTGATTGGAATTCTAAACTACTGAGCTTTTCCACATATTTTTTAAAATTAGTTTTTACGCAGTCGGGTTTTTTGTTTTTCTTTAAATTTTTTTTTGTGAATTGCACTTCGCTGGTCAACCTAAGAGGTGGTCGTCTGCTTAACTGGACTATCCTGTAGGTGCCTCCAATGTACGGCCTCTAGCCAGGGACTTAAAATCTAAAAACTAAGCGACTACACGCTAAGGGCACCCCCTTTGGGGTACGAGCCCCGACTTAGGGCGTCGCTGGGGAGGACAGCAAGGGATGTACGGCGGTTTGCGTCTGCATTTACAAAGAGTGCTAGTGTCCCTAATGTCTCCTGGAGGAGGGTGATAGCGTCATCGAGAGTGACGAGGGTATGCCATGGTCGGCGAATCTTGCTGATGCGCGAGGATTTGGAAAGGCGTTTCGTAAACTGAAGGACGGTGGGCATGCTGAGCTTTGCGCAAGAATCGATTATGGAGGGTCTGCATATTCTATAGATATATCGGGCTTGGAGTTGCGAATACGACAAAGGCGTATGTCATCGCGTTATAGAGGCGCAATTCGTACTTGAGTGACAACTTGCTCTATGCCGTTAACATGAAATGAAGCCTACCCATAGTACCCATGGCAAAGGCAGCTCGGTATGCGGTACGCTTTTATATGTGCCCCGAAGGACAAGTAGTGGTCGAGGATCACACCTAAGTATTTGGCGCGCTTCTCTCTTTGGATAGGCTTGACGTATATAGTGCTCGGGCTGGGGAAGTATATTGGAAGTTTATTGCTTTAAATATAAATTTCAATTCTGATTTACACTCAATTATTTATAGGTACTATTTTATACCTACAGTTTCATTTATAAATCGCGTGATAATTCTCATAATTAATTCTACAAAACTGTTTTAAACAATTAAAATAATATTCTAATTAATAGAATGAATTATAAATTATAGTGATATAACTTAGCAATTATTAATCAAAATCGTTTCAATTTCAAGTCTACTATAATTCCTTGAATTTATTGCGAAATGAACGAAGACAGTATTGTACGTAATTATTAACGAGACGAGTTCAAGGAACCATGTAAATAGTAATAATTATGGAATGTAAGTGTGTAACTATCTCACTAAAAGGCGAACCCTTCAATTATTTTGTGTCTAGTAATGAGAAGGAACATGCAATGATAATGTATGTTGACGACTGAGTTGTTTTATTATACGGGTCCAAAAACTAATTACAATTTATACAGCTGAGAAGTTTTGTTAACTCGGCAGCATAGTCCACGACGTTAGTGAAAAGAAACCAGTTACAAACTCAAAGCATCAATGAAAAAGTGACCTTTGTTTGATTGATTTTGTGTTTTTGTCACCGGCTTCTGAAGCTAAAGTTATTTTTCACTTTTTTGTGTTTTGGTTTGTTATTTTTGTTTTTTTTTTTTAATTGTGTTTTTTGAAGTCGGTTTTATTTTTAGCAAAAAAGATTTTATTTTCCATTTTTAGTTGTTCCCATGTCGCCATGAATTTATTTTACATTATTAAATACGCGTCTAAATGACAACAACAGTTCTTTTCTTAACGTCGGTTAAAATTATTAATACTTCTAGTTTCTAGCACTCACTCTGTTGTCTCTAGAGAAATCAACTATAGATATCGACAAGTCGCATTATCTATACAATAAACCAATAATCAAATCTAGAACAAGAAATCACCTAACTCCTAACCGTTTAAGAGTTGTACCTTCCTTCATCAGCTCAATTTCATGGGATAATGATGACCATACGCAAATGTCTCAATACCTTTAGGAATTATTTATTACCAACATTTATGTCGTGGCTATTGTGTTGTGTATAAAATACTGGTATTCAGCTGCATCCGGTAAGACTGAAAGCCGACCACAAAATAGTTGGGAAAGTGATGAACAACACATGTCATGGTAATGGGCTTATCCCGAATAAATGGAAATCTGGGTGTATTGTACACATGTGCGTACCCTGTCAGAGCATACAAGCATGATGTTACGTCATGATGTTGTATAAACAATAAACATCCAAGCGATTGCAGCAATCACAGAGTTCCATAGTATATCTCCGAAGATCAGTATCAGATCTTCACCAAATTTAAATGGAACCACCTTAGAAGTATAATCTTTCAAATAAAAAAAAGAATTTTGAGAATCGGTCCACAAATGGGGGAGAAATCAGGTAAAATACATAAAAAAAAAACGTACACACGAACATATACACCTCCTCCTTTTTTGAAGTCGGTTAAAAAATCAGAATGCATGACAGCACCTATTAGTATTTCAATGGCCGATCCGTTATTAACGCGTAACTAAGTGGCGATACTCAGACTATGAGAGTCAAGGAATAGAGAGTGCTCCTGTGTTTGCGTACACATCGAGCACTATATAACTATCGCTTGGAAGGCTAGTCTCCGCTGAGACTGAAAATCAGCCTAGAGGACTCGTGTTTGAAGATTTCAGGCGCCATTTAGCGTAATCATACACAAATTAAACGATTCGCCGGCTTTAATGAACAAGCAGCAGTTAGTAAAATCCTCCTAATCCGATAACAATGGTATTTGAACATGAGCCTGTCGGCAAATGATCCCGATCCCGCAATGTGTCGCTAAGCGATCTCGTGTCCATGGCAACGGGCTACACGATCTGTTACCACGCTCAAATCGTCACGAACACTAGACGTTTTTAATTGACATGGTTTTTTTGCCAACTAGTGTATTATTTTCGTTAAAAAGGTTGTAATGCTTCACTGAAGGTTCGGACAAACAGATAATGACAAATCGGTGACGGAGCCCCGGACACCAGACCCGGACAGATAATGTACTGAACTATCTAGTCTGGTGTCCGCAGCCGGTCTGAAATCTGTGCGTAGCCAGTTTGATCGAACCGTAAACGCACTCACGATACAAGAGAAATTCATAGAATGGGGAAAAGTTTAAAAAAAAAGGGTGCGGTCTTATATCACGAGCGAAAACTCAATAGAATATTATTTATGGTAAGACCAGGACTAGCAGTGCCTACAACAGTGATTGCTATTTAGCATGCTTATGGCTTGGCACACTTCCAGACTGTCGAGTGATACCGCTTGAAATTTCGATAAGATCTTGCACGTGTATTGCAAGTACATTTGACTTTCCACAAATTTTAATATTCCAGTAGCATGAAAGAATATATTTTTATAATAAACTTTTACTTGATCTTCGTGTATGAAATTAGAGTCAGTGACTCAGTGCACTGACTCTAAGAACAGAGACATGAGGAAGTCCAACTCCAGCACGATTGAAAAAAGACTTTAAAGTGTTTTTAATACCCTTCTTACGTAATTAACAATTTAGTTCCTTGTCACATAGAATTTAATTATAACGGCTTACGTACCGACTACATAAAGGGAGCAACAAGACCCTTCACGAAGCCGAGAGGCACTTGTTATCCTCGTCATTGCGATCATTTTTTTTGTTTTAGACCGTATCTGGGAACCTTCTAGTTACGGAGATATTCGGTCAAAGTTCCGACTTTTCCCCAAGTTTTTTTTTAAATACTTGTTTTTAATGAAAGATTTTTACTTTAAACACTTCCACGACCCCCATACTGTTCATTCCATTCATCAGTAGGTACAATGTTTTGAGTGCGTTACATCGAGTCCTACCGTAAAACGTGATTTTTCACCCGTGATTTTTTGTTGCGTAAAGTTGCTTAGTTTGATGTATATAATGCTTGGTTGACGACTTCGTGAAGGGTCCTGTTACACCCTGTATATGTTTAGAGTAAGGTGATCTTCCTTGCTAAACTTATTTTTAATTTCGGATAACAATCTAGGACGTTCCCGTTATTGCGTGTATACGGTATAATACCATACCCCACACTGAAAAAACTGGTCTCCTATCAAGTTGAAATTTTGCTTGATTGAGTAAAATACGATTAAATTAATCATTAATCATTTTGAAACAACAAACCACAATTGATTGTGAAAATCAAATTTATGTGACTGTACGCTTATAAAGTGAAATATATTTAAAACAATAAAATTACTTATTTAATTTTGGTGACGTCATAAACCATTATTTATTCTAATAAGATAAAATGATTGGGGTATTTTAATCATTTGCATTTATTTCAGTCACAAAGCTACGTTAGTGATGTAAATGTAGTTCATGATAAATCCTATTACTTGATTAACAACATTAATAAAACATCTTTATTACATTTATAACAGTCTTCTGAATACTATACATATTTAATGTTCGGAAAATAATATGAGAAATCAATAACTTTTTAAAATTAATGTCTCCGTTTATAAAATGGAAACTTCGTCTTTATTTTTTCAATCATGCAGTCGTTGTTACAATGACGTATCTTGATTGATTTTATAATCTGTGTGTGTGGCGGTATATATGTTCTGTGGTGGCGCGCGCGCGCTCTTTTTACGTTCGTGTCGAAACTTGTTATTTTCTTAGTGCAATTATTGTTTAAATGTTCTGTGAATTATTGTCCCGTGTTAAATTTAAATTTCTGATTATTTGCCATTATAATATTATTATTAAAAGTGGTCCGGATATCAAGTCGGGGCGGCAAGTGAATAGTGTGTGATGGAGGAAGCTGGTGATTTACTGGAGGCGTGGGGCCTCTCGGATTTAAAACCCATTTTCACCAGTAAGTATTTTGCATAGCTACTTTCCAAGTTTCCACATTACTTGTCAATGAGTACTGCTTATTTTCTCTTCAAACCAATCACAATTTCGTAAGAATACTATAATACTGGCGGGAACTGGTAGGTAACGCCGCAATGCGAGATTTTCTGGAATGAGTACCTACCTACTGTGGAGTGTAACCTCGTGGTTTACGCTCCACTGGCTGGAATTATTTAATATTCTATAAATCTTATAATCGACCCATTGTGTGGTAGCTTTAGCCCATAGCTCCTCCAGCAGTTTCACTCCAAGAAGCGCAGTATCCTTGGAGTGAAACTTACTGAGCGTGTAAGGAACTCGATACTGCGTTCCAAAACTTAAATTGCCGATGTAGGTCACACGGCTGCCAAGCTCAAGTGGAACTGGGCTGGCCACATCTGTCGCATGCCGGAGGAGCTATGGACTAAAGCTACCACAAACTAAAAGTATTAAAAGTGTTTTTATTGCTAGTGTTAGCACAATCAATCCAATTGTACCTACCTACATAAGGTTTTATGATGCTCAAATTCTTGTGTAGGACCTACTTTGCTTGCCACAGGCACTGCATCACTCGTTCAGTCTCTCTATGTTTGGCAAGTTATGAAGTCGAACAATATAAAAAAAAAACATTGCAATGGAACCCGTCTACACTTCTGTGGTGTCCAAAGTAGGTAATTGGTACAACAGCCATTTTGTTTGTTACAGAAAATGCGATTAATTTGCACGCCCTAGCCGCCCTCTCGCTAGAAGATATTAAAGAATTAATCCCTCAATTGGGGCCCAGGGCTTTATTCCTTAGGTGCTGGAAAAATTGGCATTCAGAATACACTACAAGCACTACTCTAAATATATCAGTATCAGATCTGAACAGTATTTCCATAAGTGTAAGTTTACCTACCTACTTACTAAGTACCATAATTGCATGATATAAATAAAATAACATTTAGCCTTTTTTTTCCCTGTGCTGTCCTGAAGCCATGCTACTTAGTGGCAGGATGAAAGAACTGGAAGATTGTGCTGCTGATAGTACAATACATTTTTTTTATTACTTTTTAGGCACTAATCTTAAAAATATCAACCGAGATAAGATGTGATAGCAGTGTCCAAGTGGTAACCTAACTTCACTCCAATGTACGATTGTCATCATAATGATTTTACATTATGTATCTTTATTACAGGATCTTAATTTTGAGACAGAATCAGGAACTCAAAATATTTCAATTCCGGAGTGCATTGCTACGGTTTGCCCGTCAGTTGTATCCGCAGTGCCAGCTACATACACATCAAGAGATGCTTTTACATCGCACACTACTTTTGAGGCAACAGCTACAGTGCCAAGTACATCTTCAGGGGTTATGATAACAAGCACTGCACCAATAAAGATAAACATATTGTACAAAATGTGAGTAATCTTATATTTTTATCAATACATGGTATAAGCCTTATTGTAAGGAGTCCCAAACTACAACTTCAAACCTCAACTGTCCGTGGTGGACAAGGCTTTAGCTATCTGCCAGCCCGCACTGACCCATATGTCATGATGGTCTGATCTGCAACGGATGCCATTGAGTCACAGAATATTGGGGGATAGACCTACTTAATATGGTGCTATGTAATTAGTGTACTTCCCTTTAGTATGAATTTTAACTTAGAAATTTTACTGTTAATAATGCATTGATTTTAGGTAGGTAACTAAAATAATTTTTAGGGTTCCGGTGACTAGGAACCTTTACCGTTAAGCTTAACACCCATAGGTAATAATTATAATTGCGAAACTGTCTGTCTGTTAAGCTTTCACGATTAAACTGCTGCACCGATTTTGATGAAATTAATTGAGATAGCTGGAGAAAGACCCATTAATTCCTATGAGTATATCTAATTTACAACAGGCGAAACCACGGGGCGGAAAGCTAGTTATAGAGCCAACGTTTCTGGTTCACCCGCATGTAGTGGGTTCGATTCCCACCGGGGACACAAATCTAAAATTTAAGTTTGTAAAAAAAAAGGGGACGAAAAAATAAGTGCAGCCTCTAAAGTTTGTCTTAGCATGTACAACCCAGCGTCTTTTTTAGAGTCCGTAGTCAACATAGAACCCTTAAAGTTAGGCCATGTCCGTCTGTCTGTCTGTTCGTCCACGGTCCAGCTCAAAAACTATTGGTACTAGAAAGTTGTAATTTGGCATGAGTACACAAGTTAATTACGCCGACAAAGTGGTAGAATAAAATCGGTACCTCCCCTACGTGTAAAGTGGAGAAGATAATTTTTTTTTGCGTTCCCTATCGTGTGCAATGGGGTATCGTTGGATAGGTCTTTCAATAATACTGGGGGTCACAGGAGACCGTTTTTTGTTTAGTAAACCGTTTGTGAGTTATTAAGCTGAGTCGAGTGAACTGAGTTATAGCACGGTCTGGTCTGGGTCACTGTTTCTGACATTGGTTTTTACACAAACCTCTGACAGCAGGGATTGCAAGCTCACATGAGTGTGTGTGTGTGTGGGGGTGAGTGAGTGGGTGTATGTGTAATATAAAGAGTGTAAAAGACCTCTTAACGAAGCCGAAAGGCACTTGTTCTCCCCATCATTGCGATCATTTTTTTGTTCTACACCATACCTGGGAACCTTCCAGTTACAGAGATATTGGGGGTCAAAGTTCCAACTTTTTGACAAGTTTTTTTTTAAATACAAGTTTTTATTGTAAGGTTTTTACTTTAAACACCTCTATGACCCCTGTACTATTCATTTCATCCATCAGCACAATGTTTTAAGTGCGTTACATTGAGTTTTACCACAAAACATGATTTTTCATCGTTTCCCAGCAATAATTTTAGCGTAAAGTTACTTAGTTTGATGTACAGAATGCTTGGTTAACGGCTTCGTGATGAGGTGATTTACACCCTGTATATTAATATAAAACGTTTCTTTTTCAGGTGACACTGAAGAAAATAAAAACCTTGCAGCTATATTATCCCTAACGGAACTTATAACGCCAAGTATTGTGGCGCTGCCTACTAGTTCTGGAACAGAATCTTCTCCACCAGAAGCTAAGAAAAAAAAGGGAGGAAAAGAAAGCAAATGGAGACCATCAAAGTCAGAGAGTCGCGAAGCATTTGTGAAACATATCCCAGATGAGAGTTATTTGATGCTTGTCCTAACTCAAAGACACAAACACCGTCCCTAACACCCGTTTATTCTAATGTTATAACAATTTCGTTTATTTTATGTTGATTATTTAACTTACTGTTTTGATTAAAAATAAACGAGTCAAATTACTTGATTATTTTATTTCAGTACCTAACACTTATGACTATTTCAAATTATCTTTTTTACGTTTAAGTTGTATGTTTGTTGCTATTGTTTGTTTTTTTTGCGTTTAAGTTGTATGTCTTTTGTTACTATTAAGTTGTTTATTTGTTGCTTTTGAGTTGTTTGTTAAGGCTCAATTTACACCGAAATCGAATCGAATTTTTGCAACGAAATTGTACATAGCATAATGAACCTTGTGTAACGTACGTAATTTGTACGTTAACCAATTGACATAAAGTTCATTATGCTATGTAAAATTTCGTTGCAAAAAGTCGCTTCGCTTCCATTCCGCGGCGGCCTAAATTGAGCCTTAACAAACAAATCAATAGCGACAAGTATACAACTTAATCACAACCAACATACAACTTAAACGCAACTAACATGCAATTTAATAGCAACAAATATGCAACTTAATAACAACAAACATACAACTTAATAGCAACAAACATACAACTTAATAGCTACAAACAGACAACTTAATAGCAACAAACATACAACTTAATAGCAACAAACAAACAACTTAATAGCAACAAACATACAACTTAAGCACAACAAAGAAGTACTTAATTCAGATCAACACTTTTAATTACTTAACTTTAATAAGCTACATGATCTGTACAAAGACGTACTTACATCAATCAATTAATTGTCATTATTAAATATATCATCTGACATGATCCTATCAAACAAATCACCTATCGTCATAAGTATATTTCATTTTAAAACTTACAATTTTAATGATTTAATCTATCAGATAAGATGTTTAAATCAATCAAGTGACTTAACCATTGGTCAAGTGCTTTATTAGCTTAAACAAGAGACCTAAACGCTTTGTTAGGGCAAGTTAATATCAGTCAAGTTAATTATTCAAATTAATCGAGAAAATTTATAAAGCGACTATTTATACTTATTTACGCTTTGCGATTGGCCAAAAAAGTGAACAAGTTCTTAATAAAATCTACAAAAATCATAGCGAAATCCATAAAGTATTCTTACTACGGACAGCTCAATGTACTTTATTACTGTAATCGTTCACCTTTGTGCGTTCCTATATAAATAAGTTACATGAATGACGGAGACACATTCTTGATACATAATATCATTTATTTTTCTCAGTGCATGCTTTCAGGGGTTTACTATGATGTCATAAAGCAGCAGTAATTCCAGTGTGGGAAAGAGATGGCGCTAGACGATCTGTATAGCTCTGTCTCTTTCCCATACTGGAATTACTCCTGCTTTAAGACGTCATATTAACCCCCAGGTAGGTAGTAGGAACAGTATTGCCTATCTTACATACACACTTAATAAACTCACGCCTTTCTCCTAAAGGGAGGTAGTCATAACTACAAAACTGGTATTTCAGTCAGTAGAAATTAAAATAAAATACATTCAAAGGAAAAAAAAGATAAGCGTGACTAACCTTTGAAAGACGCCATATTGTGTGCGCGCGACCGTGTGTTCAGTTCTCATCTATCAGTTCCGCTGGCTCTCTTCACGACAATGTCCCGCGGAGCCAGCCACTTTGCGTTGCAATTACCTGCAAAATAACAACAATATGAATATGGGTGCTGAAGTATGATGTATCGTAATGAAGATGGATTTACCTACTTAACCTCAGGACCTTTCAAACGTTGAGCAAAAGATTTATCAAGGGGACATAACGCGGGTCGCCCGTTAATCAGTTAACTAAAATATGTGAACAGTAGAAGTAATGTACTTAGTATTTACGTAATCTATAAACTTACAGGTCACAACTTACTTGGTCCTGCACCAGATCGCTGTCAGATCGTATTGAGATTGTCATCCCATTGGACGAGAGAGTGCATAATATTATGACGCGCACATTTTAGTGTAATCGTCGCTGGGCGTACCTAATATATGTAAGTGCTCACTGCTCATGACAAAAAACAGTCTGGAGGACTATTACTTACTAGCTGTTGCCCGCGGTTTCGCTCGAGTTTTGGTCGGACATTATCCCACAGGCACGTTGTAAATATAGCCTATGGCACTCGGGTATAATGCAGCTTCCTATTAGTGAAAACATTTTCAAAATCGGTTCAGTAGATCCAAAGAATACCGCCTACAAACTCACAAACTTACAGTACAGGTTTGTAATTACCATTACTCAATTATAACTTGAAATAAAAACTTGCCAGTTAACGAGAGAGCACTTAGCATCATCAAGTTAGATTTGTAAGAAGTCATTTCTTTTTTTTCTCTGTAAATACGTATATTCACGCAAAAATAATGTTTATCTTTGACGAAACGGAACCGTTGTGCTGAGCTAAGTATTCATCTTTGTAAGGCTCGACAAAAAACCATAATTGTTTTTGCATGGGCCCACTTTATTCTTCCCTTTTATCATGTAATCGTTTTTCCAAATGACGGCTTTGCATTTTCTTGTTTTGATGTATAATTACAGTGCTACACAGCTCTATTAGCTCTTGAATGACATTGACAGGAAGGCACTATTGGTTTACACTAATTGTCTATGGAAGTAGTATTGAACAATATGACTGAGACGTTATTTCCAATCAAGGCCTTGCGCTATTGGACAGTTTTTTAACGAATGAAGCATTAACATATTGATAATACTGTGGGAAACGCAAGCAAAAAAGTTGCAAAAGTGACAGATGTCAATCAGCACGTTTTGATCAAAGCAATGATGGGCCTGGGCCAAGGCAGTTAGATGTTCGGCGAAGTTTTAAAGATAAAGTTTTCTTTTTCAATTTACTTTTCAGTAATGAAATACCGCTACTTATAAAGTTTGTGAAATTAAAATGTTTCAGGAATATTTCTAATATCTAGACTCTTGAAATATTCTGTTTCTGCCAAACATTTTTGAATTATGAAAGGGCGAGGTTTATCACACAGTGCCCGAAGACGACTTTGCAGAGGCAGGCCTTGGATCCTAGAAAAAAGCTGCCGTAACGATTTGGATTCATTCCTGGCTGACTGGCCGGAGAAGTTGAAATACAGAAAAAAAATAAAGGTGTGCGGCCTTTGCACAGCAGTGCGACACAATAGGCTAACGAAAAAGAAATAAGGAAGAAACTGCAGTTTGTTTCAATCACGTTGTAGTATATCCGTTATATTTTTTTTTTCGACCTTTATACAAGAGCAAAAAGAAACTATGTCACACTTCAGAAGGAAGACAGTCAAAGAGCATTGCCGCTGGCGATCTAGCTCGTTCTACCCAAGGGGGCCCCTTTATAGTCGTGTGTTCTCTGTACAAACTGAGATAGATTGAGTTTGTTTCGTTGGCAACACGATTTTTTATTATGTACATACATACTTTATATAAATGAAGTTGAAAATAACGCCACCGATCTGACAGTCTGTCTGCCTTCTTCCTTTTCACGGCTTAACGGCTGAACGAATTTGGGTGACGTTTGACACACGGATAGATGATGATGATGTAACCTAACCTGCGTCAGGTACCATTTTTTTATTTTTCGACCTCCACGCTAACGAAGTCGTGGACAAAAGCTAGTTTACTATAAAGTTCATGTTTTCTGAGGGATCAGTACCTTTCTTTGCGTGTGAAAATCCTACCATCACTACCTAATGTCTGTCAGCTAGCTGTCACTACACTACTACTTTTTTCTTTGTCGAGTGGTCAGTGCTTACCCTGGTGTCAGAGCTTTATGCCGCCAATGGGCTTCTGACTTGGCTTGACATGCCATCAAGAACTATCTCTCGGGCATCTTGATTTCCTCACGATGTTTTCCTTCAACGAAGCAAGTGATAATTATACAACACGCTTAAGAATCCGAAATATTTGAGATGCGTGTCTTGGGTTCGAACTCAAGACCTATGACTTGGCAGTCCGACGGTCACACTACTAGACTATCACAGCTAATTAAACACACTAAATACACTACACTAATTCAAACGGCTTGGCAAGCTACATGAATAAGTGACTGAAACACTTCAAACTGATGCAACTGTAACGTAAACAACAATAATAAAACTGGTGAAATATTACTGAAAGAGGAAAAGAGATTTTTTCTTCGTATACCGGAAATAAATAATCCATAAACGATACATAAGATTTTCACAAAAGGATACCTTGTGAAAACGATACCATCATAATACAGTCAATAATAAAAAGTATTTCGAATAAAGATTTCAAACAGATGTTACCGCTGCCATTACTTTAAAAGCGTCGTAATGGCATTAAACATTATTTTCATTTCAAAATCACTCTCTTACAAATGTAATATTACTTGTTCCTTCAGAAGTGACCCTCCGTCCCTTTGTCAAGTTCGCCGCTGTCAATAACCTCTGTCAAATGTCTACATAAAGAATAATGTTATAAAAAGGTCGGAAAAGTTGTTTATTTTCCTTTCAAATTGTGTGATAAATTCTGTTTGATTAATTTGAAGCGAAATAAATAAAACAATGACAATAATGATGGCATCTTAAATAAGGCATGACCTGAACAAGTGAAGTTCAAAGCGTTTCGTATTTCAACATCGACGTCCAACAGAAGTGACATACAGTGGGCTACATCAAAAGGTACCCCAGTTGTATTAAAGCTTTACCCAACCAAGCTTTTACCAGTTGATGCAGCCCACCGTACTTAAGCTTTCGGTAGGATAAGTCAATGATACACATTATCAACTCTTCTACCATCGACATCGCTAGAAGAATGTCACTTCGTCCTCTTTCCTCTTACCCTTGTGTCCAACGATTTCGCATGAAATCTTGAAATTAAAACCTTAACGAAAGATCTGCGAGAAATTATTCCTACCCTCGTATTCACAAACGTTGGTTCGCAAAACAAATAAATCTGACAGCCAACTTATGAAAATTCCCTAAAAAAATATGAAATTCCTGGGTGTAAAAGCAAAATGTATGATGCCAGCGCGGTGGCGCGCGTTTCATTTCCTGCCAACGTGTTTCATAGCGCGCGGCGATCAAATCGGACGGACTCTTTAAACGACAACGAAAATAATATTATTTTGTTATTACCTTTTTTCGTTTGAGCCATGATGTTATTTTGTTGATTGATCTCTTGAAGTGTAAATGGAAATTTTTGTTTGGGAACACAATGATATAAACTAAAAAATCAGCCCATTCATATTGGCTAGGTACACATAATGTGATTTCAGCGTTATGAGCAGAATTTTCTCTCACTGTCCACGTGAAAGTAAAGACAGCGTGAGGAGAAGAAGAAAACGTATTGCGCACACCACAAGAAACGTGGGACAAGTCTTGTCCCACGATGAAAACCGTCAATCGATGTAGTTGGTAAATGCGAAAGTTAATTTATAGGGAAATTCATATTTTTATCTTTCTAGTGACGAAAAGTATTTAAAAAAAATTTCGGCCTTCTAACCTTCATGGAATAAAACTGTTAGTCAAAACGGCTTTTAGTTTTGTACTATGGATGGTCAGAGTTCTAGGAAGCCAGCTTTATACTAGAAACCCGGAAATAGTGGAACCAAAAATTCCTTCTGCCGATACAAAATTGCATAACGTGGCTTGGTTTCCAAGAACGGTTATTTTCTTTCTTTTTTCTACTGTTATCGTGGGCTTATAGTACTTCTAGAAACGACCACTACTACGCAAAATACTAATGTGATTTTTGATGGATTGAATAATATCTTCCTCAGTTGTACCAGAACAATGCACATGCAATGTCAATTGTCACATCTAAAGAAAATACTCGTCAGAAAAAGCAACGTGTTAGTGCCTGCCTTTTTCCAACAATGTTCAGTTAGTATCCAGACTAACCGGACGCAGCTGAAAACCAGTCAGTATATTGCATGGAACTACTGCCTATTGACCTCCACAGGCCAGTTGCTAGGTAATACGACATCCCTAAATAGATTGTTGTCAGACTTTCTGGCTTTGACTAAGCGCAACGACTGCAATAAATAACTTTATCAGACTGAAATTACGTTATGTTATTTTATTCGACAATGTAAACCTGCCAACCTTCGCGTAATTTCTTTTGGTAAGCCGATCTTCTTAGGGTACTATTTTCTGCACATTTAATACCCATATTGCAATTCTCAAAATGCAACTCCCTCTTACCAAACTGATCGCCAACACTCTTTTATCCCACTAAAAATATTCCGTGCGACACATGTTTAATTAAATGTAATTAAAACACGAACAAGACGGGCCCTTTCTTAATTAAACATTAATTTGATCTACCCCGCACGCAAGGGTTCTACATACATGTCTACTTAGCGAGAAGCACATGTAAGTACCTAAGTATTTAGAGAGGCAAAAATAGAACGGTAGTATGTACCTGGTATTTTTAACAGGTGTTTTTGGAACGTAATTATACGTCTGACTGTTTTCAGGGCTTTTTTAAGTTATTTTATATGTCGGTTTTAAATTAAAAAAAGTGATTTTGTCTAGTGCAGGTTTGAATAGTGGAATGGTGGCACGTTCGGGTCGACTCAGGCCGGCTTGAACATGGTGTGTAGCATCCCTTATATTATGATCTCCGCGAATTTAGTGCATGCTTAATTTAACACGATAATATATATCATAATTTCTACAAGTACTTATTTTCATTTTGTTCTCACAAAGGGAAATCTTAATAGGCTTTGAATGTATCATGACAGCTGATAAGTGGAATGAAATCCTCTTAGTGTTAATTATACTGACTTCGTTAACTCATCAATTAAATGTACTGAAAGGATTAATTGATTATCTGTAATCAAAATGTGTCCATTGGAATTCAACGCTGCAATTGAAAACTGCTTTTTAGTGAAACCTAAAGTAAATTTTCCCGCTTTTCTTGGAAACTTTTTGGTTTCCTGAGAGCTTTCTTTACTAATTTAGTCAGAAAAAATATCGGAAACTAGATGATAAATAAATAATTTTAGTAAACAATATCATTACACTACTTTTGCTTTAATATTATCATGAAATTTACCAATCAACGAGTAAGAAAACAAATAATATTCAATACTGAACAACATTACATCGATCTAATTTATAAATGCTCTTACGCTTTAATTGAAACTGATCAAACGGTATCTTCCAATAACATTAACATTTCTATAACACAATTAATGTGAATTTCTTGCCACAATCTCGCCAAATCGGCTTACGCTCATTACAACATTGTGTCGGGGCCACTGCCAACATGTCTCCAGCACAGCAATCCGATCTAATCCTCGATACAATTCATGGTATTATGTATGCCTTGATTAATTCATACGGGGCATGTTATTGGATGTTCATTTGTGTTGCCAGCCTTGCGGGGTAAAGCTGGCGGGATTCGGCAGGTTCCGTAGAGCGTGTTCGTAAATTATAAACAAATGGTTTGTTATTTTTTTCTGTAAATATGTCTTATTAAGAAACAGGCTGTGTGTCAATCGGCAAAAAAAAACAAACTATCATATAAACTTTCATCACCCATGTAACCCGCTCAAGGGATGAATTTTCAAAATTCCTTCCTTAATTATCGACTTCGTAAGTTATAATAACGAACTCCTGTACAAAATGTCATGTTTCTAGACTCGGCGATTTAAGCTACCCGTTGTCCACCAGAATGAAAGACTTAATGATTTTTAGTATGGAGATATTTCTACGTTTGAACATTGGCGAGACCTCAAATAAATGTAATTATTATTGAAAAATACCTACTTCACTACTGCTTAATTATGACCAAGTTCAAAAAAGGCAAAACAACTTTTGTAAAAAAGGCATTCCATAATATTCTACTGTAGGTAATTACAAATGACGTTGCATACTAACTAGTTAATCACAGACGCGGTAAGAACTCACTTCAAAATAAAATATATTTAACTTTAAAATCCGCATAAAAGTCCCACATCGCTGCGGGCAACCACTTTGCGGGATTGCAATCCTTACCACGTACCATGTACAGACCGCACTCATTTGTTAATTTGAAAGAAAATCTGTCTCATGTGATGTTTGTGATCTTCGGCTTTTGTTTTTAAAATGAACCATATTTTAAGTATGATTTTCAGTTGGTATTTGTTTGAATGACTACAAATACACATTTAACTTTCAGACTGTTTGTGTTTCGTTTGGCATCGTTGAATCATGTTTGGATGGCTCCGCACGATTTCAGCTGAGCTGAGCGGCTTTTTCACATGCATATAATATAGTATTTTGCCGCACGGTTGTAACTTGTGCCCCGTCATACCTACCCAACAATCCCTTATTAAGGAGAATCCTTTAATTATACATGCTACTTTCTCTTAGCGTGTCGATGACAAATTTTCATTAAATATATTTGGCCCAAAATAAAGTTATGCGAACTGCGTTCGCTGATGTCATAATCTCTCAAAGTGCGCAGGCGTCAGGCTAGATTTAGGCTATTTTATTATAAATGCTAGATTGACAGTTTAGTTGCAGTGTAAACATTTGATATTAATTAGTGGTCTATCGTCAGATAAAATTTGTCATAAAATTGGCAAACTGCGATGTAATTGGGACAAAAATTAAAAAGTAGGCATCGTGCGATCTATAATAATGTATGGTGGATTCAAAATGTTGGCACCGCGCTAGCAATTACTTGAAAGTAGAAAAAGTAGTCATAGTGCGAAAGTAGGCATCGTGCTACGAAATCGTATCTTTAAAGGCCACAAAATACACACTAAATTGTAAAAGCCACTTTTACGAAGCTGAGAACGCTTCCCGTCATAGCGTTATTTTTTTGTTATTGACCACACCATGCATCCATCAGCACAATGTTTTAGTGCGTTACATTGAGCACTGGATGCGAGACGCACGGGTCCGATCAATGTGGCGTCACTTAGGTCCAGCAGTGTTCAGTCTTTCGGCTGAAATGATGATGATCATTTAATTTCAAAAAATTGCTCACGCAGATATAAAGTTGCTGTAGTAAATAGTGGTGACATGCTCCTCAGAATTGCTCCAACACTTACTATGTATGGTCAGCGACAAAATTTGAGTAATTCTCGTCTTTTTACAAACTTTCATGCGAATACATAGGTGTATTCGCATGATATTCATTATGAATGATGAATGGATATGAATCCTAGAATCTAGTAGTCATCTAGTAACTAGATGATGATTTGATGACACACGGAATATAAGTGTTTAATTGTGATTTTTTGGTACGCAATATTTACAATGTAGCATAATCAGCCAATAATGTCCCCACTGTTGGGACATACGCCCTCCTCTTTATGAGAGGGAAAGGGCTATAATCCACCACGCGGGCCCAGTGCGGTTTGGTAGATGTCACATGTCTTCGAATGTTTGGTTCTAGGACATGCCGGTTTCCTCACGATGTTTTCCTTCACCGTTTTTGAGAGCAGCGGTGATAAATAAATTACACAAAGTAATGCGCTTGCCGGGGTTCGAACCCACGACCTACTGTTCGTAAGTCAGGGCCGCCAACACTGGGCCACCGCTGCTTACTCACTTACAAAGTTTTTTTTAAAAAAAATCATTAATTTCTTTTAATGTAATATGGGTGTCATTGTTGCCAGAAATAAAAGCATTTTGTTTTATTTATTCTCAACTAGCTTATGCCCGCGGCTTCGTCCGCGTGAAGTTCGATAATTGTCCCATGGGATCATACTATCGGGATAAAAAGTATCTTGTGTTAATCTAGGTTATAAACTATCTGTATGCTAAATTTCATCCAAATCCGTTCAGTAGTTTTTGCGTGAAAGAGTAACAAACATCCATCCATCCATCCTCACAAACTTTCGCATTTATAATATTATAGTAGAATAAAGAAGGGAATTTTGGCTACTTGTCACTGCAAGGATTCAACCAATTGTGTATGTATTCACGAATAACATCGATATATGGGCTATAATTTCAGTATCTTTGTTTACTGTGAGTGTAGTGAGCTAGGAGATAGGGATATACTATTGGCGTGGAAACATGATAACAATCCCAGCTAAACGGTCGGTAACTTACGCACGTAGTAGCAATCTGTTAGTCAATATGAGTATGATGGTACTAGTGATAATTTGATCAAATTGAATTAAAATAACGGGTAAACGTGTATTTTTTACTAATTGTCTATAGCTAAAACTAAAATGTACGTACTTAGATTTTAAGACAGATAGGTACGTCGTACCACAAAAAAACACGTTTGGACTTAATGGCTGAAGAAGTACCCTTTCAATATATCACTAAATAAAAGCTGAAAAATACTCGCAAATTAAAATATCGAACAATCGGCTGCCAATTTAAGCCACAAAAAGTAGGTACAGTTTGCATCGAAAATTCATATCGAAAGCAATAAAACAAATTTACGAGCGGTATCGCAAACAATACAGGTGCCGGGAACCCTGATATATTGCCAAACGATGAATATGGACATACATTTTTGCTACTGACTGTACTTGTAGTGTTAAACGCGGTAAGCAAACCATTTTTTAAATGCTTTATTTTCATACTGGTCTGTGCGTCGCCCATGTGATTCGTTTACAAAAACTACAACACGGTTTTGTTTTCAGTAAAAAAGTAAAACTATATATCGCTTTTTGGCAGTGACGTCATGTTAAAAAGAAAAACTGGTATCAGGGACACATGCATTTCTACAGGAGAATTTATCCTACCATAGTTACCTATATTATGAAGTTTGTAATTCAATACTGTTTCTTTGTAGGAGAAACTTGTATTACTTAATATGTGTTTTATCTTCAAACAAGGAATTTATCGCCGACCTAGTCGTTGTGAGTAGCTAGTTTTCATAATACACATTTTTTTAAGTAAACACTGGCTGACAAAATCTCTAAAATTGCTGTTCAAAAGCTTTTATGAATTCGTAAGACATCGAGGTAAACCTTCCAAAAAATAACATATTTTTCTTAGAATCACAACTCACGATAAACCAATTATAAATGTTAGAGAGATGATAAACTGAGAGCGTCTTTAAACTTTGGGCAAATTGAGATTTCTGCTCGAACAAACTTTTATTGCTTTTTGCGGGGACCAAAAAAACAACTGAATTGGCGACATTAACTGAGAACCGGTTATTTTTCATGGAGGTACTCTAGTGATCGGTAGTAGTCGGGTCTCGGCGAATTACGGGGATATGTCTTCAGCGACAAATGGATGGGTTGCTTTTGACTGCATCATCAGTTTTTCGGAGAAACTAAAGTGCGTTTGAGCTGGCTTTTTCCCGTTTTGGTACCCATTAGAACGTAGCTCTAACACAATCAGGTGTTATAATTTGACTAATATTCGATCGTCCAATCATGCTGCTAAATCGAGATAACGGGAGGTAGCCTGCCTGTTAGGTTCGAAGGGGATGGCGGGGTCTAGAGAGCGAGCGAAGCAAGCAAGCTAAGATCCCGCCATCCCTTCATGTTAGGTTACTGTAAACCCTGCAGACAGAAACAGGAGAGCCGCGTAGAGGGGCTACGTTGACTACGCCTTATTTCATATATACACCTTATCAACATTTTGATATTTACCTTGACGTTGAAATGTTCCGTTCACTCCGACCAAATAAGTTAGGTTACGTTAGAAATATGACCAACTACGGCGAACGCTACGTCGAAATTGGTCGCAGTAATAAAATTAGGGCACTCCAACAATTATGAATCCCAAAATAAACATAGTACGTACGTGCATATGAAGTCACTATTCATGAGAATAAAAAGATAACCAGCGTTGTTTTTGTGAATGCGGTGTTGTAATTTTTTATAGGAGGGTATACCATTTGTCAAAGGTATGAATTGAAACATTTAGAAACTGTCACTTGATAAAATGTTTTTCTTGGTAGTAAGTTTTATATTAACTAAACAATATGATTACAAATAATATTTGACTTGTTTATGATATGAATGTAGAAACATTGATTTTTATTTGTAACAAAAATCTATGAATTTAAATTTTTTCGAAGTAAGTATTTTGCGTATTAATTATTCTATGAAATGATAATATGAGTTTTTTTTTTATATGAAACGAAATTCTTTAGATCTTGTGTCTATAAAACAGTGTACAAGTTGAACAACCCATGTCCATAATACTTTTGTCATCATAATAATTCTTAAGAAGTCTATATTTATTATCAAAGTTAGCGCTAAACGGCCCAGATGGTGGTTGAACTTGACCCAAATAAGACGTTCGGGGGTCGGGTCTACTCGAGGGATCTCTCGCTCGCTCTGTGTGTGAGTGAGCGAGAGAGAAGTGAAGGGCTCAGGAGTGTGAGCGATTAGTGACGTGAGGGACGAGTGGGGGGGGGATTGCGAGGAATTTGTTTTTTGCGAATACTGTGGGCATTGTGTTTGGTCCTTTGTGACATGAACTCTGCGTACCAGGACTTATACAACGTGTAACAGAATGAACGCAAAACCTGAACAAATTTTAATATGGGACCAACCCCGAAATGGCGAAAATAAATCAGTTGTTCAGTACATTTTGTCGAGTTATACGCAGAAATGTATGGGGCAGTCGATTTTTTTTTGTGATTTCAGTGTTGGTCCCATAGTGAAAGTTGTTCATAATGATGAGTACAATAACCCCTTAAGAGGTTTTGCGTATATTCTGTTACACGTTGTATATGTACACTGGACACTGATTTTCTGGAAGTATGCAACTACAATTCAGGGTCATCAATCTTACCTACTGAGCAAAGACAAAAAACTGTATATCACATAATTCATTCTTCTGGGCTTTTAGTTTGAATCCACCAAAACGACATAGTAGATGCTCAAAACTAACCGACGATATGGATATGGTGATATGCCAGAATAAAAATCAATGGTTAAAAAACCGGCCAAAGGGTTCCGTACCATTACATTTAAAAAAAAAACACGTTTGTTGTATGGGAGCCCCCCTTAAATATATAACTTATTCTGTTTTAATCATTTGTGTATATAGCGGAAACAGAAAAACATCATCTGTGAAAATTTCAACTGTCTAGCTACCCCGGTTCTTGAGATACAGCCTGGTGACAGACAGCCAGAGGACAGACGGACATTGGCGTCTTATTAAGAAGGTTCCGCTTTTACCCCTTGGGTACGGAACCCTAAACACAGGAAGAAAAAGTTAAAACCTTTCTTTACTCTTTTAACAATAACTTCTTTCTTAATTACAACGAGAGGACTATAATTACAACGAGTTATCAATTTAATATAATTGTATCGCTCACCGACTTCAGACAGAGTTTCAGATTAATTTTCTTCTAAAATTCAAACTTTTGACACATTTCGGTACTTGTCCAACTTTGTATTTGCCGGGTACAAAGTTCTTTGATAATGATATTTATTAATTTGCTGTACTCTTTGACAAACACTGACTGTTGCGATTTTACGGAACAAGAAAATTTCTGTTACCTTTGTGAAAAATTTAATTACTTTTGCGAAGTTTGGCGATTGTTTTTTGCTCTAAACATTGCTGCATGTATCATATATATCATAAATAGTGTGTGCATGTATCATAAATAGTCCAATAAATTTATACATCATAGTTTGCGTCAAATCCGGTAGTTCTTATCATGATGTTGACCCAATGAATAATCTATGACTAGTTTTAGATCGTACTTTTTCAGGACGTTTTTAAGTCGACTAAATTTGCTACAATATAATTACGCTAGAATTGTTTCTGAGACCCAACAGCTTCCGAGATAAAACCTTTCAAAGTTTGTAATTTTTTCGAATTTAGCTATTTATTGCAATATTCTATCGTTCTGAATGAATTTTGACCCTGATTCCTGGCCCTGGTTGTTATACTATCGCAACCCTGTACGTTTTATGATGGGATGTTAAAAAATAAAATGAGACGTGTGAACGATGATGTTTCATGATAAGCTAAGCTACGAATAACGAAATAAAAAGGTACGTTCAACAAAAGTTAATAGGTTTATTACTAAGTAAATTGAGTTATTTATAATCAATAAATTAAGTTAATATAGTTGGTACCGCAGCTCGTCAATGTTGTGAGTGTTGGGGTTGCTTCCGTATAGAGCAATTATGACTCGCTCTCCTGCTGCTGCTATCTCGTCAGGTGTAGAGTTGGTGTCGAGAAAAATCGCAGCTTTCTTTTCAACTTCCGGTTTTTTTTCGACCATTGACATCATTAATTGCTTCATTCCTTTGCCAAAGAAGCAGGATGTCGAGTCACAACCACTATAGGTATGAATGAAGAGGAAAAGCCCTGGGGAAGAAGCGATGCTGGAATACATGATATCTGATGCTTTGCCTCTTCCACATGTTGTAAAAATTCACGTTGGTTTGAACCAACGTGAATTTTTACAACATGTGAAACAACAATTGTGATATTTCTGCGATCTCGATTTTCTCTCTCTGCGATTTTCCTGCATCCTCTCTGCGATCGCAAGGTGATGGATGATGATGGAGGATGATCAGCAAATCAATGTCCTGACCAACGACTGCTAATACATCATAGGTAGAGGCAACAATTACAGCTGTAGTGATGATGAGCCTATCAGCATCTTCCTCCGCTTGGAGTACTTGCATAAGCATAATCAGCCTTTAATGTTCCCACTGCTGGGACACTCGGCCTCCTCTCTTTGAGAGGGAATGGGCTATAATCCACCACGCGGGCCCAGTGCGGGTTGGTAGATGTCACATGTCTTCGAATTTTTGGTTCTAGGACATGCCGGTTTCCTCACGATGTTTTCCTTCACCGTTTTTGAGAGCAGTGGTGATGAAATAAATTACACAAAGTAATGCGCCTGCCTGGGTTCGAACCCATGACTTACTGTTCGTAAGTCGGGGCCGCCACCACTGTGCCACCGCTGCTCTCTTGAGTACTTGAATGTTGTGATTTTTCATTTAGTTGTCAGCAGGTTTAAGAAACAAATCCTGTTTTTGGCATTTGACAAGAATTTCTGATTTATGCTTTGTTCGGCCCACTGAGTTTCGTCCCACATAAAAAAATCCTGAATCGTCCCAAACAATATGCTTCCTTCGACCCAAAATTTAATTTTAATTATTTTATTCCCGCTTCGTCCTATTTTATATTCTTTCTACGGCCCATATTGTTTTGTGTATGCCAAACTAACTTTTTTGTACAATCGGCACCATGTTTATCCGTCTATTCCCTGTACTCCCTGTCGTCACCTCAGGCTTTGTCACCTGTGCCATGGTTTTCTCATCAAACTTTATCTCTGAGGATGAGTGTGACTTCTTCGAAGACGTCTAAAATATTGCAAAAAAATACGAAGTTCGAAAAAATGATGAATTTTGAAAAGCTTTATCTCGGAACGTATCCAGAACATACCCGGGTCTTCAGAAAATATTCTAGCCTGATATTGTAGCAAATTTAGTCTACTTTAAAAACGTCCTGAAAAGGTACGGTCAAAAACTAGTTCTTTAACGTCATAATCGCCAAAATCTGAAAAACAAAACGCGATTTTTTCGATTTTAGACAAAGTTGCGTTCGGCGCTCGAGGTCACAAACTTGGATTATTCATTGGGCCAATATCATAAACAAATCTGCAAAAAATCAGAACTACCGAATTTGACGCAAACTACCCCGTACTTTCAGGCGACAATTTTACTGGACTAATAACGCGTTAATGACATTTGCAGAAGGGGGTGTTGGTAAACAAACATTTGTAAAATTCTTCGTCGTCTCTATCGTGTAAGTAGGCTATTACTGCTATCGCAGTGATAGTCTAATGGTGTGACCGTCGGACTCCCAAGTCAAAGGTCTCGAGTTCGAACCCAACGCACCTCTGTCTTTCCGTATTCGTGTGCGTATTGTATAACTATCACCTGCTCCGAAGCAAGTGATAGTTATACAATACGAAATTGAATGAAGGAAAACATCGTGAGAAAACCAGCATGCCTAAGAGATATTTCTCGACGGCAAGTAAAGCCACGTCAGAGGCCTATGGGTGGCATAAAACCCTGAGACCAGGCTAGGTACTAAACATAAAGGTTTGTAAAATTCTTTGTGGAAATTGGATTGAAAAAACAAAATGGCGGCGTTACTTCCAATTATGACCACGCCAAAAATCCATGTTAATTTATATTTTGCCCTCGCTAATCTCTACAATCCACGAATATTGTTGAGAAATGAACGCCACCGCCCTTGAACGTGGCATTTGTACCCATAATATTGTTTACATCAGCCTAAACTGCTAAAGGTCATCGAACTTTCTCAACCTTTACCAAGAGACTGTTGGGATCCAATATTGTGCTTCTTTGCATATTCAGATGTTTCTGTGACCTTTACGAAATGATCCTTTTTTGGACCTTTTGTCATACAAAACATTTAAAAAACGGTCAAACCCACCAGTTCAGATAATTTGGTAAAGTTAACTAATATGGTGTCGTCAACTTGGTGTACATAACGTTTAAACTTTGTATAAAATTAAATCGTTGTTTGTAAGTCGCAGGTCTCATATTTTTGAACCTCTGGCTCCTTACACAACACGGTGCACTCAGCACTTGCGGCAAACTTCTTTTAACAAGAAAACGAATTTCGCCAGCATGTTTAAGTTCACTTAACTCAACATCACACCTGTTTTTCCCGAAGGGTTAGGCAGACATGCACGCGATTGCGACGTGTATGACTCGTCGCAATCGCGTGCATCTCTTAAACATTACACGTCTGCGTCTTAAACATTACATGTCGTGTAATGTTTAATTCCTATGTAATACTAAGCGAACGTTTCGCCAATAATCAGCCATAAATCCAGACTCCGAAATAGTACAAATAAATATTCAAAGGTCTATTTTTAATCCATAAACATGTTTTTGCTTATAGGATACTAATAAAAGTCACCTCGCCATGATTAGCGCTAAAACGCTGAACAAATGCAAATAGCCTTCGTTCATAAGGGGCTTGTGTGCTTTATGTGCCAGTATCCAGGGCACGGTCAACGTGTGCCTTGACGGTGGCACCTGGGTACTGTTCCGATATTAAATTGGCTTGTTTATTGGACGACAGCAGTATTTGATGAAGTAGAATATGTACCTAACGGTGTTTTTCTTTCTCCGAAGTTTGGGCCAGTTAACAGTTCGACAGAATATGAATTTGAAACCTTGAGTGGTAATGCAATAACTACAACTAATAACTATCTACCACTAAACGCCTCAAGCACGTTCAGCAGTTTGTTCCCTGTTGTGATCGTTCGTAGATCTTTGACAATTGCGACGGTTCGTCGGTAGTGGGTTGTGGACGTGAGATAGTCGCTCCATGTAAGACCATCCGGCCGATGTACCAAACTATACCATACTGATTTATTGAAACATTGAGATGGAGTTCCGTTTGATTTTCCTACCGTTACCGGTAACACTTCTATTCAGATAAGTTTATAAACTGTCATGGTCACTAACATTCTCATTAACACTAGATACGGGATATTAATGGGACGAGATGGGGGGGACTTTTATTCAAAACTAGCTGGCCCGCGCAACTTCGTCTGCGTCACATAAACTGTGATGTCTCTTAAGATATTCATTGAAATCAAATCATGTAAGGGGAATTTTGTTCAAAATTAAATACTTATGATAAATAACATAATATTTGGATAAGGATTTGAATATCAAAAAAAAAAGTTATAGTGAGTCAACATGAAAAAATATACATTATGCTACAGCGGACTTTTTTTTAGACCTTTTTAAGAGAGAAAATTCTGTTTTACATGATTGTTGCGTAACTTTTACCGTTTTCGCAGCGCAAGCAATGGAAGCTCTCAAAAGCAATAAATTTTCCCCGTTTTTGCAACATTTTTATTTTATACTCCGCTCCTATTGGCCGTAGCGTGATATTTTATAGCCTTCCGCGATAAATGGGCTATCCAACACTAATAGTTTTTCAGTTCGAACCAGTAGTTCCTGAGGTTAGCGCGTTAATTACCAAACAAACAAACTAAAAATGATTACCTTTGGAGTATTGTATGTGTGTTTGGTGTGTTGGAGTGTTAGCTAGGCATTACTACAAGCTACCTAAGAATAGGTCCTAAAGACCGCCCGTTCCTGCCGTCTGAAAACGTCTTTAAACGGATTTACCTAAAACACTTCTTATGCCTGACATGGTGTAGGATGTTACACCTTCACCTTTGCTCATAGTAAGTACCACATAATATAACCAGTTACTATCCTTCACCAATGGGTTATAACTTGATAGGGCCTATACATATAGTACATTTAAACATGTATATGTTTGTATGTATACATATTGTAGCTACGTAGTTCAAGTGGGTACGATAAAGTGTAGTGACAAGTTAGTTACTCAGCTCGTAGCGTATTAATTAAGCCGTTCATTTATACCCACAACTTGCTCAATAGGACTGTACTTACCTATTGTGTTTAGTCTATTTTGAACAGCATACGTTAGTTATTGTATCGTGGTCTATTTAGTCGAGTTTGGGTCGACTGTTTGATAACTGTGTTAATTATTTTCCGGATTTTTTCTAAAATCCCCCCTAGAATGATTTGACTTGATTTGACATTTTAATTCCACTCTTTGTTACTTTGGTTTTACTTAACATTATTTACAAACTAAAAATCTAAATAGGGCACTCGGCCCCATGGCCCTAGTGTTTTATATTAGGTAGGTAAAATTACTAGGGAATTTTATTTTTCCATAACAATCCCAAAAGCCGTATAGAATGTACTGTATTTTATTGCCATATAAACAATTTATTTACTTCAGTATTTCATCATTCTCCTGCCCTTATCCCAACTTATTCGTGGTCGGCGCAGCATGTCTTCTTCTTCCATACTTTTCTATTACTCGTCATCTCAGCAGTCACCTCCTTCCTAGCCATATCATCCTTTATGCAGCCTTTCTGTCTCTACTCTCCATATTATTGTGTTGCAAAAAAAGACTTTATCAATATATTTTGCAGCAGGATCATTCCAACTGCTTATAATAGCGAGCTGCGTATTTTGAGGTTCTTTTTCTATTGAATTTTACTAGAATGCGGGTCATTAGTATTCGTATCACTCCCTAACTAAGTTCTGCTTGTGCTACGGCAATAGTACGCCCGAACCATCCCTTGGTTACTACCCAACTAAGTAATTATAATAACATTTTATTCTTCGATTCTCAAGAAGAAAGCGCAGAGGAATGGTGGGCTGTGCTATCAGTGATAAGACCGACATAGAATTCAGAATATTGTAAAAGAGCTATGTAACAATTTTCATCTACACTAATATTATAAAGAGGAAAGATTTGTATTTTTGTGTGTATGTTTGTAATGAATAAACTAAAAAACTACTGCGCCGATTTCAAAAATTCTTTCACCATTAGAAAGCTACGTTCACCCTGAGTAACATACGAAACAAACATTAGCGGCCCGTCCCGTGCCAAGCCGGGACGGGCCGCTAGTGTACAATAAAGTATAATCTATTAATATTATGGTATTCAGCTGTATCTGATTAATATTCCAATGTAATCAGATACAGCTGGATACCATTATTTTACTTTGAGCGATATTCATCTGATCTCCACAACCAAGTTACTCTTGGCAGGATTGGTTGCCAAACTTTCGAACTTCATACTACCCGTAATGACTGTCAAATATTTACGAATGATAGCCGGGACCAACTGGTTAACGTGCTTTCGGAGACATGAAGGAATCTTTATATGTAATGATGGGCGAAATTGATGGTAATGCGTACATACAAGAACCCAGTGAGCGTTGCTTAGCTTAAACCATCCCCCCCATGCGGCTGTTACTAGTTAGCCCCACCGTTTAAAAAAATATATCTCAGCCAAATACCGCCGGTACAGTTTTCTGTATAAATCCCAATGTTTTCCTTTAGGTTTATGCTTTAGTAATCGCAGTTTGATACTATTGTAGTTTGTTACGCCTCTGACCAGGTTTATTACTGGAGACTACACGGAATATCACATTACTACTTCTAATTTCAGTGAACCATCGTCTCAAAGGACCTAAATTAAATCCTGCCCGTAAAAGTAAATAGAAACAATGTTACTACAAACGTCATTTGATACTTACACGCTGTAGAAGCTTCGTAGTTATTACAAACGCTTGTAAAGCGTCAAACTGTAAAATAAACTACTAAAAGCGCGGGAGGAAACTACCGCACGCACTATAATATCCGCAAAACGTAACGAAAGCTTGTTCACGCTTTTGTGAAAATTTCGAAGTACACGTCATTTTTTTTTATAAATCCGTCATTCACGTCACGTCAAAATTATCTTGACACATTAAAAACCATCCTAAGATCCAAGAAAGGGACCATAATTTTTAGTCAAGAATTTGAGCTTTTAAGGTCGTATTAATTGATTTGAATTAATTAAGAGATGCTTAAACTGTCTACTCGTAATTTAAATGGAACATGCTTTAATTTAAAAATAATTAATGCCCGAAGACGTAAACGGTTTCTGATAAGAATATAATGATAATGTTCACTTATTTATTCTAATGTCAATTTGACTGTTAGCAGATGTGAGACACAGAAAATTATAAGCGGTTTTATTTAATTTTCAAGCTTTGCTCATAAGAATATTATTTTCCGCTCCTCAATAAATTAATAACGGTATTCTACCGGTTCTTTTACCATGTGTTTTAAAATAAATTTAAACATGTTCATGTATACCTGAATTCACAATTATAAACACCAAGAAAATATCACATTTAAACAAATCAACAACCAAAAACAAATAAAGCAACAAAAAATAACAAAGCACGAAACTTAACTAAGAAATCCACTTAAAACTTTTATTTTAAATCAACACTCACCTTTAACTTAAATATTAAAAAATACAAATAGGTAGAAAATACGTAAACGTAACGTGTTGGTAGTGTAGTGGTCGCGGCGACGCGGCGGGCGCGCGGCCCACCGCTGGCGAACTGTGGCGGAGGCGGGACGTGGAGACGTCCGCAGCGACGCGCGTAGGCGGGCGTCTGGTCCCAGGCCAGCCCCGCGCCCCCCTCCGACCCTCCCTCCCCCACCACACACCGCCACACCTTGATGCTTATTAAAAAAGTCCGACGGAAAAGGATTTATGCCTCCTTGGAATTCGCTTGACGGCTGACGGTTTGTGTTTTTAACGATTTGCGAGCGTTTATATTTTAGCTAAATATTGTTTTTAGTCACCTGCTTTGACTTTAGAGATTTTTGTGGATGGTTTTCTAAGTAAATTTTTAGGTAAAATAACACAACATTGCGGCGTAATCCCCCAGCGGTAAGGCAGAGGTGTACCCTATAGTACCTACACCTAAATTTATATTCGTATCTGACCGTGGCATCACTTTGGGCCCTATCGGAATACCAGCGTTGTGACTTTTTTTTTTAAAGTTACAGCACCATGCTGAGATAGGGGCCTTTTGACCTCGCACAGGTCATATTTCACTTGTTTTTTTTTCTTTTATTAATGTTTACTTGTTTACTCTTTATATCATTTTGTTTTAATGTTATGTCAACCATTTTTTGTGTTGTCCTGTGTGAGTCTAATAAATACTTTTTCTTTCTTTCTTTCTTTCTTTACACCCACAATGTAACTTCAGTTATTTGCTACTAAGGCTTGCACAGTTTTTTGCTAGGAAAAGGCGAGCATATCCTATAGTTTTAGAAATACGAGTACACAATCCCGAAAATAGTTTTCGAGAAACCTCTTCTCCCTGTTTTCCTGTACTCCACATGATGTTTCCTTCACTGTCTGTTGCCATCGACGGTTTCCTTCGCTAGGAGACATATGAAATGCTTCTTCCGTACTATTTGTAACGCTGCCGAATTTCACTACACTACACTACACTGCTATACAATCACTTTTACTTTAGCCATGTGCTGTACTAAGTTTGTGACACCTACATAAAAATATATAATTACGAAAATTATAATTGCTGTAACGGAAAATCTGTATTTTGGTTTTATTTGCATTCCCTTAAAAATAGAATTATTTTACAAAATTACAGACGACATAAAGTTCTTAATACTAACTTTTATCAATTGAATACTAACGATGAAACTTTTCAGTGTCCTCTTTGAGGATTATTTGTTTATTTCAAAGCAAATAATATATTCATGGATGAAAATCAATTTACCGTCTGGTATGAATATTGCTCCGGTTTTCTGAAGATGACAGGAAAATATACAGCGCAGGTTTTATGACGTGGAAATTACAAAAAAAAATGTTGGCATCTTATGTGGATGGAATAAACAGGGTTAAATTAAACTAGCTAGTGAAACTCACACAAGTGATCGGTGTTGTTAAACCACAGATAAAACTGCGGTTTAAACAAGTCAGTTTTAAAGGATCTGAACGATGATTTTTTTGCAAAAAAAAAAAAACAAACTCACATTTGCAGTTTGCAAAATATGTTAACCAAGTACATTTTATAAGTTGGTGGACTATTTATTACTCGTAAACTGTTAAAGCCTACTTAGCTGTTATTGTTTTCCTTTTAATTTCGTTACATATACTAATACTAACACAACCGTTTAGCTGCTAGCGGAGGGACACTCGAGTCCAACAAAAAATAGCACTTTAAAGCTTAATATTTCACAAACGAATCCCTTAATCAAAAAATAATTTAAACAAACTCGCAATATCTCTTAAAGACCTAGCCAACTACAACCCACAATATGGGGAGAAAAAACAATCCCTACTTTACATGTAGGTAGTGGAGATACCCTAAAAACATACTTTTCGTGATTTTATTTTACCACTTTGTCCCTCAAATTACAGCTTTCTTATAATAAGTCTTTGAACTAGGCTGCGGACAGACAGACAGACATGGCGAAACTATAAGGGTTCCATGTTAACTACGGAACCCTAAAAATGAAAGCTTCATAATCCCAGTTTTTGTTCCATCTGTCACAGGTATTTTTGTGTAAACTGCACAAACATGATATGTACTGACTCTTAACATGATAAATATTTGCCAGAAAAACCATTTTTCTGCCCTTTTTTGCCCACAAAGGTGTAAAAGCCATAGATATCTACACAAAACATTAGCCAACGGCTTCGTTCATAGCGACACACGACATATTGCCATGTCATCACCACCGATGCGTGAATAGATAACATTGATTTCTTTTTAAATGGCCACCGAATTGATTCGAAAGCGTCGGTCGTTTGATTCAACTGTGGATTTCGAAATGTTCCGTGAGCTCGTGTTCCAATTCGAATGTTTATGTGACTAGCTTTTTACGATATAACGCTGTGGTGCTATTTATTTTAAAATCAGGAAAGGAAATTAGATAAATCACTACATAGTATAAAACAATGTCGCTTCCCGCTGTCTGTCCCTATGTATGCTTAGATCTTTAAAACTACGCAATGGATTTTGATGCGGTATTTTTAATAGATAGAGTGATTCAAGAGGAAGGTTTATATGTATAACATTGCACCCGTGCGAAGCCGGGGCGGGTCGCTAGTCTTGTATAAAACGGTGTGTTTTGTCGAAAAAAGATCTGATTTTTTTTTCTTGATTTATCTGATTCTCTTGAATAACATTACAGCAACAGCTGTTTACAAAAATGTCGAAGTTATTTGTAATCCAAACCGACAGCATTTTCTTTAATTAACCTCTTTTTCTTCTCAAGCTGTTTCCAATTGCGTTTTCATACAAAACACAAATATTGATCACCATTATTGTTGTAATAATCATAATTCAGCCAACCCAAGAGACAACACAAACCTACGTAACCTCATCCGTTACACTTCCACACACGATGAGTCAGCGAAGCTCAGATCCAGGTCTATAATATTAACGAGTATCTGCCGGCTACCGCGCTATCAAATGCTAGGCGAGCTTGATCAAATCGGGTTATTCCACTCTGTCCCACGATGTTGTCCAGTGTGCCAAATTTTTATGTCAACTTGGCAGCTCAATTTTCAGACTAACCTCAGATGATGATGTCTCTGTATCACCCAAAGGTTGACTTGTCAATACCTGTGGCATTAGGTCCGCCTCTCTACTCTGTGCACTTTGTGCACCGGTGGGACAACTTGGTGGCGCATAGTTAGATACTCGCTCAATTCCCATAAGCTCGCATCTTGCCCCGAGCTAGACAAATGTGTGATATTATTCAGTATTACAGAAATTGCTAGCGTTAGGACCGTGGAGTAGTTTTTATTGTGTGGTTTTAAGTTTGAGGTAACCGACGGGACGTGACGGTGAAATGTTTTTTTTTATGTTTATTTTTTACAGTTTTACGCATAGTTGTGGCGTATGATGAAACTGATATGTATGGCCATCATATCTCCAGGGATGAAGTGCGTTTAAGTGTCGCCTTGCCAAGTTATTTAAAGGCAAAGATCTTGGCAAATATCTTGCTAACTTGACACTTTAGACTATATCACACCATAAAACATTGCAGAAAAATCAAAATGACAATGGGTGTGGATATGTCTGCTTTTATATAAAAAGTTAGAAACCCATTGTTAATTTTGTTTACATTAAATGAACGTAGAACTGAAAAAACGGGAACTGCCCTGTTTGAAGAGTATAAAATTTATTTCATGGACTGTCTGAAGTAACCTTACTGTCTAATTACATTATTTTTCACAGAAAACGTTTCCGAAACTACCGACTCGCCTCCTCCCAGTTCCTATTCGACCTTGAACAATGTCAAAGAACTATTGGGCCGATGTGATTGATCTCCCTACCCGCATTATCTTGATTAATGTCTTTGACGCCAACTGTCCATACCAAACGTTACGGTGAACCTTTCAACATACCATTTGCTATAGACATACATACATACAATTGGAGAATTTATTTTTCATCTTCTTTTCCTTGTCTATCGTCATTTCAATTTTTGGCATAGTCATGACATGGGTAAGGACATAAGATCCTTTTTCAGTATACTCCCGTGGGAAAATTTTCGACCTCCACGAGGAGGAAGCCGCGGGAAAAAGCTAGTATACATAAGGTTCGGTTAAAATACAGCCACGGCAATAGTGTTAGATTGGCGTCCCACAGGCATCCAAATACGTGTAAGTCAAATGACTATTTATTCATTTTGTATTATTTACCGCTGCAATACAAAAGTTGAACTTGAGAAAAAAAAATAGTTTTATAAAAAGATTTTGTTCTAGTATGTGTATAGTGGTATCTGATATAGTTGGTTGAGCTAAAGCTCAACGGGATACCACAAGAGAAAAAACGCGTGATGTTACGTACATTTACAAATAATAATACATGTTGTATACTACAAACGCATCAGCTGATTGCCAGACGCCGTCAAAATATACAATAACAACGTTGCTACGCGCTACGCCGTAGCTACTACGATCGTAGCTCGTATCGCCCACGCGTAGCAGTCTCGTAGCTCGTCTACGTATATTGTAGCGGGATCGAAACATTTGAGCTGTCCTAGTTTCGTTTGTTATTGAGTTCGGAATTATGATGTTCTGTGTTTGAGTTGTTTTATTGGGACGTATTTTTATGATACAAATAGGTTTTTTTTTAATATAACATCACGCCTGCATTTATGGAATTGATGCTGTATTTATTGAATTTCGTTTTTTTTTTATTTTATTTTATGACATTTTGTACTTGATTATAAAATTATTACCATGATGATTGTTTTTTGATTATTATTTTAATGACATGATGTAATTGACTATAATTTTATTTTATACGACTTTTTATTTTCTATTTCATTATTTTATTTTATCCTGTGACATTATACAGCGTGTAACAGAAAGGGTATAATCATATGGAATACTGTGGTACGGACCATCAAACTGAACAACTTTCTCTAAGGGACCACCATCGAAATCGTAAAAAAAATAATCAGCTGTCCTATACAAAATTTCAATACCTACTCGACCCAAATGTATGGGACAGCTGATTATTTTTTATACTATTTCGATGGTGGACCCATAGAGAAAGTTGTTCAGTTTGATGGTCCTCACATTATAAAGACTAAGTCTGCTGAAAAGGTTGTAACATAATTCAACATTTCCTTTTGTACTAAGAGAAAAATACCCTAGATAGCTTGGAGAAAATGTTCAAAACATTTTCTAAAACCTTTTTTTCGTCGATAATACTGAAGCGCTCTGCTCTGCTCTGCTGCATACCTACAAACATTATATATTTGCCCCGTAAACCTGGCTCGTTCCTAGGCAACTAAATCTCTAGTAACGTCTGTGATCATTTAATCCTACGTTACCCCCTTCACCCCTCTACCCTCCTCTTTTTACTTTCGTTACTAATACAGCAAATATGTTTAATAGATTGTTCGCGTGTAATAATATTGTAGCGTTTAATTTAAACAGTAAGCTGGGAAACGATTTGAATGTTTGGTGTGTAGCATCATCGTAATGAAATGTAACGCACGCAGAACATAGTGCTTATGCAGCTATTTATAGTAAACTTATAGGTATCAGTTAAAACTTTTTTTCGGGAAAAACATTGGAACTTTAACCTCTATACCTCCGTGATCTGAGTTGAAAATGTCTTAGTCTGTTTTTATGCATGGTTTACTGCTATAGACTCGATATCTACTCCTAATAATTTTTCCTTCCCTTGGGCAAAACAAATGTTATGTTATTTTCTATAAAATATGAACCTCTTACGTAACCCCGCTCCGTGTTTATAGTATAGTAGTATAATATAGTGTTTCTAAGATTTAAAATTGTATTTATTGGGCCATTTTTAATTTTTGCATATCATTATAGTACTTAGTCGAGACATTAATCGTTTCCATTTTAACAAGATAGTAGTAGTTTACTCGGACCCCGCTACCTGACTTCCGCAACCCACCTACTAAGCCACGTGATAGCCGGCATCTCAGGCAGGTACCCTTTGAGACAGTGGCCGCGTCAATAGTTATATTATCTTCCTATAACTACAATATTTCTCTGAGAAATAAATTGCGTCTGAAAAAGCTATCCAATTATAAATGACGTTATCTAAAAAATCGTGTACCTGCTATAAAATATTCCAACTTGCGATTCATCTTACAAAACTTTATCTAATATACCTTTTATCTGAACAGTGATTCTGCACTAACACCCCTCGTCCCTCCTTCTCCCCTACGTTTAGCTTAGCTTTAGGATAAATCAAACTGTTTCTCTGATACTCGTCTGGCTCACGGCTTTTTTCGGTTTTCAAATTAGATATTGTTGTTGCCTTTCCGAAGTTTTTCTTGACAGTCAGTTGTTTATGACCAGACAAGTATACAGGCTTAGTGACAAGACGCTATTTGTCGTTTATATCGATGTCTTAGAAAAACTTAAGTCGTATTTAGCAAACCATGGATGGCAAATATACTTGCCTGATAAAACATAACTCGTGACTGATGACTTGATTGATAAAATATATGAAAAACCGGATTAGACTCCGACACGTGGATAAAGTAAAAAAGTATGTACGGATCATAGCAGGTGGCATTTTGTAGTTTATGTCTATTCCCAAGAGAATGTATGAACGAAGTTACTCATATCAACTACAATTAACATGTTGATTACATTAACAAGAAAAAACGAAATTCCTGTAACCATAGTAACCGCATTGATTAAAAATGCATCTATCAATCAATCTATCGACAAAAAATATCGACCGAGTATTCAGTACTTATCATGCCAATCAACAGAGCACGACGTGAAATTCAATTTTAAATTTGGAATGCCAATATTCGTGGACGCTCGGATCGTACGTCATCAAACGAACTTGTCCGATAGAACGCGGAATGTTTTTAGTGATGGGACTGCGGCGACTTGTGAACCGAAAGTTGTTTTATTTAATTACTGAAGTCCTATTTATTTTTTTATTTATGCAAACGCAACAACACAGGAAACACGCAACATATGCAGGAAATAACATACAGACAAAAGAGCACAAAAGTACCACTTATTTCATTTAGAAATCTCTTTCAGCGGACCTGCGACTTCTGACTCATTTCCAGTCAATTTTCTTTCTCAAATTTGACTAAGTCAATGCTATTGCAAAAATAACAAAAACAACTATAAAATTGGTTAAAAATACCAATTTAAAACTTACAACCTGATGTTATACAAAGATCTAATGAAAAACATATCCACAATAATTTATTTGCGCTCCATAGTAGGAAAAAGTGTATCAAAACACTTAAAAAGTCTTTTATGACATTTAATAATTGTACAATACCCGTAACTGAAAATCAAAATGCTCAAAATCAGAAATCTGAACACCCAATTGCATTGCCTAATGACTTCAAAAGCCTGCGCTGCCCATCACTAACGCAGCACATTAAGATCGGTCCGCGGATACCGCGGTGTCGACTCATTCTAATGGATTGATTCTTTCTCCAAATGGGTTCCACCAACTGATACTGTCTGTGTTTGTACTTGATTTATTTGTTTCAGAACTGATTCGTTTAAAGTTAATTTGCGGTCACTTGCATATAATATGACTTTGCTATGTTCCCTGATTGTTGATTGGTCATAATGATGTAATCAATGACCATGACGTGATTAGGGCCTTGATGTATGTACTGCAGGGATCATTGTGCTCGAAGCTACAAAAAAGCGACTTTCCGAGGTTACGCTCTATACTTTTCTATTCTAAATACGAATTAGAGTTTGCATAAATAAGCATAGAAAAAGTTCTTCATTGCAAAAATAGTAGATTATACAACACGTGAAAAAAAGGGAATTGAATTCGAGGGACAAAGTTGTATCCCGAGAGCAGAGTAGAATTCCGAGCGTAGCAAGGGATTCTAGAGTAGAATCCTGAGCAGAGCGAGGGATACAAGAACCGAGATAAATTATTTTTTTCACGAGTTGTGTACTCTACTTTTTACCATTGACTGCGAGAAAATAAACAGAAGTATATTATTTATATTTCTCGTGGGTAAATAATAACAACCACTCGGGTTGATCTTACCAAGGTCGGTCTGTGGATGGGTGACCACTAATTCATTACATACCGAGTTTCCTCCGTGCCTCGGAAAGTACGTAAAGCCGTTGAGCCGGCCGTCATTTGTAGTTCTTTGACAGTCGTTACAGATAATCAGTGGCCCGAAAGTCTGACAACCAGTCTTACCAAGAGGTACCGTATTACCCGCCCAGTACTAACTGGGTTGTGTTCTGGGTCAGAAAGACAGTCGCTCCATGTAAAATACTGATATTCAGTTGCATCTGATTAGACTGGAAGCCGACCCCAATAAAGTTGGGATAAGTATAAGCAGATGAGTATTTATCCCATTTTATTATATACCTAATCGGTAACATAATAAGATAACAAAAGAATAAATATAAACATTAAAAATGTAAAGCAAAATTAGAACAGTTTTCAAAATTCAGATATTCTTGTCCGGCACGTTTTATTAATGTTTTGTTCATAATTCATGCTTGTTGCAAATTCAAAATGTTTTTATTCACTCAGTGAGTAAAAGAGCGTTTTATTCACTGTTATCGATGAATAAAATGCCCCTTTTCGAGTGGCAATGGTAAAAAAGTATTTTTAGTGTTAAACAGATGGGTAAAGGTAAAAATAATAAGGACTAGAGTATTATTGATACACCTAATGTCAGAATTGACAAAAATTGCACCATTCTATGAAGCGTAAGGCACGGGTTTCTTATTAGTTAGTTAGGGTAAATAAACTAAACATCTAAACATTAGAATGTCTAATTAAAAAAGGAAATTCAAAGAGCTACACAATTTGAATACCTACAAAATATTTTCATTAGATAAAGAATCTTCAAACATTTACTCGGCCTGACGACAGAGCAGAGACTAGAGGGCAATATAATGTAATTACTGATTAAAAAGCGTTCTCGAGAACTCTATCAAAATAAGTCTTAGCCGTTTGAGAAAGATAAAGATAATCTCGCGATGAGATCTGTACTAAATTTTGTTTTTGTAGCAAGATGGACGATTCCGGGGTACTTCGCTGTTCGTTGGGAAACGACTCTTAATGTTAACGTTGAATTAAGGTTAGCTTTGAAATTCTGAAAGATCTCCTTCGGGCTTTCAAGCGCGCCTCTGTAATGTCAGAGTAAATTACTTTGAAGTCTAATTTAGTTAAAAGATAGATGAAATATCCGTTTCCTAACTGTTACTAACTATATCGCAATATTAATCAAAATACAAACACTATGATACTAATTAGTATTCTAATAATGATTACTTAATTAGTATTCTAATTTAGTAATCAACAGACCAATGATGCCGTCTCTTCAGTAGTGAATATTATGATGCAAATTATCCTTTATTAAACTAATATGGTCACTAACATTATCATTAACACTTGAAACGTGATGTTTAATATGTTTATTATTTATATTGAGTTCCCGTTATTTCAGCACTTTTGCAAGCGCCATGATCACGGATCAACACGGATTAAGTTTATCCGTTAACATGGTAAATATTTATTTAACACTTCAAGCATAAAGTACAGAGGCGGACTTAATGCCATAGGCATTTTATACCAGTCAACCAAATGGGTAAGGTTGTGTTAGAACTGTACCAAAACGCGTACGAGCCGAGCGTGCGAAATTATTCGCAGTTTACTCAAAAAGCTGAGTAATATGTACTAAGTTAACCCGGATAATCATAAGTTTACTTCTTCTTCTAGCATTACCGGTCCGTAACATATACTATACCCACGGTTAGAGTCGGCCTATGGCCTTAGATAAACGAGCATACAGATAAGAGCGCAAATCCATTTTATACAAAATAAATAAACCTGTCGGCGCTTCATACGGAGTGAAAGTGACGAATTAGCATTAGCATGACAAAGCGAACCTTCGGACTTAGCATAATGTAGGCAAAGCTGAACGCTGCGAAGTTGGGGGCGAAGGCCTACGTGTTCGTAGTTATGTAACTATGTAATGTTAATGTGCTCTGGATAGGTTTTTGGCTCTTCGATTGTTCTGAATTTTACTTAAAAAATATTGTTTTGATTCGATGATTTTATATCTATACTAATTTTATAAATGTAAAGTAATTTTCATTTGTCCGTCAGTCTGGTTCTCTATCTGCATATTACCTTTGAAAGCCTTAATGGACATGTAATATTTTATCCTGATAGTGAATTCCCGAGTGATTACTTTCGACCTCCGCACTAGAAAATTATAAGCTACCCATACAAGGTTCGACCAGAAGTCCGCCACATCGTCAGCGTTAGTGAAGTCTTTAATAATGAATGTGTCAGTATGTACTACCAAATATACTGTTAGTATAGCTAGTGCCAAAAAGTCCAGGTATCAGTAGCAGTCAGAATTTTCAACCGGTTGGTAGCAATACGGTCGTCTCCTATTCTACGGGACTCAAAAGTTACTGATGAAATGGATGTTTGAAATCTCCTAAGGCTAGAGCCTTCACACACTACAGGCTATGTACTCGCACAGGAATGACGAAAAACGCAAACATAAGACTGTTTGGTAGTGATAGTTGTACGGTATGCCTTATTTCTTCTATAGGCAAACCTGCAAGACAGTAAACAAAGACGTCTCGACCCAAAAGGAGTTGTTATTTTTCTCATAAATTAATTCAAACAATGTTTAAATTACAAGAACAGTTATTCAAATCATTTCAGAGGTTTCCTCAAAATACTGAGACAACAATACCGACAGTCATTCAATTAGTTCATTGTCCGAAGGATGAGAACGTGAAAACTCATGTTGTTTTCCTGAAAATAAATGAAATTAAATCATTAAAAAGTCAAACAATACTTTACACGTGACGCGTTTGATTCGTCGCGTGGAAAATCGAGGGCGGTCTGTCGAGGTTTCAGTGGCCACCGAAGAATCTCTATACTCCGCTTTACCTACGACACCAGCTTCCAATATCTTTCCCATTTTCCTTTAACATTAAAAATTAACTTATAGTTAACTGCGCATTAAGTCGAACCATTAAACTTGAGTTAACTGACGGCACCATCTCGCGAGACGCAGCCTCTTGTGCAGCTGCTAATGTAATTATCAGAACCGCTAATTAACTAAGGAAACGCTTTCACAACTAACTTGAAGTTTTCTCGCGAGTAATTCTAAAATAATCGTCGGTAGTCCAGTAAAAAAGTTTCGCATAATATTTTCTGTCATTATTTTAATGACTGCGTTTCTAGGTTAGAACTTTTAGCTGGTTAGATCTTGAATGCTTGGATTCCGTTTCCTGTCTTTTTCCTAGATAAAATTATCTGAATTTAATAGTCGTAATAATTACCACCCTCTTAACCATTTTCTCTCTTTTTCGTTAGTTTTTTTCTAGAATTGACCGACCCGGAACTTTGAAGGTGTCATGAAATCTATCACAAATATACTCCTAAATAAAACTCCATATTCTTACAATAAAAAAACCATAACATTTTTGATTTACTAACAGGTGTAACGTACCAGGAAAACATAACCTACAATGATATCAATATTTCACACCAGACCACAAATAAAATTTCAATGTCAAGTACAGGAAGGGGCCGGACGGCTGTGACGTTCAGCTCGACCCCTGGCTACGTGTTGAGATGAATGGCCTGCTCCACAACAGAGGCTGTAGAGCCTATCGAAAATGGGCCATTATGGGTCGACAGACATGAGTTATAAAAACCATTTTGAAGTAAAGAATTTAAAATGAAATATCTGTAAACTTATAAAAGTATTTAACTTATACACTTTGAAGGTTGGCGATTCAGTAATATCCAATTGTATTTAGTACGCTGAATATTTTTTCTCATCATCATCTTTATCTACTTTGCCTTTGATGTCTGTCTATATTACCAGACTAGACATAAGGGTCACCCTCCAGTCTAAGCGGATTCAGCTGAATACCTGTATTTTCCATAGAGTGACTTATACTTAATCACCCTCCAATCCTCCAATCCAACTATTTATTTTAAGTTGTCAGACGTTCGTGCTTCTGAGTACCTCCTGTCAAATATCTACGAATGGCAACCGGGACCAACACGTTAACGTGATTTTTTCAGGAAAAGTTGTTCATTATAACAGGTATAATGAAGCCTTTTACTATAACGGGTACAATAATATTCCATTGTAGACGTAAGTGGAAAATTCTAGATAAAATCTGCTCGGGTAGTAACCTTGTAATACTTAGATTAAAAAAGATATCCCCAAGCAACCGTTGCCGCTCATTTTCATTTAATATTTCGTAGCAATACAAATACTTGCGTCTAATTAATCAGATTATAATTATAACTTGAGAGTAATTAGTGAGCTAGGTAAATTTCCAACCTATATAAAAATGAAAGTCGGAAATATTTTAATAAATGTCTTTCTACAAAAAGTACAGGTCCTACAGTTTACACAACACACTTCTTAATTTAATGTTGCTACTTTAGAATTATTATTTTTTGCCTTTGTTATAGGTTGTGCTAAAATATGATTTATTAATGGTGCTCTTAAACCAACTAGAATGGTCTCCGGACTGGATGCGGAGACCGGAATTTGTCAATTATTTCTGTAAATTATTTGTGAAAATCCGATGTACCGAATTACCGATCCGATCTGTTTGACCGCCCCACAGCAAATAGCAACGCACAATAATTGCCACTATTCAATGAGTCGGATCGCATCGGTTCACCAATAAGCATTATAATAGGCGTCCATCTTGTACAGCTAGCCAATGTAGTACATTGTATATTGTAACCGCATTACATTGTTTCTGTAGCCCATAATGCAATGTATGCCCATATTGGTCAGTTACGGGCTGAATACAAAAATGAACGTAATTGTAGCTAGAATTAATGCTCATAGTAAGTTGTAGACAAACGGCTGCACGAGAGTCGTATGTGGTATAGGTTAAGTACCGGTAACTCTCACAGTCCGTAAATTATTTAAAATTATCATAAAATGAAACAATTTAAGATATTTCTTTTTTGTCTTCTCCTTATCTCTACTAGATTGGTCTAGCGGTTACAAGCGCAACTGCTGAGCATTAAATTTTGGATTCGATTTCCAGCTTGAGGCTTTTTGCCATGGGTTTTTCCACCTTATGACACTGCTATAATTGTGCGGAAACACCCAAAAACATTTCGACTTCTTTTAATAAAGTTCAAACCAAAGCTGCTTTGTTATAATTTTATACATTACTAGCTGTTGCCTGCGGCTTCGCTCGCGTTTTGGTTGAAAATTATCCCAGAGGGTATGAAAAATAGATAGTAGCCGATTCTCAGACCTACTGAATATGCATTATAAAATTTCATAAAAATCGGTCAAGCCGGTTCGGAGGAGTATGGTAACTAACATTGTGACACGAGAATTTTATTTAAAAGATAATCATATGATATAATTAAATATATGATGTATGCACCTTTAATTGGATTATCCTGTATAATACTTACGAGTATTACTATTACCTACACCACACATAATAAATATACAAAAATAAATAAAATTGCAGTGTTTGTTTGTAATTTCGAAATTAAAAAAAGTGAAACAAGTATTCTACAATTTAAATTGTGAACAAATAAGCTCCCATTTATTTAAAAGTCTACTAGTTTGTCAACTGATTGTAAAAACAGTAAGCTTAAAAAGAAATACTGCAACTCTTTACTAAAGTTAGTAACTAATAAACATAAAGATAAAACTTACTTTAACTCAGCAGTTCAATGTGCTACAAGTCTATAACTTTCAAAGTTACACGTAAAAACTAATATTTAAAATATTCCTAATATTTAAATCACTCTCGATCTTCATTGTATAGACTTGAAAATCGCAATTTATCGATCACCATTAAACTGAAAAGTGTTCATACAATTGACGGTTGATTCAAGGCTTCTCAATAATAATGTCTGGTTTAACAGACTAGTAATTACTTAAGGGATTTTGTGGAAAGATAGTTCGTTCAACCGAATTTTCTGATAAAAACATATATTTTAGAAAAGGTAGACAAAACTTGACGTTAAGTATCAGCCGTCGTCAATCGTAACACAGGGCACTCTTGTGATAGACCACTGAGCATCGATTATACTAATGTCGCGTTAAAAAGTGTTTTTACTGAAAAAAAGTGAACTCAAACATCCCGCTTGGAATTATAGATACGATTTTCAGGATGAATGAGTCAGATACAAAAGGTACTATTCAAATGTCATTGTCAACGAAAGAGAAACGCGACCATCTTCTGTCGTGTTCGGGAGCATAAAATATTTTGTTGATGAAGGTGATATAACTAGTCCTTAACGCAATAAACCCGTGACCAAACCGTGCGCATTTAATTCAAGCTACACGTACCGTACGTCCGCGCGACGCGACAAACGTAAGATTTAAATAATAAATAAATATCGCTGGAAATTACACACAGCGCCATCTAGGTGCCACACTAAGCAACGAGGCTTGTGTCGTGGACACCAGATAGTTGATAATACTACATAGATACTTTTTGTTTATAAATACATACTTATTATACATATAAACATCCATGACTCGGAAACAAATGTCCATGCTCATCACACAAACATTTGCTCCTACCGGGATTCGAACCCGGGACCCTAAGTACGTAAGGCAGCCTCACTACCGCTGCGCCATTCGGGTCGTCAAATGTCGGAAATAAGTCATCCTCTGCCTAGCCTTTTCCTAACTATGTTAAGGTCGGCTTCCAGTCTAACCGGATGCAGCTGAATACCAGTATTTTACATGGAGCGACTGCCTATCTGACCTCCACAACTTAGTTAGTACTGGGTAATACGATACCCCTTGGTAAGACTGGTTGTCAGAGTTTCGGGAAACTCACTACCTATAACGACTGTCAAAGATCTACAAATGACTGCCGGGACCAGCGGCTTAACGTGCCTTCCGAAGCACAGAGGAAACTCGGTATGTAATAGGTAGTCGGTGGCCCATCCACGGACCAACCTAGGCAAGCGCGGCTTAACCTGAAGATTAATCGGCGCGGCTCTTATTATTACGCCACAAGCGGACATAAGTATGTTTGTAAATTATGCAAATAGTTCCACTGCACTGTCGCAAACCCAAAACCTACTGAAACTGCTGTTACACCACAAGCCTACTAGCCTAGCCCTTGTACAGTATAATCTTAAATATTTAGTTTACAGCACTCGACGGCTTACGCGGCTATTCTTAGGCGGACAACAATTCTCAAACCTACGTAAATATGTGTTCTTTAGATAGAACCTTTCACAATATAAGACTATTCTACCCACTCATTTACTTAATATCTTCGATAAGCAGTGATACATCATATTAGTTGACAGATCTCTAAGGGGTTCCGTATAGTCATCACGACACAGTTGCAATTTCGTCATGTCACACGGCCGATGCTCCGCTAAACAAACTGAATAGTGAAATTACAATTAACATACAATTATACCAAAACAAATATAGCTGACTCAAAAGTGGCTCAAAAGGATGCCCAACTCAAATGGGACTAGGCACGACATGTCTGCCGCATGCCGGACACACTGTGGCCCACAATAGCTGGAAACTGGTGCCCTGATACAGTGAGGCGGGGTCGCGGCAGGCCACGAAGGAGATGGCGGGACGAACTGGACAGGTGACAAGTAAAATAAAAAACCATATAATCTCCATACATGTAACAGAGGGCTGACAAAAAAAGTTACACATATAAGCATTGGGTGTTGTTGGGTCCCACAATTAAAAATTAAGTATGCAAATGCAATCCATAGAAAGCCTCCCAAACGGCTCAAGTTGACGTGATGTCGATTCCGTGCAGTGCTTATACGTCGGCCTTTAAGCTGTTCTTAAAGTTTATTACTTCCCCTATCCGTTAATATTAGATGCAACTTCATTCTGAAAGACTTAACTTGGGAATTTTATTAGAATTTATATTATCTTTCAGCGTCTTAGAGATTCAGGTGAGAATGCTGTAACACATCCTTGTAATATAATAGGAAAGAGCAGAATATAGTTTCTTCTTTCGTGTAAATGTGAATACTACAAATAAATTAGTAATTTATTTGACTTTCATCGATGAAACTGAACTGGATCCGCGATGTCAAAAGTTGTCAGTGTCATAATTGCCATGGAATGTTGACACTGACATCTCTTGATCTTTATCGTTTGATCACATTCAGTTTCATAAGCGATATTCACTCTAAGTGACCACTAAGAATTATTAATAATGATAGGTAGGCACCTCAGTATCATTTTGAAGAAAAGTCTTTTCCAATATTCATAAAAGAGAAAAACCCCTGTATTATTCAATGCATCCATCCCTATAAAATTTATTGGCAGTAGCCACTGCCGACGGCATAAGAAATGATGGAGCGGTCGTATCGTTACCGCGCAACCACCAATCACGCTATACTGCCCCGAACCCACCTCATACGGTCCCGCAAACCCGCATTATAGAACTACGTGACAAAACATAATATATTACATGAAATATATAAAAGTAAGGCCCTTCTCTACGCATCTTGAATATCAACCGCGCGATACAACAAGATATTTATTCGAAAACTATCAATACAAATATCCTACAATCGGGACACGTGGGGTACCCGCAACAATACCGACTAATGGAAGACCCTTATTGCAATGCCAGAAGGGTCGTTTTACAATGGATTGTCTGCTTTCTAGGGTTTAATCCTCAACAACCTTTTTAGTGCACTGTTCATAGCTCCTAAAGTTACGAGATAAGGTTTTATTTTACGTGACTGGGAAGTTTTGTAAAGTTGGGAGTAAATATCCATGATCCGTAACCGTAAGACAGCATGTTCGTATGCTCGAAAAGTATTCGCTTACATTCTATACTTTCTGATATAAAATCAAATTCCTACATTCCCTGTAATACCTACGAGTATTTTTGTGTTACAGGAGATGGTACTTAAATGAGATGGCTTATAGTTCCTTTTGCTCTTTTGTGCTCCGACGTGTGGCTAATAGTGAACCCCACTTTAAGCTTGGGTACCTATTGGGCCTCATATGAAATATATTATGTAAATCTCAGATAGAATAAAATGGAAATCCGCTTCGTAAAAATTACGAATTCAGACACCGATTGTTGTATGGCTGGAAAATTGTAAGCAAAAATAATTGAAGTACTTTTCTACCTACCCGTTGACGCAACGTAGGCGTTATAGTCAGATGTAGAGGTAGGTGGGTTCTGCAAGGTTAAACAACAAGACTCCTGTTGTCCTCAAAGGGTAAGGCAGAGGTGTACGATATTTCGCCACAGCCGCTCGGGTCGGACTTCAGGTTGAGCCGCGCTTGCCTGGGTTGGTCCGTGGATGGATGACCAGCAATTACATACCAAGTTTCTCAGTGCCTCGCAAAGCACGTTAAGCCGTTGGTCCCGGCTGTCATTTGTAGATCTTTGATAGTCGTTACAGGTAGTCAGTGACCCGGAAGTCTGACTACCAGTCTTACCACGGGGTGTCGTAATATCCAGTACCTAGAAACTGGGTTTTACTTCTACAGGTCAGACAGGCTATCGCTCCATGTAAGATACTAATTCCATGGAATATCCTAGGCAGATGATGTAATAGGTGGCGAGCCTATCGCTGGGCACTAATCCGGACTCCGAGCTCCTACTGGGAAATTCCTGGCGGAAAAACCCTTTACCTGACTTAAAAACTACTTCAGGTCAGAAACCGGTTCAGGTCAAAGACTACTTCTGAGAATTAAGTTATTGAACTTAATTCTCAGAAGTAGTTTTTGTGACCACTATAACAACGATGCCGACAAGTCAGTTCAAGATTTTAGTTTATGAAAAGTACATAAACAACATAATTTTCCTTTCACACCTTGCTATTCTCAGCTTCCCAAATAAAGCTTCCCCAGTACTACATGAGGAAGAGCATCGAGAGTGTCATTAATTCAGTTGTAATTAAGATCGAAAAAAGAGAAAAACATACTTCCTTTGTGTTAATTGTGATCGCCCGGGGCTTCGGCAACCCTGACATATAAAGGTAAGTAGAAACAGTCCCATGTTTTTTATGGTCCATCGATAATCGGATCATCGGTAGATGGATTTTTCACGTCGAACTTTGTTTATCAACGCAGAAATTATAAATACATAAACTCACGCCTCTTGCCATGGGGCTAGGCAGAAACACTACAACTAGGATTGCATAGTCAAAACAGCAATCCAAAATAAATCGTCATTTTATTGTCCGTTCGTCCATCTGTCGCCTCTCTGAAATTTTTCACAAGTTCATTTTAAACAAGAAGATAATCTAAAATGCAATAGTTATCTACGCAGTATGTCAATTTATTCGCGTTCCAATTGAGGTTTAGATTGGCATCTAAAGTCCGCCTCAATTATTGTAGCTGAGGTTGATATTCAATTGTTGCAATGATATTAAACTGTATTGGGAAACAATGGAAGCCGGAATCAATATGATTGAAAATAGTTCCCGAAGACAATGAGTATTAAAGTTTCACTTCTGAAATTGTAAGTGACTCAGCTGAAATCTCGTTTGATCAATAGTTGTAAGCGCGACTACCAGCTTAATGTCCAGGGTTCAATATTGCGGAGAGGCAGGGCAGTGCCAATATTGGGTTTGTACCTTAGAAATTTTCAGTGGTTGCCAAAACTCGGAATTTGAGTCCGCACTCAATTGCGTAACACACTTTTTTGTCACAGTGTGAAGTATTTTGAAAGGAAGAAAAAAATAAAAGTCCGCTTCACGAAATAAAAGGGAATAAATGTTGTTAAATTGTCAAATTAATCGCTTTAGGATTTTTAGGGTTTTCCCTGTTTCATGGTATGTACTAATTAAAAAACTTTTTCGGAAGTCGGTGGCAAAAAAAAAAGAAACAAAGTCACCGACTTCCGAACGTAAAGCTATTTTAGACTTTTTAGTTGTAGTATATACCACAAATTCATATCATACATTATTTTTTATATTGTAACTAGAAGTTATTAAGAGGTCTTGTCATGTCATCATAAACCAAGAAGCAAAAATACGTAATAAAGGAAAAAAAACAAATTACTGAACCGATTTTGATGAAATTTCTATAAAAAAATACTTTTAATGTGAAAGGATATACTTTCCAATTAGTTAATTGGAAAGTATATCCTTTCACATTAAAAGTATTTTTTTTTCAAATCGGATAATAAACGACGGAGTTATGAGGTAACAAACATTTCAAAAAATACAACCGAATTGAGTACCTCCTCCTTTTTTAACAAAGTCGGTTAAAAATATAACTAAAGTGTCCTTGTACGTTCTAATCATATACCCCTGTTACGATGAAAGACCAATATACATATAGCAACTCCCGGCCGCATGTCGTGAATGGATCACATAACGAGTTGAGCATAGTTCGGTAAGTCGGCTGCAAGCTCGATGGGCGAACAACATTGACCGATTAAAACTTAATCTGCGCGCCCGATATACTGGCCAGCTGCGTTTATTACATACGATATTACAACTATCTTTATTTATATGATTTCGTTCTGCTTTTAATTCCATAAGCGTACCAGTTTCTTTCCACGAAATAGACCACGTGGAGACCAGAACTGATCCTAAGGGAAGGAACCACTACGGATAAAAGTATCCTATATCCCGGATCCCAGTTATCCTAATAAGGGCTCATTTAGGGAGACGCAAAGCGCGTCGCGCGGCGCGTTGCCTGCAGATGACACCGCCGCCCGCGTTGGTGCACGCGGCGTCACACGAGCAAATACGAACATACTATGGCAGACGACACCGCCGCGACGGGCACCGCTGCTCCTCACGCACTGCACCACGCGCCGCGTCACGCCCCACGTCTTTTTAAACAACATCGTACATTGCCATATTATGTTCGTGTTTGGGCGTGTGATGATGCGGGCCGCTGCACGCGCCGCCGCTCCGTAAACAGGAAAAACGCGGAACGCGCCGGCCGACGCGCTGCCCGACGCGCCGCGTCTCCGTAATGAGCACTAACACGTGAAAATATAGCAGTCAGTCAGAATTACTCTCACATATATGTATAATATGAGTAATAATTACGCATGTTGTAAAACTCAGCAATTGCTGGAAAAGTGACTGACTTATGTTTCAGAAAACGCAATTCCTCTCGTCGAATCTCGGCAATAAATAGAAAATGTTCAAGCCTTCAAAATATTCCTTGAATCCAAAAGGATATTGCTCCATTTACTCTCGGTCACCAGTCGTCCCTTTCCCGTGACGTGCGACATAAACGACACAATCTCGACTACATCCGATTCCGTGCGAATACGATTCCCGCGCGGAACTCACCCAACTTTTCAATAACGATATTTGTCCCGCGAGCGGAACGGATCTAGAAATATTGAAATGGTTGGGGAGTTAACGGAGAATTTAATTTAAGATGATTATAGGTTTCATAAGATATGAAATCTTTTCTGCTTTCAAGGATGGTAAAAATGGTTTTCACTACAAAAAGTGGAAAATTATTTATTAATACAGAAACGGATCTGTCATAAACTTAAGAGACTTTGCGATGAAAGTTACTATCCTTCCCATAGTGCTACCATGACACACAAACAGGGACAAAGAGCCAACCGTGGCGCCGTGCCGTCTGCTTCAAAAGCCTCTTAGGGGAGTGACCACTCATATCGACATGGAACTGGCTAGTGCTGGCCTGAAAGAGCTTTATATCCATCCACCAAAAACAAATGCTCTGACGCGGTGTGAAGCCACGTCCTCCGAAGCGAAACGAGGCGGATGACAAAGACTCTTGCTCACTAGGTCAAGCCATTTCTGCGATGATAAGTGTATTACGTTCTTATGGTCTACCTAAATATATCAAGGTCCATCTGGGGCCGGCCTACTGTTTAAGCTTTCAGTGTTGCGAATCGTTCTCAGTCGTACCCAATACTGAAACCGATAGCATAAGTACCTGAGGAATGTAGGTATGTTGCCACATCTAGGTTTTAAACTCTACCCCTTAACCCCCGGACACACAAACCCCAGGTCACTGACCCAGGATCCAATAGCAATAATCGTGACAAAACAATCCGACATGACCCTGTATAATTTGAGCGGCACGTGTAGTGCTGACCAAAAGCTTCCACATGTATTCCAGCGCACGAGCGCGAGTAATGGATTGGATTCGATGAGGCTCTTAATGTGGAACGTACGACTGCTACCGGTAGCAATTGTGTGCTCGTCTTTGTGGCGTGTTACAGTTATAATAATATAGTGAGATAGTCTTCTTTTGTGAGCGATCCTCTTTGATTTAAATGTCTCAGATTCTTTGGAATCTTCTTTCTTGTGTGCTTGATAGTATCTCTCATACCGACAAAAATAATTTGATTACACCCTATTTGACCCTTTTATGAGATGAATTTTCAAAAATTACTTTTTAGTGTTCACTTTCGCTGTGACTCTGCAGCAGCACTGACAGCCCAAACTACCCAGTGGTTAAAGCTGTCTGAACTAAAAGTGAATAAAATGATTGTCGGTTGTCATGCCTCGATATAATTATGATCTGTAGAAAAGAATTACCAACCATGGCATTTTCGGTACAAAAACCTCACGACAAAGCTAAAAAGATACTCTTGTAACCATAACATTAGTACTATTATAAATACTTGAAACGAAGAAATTCACGGAGTTTATCCAGAGTTTTTCGTAACTTTGCGCGAAGTGGTCATAAAACGGCGTATCTTTTAACCGCAGCTCCCCAAACTTTTCTGGTCTACAGACATCAACATTATTACTGTTAATTGCAAAAACGGCTTAGCAAAAAGCTCCTTAGCTGTTGTTAATTTTTTTTTTAATAAAGATAAAAATTACATCGGACTGTGAGTTAATCCCGTATCTATACAAATAAATAAAATTGTAGTGTCTGTTTGTTATATTAAAATAGCAGCACTTAGCAAAAACGCGTTTTTTTTAATTTTTTGTCAGTCTGTCTGTCTTTTTGTTCTGTCTAATCTCCAAAACGGCTACACTGATTTTGACGGTTCTTTATAGCTGATTTTAAATGGTCTAATATAAGCTACTTTTATTTTAGAAAAAAATAATTCGGGTTCCTTGCAAACAAATTAAAACCCTTAAAATTGTTAACAAAATCCGATCTAATCTCCGAAACGGCTGGATCGGTTTTGACGGGACTTTTACTGGCAGATAGCTGATGTCATAAGGATTAACTAAGGCTCCAAAATTAATCCCAGAACAAGCTGGATTCAGACCTGGTAAATCCTGCTGCAGCCAGGTTCTTAACCTCACTCAACACATTGAGGACGGGTTTGAAACAAGGAAAGTGACGGGTGCAGTATTCGTGGACCTATCGGCAGCATACGACACTGTGAATATAAAACGGCTATTGTGGAAGGTGACTAACCTGACGAAGGATCTAAAGTTCACACGAATCCTTCGTGAACTGCTCAGCAACCGCTTGAAGATAGAAACAGATGGCGAGCCCAAAAAAATGGATTACCTCAGGGTAGCATATTAGCCCCATTACTTTTCAACAGATACACTAACGACCAACCAGTTAGCCCAAACACAACCCGCTTCCTGTACGCTGACGGCCTTGCACTCACTTGTCAAGCAACCAACTATGACGAGATTAAAACAACACTTTCTGCAGCTCTAAGTGATCTCTGCGCCATTATTATGCCGAAAACGCTCTGAAACCGAATCCCTCCAAAACGCAGTCATGCGCGTTCCACCTCCGTAATAGACATGCAGGTTTTAAATTAAACATCAGATCTCTTGGCAAGGAGTGCCCATCGCGGACCGTTCTCATCCGAAATACCTCGGCATAACCTTAGACCGGTCACTCACCCACAAAAACAACTCCCGAAATATAAAATTAAAAGTGCATGCGAGAAATCACCTTTTACACCGTCTTACATTCACCAAATGGGGCCCTCGCCAAAAGTTCTGCGAACCACAGGGATGGAGCTCCAGTATAGAACCGTTCTGCGCACGCACATCTAGTGGATACAGCTCTAAATGAGACGTGCCGAATAATTACTGGTTGTCTTAAACTGACCCCGGTTCGAATGCTGTATGCACTGTCCGGTATCGCACCTCCTAAAGTTCGCAGGACTGTAGCCAGCCGTATAGAGAGGACGAAGCTACAAGCTGACTCACGCCATCCAATGCACAGCTACATCTCAGTGCCCCAGAGGCTGAAAAGCCGTAAAAGTTTTCTTGGGTGCGTGGGTCCAGCTAGCCCAGTAAATTTCAACGCCTCCACAGCTAGGTGTAATCTCTAGCGGGAGCGGTTTAAACCTCCTGACAATTTCATCGATCCATCTGAAAACCTTCCACCTGGGCAAGCGTTGCCGTGGCCGACTTGGAAATCTCTAAACAGACTTCGAACCCAAGTCGGCTGGAGTAAAGACAATCTCTGCAGATGGGGGTTCATGGACGGCTCAGACCTCAAGTGCGTATGCGGCGTCTCCCCACCTTTCATCTTGCACCGCATGCCCTATCACCTGCGCACCTGATGACCTACTGACTGCATTAGTGAGCGGGGTTCGCGTGGCTGAGTTTTGGGCTAAGCACATTTGAAGTTTTTGCCATCGACACGCTAAGAAGAAGAGTAAGGCTACTTTTATTTAAAAAAAAAAATATTAGGTTTCCGTGCACAAAAATAAAACCCTTGAAATTGGTAACAAAATTCGATTCAAAAAGGGAAGTAATATTTATTATAATGATTTCACGTGAGCGAAGATCGCGGCCAACAGCTAGTTCTCTCAAAATGGTGAAGAAAAACCGTATGATCGGCTATAATATTCCAATGTTGGTTAATGAGAGGAAATGGGTTATACTTATAAACCACCACACTGTCCCAGTGCGGATTGGTAGAAGTCTCATGTCTTCAAATTTTTGGTTCTAGGACAAGCGGCTTTCCTTACGATGTATTCCTTCACCGTTTTCAGAGCAATAATGATGAAATAAATTACAGAAAATAACACGCTGCCTAGTTTCGAACAACATTATAACTCGTACGTTGGAGCTGTCACTACAGGCCACCACTGCTTGTCAATAGTAAAACTGTACTATTATTTTTATATTATAACCCAAGTACTGCTTGTTTTCTTTTCTTTTTCATGTAAAAAATATTTATGCTGTCTTGGCGTCCGTACGTTTTTTCACGGGTGATCACTGAAAACCAGCACTGTACTGTGGGCCCCCCATAGCACATCATCATGCTGAGTGGTAACCTGCTTGTCGCAGACAAGATGTGCAAGCTGTTAAGAGGAAATGCGGTAGGTATTCCGAGAAACTATTGCTGTCCCTCTACGAGCGCGATTTCGACATTGGTGCGATAAGGACAACTACACAGGTCCTACAAGTAAAAAGTCATAATTCGAGGTTTGGCTCTCGACTATTTCCTCCTCCAATATTCGATCAATTTAAAAGATATTTCATAAACTGAATAAGACGCATATATACTGTGTCCCTATGTTTTTTTTTTTTCATTAATAGTTGTCAAATTTGTACACTAGGCCTCTGTAGACAGCGGTCCTAATTGGCCTTTTTTTAGCATGTTCTGGTTTTAGTGCTGATACAGATTATGTATCATCAAAAAGGAAAACATAGGGACATAGAAAAGGTTGATATTTATTTAACAGTAAAAAGTCATAGCTCTAAAGTCATAAACCAGAAAGAAAACAGGCTAGAGCGTTTGTATGGTGAAAAGACCACCATGTGTAAATATTTGTTACGCGTTATATGTTTATTGTTTTTTTTTTTGTAATTTTGTCTGATGCACCTCATCTTCCAGCGACTTTATATCTTTATATCTTCATTATATCTTTTTTACTTTCTTTTTCTTTCTTTTTTCTTACTAAAACAAAATACTCTAAGACATGTGTGTCTCATTCGCCAACCCACACTGGGCCCGCGTGTTGGATTATGGCTCACTCCCTCTCACTTATAGGGTGCCTGTATCCCAACCGTGGGAACGCTATAGGCTGATTATACCAAGTAAATATTAATATTATATATATCACTGAGACAAGGAATCGCGGCACAAACAACTGTTTAAAAATTAAGTTATACAATAAGCGCCTTTAGCAAAGCGTGTCACTGGAAACAATCCTTTTTTACGGAACGTTTTAAGTTTTATTTGCACAAAACAGTGGGCATAGTACATGATGAGAAAGTAAGTGAACTTTAGACAGATTTAGATGTATTTTTATTTAATATATTTGTATTATGTAACTTTTAATTTGTCGTTTAGATGAAATCGTGAAGAGTTTCTCGTTATTTCCTCTACAACTGTAATAAGCACGGATAGGTTTTTGACCTAAGTGGTGAGCCGACCTTTGACCTTTCGGAAACCTAATGTTTGTTCTATACTATATATCACTACGTCTGTAATGTCCATAGGATTAAGCAGAGGTGCATTTCTAGTACACCCACATTTCGCAAGTTGTGTTTCTAAGTCAGATTTCTCATGAGGGGTGCGGGTGAACTTATTGCCACCGGGCAAGCAGACTAGCAGAGAAGACAGCAGAAGTTAATCTTTGTTTATAGAAATAGAAGAAAGTTTTGAGTAAGAACAGGGTAATAAATTAATGGAAGAATTATGGTGGAGTGAAATAACAGGCTGATACGAGTAATAAAAAATAAACAACACAGTTTTCAAGAAAAGGAAAAAACAAAAACATACCAGGCGTTTTAATTACAAGTGTTTGATGTGTACCCTGAAATGATCCTTTCGGAAACCAAGCAATAACTTTTTTTTATTTTTCCGCCCGCACTTCAAACAGAAACAAATCTTTGAGAAAGATCCTTTTAAAATGGAATAACATTTTTATCTTAAATCTTAAAGCGCTTCGGGACAGCGCTGATCAAATACCACTGAAAACGCAAATAATAGTAAAGGCTGGAACTTTGTTAGGCTGGCCTGTGTTTGTGCTGCGGTCTACTAAACTTGTTAGACTCAAATCTAGGTATTTAGATTTAATATATTGTGCGTGTATTTGTTCACGTGTCTCAATACGCTTTAAAGGGTTTAGATTGAATATACAAATGTGTTTATTTGTTTACTTTTTTCACGTGTCTGTTAAGGTCGTGTGATAAAAGACTTGAAAAAGTACAGTTAGTTAGCAATACAGTGATATTGTGGTTTATGTAATGATTAGCGACTGTTCAAACATACATTATTTGACGCTTAAACGTCATATAAGTCTAACCAGCTTTTAAGATTAATCCCCTATGAATACTGGATTGTCAGTTCCTACGGCGCGTCGTAGCGGACATGTCGAAAAAGTTGAGCTAGCTGCTCTTTATTTAATGCCCTACAAGTTGATCGTCCAATGTTGTACGCAAAATGTTGTTAGTTTAAGAGATATAACCGAAAAACAGAAAAATAATGGTTTTTATGCCCTCCTCCCTCCGTTTACACAACACGAGGCCGAAAACTTAGGACAGTCTCCATAGTGTACCCCAAAGAACTCGTTAAGTTCCATTAATTTCGGAATACTTTCCAGGTAAAAGTACTTATCTGCTGGACTATACGTCGTAGCATGTAACCAAACCCACTATATACGTTACGGCCGTGCCACTATTAATTCTACCCGACTGCGGCGTAGCCTAAAAGAAGGATAAGTTTTCTGACACATTGATAGATAACGAAGAAAACACGTGTGAGTTCTGCTCACATATGTTAAAATAGCGATCGATAATAGTACATTTTGATATAAGTGGGGAAACTTTGTTATTGCATTCGAGCGCGGAATTAACACCCGAGCTGCAGGCGAGGGTGTTATGGAGCCGAGAACTGCAGTAACAAATCACCACGCGTATCAAACGACGTTTTTCAATACACTTTCGAAGAAATAAGATAGTAGAACGCAAAGTATTTTTGTCAGGAATAATTAGGAAACTATGATTTAATTTGCTTTTTTTCCGCGCTTTGCTTTCGCCAGGTTGAAGAAGAAGCAAAGGTCTGATGCCGCTATACAGCCTAATATGAAAAAAAAAACAATAGATTATGAAAGAAAGAATTCAAATATTTTTGAATTTAGAACACAAGTAAATATTAATTTGTTCATAAAAGTAAATATTTGTTATTCAAATTCAAATTCAAATATTTTATTTCAGACAAAAATCCATATAGTGTTAGTAGAATAACTTAACCTAATGTTAGTATTACATTAGAAAACATAAACAACTAATGCACCATTGAACTGTTCGCTCAATGGTGCACCAGTCTATTTGGGTAAGACGTGTGTCTGAACTCTTACCCACCTTCGTAAAAGGGGAGAGTCCCACCGGTCTGAAAACACATTCAGGATGCCATTGGAGGATGAGCGCAAGCGCGCCATCATGTAAGCGCATCGCTTCCGCATGATCGCTGCGAACCCATCGACACACACTTCCGCGAACATCCCTGACGCGCTACATCGCCACGATAACCCCAACAGCATCAACAACAGTTATAAATAATCATGTTTATCTATGATATTCTATTTATAAACAATTTAAATACTCAAAAAATATTTACGCCGTAAAGACGCATATCAGATAGCATATTAAAAAATACCATCACCGCCGATTATAGCTATAGTCGTTGAACTTATCTGTGGAAATTTTTATTTCCGCACGTGTGCGAAAAAATATTAAAGAAAACACGCGTGTGAAATACATTGCATGTTGAACCTAATCGTAGTGCGATAAGAACCAATTTTTGAGAAAGTATATTGAAAAATTATTAGATTATTTGATATTTTCTTCCAAGTAGATAGGTCGTTACACAAGCAAACCTCAGCATAATATCTTAACGAACAATTATTGCAGTCATGTGGCCTTTTAATTAAACCAGCATAGCAAGTTATTTAGACGCGAAATGAGCAAAAAAGGTTTTAATCTCTCTGCGGCCAGAAATGTCGGAGGCTTGTTATTTTTAGCATTTTAACCTCGCGATGCAAAAAGTTTGTATGTTTCGAAATATGAATTTAGCGGTTTGTTCCCGGCTGGTCTTTTGCAGCCGTGTGAAAGAAAGAATTTAAGGCAATGTTATAATTTTTCAAAAAAAAACTGAATCATTTATTCCAATTAAACCATTTTGGTCCAAACTTTATGTATTATCTGCGTTGTTCTTTCTCCGTTCTCCTCTTTGGAAGAATCCACAACTTTTGGACAAAATTGACCAAATTATTCGCAACACTTTAACGTCCATTCTTGATGTGGCCCTGGACGACCGAGCGTGGCTGCAAGCCACCCTACCAATTCGTTTTGGTGGCCTCGGCGTCCGCAAAATTTCTAGTATAAGCACTGAAAAGCTAACCAGGAAAATTTTAACTCTCTCCCTGGTTGACTGTGAAGTGCCGTGCTTGTCCGACGCAGAGGACGTAATACCCTTTAGATACTTGTACATATTTTTATTACTATTATAGATTATAGATTTTTAGTTTGTAAATAATGTAAATATCTTGATTGAAATAAACTTTTTGAAACAATAAAAAAACCATTTACGGGAATTTTTGAACTGTCAGAAACTTGAAACAAGTTATTTAGTATCTTTTAACATCATCACTGTTTTAGTAGCTTGTGATTAAGTACAACCAAAAAAAAAATCGGCGTATCATATCACTAAGCGATAGGTACCAACTTAATGGATACTCAAATATTCTTGCACTTGGAATTACAACTCTCGACACCCTGGGCTGACCGTTGAAAATCCAACAGTGCGTTGTTGATAAAAGCACTAATTGGTATTAGAAGTCGACACCAAAGCATGATTTAAGTTGACCTCGACAACGAAACCTATAAATTGATCCTCACTACATAGTAACTCGCAACAAAAATCTTCAAAATTAATTACATCACTCATCGACCATCCAATTAATATTCAGTTCTCAAACAAAACGTCGAATAACCAGCAAGATAATAACATGATCGTTTACCCCTTGGCCACGAGCCACACTCTCAAGCGCCACGCGGAGAAAAAAAAATAAAGAAGTTGTTCAGAGTGACCGCGACGCTACTTGTGGAGCGAAGGTATTCACACGAAGCCGCCTCACTATACGGAACCACTGCAACTCCTGAAAGCCAATCTTAACAGAAGCGACCCCCAGAAAAGCTCCGAGACATTGAAACGCAAAGACTCCCGTAAAAACGATTCAACTTGCCGCAATTAAATTAATAAAAAGAGTGGTAAGAAAAACTAGTAGTCACACGAAGGAAACCGGTAAGGCGCGCGCGTGTCGCTTGTCATTTGTCATACATCGCCTTGGGGTCGTATTGGCCGAGGCTGTGAACGGAGCTGGTATAGTGGGAGTGTTACCCGCTGTTGGCCCACAGCTCAGGTGACCCTTGTCACCAGTGATAGGGCCCGGACTATGGATGAAGGGGATTTAGCAACTGTTCCGAATGATGGCGGTCCAAGACTGCTATGTAGATATGGAAACACTATATAGTGTTCGAGATTTGTTAAATTAGATTAAAATACTTAGGATGTTTTGTGTGTTACAAGTAGATGCATTTTATCCTATTTAATTTAAAGGCGTTTTACTAAATAAGAAGACACGATCACTGACGCCTTTCCCAAAAAAAACAGTGGTTACTTTCAGAGAGGAAATTGAATCATTTCAATATATTGGTTCTTGGTTCCGAGTCACTTATGGTTCTTTCGAACCGGTGCGGACAGATTAGAGACAGGTTGCTATCACCGGACACTGACAGTGACAGTGACAGATACATTGCACCAAAAGGTCGGACTGGGTAGGACTCAAATCACGCGCTATAGGACCGCCAACAACTACACCACTAAGGTGATCATTTAATATTCCAAACGGCTATACAAAGAGGTCCATTACCCACAGACCGTGGTACGTACAGTTGGCGGCGGCACAGAGCAAAGGTAGCCAGTATTGCAACAATACCGTTTTTGTGAAACAAACATGAATGTTACAGTTGTCAACAATTCAACAACTACACAAAACGCGTATCTCGATGTGACAGTCCGGATCAAGCGCGCGTGCGAGTTTATTAGTCGCATTATTTTTGTATGCAAAGTGCACATAAAAATATAAAACTTGTGTCCTCAGGCAATTACTCACGAGTTATCTGTAACCTGAAGCATGCTTAGAATTCGAATAATTACTTCATAATTTGTGTTTAATCCGATTTCGATCATTTTGTTCCTAGTTGAAATACTGTACTGACTGTACTGTGGCGACTACGGTCAGCAAGCTGTTATAGTTTGTAATATTCGCATTCGAAACACGCGCCGCCGCCATTACTCTCCGCGGCAATACTTAGCGGACTAATGCGGTTGTCTTGTGGTGAGCAGTAGTGTAGGTCGTGAACGTGAACGTGTACACCTTGGAAAGTAGACTGGAGTGTCTCTATCTTGGCGTAAGTTTAGTCTTATCTTATATGGTAAGTTATTTTTAGTTTAGCTCGTGACTAAATAATACTATTTTCATGGGTTGACCAAAGCCACACTTGCCGAGGTATACCGGGACAAAAACCTTGTCTTGGTAGACGACAAAAAAACGCGAATGGACCGAAACTATGACTGTTGCTGAACTGGTCCTCGCAGATTATTATTATTAGCCATTTGTGTCCCACTGCAGGGCAAGGGCCTCCCTTCCCACTTTCCACTTATCCCTATCCAGTGCTGTTAATCGCCAATCTTTGTGAAAAGAGTCGAGTTCGTCCCGCCGTCTCCTTACCCATAGTGTGGTTACTTTAGCCCATAGCTCCTCCGGCATGCGACAGACGTGACCAACCCAGTTCCTTCAGCTTGGCAGCCGTGTGACCTACATCGGCAATTTGAGTTTTGGAACGCAGTATCGAGTTCCTTATTCGATCAGTAAGTTTAACTCCAAGGACACTACGCTCCATTGCTCGCTGACAGACCACGAGTGAGGACTTTTGACGCTGGGTTAGGGACCATGTCTGCGTTGCATAGGTGTTCCACATGTCCATCTCTTCAGTGAGAGAGGAAGAGGTCCCTTCATTATTTGTTTCATCGACCAACAGCTCTTCCAGGCATTCTCGGTGCGTCGAGTAACTTCTTTAACTTGTCTTGCCTGGCAGTATGGACATATTCAATCCTCACACCCCCAATTCCTATGTTGCGCTTAGTGCTGTTAGTCATCACCTCGCCATATTCATTGCGAGTCCGACCTCGAGGCTGGCACTGCTCAGTTGGTCGAGCATTAGGCCTAACTCGGCTGCCGTGGAGGAAAAAAGGACAATATCTTTGGCAAAGCGGAGATTTCTATAGCCCACGATGATGCCCTTGTTCTTCCAATTGCTATTTAGTGTTCTAAAGACTTCTTCAAGCGTGGCTGTGAAGAGCTTTGGAGAAAGAGGGTCGCCCTGTTTAACTCCTTTTTGGATAGGGAATGATGGTCCTGTGGTATTTATTTTTATGACTGCTGTGACAAGAAAAATATCGAGTTGATGACCCAACCACGAAGAAGACCTTGTTTACAAGCAAAACGTGGTCCTTATCAATGATTCCACAGAGTTACAAATGCACTGTTACACATAAGTTTGCGAACCAATGAAAGTGAATTAAAAAAATAATAAATACTGATACTGTTAGCCTGCGTCATCCCACTGCTGGGCAAAGGACTTCCAGTTGTTTCGACCCAGGGCTAATGTGGACCACTGGTCGTTGGTTTTGTCCAGCTCGTCTCGCCATCTTCGGCGAGGTCTGCCGCGACGCCTTCTGGCTGTGTCAGGGCCCCAGGAAGTGGTTATTTTGGCCCACAGCTCATTGCGCATGCGGCAGACTTGGCCCATCCAGTCCCACTTCAGCTTAGCTTTTTGAGCTACGCAATCTAAAACACATATGACTGAAATTTGTGTTTTAGAGCCCAGTGTGGTGTTGCGATCATGGTCGGTTAGTTTGACGCCTAGAATGCTGCACTCCATTGCACTTAGCAGACCTTAAGTTTGGACTTTTGAATGTTTGTCAAAGACCAATATGGAAAAAATGGGAAGAATGCACATTCATTTTTTTTTCATGGTTGTTCACTTTGACATTGGTTTCCTTTCATAAGCTCCTTGATAGACCAGTAGCTCTTCCAGGCATTTTTGGTTCGTCTTGTGACTTCCTTGTCTTGCCTGGAGTGAAAAGAGACAACTGGCCCAAGCAGATGGATTCATGGACATATTGCAATACTAAATACATTCTCTAAAAGACTTGGAACAAAACAACCTCAAGTTCTCATTCCAAAAAACCTCGAGTGCGTTTCCATGTCGCGGAATAATATATTTTATTCAAATGTCGGCGTCGCGATCGATGCGACCTTGCGCATTGTTTACATGGCAAGCGATCTAAAAAGAAAATAATACTTATCTCCACCTTCACGCTAGATCACACTACTATAGAGCACGGAGGCGCCTCGATGGCTGGTGCTAGAGGCGGCACTGGCAACACTTTGCTTACTAATAACAAATATGTTTATTCTTACCAACACAAACCATCGCGGGTTTCACAGCGGTATGTCACGCACAGTTGCACACAGCAACTCGGTACGGTACCATAATATAATTGTGTAATACAGGGAGGTACATTTTCGGGCCTGTGGACGGTGAGCTATGGGCTAGCTCGCCGTCCGTCCGTCTTATGACGACAGGCCGTGTCAACGGTGCGTTCGTGTTTTATTGGCTCTGCCGTCTCTAAATATTAACAGCGGTTCTGAGCTCTGTGGCTCTCAGAAACAATACAATGTTTTGTAGAGAGATCTCAAGGACTATGCACGGGTTAAAGTGAGTTAAGATAGTTGCTTGCGTCGAGTTGCAGGAGTATGGTTGCTCATGACTGCGTGCTGTGTTGTTTTTATGATGCACGTGTTTGTAAATATTGCAAGTTTGTATGTCTGTGCTTTTTACGAGTTTTCAGAACATTGCAGAAAAAGATCAAGTAGATATCATTTAGTTACTAAACTGGAGTGATCTATCACAGTGTTTTAGTAAACCCACAAACACGCCAGACTAACACGCTCGTTTCAGTGCTCAACAATGGGTCTATAAATTGTCAGTCATGTAGGTGTCTAACGCCGAGCCGCCGCCTGCTTCATAGCTACGTGGATATGAAAATGGAAAATATATACACAAACAACCGGGAAACTAATTAACAGAATAATTATTGGTCGTAATTGTGGAGATAGAAGCCACTAGATCCAAAATTACTAAATAAAATAAAGACTTTTATGATCATATTATGCTTCTACTTTTTTAACGTTTTACATAGTTTGCCTTTCTTATATATATATAACCTCCTTCCTTTCTTAAATTGACAAATAAGTATTAAAAAAAAGGTAAAAAAATAATAAATACATACTGCCAATACTAAAATATTAAATATTATCAAAAGGTTGGTCGGTCCACAACATGACCCCGAGCGGTGTGAAACAGCAATATCAATTTAACCGGACCAAGTTGCGGACTGGCCGACGCAACACACCCCCTTTAGTTGCTACGTTTACTACGCGAACGATATTGTCCCTACCCGAGAACATCTCGGTGACGAGTCCCATCGGCCAACAGTTTCGGGGTAGATTGCCGTGAGCAATCAAAACCACGCCTCCTGACTTCAATGGTTGGTGAGGTGGAACCGTTCTACGTGGCAACAGAAGCGGCAAGTATTCTTTCGTCTAGCGTTGCCAGAAATGCGCTGCCAGGCCTGCGCTACCGTCGTAAGAAGGAGGATTGACACTAACCTGTTTACGTTTACTTCCCAGGTCCGTAACCACTTTGGTAAGTTTAACAAAAGAATCTTGTGTTTCTATATTATTTGTGTTATTTTTGTTATAGTCATAACAATCTGAATTAAATTTAGTGTTATGTGTACCTAACCGTAATGTGTATGTAGTGTTTCCTTTTCCTTTGCCTTGCTGGTGATAATCACGGTGCGGTGCAGACTGTGCGCTTGTAATGGCAGCGGCGGCGGTGGCATGCTGAGTGGCTGGTTCTGCAGTAAAAGCACCGCCAGGTTCTAAGTCAAGGCCTTGCTCAGGATAATTAATGCTGTAAGGGAAGGGCTCATTAATATCATGTTCCCTATTAACACCCTCTACCAACCACCTTTGAGTTGAGTTAATTTTTTCGGAGGCCGCTGACTCGATTGCGGCAAGTTCCGCTTGCAACTCTAGTGCAGCGGCCTTGCGTTCTTGTTCGGCGAGTTTTCTTTCTCTGTCAACATTCATGCGAGCGTGCCTTGCAAGGGCAGCCAGTTTTTGCGTTTTAGTTGAAGCTCGCGATGATGGTAAGGAATTTGCTTTGGAATGTATACATTCTGGCAATGTTTCACATAATAAAGGTATTGAACTATCCTGTAAGAGAGCTTCATCGTTTTGAGGTTGAGCAGGCGTACTGCCTGACGATGAGGCTGGAGGATTACCAATTACCTGAGCCCTTTTCTTTTGTGTAATCGATCTAGTTACGGGCATTTTTCTAACAATTACTTTAACTTCTGACACCAAATATGTGGAGGATGTAAAGCCACTAGATCCTAAATTACTAAATAAAATAAATACTTTTATGATAATATTAAGCTTTTACTTTTTTATACTCAGTAACTCCTGCGCTACAAATATTGGAAAATAAATTGTACGTATTCTCGCGGGATAGTTTAAAAAATACCCACTTATGTTCAAATGCGACGCCTCAGAGGAGTTAATTTAAACCTTACGTACAAGGTACAAGGTTGCATCTCACTAACGAAGAGGTTGCAAAGAAGCTTACGCCAATCAAAGCAAGCTTTGCCCTTTGAAGTCCGTGGTGTTGCAAAAGCTTGTGCTAAATATTTTACGATTTTCTTTAATGTTGAATATTGAGGTATCATTAAATGATCCTGTAAAGGAACTTGGCACAAATTGGGGGCTTTTAGCTAATTTATTATCCGTCTACGTAAATATATTCTTTAGGCGTAAAGTCACGTTTGATATCATATTAACTTTCAAGGTTTTTTTACGTGAATACTTCTTTTCACTCGGTGTACTGGTGGTAAATTAAACATTGCCGACATGGAAAATGTTTTTAGATTTTAGTTACAAAAAACTACAACAATTTGAATGCTAAAATAAGAAGAAAGAAAGAAAAATCATTTATTTGTAAATCAATGTGTTCAATGTGTTTGTGTGTGTGTGATCAATTGTGTTGTGTCAATAATGGTTCATTATGTATATATTTACAATCAAATTACGTCCCTAGCCTTCCTAATAAATACTTTTCAACAAATTATCTTGCTGAGATACCTAAAAAAAACAAATACAAATAGACGTAAAATCATAATCCCAGATAATTATAATCTGCTAAGTTAATCCGCTTTTAAGGACCAATTATCCAATCCTCTCAACCTATAATATATCTAATCCTTTAGTTCCTTTAGTCATCTTCGATCAACAAAACCCAATAGGGCGCAGTGGCCCAAGGCGCTACTTACCAGTTGTACAAATCAGTATAAGAAGAAGATGCTGGTATAGGGATATGTGGTGTGTCTTAGAACCAAAAATGCGAAGACATTTATGATGTACACCAACCCGCACTGGGGCCGCGTTTTCTTACAGAGAGGTGGCTTGTGTCATTGTGTCCCAGCAATGGGGACATTATAGGATGACTACGACGGAACGCAAACTGCTTATATTCTCTTATTAAGGCTTATATTCTCTATTGGCACCCAGGTACTACCTCCTACAATTGCAATTGCTCCCCATAACACAGTTTGTTTTCACACAGACAAAGTTAATCAACAGAAAATAAAGTAACACTAGACAGACGGACTAATTAGTATGCGAGAGCATTGCTCGTACGTTCGACCCTCATACAATCTACATACATAGTATTACATAGGCACACATGATAATGACTACATAGTAGGTATGTCAGCCGTTGCTGTTAATTGTAGACTTTTGTAAAATAAAAAAATGTTATACAAGAATAACTGCTGAAACATGAACACTCTCTGTACGAGGCCATTACCCACTACGCGGGCCTAGCGCACATTGGGTTGGTAGAGGTCACACATAAAGGGGTTTGAAGAACAGGGTGAGTGAAGTTCTTCCTTCCTCATAGGAAAGGGAGGATCTTCCTACTCCAGAGAGTTGTTGTCGGGCTGTTCTACATGGTCTTAGGTCGCTGATAACTTTAATAGTGCGATTTAGAATTTTGATGTCAGTTCTTCATTTGTGTGATAAATGGCGCTGTAGTACTTTTTATTCTATGTTGCTGTAGTACTTTTTTGGGTGTATTCCCGTTGACCCCACTGCCCTTGGCCCCACTGGTGGGGTCAGCGGGAATTGATTAAAATAATTCAATATTGTTCCTGTAGTACCGCACACACATGTCTTCGAATTTTGGGTTCTAGGAAATACCGCTAACCTCACGATGGTTTCGTTTAGCGTTTTGAAAGCAGTGGTGTTACAATAAATTGCACTAAGTAATGCACCTTTTGTTCAAACTTACGAGCTCCAACTCGTATGTCGAGGAAGATATAATATCTACCTTATTCTCGAGCTTCCACTTTATCTAGTCACAGCAGAATATCAATATCTAACACCTGCTCGCTGGCATTGACCTCTACATCGTAATAACTGCGCATTTGGGCAATACTAATATTATTTTTGTTGCCTTATTCTCGGGATTCTATTTACTAGCAAGAATTTCACCAGATATAAGTATGGCAACTGATACCGGTATTTTCACAATTATCTTGCCCTTATCCCATTTAGTTTATTTACATTATATGACAGAGACGCAGAAAAATTGCCGAATATTGGCGACAGTCTGCACACTATTCAAAACTGTGAAAAGGCTTTATAGTGTACAAAGGCTTCCGTTCTTACCCTGTGCCCTCAAGTATGGACGATAAATAAGGGAAAATTAATGTCCAAATAACACTACTTACCTGTTTTAAAAACTTTATCAAACCTCGCCATAAGAACAACGATACACTAACTCAATCAGAGGACTCCTTTAATCCAATCTCAGAATTACAAACTCGATAAGTGCTGCATTCACCACTTCAGTTACCGTCATCACAACTTCTATTCCTTTTTTAATAAAGTACATTTTCCTCTGGGAGGATTGTGAGCCACCGGTGGAGTTTACTCTGAAAAGTTTCGCCTGTCATAGATCCATTAAGACTGCAAACATCGTCGGAGTCTGTAATCACTGTTTCTGTTTGAACTGATCTCGGTTGATTGGGATGGGGGCATCGGCCTCTGATTCGTAATTATTCGGTGAATTGTAATTATGTTCGAGGGCCTTGTTAATTTTAAGAGTACTTTATGAGCTGTCTGTCTTAAGTAATAATGTTGTTTTGAGGCTTAGTTAGTTTAAAATAAAATTATAAAACAATTTGGCAAAGTTTGGTTTACATTAAACCAGAGATCTCTAGATAATGGTTGTATATGTATGTATACTCATATACAACCATAATTGACACAAGCAGAGGCCTATACTCGTATATTTATCACCAAAAACAAACAAACAAAACCATATATTATTTACCTAAATCTTTCTAACTATAAGATGAACCAAGTAATTAACATTAATCTCCTTGCATAAAATAACTGTAAACTAGTCGAACTGTTCGTATAATAACCCCGGGAGGCAGGAGGAGCCGGTCTAACGCTTTTATAATACTCCATTAAAAAGATATTAGGGAAAAATTAAGACAAGGTGGCGCTTTCCAATGAATATATTTTTGAGACCTAGCTCCGTGTCTCGGCTCTGTTTGAGAGATTATAGAACCTGGGGAAATATATAGTCTGGAGATGTGAGATGCATTGGTTGAAGAGACGGTGGATTTGAATTCTTCTTCTTCCCCTTGTCCCATTCTACTTGAGGTCAGAGCAACACGTTTTGAAGTAAATACTATAATTTAGCAAATCTATTTAAAAGACATTACAATTGTATTTTTTTTCCCTGACGCAACAAAGTTAAGAAGTACAAACAATTTTTTTTTCTTGGTTTCTACAGTACTTAGGTATGAACATGGTCACACAAATACTGGAAGCCTGGAACCTGTACAAATTTCAACTCATGATCCACGCGTTATAAATTCAACGGAGCGGTTTTATTGAAGCACAGTCGCTCTCTACATTTTATATAAATTAAGTCAATTAAGCATCCCCCGAGTGGTTTGTGGGCGCTTCCGTAAAATGCCATTAATTTATTTTGACCGCCATTAAAACGTTCTTTTTAGGGTATCGCATTTTTAGGGTATCAATACTACTGTATAATGTATCTGGTATTCAAAAGCCTTTAGTTTTTTTTTCAAAAAGTACTCAAGCTAAGAGTGTATGTCCAAGTATTTGGTGTGTTTTCAAATATACTTACGAAATATGATCAAAGACAACATCAATCCTAGCCGTCAATTCACATATAAAGTGTACCTGACCTGACCTCTTTAACAAATAATATGGTAGCAGTTTGTTATCATTACAGGTAAGGAAGATAGTAACTATACCCAAGCAGCTTAAAAGAAGCAACAAATGTCTATATCTTTTCCATCCTTCTGTTGAAGACAAGCTTCCTCTCCTCTACTACTTCGCAGCGCCCAACAGGGTTCATAATGATTTAATTAAGTACATTTGAAGTTAGATGCTACCGCAATACAGACACATTTTGGAATGCAAGAAATGATTGATTGATTGAACAAAACAGACTTTGACTCGCTTACAGAGATTATTTCAACAACCAATATTTGTACAGAACCCAACACCACTACACGAATGGTTGTACTTCATTTGTGTAATCCCAGTGGCTTCAGGCTTGAGCGTTTCTTTAATTAAAACCTCTCGCAGTTCGCATTAGGCCAGTTGTTCCGACTCCATCCGATCAAGTCCAATATATTCTTTATTGGTTAAATTAATTTTAAGATTTTAGTCCGGACTAAACAAAAATGGAAAATATCCGTTTTTATTTGAATTAAAGTATGATTTAGAAAAATATTTGATCTAGAATCTAGTGAAATCTAGTTGATACTAAAAAGGAGATATGACATGGATATGGCAGACAGAAAACAAAAGAAGTGCTATGCGTTTGCTCGGCTGTTCAAAATTTTAAAATTATTTAAAGAAAAGGAGGAACCCTGCATGCAGCATGATACACCCACCTTCATTTGTTACATGGAAAACATGAACCAGTGTTTTTAAACGGTTTTTTTTTATTTGAACAGCACTACTATTCATGCATTCATTACGAAAACATGAAAATATGTGATACCGCTGCTTAATAATGTCAAATCCTAAACAACAGTACTATTCACCGATTTCTTTGACCAAACGAGGAGTAACGTGACGTTTTGTTTGACGTTTTACATAAAGAGTTGGACGGATTTTCGATTGGTCGATGAACGAGTAGGAAAAGGTTTGCGGTACAGTTGTCAGTCCCATGTCCATGTCCATGTACTGTACATGCGCCGGTGACCACACAAGACGGACAAAATTACCCACCTTTAGGGAAACACTACAGTTTTACTGATTAAATACGACACAAACTGAAATTGGAATTTTGACAAAGCAGCGTCAGCTTAGCGTGGCAGTTTGTAATTTTAAACACAAAATCATGAAATCCCTTTACATTTTCTCACCAACAGGGAGAGAGCGAGAGAGATGATTGTGATTCCTTAATTATATAATACGCTGAAACAAGTACACAATGTTCTGCCCCATTTAATCATTCAATGCTTCAGCTGAATCAACGCAGCAAATAAATTAAAATAGTTAAGAATGGTCGCTTACGGAGGGTTATTTTTATTATATAGCAAGAACAATTCTTATTCATGACTACTTGTAATAAACAATTGTAAAAACGAACTAGTCATTGTTTACATAGCACATAGCGATGTGTTTCAAGTTTATTTTATTTATTTTATCACAATAAAATAAATAAAGAAGTCTATTTTGATTGTTCTTTCAGTACTGGTTTAAACCTCAAAAATATAATTTTATGGTGTTATAAAATATATATGTAAGTCTTATGTATGGTGTTATAATACATAGGTGTGAATAACGAAAAATATTGTAAAAACTTTGTAGTAGCCTACTGTTTCAATACTGCAACATAGCTTACACTCAAAAGCTGCTCGCATATCACTCACAAGTCACAACAAACTTCCAAAGCGATAAACCGCACTAACTACGAACAAAGAATCCCCATCAAGAACATAGTCGTCACAGTGCCCATCGTACGGGCAGCAGGTGGTTCCAATCAGTCGTGATGACGCCGCGAAAAGCTGTCTGCCATCAAACACACACACAAAGGTAAAATACGAACACATTTACACCGGCCCTGTACGAATAGACACACTGTACGCAAACATTTGCAAACACGGTTCGATTCAACCAATCACGGTTAAGTTCTGTCCTTGTATATGAACAGGGGCGGACTTAGGCTTGTGTTAGTGGAGTTTTTCCTGACCATCGCATAGTACCGCGTTAAAACCCTTTCCACGTTCAGGGAATTTTCCATCACATGTAAAATAAATGGGCAACGGAACGCAACGGCCCGCCCGACTAATGCGAGGACTGTTTGGAATTTAAATTTAAAATAATATGTCGGGTAAGGTTAAGTTGGTTTTTGGAAATTTAAAGTTGGTATTGAACATTTTTAGGGAGAACAGTTTATTGTTTTGTCTATTTCTTGGACGGTTAAGAAGAGTTCAAGCACGATGTACCTCTAAGTATTTATTCTTAGTAATAGTTTGATAAGCTTATAGAAATTAAGCGTTTGCTAATATTATTGCTCGTCAATAATGTATGATTCAAGAGTGAATGCTGATTTTCTTCACTTACATCATTTTTAAATTAATGGCTGCTGTCTTTCTGTCCAGTAAAAACTGCTAGAGAGATCTTCAAAGAACCAAGATTTAAAGTAGAATAAACAAAACAAAAGTAGTCGGTCAATTTAAATTCAAGATACAGAGCACACTTCTCAATGCCATCCTCAAGGGCGGTAACAGGAAGCCTTTACAAATTGGTTGACTTACCATCCGCGCGAGTCATGAGCGGAAGCAGACAAATGTAAAAACGAGGTACGTATTTAATTGAGTGTTGATATGTGTTTGTTGTTTAACCCGCAACTGAATAAAGCAACACATCGGAGCTCCATTTGGTATCAGTATCTTTAGGAAACCTAACGGCTTGACGCCTATAGACGAGTTGGCACCATGGAGCGGAAAAAGGAAAGGAATGCCTTTGCCCTGCAGTGAGCAAAAAAAAAACAAAACACTAAAGACAACAAAAAACAAAAAAAAAAAAAAATTTGCAAAAAACTTTTTTTGCTAATCTCATAGGATCAAGTGTTTTGTAGTTTTTTTTTTTTCTATAATTATTTATCAAAACGTTTGTGCCATCGCTGAAAGGTATTATCTCGTCTCTTTAACCACTTTTTTTTTTTTTTTTTTATCGATGGGAAATCATCAAATAACCCCTCCCGCTCCTGGGCTGAGCAGGAGGGAGTGTCAGACTTTTACTGACTAAAACCCATCCATGTTCCTTCCTTTGCCCTTTATGTTCCAGGGCCGCGGTATCTCTTTCGAACAGTCCCGCAACCCTGGCAGGCATCGGTCCTTTCGGACCCCTTCCTGTTTGCTGACTCTCTTTGAGGCGCGCGTGGAACACGAACGCGCCGTCGGCACGGCCTGTCGTCATAAGACGGACGGACGGCGAGCTAGCCCATAGCTCACCGTCCACAGGCCCGCGCCTACGGTGGCCGAGGGCCATCACGTGGCCCCCGACGCCCGGTGCGTCTCCCGCGGCGGCTGGGACGTAAGGTTCTCTCCCTCTCACGTTCCGCCACCTCCTTCGCTAGCATGACTGCTTCGCAGAAGGAGGTGACGGCGTCCCATTCCGTCTCGCTCCGGACCATGGATTGAACCAAGGCCGGAAGCGAGAGGTCGCCGCCGCCGATCGCCGCTACGAGGACACGGCGGTGCTCCGCCCACGCGGGGCAGATCTCCACCGTGTGCTCCACCGTGTCCTCCGGTCGATCCTCACAATGGTAGCACCCGGGCGTTGATAAAACTATTTTATCATTATAAAATAATACTCGTGGTTGTGACATGTAAAAATATAATTTTCAGAATAACGGCGGTTGCTAAGCAATACATTATAGTTTTTAAAAGGTTATCAAATTTCATAAGGTTCTATATACCATACTCCTTAACATCCTCCCTTTTTGGCAACCCTATTACTATATCAAGCCAATCTGTTTTGCGATTGATACAATCCGTGGCTTATGTAATGCTTTAGTCAGTAAATCCGCTAGTTGGAACTCGCTGGGAACGTATTCTACACGTATTTCTCCATTAGCAACGAGTTCTCTCACATAGAAATGTCGTATAGCAATATGCTTGGTTCTTCGGTGGAGTTCTGGATTGTGCGAGATCTTTATGGCTGCATCATTATCAACCTTTAGAATAGGTATTTCTTTCAGTTTAGATATTTCACCAAAGAGTTTTTTGATCCATACAATCTCTCTAGCCGCTTCACTGGCAGCAACCAATTCGGCTTCGGTGCTTGATATCGCAACACATGTTTGTCGTCGACTTGTCCAGGATATTGCTCCTCCAGAGTATAAGCATAATATGCCTGATGTCGAACGTCCGGTACTTTGGTCTCCACCATGGTCAGAATCACTGTAGCATTCTAGAATTCCAGCATTCCAGCTCTTCTTAAAAACTATTCCATAGTTGAAAGTTCCTTTGATGTATCTTAGGATACGTTTCAGCCTCTGGATGTCTTCTTTAGAAGGGTTTTCTAGACTCCGGGATACAACGCTTACAGCATATGCTAAGTCCGGTCTGGTTCCAACGGTCAGATATGCGAGTGCTCCCACTGCTTCTCTATACGGAAATAAAGCAGGGTCTACCACTTCTTTATCCAGATCTGGTAGTCCATCTTTTTGTATAGGAGTAGTAACAGGTTTGCAATCACTCATACCAAAACGATCTAAAATTTTCTGAGCATAGTGCTTTTGCGACACTTTTATATTATCGTCATGATCCTCTATTTCTAATCCTAGAAAATAGGATGCATCTTTAATCGTGATTTTAAATCTTCTCTTCAATTCTTTCATTAGCTTTTCAGAATCTTCCTGATTTGTTGCAGCGACCAAACCGTCATCTACGTAGAGAGCAAGAATAATTTTGTTACTTGCACGGTTTCTTATAAACAGGCAGGGGTCGGTATCGCATTGTTTGAATCCAATGGTTTTTAAATAATCCACCATACATTTATTCCAACACCGAGGCGCTTGCTTGAGACCATACAAACTTTTCTTTAGTTTACAAACCTTGTTAGATCCATCAGAGTAGCCATCAGGTTGATTCATATATATTTCTTCACTCAGTAAACCATAGAGAAAAGCAGTTGATACATCAAACTGTGTGAGTTTTAGGCCTTCATTTGCAGCAACGCTTAAGACTGATCTTATTGTGGACATCTTAGCAACTGGGCTGAAAGTCTCATCATAGTCGATGCCCTTTTTCTGTGTATAACCTCTAGCAACTAGTCTTGCTTTGAATTTATCTAGAGAGCCATCAGCATTGGTTTTGATCTTATATATCCATTTACAAGATATAGGTTTCCTGTCTTTTGGAAGGTCAACCATTATCCAGGTTTTATTTTCCTTTAAAGACTTCACCTCACTTTCCATTGCTTTGACCCACTGATCTTTGTGCGTACTAGTCATTGCTTCTTTGTAGGTTTTAGGTTCATTGATCTCATTAACAATTTCACCTGACATCATGACGTAATCTCCGAATCTAATAGGTGCTCGTATTTGACTTCTGTCTCGTAGAGTCATTCTAGTGGCTATCTCAGCTATATCATCTGAGATTCTTGGTCGTTCAGTATCATCTAAGGCGTCTTCATAAGGAGGTGATCCTGGCATTGATGCTTCTGAAGACGTTTGTAATGGTTCAGTAGAGTCATCTTGGCTTTCTATTTCCTGACTCACAACCAAATCCGGCGATGTGGGGGGCAAAGTCGAACTAAGCTCATCAGAGCTACTCGCAGCGCGATTCAAGCTATTTTCGACACAATAATCCTCCCTTGCATCACACATCGGTGGTACTGAAAGTGGAAAGTGTGTTTCGACTGAAGGCTGTTCTTCCAAATCATTTTGACCAAATGGAGTCAATACTGATTCATTAAATGGAACGTCTCTTGACCTTATGAGTTTACCATGTTTATTCAGTAAGCGATAGCCTTCATCACCCTCATATCCAATGAGAATGCATTTCTCAGCCTTTTTAGATAGCTTTTTCCTTTTTTGTTGAGGAATATGAGCATAACATTCACATCCAATTATTTTTAGGTGACTGATTGCTGGCTTCTTCTTAAACCACAATTCAAATGGAGATTTTCCATTTTCTGAAGTTGGACCAGTTCTGTTTAACACGTACGCAGCAGTATTTATCAATTCTGCCCATGTAGCAAACGGTAATTCTTCGTGAGCATGCATCATTGTACGAGCGGCTTCAACTAAGGTTCTATTCTCACGTTCACTAAGACCATTTTGTTGCGGTGTATAGGGCATCGTGAGCCTTTGTCTAATTCCAGCTTCTTGTAAAATGCACCTGACGTTCTGATTATCAAATTCACCTCCGTTATCGCTAAGAAATTCTTTAACAGAGTATCCAGCTACTTTACATTCTTGTAACATTTGTCGGAGTTTCAGGTAAACTTCCGATTTTTGTCGAATAAAATAAATGTGCTTGCTGTAGTCATCTTTGAATAAAACGAAGTAGCGAAATTTGTTAAAAGAAGGAGGGAATGGACCACATACATCAGCGTGTAAAATTTCTGCAGGTAATTTAGCTCGTACTCTTGTTCCGAAAGACTGTCTGTGTGTTTTACCATAAATACAGCCAGTACACAATTCTGAATCTAGTCGAACTTTAATTCCTAGTTCTCGTTCTATAACACCTTTAACGTGTTTTTTATTCTGATGGGCTAACCTTTCGTGATACAGTTGTAGTATGTTTTCTGTTGACAAAATGTTTACATTAGGTGTTGGCTTTGTAATAGTCTCTACATTGAGCTAATATAAGCCACCATTCTTGATCCTTTTGCCAGTCAGTCTAACTTGTCCATCAACTTTCAGCGAGCAGTGTTCCCTTTCCGACATGAAAACACTTTTATTTAGTCTGTCTTGAGTAGCCAGTACAGAGAATAGGTTTCGCATAATATCAGGTACATACCATACATCACAGAGTGTTACTCTGGATTCCTTGCCATTGATAACTGTTTTCAAATCAACAGTACCTTTGCCAATTGCTTTGACAGTAGCTCCATTAGCAGTAATCACTATACGATTATCTTCAAAATGCTGAAAACTAGAAAAATAGTCGTTGCGGCAGGTGACATGATTAGTTGCACCATTGTCGACGAACCAACTCGATGTATCATAGTTTGCATGCATTGAATTTACATCTGTATTGACTTGCATGAGCATTATGTTCAAATTTGTTGGGGTCTGTTTACTTTCAGGCTTGGCTGGTTTACCGTCAGCTTTCCATTTAAGACATTGCCTGACTTTGTGACCGACTTTTCCACAATATCCACATTTCTTCTTTGCTTTGTTATAATTCTGTAATGCTAGAGCTTCTGCAGGACCTTCAATTTTCAAAGAGATAGAGCGCTCATAGGCACAGAGTTGTGTAGTCAGATTTTCTATTGTTCTATCTGTCTTTGACATCAACATCCAGCTTGATTTGAATGAGAAATATGGTTCGGGTAGAGTATCCAGAATTTTGCAGATTAATAGTATATCTGGTAATTCAGACTTATCTATCTTCCTTAGTTCATTTATCAAATCTGACCAAATGGTTTTTATTTTGGAGATATGAGTTGTGATGTCGTGTGACGGATTCTTTGAATAGCTAAAAAACCTCATACATAGATCATAACTCTTATCGTCAGACGTGCCATCGAACAAACGATGTAGTTCGTCCCAAACTTCTTTAGATAAGTTAAAACGCATGATTTGCTGAAGAGTTTCATTTGACATATTTGCAGTAAGCAGAAGTAATGCAGAACTATCAATTTTATTATATTTTTCGAGAGCAGTATTAAATCGAGAAATTTCGTCGACATTGTTGGTAATAGGTTTCACGGGTTTTATTAGAGCACCGTTTACCGCATCTAATCCACCGGGCATACCTCTTAGTAGTAATGTCGCTTTAAATTTCCAAGTCAACCAGTTCTTTACACCCTCCAGGTGACCAATGTCAATTTTACAACTTGGTGATTGCATTATGAATATTTGTCTTACCGGATTGTTATAAACTTGGTTGATGACTTCTCTAATTACTTTCACTCGACCAACCACGCTCTGCTACCATGATAAAATTATTTTATCATTATAAAATAATACTCGTGGTTGTGACATGTAAAAATATAATTTTCAGAATAACGGCGGTTGCTAAGCAATACATTATAGTTTTTAAAAGGTTATCAAAAATCATAAGGTTCTATATACCATAATCCTTAACAGGCGTTTCCTCCCGCCCGATTCGGTGCAGGAACCTCCCGAAACAACCGTGTCCGGTGAGGACCTGCGTCAGGCGGAACGTGAGGGCGCCGTGGCGCCTCTCCAGCCACTCCTCAAAGAGGGGACTTATCGCCACTATTGTGGCGTGCCCTGCACGGGGTTGCGACAGTCGCTCTCTCCAGGTCGCCATGAGATCGCGCCGAAGGTCTGTCCGCTAGGCGACAATTTGCCGCGGCAGCGGAGTTACCCCCCGGCGTAGTGCCTCCACGCGCCATTCGTGCAGGCGCGCGAGGACTATCGCCTCCAGATCCCATGGCGGCAATCCGGCAAGGAGGCTCGCCGCCTCGCCGGAGATCGTGCGGTATCCCCGGACCAGCCTTACGGCTATCACCTTTTGGGGCGCGTTCAGGTAGTGGGCGGCTCGCCGCCTCAAGGAACGCGCCCACACCGGGGCCCCGTAAAGGGCCATGGACCGCACGACCCCCGCGTAGAGCTTCCGGCAGGAGGCGTTTGGACCCCCCAGGTTGGGCAAGAGCCGCTTGAAGGCAGCCCCGGCCCGTTCCAGTTTGGGGGCCAAACGTCGGAAGTGCTCCACGAAGTTCCACCGGCTGTCGAGGACGAGACCCAGGTACTTCAACGTCGGCTCGACGCCGATGGAAACCCCTCCTACCGTGAGCATGGATCCCGACGGTGGCGCATTCCGAGGCCCATGAAAGCACATGGCCTCGGACTTGTGCAGTGCCACCTCGAGACCCAATTGCCGGATCCTCTCCACGACCATCGCAACCCCGCGTGTCATTAGCTCGGCCGCCGCCTCGTGCGACCTCCCTTGTGCCAGCACCAGCGTGTCGTCTGCGTAGCAAACTACGCTGACGCCGTCAGGGAGGTCGGCGCGCAGCATCCAGTCGTACCCGATGTTCCACAAGGGCGGCCCTAGAACCGATCCCTGTGGAACACCGCACGACATCTCTCGCCGGTTCCATTCTCCGCTGCGACCAGGGTAAATGACAAACCTGTCCGACAGGTAGTCCCCGACCACACGACGAAGGTAGGTCGGCACCCGGTGATACCGGAGTGCCTCCCTAATGCAGCTCCAGGGCATGGAGTTGAAGGCGTTGGCGATGTCAAGAGACACCGCCAAGACCACCCCACCCCGGGACACCGCATCCCCCGTCGTGAGGGCTCTCACGCGCATGATGGCGTCCACCGTCGAGCGCCCCCTGCGGAAACCAAACTGGTGTTCCGCAAGATCCGGCCCCATCTCCGCCAGGTGCCCGGCGAGGCGGTTGGCAATGACTCTTTCAAAGAGTTTGCCTGGCGTACAGGTGCCGCGCATCGACGCACGCCTCGCGCAGAGACGTCGCGGCTAGGCTCCGCGCCCCAAAGACCGCAGCTGTAGTGATCACACTACAGCCGGACGCGGAAAAAAGGGGCGTGTCTTACCGCGACGTGCTCGCGAAGGCCAAGGCGTCGGTAAACCTCGGGGAGCTTGGAATCACCGGGGGCCTTCGGCTTAAAGTCACCGCGACAGGGGCTCGAGTGCTGGAGATCCCCGGTGAAACCAGTGGCTCGTCCGCTGACGCTCTAGCTGAAAAGCTCAGAGCGTCCCTGGATGCGGACGAGGCCCGAGTGTCCAGGCCCGTCAGGTGCGCAGACCTGCGCATCCTGGGCCTGGACGACTCAGTAACTGAGGAGGAGGTGGTGGCCGCCGTCACTAGGACCGGTGGGTGTCCTGCCGAGCAGGTGAAGGCAGGCACCTTACGTCCGGACCTATCGGGCATGCGAACCATAACGGTAAGCTGCCCGGTGACGGCGGCGAAAACTATTGTTGAGGGCCGAAGGCTCCTGGTGGGATGGGTGGCAGCGCAGGTGAAGCTGCTGGAGCCCAGACCTCTGAGGTGCTTCCGCTGCCATGTGGGGCACCACGTGTCAGTGCGATGCACCTCGGAGGTGGACCGCAGTGGGCTCTGCTTCCGCTGCGGACAGCCCGGTCACAAGGCCGCGGCCTGCTTCGCCACGCCGCACTGCGTCGCATGTGCAGCGACTGGCGGGCCGGCCGAGCACCGGGCAGGGAGCAAGGCCTGCGCTCCACCCGCCAAGGCCAGGGGCAAAGGAAGGCCCTCAGCCACCAACCCCACCGTCGCCACCGCCGCAGCCGCCGCCACTGTTGCCGCCGCTGCCGCCGCCACTGCCGTTGCTGCTCCTTCCGCAGCGGGGCCCTCACAGGGGGCCCGAATGGAGATCGTAATGGAATGCCAATAACGGCCCCATTACGGCTCCTCCAGGCGAACATCAACCACTGCGCCTGCGCTCAGGATCTGTTGCTCCAGAGCATGGCGCAGTGGTCGATCAATGTCGCCGTGGTCTCTGAGCCCTACTTTGTCCCGCCCAGGGACGACTGGGTGGAGGACCTTAGCGGCTCAGTGGCCATAATTTCGTCGGCCGCCGCCGGTACCCCGACCCATGAAAGTGTCAGGAAGGGTCGGGGGTGCGTTGCAGCACGGTTCGGGGAGATCGTTGTAGCGGGAGTCTACTTCTCCCCGAACCATACTCTCGCCGAGTTCCACAACTCCCTCAGGGAGTTGAGTGTCGTCATCGGAAATCTTTTTGTCCTTGACTGATATTTAAGACCTGAGTCCACCTGCCAAGTACTGTAGTTTTAGTAAATGATTAGGTGCAAGTCATTAGTACATCACGTGGATATAAAACATTTTACCATAGCTCGAAGTACAAACAACTGACTGTAACCGTTGTCAAAACGTTTTGAATTTCATACACGACTTACAACAAGATTGATATAAGCTTTTCGGTAGATCAGTTTTGATTTTCATGGCATCATAAGATATCGGTGAACGAATATTTCTTTATATAAACCCTCTGGTCGAATTGTTATCATAGTAAGATCTCGATTATATCATAATATAATAATAGTAAATGAAATGAAAACATTTCATAACATAAACAAGGAAAATGATCAAGATGACCTTCAACGCCAGCTACCTTTAGGGTTTGATTTAAAGGTCCATTAATTAGAAACTCAGTAGTCAAAGTAATACCAAAAATTCTTTTAACATTGAAAGCCCCAAAGAGCGGGTGGCTGAATAGAGGCAATTTGTGAAAGGTTCCTATGACTACAACGTAGGTACACAAAATTACACAAAGCGACTTTTCCAACGAAGCCCTTTATTAAACGGACGAGAGGCCTACACAAACTGATTCGGAAAAAACTTTAAATTGTGTTCGTGCGTGATCAGAAAAGTATATAAAGTGTACAGGACAAACTTCTACATTCAGAAAAAAAAACATATTAGAAATTAGATAATACATGGGGATCCTTTTCCTTCCATATTTAGAACCTAACTTAATTCAGTCGCTTAGTCTTTGTGTTTCCGTTTATAATTAAAAGATTTATATAAACGATGACCCTTAATATCGTGTCCTGCGTGTCCTGTTGTTTGTTCGCTACAGGAACTGATGGATGCTACCAAAAGCGCCAAACTAGTAGCTCAATTCTTGGCCGACACAATTTAGAATGAGAAAAAGAAGAAGATTAAAAGATAAAGTATAGGTTCACTTCCGAAGCGCTCTTCTTCCGGCAAAACCGACCCAATCTCTATGTCAAACAGCAGTGCAACGACTGGTCCGTTCGTTGCAAACGAAAGTCTATGAAAACGCTGTCGTTGATGGCAACACTGCCTTCCGACTGCAGATGGCAAACCAATGGGGGCTATCGCGTGTGAATTCGCCGCTAGAGGCGCTAGTATATATAGCGCGAGGTCACCGAAATGTCAGATGTCATAGAAAGTTCACGCGTTGCGTACTTTTTTATCACGTATTTTTACTAATATTCACGATTGTTATAGAATGAGCTATTCCTGATTAATTATGACTTGAAGATTTTAAGTAGCACCATAGGATCTTATTTGTTAGTACTTGGAGGTAAAATGATTTTTTAGTTGCTTGTTAATTTTAGGCAGAATATTATAAATAAAATGTATCTGAAGTTAACACTATGTTGTTATATATACATAATAAAATATACTTTTTATGAAGTTATTGGTACTGGGTGAGACAAGGTGTACTTAGTACTATTAGTACACCCACATTTCACCAGTTATGCTGAAGTGAATGAAAATAAAAATAACTCAGTCATGGTCAATTTTGTCTCAAATGGTGACACTTCTAGTAACATACATGACGAGCCGTCCAAATTCTGGGAACTTGAAAATTTTCCTCAAAAAAAGCCCCCGAGTAGTGAGGAAAAGTTGTGAGAAACCTTATCTCGTCAACACTACTCGCACTAGGAATGGTCAATTTTGTGTAGGGTTGCCTCTTCGTGATAGCATAGTCTGTTTGGGCAACTCCTATAATCTAGCCAAGAAGAGGTTTTTTAATTATTATAGAATTGCCAGAGGTTAAGACACACTATACTTCACGGGGGGGAGTTGCATATTCCATGCCAGATTTATCTGTGAATTTAGCAAAATATTCTAATTTAACTACTATTATTCGGGTTCTAGCTAGAGTTTTAAGGCTCGCCAACAATTGTAGATCACACAAAAAAACGGACAGAGTACAAGGTCCACTTAAAGTTTACGAGTTAGAAAACGCTCACAATGTTTCCATGAAGTTAGCACAGAAGGATTCCTTCCCTATAGAATTAGGGCTACTACAAAAGGGTAGATCTTTAAATTCTAAAGCCGCTATTTCGTCTCTTAATCCATTTCTAGATGAAAATGGGATTATCAGAGTGGGAGGGCGCATCAATTCATCTACTTACCAGTACGACAAACGTCATCCTATCTTATTGTGTTCTAGTCATTATATAACAAAGGTATTATTCAAACAGGAGCATCTACGCTTGTTGCACGCCGGTCCACAGCATCTCCTGGCATCCATAAGGGAGCGCTATTGGCCTGTAGTAGGCAGGGCTCTAGCTAGACGTGCAGCGCGCGAGTGCGTTACCTATCGTCGTTTCAATGCTCGTACTATGGATAATATTATGGGAAACTTACCTGCTGATCGCGTTGAGGCCGATTTTCCTTTCTCCACGATAGGTATCGACTATGCTGTCCATTCCTTATCACGGACCGCAAGGGACGAGGCTGTAAGATAACTAAAAGTTATCTGTGTATTTTTATTTGCTTTCGCTACAAATGCGTTCACTTAGAGTTAGTCAGTGATTTGACAATGAACGCATTTGTCCTAACGTTAAAAAGATTTATAGCCCGCAGGGGTAAACCAAAGGTTATCTACTGCGACAACGGTAGAAATTTTGTCGCAGCGGCAAAAGAAATAAATTCCTTTCTTAAGTCCAACAGCGACGCTATTATTGACTCTGCATCTCGCGAAGGCGTTGAATTCCGCTTCTCACCAACATACGCTCCTCACTTTGGTGGTCTGTGGGAGGCCGGGGTCAAGTCCGCAAAATTTCAATTATACAGAGTGCTTAAAAATACTCACTTGACGTTCGAGGAGCTGAGTTCGTTGTTCGCTCAGATCGAGGCGATACTTAATAGCCGACCCTTATGCCCATTAAGTCCTTCACCACAAGATTTATCTCCACTCACCCCGAGCCACTTTATAATTGGTAAGCCGCTGACGTCTTTGCCATCGCCGTACCTACTGGATTATAGCACAAACCGTCTTGACCGTTTTCAGCGATTAGAGCAAGCTCGCCAGCACTTCTGGAAGCGGTGGTCAACAGAGTAAGTCACGGAGCTCCAGCAGCGCACAAAGTGGAAGGTGCGGTGCCGTGAATTAAAGGTAGACGACCTGGTCCTAATCAAGGATGATAGGACTCCTCCACTATGCTGGCGCCTTGGAAGAATCTCAAAGTTATTTCCCGGCGCTGATGGTGTGCCACGAGTCGCTAACGTATCTACCTCACAAGGCACCATTCGAAGAGCCATCAACAGATTGTGTCTGCTGCCATCACCAGATCATACGAACAATTAAGAATCTTGAAAGCTTCAGCTTTCAAAGCCCCCGAGGATGTCTACGACACATTCCTTCAGCCACTCAATCTTCATTCAATGTTATTTTTAATCTATGTTCGCATTCACTCAATACATTCCATACATTCATTCAACTACTAAAAACTGCTCCATCGAAAAAAATTCTAGTTTCAAAATTGTATTATTTGTAATGGTTTTAATAAACCTGTGAAACGAAAGTATCTTTGTTTGATTTATCGCAAACAGTCTGTATAGCTCTGTCTCTTTCCCACACTGGAATTACTCCTGCTTTAAGACGTCAGAACTGGACGAGGCCTTCTGGGGGTAAGTCTCGTCCAGTTCTGGATACTAGGCCTGTATCAATTGAAATACTAAACCGCATTAGACCCTTTACATAAGAGCGAGCCCACACGATGCGTCAACGGTGCGGTGCGGCACCGCATCGCTATTATTTCGAGCTATAGGGTGCCACACGGGCGGTGCGGCACCGCAGTAGAATGCTCTTTACCGCGGCGCCGCAAAGTCAAATATCACCCCTCCCCGCCTCGTCTCGCAGTTCACAAGCACGGCGCGCCTCGGGTGCGACGCCGCACGGTAGCATAGTGATTTATATGTAGGATGACATTGCGGCACCGCTCCGGCGCCGCACCGCACCGCTTAACGCATCTTGTGGCCTCACTCTTAATGAAATAAAAAAAGTCGTAATCCAAACATAACGAATCCCCAATCAGCAAATCCCATTTGAAGACAAAACCCTTTAGTTATGTCCACATATTTTATGGAGAAACAATACGTAGGGGCAGATGTTAGTGTATTTACATATGCCCGGGAATCTGTTGCGGCCGGGGTTGGGCATTCGCGATAAAACGAATAAGGGACCGAACCTTTCCGATTCTTAAATCACGAAGATGGACCGAATTACGTAGCATATTATATTGGAATGGCATATGAAAGTCACTGACATCGGTGAAGGAAAACGTCGTGAGGAAACATGGACTTAAAATGAATGTAAATATGATATCGCCAACCCGTCTTGAGCAAGCGTGGTGATGCTCGTGCCTTCTCTCTATGAGAAGAGGCTTTTGCCCAGCAGTGGGACAGTTATAGGCTGGTAATATTATTATAATTATATGAAAGTATCTAGCCCAGACACCGGATAACGATTTATAGAATATACATTTCTTATGTGTTTAAAGAAGGTTGTCTGTTCTGGTTGATATACATGATAAACTATTAAATATTTCAACAAGAAAGCATATTATAACTAAGTCGCTTTTTGTGTTTATGTGACCACTTTATTCTTCTATAATTTAGAGATTTTATTTATTTATCTTGCATATAATAAAGGAATCTTGATATTTTGCTTATCTGGCTAGTTCTTACGGTGTGCGTTCGATTCCCAAATCGTGCAAACTGTTATTGGGATTTTCCATATGTGTCCGGTTGACGGCAAGAGGCACTCCCTCTATCACATGGGACTTAAACATAACTGGGGAAATTCTTGGTGTAATTAGATCTCTGCCTCACACTTGGGAGACACAGGAGTGATGTTTTAATTAATAAATATTAATTATTATTGACCTTTTCTATTTATTTTCCTATTTATTTCGTCAACACATTCGTGGTCCCAAAACCTACGAAACTATTATTTCTCCGTTGTTGCCATGGATACTAACAAAAAACCTTTTAATTCTATTTAAAGAAGAGTCCTCGTCCACTCGCCAAAATCTATAAATACTCTGAAAGCCAATCATTTTTATGATTGGCCTAATTAGCCGCCTTCAAAAAGCTTTCACGTCGAAGTACTTACGGTGGAAACTTTCGGCACAGTTCCCAGCTTGTCATATTTTACGGGATGAAGCCAACAGCGGCGCTGCTCTGGAGGTAAATTCGGTACTTTATTTCAACTAGCACCAATAATACTCCTGAGACAACTACCTCCTTATAGGCTAGTTGTTTGTATCGCAGACATGGCCAGAAATAAAAGGAGATTGCCCGTTTTGTAAAGGAAGTTCGGTCCTAGTGGAAAATGCTTGTGCCCTGAAGATTTTTATTTTACCTAATAGTAAAAACATAGCATGTTCATAATCAGAAACCTTTTTTCATTTATTCACCCTAGTCCAGGAGATATCATTATTTTTCTGTTTTAAAAATCTAGGTTATAATTACAACTTGACATTGACTATACATCACTATGAGCATGGAATGATGTCTCTACTCGAGGAACTTATTAGCTCAACTTAGTGGGAGCAGAAAAAGCACGTATCGTAAATAATAACTATGTATATACGGAATTCAAAACTCAACGTATTTAGACAAAGCAATCACGAATGTAACGAATCTCAGAAATTGCTGTGACATGCGCAAGTAAATGTTGCCAGATCATTTATCGATTAAAACTGATTAGTTAATACGGCGTTTCCAAAATACGTAAGGCTTTTATGTTTGTGTAAATCGCTTTAATGAACATCTAATCAACAACATAGACTTATTATGAAAATAAGCAACCTATTGTTATCCTCGTTCTATCGCTATTACTCGCATAGACTCTAGGCAGTGTATATCCACTAGTTTACGTCATTAAGAATATTTTACATAATTAAACTCATACTTGGCCTACATCTATGTTTGTGCATTTCATATATAATATGCTACAATAATACGTACCTATGAAAAAGACAGGGTTGACACCATTATAACTCATCGCCGAGAAAACATAATGCTAAAACAGTAACTTTGAAGTTGTCAAATGGTTGAGACCTACATTTAAACGTTGAGACGTAAACTAGTTATAATAATTAAAAATGTTTTTTTTTTGTTAATTATCGTTATGTTTTGATATTGATTACTCCATTGATTATTTTACGTCATATTCGATTGTTATTTGATTTCTGGCTACTTTTTTTTGTATACCTATCAAACGGATGTCGACGTAATGTTTAACTATTAATTAACTTTAACTTTATTCGCAGGGTGAAAGAAGTTGTATAAAAATAATTTGCACACAAAAAAATTAATAATATTTTTAGGTTATTATTCCAATCAGGCACAAGATATCACAAAAGGGACCTGCCCCGTGGCAATGTCCTTTACATAGCCATTGAAATGTATCCAAAAGTGGTGGCATGGAGAATTTATTTTTAATTCTTATTATCGTCGCATAGTTATGCAGTCTATATTATTTCCTTTGCCCTGAAATGGGACGGGACAGCAGGTTTATAGACATTAAAAAAAATGGAAGGAAGCCCATTTCACTCTAACTTACAGTAACTGGCATCGCGGCATACCTCGTAGAAGATGGTGGGTCGAGCTGAACAAAACCAACGACCAGTGGTCCACATTAGCCCTGGATCGAAACATCTGGAAGTCATGGGGCTTTTGCTCAGCACTCGGATGACGCAGGTCTGTAGTGTAATGATTAAATGATCATTCGTTTAGCGACAAAACTTGTTTTAGTTCGTTCGTATTTTTGATATATCCCCATACAGTATCTCCTGCGGACGTAGTCTGCAGGGAAAAAATATTGTTGAAAGCCTAAAAATCCCGAAACGTATTATTGTGGCAGCATTTTATCGTAACGGCTGCTAAGTACCGGACTCTGATTGAACCGAGACTAGGCGGATAAGTGCGGCCGTTTCTTTTGTAAACAGTGAGCGATAACCTTGTCTGGAGGGGTATCGGGACTTTGCTCATAGTACAGACTCGTGGTAAAAAATCCACTTTAAGAGCGTTAACTTATTACGAAATATCACCGATTTTAACAACACGTACATACAACTAAATTACATAGATTTTCCATGGAAATAGAAATTTTCAATTATATAAATATATGTATATCCAATCTTATATTTTCTACCATTTATTAAAATTTTACATAACACAATATAATTACATAGGCATGTCAAATAACAAAATTCAAAAATAAAAAAAAAAAAAACCTTACGTCACTAGACGCTCATAGTTGTTCCTGGCGCAAAGGAGCCCATGACACTTGCAGCGTTTCCGCGCTGAATTGCCAGGGCTAGCCTTTGCACCAGGAACGAACCAGAGCGTGGGTCACCGCCCCTTTCTCTAAGTCGCCGGCCGATCTCCGCGACAAATTTAATAGCGTCGGACCCCCAGCAACCAGTGGTTTCCACTGCCAGTGGGACAAAAAAGTATTTTGGCTCTAAGGCAGCATATTTGGCCCGCTTTTTGAGAGCGGCTGATTCAGCCGCGGCACCGGGTGACCTGACCGTGCGAGGGAGATGGCTGGCGGCAAACGTGCTAACACACGTTGCGTCCCAAAGTAGGCACTTACCCTTTTGCCAGGGTACTAAAGTCAGGCCATCCGGTCTTTTGCCATCTAACCGACAGAGACCCGGCGGCTCCAGGACACAAGGGATATTGGCGGCAACCAGCGCTCTCCGGACAATGTCGTTGAGAGCATGGTGCCGCGGAAACCTCCCTGAGCACCGGCAGCAACTCAACGCGTGGTGGCCGTTGGCCTCCACTCTGGACCCGCAGATGCATAAATGTGGTTCACAGACATCGCAGCCCAGGCGGAGAGCCACCGCCACCCGCAAAGAGTCACCGTCAAGTAAAGTTCCCAGGTGAGGTGAAGGAAGCGCTTGCAACCACGCTCCTGATTCTGACCGCGACACTGCCTTTAGGCGCGCCATATCCACCCCCCCCGCTCGGTCTATAAGTCCGGCTAGAACCGCCTTCGCTCCTATATCATCCCAGGAGCGCTGCACTTGAGGCTCTTCCGGGATGATACCGCCAGGGCAATGACCTGACCAGGCCGCCAGAGCGTCCGCTGCGAAAGGGATACTGACTTGTTCGCCATCAAGAGATAGAATGCGAGCGACCAGGTCAGTAACCCCATGTGCAGACGCTAAGAAGGCCGACAAGCCGACATCCCGTGCGCGACGAACCCCCAGACCTCCATGCCGGATCGGCAAAGCCGCTTGCGCCCACTGAGCTTCGTTCAGCGAAACATTCAAAATACTCTCTACCGACTCCTTAAGAGCTTCATCAAAAGATGAAAGAGACTGTGGAAACCACCACGTCGGGGCAGTCCGCAAAAAGTATGTTAACTTTGGTACCGCGAAACACATGCGCAAAAGTACTAAAGCGACGTGGGCAGAAAGATCCTTGAGCCTTTTGTGGGCGACGAGTAAATTACGCTTGCGATCCTCTAGGGCCTCAGGGACCGCAACAGGGAAGATCGGGGCACCCAAGAGACTGAAGGAGTCAGGTGACAGCATGGTGAGACCCGGAAGAAAAGACGAAAAGTGCGAGAATGTTGGCTCAGCTTCAGGACCACAGGGGAAGAACTCACATTTAGCAGAGTTTACCTCGAGGCCCAACTCCCTGAGACGTGGAATTAATGTGCGGATGTCTTGTTCCACGACCTCAGGCCTGCCACCCATGGTACCGTCATCCAAGTACCACACGTTCAAGGGTGATTTTAGATCGTGAATTGAGGCTTGGATGGCCAGGCTAAAAGTGAGCGGCCCAAGAGGGTCTCCCTGCTGAGCTCCAACCTGAGACTTGATCAATGAATCCCCAAAATAAAGATTGGAAGGTGCCTCGTAAACTTGATGGAGGAACGGGTATAAGGAAGGGGTCCTCCCCTTCACCTCTCTTAAGAGAACATCCCTTTCCAGGGTGTTAAACGCATTGTTGAGATCAAGCTTCACAATAACGCAGCTCGCGTTTTCGGCCCCCGTCGCAAAAGCACGAGTGGCATGTATGGCAGCCTCGCACCCGAGGCGCGTACCGAAGCCTAATTGATGGGGCTGCAAATAAGCTGCCATCTCTTCCTTAACGGATCGGCATGCCAGCTTAGCTGTCAGGCGCCGAAAGGTGCTACCGATGGCAATTGGCCTCAAACCCCCATCCTTCTTAGTGATAGCACAAAGGGACGCCCCGTACAAGTATGGACATACCTCTCGATTCAATTGACCACTAAGTAAGAAATTGCACAGCCTGCACAATGACTCCAGAAGGCGTTGGCCATTGTCGCCCGCCGTCCTGGACGTCAGTTCTTTTAGGTGTCCCGGTCTGATTCCGTCCAGGCCTGCAGCCGAACCACTATAGAAGGAGCCAAGAGCCAGGGACACATCTTCGACAGTGACAGTCAGTGGTAAACAAGAATGATCTGGGGGATCTGGAAAAACCAGAGGACGAGACGGCGAGGGGTGCTTTGACTTCAAAGCATCAAGAGTCTCAGGAGCAGATTGAGCCATGGTATCGTCGGACATTAACAGACGAACTGCTCCTCTAAGGTCCCCCTCATGCACCTTGGTCTCAATTGCCCTCAAAATAGAGTGCGATCCAAAAGACTTTCCTTCATCAGTATCCGGCGAGTCCAAGCAGCAATGGCCAAAGGAACCGACATTATTTTTAACTTTCTGCACCATGTTACCCTTATCCGATCTGCTTGGAGTCTTTAAGGCTTTAAAAGAGAAGGTAAGGAGAGAGTACCAATCCTCAACGCCATTGTTATCCACACAGCTGTTAATAATTTGGGAAAGTTTTCCCGCCGCCAAACTACGCGCGCCCCGAGGGATGTGTCGCAAAACGGGCGTATCTCTTTTGAGTTTAGCCAGATTTTGAAACAACACCCCGGGGGGCGTTGCGGCGGGCCGCAAAGGCCCCTGAGACGGCTGCGTTGAACTCGCTGAAAAAGTCACCTGGCCACCCGATTCTATAGCAGACGTCACATCTTTATGCATGCGCCCTATGTGTATTTTGAGGCCCCGAGAACTAAAATGACGCGATGAATCGGGGCAGTGAGGGCACGGCGACAAAGAGGAGGAACTCATTCTACCACAATCTGTATAAATTCTAAAAATAATTGACACACAAACCAAATTAATGACTGACTGTTAAAAACAACAATAAATATAAAAAAACATTAACTAGACTAGACTATAAATATACTATAAATGGAACATAAAAACTACATCACCAAAAAAATTAATCTCTTCACAATTATTTTTTTTTATAAAGTAAATAAAAATTACAACATTCATTAAATAAGTATTTACCAAATAGTTATTTCATATATCAATTAAATTCAAAATTAAGTTAATAAATAATTAATTCCAACGGACAAAACAAAAAGTAAATAGGTATATTAATAAATACCTAAAAGTCGAAATTCTAAAATGCAATAATATAAAAATTTAACAATGTCATGTACTAAGAATTAAATAATGTCAATGATATTAAAAGTCAACCCCTAAAACTAAGTTTTTACACTTTTCGAACGTACCCGACGACAGCAGGCAGGTGTTCAATTCATCTGTTCAAATCATGCGTTGACTGGAACGTCGAGTGGATGACAGATGACAGATGACGTTTAAATCCAAATAAACAACGAAGTGACAGACAGTTCGTTCGGCGCTGGCGCAGTAGTGTAATTTTTCCGTAAAATGTTGGTGGAATAAAATTGTTTAGCTCCAAATAAATGTCCGATGTGCGTGTGTGCGTGGTTTTTGAAAAATTTAACCACCAATTATGCCGATAGATAATGGGATCAAGTTGTAAAATCGCCTTCCAAAAGTAAGTAAATACCTGCATCGCAGAGGTTATGTTGTTGGTCGCCGTCGGCACTCGCACTTATGCAATTTTAGGCAGTTTTATCTGTAATTTCTGATAAAATTTTGTCGAGCTCTTTGTTTTGGGTCTTCCCTGGGCGGGGTTGCCAGCCCAAAAAAAAAAACTATAACTATAACTATCCAATCTAATTATCTTTTTTTACTAAAGACATTTCGAAAATGTTCTCTTGTCAACTTTTTAGACACATGTATCCTGCTTATGCGTATGAAGTTTCATTAAAATCGATTCCGACATTTCGAAAATAAATGAGTTCAAAGTTTGTATGAAATGCTGTAGGTCGTTAACGCTCTTAATGTTGTAAAGAAAAAGAAAATCTCGATTTTTTGCTGAATATTCACAGTTAAATTAAATGCAAAGAGGTGACTCCGAAGAATAATTGGTAGTATTCATTACATTAAATTATAAACTGAGTTAGTACAAACAAGTAAATTCGCGACTATACATTATAGCTATTATCATCAGCCCGACTTTATCCTCGCTCTTAGCCTGTGCCAAACTCCACGTTCCAGTGCCGGCCGGCCTTATCCAGGTTTTCCGTCGATGGTAATAATGTCATCTACCCATCTCTCTAAACAGCTGGATATAGTAAGTGCATAACAAATGAAGTCATACTGCGCTCGATAGTTGCATAAAGCACTTGCCCCCTTTTATGCCTTCGGAAAGTTCCTCTACAAACAGTAGTCACGTAGTTTTCGCCAAGAGCGAGTATTTCTTTCCATTGCCTTGTCAAGTACTTCAATTGTTTCTTCGATAAGAGCGGGTTCAGACGGAACCAGTCACTCTACAATTCCGTTCTTGGGTCCCCTTGTCGTGCCTTTTTTTTTTTTTTTTTTTTTTTTTTATCGATGGGAAGTCATCAAATGACCCCTCCCGCTCTGGGCTGAGCAGGAGGGAGTGTCAGACTTGTACTGACTAAAACCCATCCATGTTCCTTCCTTTGCCCTTTGTGTTCCAGGGCCGCGGTATCTCTTTCGAACAGTCCCGCAACCCTGGCAGGCGTCGGCCCTTACGGACCCCTTCCTGTTTGCTGACTCTCTTTGAGGCGCGCGTGGAACACGAACGCGCCGTCGACACGGCCTGTCGTCATAAGACGGACGGACGGCGAGCTAGCCCATAGCTCACCGTCCACAGGCCCGCGTCTACGGTGGCCGGGGGCCACCACGTGGCCCCCGACGCCCGGTGCGTCTCCCGCGGCGGCTGGGACGTGAGGTTCTCTCCCTCTCACGTCCCGCCACCTCCTTCGCTAGCATGACTGCTTCGCAGAAGGAGGTGACGGCGTCCCATTCCGTCTCGCTCCGGACCATGGATTGAACCAGGGCCGGACCCTTGTCGTGCCTTGAGTTAGTGTTTTGGTATCTTTATTATTATCTTGCCTCTTGAAGAACCTATGGATCAAGCAAGATAATATCATTTTTATAAATACCAGAAATCACGTTTATATTCTCGTCCAACTTACCGCAGTGTCTCAAGACGAAAGTCTATGACCAGTGTGTGTTGCCAGTGATTACTTACGGGACCGAAACGTGGTCGCTCACAATGGGCCTCATTCGAAGGCTTAAATTCACCCAAAGAGCAATGGAGAGGGCTATACTCGGAGTTTTCTTGCGTGATCGAATCAGAAATGAAGACATCCGCAAGAGAACCAAGGTTACCGACATAGCCCGAAGAATTGCCAAACTAAAGTGGCAGTGGGCAGGGCACATTGCTCGCAGAACGGATGGCCGATGGGGCCGAAAAGTTCTGGAGTGGCGACCACGAACCGGAAGACGTTGCGTTGGAAGGCCTCCCACTAGGTGATCCGCTGGATGCGAGACGCACGGGACCGGTCAGTGTGGCGACACCTGGGGGAGGCCTATGTCCAGCAGTGGACGTGTTACGGCTGAAATGATGAATGATGACGTTTATATTAGATCACGATCTACTGTTTTCAAGTTTTTGTCATTGTAAATTAGGCCTTATAACACTCTAACACATCGTTTGATAATTAATGTTTTAGTCAGCCCTGAAACTAGACTTAGAGTCTTTAGCTAAGCAAAAGCATTGCCAAGCCACTTATATCTGCTTTCTCCATCATTTAAATTGCACAGCCCCTGTTTACCCCGTATGGTCATCTGAACCCACACTACTCGTATCCGTCAACCATTTTTCAATTTAATAACAAGATTCTTATCATGTTGACGGTCGAGAGCCGTTTCAGTTCACTTTAATTGTTTGTCGACGCTCGCTCCCGGGCGATATTGCATTTCTACTGGAAGTACTTCTGATAGAATATTAATGCTCTCTGATAGAACTCGAGCCGGCTTCAGATCATTGTTCTGGGGAAGAGAAAGACAGAGGTATTCCCAGATAGTGCTGTTTTCTTCTAGTAAGGGATGGTAAGTGTGATGTTTTAGGAAGTTAGGATCGTCGGCGGTTTGGTTAGCATGGATTTTCTTGTTAGCGTATAAGTTATGGAGGGTTACTTCAGCTGAGCGGATAACTTAAGGTACAATTGTGGGATTCCTACAGATATTTTGACGATAACGATAAGGATTTGTGGTGAAAGATTGCTATGAAGCAGTAATTTGTTATGTAGCGTAAACTCGGACCATATTTTTTTAAAGAAAAAACGGGCACAATCGGCGTTTCGACGTAGACTTTAGGATATTCAAATTCAAATTATTTATTTGTGAAGCATAGGTACAATATAATAAGATCTAATTCGAATGTCAGGATCGCTATGTTTAACCTAATAGGCATACAAATTTTGGATATACTTATAATACTAATTAAAACATTTTCATGCATTGAATTATACAAATTAAATTAAATACTATTAATCATTCACATATAATTATATAGAATTAAACTTAAATAAATTGGATATTTGACTCACCCAAAGATATTATGCCCAATTATTATTTATTTAAACCAATGGAATAGTACGCTGTTATAACCATAAAGTCGGTAAGCATTCTTTTGAATTTGTTAACATCATTCTCGACATCAGTCGTCGGTATCATATTATACATTTTTGGAGTCATTCCCAGAAAGATTTTTGCGTATAATGCTGTTTTATGAGGCATAGCGTGAATTTTGTCCCGGTGACGTTTACTAGTCAGTGTTTCAAATAAATGTAAGTGTTTTTTTAATCGAACATTGCTACTCCAAATGCGAAAAGAGATGGAAAAGTCATTATTCTTAGCTCAATAAAGTATGGTCTGCAACTATCAGTCGCTTTAATTTGGCCACAGCTCCCTATCTGATGAATTTCTCTAGAACATTATGCAATAGCGTAATGTAGAAGACACGTAAGCATGATATGCAGTTAGTACGGTTTCGCGGCTTGCTATTTTACTGAGATTACGCAGAGTGCGTACTGCAACTGATTTAGATATGAGATACATCAAACGATAGCGAGCATAATTAATTTCTACTGTCCATCTACTTAGAGGCCTAGACAACATATCATTGTACCACTACCAACTATAATGGAAAAGTGAAAGGTAACATTAGCTACCTAAAAGGTTATGTCAAAAGAAATTGCCACTTGTTTATTACACTTGTTCATAGCACTTTGCCAGTAACATCACCATGCTAAGCAAAGGCCTCTCTCAATTTCGAATCCACAATATCAAAAAAGTGCCTTGTTTGTTTTTGGTCGCGAGTGGTACTACTGAGCAGGACATCGCCGGGCAAAGTATGTCAGTAGCATCCTGGAGTAAGGATTTGTGCCCTATTGATGGTATTAGGCTCGCCCTACATGGGACTCAATTTAATATGAGTCTGCCATTTATACGTACACTTTTACCCAATGATGTTATTATTGTTCAATGCCTATTACAAACAGCCGTCAGTATCATGTCTATCGTTGCAAATTATTGTAATGTGTAGGAATAACGTAAAATACCATTTTCGTAATCGTGACACACGCTGCTCTAGAAGCCATACTATTCTACTGCCGCACTATTACCGAGTAATGTGCGTGCACAGCTGTGCTCAGCCCCTTAACTGTTCGTCCGTAATTCCCTATGTGTTGGGGTTCGGACTCTGATGCACTATATTACATCGTTTAAGCTCTCATAATGGAACGTGCGTGGTACTAAATAGTTATGATTGTCGAACATAGGCACAATCTTGCATATCCTAATAATAAATGGCTAATCTAGATATTATTAATAATGAAATAGACGCGCTTCATATTTCTAAATCGCTCAAGTGTCAACCTGAGAGTTGCGCGCTGTTTATAAAAGACCCGACAAAAGGTTTAAAAATATTACATTTAAACATACGAAGCATTTCTAAAAATTTCGATGAAGTTTCGGTGCTTATGCGATTAATGGGTTTCCAGAGCGACGTGCTCGTTCTCACCGAGTGTTGGTTAAGCCAACTTTCACATCTGCCAACCTTGGATGGCTTCACGTCATATTACACTAAAAACACATACAACCAAAATGACGGGTGTGCTGTCTATGTTAAATCTTCCCTTAAAGCTGACGTTAAGGAACCGAATTTTGTTGACGCGAACTGTCTTATTTGTCACATAGAGGATGTTACAATAGTGGCTATTTATCGACCTCCTTCCTTCAAAAATATTAACAACTTTATTGATAGTCTCGATAATGTACTCAAACTAACAACTCCTTCCGTGGTTCTGATCGGTGATATGAACATTGATATTAAGATTGACAACATTGACAGTCGCTCGGATGAGTATTTAACCTGTGCTGCCTCTAACGGGCTTCTCCCAGCTCATCAGTTTCCGACACGGCTCACAAACTGTTTAGACCACATTCTTGTCAAAACAAATAAATCCGCTACGACTTTCGTTATTGAATCGTGCATAACGGATCACGAACCGTTGCTATTGTTTCTACAAACCAGGAGTGCCAACTCAGATGTGACCCGAACTAGATCCAAAATAGACTACGATGCCGCTATAGATAATATCAAAACACATGACTGGTCTCCAACGCTGTCAATCTCGGATCCTAATGATGCTGCAGATGCTTTAATAGGTAATCTCTCCTCTATTATCATAAAGCACACTCGGGAACAAACTGTTCCAAGAAGAGAACGTAATTTGAAGCCCTGGATTACGCCGGGGCTACTCCGCTGTATACGACACCGTGACCTTATGCATGTCAAACTTAAAAAGTCGGATGATAACTTAATATTAAAAATTACCTACACTCGCTATCGTAACTTCTGTAATTCCCTGCTGAGAAAACTTAAACGCTCGTATGAAAAGGAACAGTTTCGTAATGCAAAAAATAATGTTAAGACTACTTGGAATGTTATTAAGAAAGTCAGATCAGATCTTCAAACTCAACGTTCTCCCTCTTTTGACCTGTTACATTTATTTGATAATCCAAAATCCTCGCTTAATCATGTCAACAACTTTTTTGCTAATGTAGGCAGTAGCTTGGCGTCGAAGTTCAAATCACCCTCAATGGTACCCAATTCTGCGGTAAATTCAAATTCGTGTAGCTCAATGGCCCTCTTCGAGGTAACCGAAGCCGAAGTTGACTCCATTATTCTGGGTCTTAGGTCTGATTGTGCTACTGGGATAGACCACATACCGTCTAAACTATTAAAGCCCACGAGATGCGTATTAGTTCCGGTTATTACACATATCTGTAATTTGGCTATAAGGGCAGGTGTCTTTCCTACGGCGTTTAAAAAAGCAGTAGTTCACCCCATTCACAAGTCTGGTCACAAAGAGGATGTCAATAACTACCGTCCCATCTCAATTCTTACAGCAATGTCAAAGATCTTAGAACGAATATTGAATAAGAACCTGACCAGTTTTCTTGACGCAAACAACAGCTTAGCGAATAACCAATATGGTTTCAGAAATGGAGTTAGTACTGAAGACGCAGTCATGGATTTGTCTAGTCACGTGGCTAGGACTCTAGATAAAAAACGCAAGTGCCTGGGAATTTTTTCTTGATCTGTCAAAGGCATTTCACACAGTTTAGATGAGTAAAATGGAAAGCATTGGAATACGTGGACACCCATTGAAAATCTTCGCAGATTATCTCAGCGATCGTACCCAAATAGTCAAAATCGGTCCACACGAAAGTGATGAGCTTCCAATCACTTACGGCGTTCCGCAAGGTAGCATACTGGGGCCTACTCTCTTTCTCATTTATATTAATGAACTTTGCAAACTGCCTCTCGAAAATTGTAAGATATTTACATACGCGGATGACACTGCCCTTGTTGTAGATGGTTATGACTGGCCCCAGACATACCTGAATGCCGAGGCTGCGCTGTCCGCCGTAATGAAATGTTTGGCTGATAACTTGCTCACTTTAAACATTGATAAATCGGTATATGTTCCCTTTGCCATTCGGTCGAATCTGTGTCCCTCTAATTCCCTTACCCTAAAAGCGCACGCTTGCGGATCCTTAACGCAGTGTAGCTGCCTCTTCCTCGCCAAATCCACTTGTGTAAGGTATCTAGGAGTACTCATCGATCAGCATCTCAACTGGCACCCCCATATAGACAAAGTCACGTCCCGCATACATAAGCTAATATATGTTTTTAAGAAGCTACGAAACTGTGCTGATAACGAAACGCTAAAATTAGTATATTTTGCCCTATGGCCTATATATAGGTTATGCTCTCTCTTCCACGTAGGTACCCCACTGTGCAGCTCTATTCTGACTGCAAGGTACTCACAGTCAGGCAACTGTATGTGCTCCTGTCGACCCTACGTAAACACTCTGCCCGCCCTCGTAAGGAACCGACTGGCAGACATAAGCATAATGTTTTCCCCCCCGAACGCCATAGAACTGCCTTTGCCAAACGCCAATTTTACGTTAATAGCATTAACATGTACAACCTCCTTAATAAAAAGATTAAAATTTATTCGTGCCCTAAATATAAAAGCAAAAACTTACTCAGAGATTATCTCCAAACACTAAGTTATGATGACACTGAGGATCTTCTCCTGGGTAATTTACAGTGATTATGTACTTTATAAATATAAGTCTAAATCTAACCATCAGCGGATGTGTACAGTTTACACCCCATTTTTTTTCTCACTACACACACACTACACCTACACACTACATACGCACACTCATATCCTATACTTACTCACTACACACACACACAGACACACACACACTCAGACATACATTTATTCACCTCACCATACAGTTTAAACGTTTTTTTTTATTTTGTATTTTCTTTAGATTATATCCTGTTTTCTTTTACACCATTTGCTTATTGTTGTAATGTCCAGTAGTAGTATAATTTGGCTTTGTTTGTTACGGAGAATCACTGACTCCTAAGACACAGGCACATACACCTAGTTTAGGAGTCAGAGCATTAACATTATTGTGACCTAGTTATAAGCCTTATATGGTCTTAGTCTGTTGGATTTTGTACTGTGGCTTTTGGTAAAAATAAAGAATTTGTTTATTTATTTATTTAATAAGACGTGGTTGTTGATCTGAAACATCTGGAAGCAATCTGGACTGCTTTTACCGTTCGTATGCCCCTGTGTTACAATTCCAAGCTGACAAAGTACAGCAGAGCGTAATCCAACACTGGGATCCATTTAAATGATGAGAAAAAGATAGTGAATTCGAACTTCGAACCCTGGACTATTTGACCGAGCTGCTCTAACGTAATACGAACTTTCAATACAATAAAAGGCCTGCTGAATAATTGATAGGGCGTTTATACCGTTTTCACGTGATACGTAGTACACAGGAACGCCAACATTATCATGCCCACATTGAGAGCAAATCAAAGGTTGTCATCATTATTGCGCACGTATGTACCTACGAGCCGAGTACCTGTGATAAAAGCGGGTGTAATTTTCTCTCCCAAATGTATGCCTTATTTTCCTTTTCCTTCGCCACAAAAAGCTAAACATCGAATAATACTTATACGCAGTGTATAAGCATCCATTGGAACCCTTTACCACTTGATGGCACGCAAATTGAGTACGGGGAAACGATTCATTGTAGAGGGAATGGGTAAAAATCGCCCATCTCTCCGCAATTATGATTTGGATGTAAACATTTACTGCTAAGAGGCTTGTACGTCTTTTTTTTTGTGCTGAAAAAATGTTTATCTTGCGTCTACGTGTGATAATCCAAACAGTAAGTGCATAATATCATAATTATCATATCAGCACGCAGCATAATCGACGACACGGTTGGCTTAGTGGTTGAGCGACTGGCTGCTGCGCTGCGTGTTCGATTCCCGCACGGAAAAAAATATTTTATGGCCTACAAGTAATTTTTCAGGGTCTGGCTGTCTGGCTGTTTAAATGTTTGTTAAAGCACCCATGTCTCAACAAAATAAATATGCATGCGGCCTCATATTATAAATGCTAAAGTAACTCTGTTTGTTTGTTACGTTTTCACCACTAAACGGCTGATCGGATTGTAATGAAATTTGGCTAGGAAATATATTCTGGAGAAGGACATATATTTTTTTTCTCACACTTGCATATCCAAGTTTCCACTCAAACGAAGGCGCGGGCAACAGCTAGTAGGTAATAACTTATATAATATCCCACTTTGCGTATTTCTTTCATTATGAAACTCTTTGACCTAAATAACACCGTATACGTGAATCTCGTCTGCTTTCAGTGTGAGCAGCCGTCACTTTACTACCAGTGTACCTGACGCGTCGTGTTCCCGATTCAAACCGTGTAGTGACACGATCCTATACGATTCCGTGCGTTCCCGTGCGGAACTAACCGGGCGATTCCATCAAAAAGAGAATTGAAAATTACGCTTTTGTTTGCAGGAACAAACTTTTTTTAAAGAGGTTTAAGCAATTTTTGGGCCAATGTGGAGATTGAAATGGCTGTTTGGGAAGTTATTTGTGAAATAATACGATCTATACATATAATGTGTCTTTGGATGAAGCAACTATACGAGTCCCTAATCATGAATTTTCTAGAAACGTGTTCCATTTTAATCTTTTGTATTTATTGACTGTTGTTTTGTAGAAGAGCCAATTACAACTGCTCAAAACAGAGATTTGAATGAGAAGTTAATTCAGTTGCAAAAATTAACGAAGAGAGGAGTCTTGTAACACAGGCGTTAGACGCCTAACAGGAAACTCCAATCACTAGCTTTTTAAGAAAAACTTGGCAAAATATAAATCATTTTTCAGTTATCAGAAATATCAGTCCTCACTATCATTCTTCTTCGCTTTTCGAATTTATTGAGGATTCAGCGCAGCAGGGTCTTGTTCCATTCTTCTCCATTACTTGTCATCTCCCTAGTCACCTATACTAACTAACTATATCACTAATTACTTATAAACTGATGATGAAAATAATATAAATTCAAAGAACCATGAAGACAAATAAGCCTGAACAAAACGTACCTATTAAACATGTCAATATTCAGGAACACGCCATGAACGACGACGTGATGTGGTGACAATATATTTGTCACTTCATCGTGTCGCAATATCCGGCCTTTCCCATGCCTTTGAAGCGTTTGAGGTGTTTTAAATGCCGTGAATATATATCATATTATAAGTAAATCGAAAAGATATTTGGTATTCATTGTTTTAAGATGTAGCTTAGCTTAAATATACCATATACTTGGAGACTTGGAGGTTTCATAATGTGCTAGTTTATCTAGGACTTCCTTGAACTCAAGTTACCTGCAGAAACAGTAGCAATCCAGAGCGGGTTGTTAGTTTGTCAAAGAGGACTCAACTTTCAGGAAGCTATTCTTTATATGATTGTTTCTGTTTCAACCTGTTGCGGTGTGTTGATCAACGCGACTACACAGACAGACACAAAAAGCTACTTCAATTTAATTAGAGCATTTATTACTTCCCGCCCTGTGGCCAATTGCCCGTGTGGTGTCTTTATACTCGATAAAAAGCACCACCCCATTCTACCCGTGGGGCTCACCACCGCCACCGAAGCCTAACAGGATGACCGGCAGCGTTCTCTGATTGCTAAAACAAACACTGTGAGTGACAATACACGTAACGATTAGGTAAACTCCGAAAACATAAATGGCACACGTTGAGCATAAGCCCTAGAGATGACACAAAACTTTCCCCAAGGCAAGGGACTTCGCGGGCCTGTGGACGGTGAGCTATGGGCTAGCTCGCCGTCCGTCCGTCTTATGACGACAGGCCGTGTCGACGGCGCGTTCGTGTTCCACGCGCGCCTCAAAGAGAGTCAGCAAACAGGAAGGGGTCCGTAAGGGCCGACGCCTGCCAGGGTTGCGGGACTGTTCGAAAGAGATACCGCGGCCCTGGAACACAAAGGGCAAAGGAAGGAACATGGATGGGTTTTAGTCAGTACAAGTCTGACACTCCCTCCTGCTCAGCCCAGAGCGGGAGGGGTCATTTGATGATTTCCCATCGATAAAAAAAAAAAGGCAAGGGACTTAAAAGATTGGCAACACACAGGAAAAAAGCATAACCATGAGTTGTGCCCTCCCCCAGGTGAGATCGCTGCCCTACCTGTCAGACACAGTAAGTACAACGACGAAGCAAACACTCCACGTGCCAAACATCAAAGGCAATCAATTAAAAGAAGATACATTCAACTATGCAGCGATCATTTTCCGAATGGCCTGGTTGATATTGATGTTGCTTTGTGGCCTATAACTTGGCTTGAAGGGCGACAAACCCAAAAAGTTAAGCACATACACGTGCCTTACAATCTAACGTAATTGAACTTTGTTTTGACTTTATCGCTTGGAACACACGAGGGTATTTGGTTTCGGTTGTTTTAAAATTCTTCTAAATAACACAAATATAAGGTAATATTTGAAACTGACTTCTAATTATGGGTTTCAGTTTACAGGAGGATTTTAGTTGCCATGTTTAATAATTGAGGTATGAAACATCACCGCTTAAAACTAGCACAAAAAAATTAACGTTTGACAAGCCTTTAATTTTTATTTCAATAAATTAGCTGAAATAAAGGCTCAGTCTAGCTCAGGCGCAATTGCACATCTGTTCAATATGTTAAATGTATTTTTAGGTAAGGAGAAATAAATAAACTCATACTTATAACCTTATTCACTGTGTAATGTTCAAAAACAGTAGGTAAAACGAGAACACGGAACCGTGTATCATCATCATCAGTTCAGCCGAAAGACTTCGACTGCTGGGCCTAGACCTCCCAGTATCCCTCCTCCCTAGTATAAAAGTCCCCAAAAGATCAACAGAGCATCATGATAACAAATGTAAGTAGATACTGAATATTCCCTCTATCACTCCAATAAAGTTATACACGTGTCGGTTATAACATTCCTTTCAATATCCTCATAACTTGATCCGACACCGCGGCGGAAAAATCCATCGGTTGGCGGAAAGTACCGACGGTTGCCGCTTCCGCCAGTATGTAGGGCTACTAGACAGGAAAGCGGAAACTTTAACGTTTCCACTGAGATTATATGTAGAACTATTTTGTTGAGATGTTGGTATCCTCTTCGCCTCGGGCGCTTGCTTGGATCGGACGTGTTTGTGAGACGTGTGAAAGCAATTCTAATATTTTTAAATTTAAATCGATATATTTATTTTACAATCAAACTCGGACCCTCCTTTTCCATCTTGGGAGTGTCTATATTGGGCACAGTGGCCATCTTGGTTTGTGTCGGAAGTCTCGCTCTCACCAACGAACAGAGCTGTCAATTGGAAGAACTTTATATAAAACTTGGAAAAAGTGCCGTCGCCGTCCGGTGAGATTTGAACCTGGGTTGCGCCGTGTACGCCGCATCGAGACCGCTGTGTTAGCCGCTGCGCCAAATCAACGTAGCTGTTATCGCTCAAAACTGCTGTCCACTCTACTGGCTGGGCCACACATACGTCATCGCGTCTCGGCTACGCGGCAGCTACAAGTGCTACGGAGCTACGCTAATTGCTACGCGCTACCTGCCTCGACACACGCTGCTCGTGATCTGCTACGCCGCGCGCCGACGCCGCTTGTATGTAAGGAATCAAAACAATACTTATTAAGAAAAATTGTATACTTGAGCCTCAGTTGCGTTGGTTGGAATATCGAGATCGAACATTACCTGCATTGTTTTTGTTTTTATCTACTACATTATAATACGATGGCTTCACCGATGAGTAAATCAGCCTCGGAGTCGGAGATTGACCAAATAACAATTAACACCAACGTCACTCCGCCTAATTACGTATTCCAGAGAACAAAAAGAAGCCGGGAGGACATCTCAATTGCTGAGCAATTAGATGAGTTCAAAAAAGAAATAAAAGAAATGATTGCTTTATTTATGACCAAACACGAACGTGAGATACAACAAGTCTCCTTAACCCTGAAAGAAATCCAGGAATCTAATCTTAACATACAAGACACAATTAAACTCCTCACGTCTCAAAATCTAGACCTTGAAAAGAAAATTTCCCAGCTAGAAAATCAGGCGAAAGAGGATAAGAAACATATCATATCTTTGGAGCAGAAAATCGATGATATGGAAACGGGATGTCGTAAAACTAACTTTGTTATAAAAAATGTGCCTAAAATTGCTGGCGAGTCTAAGCAAGACTTAATAGACATGGTGATCAGTCTTTCCCAAAATATTGATTGTTCCATTATTAAAAATGACATTAAAGACATTTACAGGGTTCGTGGAAATAAACAGAACTATAATACGCCCATAGTTGTAGAAACAGGATCTACACTCCTCAAGAACGATATCCTGAAAATGGCTAAAAACTTCAATATAAAATATAAGACCAAACTATGCTGTAAGCATTTGGGCTTCAAAACGCACGAGGATACGCCAGTATTCCTGTCTGAGCATCTGACCGCCAAAGGCTCTCGTTTATATTTCCTTGCCCGTGATTTAAAAAAATCCGGCGCTTATAAATACTGCTGGACTGCCTATGGCAAAGTACTCGTAAAGCAGGATGACCAGGCTCCAACCCTAATCATTAGAAGTGAAGCACAAGTACAGCAGCTAATGCAGAAAGTATGACTATTTGCTGTTCATTACTTCTTTGAAATATTAGGTAAAACAATTATTCTATCGGTTTCTATCTTGTTAAGTGTCTTCTTGATTATATTCCCACCGAATATGTATTGTCAATTCACACTATGTAATCTTAATGCACTAGTTAAAATATATTTTTTTGCATGTTATATAAGTTTAAGTACACACACAGACAATCACTCCCATAAATTCCTCACCCTATTTAATACTAACTCATACATAACTTCATCGTACAAAACTTTAACACAGGTCACTAAATACACACACACGCCTCAAAAATTGCATAAGAAAATATATCATAACATATTTTATATATTGAACGAAATAGTAATACGCGCAACAATTATAACAATACCACACAAACAATTATTACTCTCAATGTCTGTCAGGGATATTTACTATGTTCTAGCTGCGACTATAATTCTATTTGAAAATGTTCGGTATGAATAACACAGTTCAAACAGTTAATGAACTAGACAAAATTGAAATTTCGAGTTCAATTGAATGCCACCCTTCGAATCTTTCTAGTTATATTAGTGTTAAGAAAAATGATCTAACTATAATTTCACAAAACATAAGGAGCATATACTGCAATTTTGATGATTTTGTTATAACGTTATCTTCACTTAAGTTTGAAACAGATTTGATAATCCTAACGGAATGTAGATTAAATAGTAATAAACCTATACCACAACTGGCCAATTATCAGTCTTATGCCACAGCTCGCCAATATAATCAAAATGATGGGGTAGTTGTATACGCAAAATTATCATTAAAACCAAAAATTCAAGAAATAAAATTGTGCCAGGCCTCGTGTCTTCAAGTAGATATATTAAATACCACTGTACTATGCATATATCGATCGCCGGCAAACACAAATATTAAAAATTTCTTAGACTCACTCAGTTCACATTTAGATTACATAGACTCACAAAAAAACTTAGTAATAGCTGGGGACATCAATATTAATATTAGACCCAAAGAGACAGAGGCGCCTAGTGAGCAAAATAATCGCCTCAATTACCTTAACACCCTGTCAACCTATGGCATATTACCAGGTCATACACTAGCTACCAGAGAACAAAACTGCCTGGACCATTTCATGCTACGAATCAAGGGGAAAAAAATATGTGCATCAATCGCTATTTTACAGACCTCGATCACAGATCATTTTACTACATTTCTATCACTATCGAAAACAAAAAATAATGAGATTATACATAAAAGTGTTACCACCCTGAACTTTGAACAAGCATTAAACTATTTACAAGAAAAAAATATTCACGAATTGATGTTCTGTAATGATCCTAATGCACTAACCGATGTACTTATAGAAAAACTTACTGAAACTATCAAAAATAATACTACAATAAGAAATATTCCCAACAACAAACGTATCATCAAACCGTGGATAACCCCGGGAATACTCCGCTGTATTAGGAATCGTAATAAATTACAAAAAAACTCACGGTCTGACCCACATAACGAAATTCTAAAAATTACATATAGCCGATACAGAAACCACTGTAACAACCTTATTAAAAAAATTAAAAGAAAGTACGAAAGAGAATTGCTGGCAAACTCAGTCGCCAACACGAAATTATTATGGAAAAATATAAAATCAATTACTTATACTAATAAAATAAAAAATCAAAGTACACAATTACTAAATATCAAGCCTACTCCGACTGAGTCAGTAAACTACGTTAATAACTATTTCGCAAATATCGGAAAAGAATTAGCTCAACAAATACAACCTAGAAATAATAACAGTCCTGATCTCCAACAAAATAATCTACAAACACAAATAAATTCATTCGTGCTCTTAGATACTGACACAGAGGAAGTAGAGGGAATCATAAGGAACTTGAAGCCGGATAGTGCCCCTGGCTGGGATGGCATTTCAACAAAATTCCTAAAATATTGTAATAAAGAACTCGCCCCTGTTATTGCCCATCTAGCTAACCTCTGTTTCAGAAACGGAGTGTTCCCAAGCCCCCTGAAAAAATCTATCATTACTCCAGTCCACAAGGGAGGGAACGGAAGCGATGTCAATAATTATAGACCTATCTCGGTGTTGCCAGCCCTGTCTAAGGTAGTAGAAAAATTAACCAACACTAGATTAGTAAATTATTTGAATAAGTTTAAAATTATATCTTTAACACAATTTGGCTTTAGGCAGGGAGTTTCCACCGAGGATGCAGTTGCTGCCCTCACCTCGCTAGTAACTGATCATTTAGATAGAGGGAAGAAATGCCTGACGGTATTTCTAGACCTAAAAAAAGCTTTTGACACCGTTTCCGTTCCCACCCTTGTGACCAAACTAGAAAAACTTGGAATAAGGGGAACCCCTCTCAATTTTTTCATAGACTATCTCACAAACAGGAAACAGAGGGTAAAGATCGGAGGATATATTAGTGATGATAGTGATGTGTGGTTCGGAGTACCGCAGGGTAGTGTTCTGGGTCCCACATTATTTCTGGCCTACATTAACGATCTTTGTAACCTAAAAGTGGAAAACGCAAATATATTCTCATACGCCGACGATACTGCTGTTGTCTTCCATGGGCGCAGTTGGTCCGATGTTAAAATTAAGGCAGAGACAGGTATGTTCCAAATTGCGGCTTGGCTCGATAACAACCTTCTCACGCTGAATACTGAAAAAACTAATTTCATATGCTTCTCCATATATAAAAATTCACAACCAGATGGCGTATTCAACATTAAAGTACACTCATGTGATAGAGCTAATAATGGCGACTGCGCTTGTCCCGTAATTAAAAAAGTTCTGGAGACAAAATATCTAGGTGTAATTATTGACCACAGATTGTCATGGTACTCTCATATTGAACATGTTACTGGAAGGATTAGAAAATTAGGGTGGATTTTTAAAACATTAAGATATATTGCGCCCAAAAAAATAAAAAATAAATCAGGCTCTCACAGAAATTTATTAAATGAAATTTATATCTCTCTGGCACAATCTGTTATAGCCTACTGTATCACAATATGGGGCGGCGCATCAAAATCAAAGTTTATACATGTTGAACGAGGACAACGTGCCGTAATAAAAATAATGTATTTCAAAAGAATGACATACCCTACTGAAAGTCTCTATCAGGATAGTGGACTGCTTTCTGTTAGAAAGTTATACATTATATATACCGTTCTTAAAAAACATAAGAATCTACCATATGATCAAACTGTAATAACAAGAAGGCGGAAAGATCTCATAGCACAGGTTCCTCAAACTAAAACAAAATTTGCTACCATTCAGTACAATAAACTATCATGTCAACTTTATAATAGAATAAATAAAAAGGTATTTGTACACAATAAACAATTACACGAATGCAAAAAAAGTTTAACAAATTGGATAAAGACACTAAATTACGCAGACACTGAGGCACTATTACAACACACAAAATGAAACACACAAACACCCACCCACACACCCCAACACACACACACACAAACACCCACACACAACACCCACACACACACAAACATCCACACAAACATCCACACATACACACACAAACAATGTTTATATCTAAGGTACTAAATAAATTGTATATTGCTGTGGAAGAGCGGAGTCTCCTAACACAGGCATTACTTGCTTAAAAGGAGGCTCCAATCACCAACTAATGTAAAACTTTTTGTTTAAAAAATAAAGATTTTGTATTTTTTTTTTGTATTTTTTGGTATTAATTCTGTATTCGGCTACAGAAAAGACTTAGATTTTAGATGAAGAAATATAAATACCGTTTTGTTATTTTTCTTGATCGTTATTTTTAGGGTTCCAAGTTATTTTTAGGTTTCCAAAACTGAACTCCATATAGGATCACTCGCGAGTCGCGTGTCTGTCTGTCTGTCTGTCCGTCTGTCACAGCCAATTTACTCCGAAACTACTGGACCGATTGAGTTGTTTGGTACACATTATATCTACACGAATATTAAAAAGAGGAAAGATTTGTATTTTTGTGTTAAATCAACTCAAAAACTACTGCGCCGATTTCAAAAATTCTTTCACCATTAGAAAGCTACATTCACCTTGAGTAACATAGGCACCCGTGCAAAGCCGGGACGGGTCTCTAGTTTATGTGTTTTGGTGACCCAAAGACGGACGTGTGACGTACATTAATGAATATTAAACACAGAGGCTACTTTTGAAGAGTAAATCAGGGCCAAATATTTGAAAGACATACAAAAAATAGTTATTTTGTCTATAGATTACAGGAAAACCTATAAGAAAGCTATACTTAACAACAAATAATAAAAAAAGGGGGCTCGCCTACTACAATAGTACGGAGCCCTTCATGAGCGAGTCAGGAGTCGCACCTGGCCAGTTTTAACATAGCAACACACATTTTTTTCCCAAAAGTGTTTATATGAGATGTACATACAGCACCCTCGCACACGTCATGCAAATCAAACGAGTCTGTTATTTATTTATTTATTTAATCTTAAAGAAAGCTTACAGACTAATAACAATATTAAATATCATACATAAGTAGGGACATTTGCTAATTACAAGCTTCCACATGTATATATCTACTTAGTTACAAGTTACTTGCGTTGACCAGTTCGATTGTTAGAACGATTTGATTAAGATTACAATTAGGTAAGTAGGTATGTCGAGATAATATATTAGGTCAAGTCGTGCAATATCAAAATAAAAATTAAAAGCTTTAAAAAATTAAAACCTATCATCAGACAAACACTAGTCCGGGCTCACTCTTCCCGACCTGGGAATGGAATCCAGGACTTCACGCTCATCAGTAGCGCTTGTGACAAAAACAATATGCTCGGTGGCTTGAGACAAATAAACCAACCAAACAGTTTTACTTTCTGACCTGATATTATTTCTGCACCAATTTCAATCATTGTCAGCCCTATTCAAGTGTCATTGACCTTAACAGTTCAGTTAGACATTGACTGAATTCTTTCTGAGATTTAAACATGTCACAAGGTACCTACTCTTTTATTCAACACTAACTTCTGCCCGCGACTTTATCCGAGTGGACTACCACTCTGCCCACTTGCACGAAAAACTTAATTCAGAGTTAAATGCTAACAAGAGGTTAAATTGACAATATTGTCAATTTAACCTCTTGTTAGCATTTAACTCAGAGTTAAGTTTTTCGTGCAAGTAGCCTTTAAGGTACCAAAACTTATATTATAGCACTCGCTAATGTTAATTAAACTTTTCTTTTTAGGATAGTGTAAGAATTTTAGAAATCGTTAGTAGTTCCGGAGATTACCTGCTACATTCAACCTAACAAACATGACCTCTTTAAAATATAAACACTAAATTCGCTAAATGTTTTTAATTCCATTGATTATAAATTACTGAAAAGTTAATTTACCGCACCGGTGATTATTAATTATATAATACTGTACTTAACTGTAATTAAACGTTTATACAAACAAATTAAATTAAACGTTTTCATGGCTGCATTGTACTAGATATTTGCACGATATTCATTACACGCGAGTCTGAAATTGTGTAGTTTTTTTTATTGGATTTTCAACCCTATTGCAGGTTATTTTACAAACACTTAAAGCCTAGGCGCCAACACTATATCTATAGGCAAAGCACATATTGGTCCTGTGCCAAGACTATTACTTAATTACTGTTGCTAGAAATTCTGTTTCTTGGCCTGAGGAATCGACTCAGTGGACTTAGAACGAAACCACCTACACATATGTTCCCAATTGGTGTTATTTCAGCTTAAACGTATATCAATTTTATACTAAGGCCGATTGATGGCAATAGGCTCACTCCCTATTACATGGGATGGGGCTTAATAATATAAAGTGGCGAAATGCGGGTGTAGTATTGGGCAAAGGCCTGGAAACATTGCCCCAAAAGTTCATTGGAAGACCAGCGCCAGACAGCCTCACCTGTCTGGCTGAAATTAACCTTTTAAGCGTGGCCATGAGGCACACAGCACATAAGTACTAAGTATTTATTTTCTCTTTTATTTTTAGTTTTTAATTCGTCATTATTTTTTTTATTTTGTATCTTCTTTTTATTATGTGGGCCTAAGGAACTGACGTCAAATAAACTTTATTCTTTCTTTCTTGCTATAAGTTCAGAATAACTTTGTCTATTGAATAAAAACTTTTTAATAAAAAATTGAACCGACGTGCAACGAAAACACGAACTGAAAAGCGCAAAATAAAAAACAAAAACTTTTAGTCTAGCTAAGCTCTAAAGTTTAACTAATTAATTTCACGTCGTCGCCAATAAGCATTTTATGATCATTTTATAAAATACCTGTGATCATTCACAAACATCGTGTAATGTGTGTTCCAAATCGGATTTGGAAACCCAATTATCTAAGAAATAAAGTGCATAAGTACACCACAATTATTCCTATTACCTCAGATAACAGACAGGCATTTTCGCCTGACCGTGCCAACAACCTCATTGCAATGCTAAAAATATAATTACTTTGCTCTAAAAACTACACTGCAATCAATGAAACTTAGGTATAAATACATTAGTTTTCAAGCTGGAACTTTTAGTCGTTTTGTATCGAGACTTGTGTACCTATTTCTTTTAAGATCTCACCTTAGCCGAGTGCAATTAGACAAAAAATACTCAAAAGGTGGAACGAAGTTTATAGTGGTTGGATTTTCATGGTATTTTTTTTGAGTTCCTAGAAGAGTGGGGTAGAAAATTAAAAAAAAAAAATTTCGCTGCTCGCGGCTTTTTTTTTGTTGAATTTCCTTTGGAATATTTTTTCGTTTATGAACTTCAAATTCGACGAATTCATATTGTGGCGTAATAGTGTGACCTGTGTGTATCCATTAAACGCCAATTTGGTCTGTTTCTTTGTTCATTGTTGGCGATGTCAGGCATAATTCAAGACTATTTTTTTAATTTCCTATTTTCTACAATAATTTCTAAAATATCGATTCATATTCATATTATCATAGACGATTTGCTGATAATTATATCAGGAAAACGTCTATGTAAAAGTTGAGGAAGGCCATTTTTCTTAAAATATTTCTACGACGGTCAACGTAAATTGAATCCTGAAAATATTCTTGTTATATCTGCTATCCGCACATAACAAAAACTAATAAAAATATTTACAGGTACTCGATAAATGTTGATTATTGCTGACGAAGCCGGAAAGGGGCCGCTGGTAATTATACAAAAATTATCGTAATTCTAACGTAACCATTTCTCACGATTTCTATTTAAGATTAGTTGCAAGCTTGGGCTTCTGCGCGCAATTTAATATCAATACCGATACCGATACCGCTCAAAATTCTTAGCGATAGAGGCCTTTTCTCATGTTTTACTTTTTCAGCAATTACTTTTTCAGCAGTTTCAGATGTTTAACAAGTATCCTTAAATATTTTTCTAGTTGTTATTATATATACCTCATTAGATAGTTAATAAAATGAGGATTTGGACAATAATTAGCACATTGGGTTTAGTAGAAACATTTCGAAAAATAAATTGTCTTCATTAACATAGACGATTTTCTGCTATTTGCAAATGAATTTTTAGTCACTACACTCATGAATGTGGTTTTCTTGAAAATTTTTATTTTCAGTTATCCGTGAACAAGTATCAGTTACCAATTACAAAAGAAGTCTTCGACTTAAAATCCGTTATATTAAAAATAATTTAAGAAAATAGGAAATTTTCCAAGAAATACTTGATATTTGCAAAACATGGATAATTAAAAAAGAAACAGACCAAGTTGGCGTTTATGGATGCAAGCAGGTCACACTATTAGACCACAATATAAATTCGCCGAATTTGAAGTTATTCATAAACGAAAAAAGAAAAACAAAGGAAATAAAAAATAAAAAAGTCGCCAGCGGCGAAATTTTTTTTTTAACTTTCGTCCACCTTTCTAGATTCTCAAAAAAAAGTCCCATGAAAATCCGACCACTATAAACTTCGTTCCACCTTATTGTCTAATTGCGCTCGACTACTTGCTTACAATAAATTTAGAATGACCTATTCTTTTTTTACTCATTTTTTTAAAACACCTACCTTGCGCAAATCAAAACTATAGCTAGCTTGTATCAATGGATTGGAAAATCCTTTTATCTTTATTTGTGATATTCGTATCTGTGTTGACACAAGAAGCTCCAGTGTTGTACGATGCGTACTTCGGGAAGCCCATCACGGATAAGCGGAGCAACTACTTGGGAGGCGTCGCCAATGGGACTAGGTCAGTGAATGTTTACAGATTAATTAACTGTTAAACACGATCAGGTGAGCTCGTGGTTAAATAATAATACCGCACGGGTCGATCTTCAAGGTTCGTCCATGAATGGGTGACTAATTGACTATGCATTACTAATCAAGATTCCTTCGTGCGTTCGTGCGTCGGGTAAGCGTTTGAAACCAGTTGTCATTTGTAGATCTTTGACAGTCGTTACAGATAGTCAATAGCCCGAAAGTTTGACAACCACCATTCTTACCAACGGGTATCGTATTACCCAGTACTAACTGGGTTGTGGAGGTCAGATAGGCATTCATCATCATCATTTCAGCCGAAAGATGTCCGCTGCTCGACATAGGTGTCCCCCAAGTGTCGCCACAAGATCCGGTCCGTACGTCTCGCATCCACCGGTTCCCCGCAACCTTCACTAGGTTATTGGTCCACCTAGTGGGATGTAGTTGTTTCATGTAAAATACTGGTATTCAGCTGCAACCGGTGAGACTGGGAGCCGACCCCAACATAGTTGGGAAAAGGCTAGGCAGATGACTCATACCGTTGCCGTTCCTCATTGTATCTTCTTTGAATGATAGCCCGGCCATAAGGAAACATTTTTCACTATTTTCTTAAAAAACTTCGCTTACGTACGGACTAAATAAGTGCGAACTTATAGAACAACACTTCCTAGACCTTTATGTTCATTTAACGCCGAGGAACTGTCAACTGTCAGAAATGGAATAGAAAAAGACAAGCGTACTTAATTAGACACAAATAGTGGACATAATTTATCAACAAACGCAATAGCAAGAATTTTAGACTATTTAAGTCTATTAATCGGCATTAGTGCGCCGAAGAAATGCAATCGGACCCATTGTCATCGTTTGTTGTTTTATGTTGTTTTATTTGATGATTTTATATTTTATTGAGAGAACCAAATTGCATTGTCATTTATTTATTTTTATGAAGCAATTTAATTTTATGTAAGTACATAATTGGAGAAACATTTTGTATGCCTAACGGCGGGACATAGATATTTTCTGAATTTTATATATTACTAGCTGACCCGCGCAACTTCGTCTGCGTGCGTGCGTACATAATAGAAAGAGAGGTTAGAGAGAGTGTGCGTCAACCTTAAAAGTTAGATATATGGCCATTGCGGATATTTTTTTAGAGCTTTTTAAGAGGGACAATTCCGACATACATGATAATTGCGTAACTTTAACCGTTCACGCACAACGGAAGCTCTCAAAAGGAGTAAATCCCTATTATATACTATTACCGATGGATAATCATCAAATGACCCCTCCCACTCTGGACGGAGCGGAAGGGAGTGTCAGACTTGTACTGACTAAAATCCATCCACGTTTCTTCTATTTCCCTTTGCGTTCCAGGGCCGCGGTATCTCTTTCGAACAGTCCCGCAACCCTGGCAGGCCTCGCTCCTCTCGGATCCCTTCCCGTTTGCTGACATCTCTTTGAGGCGCGTGTGGAACACGAACACGTCGTCACCACGGCCTGTCGTTATAAGACGGACGGATGGCGAGCTATCCCATTACTCACTGTCCACAGGCCCGCGACCCTCGACAGCCTTACGTCTTCATCTTTAGACACTCGATGACAATCATACACCAGCTAGAACGAAAGTTCTCATCAAAGTTCTTGAAATGGGCCGAGACACGATAAAACTGCTGTAAACTCTTGAGGACCTCTTGCAACTACCTTCCGTCTCCATCGTCAGACCTTCGATGACAGTCATACTCCAGCTAGGTCTAAAGTTCTCATCAAGGTGCATGAAATGAGCCCAGACACGATATAGATGCTGTAAACTCTTGAGGACCTCTTGCAACTGCTTTCCTTCTCCATCGTCAGACATTCGATGAAAGTCATACTGACAATTCAGTATGGTTTAAAGTTTTCATCAAAGTGAATGAAATGAGCCCAATAACATTATACCTGCTGCAAACTGTTTAGGACCGCTTGCAACTGCCATTTGTCTCTATCGTTTGACCGTCGATGACAGTCATACTTCAGCAAGGCCTAAAGTTCTCATCAAGGTGCATGAATTGAGCCCAAACACGTTATTGTTGCTGCAAACTCTTGAGGACCTCTTGCAAGTGCCTTCCGTCTCCATCGTCAGACCTTCGATGACGTCATAGTCCAGCTAGATCTAAAGTTCTCATCAAGGTGCAGGAAATGAGCCCAAACACGATTTCTCAATTTAAAAAACAAAAGATCATGCATATCGGACTTCTCTGTAAAAAGTTATGCGTGGTCAGGTCATACATAAAAAAAAAAATAGACGCGTCGTATTGAGAAGCTCCTCTTTTTGTTTCGTTGGTTAATAAACCAAGCTTCAGACATTTGACACGGGCGAGGGCCATTCTTTCACGGAAAACTTAACACCGCGACTCAGAAAATGGAGTGAAATTAATAGCGCCATCTATCGAGCACGAAACTTAACCGTTAAAATATAATGCATGTAAAGCGATCGAATACACACTCTACAGGGTTATAGCGTCATGTAGACTAATCTAGAGTACTTTTTGCTCTCAGAACTTTTTTGTAAAGCTGGTCAACCGATTTAAAAGTTATCTTGTGAGCACATTTTTATTAATTAGTACCATTTTGGTGCAATAGATGTCGTTGCATGTATCTTACACAATGATGGTAAGTTCTTCTTGAACACTTTAAATTTATAAATCTTTTGATAGAGAGCACTGATTACAGCATGAAACAAAAACTAAAACCTTCTCTAAGTTCCCCACAATATTTGTGCATTGAATCTAATCACATTGGTTTTCCCAACAACATGAACACCCGCCTCGCAGCGCGCGCGGGTCATTATTTTGATGCGGAGTAATTTTAAAACTGTGATATCTCCTAAGATATTCATCTAAATTGAATAGTGTAAAGGGCAATTTTGGTCACAATTGAATGCTAAAGATGACTAACATATTTATTTTGATAAGGATTAATACTATGTCGGTAAAAACACCTTCGCAATTAAAACATTAATTTTGACCAAATTTTAAAATCATAAAAATGGTTATTGTGAGTCAACCTTAAAAGATAGACATGTGCCGTCGCGGACTTTTTTTGAGACCTTTTTAAGAGGAATAATTCCCTACTACATTATATTTGTGCAACTTTAACCGTTTACGCAGCGCACGCAACGGAAGCTATCAAAGAGAATAATTTTTCCCCGTTTTTGCAACATTTGTCATTGATGCTCCGCTCCTATTGGTTGTAGCGTGATGATATATAGCCTATAGCCTTCCTCGATAAATAGGCTAACCAACACAAAAAGAATTTTTCAATTCGAACCAGTAGTTCCTGAGATTACCGCGTTCAAACAAACAAACAAACAAACAAACAAACAAACTCTTCAGCTTTATAATATTAGTATAGATACCTCCTGTTTACTTAGGTTCACAAAATATAGGAATTTAAAATTTGAATTCGGTGAATCTGATAATACTTAAAACATCTTCCCAGCTTATGCATAATACCGGTTCAAGCATGTCGCAAGGAGGAGGGACGACGCGTAGACGGTACGTGTACGAACCCCAAGTACCCGTCCCGCGGAGCCAGCATGACGCCTCTCCCGAGACTCTTGCAACCACAGTTTGGACCAGGTATGTGTGTCTTGGACATACTTAGTACCTACAGAAACGGTCACCTTTTTTCTTTTGGTAATTCCAGAAAATTCTAAGCCAGCCTCAGAGCCAAAATCTGAAGAATGCCGTGCCAACAACACGAAGGAGAAGAAGCGATAACAATGACGTCGTTGTACAAACACGAAACATATAAGCCAACCTTTGTTGCCAATTCGCGATATGTTTTTTGATACATCTTATTCTTTCTGAAGAATTCAATCATATTTGAAATTAGCTAGAGAGCTAATTTCGTATGTTTTCATAATATCCACTGCGAAATAATTAGCTCACTACAATAGCCACTTATAAATCCTTTTAAACAGGCAACACCTTAAGGCCAGCTAGAGACGGCTCAGAGCTGCCATCAGCGCGGCTACTCCGCACCTCCTTGATCGCGGATGGATCTTTCGCCAACCACGAGTTCTCCACGCTCGCTACCCATGTTCTGGTGACTACGGTGGCTGATAACGTGGATCTTTTATACGTCAGTAAGTTTGTTTGAAGCTGATGTGGCAATTTTTTACGGACCGATGAAATTAAAAAGTGGTCTAAGACAGACTTGTCATTCTCGAGTCTCGTCTTTGGCTACCTTGGGAATTATTTAAATAATTCTAAACACAATCGCACATGGCTGCAGCGCAACGCATATTATTACAAAAAAATTGTCCACATTTTTTTGTCGGACATTTTTTTTGTAAAATATGGATGGCGATAAAATAAATAAAAATAATGTAGGAGGAGAGGAGTGTAATTTTGCGAGGAGCCGGCGCCATAAATCTTAAAAATTCTATCACAGACAGATATGCTAAACTCAGTGACTGCTGCGTCGGCAACACCCCTAACCGTGTAAACCCTATCTGCATCCCCATCCCCGTGCCTGGTGACGACCCTTACCTGCGCATCACCCAGATTAGGTGCCTCAACCTGACCAGGGTCATCACTTACCAGGACCTTGGGTGTCTACCCAACTCTTTGCCCGCTGAAAGAGTAAGTGACTACTTAGTCTATCTTTTTTTTTTTTTTTTAACCTCTTATACTGAACGAGTATTTATGGGTCAAAGGTAAAGTTTTTATAATCTCTACGTTTAGTCATCAGATTGGTGATTGCAGTACTGTAAGATGGACTACCTTACAATCAACCTTAATTTAAGCAGGCTGGTTTTATGATAGGACTGGCACTCCTGGCCGCATTCGGAAACTCAAATTATAAAATTTATAAAAATAAATAAATTTGTGGTTTTTAATGTGATGGCAGTTAAGTCTGCGGAATCATAAAGTGAAGTCTATTCTAAATACCACTAAATAATATCCTTTCCAGTACTCCGTAGTAACTCCCCTGCTGGATCTTTCAACTGTTTATGGGAATTACGAGGCCAGGAACAGAATGATCCGAGCATTCCAAGGAGGAGAGCTGGCGTTCAGGATGGAAGGCGATCGTGAAGTGCCGCAGGGAAACAGCCCCCTCTGCATCAACATGCAACCTCCTGAAACAAGCTGCTATAACTTTGGTACGCACGCCTGCTGTTTTTACTGCTATTGGTTATTCCATTTTTCTTTTTACATGTTTAAATAAAAATATATTGTTATGTATTTCATAGATCTTTAACAGTAACTTCTTTTATTTTTATTTTTTTAATGAGTATTCCGATTATTGTATACTGGTGATAAAGTTTGTACTACAACTTGTAAGCTTTCGTGCTCAACTATGCTGATCCGTTAGCACCCTTTTATTTATTTTTTTAGGATGGGAAATCATCAAATGACTCCTCCCGCTCTGTACGGAGCAGGAGGTAGTGTCAGACTTTTACTGACTAAAACCCATTCATGTTCCTTCATCGCCCTTTGTGTTCGGGGCCACGGTATTTCTTTCGAACAGTCCTGCAGCCCCGGCAGGCAGCGGCCCTTGTGGAGCCCTTCCTTTTGCTGACATCTCTATGAGGCGCGCGTGGAACACGAACGCGCCGTCGACACGGCCTGTCGTCATAAGACGGACGGACGGCGAGCTAGCCCATAGCTCACCGTTCACAGGCCCGCGCCTACGTTAGCCGCCCGATGCGTCTCCCGCGGCGGCTGGGACGTAAGGTTCTCTCCGTCTCACGTTCCGCCACCTCCTTTGCTAGCATGACGGCTTCGCAGAAGGAGGTGACGGCGTCCCATTCCGTCTCGCTCCGGACCATGGATTGAACCAAGGCCGGAAGCGAGAGGTCGCCGCCGCTGATCGCCGCTACGAGGACACGGCGGTGCTCCGCCCACGCGGGGCAGACCTCCACCGTGTGCTCCACCGTGTCCTCCGGTCGATCCTCGCAATGGTAACACCCGGGCGTTTCCTTCCGCCCGATTCGGTGCAGGAACTTCCCGAAATAACCGTACCCGATGAGGACCTGCGTCAGGGGGAAGGTGAAAACGCCGTGGCGCCTCTCAAGCCAATCCGTTAGCACCGTGGATATTGGATTATCTGTCATATAACCTAGATCATAGGGTATGTGGTTTCTTTCTGATCTTAAAGGCGAATTTCTATTGCTAAGTAGAAATTTCACGAAGAATTCTGCCAAGCTAACTGTGCGATTCATTAAGTTTGAAGTTTGTCAGCATTTGTTTCGTGCCTCGCAGTAGACGTTTCTGCTTACACATTCTTACAAAGCAAAGCTTAGTACACGTGTGTGGCTTAGCGGTGGATACAAATAACTTAATTTAATAAAAATAGGTCACTGGTCTCCATATTAGGGTTCATTTAAGTAATTTTCACTCCATAGGTGACGACTTCCAAGGAAACCTCCTCTCAGGGATATACCTAACAACAATGTGGTTCTTCAGGGAGCACAATCGAATAGCTCGCCAGCTGGCTAAACTGAACCCTTGCTGGGACGACGAGAAGCTGTTCCTAACTGCCAGGCAGATCAACATAGCGCAGTACCAGTACATCATCTTTTATGAACTCCTTGTGGAATTCCTCGGTAAGAAAATAAACCAATGGCGTACCCAGTTTAGGTTTCTGCAAGCATAAATTGGATTGGTCATGGACATAAACCTCTTCATGGCGTATCCCGAGAGCATATACAATATAGTGTATCTTTCTTTTGAGAATCAAATGAAGGCTTCTATTGCCTAAAAATAAGTCACTGATGAAATATAATCGGCACAAAGGGAAGTGTTTTATAAACACTGAGGAAAACGTAACAATATATTTGTTTATCTTAACTAGATCTTGAGTTTCTAAAAATTTTCTCGGTTGTCAGTAATATACTAATTACGTGCATGTTACTTCCATCTCGCAGGTCGTAAGAACGCCCTAGCAGAAGGCATCATATACGAGACGGATGGTTACGTCAACGACTTCGACTATCGTTTCGAGCCGGGCGTGTTCCGAGAGTACATCATCGGCACCCGATGGTTCCATAACTTCCAGCCCGGTCCTACGGAGCAAGTAGTCACAATTCTAACAGAACATGGAGCAACCCGTGTTTTCATAAGTCCTCATACTTCGTCATCATTTCAACCCGGAATCACCCACTGCTTCCCCGTTCTTCTACCATACTTACGTCCACATTAGGTTACAGCATTTAGGTATATAAGCTAGCATACGGTTATACGATGCCAAAATAACTAATCTTTTAATTTCATGAAAATTCGCAATACAGGGTATTGCGAATTTTCATGATGTCTAACAAACGAACTTGGTGAACAAAAATATTACTTGTGGAAACAAAATAATTGAAAGCGCTATTCATGATTCGAGGTAAGCTTACAAGCGAACATATCCTTGCATAATATTTTTGATTTTGCGTCCCGGCTGGGCCAAATCATACCGGACCGAACATGTAAGCAGCAACGCTTAGGTACTTAAAAAAATTTAAAAAAAAAAAACAAATATAAAATATAATCAAATACTTGTTTTCATCAGTCTGTACAGGGATGGCAGGTACATTGGCAGTAGACCCACGCCTGACGACGAGCTGAGGAGCGGCATCCTCGCCATCAACAACACTGAAGCTGACCTCACGGAGGGATGCGTCATCCAGCCCGCTGACAAGTTCGATTACGTCATGGCTCCTGATGTAAGTGAAGCAATATAATATGGACACAAATAGGCTAAGATCTAAATACATCTATAGAACTAGTTCTAAGCCTATTTGTGTATTAATTCGCCTTTTTTAGAGTTCTGTAGCCGAATCGCAAAAAACGGAACCCTTATAGATTCGCCATGTCTGTCACAGCCACTTTATTCCGAAACTATTAGGACTACACAGTTGAAACTTAGTAGGTATTCTGTGAACCGCTTCACGATTTTTATACAAAAATAATAATAATAAAAGATTAAGGGAACCCCCATACCTGGTACTGAAACTATCATCAAATCTATACGTGTGGGGTATCTATAGATAGGTTTTTAAAAATGACACTGAGGTTCCTAAAACCGATGAAATGAAAATGAGTACGACTCGCACTTGGCCGGTTTTTATTAAACCTATGTTTACCCACTGTGGGGCAAAGGTTTTCCCACTTCCCTCTATTGCTCTGAGTTTCGCCTTCTCCGGCCAATGAAGCAAGAACGAGTCCAGATTGTCACGCCAGAGTTTCTTAGGCCTGCCTCGGCGACGATGGCCAATCAAGCGCCCAATGTGTGACGATCCTGGCCCATCTGTCCTCGTGTATCCTGTGGGGGTGACTTGTCTCATCCCACTTAGCTTGCTGCTACGTTGATCAAGACATTATTTGAACATTTCATACTGTGGTCTTAAAGATTCCCCGAAACAAAACTCTTCTAACGCCATGGATCACTACTGGCTATCTACGATGTATAAGAAATAGGGACTTGATGCACTTAAAAACTAAAAAAGAACCAAATAATGTAATTTTTTGTACAACTATTATTACAGAAGTTCTGTAATGATCTACTTAAAAAACTGAAACGTCAGTATGAAAAAGATCAACTGCAAATGGCTAAAGATAATTCCAAAAAAGTTATGGAATACTATAAATGCCAAAACAAGTTATAATAATAGTAAAGAAAATATCTGCTCTCAAGACTTGCTATCTGCAAACTCTTCCCTGCAGTCGCCACAACACTGCAAATGAATTTTTTGCTAGTGTTGGTTGGTAGTCGACTAGCACAAATTACGCCTCCTACCCCACCTTTTCAAAATGTCGTTGAACATAAAAAAGTTCACCCCGTAACTCTTTTGTCCTACTACGAGTAAATGTGGATTGTGAGGAAGTTACAAAAATTATACTTAAAAAGTTGTAGGCCTCGTTGCTCCTGTGCTTACCGATCTCATAAATCGCTGTCTAGAGGCTGGTGTTTTCCCAAATGCACTTAAAAAATCTATACTTATTTCTATACACAAGGCAGGGGATACCGACTGTGTCAACCACTATTGTATTGTTGAGGGCTCCCTTTTCCGCATTTAGACTCAAAGGCGGTCCATTATGCGTGGGGTGGGACGGTTGGCTACAGGAGCCAACCCAGCTCCTTCCAGAAGCACAGAAGTCTCCTGGGACGTTCACAGGCTTCTAGGAGCTACCTCGGACTGCTGAGGATTTGTGCCCGTTGGTCAGCAACCCCCTTACATTCCAGGATTACGTGGGCTGCCGTTTCATCCGCGCTAAGGCCGCCCCTGCACAGCGGGCTGTCTGTCGCGTTGAGGGTGAACAGATGTTTGTTGAGTGGGCAGTGGCCTGTGAGCATACCCACCACAATTCGCAGGTCCGTTCGTTGGAGACTGAGTAGTCTGCTAGCCAGTCGCGGTGTTAGTGCAGGTACCGCCTCTTTAGACTGTCTACAGTTGGTTGTAGATGCCCAGCGGGCATTGTGTTCTGTTTGGGTTAACAGACGCATCCAGGTCCTGATCTGACTGAATGGAACCGGCAAGTGGGGCTCGGGGCCGGCCACAACCCCTTCCGAGCCCCTCCTTGCAAGCTCGTCTGCTGCATCGTTACCCAATGATCCACTATGCCACTTGATCTATTGCAAGGTGACCCTGTTGTGGTCGGAAATGGTTTGCAATGCTAGGTGACATTCATAAATAAGGCTGGAAGACATAATATTACTGTCTAGTGCCATTAGGACAGCCATGCTATCGGAGAGAATTCTAATACCGCGATTGGAAATCTTTCTTTTAATGACTGCGTTGGCAGCTTGGGAAATCGCTACACATTCACATTGGAATATGGGGCTTTGTTTCCCTAACGATAGTGATATTTTGATATTGAGATCCATGGAGAAAACACCAGCACCAGTATCGGTTTTGGTTTTTGAGCCATCCGTATAAATACGGATTTCGTCGGCTCCTGATTGGTCTCGCTCGGTCTCTGCTAATTGTATTCGATAGAGTTTATCGAACACTTGGACTTTGGGGATTCTATCACAGGGCGCGTCAATGAGCGGTACCTTACGCAGCGCTCTGTCCCATATTGTGGTGTGAATGCCCCTTTGTTGTTTCCACATGCCTGAGTGTCTTAGTCTGATTGCCGCCATACAGGCCTCCTGCCGGATGAAAAGATCTAGCGGCTGCAGACCAAGCATTATCTCCAAGGCATTAGTTGGTGCTGTCCGCATACATCCAGTGGTGGCTGAGCAAGCCAGTCTCTAGAATGACTGCAGTTTTTTACTGGTGGTAATGAGTTCAGTTCTGAGCCACCAAACTACCGCACCGTAGGTGTTTATAGGTCTGATTACGGCTTTATATAGCCATAGTGTAATTTTCGGCGAAAGGCCCCAGGATTTCCCTAGAAGTCTTCTGCATTGCCAAAATGTTGCGCTAGCCTTATTAATCTTGTGGTCCAAGTGTTTGTTCCATAACAGTTTGCTGTCAATAATAACGCCCAGATATTTGACCTCTTTCGTAAGGGACAGCTCGGTACAAAACAGTTTGGGTAGTTGTAAACTGCCAAGATTGCGTTTGTGAGTGAACATAATGAGCTCCGTCTTTGACGGGTTCACTGATAGTTCGTGCTCCGAGCACCATTGTTCGACGATCTTTAAAGCCTGCTTAGCCAGGTTGCACAAAATATTCAACCACTATAGGCCTATCTCAAACCTCACTTCATTGTCAAAAGTATTTAAACGTGTTATAGTCGTAAATGGTAGGCTTATAAATTATCTAGAATCGAATGAACTACTTTCCTCATCACAATTTGGTTTCAGAGCAGGCAAATCAACTGATCAGGCTGTTCATAATTTCACCTCCTTTTTAGTTAGGAAAATTGCAAATAAGAAATGTATTACCATCTTCCTTGACCTTGCTAAGGCGTTTGACACAGTCTGTATCTCCAACCTTTTCAACAAGCTAAATAGCATGGCAATTCGGGGGAAGCAGCTTGATCTTTTCGCTGATTATTTATCGGGAAGATCTTAGTGTGTGAGTTTCGGTGACTACACGAGTAATGATCTTAAAATGACGTTTGGAGTCCCGCAAGGGAATATTTTTGGACCTACCTTATTTTTATGTTATAATAAATGAGCTCTGTCAGCTTCAAATCCAAGACTGTAATATTATCTTTTATGCAGATGATACTACTTATACATTTGTAGGTGACACCTGGGAAGAGGTTTATGCTAAAAGTTAGGCTGGGTTTAACACTGGCTGCCACTGGCTGGCTGCAAATTCACTAACATTGAATGCAGACAAGACCAAATTCATGCAATTTTCCGTCCGTAACTCAGCTGTGACTGCACAAAACGTATCCCAAATATTTGCTCACCAATGTTCGATACCTCCTGCATTACAGTGTAGTAACTGTCCGCAAATCAAATCAGTACATTCTATACGTTACGTTAATCTACTACTACTACTATTGACACATTCATAACGTTGCCCAGAAAGTGCGTAAACTTACGTACATTTTTAGACAACTCAGACACATAGCAGATAGGAAGACATTGATCATGGTTTACAAGACGTTGATTCAATCGATTGTGACCTACTGTATTACTACATGGGGCGGCACGGACAAAACATTTTTTTATCAATTTTGCCTATCTGGTTTAAAACATAAATAAAAATCTGAAGTATTGTAATATATTGCAATCTTTGGCATCATTTTTGTAAGATTTCCTAGTATGTATCTCAGTAGGGACCTGGTGTCCTTAAATACAGGCCTCGGCTTAGATTAGGAGCCGGTCTGCCACAAATAAAATACTTTCTCCTGTTTAAATAAAGTGTGTAACAAGACCCTTAACGAAGCCGAAAGGTACTTGTTCTCCCCGTCATTGCGATCATTTTTTTGTTCTTGACCATACCTGGGAACCTTCTAGTTACGGAGATATTGGGTGTCAAAGTTCCAACTTTTTCACAAGTCTTTTTGAAATACATGTTTTAATGTGAGATTTTTACTTAAAACACCTCCACGACCCCCGTACTATTAAATCCATCCATCAGCATTATGGTATGAGTGCGTTACATTGAGTCCTACCGTAAAACGTGATCTTTCACCCCAAAAAAAAAAGTCATTTCCCAACAATAATTTTTGTGTTCCGTAGCCAAGCAAGCATTCCGTACATCAATCTAAGTAACTTTTTCCTTAGATTGATGTACAGAATGCTTGGTTGACAGCTTCGTGAAGTGTCTTGTTACACCCTGTATGTTACAACATAGTACTGATGCTCTTTATTTGTGGAAGTGAAATGAACAATTTTAATTATTATTATCTCCTTTACCTATTCATATCTTCATCTTATTTCATACATTTTTAAATATTTCTTTAAAAAAATAATATAAAAAACATTAAAAAATATAAAAATAGTGGTCCACCGGTGACGAGAGCAAGATCCAAGCTACCGGTGGTTAGGGCTCCAGAGACATGAACCTCCTCACAATGCAAGCCGTATCGAGGAGTACCCTACCTTACCTTACCTAGGCCTTCTGAATCAGGCCCTTGATCCAACCGCCTAAGGAGAGCTATTATTATTATTTTTAACATCTTTTACGTCGATATTAGAAACTTTATTTCATTATTACCTTTTCCTTTTCCTGGACAGCTAGCAGAGCGGTACTTTGGAGATGTGCAGTTGGTGAATGACCTCCCAGCTACTGACATAATGAGAGGCCGTGACGCTGGTCTACCTCCCTATAACCACTACCGAAAGATCTGCGGGATGAAGCCAGCTAAACGCTGGGAGGACTTCTACGATACTATTGATAAAGATGTAAGTCCATATTATGCTGAGTCAATCATAATATGTATCCAATTCGGTAGGTACTTGATACTCGTGTCTTAAGAATTCACAAAATAATTGAGGAAAACCATTATCGACTAAAAGATGACCAGGTAAAATCCAAAGGATGTTTTGGGCTAATTTTAGCCGATACTTTACAGAAAACATCGACGAATATGATTTCAGACGTAGATGAAATTTGAAATCTCTGCAGAAAATGAAACCCAACAGGTTTCACTTATTTGATGCTAAATCTCTTCTAGAAAATAGAAACTCTCCGCCGCATCTATGACGATGTAGAAGACGTGGATGTCATGCTAGCCATCTACATAGAAAGGCTCCTGCCGGGGACATACGTGAGCCCCACGCTGTATTGCTTCATCACACAGAACCTGCTGCTGTGGAGGCGTTCCGACAAGTTCTTCTTTGAGCATGGAGACTTCCCTGCTGCTTTGACGATTCGTAAGTAAATGAAGCAAAAAAAAAACATTGGTACGAAAATATTTCAAAGGGAAACTATCTACGATCATCATTCAGCTACTCGTAACCTGATATCAATTGGTTGGGGTTCGGAGCAACATGTCTTCTTCTAGTTTCTCTATTAGTCGTCACTTCTTGAGTTCTCCTTTCTAGCCATACTTTCACACAAACCATCTATGTTTCCATTTACACGTTTTCACTTACACTAGGCGGTACCTAATCAAAAGTGTAACGTTGAAGTTTCAATGTCAGCGCTGAGCCAAGCGTTAGAAATCCAACAGTCTACTTTTATTTAGGCACTCATTAAGGTGTCGTGAAAGTGAAATAGGCAGGCCGAATAGTCCCAAGCATAAAGTTGTTTTGTCATATTTCAGCTCAACTGAACGAAGTACGGAAGACAAGTATAGCGCGTGTGCTGTGTGATAGCGGTGATCAAATCAAACAGATACAACCTGCTGCGTTCTTCAGGAGAGGACATTGGTAAGAGGTCACTTTGAATTTTAGCAGTCCTTATGTCCTAGCTGTGGGAACACTATGAGCTGATTGAGTACAAACTGTAACATTATCATCACACAAAATATGGAGGAGGGAGACTCCCTCCACAATATTTTTGGCTAGAACTTGATTACTCCGAATTTTAAGGCCGCGATATAACAATGTTAACAAACCTTCACGAGTCACACACAGTTTTTACAGAATCCAACTGTAGAAAGTACCCAACGAATTGAACTAAATCGTTACGCATATAGGAAAATAAAATAAATAAGCAAAAAGAAACCATCTCTAAACATTTCGCTGGCAACTAATATACAGTCGAGCGGTCGTAAAATATTTACTATAGGGTACGTGCGGTAGATACCGAAGCCCGCAGATATCGGCCTTTTAAACATATTGCCTCCACCTACCCCATTTATTTACGGGTATAGGCTGATCAATCTATCTAGCGGTTGGAAAAACTTGAGGATCATGAGATAGGGAATTGGCGCAATAAGTTTGTAGAGTAAGCAATACTTGGGCAGGCCAGAATGTTTAAAGCTTAACCTTATGTAGTGCTTGTTCCATACTCTGGATGTAGCATAATCAGTCTGCGCGGCTGTTCCGGAGAAATTCCTGATGGAAAAACTCAATAACACTTTGCCCGATTTGGCAATCGAACCCGGGACCTCATGATCAGCAGTCGCGCTTGCGACCACTCGACCAACGAGGCAGTCATCAGATTTTTTTTTTGTCGGCCATAGTTTTCTTCACGTTTTTTTTTCTTGAACGTTTTGAGTGTTGTAGTGATGAACTAATTCTCCCAGTGCTTGTATGTGTCGGAACCTACGACCCACACAAAGCATAGGACGCGACCGCTCCTGACATTACATACTCCATTTTTTGTAGAAAATAACTATTTTAAAACCTACTTCTAGTTATTGCTATCCTATATGTTCGTTATTTCGTCCAATTGAGTTGACCAAAAGTGTTAATCAATACAAACGAAGGCTTACCTAGCCAAAGGCTTGATCACGGACACGAGCGAGCCTCCGGCCTCGATGTCCACTCCGCCGTCAAGGACAGCTAGAGGACTACAATCTGTATGAATTTTAAATTAGACTATTCATTTTATTTTCAGGAACTACCCTGTGCCTTGTGAAAAGATTCCGGGTATAAATCTAAACAAGTGGAAAGATCACTGGTGCCCAAAAGACGAGAAAAAGTGATCAATTTAAAATAAATTAAATTAAAATCTACTAAAGAAGTGCTGTGTATTTAATTTATACTAAACTTTGTCGCTTGTAATCCCCTCAGAGTAAGTAGAGTTGTACCTATAATTCACATTGCACCAGTTATTTTTAAGTCTCATTTAATAGGGGGTGAGCTTATCGCCACCAACCGGGCACAAATGCAAACTACGGGCTTCTACTAAGAAATTCCTAACGGAAAAAAACAGTACCTCTTTGACGACCTGGGAACCGACCCAAGAACTCCTGCTCAGCAGTATTGCTTGCGACTACTAGACCTTCGAAGCAGACTGATATTAAAGACCGTTTTAGATTTTATCATGTGACCGATCCGTACCTCGTTTTTTTTTTCCGGACAAGGACATTTGAAGGTGATCAACCGGATGGCATTGAGTATTATGCCATATTTACCTATTCGAAATATGACGTCCAATTTTATTGTCTTTAATAATTCATAAGTACTCGACTAATTACATCCGTCTATTGATTGATGTAACGTAATTCCTAATCGATTTGTTCGAGATTCTCATGTGGCACAATTTGAGCTGATGCTACTTTTCTCTATTCTTCAGACATCAGTTTTCATCACACACTCCTTCAAAACTTACTATCATAATATGACTATGATCTTTTATGATTATGCTCGTCGTCGTTATCGCTTATAAAATGACAGTATATATAGATAGTCTAGGCCCTCAGAATATCTATTGTGACATTCTACCTTTCAAATAATCTTCACATATATAAAAATCTCGTGTGTTGGTGTTTGTGGTCGCACTCCTCCGAAACGACTCGACAGATTTTATGATCTTTTTTATTTATATTTGGTAGGTATGAGAATAGGTCGTAAAGTATATTTCACACCGCTAGGTGAATAAGGCGCGAGCGAAGCCGCGGGTAAAAGCTATAATTTGCATATAATTTGAAACCTTAAACCCATTGTATTATCTAAAACGAGAAAATGACATGCATCTTTAAAAAAAACACTTGCATCAGACCACACCTGTGACCTTCACCTTATGCAATTTTTGCCCATCTGTTCGCGAGGACGACCTCAGTTCCGGTTCCTTATCGAAAACACATATTTGAATTCATTACAATGCAAAAAAAAACAGATTATATACAAACGCAATCTTTGAAACCAGTTTTACATTTTTTTGTGTGCTATAGATATTATTATATTATCAAAGGAATATAAATGCCAGCATGCTTTAAACAACATCATTTAATCGAAAGCATTAAGGAAAAACAGTTAACATGAAAAACTTGTGTGCGATACTAGTTTGTGTTCTCTTGTTAGATCTAGTGAACTGTCAATACTTTAGGTACCCCAGTGGTGTAGAAGTGTGGGTACAGAGAGTGAAAGTGACAGAAGTAAATGAATACGGGGAAGAGGTTCAACCTCTTACTCCTACAAATGGGGATCAAGAAAACTTACCAATTTTAAATGTAAGACAACAAACGAAACTGCTACGGGATCATGGCAACGCTGAGACAGGGGTAACTGTGGGTCACGAAAAGGTGGAACCTCAACATAAACCTTACACGAACTCAGAAGACTTAGTTATAGACCCAGTTATAGAGGCAAGACAACAACTACCAAAGAATCATATCAACGATGATGCAAGTAAAATTCTAGCTCACGACAAGGTTCAACAGCTAGATAAACTTCAAATGAAATCTGTAAAATCCTCAACCATAGATGAAAGATTTGGGGAACTAACTGTTATACCGAGTGAAAGAAAGGGAAAACAACAAGTGTGGGTGCTAGATGACGAAGTGCCTACAGATCCCGAAAGTTCTTCTAATGGTACGCAATCAGTGGAAATAGATACAGGATCTGTATCAGCTGTGGAGTGTCCCAAAGGACTTAACGGTTCAAAGTGCGTTAATAATGATTAAAATATTAACACCATTATCATTTGTTTTCTCTCCTCTCAACTATAAACAATAATTCAATTCCTGATAAGCTTTTTACTGCATTTGCTTGATGTGTGAGATCAAAAATCGAACTGCATGGTTACAAATTGATTGTCTAATATCTAAAAATTGGTAGGTAAATTAATGTCTTCATTCATATTTTATAATCCAATAATTGTAGATTGACATTGACAATCCCAGACGATAGTGTTAACAGTAATAAACTTCCCAAATAAGGCGTGACTTATTTAAATTCAACATTATTATAGCATACCAGGAAAAGTCACAAGTGAAATAAAAAAACATATCTACGAGTACATGCAACAATTTACATAGCATCGTCTTTATAACGAAAACAAAAAAACTTGTATGAGCGCATTCCATCCATTGGAAAGTATTATAATCTAGCATTTATGAGCAAATATCTCACAGACACAAGAAGTAATACTCGACTGCAGTACTCGCTCGTGTTCTAGTGATAGACATCACGCATTCTAACTATACGAGATGGTAGGGTTACGTCTTCGCGTCGGTGTCCCTGCCAGGCCGTATAATGTACACCGACGGTGTCAAAGTGTGGATAGACAACGTGCAGGTGACTGAGCTGGAGGGTGACGCAGCAGGACTTCAACTTCCGACGGATTTTAGTGGACATTTTGGAGAAGAAACGCTTTTCCCAATGAGTCACGATGAAGGACCACCATGGTTAAAACTGTTGGAACCTCTGGGTCTCTGGAACTCTGGGTACTTTAAGGCTGATGTATGTACGGGTGACGCTACAAGAGTTGGTAGTTCCTGTGTACCCAATGACCCCAATGTTTAAATAAATGGCTAATTGGCTATATTGTTGTTTTATTGAACGATTTGACTATTGCAAGATTAACGACTTGAATATCGTCAAAATCAGGGTTTTTTTTTTGTTTCTCTGGCTACTGTTGGGTTGTTACTGTCGGACGCAAATAATTGTGAAAAGACTGTTGCATGACACATAGTAAAAACGCAAGACAAAATTAAGGACTACAAAAAAAGGAATTTTATGCAAAAATTAACATTTGTAAATTTTTTTACACCTTGCCCCACACTAGGACTACGAGTATCTGCTGTATTCTGGATGCATTTACAAATATTTAAAATCGCATACACAAACAGCCATACAAATATTTGTTACGTGTGGCAATCGAACCCGCGACACGCAACAGCCACTGCACCAACCGTGCCATCAATATGTCTATTTTTCTAAGAGTAGAGATACTTACAAGCTGCTATGTTACGCATACTGATCATAATGATGCTGTGTAATGATGCAACATCACGAGTCACGACAAATATACGAGTTCGCAGGCACTTTTGGTGTAACTAGCCCGACGAGTTGGGAGCTGTTACAAAAATCTACATTAAAATAATCAGCCTATAATGTTCCCATCGCTGGGACACAGGCATCCTCCCTATGAAGGAGGCTATAATCCACCACTTGGGTTGGTAGGTGTCACATGTCTACGATTTTTTTGCCTTCACCGTTTTTCGAGCAGTGGAGATGACACAAAATACACAAAGCGTGCCTGTCTGGGTTCGAACCAGCGACCTAAAACCTTTAAGTTCCGGTCGTTACCACAGCGTCACCACCGCTCTAAATGCCAGCTGCTGCATTATAACCTTTTTTATTAAAACTTTGGTTAATTTTGCTATTGTTGTGGCGACCTTGACAATCGCACATAAAGTTGTTACATACCGGTTCTGCAAGTGATGATGCATGAATCATGAATGCAGCGACCGTCTGTACTGCTAACAAAGTAACCTACCTAAACAAGGCGTTGCTAATTTAGATTTAACACATTCATCAAAATCTAGTCTCTTGATTTTAATAAAAAAAAATTAAATTTAAATTTTATAAAAAAAAAACATTGTGCGTGTGCGTTCCATTGATATAAAAGCAAAAAATGTGGGCATTCACCATCACACATCATCACCAGTGACACAGGAAGCTGTCAACATGAAATACTTGGCTGTAGTCTTAGTTTGTGTTGTAATGATCGATCAAACGCATTCGTACCATATAACGTACCCCAATGGTGTACAAGTTTCAGCACAGAAACTGAACGTGATAGAAGTGAATGAATACGATGAAGAGGTACGTCTGTTTCCTACATCATCATGGACATCTACCAGCTGTAGATGATAAACAACAATTGACACTGCCGAAGAACCATGGCACAAGAGTACATGTGTGGGTACACAAGGTACTTGTTATAGAAGTGACCGATGGACTGAGAGACCCTCTTGATGGTCTTTCGCCATTTGCAAGTGGAGGTCAAGGGGAACTTATCGCGAACCATTGTCCGGACAAAGTCAGATTTCCCACTGGAAGTTGCATAATGGAAGATCTAGATTAGAAGATTAAATCAAATACACATAATTCATTATTAATCTTTAATTGTTTCATTTTTGACCTTTAAATAGTAAATTACCAAGTCCTGCGCTGAACTCGAGTGGAAACCCTACGACTTCGTAAGTTCACTCATTTTCGAACATTTGTCCGTCAATAATAATCGAGCTAACGACGACTGCGCCAACGAGTCAGAGAAAACCTTTTAGTCATATTATTTCTTATTAATTTTACTGTTGTTGTCATGACTTTGACAATCCTACACTATGCCGAAACCAGTTCCGCGTGATACATGAGTTATTGAATGTAGCAGCCGTCTGTATACTGCCAAATCTACTTCCTAAACTTAAGGCCAAAGTAATTTAAATTCAAAATATTTAAAAACACTAAGAAGAAGCGACATTCAAAATTTAGTTTTATTAATTTAATAAAACCTTGTACATTACCAATCTATCGATATAAAAGCTAAAATGCAGCATTCATCATCACACATCTAACAGTGACACAGGAAGCTGTCAGCATGAAATACTTGGCTGTAGTCTTAGTTTGTGTTGTAGTGATCGATCTAACGCATTCTTCTTCTCACTATGTGGTGTACCCCGGAGGATCAAGAGTAACGGTAGACCATGTGCAGGTCATTGAACTACAGGAGAGCGAAGCTAAAGGATATCAACTCCCAAAGGATACCGATGTAAATTTTGGCAATCAGCCACTAAGAAGCGGAAAAGTACAAGTGCAGCAGGTAGTAGGGTACGCATATAGTGAGGAAGAGTTCAAGCAACTAGACAACCCACCTACGGATGGGGGCTCCACTGCAGCTTCGGGGGATCATTGTACGGACGGTACTGTCAGAATTGGCAATGGACTTTGTCAAAAAGAAGATACATAATTACAATTTTTATTTTTTATTTATCCAGAACTCTTTATGTATTGATTGACTTAACCATTTTAATAAAGGCTCTACACACATAAGCTGTAATACAGTAACAATTGTTGTATGATATTTTATGTGTAGAATAACTACTGTTACGCACACTTAAAAGCACCGTGAAGGTACCTATTGCCTTGGATTGGGATTAGGATTTAATTTTATTTTTTTCTTTGGGAAAACGAACAATTGTACAATGTATGTTACAGTACATATTATGACATATCAGAGGTAGGCTAATGTACAATCCATGACGTTTCCACATATTACTTAAGTTAAAGATACAGTGTAGTCACAGTATTTTAAGTTACAATACATAAAAAAGAAGACAATAAATGAAAAAAGTAATAATAAAATAGGCGACAGGAAGAGCTAAGAAGTAAATGTATATTTCTAAACTTATCTTATGACTAAAGGTACCTAAACCTAAGGTACAAAATTATAATAATCCATAGTAAACAAAGGGCAACACAAACATGACTAATTACACAATTGCAAACTATTGACTAAAAGTTTCTTAAATTTTTGGCGGTCTAAAGCAAATAAGTCAATATTAACAAAATGTTTAACATAGGTTTTGACAATCCTATGGAGCGGCGCCCGTTCACCCGCGTTTGTACGACAAGGTGTCGTAGCAAAGAGCGGGTAAACGGGCAAACGTGTGCCTCTCGCCGTATAACTGTTCTGAGTACAACATACAATAAATTATTAACTATCTTAGAGCAGTCAATTTTATTGTGCATCATAATAAGGGCCCTATCATACAGGCATGCTCAATTTGTGGTCGGATTAAAGAATTAAATAAATATATGATCTCATTAGTTGTTGTAGTTGTCTCATTAGTTGTTGTTGCACTCACAAATGTATTTCTGGTAATTGCAATGTAAATGCCAAGTGTAAACAATTGTTGGTTAACCTAAATAAATAAATAAATAAATTACAAAAAACGAAAATTTGAAATGCTCTTTTCAATGTGTAGATTACGGTCCAATAAGATACTCATACATTTATGTCAAAATATTTGCACAGTAGGTATAAAAAAAGAAGCAACATAAACAATTATTATAATAAGTAACCTCGTTCCTCACCCATCCGAAGTTAGAACGTCTATCCAAATTAAAACTAACTGAACAAACATAATCATATTGATACAAAATAAAAGTCCCTAGAAAAATACTACACAAATACATTAAATGTCGAAATACTAAGAATAAAAAGCAAAATTTATAACAAGTCCAAGATACTACTTACTTTTATATACTATTTTTAAGATTTTTGTCATTACAAAATTCGTCAATGCAGTAAAGGCTTTCTTGATTAACAAAGCCTTGAGTTTATTTTTAAACATATTCACATTCTGAATATTCTTTAATTCAACTGTGTATGGGTTCTTTTGATAAAAATATATAAAGGCAGTAGTGATCGACGAATACCTAACAGTAAGACAAGAAACACTTAACATGAAACACTTGTGTACGATACTAGTTTGTGTTCTAGTGTTAGATCTAGTGAACTGTCGGTACTTTAGGTACCCGAGTGGTGTAGAAGTGTGGGTACAGAGAGTGAAAGTGGTAGAAGTGAATGAATACGGGGAAAAGGTTCATGATACATATAGGAATATTGAAGATCAACCAGACATAGATGTAAGGCTACCATCTCCAGGGCCAGGTTTTCAATACTCTGCGGTAGGTGGAAACTATTGTCCGGGAGGTCGTGCAAGAGGTCTCAATAATATTTGTCAAGAAGAAGATTAAATCATTTGTTACATTATTGTTGTTTTCTTTCTTTGTTACATTTTTTTATTGTATTTGTAAATTTGACAATCATAAACTATGCGCGCAATGCCCTAGGGTGCCGCAAAACGTCTCGTCGCTACGAAGAATTTCTTGGTAAAAACCTAACAACTTAGTTTATTCTGACTCAGGATTTGAACTTGGACCCCATGCTCAGTAGAAATGCTTGTGCCCATTAGGTCGAAGCTGAAAATAGTTAAAAACGGACAAAAACTCGTTCAATATTATTGCATTCCAATTTTCGTGGAATTTATTACAATTATAAATATAATATATTATTAAATAATTTATTACCTGTCGTTCTTGCCTGTGTATAAACTGCCGAAAATGAATAATGAATACGGTAGAAGGGTCTGGACATATGCTCTTCCAAGCATTTTGAATAAATTGCCTAAGGAGATAGCCAAAAAATTGGAAAACAAAAAACCTCGACAAATAAAAAATATCCTAAAAACCTATTTCACCATTGAAAACTCTGAGGGGCATACGTGTGGGTCCACTACTAGACAAAGACCTGTGAGTAAGTAACTTAAATCTTAATCGATAGCGCACATAATCTTGCCTCAAAAAGATTGAGCGCTATTTCTGATGTAATTTTTTTTTAATGCATGTGGAAATAAACAGATTTAATTTTTTATTTTTTTATTTATACATTCCTTTATTTATTTATGTTAATTTTGTTACTATTGTTGTGACCTCGACTCATCTGATGGTTCATACCGGTTCTGCGGGCGATGATGTTTGATTCATAAAAACGGTGGCCATATACCTGCTAATTTAATCCAACCAAAGTTACATTCCTAAACTAGGTACAACTTATTTCATTTCAACTTGTCCAAAGATACAAACAATATGAAGACTATGATTACTTGTAGGTAGTATCTAGCTGCATCATATGAGATATAAAGCCAACAGCTTTGGAAGAGAAATTGATACATGACGATATTCTAAAATAAGGATGAGCGGCATTCAAAATCTACACTGGCCTTCAAAACTAGATACCACAATTTTAAAACTGCAATAACTTTTAAATACACACAAGATGATTATATTTTCGAAATAAAAAGGATTACAAAAAGAATTTAATTATATATGTATATAAAAACTTTATAGTCGCTAATAACCTTCTTTTATGGAATGGCTGAAAAAAAACTTCATAAACAAAAACACTCCTAACAAAATTATTGTCTTACCTGTGACTTTTTTGTTTATGTTTTTGTTTCCACATTGAGTTCTTCATCAATTAATTCACGAGAGCAGTGATGTTTTCGAACAGTCCCGCAACCCTGGAATGCGCGCCCCCTGGATTTGCAGTCACGATCTACACCTCGTAAGGCTACCATGCATAGCTCTCAAAGTGATAATTACGAAATTAGACATTTTTGGCAGCACGGTTGACGTCATGGTTGAGCAATTGGCTGATGCCCCGCGTGTCGCAAGTTGAAAAAATGGACAAGTGGTTGGAAAAATGGAGAATAAAGCCAAATGTCACTAAATCCATACAAATAACGTTCACGCTCCGCAGAGGAGACTGTCCAGCCGTCAGCCAGTGTGAGGGGAGCAATTGCCCTCAGAAAAAAGTCTAAGATACCTGGGACTTCATTTAAATCGAAGGCTAACATGGGCTACTCATTATTAATCATGGGCTACTCACATAAAAACTAAACAAAAAGCAGCGGAGACTCTACTGGCTGATTGGGAGACAATCACCACTTAATTTGAACAACAAGATGCTAGTCTATAAATGCATAATAAAGCCCATATACCTAGACATAAATGGAATCCAGCTCTGGGAGTCAGCTAGTAACTCCAACCTTGAAATCCTGCAAAGGTTTCAGAATAAATCATTGAGGGTAATCTCAAACTCACCATGGTTTGCCAAAAATGTAGAGATACGTGAATACTTTGAAATGCCAACGGTCAAGTAGGTGCCAAATAAAAGGAGAGACTGCAAAACCACACAAACCAAGTCGCTAGAGATCTAATTCTCGCCAACAAGGACACTACAAGACTGAAAAGATGGCAAATACTACATTTGATAATATTAGTTATGGGAATGTTGAAGGAGAGAATTTACAGAAATGCCCCTCGGAACAAGAATGAAAACACCAAAACATCTGATTAAGACTTAGTCGATAACAGATAAAAAAACTGCCTTTTCAGTGATCTAAACATTAAAAAACATCTCGCCTGCAATTCCCGCAGTATTAGGCAGAGGAGTACCTAGAGCGCACCGACATTTCGCCATTTATTATTAAGGCACATGTAACAGAGGCCGAGCCTATTGCCATGAACCGGGCTTAAATCCAAACTCTGGGCTGTTGCTGAGAATATGGAAAAATCCAACAGTACTCTGTCTAATCCGGGAATCGAACCCAGGACCTTATGCTCAGCAGCAGCGCTTCCAACCACTTCACCGAAGAGGTAATCAGTTCAATATGTTAGGTTAATACTAGGTTAGGTGTTAGTAATTACTAGAGTGTTGATTAAAAATTGTTTTTTGATATTATTGTTTTTTTTTCTGCACCTTTCTTTTATGAGAATCGATCTTAACCCTTCGTGTGCCGGGAACGTGGATATACGCGAGACACAATAGGTTTTTAATTGTGTCTATTTACTCGGCATACGAAAGGTTAATAAAATAACTGGCGCATTGGGTTGGAGTTTGGCCTTGGGTAAGAAATGGAGAGAGAATTTAAAAAAAAAAAAATTGTTCGGATGTCTCTTATCTTGTTTTCATTTTTTTTGGCCATAGATATCTACCATTTAGCTTCTGAGAAGCATACATAACATAGTATTGTTTTATGATTATGAATAACTTTTTAGGGAAGGCTTCTGTACCTACTCAAAAACCATAAGATGATATTTAAAAAAAAACTAGCGATACAACAACCCTCTTTAGAGGCGCAGGATTATTTTTAAATATGTTGAAGATCAAAGTATAAGCACAGCTCCGAATTAGCATCGTCTCAACTGGAACCGTTCAACCTGATCTCTAAGAATTAACGTATTGACGCAATCACTCATGGGGGAAGTGCCAGGGTAATTTTCTTACGTTTTATGCAATTTGCAGGTCAGTGTCAGTGGAATCAAATGAACTTACGAGGGTTGTATTGATTGTAAGTCAGTAAAGCCATATTTGTTACGGTGGCAAATCATATTTTAATCAACATTTCTATGTTCCGTCACTGACCTGCAAATTGCAAAAAAAAACCCGGGCTACACTGGCGCACTTAAACACTGCACTGGATCATCGCTTTGGCTCATTACCGGACCATCTTTAACCAAGCGCCCACCCAAAGCGAGTACGCAATCGGATCGCAGAGCATCTGAGCATCTGAGCATTGCAGACTGGATTCGACTATAAACGTAACGCAAATACATCGATTTCTTCCCCCGTTCCATATATCGCTAGTGACATATCCCCACTGGTTACTTGGAGTATTTTTCCAATTATCGCTACCGGTTGGGATATATGGAACTTTCTACTCCATATATCCCTACTGATCCGCACTGGTGGGGATTTAATCTAAAATAGAATTAACCTATAGCATTTTTGTTAAATTGTTTGCAGCAAGTACAATCAGTATCATCCATACTGAATAAATTCTTAAAATTATGTAAATATTATATGTGGCACGAATTAATTCTAAAATCGCCGTGTTTACGTTATGTTATAAACTCTTGCTGGGGCCTCTGACTGAATACGCTTAAAAAAACCGACTACACATTTATTTCTCAATAATGGCTCAATTTTACTAAAACACTGTTATTCTTAGATTATTTACCCTAGAAAATAACTGTAATCGGCATTTCATTTAGCAATTATTTACCCACATGATGTAAAATTTGTAACATTTAAATTGTTACCTAGTAATTTAATTTACAAAATTACACAGGTAACATAAAAATAACAGAATTTAGGTAGAAGGAATATATCATAGCACGACAAACAATGAAGTGCAGCTGACAATGATGAAGTTTTTCTTAGCGATATTTTTATGCTGTTTCCTATGTGCCAGTGTCTTTATGTGCTACCCAAACCAGTCCAGACCAGCATAATGTAGCAATGCCTTGCCCAGAAGATAGGATTACTTCTGGTTTAATGTTTAGAGTGGACGCCCGTCCAGTTGATTTTAAACATTGAAATGTTCACTTGATTGACTGAGTAAAATCTATGAAAAAATCATGCTGGACCAGATGCTATCGCACTTCAACTCTAATGGGATTCTGCATAGTCAGCAGTTTGGTTTCACGAAGGGTAGGTCGACAACGGACGCGGGAGTGTTTGAACATTATAGACTTTATAGATTCCCAGATGCTCGTTAACTTTTGTTAACTTTTCATCTTGTTTTAATTTTTTTTGTGTATTAAGCAACGACCTATTGTCGGGTAGGCCCGACAGCATTGACAGCATTAGTACTTAAGTATGGGGGAATAGCATAGGTGCTATTCCCCCATACTTAAGTACTAATGCTGTAACATGATAATATTGTAACACTAAATGATTTGAAAAGAGTAACCATGGAGTTTCTTGCCGGTTCTTCTCCATAGGAAACGACCAACCCGAACCGTGCACCTTTTTGTCGACGTTTTATGAGTGCCCATCTAGGCCTATGTGAAATAAAAATATTTTGATTTGATTTTGATTTTTGATTTTGATTTAACTATGGATTTGAATCGTACTTTGTTTAAAGTACCGCGTCAAGTATTGAAATTTTAAAAACGCAAAAATATATTTAGAACTTAACACTTACTTGGCAAATAAAAATTATCCGGTTTCTGATAAAAAAAAACATCGACGTGTGAAATCTTAAGGCAAGTCAAGAGATCTGATTAGCTGCAGATAACAATTCAATAAACACATAATGTCACTTTTTTTTTTCGGATTTGATGTCATCAAATAACCCCTCCCGCTCTGGGCTGAGCAGGAGGGGCATCGGTCCTTTCGGACCCCTTCCTGTTTGCTGACTCTCTTTGAGGCGCGCGTCGAACACGAACGCGCCACACGGCTTGTCGTCATAAGACGGATGGACGGCGAGTAAGCCCATTACTTACCGTCCACAGGCCCGCGCCTACGCCGGCCTACTGGCTGAGAGCCACCACGTGGCCCCCGACACCCAGGGCGTCTCCCGCGGCAGCTGAGACGTGAGGTTCTCTCCCTCTCACGTCCCGCCACCTCCTTTGCTAGCATGACTGCTTCGCAGAAGGAGGTGACAGCGTCCCATTCCCTCTCGCTCCGGACCATGGATTGAACCAGGGCCGGACGCGAGAGGTCGCCGCCGCCGATTGCCGCTACGAGGACACGGCGGTGCTCCGCCCGAGCGGAGCAGACCTGCACGGTGCGCTCCACCGTGTCCTCCGGTCGATCCTCGCAGTGGTGACACCCGGGCGTTTCCTCCCGCCCGATTAGGTGCAGGAACCTCCCGAAACAACATAATGTCACTTAATGTTGACTTACGTTTGACAATTTGTAACCCAATTTTTGTGCTGATTTTCGTTTCAGAAACCAGACGTACTCGTAACTGTTGTACACAATTAGAACAGATAGAACATTTGAGTATGCTTTGCCTCATCTCTGTACAGTCAGCATCAGAAGTAGATTAACACTACTCATAGTTTCAAAGCAGGTTTTATAATAAAAAACTTGTTAGATAATATTAATTACTAACAAGGTATTGAAGAATAAGGAATATTTTAAAGAATAATCTTCTGAAACATTCAAAAAATAGCTGGAGTACTGTACATCAAATAATTCAAATTCCGAAATGTTAAGCTTCTTCTGTTGCTAAGCGTACCAGAGCCAGCACAAGTTACATAAAAAGTATCAACCAACAGCAGTGGCGTGCAGTGGTTCCTCTGGTAAGGTAGGCCACACATACTGAATTACTGACACCCAAAACAAAAAACTCGGCAACATCACAGCGTCGCTCTACTTAGGATGACCCTCAAAGTAGTCACATCTATTGATATATTCAGTCACCCTTCCGGGCCCCCCGCACCCGCCCCTGGTATTTTTAGTAATCTTATGAGAAACAACGCCATCTAGCTTAAATATCAGAAATTTCAATGGCATTCAGTCAATACAAAAACGAAGGTAGAAGCTTCGGTAAAAAAATCTTAAAAATAAAACAGAGTGCGCTGTCAACAAAAATTTAAAATTACCTAAAATTACCATGGCATAGTTTAGATTTTTAGAATATTAGAAAAAAAAAACATTGAAAATAAGCCTGTAAAAACCAAAGTTATAAATACAAGAACTCACCACATTATTCAAAATTCAAATCACGATTTTCTGACAATGCAAACAGAAGCAAGATTCATTTGAAATGACGAGTACGAGATGAATTTTGGGTTAATTCTCGTAATTCGGGTACCTACACCTTTAGACACAACTTGAATCTTATCATTAAACGATTGTGAATACTTACTGTTTTTAACTTATAACTAACACACATTATCAGCGCAAACTTCACAACAGAACACCATTTTAAGTAAATAAACAAATACAACAAATAATATTTACACTACTGTACGTTTCAATGCGAATTACAACCGTCAGATATTATAAAAAGCAAAACATTCAAGATCGCGAAATAAATTTTGCTTGTCACATGAAACAAATATGGCTTAATATGGCTTCTAAGAAAAATATAATTGCTACTTTGTCGATAAAAAACACTACCAAATATAATTGCATCACTGCATACCGTTTTAGCCGGATAATACTTTGTGGCCAATCAGTGGCCAGCTACACTCGCAGGAGTTGAGCCCTCAATCTATCAATGATCTATACATGTGTGCCGTTCATACACACGAATATGTGCATCAGTGTGCGTAAATTTATCAATGGAAATTAGGCCGGCGGCGTCGTTGCCTAGAAGAGCCGGGAGCGAGCGTCGTAGTATTATTATCAGTTACGTCACACGGGCGCGACAAGTTGCTATAAGTATTTTAACAGGAGTTTTAATTATTTTTTTAAATATTTTGCATTATTTTATTACATAGTTATAATAAATGCATTTGTTGCGTTGTTGGTAGGAATGGTAGGGTAGGCTAGGCCTAATTGCCTCTATGGACGGCACGCCCCTGAAACAGCAACAAACCATTTTACTGCAAAGGGTTACACTGTACGTAGCCACGTTACTAGTTTCTGTATTATTAATCAGTGTATTGAGCTCCCAAGAAAACGAGGGTATCGTGAATTTTAAAGTTAAAAAATTGGAGTCAAACAGAACGAAGACGGAAAAAGATTTTGACAATTCGTTATTTGTTGTGAACTTTTGTCCAGAAAATACTGTAAGAATGCATAATTCTTGTGTTCTTAAACTTCTTCGAGATAATCTTATTGTTTTTTTACCACAATAGTAATGATCACTAATGCTTTCACAACAAAAACCAAGCAGTGGTAGTCTAACCAAGACAAGTACCTCTGATTTTTCGGATTCAAGTGCGTTTCGTATAATTATAACTTGCTTCGGTGAAGGAAAACATCGTGAGGAAATCAGCATGCCTGAGAAATATTTCTCGACGGCATGTAAAGCCAAGTCAGAGGCCGATGGGTGGCATAAAAACTCTGACACCAGGTTAGGCACCTAAAATCACGACATAATATAAATATGGACAGTACGGAAACTACTTACTAACGTTCGAAACGACACACTCACACAAACACGCGCATCGACGAGACCCCAAGCTCTCGTCGCGGTGCTGTCAGTCGGGACAGTCGTGAGTGCCGCGTCATTTTTATTTTAGCTACACATGCGCACGAGGCGTCCAGAGATACGTCTAAAACAAGGTAGGTGCCGAACAAAATTTTGGACTTTTGGTCAAAAAACCTGTTTTTGATTAAAAAAATGTTGGTTGTTGACGAACACTGCCACGCTGACACAAGGCTGTATCCTGTATAGAGATTAGCGCACCTGCCTCCTCCGCGGCTAACGCAAAAACATGTAAAAGGTTACGCCATATTGACTAAGCTAAGGATATATTTATATATTTTTATAATTCTACAAGTTGCTGTGTGGTAATATTAGACTGTTCCGAGTTATAAAATATCGACAACCCCTAACAATGCAATGCAAATTGCAATGGAGCGTAGAGGTAGTTATTTTAACAACTAGGCCTAGTTTCCATACAGTCCATATTTATACTGTGCTCACGATAAAGAAGAAGAAAGAAGAATAATAACACAGTTTTGAATAAACACTCAACTACCAACCTACGATCCAATTGGTGACACGCGTTTAAAATGATGTATTTTTTCTCTATGGAGGCCTTAATTTGGATTAGTCCGGTTAACCAGTAGCCAGCCTCACAGGCTGAATTGCGAGAAGCAATTAACAACAAAAAAATCTTAAGTATTAATAAATAAAAACTACGCACATAAACCATTTCGCCATAACTTCACACGGGGTACTGTCAAGGGCTACTAGAATAAAGTTTTAGTTAGTTACTATTAGTTTGTGTTCTAAGTGTTACTATTTGCTTTACAACTAGTGCAGAAGATACAGAAGTGACAAACTACCCAGAAGGACATTTTCCTCCTTCTGCACTTCAAGCGGATCCATGCCCTGTTGATTTGGTCAGAATTCTAAATAAATGTGTTCCTGTTGATACATAGATAGTTGATAGATTTTTTTTTTATTTAATAGACCGTTACGAGTAGAATTACATCAATTTAAAACAGAACTGAACTGAACCAGAACTTCACCATTCCTACGGCTTCGTCGATGGTTGATGTTTTTGGGCTCAGCATCCAGGATAGGTGGATGTTTACCTCAACTATCACGTTAAGTCATTATTATTTATTTTAAAACGAAATAACAACACAGTTTTGCATAAACACTCTCATTTGTAGTATTTAACTTTAATTGATGTTTTGTTAAGGAAAATGTACTCGTTTAAAATAAATATAATTCCTTATTTTTCTCAAGTATATAAACTGCTGCATAAACCATTGCTCTCTGACTATTCCTTCAAAAACCGTCGCAGGAAATTTCAAGATACATTACAATGAAGTTCCACATAACTGTGCTTACCGTAGTTGGTGTCCTGAGTCTCGCTATGTGCTACCCATCCAGTTCAGAAGATACAGAAGTGACGGATTACCCAGAAGACAGTTGGTCAACTTCCGGTTCTATGATTGGGGTCGACCCCTGTCCGGTTAATTTTGTTAGAATGGCAGACACTTGTGTTCTCATTGATTTTGATTAAATTATGAATTGATTGGTTTCCATTTTACTTTCAATTATTTCTTAAAAAAAGGTTTTGTTCCTTGAACACTTGACCCCTATTTATTGAGTGGAATTTGATAACTAAGGATAGCGTTGTGTGCAACACAAGCGAGGTTATAACGCAATTTAATATTTTTAGTGGATATTAATTCTCTTGTGGTCTTATCAAGATCAATAGATATTAATTTATGTATTCCTGTATGTAATTAAACTATAAAATGGTTTACATCGGTAATAAAAAATGGTATTAAAATTATAATTTGGTTAGTTTCTAAAGGTATGGGGTCAAGGTGCGACTCAAAGGACCACTTACTGTATTTAGGAAGACCTATTCTGGTGTTGATAAGTTAAAGAATACATTTTTTGTCTACCAGTGAACTATTCAAAGCTGTCGGCGATTGTGATAATTTGGTGGTGGTGATGATTGATGATGTGACGTCGATACCACAACCACGGAGTATTTTCTGCAAATGGCTTGTAAACGGAAGTTTCAGTTATCAAAGAGATATTATTATGCATAATTGATCACAACCACATTATTATTCATACCAATCGGTTCAGCTGCCGTAATGAGATTTTAATTCTAGTGGAAAACGGAAGTATATGATTATTGATTACTGAGGATTCATATTTTTGTTGCACATGCGATGTTGTACTTACCTAATTATTTTCGCTCGAGTGGTCTTGAGATCTATCGTTGAAATCGTTTTTTTTTTTTAATTTATATTTGGGTCGTTTCAGAATTATGTACTGAACACGTGGTTACCGTTTTAGCGTTGGAGTTCCTTCCACCCAGTAATCGTTTTTTTTTTTCGGAAAGAATCATTAACAAAAGAAGAACAGTATAAAGTAGGTCGGTGATATAAATAAGGCGTAAGCACCCGCTCAATAACATTAAGCTGTTTTCTTTCAAACTGAAAAGACCGATTTTTAATAAACACCAACAATAACATGAATGGTTCCGAATTTTCTCCTTTTCTTAGAATTCGCCCACTAATACTGGAATCATCGAGACATAAGGGTTTATTTCCATATATGAATTATGTAGAAATTACCTTACCTGTATTTATACAGATTTGGTCTAAACTGAACATAATGACAATAGAAACATCTCAACAGCATAATTAATGGAATTAATACCATTCACTTGACAAAAAGAAATCATTCCTAAGTTACGCAGCTAACTATTTCTAGAATGTGTCTGTGTGTGTGTATTTTATCAACGATAATGTTGATGGGAAAGTCAAAAATCGATGGGATTTACATTATACATCGAAAATAATTCAAAATTATGCCAATGAGGTCGAAAAAACAAATCCGTGAATAACAGAAAACTCAGCGAACCTCACTGCAAGTAAAAAACAATAAGTACTTATAGCCAACAGCATAAATAAGTGCAAAAGTAAACGAAGGAAACAATTACAGATATCGCGCCCTTCGACCGCGATGATCGTCAAATTCGCGTTCTATCTGTTCCTCGCCCACTTTGTGGTGTCCCAAGTGATCTACGATGCTTATTTCGGTAAACCAATAAAGAATGACCGAGGAAACCAGTTGGAAAGCTTGAACTTGACTGTGTGAGTACCTAACTATTCCCAAACTGACCTTGTGCAACCATTAACTTCAATATAATATTGAAAGGAAAGTTTTGAGTATGAATGTAGATGGCTTCAAAAGAAGACCGCGAAAGCAATGATTGGACTGTGTAAAAAATGATATGGCTAGAAGGGGGGTGCCTATTGAGATGAATGCTAATAAAGAAGTATTGAAGGAGACACGCTGGGTGCTAGGCACTAAGTATTGTCAATAGCGCTATAGCCAATCCTTTGTGCAACTACATATGAAACTGTTGCTGTTTTTTTTTTGTTTTTGTTAGATTTATATTTGTGCATTCAAATGTTGTTTTTTTGTCTTTCTTCCGATTATTTCATAGTTCTGTCAGTAACGCTATTCGTTAATCTATTGAAACTTTTAAATACAGGGTTTTACGAAGCTGCCAACCAAGCCCAATGACGGGGAGAACAAGTGCCTTTCGGCTTCATTAAGGGTCTTGTTACATCCTTTATAGCTTTTCAATAGTATCTTCCTTAATGTCTTTGCATCCACCAGACAATGCACGATAAAGGTGGAGCCGTGCAAGAAGCACGAGGGTCGCCGCATCGATGGCACGTGCGTCAACCCGAAGTACCCGTCCCGCGGGGGTTCACCCACACCACTGCTGCGGATGAGGCCTGCTAAGTTCGGACTTGGTAAGTTGGGATGGCGGGCTGGCCTTAACAGTAGTACTGTTTATTTCAGCGAGTCACGCTGAGTGATTTTTTACCTGTATGGCTTTAATAGCGAAGAATAAGTTCCAGTGATCCTCGCACAAGTTCACATCAAACTCACGCACAATTGTACAAAATAATACACCATGACAAAATTTAATCAGCGTTCCCTAATGTGGTCACAGCCATGCGTATATTTTTATAATAAGAATTATGCCAGGTGATATCAAACTGCGCAGCTGAACGATCTTTTTCGAAATTGAAAACAATAAAAAATTAAAAAAGAACGGATGCTGCAGGAAAGGCTGGATTCTTTATCGATATTATATTCAGCGTGTAACCCATAGTGTGGTACACACTGGGTGTGGACAGTCAGCGATCAACTAATATACGAGTAATTATGTATCTCTTCTACTGACACGGTCTACATCTTTTACTTTTGTTTGAGCGACTAAATAGTTGATAGCTAGTCGATTCATCGTCAGCTCTGAGACTAGTGCTTTAATCTTTAACTACCTTTCATCATTTCAACGTCGAGGAACCAGCAAACACTGTACATTTCAGGCAACAACTTGCGACCAGCCATGAACGGCTCCGAGCTTCCATCAGCGCGTCTGTTGCGCGTCAAGATCTTGAGTGACGGCTTCCCAGAAGACCACCAGTTCAATACCCTGGCGACAAACATCTTCGTCTTCTCCACAGTAGATATTGCTGACTTGACAGTATTGCGTAAGTTTTAAAAGGAATTAAAAAATATTAGAGAATAAATGGCCAAATAACACACCCTGAGTAGATGGCCCGACTACTCGTACTAACATTGCTGACTGCTTTATCACTTTATAATGGCATAGCCATATTGCTCGTTTCGATACAAGAATGAGAATCGGTTCCTTGCATAGCCACTATCACATTCAAAATAGGAACACAATAAATGTATGGAAGTATTTGCTCAAAAGTGGCAAAAGTCCTGTTCAAAGTCCTTGTTAAATACTAAGCTGTTTGATAGACTTTTTTACTTTGATTACATCCAAGGACTATTCTTCGCTTATCTGATAGCGTTGCATTCTTCTTCAGTTCGCTACGCAATCGCCAGTGACTGTTGTCTCGGCAACACCCCTAACCGTGTCAACCCCCTGTGCATTCCCATCCCCGTACCCCAGGACGACCCCTATCTCCGGCGGACCGGCATCAGGTGCATGAACCTCACCAGGTTCTCAACGTACCAGGAGATGGGCTGCATACCCAACACGCTGCCGGCTGAAAGGGTGAGAATTTTGTATTAGTTATCGTTAAGAAAGGTAAGCAGTTTCTTAAAGTCAAAACTTTAACTTTCTTCCTTTACCCAATACTGGTTTTCAGGAGCATCCGGTTTGAACGGCAGCTGATCTCAGTTGTGGTAGAATGGAATTGTAGTAGACTTAGCTGTATTCCACCACACGTGGCCCGTGCGAGTTGGTAGATAAGCAAGTTCATAACCTTTTCATTTCACAGTACAACCTACCAACTCCTCTACAAGATCTGTCAGTAGTGTACGGCTACTCCGACGTGCGGGAGAGACAGATCAGAACGTACCAGGGAGGACTGCTGAAGTCTGAGGAAAGAGATGGCGTCGAAAGACCACCTGGCACCTCTCCTATTTGCATCAATAACAGGAGACCTATTGAGAATGCTTGTTATGAGTTTGGTGAGTAGAATTGGAATGTTAAGCCACCACTACCTAATGCCCGCGGCTTAGCCTGCGTGGTATACGATAGTTGTCCCACGGGATCGCAACACCGGGATAAAAAGTGCGTTCAGTGGTTATTGCGTGAAGGAGTAGATCCATCCATCCTCACAAACTTTCGCATTTACAATAGTAATGAGATAGTGAGATAAGATACTCGTAACATTTGTTACGTACGAGTATAAGTTGATCCCTTTCGACTTTGCCATATTAAACTTGTTACATTTCACCTGAAAATTCTCATTTTTCCTGTGGCCATTATCATTGTTGTATTGTATTGTGTCCAAGGGTTTTTCTGCTTTTATAAACCCTACTGCAGGACTGTCGATACGCTTACAACTTCTACTCATGGCATAACTTATCAGGTTGATTCTGAAATTACTACATTTATACAACAGCCCCTAGATATCTTTTCAGAATCCTCCTTTTTCAGGTGACTTCTACGACGGTAATGTACTGGTGGGCATCTACCTGACGGCGATGCAGTTCTACCGCGAGCACAACCGCCTGGCTCGCAAGCTGGCCGAGCTCAACCCGTGCTGGGACGATCAGCAGCTGTTCGAGACGGCTCGCCAGATCAACATTGCGCAGTGGCAGTATATGCTCTATTATGAACTGATGGCGGAGATCTTGGGTAAAGCTAAACCTTTACGTTATTATTGTTTTCTGGCTGAATTATTCTTGTCTAGTTTGAGATCTTGCGGGAGTTATGCAAAGTTAAATAAATAAATGGATCCTTCCTTTTCAGTGTCGAAATTGCAAAATTATAAACAGATTAATATAACACATAAACGGTCACTTACGGGATATCTTCCGTGAAATAAAAGACAATCACGGAAGATATCCCGTAAGTGACAGTTTATGTGTAGTTGTAAACCATGAAAGTTTAAATCAGTGTTAGAATAATATTAATCAATCATCCATTTGCCTAATTTACCAACTTACAAACTTTACGCACACAAAAGGTGCAAAGGCGGACTTAACGCCTTAGACATCCTTTACTAGTCTTAATTTAGGATTTCATACAAGGGCTTGTCGTCCGGAAGGCTTTACGACTTTCCTCATCACCAGGTAGTGGGGAGATGTCATGGCATAAAGAAGATGGGGATCCCATTACGCCATAATGGGATTACGGCGTAATGGGATCCCCACTCTATTGAACATATTACTTGTAAAAACGTATAATTCTCCATTCCCGTCTAGGTCCTAAAAACGCCCTGGAAACCGGAGTGATATACGACACGAATGGCTACGTCAACGACTTTGATGAACGATACAAGCCAGGGGTATACCACGAGTATTTAGTCGGCACAAGGTGGTTCCACACCTTCCAGGATGGCAGGACTGAGTAAGTTCATCGTGTAATACCGTAGTTATCACCATCATTACTGCCTCACAATTGTGACGGAAAACATCGTGAAGAAACCGGCATGTCCTAGTACAAAGGATAAGAAGATATGTGACATCACCAGCCAGCACTGGGCCCGCGTGGTGGATTACAGCCCACTCCCTCTCACAAACACGTGAACAGTAAAAATGGTATTAGATAATTACTCTGTTTTACAAGTTGGCAAACAGGGTAAATGACCCACTTGTGGGAAAGTAGTCACGCCAACAGTACTCAGGGTATTGCAGATGCTGATGGTGGTGTGCTGACAAAATTTTATGTAATACCTTTGTTGTTTGAACGGTCACTATTTCTTTTCAATTGTAACTATTAGCAGTTATACAGCCTGGCGATAGGAAGTTTGTAATTATGGAAAGTAGTACAACAGTAGTTTAATTTCACTACTTTTAAATTGAAGTTATCGCAAGGCTCTTTGCTTTTATCTTTCGCTTTGTCAAGATATCTCGCACCGATAAGATATTTGCATGTAGAATATCAATATTTCCAACAAAGCCATTCCAATGGTGAATCTGTTGCGCGACTTCAGGTAACATAACATCAGACCTGTGACTAGAGGTTTAGGCTGATGTATACCTTACGTCTCTAGTCTTTAAGTATTCGTGTTATTCTTGCAGCCTCTACAGCGCCAAGGGTAAATACCTCGGCACTCGCACCACGGTAGACGACGAGTTCAGAAGCGGTATCCTTGAGGTGAACAACACTGAGGCTGATCTTACTCAAGGAGCCTTCAGGCAGAGAGCCGCTAAGTTCGATTATACTATTGAGCCGGATGTAAGTTAATACATACAATGTAACACTTGACGCTATATTTTTACAACACTTCCCTGGAAGTTTCCAAATTACGTATAATCATAATTTGTTGCTTTCCCACTTGGCCACGGGCTAGACACTCAAAGGTTGCTTAGAGCATGCTAAAAGTCACCGCGTCACGACTTGCGGATCGAAAGTACTCTTGGAATCACAAGTTGGAGATAAGAGACGCGCGCGTGTCACTTGACGCATATCGCCACGCTAGTCACATCGCTTGAGGATGTGTACGAAGCGAAATCAAAAATAAAAATATTTTATTTCACATAGGCCTAGATGGGCACTTATAAAACGTCGACAAAAAGGTGCACGGTTCGGGTTGGTCGTTTCCTATGGAGAAGAACCGACAAGAAACTCCATGGTTACTCTTTTCAAATCATTTGGTATTACAATATTAACATGTTCTTAAGTATGGGGTGCAGTGTTGGCAAAAATTTAGTTTGATTGACGATTAAAAACTAAAACTAACGTAATTAGTTTAACTGACGATTGAATTAGTTTTAGTCGAAAAAAAAATGGAAATAGTGAGTGAATCAATTTTAATTTTCAATTTTGATTAATATAATTTGATTGAAATACTAATTTCGCGAAAATTGTATAGTAAACGAATCATTAAATTATACAAATGGTTTATTCTTTTATTAGTCATTCATACTTCGTATGCAAATAACTATGTTTTCACATTTTTACTGGTACAACACATAATCAATTATAATCAAACAGATGATTTTCTGTTGTAAATATTGGTTTTGTACGTCAATGTTTTCGATTCAATAAAGAAATGACAAAGGAAGGATAACTGTCATTAAGTGGTTTCAATCAACTAACACTAGTATTCACAGAAAAAAAAAATATCGCTGGACATTACACACAGCGCCATCTAGGTGCCACACTAAGCAACGAGGCTTGTGTCGTGGACACCAGATAGTTGATAATACTACATAGATACCTTTTGTTTGTAAATACATACTTATTATACATATAAACATCCATGACTCGGAAACAAATGTCCATGCTCATCACACAAACATTTGCTCCTACCGGGATTCGAACCCGGGACCCTAAGTACGTAAGGCAGCCTCACTACCGCTGCGCCATTTGGGTCGTCCAAGAAGAAGAAGAAGGGAGAGAAGAGTCCAAAATAGAGTAGAGAGAGAATAAGATTTAAGACTAAGCAATATGACAACGAATTTGTTTGCAAAAATCCCTCGATGTGGATAACGAGTAATAACTAACCCAGGCTATTATAGCTTAAGCTATTTGAAAGGTTAAAATGAAAATCCAAATTGGCGCCGACAAAAATTTTATTTTTTCGTTATGGGTGTTATTTTCATAGATTTTGGGGTCGCTAATAACGAAAATGAGGTCAAAATGAAAATATCAAAAAATCTTCGGCGCCATCTTGGATTTTCATTATGTCCTCATTTTCTTTATCATCGACCCTGAAAACCACGAAAATAACACCCATGACTTGAATTGAACCCATCTTGAATTTTCATTTTGACATCATTTTCGTTATCAGCGACCACAAAACCACGAATATGACACCCATGACGAAAAAATTAAATTAGTTTTCATGACGACTCTTTTCTCAAACATCATCAGAATAGTTTGTGTGATGTCTGTAGACCCTTTCCAGGTACAGGTAGTGACTCAAACAGCGATAGAATGTGGTAATAAACAGAAAAGTATCAGGTAAAAGTATCTGAAAAGTACCTGATAAGGCTTATTTTGCCAGGGTTGCGGGACTGTTCGAAAGAGATACCGCGGCCCTGGAACATAAAGGGCAAAGGAAGGAACATGGATGGGTTTTAGTCAGTAGAAGTCTGACACTCCCTCCTGCTCAGCCCAGAGCGGGAGGGGTTATTTGGTGATTTCCCATCGGTAAAAAAAAAAAAAAAAAAAGGCTTATTTTGAATTGAAAGAAAATAATTTTAAAGAGTTTAAAATTTTATTGCTTGTGTCTGTAGTTACTGGAAGGTACATACAAAGTCGGTCCATTTTCTGGATAATATTTAAACGCCTCGTTTTCAAAAATGAAAAATATCTTTTTAGTTAAAAAAAAAAAATTGAAACTAACAGTAATAACTAATGATTACTCGATTTTAGTAGTGACTAAAACTAAAATATCAATCGTGACTCATTTAGTTATAACTAAAATAATCACTTACTTTTTAGTTCGATTTGTCAATTGATTGAAAATATTAGTGACTAAGCCCAACTCTGATGGGGGGACAGAGTAGGTTCGACACGTCGTTGCTTATTATTACATAAAAAATGTAAAACAAGATAAAAAGTTAACAAGCTTAAAGGTATCTACAAAGCCTACAATGTTCATACATTCACAAACAATCGGTAAAAAAGAATCTATACAAAGGTAACAAAATATTGTAAAATACTGAATTAAACAAGTGATACAAATATTGTCATCAGTGCTGTAACAATTCTGAGCAAAAGATATCTAAATGATTTAATAACTATTGTAAGATTAAAAGCACCAGGGAAGATTAGAAGCACCGCATGTGGAGAAGGAACTAAAGAGAAAAGAATCTTCAACGTAGTCCTTGATTTTGTAGTATACTTTTTTAATAAGGACACGATTGATGTAGTTTTTGAAAGCGTTAAGTGTAGCCTAATCTAACCAATTTAAACAAAAGAAGAAAGAAGTTTTTTGAACGACAGATTGATAATGACTCCTTGTTTCCGGTTACAGTTAGCGGAGCGTGTCCTCGGAGAGTTACAATCAGCTTCAGACCTAAGCGCTATTGACATCATGAGAGGTCGAGACCAGGGTCTGCCTCCATACAACGAGTACAGGAAGATTTGTGGCTTGCCTGTGGCTCATAAATTTAAAGATTTCGAAGACACCATATACCCTGATGTAAGAATAATACTTAAGGCCAGTTGTCTGATTGTGTGACGTTGTTTTACCCGTTTTAACATGACATATTATGACGCTGTTCGTACTGAGACTGCGGCACTAATTCTAGAATTATCTTGTGATCTCCAAAAAGGTTTATCTTACTCCAGAAAGTGGAACAACTCCGTCGCATCTACGACGACGAGGTCGATGACATGGAGCTGATGGTGGCCATCTACAGCGAGAGACTGCTGCACGGCGCCTGGGTTGGGCCCACGCTGTTTTGCATCATGGTGGAGAACCTCGTCAACTGGAGGAGGTCTGACCGGTTCTTCTTTGAGAATGGATACTCACACGCTGCATTGACTCTGCGTAAGTAGTGAAGAATAAAAGTAAGGAGTAATGTGTAAGCAGCGTCCTCTAGTCCTAACAATCGCAGCGCATGGAGAGGTAGCATTGTCGACTCTTTCCACTCAAACAAATTGTGGTAACGTTTAGCCGCACTACGACAGCTGTACGAAATCTGACGGTCTGCAAGACGGTCCTTGACTTGATCAAAGCATTTTTGGCGCCACGAATTTTATCTGCCGTGTTTAGTCGCTGCTAACGCGACGTTTCCGTACTTGTGGTCGATACCAATTAACACCAATGCGTCTACCACCACTTTCTGGTGTTATTACATTTTAGTTTTTACATCAGGAGGCTTAGATAGACAATATGACAATCACAATGAATGGTTTCCAGACTGATCTACCAGTACGACTGTTTTATACCAAGTCAATTTTTGAGAATGCCTGAAGGAACCAAAACGGCCAAACAATTATCCATTTTATAAACTTGGTCATTAATGCGTTACTCCCACAGCTCAATTGAACGAAGTAAGAAGCACCAGTGTGGCTCGACTGCTGTGTGACAACGGCGATGGTGTAGAAGAGATACAGCCTAAGGCTCTGCTCAACGTTAGCAAGAAGTAAGTGAAGTATTCTTGAGTTATATGTTTCTGTGATTGCTGTTTTTGTTCTTGGATGTTTGATAGACGATACATATGAATGAGGAATGAAGAGTATGGATAATGTTTCGTTTTTCTCAATTGAAAAGGGAGGATTCTCCGATCAAACGGATGACGGCCCAATGGTTTTATCCTAAACTCACGACTGTAGACACACCATGTAGAATAGATAAGGTTGCTTTCAGGTTGTAGAAACAAATTACCTCATTAAGTAAATCTTCGATTCGACAGTTTGTAATGCTATTTTGTTTTCCTAAACTTCCACATGAAAACAAGATACATTTTCAACTACGTTCTTGCTATCAAAAGAACAATCGATCCCATTTTCGATCTCATTTTTACATTGTAAATTGTATTTATTTAGTGTTTCGTAACTTGTGATTGTAATGTGGGAGAACCTGAAATATATGGATTTAATTTAATTTCAAAGGAACTATAAGTAGACTGCCTGCGTTTCACAGCAAAGGCGTCGACTTATTGTTTTGCACAAGTGGCAATTAAGCCAAATAGCTTCCTCGTCTACAGAGCCATAACCTATAAACCTGTATCCCAGTAAACAACGTTTCTCAAAGAAGAGAAAGAAAATATGCTGATACAGAGTAACAGTTTCTTAATATTTCAGGAACAAAATTACACCTTGCACGCAGATACCAGGTATGGACCTCTATAAATGGCTGGATCCTAAATGCTATTCAGCTAAAAAGGACCAGAATGACTATTCAGGCCAGAAGGAACAATACGAGTATCAAGCCGGAAGGGACCAGTATGATGTCAACTTAAGGACCAACAATTATAACCCACTGTGGGGTGGCAGTGCGTATAATTATAAAAAGAAATAAAATTAATACTTTCTTCTCTGAATATGTATTAACAGCAATCGGCGCACCTGAGGATATAAAATAAACTTCTATATATATAAATTCGATTCGTATAACATGTTTCTTTTTAAAATCAAAATCAAAGCATTTATTTCAAGTAGGCCAGTTACAGGCACTTTTGAACTGTCGAAACAAAGATAACAATGAAATGTAGCTACAGTCCCAGTCACAAGGCACAAAAACTGTGAAAGTACTGTAGTTGCGAATTCCTTAGCGTAGATCTATACTATGGAGAAGAACGGGCAAGAAACTCCATGGACACATGGTTAAATGAGCATATTTTTATAAAACTTTGGTTACATCACTCATGTTGAGATGGTACACTATGTGAGAACGATGTAGCAAGATGTGCACGTTAAAAGTGTCCATAGTGAAAACAAAAAGAATTTAAAAAAAACACATAATTCATTCCAATAAGCCGAGATGACCAGTCACAACTGACAGCGCCCGTTCACGAACATGGCGCATGGATCAGCACCATTCAACTCAACCATATTGAAGGGAACAATTTTATTTAAATCTTTATTTTATCTACAACTTTTTAGTTTCTATTGGAATATTTGATCAGTAGATCACTTATAAAAAGTAAATATCGTTGAAGACGGCCGAAAGATGGTTTTAAGACAAAGGGCCGGGCCCCCGTTTCAAAATTATCTATGAGAAACAGCATTAGTCGTATGTGATTATTGAAAATTTGTCTTACTGCATCTGAATAAGATCTCAGAACTTTCCTTTAATAAATAAATAAGCGCTATCTATCAAGTACCAAGTAACCAGAACTGACTAAGAGATGCTGAAAAAGTCGTTTTGTTCAACTAGTCGTAATATAAGTTAAAACAATATAACCAGAAGTTTCTTCTTTCTGTACGCCTGAGATAATTTTTGGAAATAATATAATATGAGACTCCTTCCCAAAGATCAATCTTGAACCTTTACTTCGCCTTGTAAGTACTCTTCTGGTACTTTCAAGGCGAAGTATATATAACAAGGCGTTGTATGTATTTTTTTTTATATTATCTAGTAATAACATAAAAAAACATTCCCAAAAATTGTGATAGCTCAGCAAACATGCATGACACATGTTTTTTTTTAGAATTGGATCATTAGTTCCCGATACACACAAACAAATTTAACCTCTTTATAATATTATTATAGATTATAGATTATTATATTTGATTGGAAACATGTACTGCAAGTTATGTTACATTAATTAACTTTCTAAGAAAAGAACTATTGCAACACAACTCAATAGACTAAATGGATTTGAAACATTGCTCTGTTTTTGTCAATCGTTTAAAGATGAAGACAGAGTCAAATATTAATATGTTTTAGCATCAAATGTGTTTAGCGGTTAGTTGTGCAAGTAGTCCTGAATGGTCAGAAATACCAAAACTGATCAAAGAATTTCAAAACGCAGGCTGCAGATTTCAGCATACCCACGAACGTTCCTGAGTCGCCTGATATAGTACCTAGCTATGAATAAATGAAAGAGGCCTTAATTTTGCTGTATAACGGAACCAAGTGAAGATAATTTAAGAGTTAAAAGCGTAGGCAGGATTAAACATAGTCTTAAATAGTGCTGACAAACAATAACACCTTTTGCTGAAATTCCAGCTGAAAATCACGTCTCTCTGAATGCAAATGAGAAATAATAAGTTAAGGATTATGGACTTTGTTTCGAGTTACTAACTTAGTGAGTTTGAGGTGAGTTGCGTTCGAGAAGTATTCGTGTTGTAATTTTTGCTAGCCTTATCATTTTTTTGTTAATGAAGTGAACGTGACTTATTTATCCAGACTCCGTGACTGCGAAAACACTGAGAAATTGAAACGAAAAGAAAACTAACGGTTGTTTTGTTATCGCTGAAAGAAACTCACTCTGTCTAGGCCCTCTGCATTTAGTTGCTTTTAGCTACCTTCTAAAAGTCGTCCTCCAATACTATCAGCGGTTTTTTTTATCGCCCACAAAATACTCGCCTTAAAACCCATCCAGTACCGCTAGTACTCCCCACAAAAACCAAGATCCCCTCTCTCCAAAGACAAATAACGGGCATTTTATTTTCTTATGGAAATTAAACTGGAGCCCGGTTAATATTGTTTCTGCTTACTAAACCCACTGCAAAGATACAGCGGCTTATTTGACAGCGTTCTTATGGGCGTTAGCGCTCGGCCTCGAGCTACGCACTTCTTGCGTCAGTGACGGTTGAAAAAAAAATGAAAGAAGTTGCTTAGAACATGTAACCGCGAATCGCCGTGTCATGACTTGCGAAGCGACAGTATTCACGTGAAGGATACAAGTAACGACCGGGCGTTTAATCGCGTGTGAGGTCGCACCGCTCGAGGTTGTGACCGGGGCCATACAGCGTTTTATTTGACAGGCGTTTGAGAGCGTTTTTATGGGCATTATGGGCGTGACCGCACTGACCTTTTAAAGAGACGCTTTTCGCCGCTGGAATGTAAGAAATTTTGTATGAATTTGTATTGATTTGTGTGATTTGTTTACCAAAGCACAGAAGCGACCCATTATGGACGTTAAAGTAAAGCAACATTCACCGAAAGATTAAACTTACCTTGATAAACATGATCTTCTCATCCTTTGTTCTCAAGGATCTTGAAGAATACTGAAGCCGTTGAAGTGATATTCCTAGTATCCTGTGAGAAGATTACAATATGCTGAGAATTACTCCGTTCACTGCGTAGAACAGTGTCTGATATGGACCTAACTTCAAATTGTTGTTGATTTGGTTACGTCATTTTTTAATAATTTAATATTAACCGACATCTTCTTTACAAAAAAGCAATCCTGTTGCAAATAGTTGTAAAAAAGAAACGCATTGAAATCGATGGCTTCCTGTCTATTATAATCAACAACAGCAAAGTCGACAATCAAACGTTATCAATGGAATGCGTTAACGCTATCGTCTCCAATACACCCCCATATGCCATCCTATGAATCTCGCATGCAGCGGATTCTCCAGGTCATCAGTCCACCTCGTGGTGTGGGAGGCCTGCCACTCCAGAACAATTTGGCCCCATCAACCATCCAAAGACTTTCAAACAAAATAATATAACAATTCCAGTAGAGTACAGTAAACCCTATAACAAACTATTTGACAGCAGCACTCGCTTCAATTAACCCTTCGAACGTAGATCTATAGAGACACAATAGGTTTTTAATTGTGTCTATATACTCGACATACAAGTGGTTAACCAAGGTAAGCCATAACACGTGTACATTGTGCGACGTACTCCACAGGAGGCACTCGGACGTACGGTCTACCCTTTGAGGTCAAGTGAGCTTACACTTTTTCACAGCGTTTTGTTGTTCAACAGTTTTAAGTGCCTAATCGTTTCCTATTTCATTTCCTTAAGGGTTTTCTCATAATCCAACTCCAGGAGTAGAACCTTTACCCATTCATACGTAGAATTTTCAGTTGTAATGCCCAAATTTACTAACATTTAGTTTAATCAAAAGCTTTTCTAATGATTTGCAATGCTGAGCAATGTAACGTAGTTAGTTGAATACTAACTAACAGTGCAAACAAATTCAGGCATTGATTTAGGCTCGCTCGCTTACTGTTGCTGAAAACCGGTTGGATTTCTCTCGATCTTGGTATTCTAGCGATTTAGATAAGAATAGTTTGACGACTAGGTTGTCTTCAAAATATTCCAAAGGATTCTTCAAGAATTAACTTATAGAGAGATATATTTAAGATGAATATGTTTTTTCTTATCCTTAAATCATTTATTTACGTTTCATTTTTTTTTAATTCTAGCTATACGAGAGAAATTTCTACATTTGCTAGAAATTTCTCTCGTACCTTTTGTTGTGACATCACTGTTTAGTATGTACACCACTAGTAATTGTCTATACTTCCGGTAGGCTACTCCGATCACTGTCCTAACTGATCCCGTCCGTGACACTGCTGTGTCCGTCTATATTTGTTATAATGTGTCTGCTGTAAATAAATCAAGTGTACCTAACGGTATCTTTTATTCAAACATCCAACATAACACCTTTTGGCGCGAGTGACTTGATAAGTTCATAAAAACTGGTGAAAAACACCTCTGCTTATACACTTATAATGTGCTATGTGAAGAACAGAATAACTTATAGACATCAGTCTAACTACCACATTGTCTCCTCATAACACACTAAACAAAATTGAAGTATCAATTTGTTCTTGCAAAGCGACGCGCACCCGCGCATAGGTACGTGACACGCGGAAATAATACGCGGTGTCACAGTATAAAAACAACCAGTAAACCAAGTAAACGTTTTGTGAAATCAAACGCGGGTTAACGGTTTCCAACAAAACTTTGTGTTATGTTGCACTACTCACACAAAACATAACCTGTTACTAGAAGCATGCTTAGCATTCGTGTAAACGATTTACATGTGCGTGTGAGCAGATTCTACCATTTGTTCCTAGTTGAAATTCTGCAAGTTAGTACTAAGACGTCTAGTGTGACTGTTGAAGCCGCTGATGAGGCGCCAAGTGCGACTAATTAGACGACAAGACGCGACGCCACTAGTGCGACTTTGTGTCGAGGACTTGCACTCTAGCTATACCTATGAAACCTACCCGTACCCACAGCCACCACCCGTACTCATAGTACCTAGGTATCCCTTTATTTCGCAGACAAAAATTTCATAGAATTTCGTTTCGCAGAAAATATTTCATATAATATTTGGTCCTTGTATTTTTATTTCGAATATTATTGGTTAATCGACTATTTACTTGAATGAAACATATTTCACAGAAATACAATCCAATGATTTTTATAATCACATTTTTTTATTTAACAAACTTAATTATCAAACAGTAGATCTAATCATTTTTAAGGAATAGTGTTTGTTCGGTGTATTTTTCCATGGTAGTTTATTTCAACGAAAATGTAAAAGTAGACACTATGCTGTCCATAATTTGATGGTAATGATCTCTGTTTTGATCTCATTTTTATTGTTCTAGTACTATTTTTTTATACTTTGTCTTTCTTTTTAATTGTATGTCTTTGTTTAATTGTGTAGTTGTTTAGTTTAGTTGTATTTCATTTCTGGAGCCACTCGTTTTAATTTTATATTATTTTTATGTTATTCACTTGTTTTAGTGAATGCTGGTTGACCAGTAATTGGCGACTGTGTAAGGCCAAGGAACCTTTACTTAGGATATGATGTAGACAGAAGCTGTTGGTAGACCTTTATTAAGAAATAGATAAATAATTGGACGTAGGTAAGCGAAAGGATCCAATCCACAACACGGCCCAAAAAGACTTTAGTGCCCCAAACGGATGATAAATATCAATACTATCAGCCAGTAAAAAAGATCCAAGCAATAAACAAAAGGTTAAAAAAATAAACTACGGCCAATTAAAAAACTCCGTTAAATTACAAGTACCAAGTATCGTCCTCACAGTTTATCTGCCATAACATAGCACACAGAAAGACGATACGCAGCACAACCCTCTTGGGGGCCACCAGTCAATATTAATTGTGCCCCTCGGCGGCCATGCTTCATTATTTACACCCCGCGGCTAGGATTCCAGCAGTTATCGGAAATAGTTCGAGTTTTCCCACTGCGACTCACTAGTTTCGAGTTTTTACGACGACGCGAAGATATCTCTCTTGAATTTATATTCTAGAGAAGTTGGAATACTATTCTGTTGTCGAAGTAATTGGTGCGCGTTAATTTATTACTTTTTATTCAAAGTAACATAACATCACGGATGTAATCCCCAAAATGTTAGACACGGGGTGGCTACCCATAATAAATGTGAACGTGAAAGTGATGTGTATTACAAGTACAATACCGCTCAAAGTGGTGATCTATTTACAGGTATGGATATCTTTCCGCTGAAGTTAATGATGATGAGGTCCTGCATGCAATGTGATGTGATATTAAATATTCTGTAGGTATTGTGATTGTTGTGTGCCCGAAATTCCCTAACTTACTACTTATCTATGTAAATACGAAAGTTTGTGAAAATAGATGTACATATATATTGTGTAGGTGTACATATATATGTCTGGTTTGTTACTCTTTCACGCAAAAACTACTCCACGGATTTGCATGAAATTTGGCACACAGATAGTTTACATATGTTTGTATATAATACTTTCTATTCCGGTAGCACTATTCCGTAGGACAGTTAGATCTACACGCGGGCGACGCCACGGGTATAAGCTAGTATAATGTAAAATAAATAAATAAAAAAACACTTAGAGTATAATAATGTCCGTTTCATTTGGGGAAAGCTGAACATTTTCTTAATGGTTTTTGTTTTTTTTTTTCATATTTATTTAATAATGATTGCATTACTAAATAAAACGTTTATATGAAAAAAAAAAAAACATCCATGAAAGGTTCTTACAAAAATAAGAACTCTCGTAAAACGAACATTCATGAAAAATACAACATTTTAACGTTACTTTTCATATTAAAAACTACCAGACTGGTTAGTAACAAAGGCATAAATGTCTCAGGGATTTTAATATCCATTTCGAAAATGGATCTTTCAATTTATATTTTACTTTTATACGGTACAAGTTTTGAAAGATTCTTGAAAGCGGTGGTTTCTACAATTATCTGAATCTAGTTCCAATGCTATGAATTTACGATTAAAATATTACATTTTGATACAAATGGGGGAACTTCGTTATTGCAATCGCAGGCGAGATTGTTATGGTGCCGAGAACTACAAGTTAAGACGCTGTAAAGACGCATATTTCTTTGCCGACATTAAAAAAAACAATCACCGCCGACTATAGGAATTCAATCAATTTGGACCTAATGTATATCTGTAATGTATCTGTGGATTTTTTTATTTCCACACGTGTTGTGACAAATGATCCACGAATCCACGTGTGTGAAATAAAGCGAGAGAGCCAGTTTTCGAGGCAGTGTATTGAAAAGTACTTTTCTTACATTGTAACTGAGAATCTCCAGTTTCTTTCTAGAAAAATAATAAAATAACGCCTCCGAGATTCACCAGGGAAACAGAACATAGGGAAACGTGAGCGTTTCTTTTGTAAAACTCAAACTACAACTAGACAAAGCCACATATAACCAGCCTTGCATGTCCCAGTAAATATAAAACTGGTGAAACCAGACTCGTATGCAACAAGTTAAGGCACACTTACTAACCACACAAACCTTCAAAATCCACCCTTAACAGAAGGGTGTAAAGTCACTGTAAACCGCAAAAGTAATATTGCTTAAAAATCTGTGCATTCGCCAAAAACAACCTTATTGGAAAAGCGTAAGGGTGTTTCAACTGCAAGTATAAGTTTGTTTCCTGTTTAATGGGCTTAGTGGAAAATCGCAGATGCAGGCTAGGATTAAGCACGCTATAATATTTTAGAGCGTAGTCCTGGTAAAGTTCGCCGGTCCAGGTTTTTATTTAAAATATATGGCCTCTGATATTTATGGCTTAGAAATGGTAGAATTTATTTTGGAGTTCTGCTTTCATAATACGTGCACTGCTGTTTTATTTTACAATCTAATGTAGGTATATCGTTGGAAGCCTCGCTTTAAACATTAAAACCAGATCTTTCATAACATGTTTAAGATTTACCGACCTCCTTCCCAATCGCAATTATAAAGCAAGCGGCGATGTCTTCCCGGCTTGGAACACTAAAAAGATGCTTCATTGTAATTTCAGTGGCACCACTAACATATTTGGCACTAGTTATAAAGTAGCAGTGCTTCCTTGGAAGAACCCCAAACAAAAAGCTCTATCTGCAAGAGCAAGTCGAGTCGAAAAAGAGCGAATAATTGAACTGTAAAGCTATGGTGAGCCTGACACAATGGGTTGATGACTAAAAAAACTAATTGCTCCGTCAGATAGATTTCCAAAAAATATTGGAAACGTATTTTTTCTTTTTTCACGTAATCAAGAAATGAAGACGATACAGTGCGTCGAAAACTCGCATGACGTCACTTGTATGTACACTTTTACGTACTAGTGACGTCACAAGCCCCCACTTCGATTATTTGATGGGTTTTATCTTCGTCATTTTTTATTGATTTGTTAAAAAAATAAGTTGGGATGGGCAGGAGAATGATGATAAAACAAAAAATACGTATAATATATTTTTCGATAATCTAACTGACCCTATTAATTAGAAACAAAGAACACTGTATAATCTCAATGTTCTATTGTTTCTAAGCTTGCAACACTCCATCTTGAATGCAAATTGCAACTCAAAACTCCTTGATATTATTTGTTGCATAAAACTTTGACAGTTCTAGATCTTCTATTGTTTTATTAATCTTCACCATTACAAACCCGCAGGGCAACCCAAAACCAACGTTTGTTCACGCAAGCCCAACCACAATACACGTTTAATAGTAGTCCAGCGTTTGCAGCAAATTGTAGCGCTTGAGTATGCAAGTTATTGCACTTTTAAATAAAACACGTTGCCACGAGGTTTCAGTGCACGAAGCGGCATACACACCATGTCTAATAAAAGATTCTTTGAATATGTCACAGATGTATAGTTTAAGTATTATTTGAGCTAAAAGTGCACCAGTAAAGGGCCCGTAGAACAACACGTAATTTAACGCGTTGCCAGGAGTGCTTTGTACCGCCTCGTTGGTCTAGTGGTCGCGAACGGGACTGCTGAGCATGAGGTCCTGGGTTCGATTCCCGGGTCGGGCATAGTGTAATTGGGTTTTTCCATCAGGAATATCTCAGTAGCAGCCACGGAGTCTGGATTCGTGCTCAGTTGATAGCAATAGACTCGCCTCCTGTTACATGAGGCTTAAACATATTTAATCATAATTCCTCTAGTGTGTTTACAGGCCCGCGCTACCATTACTTGTTTAGAGTAACTGTATTCCCTAATTGGAGGCACCACAGGCTTCCTCCCCAGGCATGTCCTTAAAAAACATAGTATCTGTATTCTGCCTGGAGTTCGTTTGAAATTCTGAAAAGGTAAAAATATCGTGAGGAAATCTGGAGTCATGCTCTTCAATCATCAACATGGTAGTGAATTCCTTTTCTTTCAGTACAAGTAGATCCATTTTCCCAACAATAAGATAATTACAGTCACATATAACTTTACATAAAAGGTTTCTCAACAATTCCATCACAATGGAAAAAACACGAGTTATTCAATAATTCATATTGTTTTCACAGAAAACCATTAAAGGCCCTTGTTTTTCAGTGAGGGGCATTTTCTTAAGCTGTTGCGGACAATAAAAATATGAGAGGGACGGTACGTGACACGAATAAAACGTTTCGGACGAGGCTATAGGACAAGCGAGTAATTAAGTACTTACGTGTATCTAGTAAGTACATAGGGGCTTGAGGGGTAAATAAGAACAGCTGCTCGGGTCGATCTCCAGGTTAAGCTGCGCTGGCCTAGGTTGGTCCGTGGATGGGTGACCACCCATTACAAACCGAGTTTCCTCCATGTGTCGGAACGCAGGTTAACCCGTTGGTCCCTGCTGTCAATTGTAGATCTTTGACAGTCGTTACGTGGTCATAGTGACCCGAAAGTCTGACAGCCAGTCGCGATCGTATTACCCAGTGCTGACTGGGTTGTGGGACTCTATGTAAAATACTGGTATTCAGCTGCATTCGGTTAGACTGGAAGCCGTCCCCAACATACCTCATAAAAGGCTAGGCAGATGATATAAGGGTTCTACTTAAGGGTTCACCGTAAACAAGCTAACCACAGGATGCTATTGTAAATCGTGGATTCGAATCCAGGCAGGCGCACTTTGTGTAATTTATACATAAACTCCTTATTATACTCGTATCATGCCTTTTATATGGGTGTGCGCGACGCACCTTTTTTACAGTTTTATAATTTTTGGTGTATTTTGTACAGTCTTACTTTATTTTTCGAATGTTATTTATTTTCGATACCTTTTCCTTTCCATCATTATTAAACCAGTCTTCCACCGACCATCACGCCTGTTTTTCTTCACGTTGAACGGTCCCAGTATGTCCAGCAGTGGTGATTTAGGTTCAGTCCGCTACAATGGGAAAAAGAGATGAGTTCACTAAATACCTAATAACATCTGATATTTACAAGCCCCACACTCTCACAGAGAGATGGCCTGGCACGTGGTAACATATCATACAGAAGGGACACACAAATTACCGTTTGTGCAGAAACGGTAATTTGAAGAAAAACAACCGATGAAAATTTTCTATTTGTAGGACAGCTGGGACACATGCCCAATACAAAGGAAATCCGCAGTAATTCACATGGATATGACACATGTCTCCCAATTTTTTAACATGCCGGATTCCTCACGATTTTTGATAGCAATATTCTTTTTTAAATCTGAGTAACAGTTTTAATGGCCACAAAAAGGTCTGTCCATTAGGCACGGGGATTCGCCACGATGTAATATTTCATTTTATACCAATTCATGTTTTTGGAATTATTATGTTGCCAACCGAAATTGTGATGTAGTGTATTATTCATGGAATTTTAATTGTTTATCTATCACGATTACTTTTATTAATCTGTTTACTATCCTGAACTTGACTGAGTAAGTAATTACCGTTGCAAGAAAAGTTATTAGAAAAATTACTTATATATATTGAAGAAGAAGTTTTAGTGATCAGGACATTGTGTGTGCAATTTGCAACCCATGTAAGGGTCGGTAGGGACAGATAACTCAGTGTATTGTCCATCAGAGTCCGGTATCCAGAGCCGCGTCAGCAATTTGTCCGTACCGGTTTGACATTGACTGACCCTTTAAAGCACGTACACTTTGGAGGTGTCAAAATAACAAACTAACTGCAACACGGACGCAACTATGGTAACGAACCCATTGAACGACACAGCATTGTTACATCGTTTGGTAGAACTATATGCAGGATTATATTAGTGTTTTACGAAGAAACATTTAAAATATAGTACGGTCTGGTGCTAATGAATGTCATTGTTATAGTATGTGAATATGGCAGTTTTATATGATTTACTTTAGACTTCCTCAAAAACTGGCTGTTATCGCACTAGGATTAGGTTCAACATGCAATCTATTTCACACGAGTGGATTTTTTTATTTAACACAACGTGCGCGGAAATAAAAATTTCCACAGATGATTCCTATTCGGCTATGATTGTTTTTTTTTTAATCTCAGCAAATTGATATACGTCTTTACGGCGGAGTAAATATTTCTTGAATTAAATTGTGTTTCAAAATAGAACATCATAAATAAACATAATTATTAAAAAATATTCACCTATTGAACAAATTAACATTTATTTGGGTTCTAAATTCAAAGAGATTCTAATTTACTATCGCGTATGAATTCGCCGCTAGAGGCGCTCGTGTAGCGCGAGGTCACCGAAATGTCAGATGTCATAGAGTTTTTGCACGTTGCGTGCTTTTTTAATCGACTTCGAAAAAGGAGGAGGTTATATGTTCGTGTGTACGTATTTTTAACACATTTTTACTAATATTCAAAATTGTGATCGAGATTGAGCCATTTCTGATTAATTACGGGATTGAAGATTTTAAGTAACAACTTATGATCTTATTTGTTAGTACTTGGAATTAAAATGATTTTTAAATGTTTCATGCTTGATAGTTTTATGGAGAATATTGTAAATATGTATGTATCTGAAGTTTACACTATGTTGTTATACGTAATAAAATGAACTTTTTAAGAAGTTACTAGTTTATGTATATTTTAAAGTATAAAATAGAATTATTGACATGACCTTACACGACAGTAGCGCCATCTGGTGAGCTCAAAAACGATAGCCCTCGTTGGAAAGTAATATGGTAAACTACCATATTACGGAATATCGGAATTACGGAAATCGGTAAGCGTATACCATCCCCTAGTTTCCATACTGTCCATAATTATACTGTGGAATAAAGGTTTATGTTTGTGTGCGTGACGGCGCGTTTATTGAGCTAGGAACAGACGGGCTGCTTTTTAATACGAGTGATTTACACTTACCAATTTCCGTAAAAAAAAAAACTAGTTTTTATTATCGATTCGGGTCGAGAATCATTAGTATAGATACCTCTTGAATTTGATCAGGATGCAAAACGACAGCCTGTATACATTTGCAAATGCATGTGAACCGAGAAAGCTAAATTTTGGATATTATGTGGAGGGGGTCTAGAAAAGTTTAACTTCAAATTGTCGACCATGATTTCCTATGTGCATTTTCCACCATCTTGTAAAAAGGGTTAAATTCAGTTTTTTCTACAATAACTCGGTTCTCCGATGAGAAAATTTGGATGCAGATATGCTTTTGGAAGTGAATTTTATTTTTTGTTACGTCAAAACGGATGAAAGGTTGTTCAGGTAATTATTGCGATACAAAATAAATAATAAACCAGCCAAATTATGACCGCCTTTAATAAATATTATTTACTACACAAACAAATATTTGTGTAACAAATCTCATGTGTTTACAAAATGTTGTTTTCTCGGTTCACATGCATTCCTAACCCGTTTTTTCCGATATAACGACTAGACTATAAGTTTTTACAACACAAGATAAATTGCCCGACATGTTCGGCATGTCAATGAATATTGTTCAACCTTCAAAAAAAAAGCTTTATTTTATACTACCACGCCTTTTTCCCTTGTCATATACCTAACCTATGTATGTACATTTTCTGCCTTGTACGTCATATAATAGAACATTACCCAACCTCTTTGTACGCATTGTAAAAGCCAACCACCGTGACGTCATCAGAATCTCACGGCTCTTAACACCACGCACATAGGGTTACCACACTTTCCGATTTGTCCAGATATGTCCGGCTTTCAGGCCTTTCATTTATCGGACTTTTCAGCTTCAGGAGATTTGGTTCTATAAAAAAAATAAAACAGTTCATTCAAATCTGAAACAAACTATCTAAGATTTTAGAGCAATTTTTTATTGGACTATTCGACCGTAACCCTAGATCGAAACAACTCTAAGTCATGGGGAGAGGCCTTTACCCAGCGGTGGGATGACGCAGGCTAACAGTATCGGTATTCAATTTTCAAAATGGTAACCCTAGACGCAGGGGACGCATTGCCCTTATAATGGTTCACAAAAAGTAAAGAATGCCCTTGATAGACGCGGGCGCTCAGTGTGAAATGACATATTCATGACAGGGTAGAGGGTGTTCACACTAGTCTACATACATACGCAAAAACCAGGTGGCGTTCAATGCCTGTAGTATTTTTGAGATATTTCCGCCAGAAACTTAATACGACGGAAGCTTCTGCTTAAAGAATGAACACGACGACAATGCCGTGAACACACAGTAATGCCCGGTTCACATTGTTCCAGTATCATTCCAGTCCAGTGATCTAATTCACCATCTGGAATAATCTGAACCGTCACTGGAATGCCCTGGATCCAGTAAGAGTTTCAGTGTTGTAACTCTATTGCTGGTCTACTTTTAATCCAGCGCACCCATTCCAGCGCAACTTGAATCGTGTAAACGGCCAATCCAGTGCTGGATTAAACGTTGAACAGTGAGCATGCATTATTGTTTTTTTGAGAATAAGCATTGTTGTATTACTAAAACAAACTCGTGTCCCTTAAGTATGCTTAGATCTTTAAAACTACGCAACGGATTTTGATGCGGTTTTTTTTTAATAGATAGAGTGATTCAAGAGGAAGGTTTATATGTATTACATTGCACCCGTGCGAAGCCGGGGCGGGTCGCTAGTTACTAATAATGACTGGAATAATGTAGACGAGATGATCCGACAGCGGTAGTGCCGAAATATCAGGAACTCGAAACTAATAAGTAAACATGGTAAATACCCCGTTTTTTTTTCGGCTTATGGCTTAATTGCCAATAGCCTCGAACAACACCTGAGGAGGCTCTCGCTTGGCAGCTGGATCAAGGGCTCGATTCAAAAAGCAGTACTTCTGGATACTGCGCGTATCGTTAGGAGGTTCCTCTCTCAAGAGCCCTGACCACTGGTAGCTCGGACCCTGTTCCGATGCTGGTGGGCTACTATTTTTAAATGGTTTTTATAAAATCTTTGTTACTAAAAATATTTAAAAATGTAAATAATATTCAAAGAAAAAAAATAAAGGATATGATCCAGTTGACAAGTGGGCTGTATTAATTCGCTGGATTACTAGACTGGAATAATATGAACCGGACATAGACAACAGTTACCAATACTTTCAAATTTTGCTCCGCACTGGTAAACTTGAAAGCTGTTTATTTTTAAGACAAATAAATTGCTGATACATCAAAACTAATGAAAATGCATGTTTTCATTTCATCCAGTATACTGTCCTTCCAAGTACCTATTCTCTTTTATGTCCGTCACAGTGGCGGCTCACAAAAAGCGTCACCCGGCTGCCCGTGTGGTATAAAATTTTATACCACACTCCATGTTTTCGATACCACACTCGACTGCGTAGGGCGCCAACGAGGAACGAGCTATGAAGGTTTTAGTATACCTACTTAACTACCCATTCACGACTTTAGTCGATGCAACTTGTGTCAAGCGACACGAGCGCGCGTCACTTGTTTCCTTCGCGGGAGTAACTAGTCGCGTCGCCGCGTCGTCACGGTGATTCCTGGCATGCTCTACGGGTCTTTCACAGTTATTTTACCTCTGATAGCAGGACCCAAAAGGCAACTTTATAATTATAACTATAAAGACCACTGTAGTTTGGACAGATTTTTTAGTGGCAGCAACTCAGCAGCACCCTAATTGGAGCAATAATAAAGTTTATTGAGTTTTTTACAGCGATGCAACGTCAGAGATAGAAGGACCATAGAATATTCTATTTTGACCATAGAATATTCTATTTTGACCATAGAATAGGCCAAACTGGTACGAAGAGACGACGGGTGGGGATAGTCGCTGTAGCAACACGGTAACTCGCGTGACCCTACGGCGCGCGGCGGCGTGTAGTTCGTGGCCAGGCGGTAAGGCGCTAGTGCAAAACGAGCCTCGAAGGTTTTTAGTACACGTAAAAGTATTATAAAAGATGTTGATTTTATAGGACTTTCGACTTCGAAGTTCGGTTATGAATTTTAAAATCTACCAAGTTTATACTACCGTGAATTTTTTTTGCGTCAAAAGTCGAAGAGCTTTTTCTATGAGAAGTTAAAGTGCGATAAACCCGACTGCTAATAAGTTTATTTGAAAGTAAAATGAAGAAAAATGCTGAAGAGTGAGAGTTATTATTTAATTCATTAAAAGTCAAATATAATAGGAGCTTTTACCTAATCCTGTATGTTTAGTTTTACACACGCATTAACAAAATAGATTTATTATTTGAGCCAAATTCCCTGAAAAGAACATCGGTAGCTGATTACGAGAGCTGATTTTTTTTTATTGTTTTTTATAAGTAATATTTAAAAAATTAAATATTAAAAAAAAAAGGTAAATATAGGAATTTTAATAATAATATATCATTTATTTCAGGTAACAAAGACCCATTACATATATACCTTATAGACTATTATACATAGAATAGCATAATCAGCCTATAATGTTCCCACTGCTGGGACACACGGCCTCCTCTCATTCTCTCCCATTACACATTTAACTAATATGTAATGGGTGGACACCCATCCACGGACCAACCTAGGCAAGTGCGGCTTAACTTAAAGATCAACCCGAGCGGCTGTTATTGAGCTCCTCCACCTAACGTAATCCATATTCTTCTACATAATAGTAGCTTCAAACCTATAATTGTGTTTTCCTCGTCCAGCGTTATTACCCCGGGCTCTCGTCTAGATAACGAACCGCGAACAGTGGCGGTCTCCACGGTTTTATATCGGAACGTAAAACTATGGCCGAGCGCAAAACACACATAAACTGAAACTTCTTTCATCTCCCTGTTTTATGTCTTGTTATGTGGTAAATAGAAAATTGTATGAGCCCTGTAGCATAATAATACCAGCAAGGGTCAGATGTATGTGAGGTTAAGCTGCGATTGCTGCGGCCATGCCATAGATGGTTGGCAATGTGACCATACTTAACACACCAAGATCACTCTGAACCTCAGGAGGCACGTAAACTGCGGATTCGATTATCGTACAAATATCTGTGAAAGTCGTTACAATAATATTTAGAAACTAGAAACTCCAAAAAAAAAATAAGAACATAAAACATAATATGGGTTGAGCTAACCAGCGATGCCTGAGGAGAAATTGGTTGGCCATTGCATGTTTTTTAATATGCTACAAATACATTGAACCATATCAGTTTTTAATTTTAATAATACAGATAATATAACCAAAATTATAATAAGTATATATGTATAATAAGTATGTATTTACAAACAAAAAGTATCTATGTAGTATTATCAACTATCTGGTGTCCACGACAGAAGCCTCGATGCTTAGTGTGGCACCTAGATGGTGCTGTGTGTAATGTCCAGCGATATTTATTATTATTATTTATTATTATTTAAAATTGCTAATTGTTCAATAGATAGCGCAAAGGTAACACATTTCAGCTTATGAAAATCACATGAGCAAACAAATTGATATATGTAGTTATGGTTACTTGGTGATCGTGTTTAGCTCATATTCAAGTTAATGAAGGAGTTTTATATCCTTTTATATTTTGTACCGGGTAGACGGCCCGACGACCTTTAAAACGTGGCTAATGCTGTGGCACAGCTTGGGAAAGGCTTTTGTCCAGCTGTGAACTGTTATAAAAAATATCCGTTAACTCAGCTAGAATGCCAGTGTATACTATATCCCTCCCCACCAGCCCATCCTGCACAACCCCCAATACCTTCAGGATTTAAAGGAAGCAAATTACTACTTACTGGTCTGACACAATTTGAGTTTAATTGACACATAAATGATAAATGATAAATGAATGATAAATGATGTTTATTTTGCAAATAGGTTTTGAAAAACACTTTTACACGTCTCTTTTTTTAAAACTAGATGGGGCCGGTGTTTCGTACCTGACTACTCTGAGAAGAAACAGCCGAAACAAACTCAGAGGTCATAGTCTCTTTTAAAGTCCAGACATAATCTCAGACACTAATCTGCATAGTCCTCATGTGAGTTATCACATGAGGACTATGCAGATTAGTGTCTGAGATGGTCTCTTGAAGAAAGAACCACACAGATTTGAGTGGACCTGTCCAGTCAGTGCAAGCATCTGTCAGTTATCGTGTAGCTCGACTTATAACTCAAGGAGCTCAACGACACGACGAACAATACCAAAGCAAGGACATTTGGGTAGGTCGCTTATAGTACTCAAACTGCCAGACAATCGTGGAAAAAATAAAAAAGGAACAAACAAAATAAAAAGTCCCACATGGTCCTCACATTCACAATAATCAAATAAAATTAATACACAATACTCTACAAAATAAATGTCATTAAATGTGAACATTAACAATAAAAAATAAAAGTAAAATACTTAACAAAGTAAGTATTCATGTCAAATCATTAAATATAACAATAAGAAAAATATAAAGCAAAATAATAAAAAATAATAAAATACTAAAAGTATTCATGTCAAATAAATTAAATGTCACAGTGTATATGAGAAAGGAATCAATAATAAACAAGCGAAGTCCGAAATTTCGCATTCACAGAGTAAATCTAATTGGAGCAGCTTAATCCCAAGCCTTTTTATCTTCGAGATAGTGATTAATGTTATAGTAGGCTTTCAGACATAGCTTCCGTTTTATAAACGATTTGAATTTATTTAGGCTTAGTAATTGAATATGACTCGGAAGTTTATTGTAAAAACGTATACATTGGCATCTGAACGTACCCCCTATTTTTTTTAGCCTCGTTGCAGGTACAACAAATTTGTGTTTGTTCCTCGTATTTATGTTGTGGATATCACTGTATTTTTTAAACAAATTAATATTTTTATGTGCGTACAAAAGGTTTTCATAAATAAATTGAGAGGGGACGGTAAGTATATTAATCTCTTTAAATTTTTCTCTGAGGGTGTATCTAGGACTTAATTTATAAATTGAACGAATTGCCCTTTTTTGCAAAATAAATATTGTCTGAATATCGGCGGCATTGCCCCACAAGAGAATACCGTACGACATCACACTGTGGAAATAACTAAAGTAAACTAAACGGGCTGTCTCTAAATCAGTTAAATCACGAATTTTTCTAACGGCGTATGCTGCAGAGCTAAGTTTTTTTGACAATTTGTCTATATGGGGGCCCCACTGAAGCTTGGCATCCAAAGTTATGCCTAAGAACACTGTGTTATCTTCCGGTTTCAACTCTTCATCCTTGATTAGTACACTAGTTTCCACTTGTCTTACATGGGGTATCGTAAACTTAATACATTTAGTTTTTTTCTCATTTAGGAGTAGATTGTTAACATTAAACCAATTAACGACTTTTGCTAGGGCGCTATTAACATCGTCCGTAACTAGCTGCTGACGTTTGAGTTTAAATAAAAGAGAGGTATCGTCTGCAAACAACACTATGTCATGATTATCCTTTGTGAGGTAAGGCAAGTCATTTATATAAATAAGAAACAAAAATGGGCCAAGAATTGAGCCTTGGGGTACCCCCATTCTTACTACGGATCCGGGGGATCTTTTCCCGTTAACATCAACTCTCTGAATCCTATCGCTCAAATATGACGCAAGAAGATCCAGAGAGGCGTTCCGGATTCCGTAGTGGTGTAGTTTCCTGATTAATGTTTCATGAAGAACGCAATCGAAAGCCTTAGACAAATCGCAAAAAATGCCCAAAGCATCGCATTTATCTTCCCATGCATTATAAATGTGCCCTAAAAGTTCAACACCGGCATCAGTAGTTGAACGACCCCTTGTAAAACCGAACTGTTTCTGATGCAATAACTTATGTTTATTGAAAAATATTTGCATTTGTTCTAAAATTAGTTTTTCAAAAATTTTACTGAAGGTGGGTAGTACAGAAATGGGTCTATAATTAGTGGGGTCTGATTTACTACCCGATTTAAACAATGGTATTATTTTACTATTTTTCATTAGATCAGGAAACTCACCACGGTCAATACAATCGTTAAATATTACAGCTAAAGAAGGAGCTACAATGGTTATAATGGACTTAGCAACGTCCACAGAATGACCCCATAGATCGGCGGTCTACTTAACATTTAACGTGTGAAAAGTTTTAATTATATCTTTACAGGTGACATATTGAAAATTAAATTCGGAATCACAGACTGAAACGTTTTCCCTTAATAAAGACTCGGCAGCAGCAGGTGACGAGTTTAGCGATTTAGTAGTCGATACGGGAATATCCGCAAAGAAATTTTCAAATGCTGTTGCAACTTGAGTGTCTGAATTTAAAATATTATCGCCAATAGCAAGGCTGTAGTCACTATCTCGATTGCAAGACTTTCCCGTTTCGCTATTAATAATGTTCCATGTCATTTTAATTACATTACTACTGTTTTTAATTTTTGAACTCAAATAACGTGACTTTGCTATAAAACAAACTTTTTTAAATACCTTAGAATAATTCTTAACATATAACTTAAATTCTACAGTGTTTATATACGTCCGCTCTTCATACAGCTCATAAAGTCGTTTTCGACTCTTATGAATACCAAAGGTGGCCCAGTCGTTGAAGGAAGCGTTACTATTAACCGAGATTGTCTTAGGAACAAACGTGGTTTTAAATTGTGTGCAATACATACTGAAAAAATAAAGAAGAAGAACAAAAGATTTGATTTATATTTTGTACTTACTAAGTTACCTTCGTACTACAGACACTTCCGAGGTGTCAACTATCTCTATGAGACACGAGACGATACGTCATCGTGTTATCAGTTGATGCACTGCGGTTTGATAACAAGACAAATAAAGACACTCATTTCATAATTTCATGATACAGTTCAAGTTATTGATACAATCGTGATAACTTTTATATATAAAAGGGTAAATTAATTGACCTCATGCAGGACATGCATTGCACCCGAATTGTATACTAAGAAGGTTCGAATCACAGCTGAAGACATTCAAATAGGGCAGAGGATCAGCATTTTTAGGATTCTGTACCTCAAAAGGTAAAAAAGGAACCCAGCACAAATAAAGGAAAAATTTAAAAAAATAAATAAGTTGAAAATTAAATAAAAAAAGTTTTTTTTTTTTTTTAGATTATGGTACGGAACCCTTCGTGCGCGAGTCCGACTCACACTTGGCCGGTTCGTTCTTCTTCTTTACGTGTCGATGAACTCAAACTGTGTGAGACCAGTACCGCACGGCTCTACTGCATAAGACTGCCGCTTGCCTCCGAGACGAACTCCCCGGACTTATTACGCCGGACACGAAATGGAAAAAAGAGGTGTATTAAACGAGGAGAGGACTCTTTTATCTGTTCAGTAAGGTCGGATAAGGTAAAAGAACTTGATTCTATACATTAGCATGGGAATTTATTATCACTTATTTCCATTGCGTCCAATATACTCCAGCTACCTGTATCTGTATCCTTATAAACATAAAACCGGGACGCAACTCAAGTATAAAGATAACAATAAATAACTGCCTACACGAGCACAAAACTCTAGTTCATCATAAAAGGCGTAAATGTCAGTTTACGACATAAGACATTTTACTCCGGGGGTAGAATGTAAAGGGAAATAATAATCGTAGCGGTAAAATCATAACAAGCGTGTTTTCACAATGTTGTTGAAGATTGTAGAAGGAGCACTTTGAAAAAAGGAATATCTACAAATCCCAAGAGGACGGCTATTTCTTTCGCGATTATGAATCTTAATGACATGAAATTACCTCTGATTTTCTCAAAACCGTCAAGGACATTCACATTTCGTAGGCCAGAAAAACCAAACTCCAAGCCACTACTGAGTAATTCTTGATGGGCAGACCCGATAAGGCCAATGACATTGCCTGTTCTGAGATTTGAACCCAGGACTTCATGGTCAGCAGAAGCGCTTGCGGCAACTTGACCCACGAGACTACTCCGAACAAGAACACTATTAAGTTACATCCACCCAAGAAAAGCGATTCTGCAAAACAATGATTTGGGCATAGCGTAGCTTCAATAAAATCAGTGACAATATCGAAAACGCGCGCGTGTAACCGTTGCCCAAAAACCGGGTAGAAATTTGTTTCTATTGTGTAAAATGAAAATGAAATCTTTATTTGTGGACATGGGTTGTACAGGGGTGTTAAACAAATACAATACAGTGAGTCCATCCATGTCTTCCGTTCAGGCGTACACATTAAATGCAATACTTACAATCAATTATCAATTTATATGAAAACTCAAACAACAAAAGAGTACACAATATCAGAACAATAATAAATATAAAATTTATATAAAAATAAAATTATTAACAATAAGCACTTGTCGCAAAAAAAAAAATACGGGTATTACAATTGGATTTCAATAATATTTAATTTAATTCATAATCAAGTTGCTAATATAATAAATCGGATGCAGCAGGTCTAGAATCTTTCATTTAAATAATCGTTAATTGTATAATAAAAATTCGTTTAAACATTTTTTAACAGATCTTTATTGGTAATATCTATAATTTGTTTAGGTAATTTATTTTGAGTGCCATACCTAACAAATTTTTACCGAAGACGGCTTTGTTGCACACAGCGTACCTTCTGTCTCATCACTCTGTTTACTGTCAAAAGCGTGCTGGTCATAAAATTTAGTGTTATTTTCCCTTTATTTTCGCACGTGTACTTATTGATAGCTTGACCTTCAGTTTAGAAAGAAGTGGAGAGCTTTTATATTTATTTACTTGGCCGTGTGCCAGGCACAGCGGTGTGCTCGTGTATGACCAGTACTTACTCCAATTTACGTTAAAGCAGTTTAAAAGTAAACTGTTGGAAAAGCATATGCTGGTGCATAGCTAGATGACAACAGATTGACAGAATGTTCCCAGGTTTTAGACCTCTATAAAAATCGGAAATAGAAAAGATTCTGGTTGTTTTTTTAGAGAATGAGGCCCTGGGTTCGATCCCAGGTTCGGCAAAGTATTATTGAGTATTTTCCATCAGGAATTACTCAGTAGCAGCCTCGGAGGCTGGATTTGTGTTAGGTTAATGGCAATAGGCTCGCCCCCTATTACATGGGACTTAAACATAACTGACGAAATGTGGGTGTAGTATCACGTACACCTCTGCGTAACCCTTCTGGGATTACAGGCGTGATGTAATGTAATGAATAAAAACGTGGCAAGAAACGACGAAAATCTTTTGGTCTGTTTGCATGACTAGCGACCTCACATCCGAATCTATAGAAGCTACGAGTACATAAGGATCTATTGTCGCGAGACCAACTAGCGCCACGATCTTACTTTTTCAATACATTTCACAAATATTTACCTACACCGTGTAGTAAGGATATTACGATGTCATTCGAGCTCCAAAAGATCCCTGTTGGACTAGGAATATAATGAATAACTCAACAACGAACGCGGCAATATGAAGGTCTCACAAATTAAGAGCTCATTACAAGCCAAGCTATAACACAATTTACTGGCTCGGCTGCGGTGCAACACAATTTCCTTTTCCAATATGTGAGCACGCCTGGGACCATCATCCATCACGCCCCGGAGCTAATAGCTTGCCTATACGAGCTTCTTAACATTGTTCGGTATATCACTTTTGTAAATTGTCATTTTTACTTGAGATTGGAGGATGGAGTTAAGGGTTGTCTTCTGGTTAATAGGAGTTTATGCCACGTTGATTTGGAACCCTGAAAATAGAGTGAAGTGTAAACAAAAAGCCATCCTTAATCGTTTACCAAGCAACCCCTAATCATAATCATAATCAATTATTTCGTTGTGTCAATTTTACCATTGTTATTAATTTTATATTTTTTTCTTCTTAAGGACGCGTTCTCAAAACAGATAGGTATCGAATCGCATCACTACACTGACACAGCTCACACACACACACACACACATACGCAAGGTAAACTGCGGGAATAATGAGTAACTAGATTAGACTCTAAATACTCCAGACAGTGACAAAATAAAATAACCCTTAAAACCACACCTTAAGGTTCATGCGTAAGAGCAAATTACGTGCAAAATTAGACGGTTGGTTTTTATTTTTTTCTGACAATATTTATAACATTTTCATTAATATTTTGTCCATGATTTTGAAAACATTATAGCTGCCTAACTAGGGTATTTTTTAAGAATCAAAATTATGTATCTAATAGCAGAGAAATGATCCTGAATGAAGCCCCAAATCGGCAATTTTGTGTGAAGAGGTAATGGAAAATCCTTTTTACGATATCAAATACCAAAATTTCAAAACAAAAATTGTTCATCTTTTGGAGATCAAGAAGTAATCTATGTGTGGCAATTGTTAGTTTTGTTTGATTTAGTTCCATTTCATCGCAAACTCTACCGAAAAATAGCTTATTTTTCTCGAATTTGAGAACGCGTCCTTAATGTTTAACAATTTACCAACTTATCAATTTTTATTATCGATTTTATTTACCAATTCTATTCAATGAATTTTAATTTTATGTCGACCTTTATTTATAATTTATCAATTTTATCAATTTACCAACTTATCAATTTTTATTATCGATTTTATTTACCAATTCTATTCAATGAATTTTAATTTTATGTCGACCTTTATTTATAATTTATCAATTTTATCAATTCACCAATGTAATATAAATTTTATCTATTTACCAATGTTGCAATTGTCGTAAATTAATCCATTTTATTTTTAATCAATTTTGTCAAAATTCTGTTTTTCACTATTTCTAATTTTAATATTATTTAATTGAATATTGGCGCTTAGTACTTACTAAGCTTGTTTTCCTAATTTATTGTTTTGTGCATGTGGTGTTTACCTATAAGTAATTGTTGCGCTGTAAATTAATTTTAAGAATGAATTATGTCGCTGTATCCAGTGTGAACAATTGTTGGTAGACCTAATATAATAAATAAAAGTGTAAATGAGTTGTGATTAGTGCTCATTTACGGAGACGCGGCGCGTTGCGCGTTTTTTCCGTTTACGGAGAGGCTGGGCGTGCAGCGGCCCGCGTTACCGCACGCCCAAACACAAACGTATGGCAATGTACAATGTTGTATAAGGAGACGCGGCGCGTGGTGCGGTGCGTGAGGAGCACCGGTGGCCGCCGCGTTGGCCACCGCGTCGCCCGCCGCGGTGCATGCCGCGTTGCCCGACGCGTCGCCCACCGCGGTGCCCGAAGCTTCGCCCACCGCGTCGCCCGCCGCGGTGGGCGAAGCGTAAAAAAAATAAAAAATTAAGTCATAGTACGCCGGCTGAAACTTTTTTCATAGATAGTATATTTATATAGTATATTTTTACAACTTCCGTTACCTCCCACACCCAAACCCACGCTACTTGAGCAGCTGACGATCGGTTCTCTTATTAATCATATAAGATCAACTATCTACGTCAATTTCAGCCGGCTCACTATGACTTTTTCATTGGCAACGGTACCTCCCGGCCTATAAGCGCGTGTGCCGCCGCGTTCCCTGCCGCGGGCACCGCCACGTTCGCCGCCGCGGGCGACGCTGCCGGCGCCGCATGCAGTACAAGCAAACGCACGTAAAATCGCTTCTCCGTAAACGCTCTCATACATTTCCATATGTTTGAATTTAAAGCGGGCCGCGCCGCTCAACGCGCAACGCGCCGCCTGTAAGTAAATGAGCCCTTAGGGTTGCGGGACTGTTCGAAAGAGATACCGCGGCCCTGGAACACAATGGGCAAAAGAAGGAACATGGATGGGTTTTAGTCAGTAAAAGTCTAATACTCCCTCCTGCTCAGCCCAGAGCGGGAGGAGTCATTTGATGACATCACATCCGAAAAAAAAAAAAAAAGATTAATACCTCTTTTTCGCTGACTACTACACAATACTCGGCTCGGCTCTGTTTGATCCAACGTGCTTAAACATTTGACAAAATCATCTCAATATAATTAATAGTTTTATTGTACAAGTCAACTATGCAGCCTGCGCTCATCCATCCGCCGCATGGTTGACTTATACAATAAAACTTTTGAAAATATCGACATCTTCAATAGCCCAGTAGGAGAATTCAAAGGTCTTGTCTTCAAAACTCTTAATTTAATACATAAATATATAGATGTAATCTTCAAATTATTGTTTTAAATATGTCCTGGTTGTATTCTTTTTATCTGTCATCTTCCTTTTATTTTATAATTTTTACTCTTTTTTTTTACGCCCCTGGCGATTATTGTTTTTTTTTTAATATTATTATGATAACCCGTGAATAGTGTTGTGGGTTACATTATTGGCAAAATGCAAATATTGTTAATGTTTTAAGTTTTCATAATTTAACTGTTTGCTGTTCCTCTTAATAAAAATAAAATAAGTCTTGACAATCCAATCAAAAAAAAATATTATTTATATTTACTCATGCATAAAAGAAAAACAATCAAATAACAAAAACAATGCGTCGAAATTACTAATAAATTAATAATGTAATTTATTTTTAATTAAATTATTAATTCATAAATTGTTAATTTATTAGTTATTTTTATTAATTGAAATGATGTCATTTAAATTAATTTTTGACGCAATGTTTTGTTTGCGATTTGTTTTTCTTAGTGTCGCTAAATTTTTTTCAGGATAGACAGGTGTCTATTGAACTTGTAAAAGTTTAAGGCTTAAGGTGTAAGTTGACCTAATGGGGTTATCACGTATGAATTCGCCGCTAGAGGCGCTAGTGTAGCGCGAGGACATCGAAATGTCAGATGTCATAGTGTTCGTGAGATGCTAGATGCTTGCTTTATAACACGTATTTTTACTAATAATCACAATTGTGGTCTAGATTGAGTCATTCCTGATTAATTACGACTTGAAGATTTTAAGTTTGTTTATTTATTAGTACTTGGAGGTAAAATGATTTTTAAATGTTTCATGCTTGCTAATTCTAAGGAGAATATTATATGTATCTGAAGTTTACACTATGTTGTTAAACGTAATAAAATGAACTTTTTATGAAGTTATTGGTAGTTTTAATTATAAAATAAAAATATTGACAGGACCTTACTCGACAGTGGCGCCATCTGGTGAGCTCAAAAACGATAGCCTTCAATGACCTATACGTAATCTTAATTCAAATATTTGTACAATTCAGCTAGGTACAAAGCTGGTGCAAACGTCTAGATATCAACGAACATTCCACATGGCTGGAATATCGTAAATAGATAAACAAACAAACAAACACACACACAAACTCGGTCCAAACTTGTCCGACGCGGCCAAAGCAGCCGTTAATTTACCCAATAATACTGAACGCTTTCATTTCCAACATTCTGCGCATACTATCGATTCCAAGTTCAAACTTGAATGTACGAAAAAATGAAGATGGTTGGAAATTCATGTCTTTCTTCATACAGCTCTTTCATAATTCCGATTTTACAGCGCTGTCAAAATCAGTGATCCTTCTTTTTACCCGACTAACAAGGAAGGGTTATGTTATTTTTTTTTGTTAATCGAGCCTATGCGACTAGTCTGCCAGACAATGATCTTTATTGTTGTGATAATACGGTTGCTGTCGGCGAAATTAGAACTTACAAGTGAGTTGGCGCCAATAGTGATTTAGTTAATTATTATACGAGTACTGCTGTTTGCAAACTGTTACGAGTATTTATAATGTTTTATCAAACATGAACTCTTTCATTTAATTTGCCGTATGTCATTACTTCAAAGAATTAGATCCTTATTAGCGACATGAATTGTGTAATAATACAGTATGTGTTTTTTTTTCCAAAATCAATGGGATTGATTCCTGGCTAGGAATATTGATTTTTCAAAAATATAGTGTTGCAGTTTTAGTTTTCATCAAAATCGGGCTCGAGACTCCTTTGAGTATTTTTCGCTATTCCTCATAGTTTCAGATTTGGCCTTCCGCGCCCACTTGAAAAATTCACCCTTTATAGTATCTTTTTTCACCTTTTACCATTTTCATCACAGATTTCCAAGTCCATCACAAAGACATTATTATCTGCCTAGCCTTTCCCAACTCTGTTAGGGTCGGGTTCTAGTGTAATGCAGCTGAATACCAGCGCTGTGCCACTGTCTTGCATGGTGTCAGTGTAAAGCCGAGCGATGGCTTTTTTACAACGAACGAGACACATTTTTCCCTTAATGTTTAGAGCAAATTATCTTTCTTCTTTCTTTGCTTCCTTTACCAATACAAATTAAAAGTCTACCAAAAAGACACTTGCTCAATATACCGCATCGCCTTTTCGCACTGGCTGCCTCACCAATATCGCGGAGACTGCCTCCAAACATTCCTGTTTGCCTAGTACTCACTACACCGCCGCCTCTACCACTAATACATACTACAACAACTATGTGCCTCTACTTTGTTTTTGAATCGCTCATGAATATTTATTTGAAGGCATGTGTAGAGGTGTGATTTGATTAATTTTGCCATGTGGTTATAATGTAGTTAAAACGTTTATTACAATGAAAACTGCGTTATATCTTTGCTGCAAAAAAGACTGCAATATCTACAGAGGTGGGTACAAAAATCAGACATCTAACGGCGTAACATACAATGGCAATGCCTTTTTGACAGTTCAACAATATTCATTATGCTATTTACGTTGCCGAGAAAAGGATTTCATCAAACATTTGAAACAATGTACTGCAAATTTCCTTCAAAATCCTTCGGATTGTGATAGTGTGTTACGCAATTGGGTTCTTAAATATATCTTTGAGTCCAAACATCGCTTCATGCAAATGCACCTATAAATAGAAAAAAACGTTTACTTTCTGACGTCATCCCTTATATTCCATCTACCCATATTATAATGTAATAAAGCTCAATTTTCTACCCAGTTAACAGTACACTCGTGTTAGTTTTCTATTACTCCAGTTACGGCGCGCGGCGTATCTTCCACGCCATTGCGTTGCACTGCACCGCAGTATGTTACCTATAAATAGTCGGTAAGCTGGCCTTGCATCCTCGCATCCCATTTGCAAACCAATGCAGAATCCTGGTCCCTATTTCCGGAAGATATTACTACATAACTTTGGAAGTTATGTATATCTTCGTTTGGAGGAAAATTGTGCTACATTTCTAGAAAATTATCCGCTTTTACGGCAACTGATTGTTATTTCCTTTTGATCGTTATGGTTTAAAGATTCGAAAGAAACTGCTAAAGAATCATTATGAAAAGCGATTCATAACAGTGGTCATTGTCAGTAGGTTGTAAAATTCAATACTGATGATGACTTGATGAGTATGATCTGTCCCAAAAGTGTTTTAAGAAAGAGTAAACAAATCCTGGTCAAGTTTATTAAGCAATAAAATAAAATAGTAATACAATCATCTATGCTATAATCACTGTTTCCAACAGTTATTATTTAAATTATAATAAATTGTCAAATCAATTTATATAAGTAGTCTTTAACGTATTAGAATTTCCGGTTTCAAGATTTCAAATTATGAACTCAATATTGTACAAGTGACAGTGATATCCGCAGGGGCGTTGTCTGATACATTTGTTTACAGTTTCATCAAATACTTTTGGCAACAGACTATAGTCATCCTCGGTGGCCGTGATTAACGTTTAACAAGAAGTCAGTTCAAGCTACTATATGAAGAGCAACATTCAGTATCAGCCGAGCAAGACTGGTCTCAATTTGTCAACATTCTAACAATAACGTGTAGTATAGGTTAAATTCGTCCATATTCCTATAGTAAACCAAAGTCCAGCAGATCAGCCGCGCCATTGCGTTCTCTTAATGTTTCGTGAGCGCCTGTTACGATCAGTTTGGCTTCCATTACATATTGTACGTTTGGAAATTCTTATTGAATGCCATCATTTCATGAAGTGTATGTCCTGTTTTATAACCATGATGTTCAATTCGAGTGTATACTAAATTCCTGGTGCGGAGTTCCTTTTCTGCGATTTCTTCCCAGCTTAAAGCGTTAGGGAGTGGGGAAGGGTGGCCGTTTTGGAGGACTATGTCTAAGCCTTTTTTTTTTTTTTACCGATGGGAAATCATCAAATAACCCCTCCCGCTCTGGGTTGAGCAGGAGGGAGTGTCAGACTTTTACTGACTAAAACCCATCCTGTTCCTTCCTTTGCCCTTTGTGTTCCAGGGCCGCGGTATCTCTTTCGAACAGTCCCGCAACCCTGGCAGGCGTCGGTCCTTACGGACCCCTCCCTGTTTGCTGACTCTCCTTGAGGCGCGCGTGGAACACGAACGCGCCGTCGACACGGCCTGTCGTCATAAGACGGACGGACGGCGAGCTAGCCCATAGCTCACCGTCCACAGGCCCGCGCCTACGGTGGCCGGGGGCCACCATGTGGCCCCCGACGCCCGGTGCGTCTCCCGCGGCGGCTGGGACGTGAGGTTCTCTCCCTCTCACGTTCCGCCACCTCCTTCGCTAGCATGACTGCTTCGCAGAAGGAGGTGACGGCATCCCATTCCGTCTCGCTCCGGACCATGGATTGAACCAAGGCCGGAAGCGAGAGGTCGCCGCCGCCGATCGCCGCTACGAGGACACGGCGGTGCTCCGCCCACGCGGGGCAGATCTCCACCGTGTGCTCCACCGTGTCCGCCGGTCGATCCTCACAATGGTAGCACCCGGGCGTTTCCTCCCGCCCGATTCGGTGCAGGAACCTCCCGAAACAACTATGTCTAAGCCTAATTTAACGTATAGGTCAAAAACGGTGATTCACGGCCTTAACTCAATAAATATCATTGACTTATTCATCTTGAATATCACAACACGCATCACAATCAACAACTCAGCTGATATTTCCGAGAACACCTATAATGTTCCCACTGCTGGGAGTGCTGGGACACAGGCCTTTTCTCTATGAGAAAAAGTGGTCTGTAAATCTCTGGTTTCCTCCAATAGCGGTGCTGTCATATAGCGGCCGTAATGTGGTGAATGACGTCACAAGAACGTTGTTTAAGTAATCAAAACGGCGTGATTTCCTAGAGAGAGCGGTATTTGTCACCGTAACGTCAAAACGCGTTGCCGTCCTTTGCATGACACCATGACAGCCGTCTTTACGGAGGCGAAGAGACTTCGAACGTTTTTTTCAAAAGCGGTGAACAATTTTCCAAAATAAAATCCACCTGAAGCAGCGAAGATGACGAAATATTAATAGATTTAATGGTGTTACTACTATTATAAATGCTAAACTTTGTGAGGATGTATGAATACTTGTTCCTCTTTCACGCAAAAACGGTTCAACGGATTTGGGTAAAATTTGGCACACAGATAGTTACTTTTTAACCTGGATTAACATATAAGATACTTTTTATCTTGGTAGTACGATTCCATGGGATAATTAAGGAAATAGGCGCGGGCGAAGCCGCGGGCATAAGCTAGTTCTAAAAAAAGTTATTTAGTACAATGGACATTCCTCCGAACGATTTTTTCGTGTTCTGATGATTGCTCATCTTCCAAATATACTACTACCGCTAAATCAAGGTCATCCATTTGCCACCGTTGACATCTTTGTGTTCTGTTTTCCGTAAAAAGATGACCGTGCGCAAGCCCTGCGAGTCTCGAATACTCCACGTGTCGTCACCGTAAAGACGGTCGTCGTTTTGCGTCCGTGATATTAGGGCCGCTATACACGTGGGCCCGCGCGTGTTAGGTAAATGTCACATGTCACAAAACAAAAGTGATAATTTACACAATACATACGAACTGTATAAATAGAAAAAAAAACCAGTCAATTGCGAGTCGTACTCACACGCACATAGGGTTCCATAGCACCAAACAATATAATAAAAATATTCTGGAGGCATTCGTTCATATGTTGTATTGTTTCACATTCATCAACAAAACAAAATTTGTTTTTCATAGTATGTCTATGAAAAACACAGTTGTTGCTGCAGTTTGATGAAAAAGTCAAATATCTCAAAATAAACATCAAATCTTATTCAAACCAATTTTGGTTGAAAGTTGTTTTTACGTTCTATAATCCTATATTTTTCAAAAACATTCTCCTCTTACTTTAGAAATTAGAGGGGAAGGGGACACGCATTTTACCACTTTGGAAGTGTTTATCTTTCAAACGATTGACTTTGAGAGAAAATGGTTTTGGGAACTTCATGTCATTTTTAAAGACCTATCTATAGACACCCCGCACGTATAGGTTTGATGAAAAAAAAAATTAGTTTCTGTTCCATGTATGGGGAGACCCCTTAATCTTATATTTTTTTTAGTTCTGCTTAAAAACCTTATAGCGGTTCACAAAATACATCTACCTACTAAGTTTCAACTGTGTAGTCCTAATAGTTTCGGAGTAAAGTAGCTGTGACATACACGGACAGACAGACTTGGTGAATCTATAAGGGCTCGGTTTTTTGCCATTCGGCTACGGAACCCTAAAAACTGTTACCAAGTACAACCTATGCTTCAGATGATATCAAAAAAATATATCATTAAGTAGGTATTTATTTTTATCTTTCATTTATTTGTTCAAGTGTACGAGTATATTAAAACAGACTGTGTATGCAACATAAGTAGTTTAGGTATATTAATTACTTGCATGTCATAGGTATTTAGTTAAGGGAATCTACAAACGACAAAAAAATACTTACGATACTTATTTCATATAACCTCATGAAGCTTCACTTCACAGGAATCACTGAGATGTCAGGGAATCCTTACAGTGATTCCTCAACTGCATGAGGTCAGCTTAATGAATCGATATTTTAAATTATAAAATATGTCTTGTGACGAAAATCTCCTATGAAGTTCTCATTTGAAACGGATCAGTACTGAAAATCCCCTAACTCTATGCAAATACTACACGGTCTCTTTGACCAGTTTTCACGCCTCTAAAAGATGAAATGCTTAGTATGGACAAGATATCAATTAAATAAGTTCAGTTTTATTTGGCCAATCTTGAGAACCTTTCTTTCCTCGATTTGGAAATCCTCAATGGATGTCAGACTCGTACTGACTAAAATCACCCCAGTGTTCCCTTGCACACTTGCACCTGGGGGCAGCGGGATCTACCCCCACATTAGGCGCCATCTACTACTCAGAACATTACGCGCCATCTGCTAGGGCCCATTGTGATGGGGGGCGACGAATTGGTCGCCCCTGGACCGGTTTCGGTGAGCCGGAAGAAGGCGTTGTCCACCCTATGCCGAAGCCCGGTGGGACATTACTGTTTCGCAGAAGGACACCACCGCATCACAGGACTCTGCACTTCCGACTAGATAGGTCACCTACCACCGCCGAAACGAGAGCACGACGCGGCTCCAGACAATGTACGCTTGATGGCTAGTTTGTCTAATTAGAAGATATAAATATGTTTTTACTTTTGCATGCCGTAAGGTAGAGTGTGTTGGAACCGCTTTTATAATGTTTACATCCTATTTTGTACCCACATTCATGTCAAATAAATGATTTCTGATGGCACCGGGCGTCCGGCTCCCTGTTCTGCAACACAGGTACTCAGAAAAAGAAACTTCAGGGAGCCGTGCTTCCTCCCGAGCCAGCAGTATTAGCAGAATCGCCTCGATTGTGTCGAGATCGAGGCGGATAGAGATCTCCAGCCTCCCTCACCATTCCATCATCATAATCTGACGGAACTGAGACCGGCGCAGCAAAAACCATCACTGCACTAGCTCCTCGCAATCAACAATCAGTCTTGCCAAGGCACGGGGCCTTGGCAAGACTGATTGTTCGACTTTCTGGATTCCGGTTATCCGTTAACCACTGTCAAAGAACTACTATTTACAGTACGGATCGATTGATTAGTATGGAAACGTAAAGTATTAAGGAGAAACTAGATGTTTTTTTTTTTTTTGTAATTGTCGATCCTATTTGGCTTGACGGGTTACGAAGACCCAACACATGATATGCCACACTTTCTCTTCTACCGGTCGTGCATAAATAACTGCACTCAAGATCTAGTCGCCGCCGCCGATCGCCGCTACGAGGACACGGCGGTGCTCTGCCCACGCGGGGCAGATCTCCACCGTGTGCTCCACCGTGTCCTCCGGTCGATCACCCAGGCACCCACCCGGGCGATTCCTCCCGCCCGATTCGGTGCAGGAACCTCCCGAAACAACCGTGTCCGGCCATCAAGTGACCTACCATGACGTTTTAAAGCAGGAGTAATTCCAGTGTGGGAAAGAGATGGCGCTAGAGACCTGTATAGCTCTGTCTCTTTCCCACACTGGAATTACTGCTGCTTTAAGACGTCATAGTAAGCCCCCAAGTCGCTACGTACTCGTGGGACAAAATCTAAGTCATCGATTCGAGAACAAGAAGAATGGTAATTATTATTCTGTCACACATAATCAACACGGAAGATAGCGGAATTTAACTCGTGTGTAGATGTCCTTTCTTCATAAACTCGCTATCTTTTATATCACAATGAAGAATAAAGTAATATTTCGGGTGCTATATAAGGCGGAAATTTTGATACACATTAAGCGCAAGTTCAACCACTGAGGAGTCTACTTGGTCCTCATTCATACCCATGTAACGGAAAAAGGTTGGTACCTATTTTATTGACTAAGTAAAAGTAATACTGCTCTCACAAAGATTGAAGGAAAAAATCGTGGGGAAACGTCGAAGATTTAGAACCTAAAATTCGAAGAACTATTGGGTGTAACAATACGCATAACGAAGCCGAAAGGCACTTGTTCTTCCCGTCATTGCGATAATTTTTTTGAACTGGACCATGCATGGGAATCTTCTAGTTACGGAAATATTGGAGGTCAAAATTCCAACATTTTCTTAAATTCTTGTTTTTAGTACTAGTTTTTAAGGTTATAACTTTACTATATATACCTCCATGTCCTGTTTACTATGCAATGCATATATCAGCACAATGTTTTGAGCGAGGTACCTACCTTGAATTTTACCTTAAAACGTGTGTTTACACACCAAAAAAAAAAGTAGTTTCCCAGCAATAATCTTTGCGTAGTGTTACTAGTTTGATGTACAAAATTCTTGGCAGAGTCCGTTTACACCCTATGTAACATCACCAACCCGCATGGGTCCGCATGGTGGATTACGGCCGTGTCCTTTCACTGTGAGTATGTACTATGTCCCAGCAGTGCGCACTTATAGGCTGAATATGCTATGTACCCCTAGTGATTATGCGGAAATAATGTTAGTTTCCTCTCAAAAAAACAGGGGCAAGTGCCTACTCACGTAATAATTTTTAGTCAATTTGTTTTGTTCCTTGTTTTTTTTGTAGTCAATATTTATGTTTGCATGGGAAAATCCTGATGCACCCAGGACAGATAAAGGATCAGCCGTATAGACTAAAACCCCACGGAGTTCTTCTAATTGCCTTAAGTCCGCAAGGAAATTTACAAGCATTGTCTTCTACCTTCTTGACAAGTCTTTTACCAAACGCCAAACCGCCTTACCAAGATTTCTTTTCCACCTATCAAAAATAAGAAGTTTCACTGTGTGATCGTAGAATAAAAAATCAGTTATCTGCTTATCAGTCACGTTGGTCAACAACACCAAAGCAGTTTATTTACTTGACCTTTACCACGTTATAAACACACCTTAAGCTTATAATTATTTTACAACATTACGTTATCAAACACCTTTCTATAAAATGCAGGTATGATTACTTTAATACCCTTGTTCTTCAGAATTAATCAATAAATTGACCGATACAGATCCGATACGATACCGTCCTCACAGTATTAAAAGGGGTTAAGGAAAGGATAAAAATATAAGTTATCAAATGTAAGTACCAGAGCGAGTGTTAGGTATTATTCGATTTTATCTTCGATTTTTGTTTTTCAGCAACTCAACGACAAACATGAATTTTATCTACGCTTCGATCCTGCTCTGCTCAGTACACACAGTATTATGTGATGACGATGCCGCCTCTCCATTCGGCCTATCACCAAGACAAGCTCTAACATTTACGGAACTTGCGGAATACGATGGTTACTCAGCAGAACGACATTATGTGACCACAAAAGATGGATACATCTTGGAGCTTTTCCGACTACCTGTCAAAGAAAGCTGTAAGGTATCCAAAGAAGTCATGATCTTCATGCACGGCCTCTACCTCAGTGGTGATGACTGCCTCATACCAGGACCTGGGAAGGCTCACTGCTACATCTACTCTGACAATTGCTACGACGTCTGGGTTCCCAATGCCAGAGGAAACTTCTACAGTAAAAACCATACCAAGTATAATCCTGATAAAGATACAGCGTTCTGGGACTTTTCTGTTGATGAAATGGCTTTGTATGATCTACCAGCAATCATAGATTATGTCTTAGATAAGACAGGTGAAACTCAGTTATCGTACGTCGCTCACTCACAAGGAGTCAGTATGTTATTAATTCTTTGCGCAAAGAAGCCTGAATACAACGCTAAGATAAAAGTTGGCTTCGGCTTATCACCGACGGCATGGTTGGAAAACGCTAAGTTTATCGTGATAAAGATCCAAAGTCTTATTGCCCCAAAATTCCAACTGACAGGCAATTTCCTGCATAAAGAAGTATTAAAACGAAACGGACTACTGCAAAATTCTGGAGAATTTCTGTGCGGAACCACTAACCTAGCATATCCTTTTTGCTCTGTACTTATATTCGCAGTTTTAGGTTATAATGAGTTCCAGATTACCAGTGAAGTTTTGCCTGTAGTAGTTGGTCATACTCCATCTGGAACTTCTCTTAAAAACTTCATCAGATGGGGGCAAATGCAGAACAATGGCTTCACTGAATACGATTTCGGAATTTTCAAAAACTTTATAACTTATGGACGGTTCAGCCCTCCGGAATATGACTTGTCTGGTATAACGATGCCGTGGGTGTTCCTAGGTAGCGACAACGACTACGTTGCTAACGTCACAGATATAAAAACGCTTCAATCTAAATTACAAAAATCATCACTTTGCGTGCTTTCTGACAAAACTTTTGGTCATTTAGATTTTATTTATGGCCAGGACATACGCAATTATTTAACCCCAGTTATTTTGTCGTATTTAGAGACTGGTAGTTACACTTGCCCTTGAAGAACTTTGTTAATAGATAATGAGTACAATATCATAGGTGGTCTTTTATTACCCACATCTATTCCTATTGCCACACGTAATAGAAGTACGTAAGTTTAGGTTAGCGAGATGAACCCAACCATCCGACCGCTGACAAACGTTTCAAATGAAATATTGCACTATAATACACTGGAATCATTTATATTTTCCTTTCACGCTCTTGTAGCTTTCAGAGTTAGGAAAATAATGCTCTTAACTCTATCTAGATTGACATTTCAGATCATTCTTAGACGCATGTGTCGGCAGTTATAAGTTTATAACATTGTGACTTTATTCCCGATATTAAATTTCAACGCGTTTCCGTTCGACGATGTTATAAAATAACAGGTTATAAAATAGCGTAAATAAAGCTCAACGGACATAAACACTGCAACGGGTCAGCACGTGGTCAGCATCTCAACTCGCACCGATCATTATTGTTTATATGACACTCCATAGGTACGTACTGCATATCACCTCGTATCGGGATGAGCTGAGGTAATGACAATCCAGTGCAATGCTATGCTATGCAGTGCAGTGTATTTGCGAACTTAATAGAGTGATCCTGAAGTAATTTAATTAAGTAGGTAGTTTTCTCACTAAAATGTAATTTAGAAGTCTGTGGTTTTTCTATAAGAATCAACTCTATTTTCCAATTTTCTGTTCGATTGAAACTTTTACTCATTTTATATGCATTTGTTTAGCAAGTAATGTAGCAGTTTTAATTTTATAATAAGAGGCCAAATGGACAAAGAAACTGAAGTTAAATATTTAAACTTGGTACGTGTAGTGCGGCGCAATACTTCCGTGTTTAAAAGTTTTATAATAACTGAAGGAGCAGAAGTAGAACGGGTCCATTAAAAGCTTGGACGGTTGAAACAGTTGAAGTTAAACAAGTCAGTGCATTTTTAAAAGAAAGACCAACAGACTGCTTTTGAATATTTAATTTCTATGTGAGATGCATTCATGTGTGAAACTTTATAATGTTGAAACAAGTGAAGGAATCCATTTTGGGGTATGTGGATTCGAAACCTCAGCCAAGGCATCGCTTTCAAAGTGTTTCTAAGCTTTTTCAACGACGACTTTCAACAAGATTGACTTAAGTATGGTTTTCGGTAGCTTGTGTCAATCAAATACAGGAGTTCATTATTTTCCAGACACATTCTCTAGACCCTGAGGTGACATCAAAGGATTTGTACCTTTAGGTACTCTACATCTTCAGTTAATATTTCGCAGTGTCAGTGTTTTAATTACTACTAGATAATAGATCATTACAGAAAATGCGTTGTTATCTACCAAATATTCAAAGCATGAAGTGTTACATGTGCCTATAAAGACGCCAAGACCTGTTTCTGTTCTGACTTCTGAATGTAAGCCTCGCTTCAAAAATATCGTAAGGAAAACGTGACAGCTCATCGACCGTCTGTTAGCAAGGTGAAAATCAACTTCATTATAAGCAAAGTTTACACAATCAATATTACCCCACATCCCACCTGATCCATCATTTGAGGGAACGTTATCGAAATTCAGCGAGTCATCCCTCAATCCCGCTTATTATTCGTGATAGCTTAATTTTCTTGCTAATGGAAAAGGTGGGAGAAAGAAACAGTGTATTTATCATTTTGAGGTAAACCAAACATCTCGCCTGTAGGTTTGACTTCGAGGGGTAGACAGAATTGATAATAGGTACCTAGGTATCCACATTCCTGGTGAGGTGTAAATATTAAGAATTCCTGTTTATTCTAATGGCCGCACGCGTTATCACTGAGTTTTAGGTTTGATTCTGAAGTCGGGCAAAGTGTTATGGTGGCTTTCATCAGACATTTCTCAGTCATGGCCCGGAATCTGGATTTGTACCCGGTTGAAGGCAATAGACTCGGCCCATTTGACATGGGACTTAGGGTGCCTTTCCACCAGAGATGTACTATGCAGCTATGCTGCGAGAATGTAAAAGCTAAGCTACGAAACTATGTGACCGTTTCCACTGATGCTAAGCTGTGTAGCGGAGCGAGTAAGATGTGATATGAAAATGCTCCTCCGCAAGGTAGCTGTGCGGGAAAGATGCGCAGCTCAAGCTATGCTACGTATCGGTAATAGGGAAGGCACGGGTTAAGCTCATAGCACGCATCGTGGCTCGCATCCATAGCACGCATCCTTCCATATAAAAAACCGGCCAAGTGCATGTCGTACTCACACGCACACAGGGTTCCGTTGCACCAAACAATATAATGAAAATATTTTGAAGGCTCACTCATATGTTGTATTGTTTTACATTCAACAGCAAAACTAAATTTGTTTTTCATAGTATGGTAATGAAAAACAAACTGCTGCAGTTTAATGAAAAAGTCCTATATCTCAAAAACTAAACATCAAATCTTATTCAAACCAATTTTCGTTGAAAGTTTTATTTACGTTGTACAATCTTAAATTTTTTCAGAATTTTTCCTCCTCTTTCCTCTTCACACATTTTACCACTTTGGAAGTGTTTATCTTTCAAACGATTGACTTAGAGAAAAAAATGGTTTTAGGAACCTCAATGTCATTTTTAAAGACCTATCTATAGACACCCCGCACGTATAGGTTTGATGAAAAAAATATTTTTTAGCTTCAGTTCCATGTATGGGGAGGGGGTTCCCTTAATCTTTATTTATTATTATTTTTGTATAAAAATCGTTAAGCGGTTCACAGAATACATCTACCTACTAAGTTTCAACTGTGTAGTCATAATAGTTTCGGAATAAAGTGACTGTGACATACACGGACAGATAGACTGACAGACGCATAACGACAAAAAACGGAACCCTTATAGATGGCGAATCTATAAGGGTTCCGATTTTTGCCATCCGGCTACGGAACCCTAAAAAACGTAGCTTACTTAAATTATTTTCCACCAGTGCTATGCTATGTGGTCCAATGAATATGATTGGTGGATATCAAACGCATCCATAGCAACGTTGCATAAACATCTCTGGTGGAGAAGCAGCCTTCAACGGAACTGGAGAAAATGTAAGTGTACCTACTCATAGGTACACCGGTGCCTAATCCTTAAGATATTACAGGTGCGATGTTATATTTATGTCAGTTTCTAAAATCACTACCTATTACTTCGCAAAGAAACTTGTAACAAAAATCATTATCCATAGTATTTTAATTAATTCAACGTCTTATACTTAATCAGTAGGTACCTACGGTAAACGTAGATTCGTTAAGAAATCCCCGAGAAACATTTCTTTGGCCCAGTCCTCGATAAGGTAAAGTATGGCTTCCCGTATTTGCGCGGCATTAATTCACGGCCAGGCCTCGGCCGCGCCGCTAACTTTTTCAATAACCGTCCCCCGGGACCCGAGTCCCGGGCAAATCGGACCTCGCGATTGAAGCGGGGTCCCACTGAAAACGGGACGATCATTTTGCAAATGTAATACCAATGATTACACGTATCGAGTACAGTCGGGAGACAATGCCAAGACAAAGCAGAAACAGTGTGTAGCCACACAAAGAAAAAGATCGCAAGCGCCATCTATGACGCAAATGAAGAACTAAAAATCGTATCATTGCGTAGGTATACATATACAAATACCCGACAGCACCTGTCGGGCAGTAGCCCACACCACCCGTGGGGTCAGAAGATGCTCCCTTTTCAATGGAGTATTAAGGAACTTAACCCCCTGTTCCTTAATACCTCTAAAAGTACCTACACTCGACCGAATACATTTTCCAAGGTTCTGGAGGGAGTTAGTAAGGAAGTTTTCTGTCTTAGGACTTAGATATGCGTAGATGATCATTACAAATTAATAATTAACCATTGGCATGCGTTGATACAGGATGCCAACGTCTGCAAAATGTTGTTCATCATTACCGTGTTTGTTCTATGGAATTCACAAAATTGCCGGAGTTATTGAATCGCTCAAACTTTCTCGGAAGATCAATCATCTTCCGTTTTCATAATTCTTTATAGCTATCTTCCTCTCGTATATGGCAACAATGCTAGAGTGGCCATATCATTGGCACATCAACGACGTGTTTCTAAGAAGTATGTGGCTTCATTCCAGTTACACATCACTTTAAGCACAAATTCCATTTCATTTGTTGATTTTAGTTTAAGATGTCATAATGGTCTAGATGTCCATTCCTTTCCTAGTTTTCGGAAACACTACGTGACTTCCCATCCGAAAAAAAAAACGGGGCCAGCAACTTTTGTTTTTTTTTACATTATACATACTTAGATTACCACTAATAAATACGCATTTCAGTTATTTCTTGACTTAACAACACTTGCAATAAAGATGCAAAAATAAAACGCGGACGTACTTTCTGGACTACTGGTTTCTATTAAGAGAAAGTCATTTTACCTTCTCTGCTCGCATTGAGAGCCAGCTCTAAACAAAAAAAAAAATATTACCTTCAATAATTGTACAAGAAACTAAGAACTATGCAGCGTTACATTACAACTAGGGATAAGAGTGTTTTCGATGAGCTCTGGCACCCAATGTAAGATTTAACTTGTGTTTAAACGTGTTATCAATAAGAATGTATAAAATACGAAGCTATAAAAATTGTTTTTCATTTATTCGCAAGTTTCTGCGCTCCTACTGTGGCCTCACCTAAGTGAGGCTTAATAAATAGGAGCTCGTTACAATGTCTTGAAACGTATACACATACATAAACTTTTTACTGAATAAATTCTTTTAGAAATACCAGTGGTCCTGATTTTTTATTAAAGATTGTCTAGGTACAGTTTTATACACTATGTTTCAGTGATTTTTCAGTGATCCAATTGCACAACGTATTTATATACTTCAACGCACAAAAGTACTTTTCCATTAATCTTTCATAATCTTCCGTCTGTAAAAAATACTTTATTAATTTAATAAGAAAACTCTACATTTTACTACAGCCGGATACTATATAACAAACAATAATGATTTTTAATGTAGGTAACTGAAACTAAACGTAAACTGAACATTTACTTAGGCGCACTTTTCACATGAAGATCTCCAAATCATTGCTGCCATCGCGAAAGAAAGTTACTTTCAAACATTTAATCATAACTTACGTCCGCTTCAGACGCTTTCAAAGTTTTCCTAGCAATTTTCCAGATGAATTTATACTGTAGAACGTATGAATACCGGTAGAAACTACAAGACAGCTAAATAACGTTGTGGTTTTTGAGCCGATTTGCATGGTAGAACGTTAATTTGACCAAGTAGGAAGGGTAACATAACAAGTTACCTATAAGCGGTACGAAACCAGTATCTTACAATTTTAGAGCTACAGTTTTGGAACAGAAAACTAGTTTCAACTTTCTGACCAACTCACCGAGTCCTTGACAATTATAAGGGTAAATGGTTTCATTGAAATAACTGCTTTCAGTTTGAGTTTCGAGTTTCTGTACAAACTGGCTCGATGCGGTCGACTGTACTATGCATTTATTATGAAGAGACTCGGTATGAGATGTTATAATCAATCGTGTGTAGGTACCTATGTATCCAATCAACCCAACTTCCATCCATAACCGCTAAACATGGAATCTATCAAAGTATTTTATTAAAAACAAAATAATAGTTTTCCATTCAACACATTCTGGAGTGACATAAAACTGAGCGATTATTTCGTCGAAAAAATCAGAAGGTAAAACCATTAGGACCGCAATTTCGGTCATAAAATAAGAATTAGGGGTCGTAAAAATAAAAATTTGTTGTATGAAATATTTTTGACATATTTCATGGGTCGCACTCACTTTAATTTCAATTTATGGCGCATTAAAAGAGCCTCACAGAGTGATGCTACTTAAAACGCTCTTGAGTGGTCACATCCCAGGGTCAGCGTGGTGCTGACCTGTGATGTGACGGACTACCTACAGCATTAAACAATAGTGTGTCATTTAATTTTTAGAAGAACAGCATTGTTTAAGCTCGTACCCAATTATTTAAGATGCTCTGTGCTACTAACTATACCTAGAGGGCCTAAACAAAGTGACATTCTAGGTATTAGCGATAACGATGACGAAAAAAACAAAAACTGAGGAACTGAAAAGCTTGTGACAGCTTGTGTCAATCTCGATGAAAAGTGCTGCAGTATATTCGTGCCCACTGATTTTAAAAAGAAAACCTTCCCATCTCCGTATTGACTACTTGCGAGCCCACGTTCCTGTTTGCACAGATACACAAAAGTACGCAACCAACTTGCTATAATTACTGAAGATCAGCTAAGAGGAGAGAGAGTAGATTTCAACATGTTGTTATGTGATTTTTTTCGCCAGGCAGCGGGAACGCGCAGTTAGTTTTTCGAAAGGCGTTTATCACTGGTCTCCGGCAGGAGAGGTATAGGTAAAGTTTATTCCACTTGTAGTTCGAGAGCCTATAACTCGTAAGGAGAGCAATAAAACACTGCTGCGCGCGACGGAATGTAATAATGAAAGGATTTTATTGATACACTACCTCCCAGACGTACAATTCGACGCGTGGAATTGAAGAGTTAGATAAACATATAGGTAGACTTGTAATGTACCTAGTGAGGGGTCAACCGTGGATTCGATTCCCAGGTTGAGTTAAGTGTTATTGAGTTTTTCTATTAGAAATTTCTAAGTAGCAGTTCGAAATCTGGAAGTTGGCGGTATGATCCCCCCGTGAGTAGTTCTGCGCTGGATGTCCTTCCGATCGCGTCGGATTGCCGTCCCATCTGTTTCCGAGACTATGGGAAAAAAAGATTTTCCTGTGTTTGCACACATGCTTGTGCACGTATTGTATCGCTGGCTTCGATGACTCCTGTTTCTATTTGTTATCAAATTTTGCCAGTATCTGCAAAATAGGATGCAGTAAGTCTTTACGGTAAAATTGCTGTGAAAACGGTATTGTGGAGTTCATAAGTCTAGGAATTTTATAAACATTTTTGTAAATAAATAAACAAATAAAAAATGTATAAGCCAGAAAACCAAAACCAAAAGGCTATAGAGTATCATTCAGCCAATAGGTATCTAACTAGTTACTACGGATGATGCATTTGCTCATTGGTCATTGCTTATGGTTATAATCAAAATATAATACATTTTTTAACCGAATTTCTTCAAAAAGGAGGAGGTTCTCAATTCGGTTGTATTTTTTTTATATTTATTACCTCATAACTCCATCATTTGAAAACCGATCTGAAATTATTTTTTTTTCATCTGAAAGGATATGCTTCCCGATTGGTCCCATAGAAATTTCATCAAAATCGGTTTAGGAATTCGGTTGTTTTCCTCACCTTAATTGTCACATCACGCGACGTCGCGTGCTGGCGCTCTGATGTAGGTATATCATGCGGCGTCGCGTGATACTTGCTAGTTAATTTGACACACTTCCCGATTTCTGATTGAGCTGAAATTTTGCACGCATGTGTATATTGCAAGATAATGCAATATTATGATGAGCTGGAAGGTGGCCATAGGAACTCTGTAATAAAACGACGCAACGCCGTCGAATTTGGACTCGTTTGATTCGTCTTGACAATTACTTTAGTCCTAAATGGTAACCAGGGTCTGATGATTTACCTGGAAGGTGACCATAGGAACTCCGTTATAAAACGACATAACCCCACCGAGTTTGGGTTCGAATAATTCATCTTGTCGAGTACTTTGTCTCTAGATGGTACCCAGGGTCTGGTGATGGAGCTGGAAGGTGGTCACAGGAACTCCGTTATAAAACGACAAAACCTCATCGAGTTTGGACTCGTTTTATTCGTCTTGACGAGTTCTTTAACTAACTTCTAGTTACAAGGTAAAAAATAATTCATGACAAGAATTTGTGTGGTATACTACAACTAAAAAGGGTAAAATAAAAAAACATTATACGAAAACAAAACCGACTTCTAAAAAAACACTAAAAAAGTCTAAAATATCTTGACTTTCGGAAGTCGGTAGCAAAAAAGATACAAACAAAGACACCGACTTCCTAAAGTCAAGTTATTTTAGACATTTTTAGTGTTTTTTTAGAAGTCGGTTTTCTTTTTATTACGAAAAAGTCACGTTTTACAGTTATGAGAATTTTAAAGAAATCTTAAATAGCACTGTTTTAACTGTAACACGTCATAACTAATGTAGAAAGTCTTTAAAATCTCATTAGAACATGAGAAAGAGGTTAACGACTTACAAACGTAGCATTTTTTGCTCCTACCTACTACAATCTGTGAACATGCATTTAATATGCAACATGCAATGCCCCCCCTAAAATGTAATAGATGTATGTTTTTAAATGTGCCTGCATGTAGCACACATAGGTGGCGTTATTCCTAAAGGAACAAATCTTGTTTCTCTTCTTCTTCTTTCTCTTTTCCCCATATAGAAATGCCTTCTTTTGCCCTTTTCAGTCAAGATAGAACGGAGAGTTTTGTCCGGATATCCTAAAGACTGAAATCCCACAATTTTATTCGTCTTGATGGATACTATGAGCCGAATAAAAATGCCTACACACAATGACAGGTATCCCTTCAGCCCACCATGCTTCAGCGGGTCCCATCAGCATAATATGATCTGCCTTACGATTGTCTTTACCTCTTTACTACTAACATACCATAGGTACTGCTGTTTTCCCGTAAGGGTTATGCAGATGCGGCATATTATAGACATCGTATATTCGCCTACAGATACACCTCTCCACATTCACTTCCTACATAATGCCACTCTATAGTAACCACTCTACAGTTATCTATTTATATTTTTTTCTACTAGGGCCTTCTGCAAGAGGTCGAGCTCACGAAATGGTAAATCTTGCTAATGGCCTTGGTTACTGCTAATGAACAGACACGGATAAGTTATTAAGGAATACCTGACAGACTCTTTCAGCTGACCAATGCCCATTATTTCTCATAAGCCTCTCAAATAGATAATTATGTTGTCACCTAGAGCCATCAGTCATGAACATGTTAATATTAATGACAATCCATTAGCGAACACCGAACACCTGCCGCTATTCAGTGCATCAATCACTTTTGATCTTTATTACGACGATGATAGTACGTCGCTCGGCGTGGTAAAGAATAAAACGTCAGTTATTAAATAGCCGAGTGCAATTAGACAAATAATACTAAAAAGGTGGAACGAAGTTTAAAGTGCTCGTATTTTCATGAGACTTTAAAAAAAAAAAATTGCCGGTCGTGACTTTTTTTTTTGTTTGTGAAATTAATTTTTCTTGCTTAGAGAATTTTTATACCCGTCACAACATCTAAACGAAAAGTCCGATCTGAATAATTTAAAGCGGAATTTACTAATAATACAAGGAGGAAAGATTTTTTTGTTTGTTGGTTTGTACCAAATAAGCTCCAAACCTGCTGGACTGATTTTGACACCAATAGAAAGTTAAATTATCATCAAGTAACATGGGCTATAAATTATATTTATATCATGCAAATCAGCCGAGCTATCACAATATTTTCGTGGACGAAGTCGCGGGCTAATTGCTAGTTTATTTTAATATTAAGTATTTTTTTTAAATTTCCTATTTTATTCAATTATTTCTAAAATAATAACGAACATTGAGCACCTGCCTCTATTCAGTGCATCAATCACTTTTGATCTATAATACGCCGATGATAGGACGTCGCTCGGCGTGGTAAAGAATAAAACACTAGTTATTAAATATTCTTTCCCTTGTTCTATAAGAAATTAACTACTGACAAGCAAATTACCTAAAATAAGTATTATGATTTCTGATGCTCTATTTTACAAAGCAGAAACTCGCTGTTTTAAAATCGCACGCAGATTTTTTTTTTTTTTCTCACCGGATGACTCGGGGTGACGGTTGTCGTTTTTCAGGGTGAGGTTCTACCAGTATGCGGCGCAGAGTGCAGCACAAATGTTTTTTGTGGTGGACTCACTGAAGTAAACATCAAGGTAATGTGCGCGTGTTCACCACAATGCTCGCGCACAACTACGAACATTTGTATGCTCACACTGGCTGTTTACGGACTCATTTTAGTAGTCTAGGAGACTCTCGTACTAACATGTTCATTCATACATGTGCTCCACTGTGCGCGAATAAAAGTTAAAACAGCTTTGTCGGTAAAGTCGGATCTAACATTTTGTACTGCACAAATTGTTTGCGAACAAAATTGTGTATTTTTGGAGGAATCGCACAATTATTCTAGCATGAATTCATGACAGAGAACATTCTTCTATAACAAAAATATATTTACCTGGCAACAAACGGAAAAAAAGTTCCCGTTTGTTGCCAATGAGACATATAATATGACACATAAGTTCCCCAAAAAGTACCTGGCTGGCTTATGCCAGCCTTGTACTACTGGTCTTGTAATTATGGGTAGGGACGATCTTCTAGTAATAAATACCATCTTGGATTCATGCATCTTTGATTCATGTTTGTTTTGTTCGTAAGGTTACTGCCCGTAATTAGCAGACTGTACTAACACTACTCGATTCCATACAATGTTTTTGAGTAATATTTTATTACTCAAAAATACAGTGGAGGCCAACGAGAACAATTTTTAATTGTTTTAATGAATTCCCGTTGGCTTTACTGCCCCGCCCCACTGATGGGGCCAACGGGAACAATTTTTAATGTTTTTATCAATTCCTGTTGACCCCACCGCCCGTTGCCCCACTGGTGGGTGGGGTCAACGGCAACAATTTTTAATTATTTTAATCAATTCCCGCTGACCCCACCAGTGGGGCCACGGGCGGTGGGGTCAACGGGAATACACCGGAAAATCAATTATGCTGCCATAAGAGAGGGTTTTGTAGAAGGCCTAACATTTTTGTGCATTTCCAAATAACTAAACGCAAAACTTCTTTTGGACTGAATCAGCTGATTGTCATTTATGACAGTTAATCCCATTGTGTCATGTCATGTCATTGTCATTATGGGACATTGTGTTGAGTTTCTTAGTTCGTCATTTTGCTCGCGAATTGTGTTTGAATAGTGATAAATGATAAAAGGCTGTCACAAATAGTCCAGTATCCAAGGTCGAAATACTATTGTGTTAGTCGATAACAGACAATAATTTTAATGTTACTTGTATAGCATGTAATCTTCGTAACAACTCATTGTTTTGAAGATTTTCGATCAAAATGTCCCTAAAAAATATACTACTAAGGTGAGTCAGTGAAAATTCAGTCCAATTATCTTAATTTGTGTTCAAATAAAATCGAAAAATTGGTCTGTGGATGTTTAAAAAATGTAGTGTTTACATAGTTTTTTTATGTCTAAGAAGAGAAGGTAAATAATTTGAAAATCTTTTCTCATTATTTAAATAATTCAGTGTAAATTTTTCACTGTTAAACTTTCACTGTTTTCGTACTGGGAAAATAATAATAAATGTACATAGTTAAATATAAACTAAATCTTCCTAAACCATCTACTGAAATATTCTTATCAGGATCAGAGGATCATGTAGTAAGTTATTCACACTTTTCTTCGGTCAGAGATCCTCACACTGAACTGTCACTGTTCACTCCAAGCAATCCATTTCCATCTCAATGTATGAATTTATTTATTTTCAGAACAATCAATCACAAGAACAAATTTATAAACCTTGCTGCAACTGCAGTAAAAATTTCAAATCAAGAACATGATGGCCATAAAGAACAAAAGAGACACTCTGGAAACTACAGAAGAACAGTAGCAACAGCGCTATTCAGTTCTGTGATCGTTGGAACTGTACTAGCAGGTAATTTATTTTTTTGTTGATTCTCAAACATTTTTTTGCATTCTTTTCCAGCCTGAACCACCTGGAGCTATGGTTGTTTTATTGCCTAGGCAGGTCAACCTGGTTTTTTCTGCATTCCATTATATTTATAAGTGTATGATAAGATTTATATCTTAAATCCAGATGGTCTGGTGTGATATAACTAGCCCTAAAATAGTTGATGACCATTACCCATACTTTCATACACTGGTAATAGGCCAATGTTATCAGCCTAGCATTACCCATACTGATGGCTGAATTCTGCAATAATTCTGAAGGCTGAATTCGGTAAAATAATTAGAATAAGCAGTAACCTCCTCAAGGTTACTGCTTATTCTAATTATTTTACCTGAATTATAAGAGGGTGCCTATAATGTAACCACTGCTAGAACCCGAGCCTTCGCTTTTTGAGGGGAAGTGGAGGCGGACCCGGTGCGGGTTGGTGGATGAAAAACTAAAATGATTTTACCAAAAGAAGTATAAAATATGTATAATAAATGTGTTACACTTGGTGTATTAAAGGTATTAAACAAAGTAAACAGGTAAATGAGTAATTCAAGTTTTATCAGTTGGTTGGTTTTAAGAATTGACTGAGACCATTTCTACATTCTGAAATAAATGGCTTGAATTTCCTTAATGCATACATTACATGCATGATTGCATGTAGTTTATTTATTTAAATGCTAATGAGGACTGAATTGAAACTAGCAATTAAAAAAAATAAAATTAAAAAAATTGAGAACTCAAAGACCTACAAAACCAGACAATAATACAAATTTTAATGTTAAAGTAAAATATTTTTGTCATTTTTTTTATTCCAGATTGTGCATAATTTAAATTTCAGAAAAGTCAAACAAAAATGACAGTAAAAGAAAGAACCCTGGCAAGAAGACACTGGAGGCAGGCGAGAAGAGACCTGACCTGCCGACCTTCAGGGCTGACGAAGTTAGCAAGCATGACAATGAGTAAGTTTCTGTTACTTTAAGTTGTGTTTATTGATCACGAATTCTATCTCGCAAGCGATGCGCGGCTTGCGTACTGCGCTATTATCCTGCTGCTGAAGTAATTAGGTTTAAATGAGCAAATAAACATCGCCGGCGAATTACAGCCTTACTAAAATATTCAATACAACAGATACTTTGGCACTCGAGGAACTAAAAAGAAAGCTAACAACTAAATGTACAGGCAGATAATGGTTGAAAATATTAATAACCTAGAAAACATTCAAGAAATATAATACATTAAGTTGAAATAAATCGTGAATCTATTGAAATGCAAATAAGTCAACATAACTTTTAAGGTGGACACAGATCGCTTTCGGCGCAGGTAAGTGCGCGACGTTGCATACTATTTCATTTAGAGATTCATATTAATGCGATAACTGCGGCGCAGCTAGGTGCGCGTCCACCTTTACACATAGCTGAGTAGGAAAATCGCCATGACTTGACTCATTCATCTGCCAAGAAAATAATCAGGAAAAAAACAGTAATTTAAAAAATTAAAAAAACCCGAATGCGTAAAAAAAAAAAGCATAGAACATAGCGACTTAAACAGTGGGGACCCATTATTGGGACGATTTAAGCGGGTCTATACAATATGTTAATGGGTCCCGACTGTTAAGTCGCTATGTTCTATGCTTTTTTTTTTTACGCAGTCGGGTTTTTTAATTTTTTAAATTACCGTTTTTATTTTGATATACCCAGTGTCACTCCACAGTAAATACGAATCTAACGACACCTCTCAAGCTAAAAGCCATCGAGCTGTTCAGGCCACAGAGCGCGCCAAACAATTATACATACATACAAAAATACATACTCTCGAAAAACATAACCCTCCTTCTGGCGCAGTCGGGTAAAAATTAACAGTCAAGAAATGCCAGTCAACGTTTTTGCGGATCATAAATTAAGTTTGTAAGTGATGTAGGTATACTGGTATAAGTAGTCAACAAACTAGTTTGGTAAGCAATAAATCAATAGCTTTTCAGTACCTATATGATAATGCGACGCGTGCAACATATTGTACATTTAGTAAGTAAGAACTATGTCAACAAAATCGAATCGTTAAACTTCGATCGAAAAACAAGTAAGAAACAAGACCACATTCGGGGCTGAAATCATAGCCGTGGCAAAGACAGTACTCGAGTAGATGCATGCATTGGCATACTTATCACTTTTGTTGGCAGTACCTCCTAGGTACCTAGTTACGTAACGTGTGTGTGACAATTGACTTCTTGGAATCCCCAATAGAAAAAAAATAAGGAAACTGATGAATTCACCTGTTGTTTGTGACAAATTGATTTGTTTGCTCAATTATTATTTTGGAACATGACTAAATAATGTATCATGTTTCATAAAACTTTCAGTAATTTGTTGATTCATATATTATGGTTGTTCACTGCTGATATCAATCATAATAACAAATATTGATTCTTGCACGGGAAAACAAATAAAAATGCGACAGCCAAAATGATGCCCTGAAGTTTCCTTGCGACAAATATTGGTGATTTCTGTGAATTTTACCTCTACCACAACCCTACCCTTTTCTATACATATTTGCACCCGGTGATTTAACGATTATTTAATTGGTGAACCGAAATAAACTATTTAATGACGATGATCTAATAACGATAACAGGCTTTATGCTACTATACTAGACTACTTGATATAGTTACAGTCATTACCTCCAGAAATCAAAGAGAAAAACTTTCTGCGAATAAAAAAACTGACTTCCAATTAAACCACAAAAAAGTCTAAAATAACTTGACTTTGGAAAGTCGGTGTCTTTGTTTGTTTCATTGACTTTTTTGCCACCGACTTCCGGAAGTCAAGTTATTTTAGACTTTTTTGGTGTTTTTTTGGAAGTCTGTTTTTTCTTGCAGAAAGATTTTTATTTTATCTTTTCTAGTTTTAGTAGGTATACTTACCACACAAATTCTCGTCATGAATTAATTTTTACATTGGAACTAGAAGTCAATAAGAGATCATCATGTCATCAACATAACCCAAGAAGAAAAAATACGTAAGTATTAACTTTAACACGTTAATTGCATTGAGTGTCTTCCCTAGTGGCACAAACCAAATACCAGAATCCAATACGCTGTGCCCGCTATTTTATGGCTCGTAGGACGTGAGAAAAACAACCAAATTACTGAACCGATTTTGATGAAATTTCTATGGGACCAATCGATCGGGAAGTATATCTTTTCAAATCGGTTTACGACTACCGAAGTTATGAGGTAACAAACATAAAAAAGAATAGAACCGAATTGAGAGCCTTCTCCTTTTTGAAGAAATTCGGTTAAAAAGGAAAATTTTCACGGCAGATAAAATCTGCACATTACATTAGATTAAAAATTCAACAACGATAAGAAACTGATTATAATCATACATTTGTACGTAATGTTATCGGCCTCTGTTTGGCAACAATCTTGGCACGATTGGCACTGATAAGAGCTGGTAGTACATAGATACAAGATACTTTTGCACTTTGTTGTTGTCAAGATATGACTGTGATTACGTAGTTGGAAATGATGAAATTATTGTTATATTTCGTAGAATCTATTGAATAATGGCTTGAACGTAATATTTTGTGTAACTTGTTTTGGAATGAATTACGCATTACATTTTGTCGTCGCCTAATGTTAGTGAAAACGGGTAATACTCGTATGAACTACTTACCCACGCAGTAATTGTTGATAACAAAACAGTGTCAACTAACTGACGTGGGTATTCTAATGTTAAAAGATCAGAAACGTCACATATGGGTCAAATATTTACCTACTGATGTTTCATTCTCTTAAAGTAGTTAGAAACACTAAAAGCTAATGTAGGTACGGGTTGGTTTATGTTCCCGCAATAAAGCATGGAAGTTGTAATAAATAAAACTAAATATAACCTGAGATCATTTATTGATACTGCACTGCTGTCTCACTGCATTAAAATAACATCATGTCTCTATCAGAAACCCCCCGCGTTGCATGATCGCATCTTATCATATGACAAAACACATTTTTTTCGTTTGTCGGTTCGATCACTGCTCAAAATCTTTGAACAATCAATATTTAAAGAGCTTTTTCTCAAGCGACTTCAAATTGTCACCTTTTACATATAAGCCTTCCTGGCTGGCGTATCATCGAAACATGCACCAATATCTATCAAATGTTATATAAGCTAATTCGTGTTAAGGAGTCTGTCCACTACACCGTACCGTACCATGACCGTGCTATGAACGTCTCGCGTTTTGGGCAAAAAAAAAATCTTTGTATTGAAAAGTATGAGAGTATGCGGCACCGGCAAAATATTCTCCCCGAAAATTGTTGACGCCTCGTGCTACGACCGTGCACGCGACGACGGTCGCGGTGCTACTCGGTGACGGAAAACGGTCTAGTGAGCTAATTTTCATACTTTTCAATACAAAGAATATAGGGTTATGCCGCGTATGTAAGATGACCGTTCTAAACCCGTTATAAACGCGTGTGATACTCTGTTGATACGTCCTAGTGGCATGGGCAGTCCGTGTTATATTTCTTTCCGTGCCTGATACGTTCATAGCACGGTCATGGTAAGGTACGGTGTAGTGGTGTACGGCGGGCAAACCGGCAAACTCTTTAGTCTTACTAAGAGCCTATCGGCTCTTACGGTTTCTCAAATTTTCAGTGTTCCCTTTAATTCCCTTTCTCAGGAAAAGCTTCTGGGTGACTTACAAGAATGGCGTGTATGACGTAACATCATTCTTGCCCTCTCACCCGGGAGGAGATCAGATCTTGAACGCTGGAGGGCTCAGTATTGAGCCTTTCTGGAACGTCTACGGGATGCATAAGACGCAGGAGGTGTATGCGTTGCTGGAGTCTTATAGGATAGGTGAGTGTTTATAATTAAATACCTTATTTTGCTGCGTGACTGTGTTTCTCACCGAATGCTACTTTCTACTTTAGACTTGCTTTTTCAAAACTCCTTTAAAAAGCTATAACTTACAAAAGTACTCTTTCCACTTGACCCCAAAAGTTACCTTACCAGTTCCCAATAAAAACATGAGCAGCACATCCACAGGAAACCTTCACGAAGACGACATAGTGGACCATACGGACGACGAGATGTGGGTGAAGGAGCCCAGCCGAGACAAGCGGCTCATCGTGAAGACCGCCAAGCCATTCAACGCGGAGATACCCGCCAAGCTGCAGATAGCCTATTTCGACACGCCCAAGTATGTTGGTAAATGTGGCCGTGAATGCTTTTGTTTTAGATTTTAGTTGTGTTCTAAAGCATTTTGTAAAACAATTTTTCGTCACTGTTCGGCCTAAGCCTCCAGGAAACGGGATCCACTAATCAGAAACTTTATGGTCAAGTCCTAGATTAACAAATCTGCAGCCAATTCTCTTGGGTTGTATTTCACAAAGATTAAAATCTTACTTAAAAAAATATAGGTACTTCATGCGGAATGCGAGTGCACTTGAGATCACTTTCACGTGACCTACGACACATCTTGTGCCTACATCGGCGTTTACGTTTTAAATATTTTTATTAATAGTCGTTATTTTAGTCAGCACATACAACCGGTGTCGTGTGAAATTAGCCTTATTTACTTTACTGCATGAATCACATGAATGTATTAAAAATTACATGCAGATTTTTTTTCCTAACACCATCCGTACTTGCTTAATAGCAACCCAACATCTCTGTTCTTTCCTCACGCTATCCTTTTCTTTGCAGCGAATTATTTTACGTCCGTCAACACATGCCTGTTCCAGAGTTGGAATCGTCCCAGCACCTCGTGAAGGTCATCATTAAGAACGGCAGCGTTCGGACCAAGGAGTTCAGTCTGCAACAGTTGCAGATGTTCCCGAAGGCGAGCGTACGGGCTGCGCTCATGTGTGCCGGGAATAGAAGGAGTGAGATGAATGAGGTAGGACGGATTTGTCATTTTTAGTCTATCTTCCTCTGTTCGATTCGTTGACACTTTTAAGATTAGTTGGTTCAACTAATTTGTTTAATTTAGTCGAAAGCGCTGGGAAGTCAAAAAATATTACTTAGTTGAGTTCCTCAACAATTCAAATTAGACTGAGAATCAGGACTGTTGGAACGTAATAAGAAGACACCTGTCCTTCACAACTTCCTAGTGTTTGAGCTGAGGAAAAGAAGTAGTGGAACGAAGTCCTCGGCTCCTGCTTCAGTGGCTCTAATTAAGAATTTAGCTCTTGCTTTGATTTTTCCGTTTTTAAGAGCAAGGCCAACAAGCTTACCTTAGTCACGTTATTTACATGCACACTTTTTCATACTAAAGTCCAGTTTATGTCCCGTAAAATATGCCACTCATTTTGCGCTACTGAAATTATACTAATTCCACACATATTTCGGTAAGGTATGCAAGTTTCAGAGATAATGATGACAAAGTTTCTTGCTATTTATATTTTTTATGCTTACTATTTATTACAAAGCAGGTGAAACCAGTCAAGGGCATCAGCTGGCAAGGCGGCGCCATCAGTAACGCGGTGTGGGAGGGAGTGTACCTGCGCGACGTGCTGGTGTACTGCGGCGTCGACACGCAGAATACCGTCGGGAAACACGTCATTGTAACGTATATCTTTCTATCATAAACTTTTTAGTTTCGACTCGATTGAACAAAGGTCATGATTGCCCTAGTGAGAAAAAGGGACGGCTTCATATTATATCCTTCCTAGCTCCATCTCCGTTTTGAACTATAACCAATGATGATACCGACACCTATACGGTTCCTGAATCACTGAACTTGTAAAGCAAAATCAATGACAAGTTGTACTACTTAATCCCTAATTGATTCGTCAAAAATACGGTAAAAAATAAGCTGACCTATTAATTTCCGACTCCTATGTTGCGACACCTACACGTTAAGATTTGTGATAGTAATGCCAAATCAAATTGGCAGTCTAGGGTCCGCTTTAGAGGTATACTAATGGATTTAATGATTATTAAGCCCATCATAAGTTTTCCTAATACAAATCTCTTACCAATTTTATCTTTAGTTCACAGGCTCAGACATCGATGCAACTGGAGTGAATTTTTCGACATCCATCCCTCTAGACCAGGCGTTGAATCCAAACGGTCGCATCCTACTGGCAACCAGTATGAACGGTCGACCGCTTCCGCCTGATCATGGGTATCCTCTGAGGGTCGTGGTACCGGGAGCTCCGGCTGTCAGGAGTGTGAAATGGCTGGGTAAGTCTGAAGGTGCTTTATAGAAATTCTAGTCCCGAAAATGGCTCTTAACTGCTTTTTAATGATTCTATTCAACTGTGATTGGTCGATTTGCGTTACGCAACTTTGAACTGAAGAGTGCATAGGTTCACAGGAACATATTTTTACTGGACTTACGTAACAATTTAGGAAGAATTTCGCTAGAAACTGTACGCCATTAGTACTTAATGAGGGCTATCGTTTTTGAGCTCACCAGATGGCGTCACTGTCGAGTAATGTCATGTCAATATTTTCATTGTATACTTTAACGTACCAATAACTTCATAAAAAGATTATTTTATTACGTACTAGCGACCCGCCCCGGCTTCGCACGGCACTTGCAATGTTATACATAAACATACGTTAACTTTCCTCTTGATTCATTTAAAAAAACCGCATCAAAATCCGTTGCGTAGTTTTAAAGATCTAAACATACACAGGGACAGACAGCGGGAAGCGACTTTGTTTTATACTATGTAGTGATAACAACATAGTGTAAACTTCAGATACATTTATTTATAATATTCTCCTTAAAATTAGCAAGCATGAAACATTTAAAAAACATTTTACCTCGAAGTACTAACAAATAAGATCCTAAGTTGTTACTTAAAATCTTCAAGTCATAATTAATCAGGAATGGCTCAATCTAGACCACAATCGTGAATATTAGTAAAATACGTGATATAAAAGCACGCAACGCGCGAACTCTCTATGACATCTGACTTTCGGTGACCTCGTGCCTCTAGCGGCAAATCCATACGCGATAGCCCCCATTGTTTGTCAGTGTCAATATTCCAGAACAGTTAAGTGCTCTTGAACGCGTTCATCGGTGAAATTCGCTTACAGTAGTTTTCTCTCCCAACAGAATCAATTACAATATCCTACGACGAGAGTCCCTCCCACTGGCACCAAAAGGACTACCGTTCATTCAACGCGTCCAAGACTTGGGAAACTGCTGACTTTGCGTCCGCCCCGCCTATATACAGCCTGCCCGTAACGTCCGCTATATGCGACCCGGCAGAGGGAGACACTGTCGCCGTCAAGAATGGATGCGTGGAGGTTAGGGGTAAGCAATAAGGTTTAAATGACTATAACTCAGTTGTTCGTTGTCCCCTCTTCTTCCCGGTTTAAATCAATATTTCGTCCGTCAAAACCCGTAAAAAAGCTCACCTTTTACTACATACCGGTGTGTTTTCTGGGTGTGTAGGAAATGATGGGCTTCCAAAAGTCTTTGGTTTTCAGCTGTCTTGGAGTTAATGATGCCTGACTGGCTGACATAGTTAATACAATGATTTAGAAAAAAAAAAACATCTTCTCTCTTATTAATTTAGTTGATGGTTTATTAATTTTAGTCTTTGCTCTTATTTATTAAATCTATGATTTATTAGTATTGGTTTTCACATAAAAGTGCACTGTTGTAATGTCGACTCTAGGCAGTGAGCCAAGTGTTAAAAAGTCAAAGTCGAAGTTTTTATTTTTTAATAAAATGTAAATAAATAAATTCAGAGATCTCAAGGTTATGCCGTCAACGGCGTACAAAAAATATTAAAACAAATTTAACAGAATTAAATGTTGTTAGAAGATGATAGCAGCTATCAACATATCGACCATAAATTATACTTCGTTGCTTCATCCTTCGATCCAACATTATACTTTCAACAGGCATCAATATCGCTTACTTCACCTATTCTCTTACCACCAGGCTATGCCTACTCCGGAGGTGGCGCCAAGATCTTACGAGTGGACATCTCCCCCGACTGCGGCGACACGTGGGTGCAGGCTGAAGAGATGCAGAGTGATGATGCACCGCCTCAGCAACACTACGGGTGGACGCTGTGGACGGCTAGGATACCGGTCAAGAAGGGGCAGAAGGAGGTAGTGTCAAATACCCATGACTAGTATTGTATTAGTAGTGCATCCTTACCTAACCCATTCGTTCCACCTGCTGAAAATCTTCCACTGGACATGAGTTGCCATGGCTGACCTGGAAGTCTTTAAATAGGTACCGGACCCAGGTTGGTCGCAACAAGTAAAACCTGCATAGTTGGATTTTCATTAATGACTCTGGAGTGTAAATGTGGTGCTGTTCCACAAACGATAGAGCACTTAATATCGTGTCCTGCGTGTCCTGTAGTTTGTTCACTACAGGAACTGATGGACGCTACCGAAAGCGCCAAACTAGTAGCGCAGTTCTGGGCCGATACAATTTAGATTGCCATCAACACGCTAAGATCATCCAGATATTATCACTGCTATGACACAGGCCTCCTCTCCGAGACAGACTTGGGCACAACCCACCACACGAACCCTGTGCGGTCTGGTGGTTGTCACATGTCTTCCAAATTTTCGGTCCTAAGACTAGGATTCTTCACGATTTTTTCTTCCACCGTGAGCTTTTTCACTGATGATCGCAGCGTGGTTGTATTACACCGCGGGTAATAGACATTCACTTCAAAAGTAAGGAAGCTGTTAAGTGTTGTGTTAGGGGGATAAGGGGACGAAGCGGGGTGACACATCGGAATAATCCGAATTTTCTTGTGTATGGTTTCAGATCGGAAAAAAAAGTTTGAACTGTCCCCCTGTTAGCAATGAGGGGACAGTTCGAACTTTATTCACTCCTTAACGGTTTCATCTGTCCCCCTATCAATAATTCATCACTGATAGGACAGATGAAACTTTTTATTCCTGTTTGTCCCCCACAGAATTTAATATATTCATTCTTAATAGTAATGCCACACATACTGCAACATTACATTAAATTAAAGACTAGTGGTTTAGGTTTATAATCATCTGTATTTAAATAAGTTCCAAATATTTCTTTTTTTTCTATTAATCAGCCACAGTCCCATAAATCACAGTACGTATAGTAGATACAATTACAATCAGTCTTCTGATTTGACTTAATTCAACTTAATTACAATAAAAAATATACTAATAATAAGAATATTTTGTTTTGTTATTGATTGATAGAATCAGTCACAGTCCGATAAATCACAGTAGGTACCTATTATACATATTACAATCACTCTTCTGATTTGACTTCATAATTATAGCCTAGTTACAAATGAAGAGTTTTAAATAATAATAAACTTAAAGTTGTAAATAATCTCAAAATATAAATTAACGAAAGTTACAAATGAAAACTTTTAAATAAACTAATAATAAACTTAAAGTTGTAAATAATCTCAAAACATAAATAAACGAAAATCACTAGTAAAACGAATTTTAAAACTTTTCTAAAGGTCGTAAGAATAATATATAAATAAAATATCTATCACAACTTCTCCAACAAATGACCAATAGTAATTTCACCACCTACAAACTGCATTTGACAATTATGTATATATTCGTCTTTCATAATATTTCTCTTTGTGCGACAATTTGACGTCGGAGGTAATTGGTTTTGGATCTGTTGTGATATGACTCAATAAAAAGCTGCATCCTTTTCTAGAATAACTAAAAGCATATTTAAGTTGGGTTTTTTTTTTCCAATTGCATTATTTAATCCATGGTGCCAGCCTTCTAAAAAGTTTGTAGTACGATGACGTTCATTAAAAACACACCATAATTTTCTAAACTCAGCATAATACGGTTTAATCCATTGTTTGATCATATACAAACGAAATTTCTTGCTCTGATCATCATCTGGACTTTCTGATGCGATGTATGACCATCCATTTAAAATTTCATTATCAGGTATCAGTGGAAGTACGGCACTCAGTGCCTAAGTCTTTTCAAAAGTTTTGACTTAGTTAGCCCAAGAGCTGCTCCCTTCTTCCACACAGCTTTATTATAGTGAAAGAAAAACCTTTAACTGTGACTTCTGGAAAAACCTTTTTGTTCATTGCTGGAATTTCATAGTCTGTTTTATAGGTTTTAGGTTTCCACTCTGGGATTTGTGACTTCATCATGTTAAATAAAATTTCGTAGCTTTTCTGATCCTTATGACTCATTAATGAGTAAACTACTGGCACAATATCGGTACTATAGTTGTAAATGAACCGTTTTAAACCCGTTTTAAATTTGTTTAAAAAGGTTTAAAACCACGACCACGTGAGCCGTACATTGATGACGAATTACTTTTAAAAATAAGTTTAAAAGGCTAATTGAAATAATTTACCATTTTTATTAATACATGTGAAGTCAAATTAATATCATACTTAAACTACTTTTCAGGATTAGACAGACTGAAAACAATCATGATATGCGTATTTATTAAAATATAACGGCAATGCCGCATTTTTATTTTGCACTTGGTATTAGGAGAGAGGGAGCAGGTAGGGACCGATTTTAAAATATTTTTATTTTATTTTCCTTAGATATATTCTAAATCAGGATGAGGGTGTGGTCTAGATAACGTCGTGTGAAGCCTCATTTCATTCCAGAAAAAAAACATTTTAAACCATATTAAACCACTAAGTGTGGTTTTAAATCGTTTTAAACCAAAAATACTGTTTGAAACCAAATGGTTTAAAACGTTTAAAATTCGTTTTGCATCTATAATCGGTACTCATATTTTCACTGCCGAAATCTGCATGTACAGTATAAATCTGTAGAAATGGTTTCGGGCAGCTTTTAAATGTTCCGTCACTTAAAAAGTCTTCTAAAGTACTTAAAAGGTTTCTCATGTACTCGGCACAAAACATTATTATTCTATAACCTTCATGACTGTAGTCAGCTAATACAAAAGTTATAAATTTGGGAGGTATTATTACTTCGTCAAGATCATTAAAACATATTTTTTTATTTGTATTGCTTCATTCCTGTTTTTATACAACGTGTAACAGAGTAAACGCAAAACCTCTTAAGGGGTCATTGTACTCATCATTATGAACAACTTTCACTATGGGACCAACACTGAAATCGCGAAATTACTTCATTCCTGAATAATACAGAATTAATTACCTTAATAGAAGCTGCAATTTTATCTAAACACGTAAAATTTTCTTATTAGGAACATTTCCTCATCTAAAAGTTAACATATTGTTAGTCAAAATTAACATTTGTAATATGAAGTCAAATCAGAGGACTGATTGTTATTATACTTATTATACCTGGAATACCTACTACGTGATTTATGGGACTGTGACTGATCGATACAGAAACAAAAGAAATATTTGTAACTTATTTAAATACAGATGATTATAAACCTAAACCACTAGTCTTTAATTTAATATAATGTTGCAGTATGTGTGGCATTACTTTTAAGAATTAATATATTAAATTCTGTGGGGGACAAACAGGAATAAAAAGGAAACCGTTAAGGAGTGAATAAAGTTCGAACTGTCCCGTCATTGCTAACAGGGGGACAGATCAAACTTTTTTTTCCGATCTGTCCTCCTAAGGGGACAAAGCGGGGTGACAGATCGGAATAATCCGAAAATTCGCGGAAAGCGACCACTTATCATCCCTATCCTAAAATAATAAAATTGAAAAATCGGTAAAGCTGATCTTTTCTTATTTTTCGCAGCTCCAATTATGGGCGAAGGCGACAGATAGCAACTTCAACACTCAACCAGAGAGGTTTGAAGACATTTGGAACATACGAGGAATACTTAGCAACGCTTACCATAAAATCACAGTACAGATTAAACATTAAGATTTAATAGTTTTAATCGTGTTGAAGCAAAAGAGACTATTGTCAAATGATGTTAATTCATTAAATTTTTATTGACATACTTTACGCAGAGATTTAAATAGTAAGATTTACCGTCACCGTATTTAGGTCTCATGAAAAAGTGAGCTCACACATCCCTCATGGAACAATAGATACAATATGTCTGCATGTGTGAGCGAGACAATACTATTCAAATTCTAAACGTCACCACGTCAACGAAATAAAAACGTGACCATTTTTTGACGCAGTAGAGCGCATCTGATTTAAATCCTTGTATTTGTACTACGTGTACTACTATCCTGCGTGGAATTTATGCTTCTAGATTGTTTATGTTATTTTAGTTAAATGATTATATTTTGCAAAAAAATCTACTCAGTAGTTTTTGTTAAGCCTTTACATATACAGAAAAATACTCGTGTTAGTGTTGTGATTAAATACGTTTTTTTTTTCATGTTGCTCGATACTTGAAATCGCTATTTGATTACCAGTAAGACTGGATACGACTGGACAAATATTGTTAATTATTTTGTAGGCATAAAATGTCTTCTGTCGTCCTGTTTACATAATAATTATTTAATGAATATGACTTTTTGTAAAATAACTAAGTAATATCAATTTATGTAGCTAGTATAAATTGTCTGTTAACATTTCGAACAATAATTGATTTCGAACAGTTCACTGTGTTATTGGTAAAGTTTCTTTCATAATAAACTATTCAATAACATTTAACTGTAGTAATAATTCATGTTTGGTTAGTTTATCCATTCTCAGCTGCGTATATGTATATAGGTACTCAGTAATTTATAAGTATAAAAATTGCGCTAAAAATGTCATTCTGTTGCACACTAGTCCAATCATGACCACTTACGAAATGAAATATTTCTCATAATATTACGCACTTTTTGCAATAAATAGATAAGTAGGCATTTTAGTTTAAAATACATGTAGGTACCATGAACGAATGTTTTTTTTTAATTATTTAACGTTGTTTTTATAGTGTATTTTATATTTTATTTATTCCTTATTATTCCTTTTGCATAATAAAATAGTGTTATGTAACAAGTGTTTTAATAACGGTTTAAAACTAAACGTATACCTGCTGTCACTTACGGGATATCTTCCGTGATTGTCAATCCGCGATCATGGCGCTTGCAACAGCGTCGAAATATCGGTAGGTCAAAATAATGAACAATTACGTACGATAACCCATAAGTGACAGTAAAGTTTAGTGTTTTAATAAGTACTACATATCCAATCAGTAAATGTAACATCCACGTTAATCTTTACTTCTACAATATTTTGTAGTCACAGTAGCTCAGTGGTGAGATCACAGTTCGTCAGAGGTTGCGGGTTCGAACCCCCCGCCGAGTTTTAATCAAGTTACCCACTCACAACTACCAAAATCGCTTCGTCACACGTCTAAACTGTTTTTTTTTCTCTTTACAAAGTATATTTCAATTTGTCAAGTAGCGAACATTGTACCTTTGTAATAATTTGATGATGTCTCATTTAGCGAAATGTACTTGGAAAGCGAAACAAAGACCACTTTTACTCAAATATTGAAGACATAAAAGAACTTGTATCAACACTTGATATTTTGCCAGTTTTCACTATTTCTGACACCTCGCGCGCTTCGATAACAACGTCGAAAGTTAAAAACGGCGAGGTTTTATTCAGGCATTCATGAAAACATAACAAACAGTTCGTACAGTAACCAGTAAGTACATACTGACAAGACTATTTATTACTCGTATAGTTGCAAGTATTACCGAATAAGAAACACCACACTGCGCTCCAGAACTCAAATTGCTGACGTAGTTCTTAAAGCTGCCAAACTAAAATGGGACTGAGCAGGTCATGTCTGCCGGATGCAAGCTGTGGGCCCGCATATCACAAAACTGGAGCCCTGAGACAGCTAGACGGGGTCGCGGCAGAACAAGGAGAAGATGGCGGGACGCTTTGGATGACTTTCTCGTTAATTGGCGAGAAGTCGAGGCGCTACATCGAGAAAAGTGGAAGGAACGGGGGGAGGCTTTTGCCCAGGAGTGGGACAGAACAGGCAAACAAAAAAAAAATCTGCAACAATAAGATCGATCGGGACTATACGAAATCCGGTTTCTTTTAAACGGACGGATTATGTTCACGTACGAGTTTGCAGGAACGTGCGCCAAGTTGATAAAATAACTCAAGGCTGAACTGTTTTAGTAAGCATGTTTAAAATGATGGAAACGGAATGGAACTTAACGTACTTTTCTGAACTAGCGTATCCAAATAATCGGGCAATGTTTATCTCACACAAACATTAATTGTTATACTATAGCGAACATCCCGATTCATTAGCATAAATGAATGTAAATTATATCACCGTTTTATCTCAGTGTGGCGCTTGCTCGCTCGGAGCAACACGTCAACATGTTCGCCTTGAGACTCGCTACGAGGGCGAAAAACTTTACTAAATCGTTGCCAAGCGCTTCCTGTATAAAACTAATTCACACTCAAAATATGCTTTACAAAAATAAAACCGATGATTTACTAAACGTAGACATTCGTGGAGAACCTTTACAATTCCCATACGTGTGGTTAAGAGACAACTGCCCCTGTGAACAGTGCTATCATACTTCAGCCAAAAGCCGGATACTAGATTGGAGCAACTTCGACCTAAATGTGAAGCCGAAAGACGTCTTTAAGGACCAAAATTCTCTGCAAGTCACTTGGAATGACGGACACACATCAGAATACAACTTGAACTGGCTCAAATTCAGAGGTTTTACGCCTGAAAATCAGAAGAATTACACCGAAACTATTTACAAACCTAAGAAGATATCGTGGCATAGTGAACATTTCGATAAAATATTTTCCAAACATGATTACAACGGGTTACTCAACTCAGACGAAGCTCTGTACAACTGGTTGTACAAGTTATCTGTTTATGGAGTCGCGTTGATTCAGAACACACCGGTCTCGGAGGCAGCTATAGACGCCGTTGTTAATAAAATTGGATTTACTAAGAGGACACACTACGGGGTCAAGTTTGTCGTACGAAATGTTCCGAATACGAGTAACGTGGCCTACTTGTCGAGTAACCTACAGCTACACACTGACCTGCCCTATTACGAGTATTGTCCGGGGGCTAATTTATTACATTGTTTAGTTCAAACAGCTAGTAAAGGAGGAGAGAATTTGTTGTCAGACTGCCACTATGTCGCCGACTACATGAAGAAGAATCATCCAGAACAATACAAGCTTCTCACTGCCACAGAAATTGAGTGGAGGGATGTTGGGACAGAAGATGGCAACGAATTTTTCAAGCTGCACCGTGAGCCCGTCATCTGCTTAGATCGCCACGGCGAAATAACTAGAATCAATTTTTCGATTCCGCAAAGAGGTAGTCAGTTCCCCGGGCCGATTGACTTAGTGAAGCCATGGTATGAGGCTCATGGCATGTTCCTAGCTTTGAACCACAAGTTCGCCGCGAGGTTTAAAACTAAAGCTGGAGAAATACTGTGCTTTAATAATATAAGGTTGTTGCATGGCAGGAATGCATACGAGGATAGTGAGAATAATGTGAGGCAACTAATAGGAGCTTATGTGGACTGGGATGAGATATATTCAAGGTTAAGATGTTTGAAAGTTAAGTTGAAGAATGAAGATGGCATTGTTTGAGATTTTTAAGGAAGATGTGAAGTTAAAAAATATGAACAATATATCTAATAAGTCTAATAAAACTACAGATAATATTATATTGACTATTTTATTTAAAAATGGATATCTTAACAACTAAAATGATATTATTTTTATTTACATATTTTAGCACCATTGTAGATATAATTGAACAGACTCATGTGACACTTAGTGACAGTGGAAATTAAAAATGTCTGAAAGGGTATTTATTTTAGCGAGGTGTTGGATTTTCAACTTTCCATTAAAGAAAACATATTTATTTGGCAAATACCACAAGTGCACACAACAAAAAATAAACTAAACAAATTGTGTCTCACGGCTGCATGAAATTGGTCCAGTTCAGCAAACTGCCAAAAAGCTAGTGCCCAATGCTGGTTATCAACTGCGCTGAGCATAACATTGCAAATCCAACCAATAGTGCTATCTCTGAAAGTGTTTCCCTACCGAACCCATTTGTGTCATTTGCTGAAAATCTCCCACCTGGACATATTATGTTGCCACGGCATGCCATGGAAGTCTTTAAATAGACTCCTGTAAATGACTGCTTTGGAGTGTAAATGTGGTGTTGCCCCACAAATGATGATACACTTGATATTGTGTCCTGCGTGTCCTGTTGTTTGCACATCATAGGAGCTGATGGACACTACCAAAAATTCCAAACTCTTCGCCAAATTTTGGGCTGACTCAATTTAAATTGTTATCAACACACGGCATATGGCATTTCATGCTTCCACAATTAAGAATATTTTGATTCAGTTCATAGTTGTTGCTGCAATATGCAATATTTGGCTCAGCACCAAAAGTTGAAAATACAGCACAAATAGCGATTACAGGAAATTGAAAAAACTGCGTAAGCACACCTAGTTAATGGTACACCATTTTATAATTTGTATTCACTTAAAATTATTAAAGAGGAGGAAAATTATTAATTATAAAAGAGGTTTTGGAGGGATTGACTGATTCTTCCGTTTCTCTAGTAAATGACACCAAAAATAAAATGTCAGAACCACCAATAATTTACTTATGTGGTGTTGAAATTCAACAACGAAATACTGACCAGTATTTCATCATTCCAGTACACTTGTTACACATCATGAAGTTTTCTTCTGCTTAAATGTACAAGCTAAGCACTCTATTTCAACTCCACATAAGTGTCCACAGCATAACTCCGTATTGAAAACCTGCTGAGTGGAAATATTCTATCAGTTTCCTCTTGCTTCTCACCAACTTCAACCAGCGGGAACTCTTCAAACTCAGGATTGGTAGTCATGGCAACAGCATTGGACTCATTGGTATGGATGTATATTGAGAAACTGCAATCTTCTGGTAAATCTTTAAAGTTATTGCTCACTGAGGAAACCTTTAAGCAAAAAGCTCGCAAATTCTGTTCACATTGTACCAAATAAGCATCAATTGTCTCATCAAAATGACTGTTTTTATCGAATTGAAACACGAATTTCAATAAAGGTTTGTATTCAATATCTGTAACTACAAACTCCACACAACCTAGCTGGTCACTTTTCAAACATTCTGCTATACTCTTCAGGCACAGATCAAGATACTGATTCACTTCGGGATGAATTGAACGATACACAACAATATTGTACTTTTTACGAGTTTCAAAGACACTTTCTGGGTAAACTGACGCATAATAAAGAATACTGTGGAAGGCAACAGCTAAGAATTCTATTGTAATGTCCACAAAACAGTTATCCATAGTGAATTCATTACAAAATCAAGCCAGCGTCTTATTGTAAACAAATAAACATGCGGGCATGAGCACAGATTAGATGATAGTTGGGCGTGAGCAAACGTCATTGTCAAAGTCAGTCAAACAGAGTTTTTTTTTAATTTACAACGAAGGGAAGGCTATAGTCTTTAGACCTTATTGTCTTACGTCTAATCAAAGTCAATCAGTGTTACAGTACAGCTCACAGAGTGGACGCATCATATCACAGTTCATAATTTTATATTGATTTTATGTTGAAAAATATCAAACGTCAATATGTCTAAGAAATACAAAAAAAAAACACTTTTTAACATTAGCGTAAAGTAAAAAAAAACTCAACATTTATACATTTAAAAAATTCAAAAATGTCCATGTATTAACTTACTACGAAAACATTGGGCAAAAACTCCATTTTGGTTTAAAATCTAGTGAATCCTTACAGAGATTCATATCCAAATAGAATACGTCCAAACAGACCAATCAAGTCAAGCGAATACTAAGTTGTAGTAGTTATTAGATATATATTTTTTTAAATGTTATTGGTATCAAAAAGCATAAAATAAAATTGTTGACAGGATCTTACTCGACAGTGGCGTCATCGGTGAGCTCAAAAACGATAGCCCTCATTTGTTAGTACCTACTTGGAGGAAGAATGATTTTTTTATTATTTCGGGTGCTCCGAATATTGACGAGGTTTGCCGAGCCATGCGGCCACAGAACATAATTATATAACCTATCTAGCGGCAAGACGCGCCGGCCTCCACCCGCCTCCTCCCCGCGCGATAGATGCGCCTCTCGGTTCTGTCGCCCTCGCCAGTCCACGCGTAGACCCGTAGGGCACAGTATGGGTATAGGTACAGGGGAATTTTTCAAGTGGGCGTGGATGACCAAATCAGAAACTATGAGGAATAGTGACAAATGCTCAAAGGAGTGTCGATCCGATTTTGTTTTCCTAGCCAGGAATCGAACCCATTGATTTTGGAAGAAAAAACACACATTGACGAATGAACTCTTTCCTTTAGTTTACCGTGTGTCATTACTTCCCAGAATTTGATCCTTATTAGCGACACTAACGAATGGTGTAATAATACAGTGTGTGGTTTTTTTCCATCCCCACGTCGCACACTGGTCCCAAATTAAAAAAAAGTGGACATTGATAGTAGACCGCTGATATTTTTTTTTATTGTTGATATAATGATAACAGATAAGGCAAAAAAATATTATTGTCCTACTTCAAATACTTTTCTCTATAAAAAATATTTCTTTTTTTTTGTATGGGAGTGATTACATTTTACTCAATTTCTCAAAAACCTTAAGCGATGTCGAGATGGCATTCACATATGTTAGAAAACTAATAATTCTGAGTATTTGGCTCGAAGAAACTTATTGCTTATCTCTGCGTACTTTCGAGATAATAGTGACAGAAAATAACAATTTTTTTTAATGTTAATTGTTCGCTTTTTTTTAATCATATTCTTACTCATATCGCAATAGGTCCGCTGGCCAGCAAAATGGAGCTTCGACGCGAGTTTGCCGGGATAACAAGATGGCCGCCTCTCATGACGTAACGTAATACGGTCACGAATCGCGCGCGTACACCTCACTCAGTGTACAACTAAATGTGGTTGCGATAAGACGTGTCCTTATTTTTTCTGTGCGCTTGAAGAAATGCTTGTTGTTTGTTTGTTTTGTTATTGTTGTATTTTGAATCTTTGGATTTTAAAATCAAATAATTTTTGTTTGTCTTTCTTTCGTCGAATTTGTTTTCGTAATTTTTTTTGTTAAAATCAAAGTCACTTTGTCTTTGATATCTTTGATTCTAATTTGTTTTCAATTTTCCTTAAAATTATAATATGTCCGCATTTGTCACCAACTTAGACTTATACGTTGTTCTTAAATCAGGAGGTGGTTTTAAAAATGTCGAATTTTTATTTAATGCCCTTATTGAACGTATTGGTGTTGAATTGTCTTCCGAAGATTTGAGTAATATTAAATTATTTTGTCGTAATTTTTCAAGTAATATCTCAAAAAGATGGTCTGCTTCCAGTAGAGCTCAAAAGACCTTTCTTAACAAAAATTCAGACTGGTTACAATCCCAACTAGTTTGGCCAAAATGTCAAAATATCGATTTAAGCAGCATTTTTAAAGTTGCCGAGGAAGTAATTCCAAATTTCGAAACGCAAGTGGATACTCATCAATTAAGTTATGGTACAAGTAAAAAACCATTTGTTGATATATCTGATAAACAGAAGAAAAGGCGTTCTCTAACACTTCTAGATCACACAGAGGAGGAATTAGTTTATGCTTTATGTGCCAAATTAAAAGAGTCTAAAAAAACAAAATTAGCAGCTATATTAAACGAACTCAGCCAAAACAAGGAAAAATGTGAGATGGTACATGATGTACTATTCGCTAAAAAGACTGACAAACCGTGTTTACCAGATGATAAAACGTTAGCGCTTTACACCTGAACAAATTTGTCAAAATGGCAATATCGAAATTTAAGAACTATTCTTGCTTCAGAGAAAATGTATGGTCTTCCATCCTATCAAAAGCTCCTGGAAGCTAAAAAAACTTGTTATCCTCCAGAGTCAGACATAACTGTAACTGAATCTGATGCTAAGATAAGACTTCAATCGCTTCTAGATTTGACAACTAATAGGATATTAAAAACAATTCAGCACAACTCTGCCGACAAAAAATCGCTAAAACTAATAAGCAAATGGGGTTTTGACGGGTCATCTTCTCAAAGTAATTATAAACAAAAGTCACACTCCGACACTAAAATTGACGATTCTTCAGTTTTCATGATTAGTTTGGTTCCGCTTCGTTTGGAAGAAGAGAGTGGTACTATCTTGTGGCAAAATCCTGCTCCCTCTTCAACAAACTATTGTCGTCCAATTGGCTTTATATTTGCAAAAGAAACAAATGAATTGATAAAGAAGGAAAGTGCATCCTTAGAGGAAGAAATTCGTAATCTTGTTCCCACAATTGTAGATAATTTTGATATTAAACATGATTTGTACATGACTATGATTGATGGGAAAATTTCTACTGTGATTTCCAATACTTCTTCTGCAGCTGTTTGTAATATTTGCAATACCCCACCTAGCAAAATGAATGACTTGGACTTAGTATCCAAAAGACTCATCAGAGAAGATATGTATAAATATGGTCTGTCTTCGCTTCATATGTGGATAAGATGTATGGAATGTATTTTACACATTTCGTACAACTTAGACTTCAAAAAGTGGGCTGCACGAAAACAAGATAAATTGTTAAAAGAAATTAAAAAGAATTTGACACAAGAAGAATTCCGGGAAAGAACTGGTTTGTTAATTGACATAGTAAAACAGGGATTTGGTACAACCAATGACGGTAACACGGCAAGAAGGTTTTTTGAAAATTATGAAGTATCTGCTGAAATAACGGGTATCCACCCTGATTTAATCAAGAGATTTGCAGTCATTTTACAAACAATTTCATCTGGTCAACTTATTAATACCAACTTGTTTAGGGAATATTGTAAAGAAACAGCAATGCTATATGTAAACTTATATCCATGGTATTACATGCCTTCAAGTGTCCATAAATTGTTGATACACGGTGCTGATATTTGTGAAAATTTCTCCTTTATTCCGATAGGCATGCTTTCCGAAGAAGCTTCCGAAGCGAGGAATTAAGATTTCCGGAATGTTAGAATGGCACATACAAGAAAAATCGGTAGAGTTCAGATTAATTTAGACATTATCCACAGCTTTCTAATTAGCTCAGATCCTTACATCAGCCATATCAAACCAAAGTTTGCTCGTTTACATAAACAGTTGTTTCCAGAGGCTAGTGCTTTGATCTTGAACAATGAATTGCTTTCGTTGGAAAACGAGGAAATAGAGATTTCTCAAGAGAATATAGACCCAAATATTAATCTTTCACCATAATATTTTTTCAGAATCGTTTGTGAACATATTCAACTTTATGTTTGCAGCTTTATTTGTCTTCATTTTGATTGTTTTTTAGAACTGATGAAAGTACTCCTTCAGAAAGGTCATAGCTTTTCAGTCATTAGTGAGCCCCCATAACCTCTTTTACAGAGAAGTCTCTTTTTACTTATTTGACATTACGCATACATTATAATTATGTGCTAAAGTAAGGCTATGATTAAAAAAAAGCAAAAAATTAACATTAAAAAAAAAAATGTTATTTTCTGTCACTATTATCTCGAAAGTACGCAGAGATAAGCAATAAGTTTCTTCGAGCCAAATACTCAGAATTATTAGTTTTCTAACATATGTGATTGCCATCTCGACATCGCTTAAAGTTTTTGAGAAATTGAGTAAAATGTAATCGCTCCCATACAAAAAAAAAAGAAATATTTTTTTTACAGAAAAGTATTTGAAGTAGGACAATAATATTTTTTTGCCTTATCTGTTATCATTGTATCAACAATAAAAAAAAATATCAGCGGTCTACTATCAATGTCCACTTTTTTTTACTTTGGGACCAGTGTGCGCATGTGCGTCGGCTTCTAGGAAGCCGAGACGCCTGTACCTCACGTTTATGCAGTCTTAGAAGCCGCGACCCCCGCATTTCCGCGGAATATACAGTATCATCACCGATGACCGTGGGTGATGCATATTCGATTTGCGGTCAGCAGTGCGCGGACCCTCATATCCAGGGCTCTATTATTATTATATTCCTTCAGACTACTTTACTGCTTTCACTTTTGTACTGTCTCTGTACTTTATTTAGGTGCATATCTTTTATCTGCAATGGAATTCAAGGTGGTGCCGTTTGAGTTTGGTCTTGTTGCGACGTTTAGAACCAAGTTTCAACGACCAATGATACTCATCATTGCAGCATTGGTCCCTTGACTAACGGACTTTCATATAATAATTTAAGTGCGAACAAAATTTTTTACAATCGCCTTTACGGCGCCATCTGGTGAGCTCAAAAATGATAGCCTTCATTGAGATACTCTTAACGCCATATGATTAGAACTACTGTTCACAGTTGAACACCATATTCGATAGATGGCGTTTTACATTTGACGTCATATTCATAGATTCTCCGCGGCCGTACCACCCTCTCTCTTGTTGAGATGGGTCGTCGACGTATTTCTCGCAAACGAAACTAGACCGTTCATAGACTAGGTATTCGACGACTGGATTGGGCTGATTGGGCTACCCAATTGGTGTCGCGTCGACGTCGACGGCTCGAAGTACACTCGCAAACATTTAACTCTTCGTGTGCCGGAACGTAGATCTATGCGAGACACAAATAGGTTTTTTTTAATTGTGTCTATACAACGTGTAACAGAAAGGGTATAATCATATGGAATACTGTGGTACGGACCATCAAACTGAACAACTTTCTCTACGGGACCACCATCGAAATCGTAAAAAAATAATCAGCTGTCCCATACATTTGGGTCGAGTAGGTATTGAAATTTTCTATGGGACAGCTGATTATTTTTTTACGATTTCGATGGTGGTCCCATAGAGAAAGTTGTTCAGTTTGATGGTCCGTACCACAGTATTCCATATGATTATACCCTTTCTGTTACACCTTGTATACTCGGCATACGAAAGGTTAAATGATTTACCACGTGCATGAACTCTGACCTTGCGCGTCAATCAATAAGAATAAAATAAAATCAAGAAAGTTTAGCACAAGAAACATACCGTCGACAATACGTCCATTTGGCCCATACAATTAATATCAACTTGATATGAGTATGTTTAAAAGTTTGTGGCGATTTTCTTACATTTATTGCAATTTGCAGGTCAGTGTCAGGTTGTATTTTGATGAAAATATGAATCGCGCCAGTAATACATATGGAGTTACAGAATTATTATCATTCAAATCATCAATATAACCCACAAAGTTCATTTAACCCCATGACCTGATAAGTACACTTGTGAATGGTAAGCGGTTCAGCTACCTGCCTTCTTAGGAATACAAAAAATGTTTATCAACATGGCTCCATGTAATTTGTTAAAAGGAAGTTTCTATAGGTATATGTAATGCACTTATATGGAGATTAGGAGAAATTCTAAGATATTGCTAAAAAACGCGAAGGCATACAGTAGAAGATGTTTATTAACAACAGAAAAATCTAGTTCATAATTTAATTAAGTCTACTCTGATGTATGTTGGTTCCTTATTTCTTTTTCTTAGCTGAAAAAAGAAAAAATATTATGTTAGAAACAGTTCATCTGTTATTTAACTTGTTGGAGATCTAATGTGACTCACAGCAAAATGTGCAGGCAGGGATAATTTAAGAAAGAAAAGTTATAGGTACATATTGTTTTAGTTAGAGCTGCATCACAGGGGGTCTCACTGAATAGACCAGAAATGTATAAATATTCATTACTAGCTTTTACCCTCGTATTGTTTTATACAGAATGAATTTTTCAAGTGGGCGTGCGTGGATGGCCAATTCCGAAACTGTGAGGAATATCGAAAATTGCTCAAAGGAGTCTCGAGCCATCGGGCTCGAGACTCCTTTGAGCAATTTTCGATATTGATTTTTGATGAAAGCTAAAACTGCATCATTGGATTTTTGAAAAATCAATATAGCCAGGAATCGAACCTGTTGGTTTTGAAAAAAAACACACACTGTAATATTACACAATTCGATAGCGTCGCCATTAAGAATCTAATTCTGGAAAGTAGTGAGTGGCAAACCAAAGGAAGGAGTAAATTTTTGATGAAATACGTAATAGACTGCAAATAGTTAGTAGTATTCAACGAAACCTCTAACAAAATCACTATTGCGCCAATTCCCTTGTAAGTCCTAATTTGTAACATAATGTTTTGAAGATGACTGCGGTACGGGTGCCATCAATCAAGGACATTAATTTAAAATATGCTAACACAAAAACAATACATTTTTCCCTAATTTTGCCGCATGCCGCATGTCATTATTTCCCAGAAGTTGATCCTTAACAGGGACACTATCGAATGGTGTAAAAATAATGTTTCTTTTCAAAACGCAACACGTTCTATTCCTGGCCAGGAGTATTTATTTTTCAAAAATCCAATGATGCAGTTTTAGTTTTCATCAAAATCGGGCTCGAGACTCCTTTAGGCATTTTTCGCTATTCCTCATACTCGTAGATTCAGATTTGGCCATCCACGCCCACTTGGAAAATTCATCCTGTATATTAATTGTGCTTTGCCTATAACGTTCGCGCAATTTCAAACAATATATTGATGTTATCCCAATGAGATGAATGGTATGGCAGCGCATAAAATAAGAACAAACAAACTTTAATATATTAGACTAACTTCCGCTCACAGCGTAGCCCGCGTTTTTTTTTTCTTAGAACCTTCGCGTAAGTGCAAGCAATAAGTTGATAAAGTTTTATCGCAATGGGATGAATAATATGCCAGCACCAGAATTTTATATGAATAAACAAACATTTATTTTCGTAGATTAGATTATTAATTAGACCAAATGCCATAATAGTCAAGCTACTAGAGTACCCCTCATTGTGGCAAAGATTAAGGGCACAATTAACTAGCTGCTGTAAATCTTTAAACAAACACTGAAACTACCAAACAATAAATTTTTTTTTGTACCATAATGTGCAAATTTAAAAAAAGTTTTACTATTTTTGCCAAACTTATTTTATGACAATATTTAACTCTGTTGTGTCCCGCTGCAAGGCAAAGGATCTTCCCCCTTTCCATATTCCCCTTTCTGTAGCTATTTGGGCCCAATCCCACATGTAATAAGACTCTGTTACAATTTCTCTTTCCTATGAAAATTATCATGTCTATCTTAGGCTCATATCATTATGTGTTTGTATAGTTACAACCCGTCACTTAAGTGCATAGAGTTGGTGTTTTCTCAAAAACAATGAGTGCAGAAATAGTTTTTCTAGGTGATCTATACCCTGATGTGTCACTTACAATCTTCATCCTCAATTGTTTCCAGTCCCTGAAAGTGAAAAAAATATCTTTTAGAAACGTCATATCTTTTAAGGAGGTAATTATATCAATCAAAATAAACTGGCCATAATTAATTTGGTGGAGGCCTTTAGTAACTGTATAACAAAAAGTGCTGCAAAGCATTTATTGATTTTATCTGCCTTTTCCTAACTATTTCGGGGTTGCCTTCCAGTCTAACCGAAATGCAGTTAAAAAAGCATTTATAATTTGACTTGATTAAATTAATTTGATTTTAATATTTGATTTAATTTAATTTGATTTGGTTATTGAGTGTTGTAAATAGGGTTGCCATCCATCCGGGTTTCCCCGGATTTGTCCTAGTTTGGAGGGTGTCTGTGGGCAGTCAGGGCAGGGTTTTAATAAGTGTCCGGTTAAAACTTTTTGTGATAGTTTCATTATAACACCGTCTCAACCCAATTGTTATCTACCGGGATGCAGACATTTTTGACCTTGCTTAGCTCGCTCTTTCATTCTCGGTACTCATAAGTACTTCTTAAGAAACATTCTTAATTTTGTAAGTCTATAAATTAAATGCACATTTTTGTAAGACTAAAAAGAGAGTAAGAACCCTTCTGCCGTGCCCTCACTTCTTGTTTGAATTCATGCACTCACTATCACCATTCTATTCGTCTTGCGATGTTTTTCATTCCTCTCTCTTTTTTTTGAGGTGACCGGGGAAAAAAATCTATTTCACTTAAATGCCCGGAGCATCACCGGCTTAGGTGATGGCAACCCTAGTTGTAAATAAACAAATGTCTCATACCGCAATTTTGTAGGGATTACCAGTAATCCTGAGGTCCCTCTGGTAAAGATGACGGTTCCATCTGTCATTGAGGTTGCGTCTGTAGTGCTGCAAAACAAAACATTGAATTCTACGAAATATATCATCACAGAATAGGATTTTGATACTATCAATGAAGCAAAAAAAATATTTAAACTATGGTTAACTGAGTTTACATCATAAGTAGTCTAGTGTGTCGAAGTTAACTCATAAGAAGAACTTCTTTTTCAAATACTTTGTCGCGAAATTATTCAATTTGTTTTGGGTCCTGTCTTCATAAATTTCTTTTGAATATAATTACAGCTGATGATTATTACGTCCGACGACCACAATATATTATCTGTGAACCCAAAACTGAGCAGTAAGTACTATGATCTCTACAGTATGATCTATGGAAGAAGACACTGCTGCGAGGTTGTTATCTAACATGTAATTACAAGTGAACTTACATTGCCTATTGTTAAATTGTGAATGTGATATAGACCCCAGCCTGGCAAACCTAGAGCAGCCGTGATAATGAAGAAACTGGGTAGAATTTCGTACCACATATTAGCAAAGTATCGCACACACAGTAGCAAAGATTTCGCAATTCGAATGACAGCAAACTGTGTGTTGCCAAAATATTGCACGCAAACACAGTGTGACCAAGTTGAAAGTGAAGAAATTCATGCTGGTAGGTAAAATAAATAAATGATCTAATTTATTTACATAACTTATAAACTTACACAGAAACCCTTATAACAAACTAATATTAAGATTAATAAAAAATTAAAGGCGCAGCTTTTAAGGTAAGAAATACTATTCTTTTGTGTCGACATCTCTCCACATAGACTAATATTTTAAAGCTGAAAGTTTGTTTGTTTGGTTGAACGCGCAATCTCAGGAACTACTGGTTCGAATTAAAAAAACTTTAAGTGTTGGTTAGTTAGCATCACGCTACGACCAATAGCATCATCATGTGCCTAGCCTTTTCCCAAAAATGTTGGGGTGGGCTTCCAGTCTAACCGGATGCAGCTGAATACCAGTATTTTACGAGCGACTGCCTATCTGACCTCCACAACCCAGTTAGTACTGGGTAATACGATACCCCTTGGTAAGACTGGTGCTCAGACTTTTTGAAAAAAAAAAAGAAGGCTAGGCAGGCGATGATGGATTGATTGACATGTGTCGGGCATGGCACCACATGTTACTTTTGATCGTTCTTGTCGGCTAACGAGCCAATAATAACACTAAATGGCCAGCAGGGCTATGGGGGTTATCGCGTATGAATTCGCTGCTAGAGGCGCTACTGTAGCGCGGGGGCACCGAAATTTCAATGTCATAGATTTTTCGCGCGTTGCGTTAACACGTATTTTTACAAATATTCACGACTGTTGTCTAGATTGAGCCATTCCTGATTAATTATGACTTGAAGATTTTAAGTAGCAACTTAGAATCTTAATTGTCAGTACTTGGAGGTAAAATGATTTTTAAATGTTTCATGCTGCTAATTTTAGGGAGAATATTGTAAATATATGAACCTGAAGTTTACACTATGTTGTTAAACGTAATAAAATAAACTTTTTATGAAGTTATTGGTACTTTAAAGTATAAAATAGAATTATTGACAGGACCTTAATCGACAGTGGCGCCATCTGGTGAGCTCAAAAACGATAGCCCTCATTGCGTATCTCTGTTGACAGTTCATAGTGATCATCACTTGGCGAGTTTTGATAAACTATGACCGTTCTTGTTGGTTTCAACTGACACTACCCGTGCAGAACTGTCATTGTATATCAAAACTCGCCAAGTGATGATCACTATGAACTGTCAACAGAGATACGCAATAGCCCTGCTGGATTATTCATGGGCAACTTGCTTTGAAATACAAACTTGTGGATTCTGAGGTACCGTACAACAAGTATGTGCCCAACCCAGTTCTCGAGAAGTATTATGCCACGTGGTACTAGGATCGGCCTATCATTACAGACAAGTCTCTTGCCACCAATAAGCCTTTTTTTTTCGGATGGGAAATCATCAAATGACTCCTCCCGCTCTGGGCGGAGCAGGACTGCAGGAGAGAGTGTCAGACTTTTACTGACTAAAACCCATCCATGTTCCTTCATCGCCCTTTGTGTTCCGGGTCCACGGTATCTCTTTCGAACAGTCCCGCAGCCCCAGCAGGCATCGGCCCTTGCGGACCCCTTCCTTTCGCTGACATCTCTTTGAGGCGCACGTGGAACAGGAACGCGCCGTCGACACGGCCTGTCGTCATAAGACGAACGGACGGCAAGCTAGCCCGTAGCTCACCGGCGCTCGCTCCTACGGTGGCCGGGGGTGCGTCTCCCGCGCTGGGACGTGAGGTTCTTTTCCTCTTACGTTCCGCGGCCTCCTTCGCTAGCATGACTGCTTCGCAGAAGGAGGTGACGGCGTCCCATTCCGTCTCGCTCCGGACCATAGATTGAACAAGGCCGGACGCGAGAGGTCGCCGTCGCCGATCGCCGCTACGAGAACACGGCGGTGCTCCACCTACGCGTTATATTATATTACGTTATTTATATTTGTATTCTCACAGTGGTAACACCCGGGCGTTTCCTCCCGCCCAAGTCGGTGCAGGAACCTCCCGAAACAACCGTTTCCGTTGAGGACCTGCGTCAGGCGGAAGGTGAGGATGCCGTGGCGCCACTCAAGCCGCTCCTCAAAGGGGGGACTTATCGCCTCTATTGTGGCGTGCCCTGCACGGGGTTGCGACAGTCGCTCTCTCCATGTCGAGAGGTCACCAATAAGCCTGACAAAGTGTTGATAGGCCGATCAGCCCCCGTATTCACAAACGCTTCGATTCGATTTCGATTCGGAAAGTCGTATGTCTATCTCGCTCCGCTATTTTTTGTAATGCCAAAAAAAGATAGACATACGACCTGTATCGGATTTGGCCATCCACACCCACTTGAAAAATATCATACAGCCTGTATAGAATACCGGATTGTAACGATTATCGATAAACAATATTATTTTAATACACTTTTCAGAATTTTATGATAACAGAAGTGTCGTAAGAGAGCACCACTGCTCTCAAAACGGTGAAGGAAAACATCGTGAGAAAACCGGCATGTCCTAAAACCAAAAACTTTGAACATGTGACATCTACCAACCCACACTGGGCGCGCGTGGTAGATTATAGCCCATTCCCTCTCATTTAAAGCAGGCCGTTTATCCCAGCAGTGGGAACATTGTAGGCTGATTGTGCTTACAAAGTTTTATAAATTATATTCGTAACTTACGTTCCCAATCAATAAATAATGACCCCACCAGCACCCGTATCCTCCAAATGCAACACAAGCAGTGATAATCAAGTACGATGGTAAGATATCGAACCACATAATTCCTTAATAATTAGGGAACCGTTCTGGTAAGACTGTTAATTGTCATTTTATGACATTAGGTAATTTATTTCATAATAATTTTGAATTTTTTTAAGAGCTGAAAACTACTTGCTACCTCTATAATTATAAAAAGGTGTTATGTTTATGTTACCAGTATATATACAGTATATATATGATGCTCTGTGGTATATATTTTTTTAAAGTTATAAAAGGAGGACACTGTGTCCCTGTGTCCTCCTTTTAAGGTGGAAGCGCAAGGGTAACCCGCGAAATTTAAATTTTCTCAAGTTTATTGCAATTTGCAGGGTTGTATTGATGATTTGAATGATTATAATTCTGTAACTCCATACGTGTTACTGGCGCGATTCATATTTTCATCAACATACAACCTGACACTGACCTGCAAATTGCAATAAACGTAAGAAAATTTAAATTTCGCGGGCTACCCTTGGGCATCCACCTTATGACTGTTGCTGCTGCTGTTGCGTCCCGCTGTTTTCGACTTTCGTGTGACAGGTTTTATTATGGCAACACCATGGTATCTTCTTTCCGTTCTTTCTTTTTAATTAATCGGTGTTTTTTCTCTGGAAACACTAGTTATCGGGTCATCAAAAATGGCAGACGCTAGGATCGACTGTGATTTCCCCGTCTGGGGATTATTGCCGAAAAAAGAGACGGGAGTTGTCTCATTTATCAACAAAAATGCAAGTTATGATGGCAGAGACACCGTTATTGCTATTTTCGATTCAGGCGTAGACCCTGCAGCAGCTGGACTTACGGTAAAAAACTGTCATGTCACGATTTGTTTAGTTGCAGTTTAATGCAATTTTGGCTGCTATTAATAATTGCTGAGCTTGCAGGTAACGAGTACGGGTGAGACGAAGGTTATTGAGAGATACGACTGCAGCGGTTGCGGCGATGTGGACACCAGTACTGTCATTAAAAAAGTCGTCGATGGATGCATTACCGGTCTCACGGGCCGCAAACTGAAGGTAAATGTTGTGGAAATAGTTTTTCTTTCGTCTTTTTCCGTGTTTAGTACCGTTCGTTACATATTAATCGACGATATATTTTATAATATTCGTTAAGTGCCCAGAGTGGATAAAAAAGTCTCCATAATTTCCTCTTAAACTTGTTAACAAAAGTTCTTTGTATGATAAATATATTTCTGCTGCTCATTATTTACCTTGTCTTGGAAGTACTAATTTATCTTTACAGTAGATAATTGACAACTGTGTCAGTCCACGACTAATCATTACCTATGTACACACATAAGATACATTGTGCCCATAACTGTTGGTAAACCTTTATCAATAAACACCTAAGTAAATATTACTGGTTCATGCAAGTCACTTAAATTTGCAACACAAACAAAGGTCTTGTTTTATTTTAACCATAAAGTTTGGATCCCTTTGGTGGCTCGACACAAAAACCTCCACTGGCTTGGTATCAGCCCTGAAAGGCATTTAAGTCATACATCATCTTCATTATTTATGTAAATATTTAATATTCTGATTGTCAAATTCTATGAGTGTGCATCCTTTATGAGAGTTGTATAAAAAGCCCATAAATGTCAAATAAAACTTCTGCATTTACCACACAAGTTTCTTAATTTACCCTTATAAAATCCAAGTGCATAAATATGGTCATCGCCATTTTGACAGCAGTGCTGGCCGGGGCTCAAAATCCTAAAAAATTTGCTAAATAAATAAAAAATAAATAAATTTCCTAAAAATTTAATTTATATAATATTTATATAAATTACTGGCTGTAAGTGTAGGCTGTACGGTACGAGGAGGCGCGGCAACAAAAAAAAAACAAAAGCGCGCCATTAACTTCCCTGTTCTTGTAATTGATATGGACTTTGCATTTTGCAAAAATATGAGTTCTACGTCAAGAAAAAGAGCAAAGACATTTTCGGAAAGTGTATTTTTGGCCTATTTCCAAGAATTTGCTTAAACTAAACAACCATCTACTCTTTGGAGTGTATACTCAATGCTTAAATCTACAGTTAATATCAATAAAAAATTTAAACTGAATCCAAAATTGATACCATTGTCGCCACACCCTTCTATATCAAAGGAATCAGTGCCTTTTCCTGAGCACCAGCCAGATACTGAGAGTACAAACACTCAAAATATAAATAAATCCACTTGAACTATATCAATCCCAAATAAAACAGTGATAATCAAATTTCAAAATTGCGCCAGTGTATCAAATATAAATATAAATTTGTAATTGACCTTTTTCATTCATGTCATTTTTTAAACTAAGCTTGTTCATTAATTACTTAAAAGTGTCTCTTATTTATTTTCTCATAGAAGGAAATGAAAAGTAGGGTATATGACTCGAGAGCAAAAATATTTTTTCCTCAGGCGATGTACTTTGAATCCCTCGCTACGCTCAGGATTCTATTCTAGAATCCTTCGCTTCGCTCTGGATTCAAAATAGTGCCCTCGTTGTAAAAATATTATTTTGCTTCCTTGTCATACAATCTGCTATTGTTTTATACCATGTAGTGATGATTATTTTTTAAGCTCTTAAAATTGATGATAAACTTAAGTTTTTCGTAAATTGTAGGTACGAAAATCGACCCAACAACAAACAGCACAGACTGATCTATGGCTAAATTCTCGCTGTTCAAATTTATGTTTTCGGCTTGTGCAAAACTCGGAAATTCACAGCAAAAACAAAAACAAACCTCCCCCTTTGACACCTAGTCGTACTTAAATTATTTGAGATGAACTAAAGTTGCTCTACCTGCCTATTAACTGACTTTAAAAAAAAGAAGGTTATCAATTCGACCCTTATATTTATTCTTATTTTTAGGAACCACCACACAACTGTTTAAAAAAAAAAATCGGATAGTTAAATTATTAAAATTCATGATTACTAGTTTTCGATCATTTTTTTTTGTTTCCACATAATGAAACTTGTCGCCTTGCCACTGCAAAATTATAACAATGCTAAGGACTTTTTAATATCTAGTACATTTGCGCGAAAACACTTGCGCGAAAAGACTTTTGCGTTCAAACACTTTAGCGCGAAAGGACATCTGTGTGAATAGACTTTGGCGCGAACGGACACTTGTGCTCGAACGGACACTTGTGCGCGAACGGACACTTGTGCGCGAACGGACACTTGTGCGCGAACGGACACTTGTGCGCGAACGGACACTTGTGCGAATGAACACTTGCGCGTCTAACAGCCCGTGAGATTCATTCAAGACAAAACATAACATCATGCTTAATATTACTTGAACTTGATTTTGATTCACCTTTTGTCGCACCTTTTTGTGCACCTTTTTGTCGACGTTTTTTAAGTGCCCATTTAGGCCTAGAAATAAAAATATTTTGATTTTGATTGAGATGCGCTTAGAGCGCCCTCGATTACCATGGACATGATACCCGTGATGAAAAATTCAATAATTTTCGTATACGACATCTTTGATTTTGATTTTGACCTGATATTCGTTTAGAACGCCCTCGATTACCATGCACGTGACACCCATGACGAGAAATTCGCTACTTTTCGCAGCCGCCATCCTTTGATTTTGACCCGACATTCGTTTAGAACGCCCTCGATTACCATGGATTTGACACACATGACGAAAAATTCTCAACTTTTCGCAGCCGCCATCTTTGATTTTGGTTTGGTTTCATCGTAAGGAATCTTATTTCCCGCAAGTATCCGTTCGCGCTAGTGTCTTCCGCGCATGTGTTAAAAATCATAGATGAAAACGCAACCCCTCTTTTCTTTGCAGTCGGTTTAAATAATTAAGTAGAACAGCCTGCATGACATAACATTGTGCGAGTGCGAAGTCCGTAAAACAATTGACGATATTCCAACGTACTTCTGCCTCCCTCGACCGCTCGGCGGGCTATATAAAATGTACTCTGTGGCTTGGCGGTCACTAAAGGAAATATGTACCACAAACTCATTGTATGAAACAGTTGCCGTGACATATTTTTATTATAAAATCGAATCCTCTAAGAACACGAAAATTTTTGAATTTCATGACAATTTGCATCACCCCGCCGATTCAGCTGATATGTCATGTGTCAAAATCTCGTCGTGCATAGTGGTTAAATGGCTTGAAGCCAGGTACACATTTAGAGTTGTTCCCATTGATTATAAATAATAATTAGAAACATTATTTTAAGCCACAAGGATTTATCTGCTTATTGTCGCCAGACTGATTGAAAACAAAGAAAAAAAATAAAGTTCTAATGTCAGCTAACACTTACAAGGTAATAAATGCTCAAATAAGGCAAAGCAAGAACATGATTACATCATGGTAACCATCCTTGAACTTTACTGCATTTAATAAACTAGCTCTTGCCCACATCTTTGTCCATATCAAAAAAACATATATCCTAACCATTCATTATAAATAGTAGGAGCTTCCCATCAGTGAAAGAATTTTTGAACTCACTTTATTAATTTAGGAGATTACCCCGTACGTCCAAACTTACGGATTTTACCTCGTTATAATAATAGTCTTCTGACTATTTTTGATCACACCGGTCAATCCCAGTGAGGCAGCAGCAGTAGTCTCAGTAGCCATTGACACGGGAGATATTATAATGCGCACGTGTGTCACAGGTACAGGTGCAGTTTCTCTTCCCTCACTCTCAAACGTCTCTCTCTGTTTCTCACATCCTTATAATATTAGTATAGATTTATTGTTTTCCATAGATCCCAGAGCTATGGAAGAATCCCTCAGGATCATGGCGAGTGGGAATCTTGCATGCATTCAGTTTATACCCAACAAAGTTGAAGGAACGCATGCAAGAACATCGGAAGGAACATGGCTGGGATGTCGGCTACAAGCCAGCCTTCGCTGAGGCAAATAAGCATTTACAAGAATTTGAAACTGATGTTGGTAAGTCAAAACAATTACTGCTTTGTCTTGGGTTTGATTCCCAGGTTGGGTAAACTGTTACTAGGTTTTTTATCTGTAGCAGCCTAGAATCTGGATTTGCGCCCACATATAACATGAGACTTAGGCACAACGCTGCCTTACCCTTCAAGGCAAACAGGTTTGATACTATGTTTACACAGATAAAAAATAGATGAATTGGGATCTGAATGTCACTAATGTAATTTCTATTACATCATATTATCATATTAGGACAATATAAACTATACACATAACATTGTTACTGAAGGGAACCCATCCCTGTACACCACACCACACTACACAGTACAAAAAAAATCTGCCAGTTATGTTTTAAATAATATTGGAAATAATCGAATTTGGGAGGAGTAGCAGAGAAACAGAGCAGCCTAAATAAAATAAAAACTGAATAATTAAACTAACTCAAAGGTTTTATTTTAATTTCAGTGGCCAAGAACCCTACACTGAGCCCAGATGACAAAATCCTTAAGGAGGAGTTGGAAGCTAGGGTGGAAGTTCTACAGACTGCAGAGAAGAAGTACAATGATCTAGGGCCCACTTATGACTGTGTGCTGTTCCACGATGGAGACGTGTGGAGGTATATTGGGAATTTTACAATAACATCCATAGTAGTAATACAAACGCCATATACAAGGTGTAACATAATTGCCAGGGTTGCGGGACAGTTCGAAAGAGATACCGCGGCCCTGGAACACAAAGGGCAAAGGAAGGAACATGGATGGGTTTTAGTCAGTAAAAGTCTGACACTCCCTCCTGCTCAGCCCAGAGCGGGACGGGTTATTTGATGATTTCCCATCCGAAAAAAAAAAAGAAAAATAAAGTGTAACATAATTAACGCACAACTTGTCATGTGGATTGTGGCGCCTCGGTCCGAGACTCTCGGACCATGAAACTGACCGACTTTTTTTTTCTATTAGATATTGAAATACGCCAATAAAAATTGGACTTTCTTGATGCGATCAGCTGATAAGCAAAAGTTATGTATTTCCAAAAGTCATAGAACAAAAGTTATTCAGTAACTTGTTCTGAGTCGCCACACGAGAGGTTGTGCGCTTATTATGTTACACCTTGTATATCTGCCTGTCTGTTAACTTGTACCATGATAGTCTATAACCAGGGGTAGGACAGAGGAAACATTCTATCCAAGTACCAAGTTCCCTTCGGATAATGTACGAACGACAAGCGGGCGGTGGAGCAAGCAAAGGCTAAACAGAATGAAGAAATGTGTAGGGTATTTCTCTATCTATGATTGACCAGAACTGCACTGGCGTGCCAAGGGACCAACAATACGGCAACCCATAGGGCAAGCAGACTTGAGAAACATCATGAAGAGTAGTATATGATGTGGGGAAGCCAAGCAGGATTGTAGGAGAGTACCGCCACTAACCGGACCGGGACACGTTGGAAATCGATTGGGGAGGCCTATTTTCAGCAGTGGACAACAAAGGGCTGAAATGATGATGATGATGATAATCACCATTAACCAGGAGACACATTTATGAAAGCTTTGTCATAATATATTGCACATCCTCAAAAAACACAGAAATAGCAGTTTTGAGATAATATGTGCTTTTAAAAGATTTTTGTGCTTTGCGTAAAAACTCTCGGCGACTTATTTTCGCAGTACACTTATGGCGGTTTTTTTTTTTTCAATTATATAGCAAGGATACTTGAAGTTGAGTGGGTTACGAGTATTATCTAAAAACTTTATACTTTTGTGTTTTTACAGGTTTTTAAAGGACATGTGTTATGTGCAGGGAATGCAATTTGCTTTATATTAAATGGTCCTTAAACATTTTCATCATGGTATAATCAAGCTGATCTTGCGTAATCTTAATACATTACGCAAGATCATACAAGCATACAAATTGCAACTGCTAGATAATAACAAGCGCTAATAACCATGTTTTATTAGAAGCTACTTCTAGCCTTTGCCCGGTGCTCCGCCTGTGATAAAGACTAATACTACTACTTTCTTAATACCGGTAATAATGGTCTACTGGTGTGGCAAGTTTGATTAGGTGCGAATTTTATTGAAGAAACTGAACGCGATCAGTCAGCTCTTGAACGCAGTTTAGATGATTAATGATTGTATTCAGTTGGAAACTCGCTTTAAGACGTAAAAAGGTCGTAAAAAGGACAGACAGACAGGGCAGCCTTATCAATATTAGTAAGGATCGATTACAAAAGTGATCCTTTGTTTAACTTTTAATTGCCGACTTCATCTTGATCTAAACAGAACAGTTTTTATTGGCAATCTTGTGATAATTACGCTAAGTAGTTGCTAAGCGAAACTAAGCGATAATAGGCAAGTAGCTATGTGTGTTTGTGTGTGCAGTTTCCCTGGCCTAACTGCCGAAACAAACATTTAAGCAATTGATATCAGCTATCCACAACATAATAACATGAGCCACAAAATTTTATAAAAGTACTATTGTACTTTTTTAGCCTATGAAGTTTTACTCATATTGTTGTGTTATGTTCCTCCCTTTTTTTTTTCGGATGAGATATCATCAAATAACTCTTCCCGCTCTGGGCTAAGCAGGAGGAAGTGTCAGACTTTTACTGACTAAAACCCATCCATGTTCCTTCTTTTGCCCTTTGTGTTCCAGGGCCGCGGTATCTCTTTCGAACAGTCCCGCAACCCTGGATATGTTCCTCCCTCAAACAGGTTTGGGTTGCAAATGGATCATAATACTCCTTATTAGCTCTATGTAGACCAGTAATTATCTCTGCACAGGGATATTGGGCTTGGTCAAAATCAGAACTAAAACCTTCACTTGTTTTTACATCTGACAATGTCATTCAAGCGCCATAAGATTCATGTAGCACTCTAGCATTTAAAACTTAGCTTCATTCCTTTTCTTTCTCAACAGAGCATGTATCGACACGTCAGAGGGCGGCGACCTGGCGTCAGGCCCACTGTTGGGCGAATACAGCGCCACCCACGAACACGCGCACCTGACGCCCTTCGACGAGATGACCGTCAGCATCAACGTGCACGACGACGGACATACGCTCGAGGTCGTCGGCATGTGCTGTGAGTACGACCCTAAAGATAGCATAAGGCACCACACTTATCTGTGCGAATTGCTTGACCCAATCACCACACTTCTCAATTCGGATTTAGTCGAGTCGCGTCGTCCGGACCAAAACGAGGCGAATGACGTCGTGTTAGCTTTTATTCCATGGACATAAAGCTCTTTTTGGCCCCCAATCAGCTTGTAATTTTCTCATTTTTGGAACATCGCCTCTGTCTGTGGGAGCGAGTGGGCTGTTATCCACCTCGCAACCTCCGCCAATTGGGGCAGTTGATGCATGTCACATGGCTTTTGGTTCTAGGGTGTGACCACTAAGCTAACAGTTTCTTTCTTCCCCAGCAACCCACGGCACGCACGTAGCCGCGATAGCCGCCGGGTACTTCCCCGACGAGCCGGACCGGAACGGCGTCGCGCCGGGCGCCAAGATCGTCTCCCTCACCATCGGAGACTCGCGCCTCGGCTCTATGGAGACCGGCACGGCGCTAGTGCGAGCGTGCATCAAGATCATGGAGCTGTCCAAGAAGATGAAGATTGATGTCATTAATATGAGCTACGGGGAGCACGCGCATTGGGCTGATGCGGGGTGAGTGCTGTTATATAATATTACGCCAGCATTCCTCGAAGGGTGGATTAGGCTGAGGTTAAACCAATAGTATGTAGTACACCTAGGTTTCGCCAATTTTCGTAAAGTGTAAAAGGGCTTCCTTTTACCTGATCCTGGCCTGATCGCTAATAAGACTCCCTAGAGCACTATATCCCTAAATAATTTAGTTTCTTCATGTATCCACATAACTTCCACCAGTTTCTTCTTACGCCACAATCAAAGTAAAAAAAGATAAACTGACGGTGAGGTGACTGTTCTTCGTTAATTTGACTATTGTCAGTTGCCACAGCTCACATTAAATTGTACATAACATTTCCGATTGGAAATAATTTAAATTTTGTCATGTGTAACATTGAGTTTGTTTCCAAAACTGGATAATGGGGGCTATCGCGTGTGAATTCGCCGCTAGAGGCGCTAGTGTAGCGCGAGATCAGCGAAATGTCAGATGTCATATAAAGTTCACGCGTTGTGTGCTTTTTTATCACGTATTTTTACTATTATTCATAATTGTGGTCTAGATTCAGCTATTCCTGATTAATTATGACTTGAATATTTTAAGCAGCAACTTAGGATCTTATTTGTTAGTACTTAGAGGTAAAATGATTTTTAAATGTTTCATGCTTGCCAATTTTAGGGAGAATATTGTAAATAAATGTATAAGTTTACACTTTGTTGTTAAACGTAATAAAATAAACTTTTTATGAAGTTATTGGTACTTTAAAGTACAAAGTAGAATTATTGACATGGCCATAAACGACAGTGACACCATCTGGTGAGCTCAAAAACGATAGCCGCCCTCATTGTCTGATATTTTTCGTCTCTTCAACTCCCTCTATAATCCGGCTTGTTCACATGTTGTTATCTCAGAGCACCTTCCTCTCCGCAGTCGTATCGGCGACATAATCTGCTCCGTCGTGAACCGCTACAAGGTGTCGTGGGTGGTATCGGGCGGCAACCACGGGCCCGCGCTCTGCACGGTGGGCGCGCCGCCCGATATCGCGCAGCCTATACTTATTGGTACGTATTTATTTTTAACTTACCAAGACCTAATGATGACAAAAAAATTTGGGATTCCTTTGCTATCACCACATTTGTTAGGCTGTTCCTGACTAACAACACAATACATTTTTATTTCTTGAAAGTTGCTTTTCGATAAATGTTAAAGCTTTAGTGTTGACGTTAGTTGTTTGGGTGATTAGATGGTTATGTACAACTGAATCAGTAGGTTAGTCTGTCAATCGGGATCCTTATAGGACTATAAATGTTTTGTCTCATTCTCTGATTTTATGACTGCGCATTCTATGAAATTGAATCGCTCTTTTACTAGCCTGCTCAGACTCACTACTGGGCATAGGCCTTCCTCCATCCTTACATGCGTGTGCGCATGCGCAACTTTTAGATGCATCCTCTTTCCAGTTTTTACAGAAGTAAGGATCCTTCCCAGTTCGTCTGGCATCATTTGATATGTGTATGTGGTCAGGTGTGGGGGCCTACGTGTCGCCGGAGATGATGTCGGCCGCGTACTCCATGCGCGCGCGCGTGTGCGGCGGCGCCTTCAGCTGGAGCTCGCGCGGGCCCACAGCCGACGGCGCGGCAGGCATCGCAGTGTGCGCGCCCGGCGGGGCTGTGGCTGCTGTCGCTAGGTGTGGGAGGACCTTTATTATCACTCTTTTTAATTAATACGTGTGTACCAGATTCAGATAATATTGCAATCATTACTGATGACTACTATAGCGATTGTCTTGGGTGTAGTTGAGTGCAATTAGACAAAAAGGTGGAACGAATTTTATAGTGGTCGGATTTTCATGGGACTTTTTTTATTGAGTTCTTGGAGGTGTGAAAAAGAAAGTTAAAAAAAAAGTTTGTAGTGTTGCGTAGTAGTATTTAAGTTTAATTTTGACAATTTCCTTTTGAAATTGAAGAAAATAGGAATTTTTTTAAAAGAAGCTCAAATTGTATTTCATTGACAACAATGAACAAATTGGCGTTTAATGGATGCAAACAGATCAAAAAATCATAAGGAAATTAAAAAAGTCACGAGTGAAGACCCCGATAAACTCCGCTCCACATTTTAAGTAGTTTTTGGCCAATTGTGCTCGGCTAGCATTACGCTAATCTGACGCGACTGTTGCGTATACGCCCCTCAAATAAAATAATATATCCCTCGTAACGTAACATTAAAATAAACTTGATGTCAAATATTTTCACTTGCTGATGTGAAAATATAAACTTATACTGTCACTTACAAGATATCTTCCGTGATTGTCTATTATTTTGAGCTCCCGATATTTCGACGCTGTTGCAAGCGCCGTGATCGCGGGTTGACTGGAGAATGCGGGTGGATGGAAAATAAATTGTTAAGAGCAGACAAATCTGTCTACCCTCTTTCTTTGTCTTTTGCTATGCGCACTACTGGAACTCATCACTAAGTCAACGCAAAACACTCACCGTATCACAAGGTTTTTTGGAGTGGAAGATATCCCTTAAGGGACAGATAAGTTTAGTTGTAAACCGTGAAAGCTTAAAATTTCAGTGTTATGTGACAACATGTTATGCCAATAAACTCGTCATCAGAGCTTTTATAAAACTATATCTTTTTCTCTGGAATAGGTTTGCTTTCGTCTGAACTGTCGTAAAAATTAGTCATCAAAACCTATTTTATCTGTTGTTTACAGATTTACACTAAGAAATTGCCAGCTAATGAATGGAACATCAATGGCAGCACCACACGTCGCCGGCGCAGTAGGTTAGTCCCTTATTTCTTTCTTTATTTAGCTACACAAATAATTATGTTTCAAAAAATATTATCATACCTCTAATTTTTACTTTCCCAGCAACCTTAATTTCCGGACTGAAACAGAAAGATCTTCCGTACTCGCCGTACTCAATCAAACGTGCGTTGGAGAACTCTGCCACCTACCTGTCACACGTGGAGCCCTGGGCACAGGGCTGTGGGCTGCTCAATGTTGAAAAGGTAAATTATTTTGTGAGACATAGACAGATGTAGATGTAGTAGTACAAAGTCTCCTACAAAAAGGGCCCACTGAGACTACTACTAGTAATACTAGTACTGATGTATTTGACATGGATTTTGATTCTTGTGAGAGTGTCGATAACAAAAAAATCGAATATGTTAGGCCCAAAATTCAGTTAAGCTAATTCCACTCACTGACGCAGTCTTAGGGTCATCAAGTCAAAGAGAGTCAGCAAACAGGAAGGGGTCCGATAGGACCGACGCCTGCCAGGGTTGCGGGACTGTTCGAAAGAGATACCGCGGCCCTGGAACACAAAGGGCAAAGGAAGGAACATGGATGGGTCTTAGTCAGTAAAAGTCTGACACTCCCTCCTGCTCAGCCCAGAGCGGGAGGGGTTATTTGATGATTTCCCATTGGAAAAAAAAAGTGCCGTCAAGTGCGCAGGTGACAAGATGGAAAGTGGGCCAGTGTAAGTTTAATTTTGGATCTATTTCAATTGTCCACAGGCATTCGACCTCCTAAGCACATACCACGACCAACCGGAACGCGACGTAACATTTAACATTCAGTGCGGTCCCAGCAACGCTAAAGGCATCTTCCTTCGGCCGCGACTGGACGACCCGCCCAAAGACGTCGGCATTACCATCGAGCCATACTTCTTGCAAGACCATAATGATACGGAGAGTGAGTGCGACTTTAAACTTTATGTTGATAGTGATAGAGTACAGATTAGGGTATGTAGTTTAGGTGATGTAGGAAATTTTGCTGGATTTTTTAATATTTGTTTACTATTGTTTGTGTCAAGTGGACTTTGACCCGTATTTTCATTTCGTAGGCCCGAAAGTACCTTTGCTCAAGGATATAATAATTGGAACTTTAAGTGACGGTACGTCCATGATGTTTATTTTATGTAGATTTTTGGATTTTAGACTCAGACTAAAATATAATGGCATAGGCTCAACATACTGAAACGTTTCGTGGCCCTGTGAATATTAATTGTTGATGTGGGTCAAGTTTTGATTAATCTTTTAGAAGGAAAGATTCATAGTTAACTTGATTTTGCATTAATACTAAGATTTTCGTATGATAATCTGCTGTCTTAGATTTTAATACGATTTTTATGCTTAATAAATTGAAATTAAGAAATGAAATATCACATGCTCCCAAAAACTAATAAGAAAAACATACTCATACTAGGGATCGGATATTCGGATGCATATTTACTTTAAGTACATGTTTTGCCGACAAAGGGTACAAAAGTGTGGAGGCGACTTCTTATAGTACAGGGTGTAAGGGACAGCCCTTCACAAACTGACAGGGTGCATTCAGCTCCATATTTTGAATTTTATTCCACCGGAATTATGCACCGGATTAAAAAAAAAAATCTGTTACCATTCCTTTATTTCAATGTAAACTTACATTCCCTGTATGCAGCACTTCATTTATGTAAATAAATAATAATAAAATATCAAATCATATTTATTGGATTCCCATAACATTCCTGAAATAATTTCTTGTACCGGTCATCTTAGTACGATATACTCAATTCACCCCATCAGTTTGTGGAGGGCTGTCCCTTACACCCTGTATAATTTTACCCGATTCTCATAAAAAACAAATATAATATGTATAAAATGTAGTATTCATAATAATATAAACTTGTGGAAACACGGAAAAAAATACTTCTATTTTAAAATTTTGCTGATAAATAACTGAATTCAAATTTTGCTGCTGAATATTCAAATAGAATAAAAAGAAAACCATGATGGTAAGCCCAGTCATGTTTTTCTTTTTATTCTATTTAATAATAATATAACAATGATAATTTTGATACTCGAACTTGCACTCCGTACTAGTCACCACTCAAACTTTAGGTAATTAAATATCCATCCGAATATCCGATCTCTACTCATAACCAGTGATCGGAATATGTAGAGCTAATGTGCCTAAAGTTCAAGGAACAGAAACGAAAGTGGAGACTTCCTTATGACAATTTTTTTTTCCGGTATATTTGTCCGAATGTCGGAACGTTACTTAAGTATAACTAAAATTAATAATGTAAAACAACTATCGAATTCATTTTTACTGTTTCTGTTTAAAAAAAACAGTGCACGATTTTTATTGTTTAAAAAATAATTTCTTTATCTTCGTTTGAACGCCGTAAGTAAGTGCGAGAGCTAATTTAATTTTCATACCAGCTTTAATAGTTAGAACTAACAATGTATAAACAAACAATTGATAGGTTTTCATACCATTTATTCATTTTGTACAATTATTGGAACTAAACGTAAACAACTAACTAACGTAACTTTTTGAGAATGTTCTCCTTGTTGTCGAAAACTGTTAAAAAGGAAATATAATGAATTCAATTAGTTTACTGTACTGAGTAATAAATAACATTATTAAATGTACTTAACTGATTCCGAGACATTTCCGAGTTTCAGAAAAAAAGTATTCGGAAAAAAATGTTTAGCCGTAAGGAACATTTTTCGTTTCTGTTCCTTGCTTGAACTTTAGGTACATTATCTCTACCTATTCCGATCAATGCTCCTAACACACTTTAAGATAAATGGGGCAGCAAGTGTTCTTTTTAGGCATATCAAAATAATAGTAAAGTTGAAGAGAGACCAACAGTGGCTGGGACTGGGCAGGGTACCAGCGGTATCCCTATCCCGTACTAGCTGTACTAGCAGCAGATACAACGAAAGCTATGTAGCGTGCATGTGTTGCAGACAAGTCGATAATTCCGAAGCAGATCGCGTTCGGCATGCGCCTGGCGCTGGCCGCCGACGCGGCGTGGCTGTCCGCGCCGCAGCACCTGGACATGATGAACGCGGCCAGGCCCTGGACCGTGCGCGTCGATACTACGGGGCTCAAGCCGGGCCCGCACTTTACTAGGTGACTACGCTTTTCGTGTGCTAATTGTAGAAGGAACCTATTGCTGGTGGATGGAAGTTCCTGTTGCCTTTGATTATCCAGTAAATGTTTAAACCCTTTCTTTAAAAAATAGATTAGCAATAGTTTTGGTTGAAGTCATTGCTGTTTTGTGAAAATGCTACTGACCACTTTTGATTATGTTCTTTGTGTCTAGATTTATTCGAAGATCACTTTTTAATCTGATTTGTTAGTTGCGATATCGACGGAGGAAATTTGAAATGTCGTAAGACATTCAGCGTGCTATTAGATTTACAACCGAAAGTTGAATATCATCGAAACGTAATAGTGCCAATTCTCAACTTTGAGCTGAGGAAAATGGAAAACGTCGTTAAAATCCGAATGATGACGAATTTTTAACGGCGTCTTATTTTTTTAAATCGAAATTCAATTAACATTCACTACTATCACTATGATGATCCCGTTAAAAAATAGAACCCCGAATCCGTGGATGACTATTTGTTTATTGCGCTGAATTCTCAATCGAAATAACAAGCAACGGAGACTTAGACTTAACCCGTTCAACGAGGTACTAAAAATGACCTACAAAAGGTACCGTAACTACTGTAACTAAGTCATCAAAAAAAAAAAAACGAAAACATGGCCGAGACCAGCTCGCGAAAGCGCACAAAAATCCTAAAACAACAAAGCTAGAAACCTAAAAAAAACAAGTAACTTGGATCTCCTAGAACTATACAATACCTCGCGGGATTCTATTAACAGGGTGAATGGCTTTTTTTCTAACATAGGAAAACTCCCTGCGAATAATACCTCACCACCTCCGTCTTCTACAGTCAATAACAACGACCCTAAGCCATCCTTATCTGTCTTTACAGCGTCCTCATCTTTTGTTCTACTCGACACAGACCCTTGCGAAGTTCATGCTACACTTAAAACAAGACAGTGGTTTGTTGGGACAATATTCCAGTTAAATTTCTTAAAGCAGCGCACAAGCAAATTGTCCCAATCTTAACTTACTTGACAAACCTATGCTTTGAGTAGGGAGTTTTTCCGGAAGCCTTGAAAGTCGCACTAATAACGCCCGTGTATAAGTGTGGGGACAGGTCAGACTCGTCAAACTATAGGCCAATTTCAGTGCTACCATCTATCTCGAAAATCCTAGAAAGACTCTTAAACTCAGTCTTAATTAAATACCTTTCTAAGCATAACATTCTGTCGCCGTCTCAGTTTAGGTTTCGGCAGGGAAGGTCTACTGAGGATGCCGTTTTGTTACTAACAACTACTATAATTGGTAAGGTGGAAAAGGGTAGCAAACGTCTGGCAGTTTTCTTTGACCTCAAAAAAGCCTTTGACACAGTTTCTGTCCCCGTACTTTTGCACAGGCTCGAAAACAGAGGCATATGGGGGCCCCCTCTCGAGTTATTTAAATCCTACCTGTATAAACGCAAGCAAACAGTTAAAATGGTAGAGTTTACTAGCTCAGAGGAAATAATTTCGTACGGCGTCGGGCAGGGGAGTGTCCTTGGTCCGACATTGTTCCTTATTTATATCAATAATCTATGCAATATGAATATTGACGGGGGTCGCAACTTCTCATACCCGGATGACTAGTCTTTGCTGATAAGATTTGGGCAAAAGTTAGAAGGTCGGCTGAAACTGGCCTGTTAAAGGTTAGCCAATACCCAGGCATCATGATTGACCAGTGCCTGTCCTGGCACATGGATCACACACCAAAATGTCCGGGGATTAAAGTCACGATAGCCTAGACCTGAATCCTCCAGCAATATACTTAGAGGATTCAGGGCTAGACAGAACCAAAGTGGACTCAAACTGTCGCCCTGGAATATTCCCCGTTTAATCCATACAGGCTCATCGTTCCCCTGAATCTGTCGACGTCCTGGGTATCGAAGGACCGTCCTCCATTGCCCCATACACGACTCAAGGAAGGCGCGTAGAGTTGCATCTATCTTGTACAACTCCAGCACCCTCATGAGCCATGTATGTGTATTCGAGTCGTAGGCCTTCTTATAATCTATCCAACATGTCGACAGATCCTTGTGGGATCGACGAACCTGTTGGCTAATGGCCATGTCGATGAGGAGTAGCTCCTTAGTACCGCGGCACCCGTTCCTACATCCATTTTGAGAGGCAGACATAATGGAGTTTTTGTCAATGTGTGTATTAATTTTCGCTCTCAAAATGGATGTAAGAAGCTTATAGACCGTCGACAAACACGTGATCGGTCTATAATTCTTGGGTTCCGCGGGACTACCTGACTTATGGAGCAGGTGGGTAACGCCTGTTGTTAAAAACTGCGGTAGAGACCCAGACTCTAAGGATGACTGAAATTGAGATGAGACTGAAACCATTTGAGCCAGAAATTGTGCAGTCCGTCCGGTCCCGGTGATTTCCAGTTCGGTAACGGACGAACTGCTTTGGCTACATCCAAAGGTGTAATTACAATTGGTTCCATTTCTGGGATAGGTTCACACACTTGCTCGACATCACGCATCCAGTCAGCCTCAGTATGACGGACGGGCACCGACCAGATGCTGTGCCAGAAAGAACTTGTGGTGCCATCATCCGGGCGGCACACGTCCGTCATATTTTGATCGGGTCGCTCCCAAGCTCTGTACACCCACCTCTCATCGCTCTGGAACATGCGATTCTGTGAGTACCGATCAACCCGCCGCTTATACCGCCGAATACGGTTCGCCCATGCATAAACTTTCTGCTTCAGGAAGTCGATGCGCTCTGTAACACGGGACATGAATTCTTGAGGACTGATTTCAGTCCCCGAGATTGCCCGCCTCACAAAGCGCATCACACGTGGTCGTGTATTACCCTCCCTGAAGCAGTATAGTTTGTCAATGAGTACCCTGGCCTCGTCGATACGACGCTCGATCCTGCGCTGCCAGGATGGTACGGCTGGTTTTGGTCGAGTAGCTACGTCACAATTTGGAAACTTGACATTAGCTACTCGACATGCCGCAACAGCCTCACAGTACAGGATCGAGTGTGCATCAATGAGGTTCTCGCTACTCTCGAAAAGATTCTTGAGTTGCGAGTCCAGGGCACACACCAACGCCCTATTTTTATTATGCATGGGTAACCGTGGTAATCGGGGCCTAAGTTCGGTAGGAGTGGATCGATACTCGCGAAGCGCATCCTCCAGTGCGCTCCTCAATCGGTCGTTGCACTGGCTACTTACCGTGGCAACCCTATCATCCTCCTCTACAACAGTAGGGTTTGACCGCGGTGGGGTTGCGTCTATAGCTAACGCTTGCACCGCGGTTTGTGCCGGAGCTAAGTCGATACGGTTGCTCAGTACATCTGAGCGTAGCCTATCAAGTGCGGCGGCGGCGTCGTCCAACATGTGATTGCGTTGGATGACCCGCACCTGAACCGACAGTCGTTGGGCCGAGACGTTGACGGTTGGTTCAAGTTCCTGGAACAGAGACAGCATCCTAACACGGTACGCAGTGAGGTTAGTTCCCCCCTCTGGTAGACCCGTAGTATGCGCGCATGACGTTCTCGTTTATTGATTGAGTCCATTTCATGCGCTGCACACAACCACCGGCAGCGGGGACCCGGCTCGGGGTCGGATGGCCCCTAAGTCCCAAGCTTCTCGGTGGCCGGCCTCTCCCCTGCCCACGCACAGGTGTTGGCGACCTCGGCGGAGAGAAATACTCGTCGCTCGAGCTCGACGCAACTACCACGGCCGGTGTCACAGCACTCACGACAGGGCTGGATTCCAGCGGCGGCGAGGCGGAGCTGAGCGACGAGTCCGGGGTTGGTGGGCGTGTACGTCGTGCTGCTGCTGCTCTCGTTATCATATTTGATCGTTATTCATCCAAAAATGTATGTGCATTATCAAAATTTGTGTCTTTTTCATGACATCTGTCATTCATTGTGATTTTTTTCGGGTATTTCTTCATATTTCTGCTTAATTATGGAGGTTTTAATTTATTTAGAGAATTTGATTTCAGATTTACTTAGGACACAGAACTACAGGCAAAAAAACAGTGATATTTCCAAATATATACGTAATAAATTACGTGTTTTTCAAAACGACGTACATGACATCGAGAGTTGCCAGTTTATTTTTTATATTATTTATTATGATTATGTGTTTTTTTTAATGTTTATTGATAATTTCACTGTATTTTGTTTGATAATTTCATTATTTCATATTTTATAATCTTGTCAGCCTTTTGTTTATTTTTATAATTTTGTTTTGTCAACTTTTTGTCCTTTTATTTATTTTATGATGATTTAATTTCATAAGTTATATTTTATACAGACCAATAACTTGCATGTGTGGTTTTGAACTGTAAATTCAAGTTGGTTATTTTAAATAAATAAATAAACATGCACACATGTTTATTTATTTATTTAAAATAACCAACTGAACTAATCATGAAAAAGGTTAGGAAATTAATATGGACTTTTAAAACAATGCGACACGTTGCCTCTAAGAATCTTTTAAAGAAAGTCTATGTATCATTGGCCCAATCGATTCTCACGTACTGTTTATCATGCTGGAGTAGGACAAAAAAAAAAATTTTAGAACGCGCTCTCTGATTAAGGTTATGTTCTTTAAAACCTATAGATTCCTAACCCAAAGCCTTTACTCCATGTAATCTTGAGGAAACACAAATCCCTTCCGTATGATTCAAGTACTCGTACGAGGAGCAGAAGAAGCTACTTAGTCGCCCCAACTGTCCCAGTCAGATCTGTTTTTGCCAAGAAGTAGTACGCAAGGCTATCTTCCCACTTATACAACCAAGAGCTGCACATTCATCCTCTGAAACTCCGTGACTGTAAATTAGCTGTGACTGTGACGTGGTTTAAGAATAAAACCCACAACGCCATTGAGGCTATGATAACGTTTTGATATCAATTGCATACACTATATTTAAAGTCACCTAACACAAGCATCTTCTTGCTTAGAAGGTGATCTCCAAATCATATTTTCACTTCAAATTTCGATTTACTTTGTTATTTTGTATGTCCGACATGTATATTAAAAATATGTTTTATAATTGTCTCTTCTATTTTATCATTTTAGATAACAGTAATTGGTTTTAAACATAACCGTTGTAATTAATTAAATAAATAAATAAATTTTTTAAGTCGTAGGTAATTGAAATAAACATTATTTATTAAAAATAGTATAAATAACAGTAAATGTGTCCCACGTTCCAGTATCCGCGGGTACGACGTGTCGTGCATAGAGAAGGGCCCGGTGTTCCGCGTGCCGGTGACGGTGCTGCAGCCGGCCGCGCTGCGCCTGGCGGCGCCCGCCCCGCCGCGCCTGGCAGAGAGCGCCGTGCTCTTCAAGCCCGCCACTATTGTCAGGCATTTTGTTATTGGTGAGACGACTCGTTACGTGCTTATACTATTCATTGATAGCTTTGTAAGATGCTTTCAGTTATTTGTATAGAGTAATCTATAATAGGAGTAGACAAATGATATGTATTACTACGGTATAGCCACTAATTTTTCACCCATGCTATGCATGTGCTGAGTAAATGCAAAATATTAAGAATAGTGCTTCCAAACTCAGATAAAAATAAATTGAAATAGAAGGCAAATAAAAAAAAATGGACCTCTTAATTGTTTTGTTGATTATACATTAAAATTCTGCAAAACATTTTACCAGTTAAAATCACTAACGCGCAAAACAATTCCTCTCTATACCCAAATTACACTGTACGGTTTTCTCGTAAATATATTATATACTTAAAAATTTTTAGGTTCTGCCTGCCCTTGTCCCACGTTATCGTGTTATTATATCTATTCCTGCAGTTCCCCCGGAAGCCACATGGGGAGTCCTAAAGATCTCATCGGAAGACAAAGAGAAGACTGGTAGATTCCTAGTCCACACCATGCAGTTGTTACCTAAGAAGAGTTGTAGGAGTCATGAGACGCAGAAGATGATCACCGTCAATGCAGAAGCACCTACCTTGTTACCTTTCCAGTTAGTGGTAGGTGGATGAAAAATATTGTTTTACTAGCTTATGCACAGGGTTTCACCCGCGTGGAATTCGGTAATAAGGTATATGCGAGAAATAAAAAACATTTTTATTTCTTAAAAATGCCTTGTTGGCTCATAAAAACATTCTGGTACACTTGTTTAATTCTATAATACAACACTTTTTTTTCAATTTAATATTTTATGTAGCGTGTTTTTGGCGAAACGGAATGCAAACACAAAACGCATTGATTTCGGTAGTGACGTCAAATGCTATGTGTCAAAGAAACACTTAGTTGAAAAGTACTTAAAGTTTCACTGAGATTTTACTATAATATTGTTATTGCAATTTTTGCTTTAATAAAGCATTTACAATATAGTAAAACTATTCTATTATGGGCAAAAAATTAGATTTAAACAAGGCAGATAAAGGTTGTCTTTAAAAGATCGCTTTTAGCGATAAGACCGCCCATTGTGTCACCCCTTTTATAATGTTTACATTTGAATCTGTAATTTTTATGGTGTACATAATAAAGAGTATTCTATTCTATTCTATTCTATAGAGGGAAGTGACATCAAAATATGCTATGACTTGAATGGTCGCGGCAGCCATCGACGTTTTGAACTGTCGTAGAAAATTGTAGGAGTTAAATTTTTTTTTTGTGCGACAAGCAGTAGTTGAAATTAATTTTTAATTATTTTCTTGGGTTGATAGTACTGCATTTTATTGATATAAGTGAAAAATAAATTACATGCATATTCCCTATTGACCCACGGGATCTTCATACCGAGATAAAAATCTTATGTGTTATCCACTTCATAAACTATCTGCGTGCCTAATTTCGTCCAAATCCGTTCAGACGTTTGCGTTTGATCGAGAAACAAACATCCAAACACGTGCTTTTACATTTATACTGGCTGGAAGGGACACCGGCGCACAAACGCTTACACGTATTCAGTACATCATTCTGATTGGTCATCGGTAATTTAAAAAAAAGTGTTCCACACATTTTGACTGTGTAGTTATCGCACTTTTGTAATTTTACTAATTGCTGTTTTTTTTAATTACCAATGAAAAAAATGTATGATGTACTGAATATGTGGTAAACGTAAAATGTTCTGCATTTTACGTTTACTACATATTCAGTACATTGCGCAGCACTGCTTTTTAAATTTGTTAGAATTGTATTCTATGTGTTTGTGGAATATCCATAAAAAGCGTGAGTGCAACTTTGCCAATATTATTTTTCAGAAAATAGGATTTAGTCTATAGTTTTTTCGTTGTGTTTATTGTCTGTAATTAAAAATAATCTACTGAAGTCTATGGTTAATGTTTGTGCGTCTCGATGTCCCTTTCGCATATACATTTCCTTCAATCTCGTATCTTCTAAAACATTCCTTTGTCTCCACTTCGACAGGGAGGCGTATTACTAGAAGTCGTGATAGCCAAGTACTGGGCGAACATCGGCGAGCTGACCGTGGACTACAGCGTGGAGTTCCACGGGCTCAAGCCGGACTTCGGGCACAAGCTGGCCATGGGCGCCGGCGACGGCGTCCGCGCCGTGCTGCTGTCCGCGCTGCGCCTGCAGGACGTGCAGCCCAGCGCGCTGCTCAAGCACGCAGAGCCCGTCTACAGGTCACTAGCCATCCCACTCTCTACTACATACCGTGCGCGCCGTGCTGCTGTCCGCGCTGCGCCTGCAGGACGTGCAGCCCAGCGCGCTGCTCAAGCACGCAGAGCCCGTCTACAGGTCACTAGCCATCCCACTCTCTACTACATACCGTGCGCGCCGTGCTGCTGTCCGCGCTGCGCCTGCAGGACGTGCAGCCCAGCGCGCTGCTCAAGCACGCAGAGCCCGTCTACAGGTCACTAGCCATCCCACTCTCTACTACATACCGTGCGCGCCGTGCTGCTGTCCGCGCTGCGCCTGCAGGACGTGCAGCCCAGCGCGCTGCTCAAGCACGCAGAGCCCGTCTACAGGTCACTAGCCATCCCACTCTCTACTACATACCGTGCGCGCCGTGCTGCTGTCCGCGCTGCGCCTGCAGGACGTGCAGCCCAGCGCGCTGCTCAAGCACGCAGAGCCCGTCTACAGGTCACTAGCCATCCCACTCTCTACTACATACCGTGCGCGCCGTGCTGCTGTCCGCGCTGCGCCTGCAGGACGTGCAGCCCAGCGCGCTGCTCAAGCACGCAGAGCCCGTCTACAGGTCACTAGCCATCCCACTCTCTACTACATACCGTGCGCGCCGTGCTGCTGTCCGCGCTGCGCCTGCAGGACGTGCAGCCCAGCGCGCTGCTCAAGCACGCAGAGCCCGTCTACAGGTCACTAGCCATCCCACTCTCTACTACATACCGTGCGCGCCGTGCTGCTGTCCGCGCTGCGCCTGCAGGACGTGCAGCCCAGCGCGCTGCTCAAGCACGCAGAGCCCGTCTACAGGTCACTAGCCATCCCACTCTCATTGTAACTATGTCGGGGTAGACACATAGTTACAATGAGAGTGGGATGCCAAGTCAAGCTGATGATAAGCCAAGGGGTATGCCGTTGAGGGAGAGAGCCTCACGTCTCAGCCGCCGCGGGAGACGCACGGCCACCGTAGACGCGGGCCTGTGGACGGTGAGCTATGGGCTAGCTCGCCGTCCGTCCGTCTTATGACGACAGGCCGTGTCGACGGCGCACGACTGTTCCACGCGCGCCTCAAAGAGAGTCAGCAAACAGGAAGGGGTCCGTAAGGACCGACGCCTGCCAGGGTTGCGGGACTGTTCGAAAGAGATACCGCGGCCCTGGAACACAAAGGGCAAAGGAAGGAACATGGATGGGTTTTAGTCAGTAAAAGTCTGACACTCCCTCCTGCTCAGCCCAGAGCGGGAGGAGTCATTTGATGATTTCCAATCCGAAAAAAAAAAAGGGGTATGCCGTTACTGATAACGGCATACCCCTTGGCTAGACTGACTCTCCGTAACGACGGTAAAAAATCTTCGAAATGCAGGAGAGACCAAAGGTTTAACGTGCTTTCCTAGGCGTGTCGAAACAACGGATGGTCACTCACTCACCGACCGACCTTGGCAAGCGTAGCTTTCCTTAAATCGAACCGAGCGCCGCACTGCTTTCTACTTGGATGATCGCAAACGACATTCTGTTGCTGACTCCGAGCGTCCTGAGCCGCGCATAGTCGAATTACACTTTCTGTTGTTATTTTTAAATAGTTTTAATAAATAGTTATCCATATCTGATTAATCCTCCAGCTAATCGTAACACTACAGTGTGTAACTAATAATGTATCAATAAATAATTGCAGACCTACAGAATCAAAGCTGGCGCCACTAACAGCCCGTGACGTCATCCCGCCCAGCAGACAGATCTACCAACTAATCAATACATACAACTTCCATATCGCAAAGGCTACTGAGGTAAGATCCTTATAATATAATGTATACTTAGAGATCAAAGATTATTGAAACAGCTGGAAGATGAGCTAGCTGATAATTTCGTTAAATCAATAGTCTCCTTTATACTACAACATCACGCCTGGTGCTCTCAAAAGCGATAACAGAGGTGTATAAAACAGCCACATTTTATCATTTAATAATTTAGATGAAATATGGGTGTATTACTCAGTAATACGGCCGGCCGTGGGGCTGGGCCTGAGTTACCACGCACATCTGACCATCGAGCCACGCATTACTTCTCTTCAACGGTCTTACGTAACTGGTCCGAACTTGCCTGTCTGTAATTCAAGTTTATATTTCTGTTTACATCCTACACGATTTTCTAAAACTAAAATTAAAATAAACCGTTATTCTATTTCAGGTGTCGCCAATAATATCGCTACTATGCGACATGCTGTACGAGTCTGAGTTCGAGTCGCAGATGTGGATGATCTACAACAGTTGCAAGCAGCTCATGGCCACCGGCGACGCGTACCCCACTAAGGTGAGACGCAGGAAACTAAGAAAGAAACAAGTAATCATGACACCTACACTTGGAAACCTGTAGACTAGATGTAGATGCGGGCCGGCGTAGACGAGACGCGAGCGCATGGCGTGGGAACTACCTCAGACAGCTCCTCGCCACGCAGCCGGGCTGACATCTCTATACGCAATATTTGTTGCATTCCACAATGTAATTTACTTCGAGCACATAAGAACTAGTAGGAGAGAGCCTACAACCGTGCGCGCACGCACAGGCGCGCGCTCTGAGTCTGCTCCGGCCTTTATGTATTCATTGCGTAGTAATGTAAATACTTGCTAACTGTAGAAATACGTAGCCGTTAGTAAACACATTAAAATGCCTTTATTAATATTAATTTAACTTAGCTTTGTAGAACTCTAGGTTTAGAATACAGTCTATCAGAGTTCAGACTACGACGAACTTTCCATAAAGTTGTCTCTATCACTCGCACCTGTGAGACAGTTCTATAAAAGTTCAATAGTAAGTAAGTGTATTTTTCTTTTTCTTTCTTAAATTCTTTGTGTTAGTTAGTCAGTCGGGCGGCAAAATGGAACGTTGACACGTTCGGAGTTTGCCGACGGTTGAAAGCCAAATATTCTCAGTCATTCACACCCACTTCTGACTGCATGATCACTCTACATATATAAAACCCCATTAAATTAAATGGACAAATTTTAACACAGCTTTCAGTATGTCTAACCAATGATATCCAATAAAAAAAACACTAAATAAAGTGATTTTATTTTGACCTAATGGATGTGTTTATTTTAGATGTGACAAAATTTCTAGGAATTTTAATTGACAGTCAACTGACATGGAAGGCACAGGCAGAAGCAATCTGTAACAAACTTAGCGCATCTGCTTATGCACTCTATAACTTTATCGGAAAGCAGATACCGAGACGTAACTTTACGATCACAATACCAAAATTTGCTACGCACAGGTGGCTATAGAACTGCTTTATTGAGGAAAAATATTTTTGGTATGGCACCAGCTATTTTTAACCACATTCCTAATAACATAAAAGAGGAACCCGTAACAATATTAAAAAAAAAACTAACTGAACTTTTGTTGAATAAATGTTATTACTCCGTATCGGATTTCCTAGCTGATAAATTTTTGTTGTGTTTCATGTTTGTGTGTTTGATGATGAACTGCATCAATGTTTGCATGCCAAAATGGTAGAATGTACAAGGATTCTCTAACATTATTGTAACGACCTTATTGTAATTACCTACATTCGGAGCAAATAAATGATTATTCTATTCTATTCTATTCTAGAGTGCTGCTGGCAATTTATTATTTCAGGTCACAATAAAATCACTATAATCAGTGTTTTTTTGCTTGCATATCATTGGTTAGACGTACTGAATGCTGTATTAAAATTTGTCCATCTATCTTAATGGGACCTTATATTTTGAGCATGATTACTTGAATCATTATTGTTATTATCTACGTCTGTGCAGTCAGCCTTGTGTATTAGTCATTGCTAAATTAACAAACCGAAAACATTTATTTAATCCCAGACATTCAACTTGTGTTGTTGTGTGATGTGACTATTGCAATCTAAGTTTACGTTAAAATAGACTTAGACCTTTGAGTTTGTTTCCGTGTCTCGTCGCATACCAATTGCCTTAGGACATTATTTCTTCTTTTTCAGTACTCAGTAAAATTAGAAAAAGGTGAATACACTCTTCGTTTAAGCATACGTCACGAAAACAAGGCGCTACTAGAGAAGCTACAAGAGCTCCCGGCCGTCATACAGCAGCGGCTACAGCAGCCCATCACCTTAGACGTGTACTGCTCACAAGCACTGGTGAGCTAGCATACGTGTATACAGAACAACTCGTCTTTATAACTCAGTTACAGCCTGCACGATACTACTCAGGGGGCACTTACGGACACGCGGCGCGGTCTCAGCTCCGTGAGTCGTGAGTTGGGCGCTACTGAAAGCGTCAAACTCGTAGCTTAGTTCTGGCTCGACACAGTTTAGATTGCCATCAACACGCTAAAAGAAGAAGAGGCTGAAAATTTGATAAGTAATCACCAAATTTTCAGCCTTCTGTCTACCTGAATGACGACCATAGCGATGAGATAACGCAAAATCTTATCATGCTTTCCAAAAGCACGGATCAGTCACGATATGTAATGAATGGTCAGCTACATGATTTTTATCCACATTTAGTTTAAATTCTCATTTTCCAGGCCCTTACAGGCGGCAAGAAGTTCAGTTCGGCATCGTTATCAAGTGGGAACCTACTACCTCTTTACATCGCACCTGTGCCTTCAGATAAGTAAGTAAAGCATGCATATGATTACGACCACGCCTCGCGTGATTGGCGATACCGTCCGTCCGGATTTGTCTGAATACTCGTATGTTCTACTAGCTTATGTCCGAGGCTTCGCCCACGTGGCGATTGATAAAAATCTTCCTCATGAATCACTATCTACTAAAAAAAAACCGCATCAAAATCCGTTGCGTATTTTTAAAGATCTAAGCATACATTGGGACAGACAGCAGGAAGCGATTTTAGTTTTATACTATGTACTGATGTCCTATTTTCGGTTTTCCTTTTCTCACTGTTTTCACAGTTTAAAAAAGTTATATTACTGTAGGGCCAATTTAATAGATCACATTTGACATCTGTCAGTTTTAGCTTCATAGTGAGGTGACCTGCTTTAAAACATGAATACAACAAACATAATATGTTTGATGTCCGTATCGATTCATATTATGTGAATTGAATTTAGTTATTATGAAAACCGGCCAAGTGCGCGTCGGACCACGCACAATGTAGGGTTCCGTAGTTGCCCATCAAATTAGCAGTCGAATCCGTGTCCGATTATTATTTTCTATAGTAAATATATGGAACAAAATAAGACAAGTACGTAATTAAAAAAAAAAGCATTCACTCAGTTGAACTATCAGAACTGTAACTAGTATTGTCATCTTCATCACTGCTGTCAGCACTCAGAGATATTATTAATTCATTTTCAGTAATATTGTCTATATTAACATCTCGTTCAAATTCTTGTAATAGTTATTTATCCAACATGTGAGGAAAGTTCGTTTTTCCTATGAGTTTTGATTTTAAGTCTTGAGCGAACGAAGGATTGAAAAATAGAATCACGAGCGCAGCGAGTGATTATAAATTTCAATCCTGAGTAAGCGAAACATGTCTCACATGTTGCATACAAAACTTTTCACCACTCCCAGCAAGAAAGTATTCAGTCATCTTAAGTAAATATTTTTTTTTAGCTATATTTAAAATAACAAAAAAACTGAGATATGTCTCATTTGTGTCGGGTCTGGGTCACAAATGACCGTTCTTCTTTGACAATGTAATTTTTTCAATATTGTATTAAACTTTTTTAATGTTTCTGAACTAATTTGACAATAATTTGATAAATTTTATAAAAAATATTAATCTTAACTTATGAATATTTCTATTCTAGGCATAAAATTATTTATTTTTTTAAATATCTTTTAAACTTAACATAAAAAAATCAGGCAAGGTTAGTTTCTAAACGGGATCATAAAACCAACTTTCCTCCCTTTTTTCGTAGAGGAAAGACACTTCTTTCGTGCGGGAGTGGAGTAAAATTATTTCTTTGTTTTCTCTACGACCTTTCTCCAGTCTTCTGTAGTGACTTCTGCACACGCAGTTTGTAGCAAAGTCAGCATTTTAGCAGTACTGAAGGGTGGTTCAGTATTGTTTCGCGCTGCATGACCCTTTATTTGTGCCCAAATAAGCTCGATAGCGTTATATTGGCAATGGTAAGGAGGCAATCGAATAACTTCGTGTCCATGCTCTAGGGCTAGTTCATCGATGACATAGCGGGGTGTGGACGGCTTACTTGCTTTTACCAGATTTAACAACTCGACTTTTAATAAAGTTGGACTTGCTTCCACACCATTTCTTACCAGCCAAGAGACAATTTCTTGCTTTTTATTTGGTTTAGTTGGTGGTTTATCAACTTGTACAGAATGATACGGTGCATTCTCCATTATAATTTTCGATGGGTTTTCTAAGCTGACTAGCAGCTTTTCAAACCACTCTTTAAAAACCTCAAAGTTCATTTCCTCATGGTAATCACTTGTAGTTTTAGACGCGAATGCGAGGAGGCAGTCTGGAATAAACCCTTGAGAAGCTGAGCCCGCTTGACATATAATAAGGCGGGCTCCTTTTCCCGATGGAACTTTTGAGGTGGAGGCCTCTGTATCATCGGTCCATGTCCGCGAAACTGTATGGTTCGCATTCAACCATGTTTCGTTAATAAACACGACATTATCCCAAACATTAATTTTATTTACTTGACGTAAGAATATTACTCTCTTCAAAATTATATCGTAGCGTTCCAGCAGGATTTTCCGCTTGTCAGATTTTTTAAATCTAAAGCCAATCGATTTTAAAACCTTTGATAGAGACCATTTACCGCCATAAAATAAGCCTGCCTCTTTTAACGAACCCAATAGCTTTTTCCGTGTAGGATATTCTTTTCTCGATTAATATCCACAAATAGGGTTGCAAATTGCAGCAGAATCAAAATTATCAACGCCAACAATTTTCTGGTCCCTCTTTCTTTTTTTCGGTGTACGTAAAGTATTGTCTTCTGAGCCTGATGGTCCGTATTTCTCTTTGAGAATTTGAGTTGCCGTCCTCTTCGCTATTCCCAATGCTTCGGTAACGCGTTCTCTCGGTTGTGTCAATGGTAAAAGAGGCGAGTTCGCGAGATTGACTATTTAACGTTTTTCCTCGTTTCGACATGGTAAAACAAGACTGTTGTTCTTGTTTACTAATCGTTAAGCAATCGGAGTCAAATTTAAAGCAAGGTAAACGTCAGAGTAAGATCAGTCCAATAAAAAGCCGGGTCAGAAGAAAATAACAGAGAGCTCACCATAAACGCCCAGTCACTTCGCACAACGACAAAAGACTGCGTCATGTAATGGCGACATGGCATGGCCGGGACAGGCACTAATGTTGCTAGGAACATCGCACCAGTTTTTGGCTTAAAATTGTACCTGACGTCAATGATTTTTCTGTTTAGTTATTTTTGTATTTTTAAAGTTAATTAAAATAATAATATTTTTTAGGTTTTTTATAATCACAATGTGGTTATTCATTAATGGTGAAATATTCCTTCACAAGTACATAATCATTGCGTTAGAATCTACTTACCAACTTTCAATTTTTTTTAATAACATCCCTAGTTTTTAAAAAGAAAAAGGGTTCACTGATGCAACATTGTAACGACTTTCAGTTCTCTTTAACAGAAATTGTTTATTATGTTTAAATAGTTTATTCGTGAAAGTAAATCGTAAAATTACCTTTTTTGTCACTATTACAATAAATATTATGGAATCGTAATTGAAAAAAGTTAAGCAATTGTACAGTTTTAACTTCGAAAAATAAATAATATTTTAAGCCCGCCGTTACAAGGTTACGTTGTTAAATTTTGATGAAGTGTCAAATGGGATCTATTAAATTGGCCCTACATTAGTACTTGTGGTGTCTTGGTTTAGGTTTGTACAGTAAAACACTGTTTCCAATATCAGTGCTTTAGGCGTGCTGTGGCTAGGACAGCTCGCACAAGACAGCGAGTGCATGCCTCGCAGTTCGCACCCACCACCGCACAACGCCCGCCACGCCAAAATATGTGTATTGAGACGCTAGGCTTACTCGTCGTGCAGGATTAGCCGCTCCAACCTGACGGTGGGCCAGTCGCTGTCGGGCTCGCTGACGTTCGCGAAGGACGAGTGCGGGCGCAAGGTGGACAGCTACGCGCTGGCCTACGCGCCCTGCGAGCCGTCGCGCCGCGCGCAGGCGCCCAAGGACAAGCCCAAGCCGCACGACGACTACATGGACGCCGTCAAGGACTTCACGCTCGGCTGGCTCACTAAGCTCGGTACGTCCAACAACAACAATAACGCAAATATCTTTATTTTCGCCCAATATGACCTATTGAAGTAAAACAAAACATACATTAAATGGAACCTTAAGGTGAAAATATTCCTAACATCCGCAAAAACATCTATCGGTAAGCATAGTGTTATGACTCACACACAGAACAGTCACAACGAAGGCTAGCAGCGCTCCGCCCATACAAAAGTATTCCCCTGTTTTCGCTCTCTATATCGAAACATAGTAGCAGTATAATAGTTGGATGGATAAAGATTATAATATAGTAAAGTAATATTTACACTAGTGTTATTTTTAGGGAGAAAACAAAGGAACTGGTTTGTAAGGGGCGAAACGCAGCTTTCCTCTGAAATGTTGACACTGGTACATCTATCCCAACCACATCTCATTTCAGAACTACAAACAAAAAAGTTCATATTTTTTCCGTTTTTTACTTCAAACTACAGCAAACAAAAATCAAAATTACTGCTTAACTAATATTTCTCTAACTGACAATTGATTGTGTAGCGGCACTTCAAAATACTGCAGCAACATAGAACAAAAAGTACTACAGCGCCATCTATGTCACATACGAAGAACTAAACATTGAAATCCTACATCGCGCAAGAAAAGTTATCTGCGACTTAAGAGTTTAGAGCAGAACCCGACGACAACAGCTGTAGGGCGGAGGATCCTCCCTTTTCTATGGGGGATGAAGCACTTTACACCTGTACCCTGTTCTCCACACCCCCAAAGATTGTATGTCACATGTGTACAACAAAAACAGTTGTTTCCATTTTGCAGGAAATTAATCATTAGTTTTTTTTATTACGTTTTGAAACTAAGCTAATTGATTGATTTGTCTGCAGAGGGTGACAAGCTAGAACAAGTATACGAGGAGTTAGTGGACAAGTTCCCCGGTTTCCTCGGAGCGCACATCTCATACCTGCACGCGCTCGACGCACCTACTGACGCCAAGAAGTAAGTCTGATATTGATATTTCGTATATTATACCAAAACTTAAGCATATCATACGATAACTTGACTATATCGTTCCCCTGCTGAGAGCTGGCCTCCTCTCCATCTCTGTGAACTATAAGTAATGGTGTTTGTGTATTATTTCAGACTGCCTCATGCTACTGAAGACCCTGATGTCACGACAGCGTGGTGCGAACAGCTCATTACTATCTCCGAAAAGGTAAACTATGATTAGTTTAACGCTCTTTTTGCCCTAAGGGTTTGTGGAGTTTATAGAACACCTACATTTCTTCAGCTACATGCTAAATTATGTGTTTAGTTTATTTTTAGTTTTAATATTTTTTTATCTCTATTTAAAGGTAATAAAGGCCATTGAGCAGGACAAGTTGCTCGCGTACCTTGGCATGAAGAATGACACGAGAAGCGACGCCACTAAGATTAAACAGTAAGTTGTTTTTCTTTTAGTTGGGAATCTAAAAATATGTTTTCATCCAGTAGTCCAGTAACTTTATACATCAGAGTTTGGGTCAAATCCGATAGTTCTGATTTTTTGCAGACTTGTTTATGATGTTGATCTAATGAATAATCCGTGACCTCGAGCGTCGAACGCAACTTTGAGATAAATCGAAAAAACTGTTTCTTTTTTCTTTTTCCGATTTTGACGATAATAACCATAAAGGACTAGTTTTTAGGGTTCCGTAGCCGAATGGCAAAAAACGGAACCCTTATAGATTCGCCAAGTCTGTCTGTCTGTCTGTCCGTGTATGTCACAGCCACTTTATTCCGAAACTAATAGAACGTAAAAACAACTTACAACAAAAATTGGTTTGATTAAGATTTGATGTTTATTTTTTGACATATGGGACTTTTTCATCAAACTGCAGCAACAACTTTGTTTTTCATTAACAAACTATGAAAAACAAATATAGTTTTGTTGTTGAATGTAAAACAATACAACATTTATGAATGAGCTTTCAAAATATTTTTATTATATTGTTTGGTGCTACGGAACCCTATGTGCGTGTGAGTACGACTCGCACTTGACCGGTTTTGATAGTATCATTTCAGGTCGTTTTTAAAGTAGACTAAATTTGCTACAATACGATACTAGAATTGTCTACTATCTATTGGGTCTACAGACACAATTCAAGTCTCATATTGTAGTACTCTACTTTAAAAACGTTCTGAAAAGGTCCTATTAAAAACTAGTCCTTTAGGGTTATAATCGCCAAAATCTGAAAAATACCGAAACTTTCGCGGTTTTTTCGATTTTTGACAAAGTTGCGTTTGGCGCTCGAGGTCACAAACTTGGATTCAACATCACACAAGTCAACAAAAAATCAGAACTATCGGATTTGATACAAACTACCCCGTACTTTCAGGCGACAATTTTACTGGATCACAGTGCTTTGTAGCATTTATTTATAGAAGTCTTAAAATGGCCACCGTGGAAAAGAATGCGAAAGACACTTTATGATTGCTCTTTTTGTCAAGCTATCACAAAAAACGCTGTATTTTATTGATAAAATAAATAAATATTGTTCCTGTTAGCCCCACCAGTGGGGCGGAGCAGTGAAGCCAACAGGAATTGATTAAAACAATTAAAAATAGGGTAGATGACTAAAAAAATCTAATTTGTCCGTCAGATAGATTTACAAAAAATATCGTATTACGTATGTTTTCGTCGTTGGTTCCGTATGGTGTCGAACGTAAAGAATAGCAACATCCCATATCTTCTCTTGGGTGTCGTGGGAGGCGACTAAGGGACTTACCAGAGAATGGGCAGCAGCGTTCTCTGTGTTCTTGTTACAACTATACTACGATCGTCAACCTGCCTGCCATGCGTGGCGATTATGGCCAAACCCCACAAAAAATTAAAAAATGAGCGCATTACAGGAATGGCCCCTAGTGCCCGGCAGCCCGTCTACCCTCGATTACAGTAGCGGTCGAGGTTACGGCGTGGCAAGGGGTGCGAAGAATCTAAGGAAGGGATCCGGCTGCCTATACAGATGACTTGACCTGGCAACATACAACACGCGTACACTTCGGACCGAAGAGAAGATTACGGAACTCTAAGAGGAATTGAGCAGGCTGCGATGGAGTGTTGTGGGATTATCTGAAGTCCGAAGAGAGGGGGAGGACACGATAATCCTGAAATCCGGCAACCTGCTCTATTTCCGAGAGGGTGACCGGCAGTCCCAGGGTGGGGTTGGGTTTATCGTCCACAAGTCCCTTGTGAATAACGTGGTGAAAATCGAGAGTGTGTCGACCAGGCGTACCTTATACTCAGAATATCCTCAAGATATTCGCTGAAGGTCATACAGTCCTACGCCCCGACCTCGTCACACCTCGACGACGAAGTGCAGACCATGTATGAGGATATCTCTAAAGCCATGCATGGTTTCAAAACTGACTTCACCGTTGTCATGGGGGACTTCAACGCGAAACTGGGCAAACGATTTTGGCCCCTGGGTAGTCTGTCAGACTATTGTCCTTGTTTCTCATCTCCCAATGGGGGCTATCGCGTGTGAATTCACCGCTAAAGGCGCTAGTGTAGCGCGAGGGCACCGAAATTTCAGATGTCATAGAAATTTCACGTTCATTGCGTGCATTTTTATCACGTATTTTTATTAATATTTACAATTGTGGTCTAGATTGAGCTGTTTCTGATTAATTATGATTTGAAGATTTTTTAAGTAGCTACTTATGATCTTATTTGTTAGTACTTGAGGGTAAAATGATTTTTAAATGTTTCATGCTTGCCAATTTTAGGGAGAATATTGTAAATAAATGATCTGAAGTTTACACTATGTTGTTATACGTAATAAAATAATCTGTGGGGACAGCGGGAATAAAATTGCAGATTTCCCGTAGACCCCACCAGCGGGGCGGAAGCAGTGGGGCCAGCTGGAACAAAACGACGGAACGACGGTTTTGATTTCTCCCGTTGACCCCACCAGTGGGGCAATGCCAGTGGGGTCAACGAGAATACACTCAATAACCGATCAAGGATATGCTCAACAACTTGCCCTTTCCATGGGGGTAGACAGAAACCACAGCTTGCCACTTGCCACTTGCTAGGATCGTCACGTGTTCGTCCCCAGAGAGCAGGAGAAGCAGCGCGGCTACCTGGTGGAGGCGCTGGCGCGCAAGGGCACGGCGCTGTGCCGCCTGCGCGCGCTGGCGCAGAGCCACTCCGCAAGGGAGAAGATCACCGAGGCGCTGCAGAACAACGTCGCCGACCTGCTCAAGTTCACCGACCTCTCTGATACTAAGGTAGCTCACATAAGGACACACATTGTGTATAAGGGATACAATTCTAAAATAATAAATTACTGTCCCTGCGTCTAGAATACTCGGTAATGATATTACGAAGGCATCTACAATTCTACATCACCCTGCAATTTAGAGTTGCAATCCTTTTTCAATGAGTTACAATACTTCTTAAGAGCCATTTCACGTTTTCGCGCGAATATCTAAGATTTTAGTCGCCTAATTTACCATCTTAGTTAATACTTTGGCATTGGTAAATACATGTAAAAAATAGACTAATCATTCGTATTGATACTTCATGTAACACATTTACAAAAACTTATTTCTTTACTTTGTAGTGATTAATCTCCCATAACTAGTTTACTAAAAAATCATTGCAGAGTCAATTTCAGACTCCTATAACTATCATTAATATTTATAAATTTGACTGAAAAAAATACACAATGCATCAGACATATTATTTTGTCGACACATTACGTACTAGAATATCGCTTATTAATGGCATTATTTAGTAAAAAAATAAAGTCTTAGGACCTTTTTTACGATTTATTCGCAATTATATCGCTATTTCTTGGTTCGAATAAGGCGTAATAACATTCTAAAAATCATGTCAAAATAAACTATGTTCTTTAACAAATCGAATTATAAAGTTTGATTAAAATCCCTTCATTTAATAAGACATAATATCGTTTTTAAAATCACTCTAAATTAGAATAAATTACGATGCATGAGCGGGTACTGTTTAGTACGGTGCGAGCACCCATCGAGGAAGGACCTGTGCCACTTTTTCCCGCGTCTCAATTTGCAAGTGCTCGTATCGTGAACGCATTATTATACTACGACTACAACATTTTGATTCTCTTCGTATTTTTTTTTGCATAAGGTAAGAAGTTTGGTTTATTATAAAGTAAAGTGTTATTTTAGTAGATTATAGAATAATTATATATTTTTGTTTAAATTTTTTAGAAATGGGCCGTAAGGGTTCTGTATACCATTGTGTCAAGAAAAGGAAAAATAAAAATTCTGCAGCCATAAAGAAAGCAACAGAAGCGAGGTAGATATTTATTTTTATTTGCAAAATCGATCACATAAGTATAAGATCGATTTTGCAAATAAAATTGCGGTTTTATAGTCTATGTCGATGTGTACTTACATATCGACATGGACTACAACACCGTAATTAAAATTTTAAGGATTTGTATACACTTACACTTCTATAAAAATATTGATGATTTTAACAATCATTTAAATATTATTGAATAAAAAAAAAATTGTAGGCATCGAAACTTGACAGCTATTTTGATTTCATTTTAGAATGAGAAATCGCGTGAATCGAATGGAGGAGGATAGTAACTTCTGGAGAGACACCGCGCCGAGTACAAGTGACGCGCCGAGTACAAGTGACGCGCCGGGTACAAGTGAGGCGCTGGGTACAAGTGACGCACCGGGTACAAGTGAAGCGCTGGGTACAAGTGAAGCGCTGGGTACAAGTGACGCGCCGGGTACAAGTGACGCGCCGAGTATGAGTGGCTTTCCGAGTACAAGTGACGCGCCGGGTACACGTGAAAAGTCAGATTCGATAACAGAAATTGTATGTTTTAGTAAGAATTATATGTTTAAAATAGAAGTTTATTTATTAATAGGTACTATAATTATTATTTCTTTAATTTTATAGGATAAAGAACCTGTTGCATTAGACCCTGGACTTGATGAATTAATGGAGGTTTCAGACTCGATCGTAAATATTTTTAGTAGTTATTATATTTCTTTAAATTTAAATTTCAATAAGATATTTTAATGGTGATTTTGTTTTTAGAATGATTACATCGTTGATGGCAGGCGTATAATTGATTTTCAATACTTTTGGAGTCAATTAATAAATATAAGCGAACATAGCGAGAAGTTCGGCTGCAAATTGAACTATTTGAAAATAGAAAAAGAGAAACAGGTGGGTCTCATGTCTAAATTTGACTTGAAATGTATGATGTGTGGATCTAGCTTTGTTTTAAGAACTTCGGACACTGCCACAAGTGAACCATCAAAACTCGACCTTAATGCAGGAGCGGTATCAGGTGCAATAATTACGGGAATTGGTCTCTCAAACTTAAATGAGATCAATGCATCGATGGATTTACCAACAATGCCATTTCGATTATACAGTCAAAAACATGATGCTATTTCCGAAATGTGGAAGACTGCTGCCGAAGTGACAATGTTAAACGCTGCTAAACAGGAAATTGAAGTGGCTAAATTACGTGGCGATGTTAGCAATTCGGGTATAGCAATGATACCGGTTGAAGCAGATGCTTGTTGGGGCAAACGTTCTTACAAAAATAATTATTCTGCAGCAGCATTTCTGGTGTCGCGGCCATAATTGGAGAACATAGTGGTAAAGTGCTACACATTGGCGTTCGCAACAAATATTGCGTCATTTGCGCCCGCGCTAACAAAAAAGGCCAGCCAGCAAAAGCCCACAAATGCACAAAAAATCACTCGGGATCGTCTACCAGCATGGAACAAACCATATTAGTGGAAGGTTTTAAAAATTCCATTAGGGAAAGAAATTTAATTTATAAAACCCTAATTGCAGATGGTGATTCTAGTACTTATAAAAGTATATTAGAGAGTCGACCTTATCCGGATATACCCATACAAAAAATTTAATGTACAAACCATTTGTTAAGGAATTACAATGGAAAGAATTTGTTACTTCAAAAAGATACATCTATACCTTTAAATGAACGTAAACTTTTAAATATGGACCGACTGAAAAGGTTACGTACTGCTGTTCGTGCTGCTATTCGATACAGACAACAGGGCGATGGTTCAGATTCACATAAAATAGAAAAACTGCAAAAAGATATTATTAATAGCCCACGACACATCTTTGGGGACCATTTAGAATGTGACAGTTATTACTGTACAGATGAGAAGAAAAAAGAGCCTAATATAATCCCATTGATACCAACTCTACTTTTAAAATTAAAAAGGAACGCATCTCACCTTGCCTACAATTCCCGAAGTCTTTTACATTGCTACACTAATAATCGCGAACAATTCAATAGCATCGTGGCTAAGATGGTAGGTGGGAAACGGGTCAACTTTTCGTTGAAAGACTCCTACACTACACGATGCTATGCAGCAGTGGTATCGTTTAATACCGGCAAGCCGCAATATACTTTGTATAAGTCGATCTGTCACGCTAGTCCAGGAAAGTCTTTAAAATCGTTGGAAGCCCGGAGATACGCAAAAAATACTCGAGAAGTAATGGCTCGTAGAGGTAGTGCACGCAAGAAAATCAATTATAATCCTGTAGATGCTCATTACGGAAAGGAATGTCAAAGACCGGATATGGACGCCGCAGATTATGAACAAGGAAACACCTATTTCTGAAAAAATTGCAAGAACAGGCGTCAAATCGCCATGACATTGAGAGAGCTACTGTATTAAAAGCCGAAAGCTCTTTATGGCTTGAACTTAGAAGGTGTATACTGACCGCGTCCTCCTTTGGGAAGGTTTGCAAAAGGCGAGCGAGCCAAAACTCTGCTCTTCTGGTGAAATCCATTCTTTATTCCTATAACTTGGACCATATCACCGCAATAAAACATGGTAGGGATAACGAACCAAAGGCTTTAGCACAACTCAGTGTGCAAGAAAACACAATTATTGGAAAATGTGGTCTTTTTATAGACGAGGAACATTGTTATTTAGGTGCGACACCGGATGGATTGTGCAGTGAAGGATTAGTGGAAGTGAAATGTCCTAGCTCACTTTTCGGAATCGATCCTGATACCGCGGTACAAGCAAAAAAACTTAAATGTTTCAAATTGAACAGTCAATCTCAAGTCGAAATGAACCAAAATCATGACTGGTACTACCAGGTACAGGGTCAGTTGCACATTGCGAAAAAAAACGTATGTTTATTTGCTGTGTGGACTGGTCCCGATTTTCCATTGAAAGTAGTAAAGGTTGTAAAAGATGACATATTTTGGCAGGAAAAAATGCTTCCGAAATTGACTCGGTTTTACGAAGATTGCGTATTGCCAGAAATTGTAGACCCTAGAAAGGCAAGATCAATGTCTTTACGACAAATATTTATTTAGTGATAGTTATTATTACTTGACAATGATAATTGATTTTTTCCTGTTCATTTTTATTATATACTTTACATAACATATATTTGTGTTTTTTTAATTAGTCTAGAAACCTTTGTTAGACTCATAAATAAAATAACTTTTTCATAAATGTCTAAATGCTGCATTATGATTATAACGGCTCAAGTTAGTTTATTCCGTCTCGACACTCGCGTTCCACTGCTTGTATTGTGTATGTGTAGTTAGCTTCGCACACATACACAGCACTGCCGTCTTTTACCTAAACTCGAGCGTTTATATTTTGTGAAATGGCTCTTAAGGAACTTCTTCAATGCCAGTTTTGGACTACACAACTTTTTATTGATATCACGGCAGCCCAAAAGTGAAATAGTTCAAGAAATAGAAATGAATGAGGAAAGTTCTTTCTAAAATAGACCATTATTTCCACTGTCTGTTTGGAAAATCATCTCATTTTACTTTTTTTTTGTCATTAAGTATATCCATAATGAAATCATGCTTTTATTATAAGTTATGCCAGTTGGAAAAAGAAAAACTAAATATAAACAAATACATTTAACACGTGTATCTTCTGAAAAACTACACACTCATAACATACCTTTTCTAACAGGCTATTCACTACGGCGTGTGGCATTGCTTCACTTTCAAGCAATGGGGTCGCGCAATCAAGCTCCTCGTGAAGATCCAGGAGGAACGTCCCTCCAAGGAGGTGGAGGAGCGACTCATACAGGCGTACCTGCAGCTAGGGTGGAACTTCTACGCGAAGGCGGCGCAGGCCTCCTTGCCCATCAAGTACCCCGCCGGCTACAGACCGTTCTAGTACTTGATTAGTGACTTTAAAGGCGGTTTTAGGGTGTACTGAAAGAAAGATTAGGGATAGGTATTGTTGCATGCTAAATTAAAAATGTTCATGAGCTGGTCACATAAGAAATTGAATTAAGCCCCTCTCTGGCAGTGGCGACATTGTCATTGTCAACACATTCGATACAAAGCAAACGTCTCACCGTTTACTTGCGCTCTGTCTTTTAAAGTTATGTAGAAACTGACGATTTTCGCCGCCATCAATTTTATGAGTAACTGCCGTCTCCGCTACCGGTGCGGGCCGCACCGGTAGCACAAACAAGGAGCGTCACCGCACCGTGCGGTGGTCTTTGTTACCGACACAAAATCACCGAGAGGTACTCTATTGTAGTATTTCATTATTGTTTCTCACGACCATTGTTTCATGTATAATATGTTCAGTACGCAACAATATCTACGTCAATTATTTTTATTTATCGTCCATAAATACCTACCGTTGAATGAATTTTCTTCCACTGCTGTCGGGACCCGATGTTACCTGCAGAAGGGAAGGTATGTTTCATCGAACGGTGGCCATTTCTGGTCTACAGGGTCAAATATAATTAGCTAGCGAAACGACGCAGCCGTGATGGGTTTCCAAATTTAAACACTATAAAACGATAAAAGTTTTAATGATTTGACAGCATGAATTCGATCAGTACACATGGAAACTAATAAAATATTTATAAACAAGTCCTGCTTGAAGTTTTACAACTGTAGTCCGCTTCGCGACGGTATCGGGCGTATTACACTGAAACATGCTGTTGTTTTACAATGCAGATAATTATAATAGGAAATAATAATACAGATTTATGAACGAAAGCCCATTAATGAAATAGTAGATCTTCGGTTAATAGTTGGCGATGTTGTATCGTTGGAACGGTAAGTCCAAATTATGAAATTCTAGATAATTAAATTATTTCTTCTTCGAAATATTGTTACCTCACTTTGTTTACCTTCTTTGGCCTGGTCAGTTACGATCTGTAAGCAATTAATACAATTATGATTAAATTCTGTGTGATCGCAATTAGAATAGGGCTGTCTTTGACGCACGATAATTGATAAAATTTTAACAACTGACGAAAGTAATGGAAACGCGAAATCTAAGCGCGAAATTCAAGCAAAGATATTCCTATGCCTATTCTCATTTTGATCTCGCAGAACAACAAACTACTTTTATGTTAATCATTTAAATCAACTATAATAATTCGAATTCTTCCAATGATTTTAAAAGATGATTTCTAAATAGAGTTACGTACGTACTGCCGGAGTGTTTAGTAAGAAATTAAATATATTAAATTAGGAGATTATTGTTTTAGAGATCTAAGCTTGGACAGTGGGCACGGTGCCCAGCACTGGGCAAGCTTGCATGCTAATGGTGGGACAAACTTGTGAAAGAACAAGGAATCTTTTATTTATTTACTCGGTGTTACAGATTTGTTGAATAAGTATTAAATATTATGTCCGTGCTGGTTCATTTTTATTATATTTAAGTTAAATTAAGTTATGCTTATACTTAGTAACTTATTTCGCGAATAATCTCTATTTATTAAATGTTGCAATGCATTTAAATGATGTGTATTCCATCCAATAATTTTCAAATGCTATTATTATTTTTTGTATTTTTGTACGATCTTAGAATTATTATTGAATTAATAGAAGATTCCTTATTCTAACTGGATGCTTAAATAGTCGTTGTGTAAAATAAGCCATTTCATAGTTTTAATACAAATAAAATTGTAATGACAGGGTGCTCTTGTTGTGTGCTCAACATAGTTAATGCTTTATGTGGACACGTCATCAATAAAATGTCAAAATATCTATAATGTTTAATTTATACAAGACATCTATGTGTATTTATTTTATTTATCGATCTGAGGTTATTATAAAGTGAACTAAGAGACAAGAAAACCATGTGCTTGCCCTGAAAGCATTTTGGACCGTTCTTAAACGCAAATATGTCCTAACTCGGACATGGCTTCTCCATCCGTAATGTTCTATTTAAAAAGCAAATAACGACGGTGAACATTTGAAATAAAACAAGAGGCAAGTTTCAACTTTCCGCGCTGAGCGCAACGCTGCAACTACAGTAGCGCGCTCAATGGCACTTACAGCATTTCAAATTTCCGCCGGCGATATAATATGAGTAGGTTCAAATTCTGGCTACATAATTGATTTACATTATTGCAGCAAGTGGGTTTGTGCACTTGCTTATCACCTAGACTAATAATAATGACTTTATATCTCCTAAAAGTACATAAAAATCAATATAGAACACCAAGAATGCTATTAAACTAGTAAATAAGTACCATTTTAAACAGCCACCAATAGATATAGACGTAAGATAAACAGTACACGAACGCAATAACAACAAATGTAAACAAATTATATTCAGATTTTAGAAGTAATAGGGAATTTTACACGATTTTTTATGTGAAATTGACGAGACATCGTTAGAGTCGAATAATTGGGTTGTTGATACAGACAGGTTTTCAGTCAATTCGTTTAAAGGTTCAGTCAAACCGGTACGGAAAGATTGCAAACTGACTGTGGACAACGGATTTGAACAGCTATCTATTATTTTTAGCTAGTTGGTCTCAAGCGCGACTGCTGAGCATGCCCCGGGTTCGATTCCCTGGTCGGGCACAGTGTTGTTCGAGTTTTTCCGTCAAGGATTTCTGAGTAGCCATGGAGTTTGGACTTGTGCCCGGTTGATAAAAATAGGCTTGCCCCCATTACATGGCACTAACATACCTGGCGAAATGTGGGTGTTACGTTAGGTACACCTCTGCCCAACTCTTCGACGATTACAGTCGTATGTTATCTGTCAAAGTCAGATTTTCGGAGTCTGGTCTGCGACCTGTCCGTACCGGTGTTATCGAACCTTAAGCTGGATTGTTTGGGCTACTAACAAGCTCACTAGAAACAGGAGAACTGCACCTACTTTTAAAGACTTCCCGCGTTTTTTTCGGAAATTATCCCACAGGCACGTTGTAAATATAGCCTATGGCACTCGGGGATAATGTAGCTTCCTATTATTGAAAGAATTTTTAAAATCGGTTCAGTAGGTCTAGAGATTACCCCCTACAGCCTCACAAACTCACAAACTTTACCTCTTCATAATATTAGTATATCCAATATCGGATCTCTAAATTGAGCCCTCTGTTGCTAATGTTTACAAAGTTTGCAAAACCGGCCAAGTGCGAGTCGGCCTCGCGCATGAAGGGTTCCGCACCAGCGTAGTAGGCGAGCCCGCTTTCATTTGTAATTTAGTTTATGTTTATTATTTGTTGTTATAACTTTCAGATTTTCTTGTAATCTGTAGAAAAAAAAAATTGTATTTTCTTCAAAATTTTCGGCCTTGCAGTTTCGAAGTTAAGGAGGGGGGGGGGAATGGCAAAATTTCACCTATTTTCTTAAATAACTTCGAAACTATTTATCTAAAAATTATAAAAACAAATATTTGAGATGCTCGCAATGTGCCATTTCATTGGACACTCGCAATATGTTGCCTTTTACCGTATTTTGCCAAAGATTTCACTGGTGATTCAGACTAAAAATAAACCTACTTTGATATTATGTAACACGATATAGTTTGCAAAACTTTTTTTCTTTTCATTTTCTAATTTACCCTCCAAAAGTGGTCCCCATGCTTAGAATTCATGTTACACGTCCGTCTTTCGGTCACCGACCTACATAATATATGTGTACCAAATTTCAACTCAATCGGTCCAGTAGTTTCGGAGTAAATTGGCTGTGACAGACGGACAGACAGTCAGTCAGTCAGACAGACAAACAGACACCCGAGTGAAACTATAAGGGGTTCTATTTTTTCCTTTTCATGTACCTACGGAACCGTAAAAACAGCAAGATAAAGTAATTTTGCGAAACAAGCTCCACTCGCCGATAAGTGTTAGTAAAAAAAAAAGATAAATGTTTCTTCAGTCGAGATATTTTTGTCATTTGTGTTTAGTCATACAATACGAGGGCTGCCAAAGGAAGTCTTCCTCACATTTTCTTCCTTGTTCGTTTACCCGGTAAAGATGTTCCATCTCATTTATAATGGCGGTAAAGGCTGCCTAATAATTTATTAAAGTAAGAAAATCTCACTTAACTAGTTAACATCATGTGTAACGTTTGCATATCTGTATAAGTTTCAAGCATCTATCATGCCCTATTTATATTTAAAGTATAATATCTATATCTTCAAGTAATTGAAGGTTTCTATGTGCTATGTATAGAATGTCATGAATTCTATTTGATTATTTATGTATTACTTGACGGTGCAAAAGTTCTTTGTAGCAAGGCGCTTGTTGAACCTGTGTGTGGAATGCCACACACAGGCGATGTTTTTAATGAACTTGTTGATAAGGATGGAGAAATAAATATTATTTGATCATTTTTGTGTTTCAATTTGTCACACCCTGTATCAGGTCAATAAAACGTCATCCATTTCATCAAAATCCAAAACAAAGTATTTATTTCCAGTAGGCCAGTTACAGGCACTTTTGAACTGTCGAAACAAAGCTAACTCTGAAATGTAGTTACAGTCCCAGTCACAAGACATAAAAAAAGAACTGTGAAAGTACTGTAGTTGCCCATTCCCTAGCGTAGATCTCTATGGAGAAGAACGGGTAAGAAACTCCATGGGCACTCTTTTAAAACAGCAAAAAAAAAATACCTTGGTTACATCATTCATATTGAGATGGTACACTATGTGATAACGATGTACAACTAAGAGATGACCAGTCACAACTGACAGCGCCCGTTCACGAACATGACGCATCAAAATCATACACCCCAGGCTCGGTTGTTATACCAAGGGATCCACCCTTGGTATGTAGTAGTTCATTATATTTGCGAAATAATCAACAATGGGATTTAAAAGCTATTTAGGGTTTCGATCAGGTCGAAAAGACAGTCAAGTCACGTTTCACCATGTAATCTGTTTATTCGTATCTTATAAATATAGCCGTTTAGGTATATAGCACATCCTCGCAAAATGGAATCAATCATATTCAAATAAAAAAAATCGTGCTCAAAAAAAAATGATTTGCTAAAAGTAGCCAACCGAATATCAGAGCATAATCATAATAATTTTGCCTCGCATCTGCAGTTTTCTCCTTGCACGAAATTCTTGCGAAAAATGGAAGGTGAGAATAAAATGCCAGCACGGGTGCATGCATGCACGGATATTTTATATTTATACTTCTAAGCGCGTGTTATCGGGCGGAAATGCCTCTTCGTTCGACCACAGTTCGACTACGGTAAGAAATGCCTTATACATTCTATATTGTGATATATATGCGACCTATAAGCTGATGGTGCGGTTGAGGTAAACTGACAGCTTGAAGCTTGAATATTAAGTGCTGAATATTGTAGGACAATGCTGGTTGGTTTGCATTCAAAAATTTTATGTAAAAGGATTTCTTTATTTAATTAAGGCCTCAGGGGCAGATGTTATTCTAGAGTTCATCTGATTATTATTGATCGCCTTTATTTTGATTACTACCTCACGTACCTACTTACGTCGTTCATCATCATCATCATAGCTAGGGTTGCCATCCGTCCGGGTTTCCCCGGGTTTGTCCTAGTTTGGAGGGCGTCCGGGGGCCGTCAGGGCGGGGTTTTAATAAGTGTCCGGTTAAAACTTTTTGTGATAGTTAAAAGACAAAGAGACAAAGACATTTATTAGTAGGATACGGTAGGCACAAAAATGTTAGATAGAAATAGCATGGTTCAGGACTATAGTTGTAAATAAACCGTTTTAAACAAAAATCAGTGGTTTAAAACCCGTTTTAAATTTGTTTAGAACGGTTTAAAACCACGACCACGTGGGCCGTACATTGATTACGAATTACTTAAAAAAATAGTTTAAAAGGTTAATTAAAATCATTTACCATTTTTATTAATATATGTGAAGTCATATATCATATTTATACTACTATTTAGGATTAGACACTGAAAATAATCATGTTTTGGGTATTTATTAAAATAAAACGGCAATGCCGCATTTTTATTTTTCACTTTGCTACCAAAATCGCAACGGGGAGAGATGGGGCAGGTAGGGATCGATCTATGTTTTTTTATTTTATTATTTTCCTTTTATATATTGTAAATCAGGAAGGAGGTGTGGTCTAGATAACTTCGTGTAAAGCCTCAGTGCATTCCAAAAAAAAACATTCTAAACCATATTAAACCGCTAAGTGTGGTTTTAAATCGTTTTAAACCAAAAAGACGGTTTAAAACAAAATGGTTTAAAACGTTTAAAATTCGTTTTGCATCTCTATTCAGGACATATCCGCCGCTAGACGCGGCATACGAATATTTACATTATTTACACTTGAAAACACTAAAATATATTAGCACATGAATGAAATACCTTTATTTCTACCTTTTTACGTAGGTACATACACCTTTCCTAATTTGCTTACACTCTAATAAAACAAAACAACAACAAAAACAAAACTAAATGTGCAAACTCTATAATCTACTTAATACATAAATAGTTATATAGTTTCATTAAAACATCGTCTGAACCTAATTGTCATCTACCGGGATGAAAAAATTGTTGAGCTTGTTGCTTCGCTCGCTTTTTCATTCCCGGTAGTCTTAGGTACTTCTTACGAAACGTTCCTAATTTTGTAAGTCGATAAATTAATGCACATTTCTGTAAGACTTAAAAGAAAGTAAGAACCCTTCCGCGGCGCCCTCACTTCTTGTTTAAATTCACGCCCTCACTAACACCATTCTACTCGTCTTGCGATGTTTTTCATTTTTCTCTTTTTTTTTTGGGGTGTCCGGGAAGAAAATCTCTAAAAGCCCGGGGTTTCAAAGTTTTTGTCCGGTATCTCCGGCTTAGGTGATGGCAACGCTAATCATAGCTAACGTTGTCGCTATAACGGCACGTCATCATGTTCTTTTTACGAAGACGCGACGTACACTTACGTAGAAGCCACGTACACATCAAGTAGATGTCCATAAGTAATTCTGAAAACGGGTGCTTAATAACTAGGTCAACATTGAAAAACTCTCCGGTCACCTTTGTTGAAAAAATCCAGCCGCATTGAGTGTGATGACTCGAACCCAGTTTAGGTACGTCAGCATCGTTTTCCCCACCAGCTGGAAGACTGAACAGAGACCTAGATATGATCATTCCAGTAAAAAAGGGATAAAAATAAAACTTTATTTCGTGACAGTGCTTTCAGTTGTTATTTAGAGATTAGAGATGCTTTTTCGGCATCTATTTGTTGTCACAAATAGATGCCGAAAACCCAACACAGCGCAACACGATGCCGTCAGTTTGTGTACAATAGTTATTTTTTCTGGTTTTTATAAATATGTTTGATTGTCTTTAAGGTATATAAGTTATGTTAAATAAATGATATATTATTATTAAATGTCGCTATATTGACCGGTCCCGCGCGTCCCGCATCCAGCGGATTCCCGTAACCTTCACGGAGAGCCTTCTTCAAGGAGAGCCTGGTGGGAAGTATCTCAAGTACAATAAAGACAAGTAACACCGACCATCATTTTCTTAGGAAATCACTTTCAAATCTCATTTTCGATAACTGCTTATGCGCCCAAGGAGGATACTATAATTATAAAAGGATATAGGCTTTGGGCCCCAATCTGATGCGTTGACATAACGTTTTTGATTTGGTTCACCGGTATACTTCATTTTTTTCTTGGAAAAGCTACCTAATTAATGTGGGTAGAATGATATTTACTTAAGCTCTTCGAATTGTGAGCTAAAATACCGTTACATAAATAATACGATAATTGTTTTGCTAATCAACATTTTTGGGACGTTAATTCAGTTGTTCGGTTGCTGGAACACCAGTTCACGCAGTAGGTACCTAAAAACTCAAGCAATCGATTGGACCCACGAGATCCGTGAATGGCATTTCGTGTGGTTACAGGCAGTAGGTACAGCTAGGGTAATAAGTCCCAGATACATTTGAAAGTTGTCTGTGTAGATACTTATCATCTTCATCAATGAGAGAATTGCAAGGTACGGCACGGTAAGATGCTTATAAGTATAGAAAACCTGCCGAATGTGATTTTCGTAATTATGTAATTAGGAAAAAATACACCTACACACATAAATAAACACATATTTCTTACACCAAAGTGAAAGCACTTACCTATAAAGAGGCTTATATTTTTATTCCAGTAAAAAATGTATCGCAACTTGTAATTATTATTTCCATGATCCATTTCATGTAATAACATTCTAAGAATTCTTAAACTAACAATTTATGTAATAACATTCTAAGAATTCTTAAACTAACAATTTATGTAATAACATTCTAAGAATTCATATACTGCAGCAATTTCAAATCTTTAAATACCTAAATCGCTTTCGTGAAATAAAACATTACTGCGAAATCGTTTTACCGGGAAGTTAGGTCACAGACCGAAATAATATCCAGACGAATGTCCTGAAATGAAGCCCTGAACTTTACCTGAATTCAGTTATGTTCGCCAACATTAAAGTAAATGAGAGGTCGTTTGGTTAAATCGCGAATTTATGGAAGTTTCATGTTCTACCAGAGTGGAACGTAAAAGTGATTATTTGCAGCAATTATGGGAGATGGCGGTTGCAAAAGATAATGTTTTTGGGGAATGAGGTATCTCCTACGTGGTTCAGTGAGATGGATAATCTTGGATTTGTCATTTTCACTTCGTCGAATCAGGACCATTGAGATAAACTGCTTGTGTAACAAATGTCATCAAAGAAAATGGCATTAAATTACCACAGTATCTGAAAAATTTAAAAGGTTGAAAGTGAAACGGTTCAATTGGTCAAAGGAATTGTAATAAGTAAGGCAAACATTGTTACCGACGTTTTAAAAATCGAAATTTTCGAGATCATAACAATATTCCGGTTTGCTGATGTAACCTTTGTACCGCTGCAGAATGTTCCTTGACAGATCCCTTGGATAGCGTCAAAGTGCAGAAGCGCAATTTGCTATAACATAATCTAATAAAAGGATATCGACGATCTGGTCAACTGCTGCTACCATTGCCGGTGGGGTGTGCAGCTTGCATCCTTACAGATAATTTGAAATTTGAATTTGAAATGTAGATACTTTAGTAAATCCTGAACATGGTTTTAACTTAGATACGCCCTTATTAGTTAACGCTCAGTAACGTAACAATCTGCTAGTGACCGACCGAAGCAGCTTCGGCTTCGTCCACCTAACCATCGGGTTCGGCCGAAGGTTGTGGCAATAGCCCATTAAATCGACTTCAGCTTCGATCGGATACAAAATTTTATAAAACTCTCGGTTTAGGCCGAAGGTTATTGCTGATTAATCGGCCTCGGCTTCTATCGGACACTATTCAGATTTACCATGCACTTTTCGCCTTTTAGTGTTCGCATAACACTAATCCGCGTTTATTTGGGGGTTTAAGGTTTCTAACGAGAGTATTGTACATAACTAAGTTGCTACCAATGTTCCTTTACATTCCTAAATACCTACATACATTCAAGTTCGTTCTAATTCAGCTCTAAAACGCAGCAGCATAAATTATAGACTAGTCACGTCCGTCCAACTGAAACGTTCCAGCTAAGTTAGGCTCCAAAAAGCTTGTAACTTGGCTAAACATGCAGAGTGGCAATTATGCAATTGGCGCAAATTCCCGAATAATCGTGCGACTGGGTTCTGGCTCTCTAAGGTGACCGGAGCGTAGTGTGGGTGGTAAATTGGGGAGCTTTGTTGGTAGGGGATGTTGATTGAAACAATATTATTCTAAGTAAGCATAAATTAAGCCAAAAAAAATGGATTGCGTAGGATCTTTAACCTATTTTAATTTATTTAATCCAACTAATTATAAGTGCGAAAGTAACTCAGTCAGTAACATTTTCACACATTTGGTACACATGTAGACCATAACCTGAGTTCGACAATAGGATACTTTGTATCCGTTGTTTTTTAGTATTTTCCCGTGGTATAATAAAATTCTTAAGCTAAACACGGGTGAAACAGCAGCATAAAGCTAGTAAAGTCGTAGCTATAAGTTTTGAATAATGCGAATAAAAATTCCTCCATTCCAATCCCATTTACTACATATTGATTGGGTAAGGTTGTCTGCAACAAAAGTGCAGTGTCTGCACCATTGCAAATACCGGTGGGCGGCGATTCCTCTAATGAATTCCGTGTGATCTGACGCTGAGCTGAGGCTGTCAACTTGTGGCCGCACGGCTAATTGGACTGGCACTATTTACTGAGACCTCGACTTACGAACAGTAAGTCGTGGGTTCGAACCCAGGCAGGCGCATTACTTTGTGTAATTTATTTCATCACCACTGCTCTCATAAAACGGTGAAGGAAAACATCGTGAGGAAACCGGTATGTCCTAGAACCAAACATTCGAAGACATGTGACATCTATCAACCCGCACTGGGCCCGCGTGGTGGATTGTTGCCCATTCTCTCTTAAGAGAGGAGGCCGTGTATCCCAGCAGTGGGAACATTAAAGGCTGATTATGCTATTTACTGAGGACCAGTTGCGAAATTCTATGCACCGAAGTCTCAAATTCAAGAAGACAATTGCATGGCAGTCAGCTCAAAGAAAATAATTCAAGTCAAAAACATATTTAAAACCTAAGTAATAAACCTAATGCAATATCAAATAAAGTAGGTGCATGGTTCGAACTAGTATCTATTTGTATTGAGTTAGTATTTTGTTGTAGCTGTTTTAAAAACTGAAACGAGCAATAAAGAAGATTCAGAAATAAGTGATTTGATGCCCTTACCAAAAGACTGCTAAGAAAGTACAAAGGAAGGTAATACAGGGTGTAAACGGACGTTAAGTAACTCAGCGCAAAAATTATTGGTACGGTTTTTTTTTGGAGAAATATCACGTTTAACGGAAGGACTCAGAGCATTCAAAACATTGTGCTGATTGATGCATTGAATAGTACGATGATCGTGGAGGTATTTAAAGTAAAGTTATAACATTAAAAACTTGGATTAAAAAAAACTTAGACCCCCAATATGGTCTAGCTAGATGAATATCGCAATGACGGGGAAAACAAGTGCTTTTCGGCTTCGTTAAAGGTACTGTTTCACTCTTTATACTAATGAGACTAAATTAGTCAGAAAGAGTGCAATGCCGTGAACAAATGTAAAACTTAACAATATCAAACAAAGAAATGGTTTGCAAGAATACACTAAAACTCATGACATCGTATTTCAAGGATAATCAAGCATTTCTTTTCATTTGAAAGCAGCAGAAAATCGCAAACGGAATATTAGGTATTATAATAATCGGGGCAGCAACATTTCTATCAAATGCCTGTTATTTTTACAAAACAAATCAAGTAATATCAAAATTCGTTATAGCTTGCAATTCGGACTTGAAAGGCTTTTCAAACAAAGACTGTAAATGTAAAGCGTGTTACTCACTAGTTCAGTTATTCGATTCAACAGTAGATAGGTATTTCTTTGAACAATGAAGCTAGTTGAAGCAATTACTTCATAAATAATTATATTCTGCTTTCGTACGGCTCATAGCAATCGGCAGACACCGTTCGGCATATACCTTCGCTGAATTTAACTTGTGTTAGTTTATTTAGCACTAGCTGTTGCCCGCGGCTTCGCTCGCGTTATTGTAGGAAATTGTCTCATGACCACGTTGTAAATATAGCCTATAGCATTTGGGAATAACGCGATTTGGGATAGCGCTGGTAAATAAAAACAGTACCACAGACTAAAACAAACGTCATATCGGCTGATGACGTAACGAAAACATGAATCAGTGCATTAAATAAATAAATGATTTTGCATTACATTATAAAATCGTATTAAATTAAGTATTTTGTTAATTTTAAGGTTTGATTTATTTTAAAACTCTAAAAAAGGAAATTGGAACATTGTTACTGTTAGTTTATTTAAATAAAATGATTGTTACCTAACAAAATTTACGATTTAAAATATTTAAAAAGTGTTATTAATTACAAATCAAATATTGTGCGCAATTACCTAAATTTTATTGTAAAACAAATGTCAACGGAAGTCGTTGCTGTGTGACGTTGACAGTTGTTTAAACGTATAAATAGTCTCGCTCTAGTCTCAGAACGGGCAGTATTAATTTGTATTTCGAACTGTGTGTATCTCGTTGAAAAACTAAGTTTTGTGAATTATTATTTATTATAAGTGAGAAAAGTGTTTACAAAATGTCTGATCGTTATCATTTGAGATCCCCGAGCCCTCCCGCTCTTACATCAGAAGAAAGGGATGAGCCCGAGCCTGAACTGGACCCATCAACGTACTCGCCTACCCTGCAGCCGACCTCTCGACCAGGAAATTCGGAGGAGCTTAATTTACTTCGCTGCCAGATCAAGCTGCTGGAAAGGATGGTTTTTCGGAACCAAAACACGAGTACCCACCACAAGCTAAGTGAAATTTATCTACCCAATTATGATCCCGACGAACATAAAATAACAATTGAGGAGTGGTGTAAACAAGTTACCTCTTTAATCACCATACGAGGTTGTTCACAGTTCGTTGCTATGATGAAAGGACTGGCATGCTTGCAAGGACGCGCCAAGCAATGGGCAGACACTAATGCTCACACTCTTGCTAATTGGGATTCACTCCAAGGGGAACTCGTAGCACAATTTAGTGGCGAAACTAGGTACATTGTGTACGTCAATGCATTTCGGGAATATACTTCAAATCAGGCTAAATGTTTTTCTGAATATGTTGCCGAATCATGGCGTTTGTTTTCAAGAATTTCTCCGAATGCTCCAACTGAGCTCATGGTGGAAGCTGTAATATCTGGCATAAGACCAAAATTTTACCAAGCTGAACTCCTTAGGTCAGCACCAAAATCACAAGCTGAATTGATTGCCACATTGGCGAACTACCGTAAACGACCTGCCGATGCAATATCAGAGGAACCCCGTGCTAAACAACCAAGGCTTGACCTTGCAGCAACTGCGACGTGTTACAATTGCCACAAACAAGGGCATATCTCTCGTGATTGCAGGAACAGACTTAATTGTGAAATCTGCAAGAAACCAGGTCACGCCTCTGACCGCTGCTGGCATAAAAAGAAAAACGAACCACAATCCGAGAAGACTTCTGTTCCTGCTACTGTTTCAACAGCTGCACCACAACCTTTACGTCGGGAAGTGAATACAATCCAGAAGGAAAAGGCGCCTAACGAAGTCCAACTACAAATAGGTGATATCTTTCTTTCTTGCTTAATTGATAGTGGTGCCGAATGTTCGCTTATTAAGAAAAAAGTTTCTGGGTCAATTAGGGGTAAACGCCAAATAGAACTTTTGCAATTACGAGGGTTTGGGGGCAGTAGCATACCTTCGAGTGAATCAATAAATACTGTAGCCACATTTAATGATGTGACATTCGAAGTAAAACTTCATGTCGTTAACGATTTAAATTATGATGTCATTCTAGGACTAGACTCTATCAAAATACCGGGAATTAAAATTTCAATTACAAACGAAGGAACTTCAATAGAAAGAGTAAGATACATTTTTAATTACGAAGTATCATCTTTGGCTAATATTGACACTGACTTGAAAGATACGTCACAGTTAATAAGTATTCTTGAAAAACACACCGATTTATTTACTTTCAATAAAAATAAAAAAGTGACCACGGGCAAATTAACTATCAGATTAAAAGATCCTAATCGTATAGTACAAAGAAGGCCCTACCGACTAGCACCGGTAGAGAGAGAAAAGGTTAAAACAATAATTAAAGATCTTAAAACTAAGGGTATTATTAGAGATAGTTGCTCACCTTTTGCAAGTCCCATTTTGCTAGTTAAAAAGAAAAATGGTGATGACCGGCTTTGTGTTGATTTCCGCGAATTAAATTCAAATACAGTTCGTGACCACTATCCTCTGCCACTAATACAAGATCATATTGATAAACTTGGTAAAGCTCGATTCTTTTCAAGCCTTGATATGGAATCGGGCTTCCATCAAATTAAAATTTCAGAAGAATCAATCGAAAAAACGGCTTTCGTTACGCCAGACGGTCAATATGAGTACTTATCAATGCCATTCGGTCTAAGTAACGCACCGTCAGTTTATCAGCGAGCCATTAATGCAGCCTTAGGCGACTATCGCGACAATATTGCACTAGTATACATTGACGATGTATTAATTCCCTCATCTACTGAGCAAGAAGGTTTAGAAAGGCTGGCCTTTGTATTAAAAAGACTGCCAGACGCAGGATTTACGGTAAATCCCTCGAAATGTAAATTCCTCAAGACGTCCATACAATATCTCGGTAACATTATACAGAATGGTGAAGTGAAGCCAAATCCCACTAAATTAGCAGCACTTAAATTATCAGAACCACCCAAAACACTTAAGCAACTTAGGCAATTCAATGGGCTGGCAAGCTATTTTCGGCGTTTTATCCCTCAATTTTCCCAACTAATGGCTCCACTGTATCAGTTAACAAAAAAAGACGTACCATTTGTATGGTCTTCCGATCACGAAACAAGAAGACAACATGTCATTAAACTTTTGACCTCTGAACCTATACTTTGCATTTTTGATCCAACTCTACCAATAGAAGTCCATACAGATGCTAGCTCCAAAGGTCTCGGGGCTATTCTCATTCAGAATGACAATAATCGTCGCAAAGTCGTTGAATACTTTAGTATGCGCACTAGTGATGCTGAAACAAGATACCATTCATACGAATTGGAGACTTTAGCTGTTGTCAGAGCAATAAAACACTTTCGGCATTTTCTATATGGCCGCAAATTTACAGTTGTAACTGACTGCAATGCCCTTAAGGCTTCAAAACATAAAAAAGAACTTACACCTCGGGTTCATAGACTATGGGCATACTTACAAAACTTTGACTTTGATGTTATTTACCGTAAGGGGGAACAAATGGCCCACGTAGACTTTTTGAGCCGAAATTCACAAATCAATATTTTAACAAAAGATCCAGCGTGGATTATAGTTGAGCAAGAAAGGGACAAAGAACTCAAAAGTATTCGCGATGCCATAAAGAATAAAGATGACTATGACAGAAAATTTTGTATTCGATCGAATCTCTTGATGATAACCATACAAAACCAAAAAGGAGAATCCTTAACTCGTACAGTAGTCCCTGAATCACTTGTTTGTTCATTAGTAAATAGATACCACGAAAATCTTTTGCATACGGGGTGGGAACGTACTTTGGATAAAATTCGGGAACAGTTTTGGTTTAAACACATGACAAAACGGGTGCGTCATTTTTGTGATAACTGTTTACAATGCAAAATTGGCAAAAAGCCTTCAGGCAAAAAACAAATGGAAATGCACCCTATTGATAAAATAAATATACCGTTCCATACGATACATGTAGACCTAATGGGTAATCTTACCGGCACAAACAAAAAAGCATACGTTCTGGTAGCCATTGATGCATTTACTAAATTTATACTTCTGTATCCATTGAAAGATAAAAGTACTAATATGATATTAAAAAGCTTCCGCGAAATAATTAATCTTTTTGGCACCCCATGTAGAATTATTTCTGACAGGGAATCTGCTATTATGGGCACAGAAATTCAAGATTTTTTTAAATCTTTCTTTATAGAACATCATGCTATTGCCCGCGGTACGCCTAGAGCTAACGGTCAAGCTGAAAGACAAATGCGCACTCTTAAAGATCACCTTACAGCCATATCTCTAATGCAATCGAGAGTTTGGGTTAATAAAATAGGGGAACTACAATTAGCATTAAATTGTACGAAATCTAAAGCTACAGGATATTCCCCTTTAGAACTACTGTTAGGTAAAAGATGCTCTCCCCCTGCAATCGAACAGATATCCCTAGTTAACGAAGACATTAACAAAGATGAAATTCGTTTAGACGCTAAGCACAGAATGGCCGAAACAGCAGAAAAAAATAAAATACGTTTCGATTCAAAATGCGCCAAAATTAAACCCTTTCTAGAAGGAGACTATGTTCTTTGTAAAGACACTCAATGGTCGGGTAACAAACTAGGACCAAAATATCTGGGACCCTATCAAATAATAAAAGTCCTTGACAACCATAGATACGAAGTAAAAGACCTTCGGTCGCTGCGAAGTAAAAATACTGTAATCACACATGAACACATGAGATTAGTCCCTAATCCAAATTTAACTGAATGAATATACCGTGATAGCAAGAATAAATAACAAAAAAAAAAAAAAAGGTGAGAAACTGTTTATTAAATTGTTTATGATTAAAAATTTAAGATTATGGATAAAATTAAATGAAACGTTTCATTTTGAATTGGTTCGTTAGAAGAGAAATAAAAACCAAGTCAATCCAAGTCAAAGACGGGTCTCTGAATCTTTCTGATCAAGCCACGATCTGCGACCTCTGAGTTTGATTTTGAGCTGGAAAAATTGTTGTATTCAAAGGTCTTGGTCATGGCCATGGTTTCGGTTGGCAGTTAAATAAATTTCAGTCAAGCCAAGTCAAAGACGGGCCTCTGAATCTTTATGATCAAGCCACGATCTGCGACCTCTGAGTTTGACAGTTTCACCAGACTAAGCAATGCTGCGTTTTGAGTCTGGTCTAAAAGGTTTTGCATTTTTTAACATTTCCGTGTTTTTCAGAGAGATTCGCTGGTCCTAGCAAGGCCCGCTCGTCAGTATGGCCGTGATAGCGCTGGTAAATAAAAACAGTACCACAGACTAAAACAAACGTCATATCGGCTGATGACGTAACGAAAACATGAATCAGTGCATTAAATAAATAAATGATTTTGCATTACATTATAAAATCGTATTAAATTAAGTATTTTGTTAATTTTAAGGTTTGATTTATTTTAAAACTCTAAAAAAGGAAATTGGAACATTGTTACTGTTAGTTTATTTAAATAAAATGATTGTTACCTAACAAAATTTACGATTTAAAATATTTAAAAAGTGTTATTAATTACAAATCAAATATTGTGCGCAATTACCTAAATTTTATTGTAAAACAAATGTCAACGGAAGTCGTTGCTGTGTGACGTTGACAGTTGTTTAAACGTATAAATAGTCTCGCTCTAGTCTCAGAACGGGCAGTATTAATTTGTATTTCGAACTGTGTGTATCTCGTTGAAAAACTAAGTTTTGTGAATTATTATTTATTATAAGTGAGAAAAGTGTTTACAAAATGTCTGATCGTTATCATTTGAGATCCCCGAGCCCTCCCGCTCTTACATATAGCTTCCTATCAGTTAAAGAATTTTTTTAATCGGTTCAGCAGATCCAGAGATTTCCCCCTTCATACAAACTTACAAACAAATTTTACCTCTTTATAATATTAGTATATATTATGCCTAGCAAATTAAAACATATATATATATATTAAAACATAACATATTTTGGCATAATTATTTTTGGTCAAGTGCGAGTTGTGACCGAACAAGTGTGTAGCCCGCTTTATACTTATGATGGATAATAACAATAAGCGAATGTCTGCTCTTGGACTACACAAAGAAAATAAAATTATATTTGACGGCTCACAGCGGGTACCGTCTAGATTCCAGATACAAAGCGATAGTACCTAGGTAAAGCTGGATTTCAGTCTCGATTTTTCGCTGTCTGATGTTGATTGTACAAAAGAATTTACAAATAGGTTGCTGATTTTAATTAAAATACAAAGTAAGAACAATCATGTTTAGATATTAGTTAGAGACTGCTTATACAACCTGTTTTTTTTATATCCCATAACTCTAGGGTTATATTCTGTAGGTAAAAATAATACTAAAACTCCTAGAATAGGTGGTCCAAAAATGCATCGTTTGGGAGATTTAAATTAGGTCAAAAATTGTCACCAGTATGACGAATCTTTACTTTTGCGAGGTTGCCAAACTTCGCAGTAGTGTAGTAAAATAAATAGTAAAATAAAATATGTAGGTAGGTAATTCATTTTTATTCATATTTAAAGCTAAGAAAATGCGACGTTGTCATATTTCACGTAAGGATGTTTTACATTAATAATCGTGACTTTGCCGAATTATTTTGTATGAAAAATGAAAAAAAAAATAACGAAGGATTGGAACATAACTCATATGCCTGTTGATTCTTTGATATGGCCTCAATCATACCCTAGAGTTATGGGATATCAAAAAAACACGTTGTATAAAAAAGATATTAATTAGGTACTACATATCTTCATAAAGTATAGGCTCCTAAAAATAAGGTTGTTTAAAGACATTGTAAACTCTGTTATTTTATAATATCCGTCGAGAGGATCAAGATATTAATTTTCATTTACTGATGACGATAGGTTTTCTTTTCCATGTTTTTACAAAACAAAAACCAGTGATAAATCACAACGAGCTAACTAAAAGCAAGTAAATAGTAAAATAAATGACGGTTCTGTGATTAACTATAACTAATGTGTAATAGGTTAGGTACAGGGTTAAGTTAAATAGATTAATATTCGCGACACGGGGATAGTGCCGTAACTATGATTTAATGCGAATATACGGGGTGAATTTTAAGCGGTTGTCGCCATGATTTTCCTCAAAAGGAACAAACAATGTATTATTCCTGAAGGAGTGCAAATTCGATCAACTCGTCCTCTTTTGGTTTTGGTGAAAAATGGATGTATTATGTATCTGTTAACTCGAATAGGTACTTACTTACTCGATTACTCTTGACTCAGAAAGGACTAGAAAGGACATGCCTCAGGATTAAAAACTTTCTACAAAAAAAACCGACTTCCAAAAAAACACTATAAAAGTCTACAATAACTTGACTTTCGGAAGTCGGTGTCTCTGTTTGTTTCATTGACTTTTTTGCCATCGACTTCCGAAAGTCAAGTTATTGAAGACTTTTTTAGTGTTTTTTTGGAAATCGTTTTTTTTGTAGAAGGTTTTTATTTTACCCTTTTTATTCGTAGTATACCACACAAATTCTTGTCATAAATTAATTTTTGCATTGTAACTAGAAGTTATTATTAATAATAATAAATCTTTATTTTCAGACCAGAGATCCATAGCAAACAAAACAACAGCTTGGCATATACTGTTTACTTATATACAGTAGCCACGAGGCTGTTGTTATTAAGAGATCGTCATGTCATCAAAATAGCCGAAGAAGAAAAAATACGTATTGCCAACGTTCATTGCCAAGTCAAAATGCTGAATTTACCTAGATGGCCAAAATAAAAATTCGTTGAATGTCTTCTAGTCGTGTATAATAATATAATATAATAATAAGGTGGAACGAAGTTTATAGTGGTCGGATTCTCATGGGACTTTTTTATTGAGTTCCTAGAGAAGTGGAGATGAAAAGATAAAAAAAAAAATTACCCCTTGCGACTTTTTTTTTGAGTTTCCTTTTTTTTTTTCGTTTATGAATAACTTCAAATCCAACGAATTCATATTGTGACATCGTGCACGCATTAAACGCCAATTTGGTCTGTTGTTTGTCCATGAAAATTCGACCACTGTAAACATCGTTCCACCCTATGAGTATTTTTTATCTAATTGCACTCAGCTATTCCCTAGTGGCATATAAACCAAATACCCAACACGCTGCGGCCGCTATTCATGGCTCGAAGTCGTACATAATGAAGGCTATCGTTTTTGAGCTCACCAGATGGCGCCACTGTCGCGTAAGGTTATGTCAATAATTATATAACCAATAACTTCATAAAAAGTTACCGGCTAAGCGGTAGCCAGTCTCATAGGCTGAACTGCGAGATGCCATAAACAAAAAAAAAAAAGGTTTATTTTATGTATAACAACATAGTGTAAACTTCAGATACATTTATTTACAATATGCTCCCTAAAATTAATAAGCATGAAACATTTAAAAATCATTTTACCTCCAAGGACTAACAAATAAGATCTTAAGTTGCTACTTAAAATCTTCAAGTCTTACTTAATCAGGAAAAGCTCAATCTAGACCGCAATCGTGAATATTAGTAAAAATACGTGATAAAAAGCACGCAACGCGTGAACTTTCTATGCTATCTGACATTTCGGTGGCCTCACGCTACACTAGCGCCTCTAGCGGCGAATTCACACGCGATAGCTAAGCTGGGCTATTTTTATTATAGACCACGGCTTGCCTAGTTATCCATAAAGAAAACTATTAAGTATTCCGAATACCGCACGAATAAAACTTCAGTCAAAGTAAGTTCTGAACAGTTTTGCTCAAACGATTTCAATTGTAACCGATAAATATACGAGGCACGTAGATGCAAACTTTTGAATTCGGAATACATTTGCGATAAGCTGCACCATTTGATATTTCCCTGGTATTTCAGGATTTCGTGCATCTACCTAGGTAATGTATTTAGTGTATTTTATTTTATTTTGTAGGGCTTTGTAGAATAGGCTAGTAGGTAATATCTTCCTTGTGTGGCAATTTTCCCGAGGTTATCAAGTTAAATGGATGACTCTCTCCATCATGTCAACGAGAATCAAATTTTATTCTTTTTTTTTTGTAATTTTTGACGTTCTTAGTTACTAGGTAGTATTTAAAATAGATTAATAATTGAAATAGATGGATTAGCTTTGACTCGCTTTTGGCATTTTAATCCTCTGTTTAGAACGTTATTGCAATATAAACTATTTATGCCACTATATTTTCAATATATTTCCTAGAATACTGCAGGGTATCTGCAGGGTATTTAGACTCGAGTTTTTTTCTTTCTTTTATTACTACTAGTGTTTTATTTCCACAGATAACTATAAACTAAGTCAATCGTGGTTTAATTCCTATAGTTGGCGGTGTTTGTTTTTTTTAATCTCCTTCAAGCTGCGAAGGCAAAGCGCGGTAAAAAACCAGACAAGTACGAGTGCGACTCGTGTGGAGAGGGTTCCGTACACAGATATAGATAGACTTGTATCTGTGGTTCCGTACGTTTATAGATTTCTTATAGGTTTTCCTGTAATCTATAGGCAATTAATTTTTTTTTGTATTTTTTCAAAATTTTCGGCGGTTTTATTACAGCGCCGTCAATTTTTGCCTATTTTCTTAAATAACTTTAAAACTATTGCTATATATGCTCACAATGAGCCCTTTTATTTTATGTACCACTTTTTTTTTTCATTTTCTAATTTACCTCCCAAAAGTGTTTATAATGTGTTTTATGTTTACAATTCATTAAGTTACGTTACACTCCGTCTTTGGGTTACCGACTTACATATGTGTACCAAATTTCAACTCAATCGGTCCCTAGTTTAGCTCAGTAGTTTCGGAATAAATTGGCTGTGACAGGCGGACAGACACGAGAGTGATCCTCTAAGGGGTTCCGTTTTTTCCTTTGAGGCACGGAACCCTAAAAAGCAAATTAAATAACAGTTTCCTAATAAATAATGACAAAAACACTTTCCGTTTTATTATTCAATTTTTTTAGTAAACGTCGCTTGATATATGTGGACGGTCAATGCAGTTCTCGGCTCCATAACACCCCCGCCTTCGGCTTGGGTTTTATTGCCCCTTGGCTGCAGTGGAGAACTTTGCCCATCTGTATTAAAATGTACTAAAGAATCTGACACCTCAGACACTAGTCCAAATCCAAGTGATGATCGTTTGAGCCCTAACTAACATGGAAATAGCCTCTCACCATGAGAAAATTTTCTGAGTTATTGTAACTATTACATAGATATACCTAGTTCTATTACTTGGATGTATTTTCTACTAGACACAGATCGTCTATATAAATTGGCAAAAAGCTTTTGCATGACTATCACACAAAAGATTCTGATGTAGACGTTTAAAGTAAAGTGTTACCTGTCTGTATTTGTGTTATTTATTCGTAAGCAAAAAACACATTTCGCCGCCCAAACTGGTAATTATTAAGTTTGTGTGCTGCTGGTATAAATCAATAGTTATGGTTTGGTTGATCTAAGTTGTGGCAAAATGTCAGCGAAAGATTTTTATAAATTAATTGGGTCCTAAAACCGTGATATCTCACCCCAAAAAAATGTCGCTTCCCAGCAATATTTCTTACGTAGAGTTAGAGTACATTTGATGTACAGAAAGGTTGGGGGCTCGTGAAGGATTTGTTAACACCATGTAGATTAGCTACTTATTCTATTTATCCAACAACAAAACTCAAAAAATTATAGGTATGTTAATGGAAGTATCGAACAAGGATGAAAGAAACAAGAAAAAGCAAATGCAAGAAATTGCGTAAAAGCTGTGTCAATTTTTCACCGACTTTCTTCAAAAAGGAGGAGGTTCTCAATTCGGTTGTATTTTTTATTATTTTTATGTTTGTTACCTCAGAACTCCGTCATTTGTAAACGGATTTGAAAAATTCTTTTTTCATCTGAAAGGATATGCTTCCCGATTGGTCCCATAGAAATTTCATCAAAATCTGTTTAGGAATTTGGTTGTTTTCCTCACGTTAATTGTCGCATCACGCGACGTCGCGTGCTGGCGCTCTGATGTACATCACGCGACGTCGCGTGATACTTGCTAGTTTTTGACACACTTCCCGATTTCTGACTGAGCTGAAATTTTGCACGCATGTGTATATCGCGAGACAATGCAACGATAATGCAATGAATTTTTGATGATACATAATCTGTATCAACACTAAAACCTTTACAAAAAAATTTAAAAAGGCCAATTTGGACCGCTGTCAACAGAGGCTTAGTGTACAAATTTTAGAACTATTAATAAAAAACATACAGAGCAAACATAGGGACACAGTAAATAACCTGCTTATTCAGTTGTTTAAGGAAAAAAAAACATGGTCGAATATTGGAGGAGGAAATAGTCGAGAACCAAACCTCGAATCATGACATTTTACTTGTCGGATCGCACCAACGTCGAAATCGCGCTCATAGAGGGACAGCCATAGTTTCTTCAAATACCCACCGCATTTCCTCTTAATTAAGAATCATCAATAACAAGGTAGTTTTTAGCGCTACCTCTTGGACTATGCAGTAGTAAGCAGATGTTAACATTAATTATTATTAGCTGTTCCGTACACAACATTAGGCGTGTCAGCGTGTGTCGTGTAAGAATAGAGGCTGTGGTCACAGTGAAAGCATTACACTGTTCACTGATCAATTTACTGAAATGCAATTTGTCTAGATTCTAAGGCAACGTAAAAGAGTTTATTTATAGTGTTTTCTAAAGCCTTGTTCATTGGCTTAACTTTCACTTTCATCTAGCGGAAATTTTCAGCCCAAATCTGTCAAAAATACCGTCAGAACCTTGTGGAACTATTCTCGCTATCAATCACACCCCATCCTGTCCAAAGCGACCTTATCACTATTCATGAGGCACAGCGACGGGGATTTAATTAATTATAAGATTACTGTCACAGCTCAGACTGCTGATAACGAAACGCCAGCGTGATGATACTGAGCTCAGGTAATATTACACCGTGTCAAAATATAGTGGGGGCTTGCCATACGGAACTCATGAACGCATACATACAGCGTATTTTCATAATACGCTAGATTTTTGCGGTTTCATCCAGATGTTTTCCATGACTTAAACGATATTGCCAAGCCAATGTGCTTCTTTCTGGACGGCATTTGATGAAAGCTTTACTACATCGGCCAACCCTGCGTCTAGGTAGATGTTCTGCCCTACTCCACTTGAGGTGCATCACCAACGTTTATGTTAGGGTTGGCTTCCAGAAAAACAGGATGAACTAGTTTTTGGATACCAGTATTTTACATCTAGATATCTACTCTTCACAATCCATTACTGGGTAACGAAGAATAAAAATAACAAATAAAAAAATTGAAGGACGAAGTACAATGCTTGCGAAGACCTTCTTAAATTCTTAACACGTTTCCCCTTCCGTTGGACGAACAACACCACGAAAAACAGTTGTTTCTCAAATTCAATTATGAAAACTCCCAGCGGTTTCGAATTACAGAGAATAATTTAACAGACACGACTGTTAAATTATCAAAACGCAATTAACATAAGTTAATTAGCATCCCGAAAGGACAAAACTTGGTTTAAAATTAAAACTGTAATGGGATCGCGCAATCGTGAGGAAGGTATATTTTTTTAAAATAATTATGTGCAGAGCTATCTAGCGGCGCCAGCGTGGCGAGTGTCATGACTTCGTGTGTAATGTTAAGTTGTGAATTTGTGCAAGCTATGAGCACTGATAAGCTATGATTAGCTGGAAAAAATATCATGATTGATAATCGTCATCATCAGCTTAAGCTATCGGAGCATTCCAGATATGTACGGAACTAATTAATAAAAGGAAGCTGCAGCAAGTTCCGATCGGTACAAAATCAAAACTCATAATTTTATTCAAATAATCCTGAGAATATTTTTAAATATAAAAAATTACATAAAACAACTTCCCCAAAACGGCAGTCCTTCACGGCCTTACTTCTTCAATTGCACTCCTTATCATATTTTATCTGGGATGAACCGCTAAAACAAATTATTACAAAGCATTAATTATCCACCTTTTCCTCATCGTAGCTAAACAATAATTCGCTACATCTAATATCTTGGACAGAAGCCAGTCGGGATGCAACTCCGACTAGGTGGCCACTCTAAAATGTAATTAAACTATTTAATTAAATCCCACACGGAAATCCTTTTATTAGACAGCACAGCACTCCAAGTTAAATGATTCGAAACAAAAATACGTTTTTATACGATTTCATGGCCTTTCACGTTTTAATTACAAGGTTTTAATTATTTTAAAGGGTTAATTAAAAACGGAATGTATTCAGGGTTTCATGCTGTGTGGTCGCTGGTAAAATAGATTGTGGTCTTTAGATTTATTTGTTCGTCGTCCACTTTATGCGTTTTGGTCGAAAGCTTTTTACAGTGGTCAATCACTGGTCGTTGGTATTTTGCGAAATGCGAAGTGATTTTTGTATTGTTTTCTTTTTGGATCGCGGGTGCCGTTATGTGTTTCGAAATTATCGTAAGGGCGAATATCACCATTGAAATTGAAGGCAATTAGCACATGTAGACTGCTTTATGGAATCGTAAAGCTCTTAAGAACGCAGTTTAGATGATCAGCTATGATGATCGTGTTCAGCAGAAAAAACACAATAATAAATACGGTACATAAAATTGGAAGGCAAATTACAAGCCCCTATTTATTTATTCAGAAGGTTTACACTCAGGAGTCAGTAATGGCACCCTGGGAAGGCACATAAGCCTATTCATAGCCCACCAAGCACCTGTGCTTAAATATTTAAAGCTCTTTCACCGTCAAGACCTTTTTTATTTTAAGCACAAGTACGAGGGGTAGTGGTTATTATAATAATCTGTGTATAAATAGATTCGCCGTAGACCGCCATAAAATACTTGAATAATAAATTCGGTGTATTCTTCATAAATTGACTTTATTACGCATCTACCACTTTTACGAGCGCTCTGCGCTTGTAAAATTGTTAAACCAGCTCATGTGGCTGTGGTCCCAGGATGAAAATATTATCAACATAACATCACGCCTGTATTCTATCTATGTAGTACATCCACATTTCGCCAGTTTGCCTAGAAATCGAACCTAAGGCCTCATGCCTAGCGCTTGCCACCGCTGTACCACCGAGGCAGTCAAGAAAATGTTATAAAAGGTAGTGTATATGTGATCAATTATTGTATAATTTTCAAAGTTCTCGTTCTACTATGTCATACTTACATGTAGGACTAGCTTCTGGCATTGATTGTCGTTGCGATGAGCTGGACTTAACCTTCGGGAGGAAGACCAAGAAAAAATTTAGTTAAGGTCTCTCTCAAATGCCATTCAAATCGTTTAAATCTAAGTGACCAGACGTGTGATGTTATGTAAAACTCGGCCCTTCGTACAGTAATATTCCAATTCATATAAGAATTTATTTTTTTAAGAATTTCATTTCAAAATTCCATAAGTGACACTCCATTTTCCGTTGATTTTAATATTATTCATGAGTAAAAATTGTTTTTCCCTAGTGTGTTTCTATTCTACGAAGGCTAACTAAACTTACGCCAAGTCATATATAAGACGGCTAACTTACTAAAATTAGTCCCTAACGTAAGTATACAGTAATTACTTTTTATGTAGAAGGAAACTTCTGGAAAATTTGAGATAAAGTTACGGAGTTAAAATTATAGAAAACCAATAAAAACGACAAATGAGATTTAAAACTTCTAATAGTTTTTGAAACTCTGTGGTGACGAGATATTGAGTAGCTGGTAATAATATACGATTAATAGCACCATGTTTAATTTCTCTCTGTTCCCCAACCATGAAAGGGTCACAACTCACATTCAGGTGGACAGTTATGAGTCGGTGGTTTTTTTTTGTGTTCCTTGTGACCAAATGGCCTTCCTGGAATTATCAAGAATAGAAAACCTAAAAAAAAATTGACGGTCCACCACAACCCCGTTAGTGGATAACACGATACTCCTTGGTAAGACCTGGTAGACGTTGTCAGACCTCTGATGTCTGATGTCTGACTAAGCGACTAGCGTTGCTTATCCTTAGATCACCTCGAGCGGCTGTTAATAGCTTCCCACGACTTCTCTTAAAACTTTCCTTTAAAGTAACAAGACAAAGTCATCTTATGATGTCATGATGACCCGTGCCACTTGCACGCGTTGTCACTACACGGGTTGCCAAGCCAAAGGAGCTTTTCCGAGAAAATTACAGATTTCAGGAAAAAACATCATATAGTCGCAACAACAATATAGTTCATCCTAATATCCTGTGCTTCATTATAACCATTTTCTTGAAGTTTTCATCAACGGTTTTCCTTCATCTATTTATAAACCGTAAAGGTCAATTCCAGTACTGTGAGTCGTTTCTCGGAGTTTTCTTAAGGTGGATGCTCAAGGGTAGCCCACGAAATTTAAATTTTCTTACGTTTATTGCAATTTGCAAGTCAGTGTCAGGTTTTTTGTTGATGAAAATATGAATCGCGCCAGTAACACGTATGGAGCTACAGAATTATAATCATTCAAATCATCAATACAACCCTCCAAATTCATATAATCCCAAAAAGTGACTTTTTCATGAAATAGCATAGAAATATTGAATGGGGTTATATGAACTTGGAGGGTTGTATTGATGATTTAAATGATAACAATCCTGTAACTCCATACGTGTTACTGGCGCGATTCATATTTTCATCAACATACAACCTGACACTGACCTGCAAATTGCAATAAACGTAAGAAATTTTAAACATCGCGGGCTACCCTTGCGCATCCACCTTAATGCATTATGAAATATTGATGCAATATGAAACGTCGCTATGTTTTGTTATTTTTAGCAGGCTGCCAAGGAAATTAAAGAACAACAAATATAAATTAAATGTTCGCTGTATTTACTGAGAAAACTCGGGATGGTTTGTGTTGAAAAGTGTAGTGAAAAAGTATACCAAATAGGTTCATACAAGAATTCTGATGTGTTTCGATTTTAAAGTATGAAGAGCCGGTAAATAAAACTACGGATACATGAAGTTTTTCGACTTTGTTTCTATTAAAGCTACTCATTAATCCTATTCTACATACAATATTTCGTAAGCCGTTGTCCGGAAAAGTTTTATCTAGTACAGACCTATGCATAATATGAACGGTAAACTTTAGGTATGGATTCCCGTTTTAGCTTAAAATGATAGAAGCTAGTTAATGTGGGTGCACCTACTACACAACTCTGTCTACCATTGAGAAAAAAAGGAATGCCGTTACATATGCATGCAATAAACCAGATAAATCATAGAACACCCGAATATCAAACGCAATCAAACTGAACGTAGATATGTTCCTGTTGCCCCGGTTCCCGTCTGTAACGAATGGACGAACATGTCGCAGGATATTTTGAAAAGCAGTTTTTTTAATTATAATTTCAGATTTTATTGGTCTAGTGGTTGCTATCGCTACTGCTGGGCACGAGGTCCTGTGTTCGATTGTCAGGTCGTGCAGTGTTATTGAGTTTTCCATTAGTAATTTCTCAGTAGTGGCCCGAATATGGATTTGTGCTCGGTTGATGGCAATAAGCACGCCCCCTTTTACATGGGACATAGTTATAACTGACGACATGTGGGAGTATCTGTATGGTACACCTCTGCCTAACTCTTCCGGCAAATGCAGGCTTGATAATGTTCTAGAAATTTCGCTAAAATATATAAAGCAATTATTCTGCGACATAGATCCGTTCCTATCTCTGTAGACTCCGTATGTATGGAATGGCAATCAGAACGATATTGCGGCGATGCCTCATATTGATACTCGAACATACGGCAGCGAAGACTTGTTGCTTGTCTTCAATAAATAAACGGATAGGAAATTGAATGCTGGGAAATACGGGGACTAATATCTTTACTGTTATTCTGTTCTCTTCTTCGAATATAGAATGAGTCATTTTTGTCTGCATTTCAGTCAGAAAGATTTCAACAGACTAAATTCGCTTTCAATTATTACGTTTTTTAGGATCCCTCTCGCATGCTTGTGAATTTGGATAGACCCAAACGGTTGAACGGATTTGGATGGACACACGGGTAGATCATAATCCGGATTGGGACTAGGAGTTATATATCACCGGTAGTAAATACAATTTTCGACATGCAAAACTAACTAAATCATGCAAAAAAAACTAACATCCCGAAAAAGATCAGAGATAAAAGATCTGCAGTTAAATCTCCAGCACCTATCTACTTAGATAAATACCTAAACCATCAACTTCTTCGCCCTGGGGACACATAAAACAAATGATTTGATACTATTTTCTATTAGTAGCGAAATCTTTCTATTCGATAGTAAATGCTCAACATATATCGCAGTCGTCTGCTGCTGCCATTTGTCTGGCACGTGAAAGTACTGAAACGATGCGAATGGTACGTTTTGCGACGACGGGAATCTTGCTAGTAAAAGAACAATAATTGTCTCTACATGATACTCGTAGTTATTCAACTAGGTATATTCAATGTATAATCATTATTATAGGAATATATAAGTAATTAAACCTCTCCCAAAATGTAAACGTAAAATTGACGCCTTCATGATTTCGGCAATAGGATAATATTCAAAATATAACTACTTTCAATTATCAACCAACTTAGATCAATTACTGACCTTTTGGAAAATCGAAGTTATGTTCCGACTGACGATAAAGTTTACGTATGAACGACTGAACGAGGCTGGCTACAGAGTAGGGAAATACCCTAAGCATGAGCGATAGATAGATGGAGTAATTGTATGAGATGCATAGCTGGCTGATAGGTGATGATGATAACAGACGAAATATGAATTTACTATAGGTAAGCTTCTGTGTAACACTTTGGGGATTATAGGCTTTAAGTTATGTTGTGTGTTGAAAGCTAATATGGCTGACTACGTGAGACATAAATCGATGGGGAAGACCGTTAAAAGCTAATTGTAAATGGTGCGACCATAGTTGGGTCTCAATGAAGGGAAGGCTATTTTGAAATATAAAATGACATTACCATGCAGATTGTCAACCAATGACGATGCTTGGACCAAGCTATGCTAGCGCCATTAGTTTTACAATTGCCATCCCAGTAATGAGATAGGAGGGTGATGATGATAATAGACGAGTTATCGACGAGTTTCCAAATTATTGATGAACATGAACAATAAATAACTGCATGAAAATAAAAGGCCATTCCTTGTTGATTATTTTTTTTAAATCTATTTAAGTATTCTATTTTCTCTAATAATACCCTTTTTTGTGTAGCTACTGGAAGCTGAAATCAATCCTGTGTTCGGTGTTGGACGGGACAAGGGAGTGATGCCGTCGTTTGTCTCGGACGAGGCGGACGTGACTCTGCGACTATCCTTTTTCTAAGGACGTCTTATATTACATTAGTGTACTGGGTGGAGTATAGTATTGTTACTAGAGTATCGTTGTTTTTCGGTCAATTAGGAAACAACGGTTGGTTGGTTGCTGTTGTTGTTATAATGCATAATAGTAATATCTGTGTGTGGTGTTCATTTTAGAGAGCTGTGGTATTCAGTGAAAGATTAAATTAAAATAATTCTCATCCATCGCTTTCCATGACGCGTGATCGAGGTCAAGAGCAGCAATAAAAAAAAATACAACAACAAAATTAGCAATTTATTCTATGTAAAAAGCTAAAAAGATTGTTTCAGTGTGTTTCATAGCGGTTTCGTAGGGACGTATATGTATTTACTTAATAAAATGTAGAAAATAGTAAATTTTGCGCGTACATACAGTATAGTCAGCAACGTTTGCTTGATTCGTTTTGCATGCACAAACAAAATCGGCCACGTATACAGCCTTTCACGGAATGAAGGTTTACTCGTTTGTGCTTAGGGACATTGCAAGTACCTTCCGATCAAACTGCAGATGCCCGAGAACTATTTGCGTTGAGAGAGAAACCTCAGGGGTCAATATGGAAACTTATTACTTTGCTCAAAGCTCAGTTAAGGGCAAAGATATTGCTCCGATATCAATGTTCTAGTTTCAATTTGAGTTTATCGACACTTCCATATCTTGAGCGGGCAGTGTGGAATGTGGAATCAATTCAGAAATGGATACTTTATGTGATTAAAAATTGCAGGTTTGCAGTTGTAAGGATGATGTAAGTGTTGTTTATTAGTTACTTAGGAGGTGTATACATAAAAATCACACATGTCATTATCAAATTCAAATTATTTATTGGTGAAACATAGGTACAATAATAAGATCTAATTCGAATGTCAGGATCGAATTATAACAGACACAGACAGAGGTACGTCCTACGTAGTTAGACGAGAACCTATTTGATGTTCATTATATTCATTTACATAGTCAATTATTAATTTATAATATTGTGTAAACTAGTAACAGTACGATGACTGCCCACACAGTCAGTGAGTAACTTTTATGATTTTGATATTCGTATTATTTATTATACCAAGTTTCTTGTATTTACAAGTACCAGTAACTATATAGATAGTTAGAACAAAAGAAACCCCACACATATCTCCTACAGGCATAAATCTTCACCAATTCAACACAGAAACAGCAGCTTTTATTTCCATCTTAACCTATTTTTGTCGTAGCTGTGGTTCTCAAAGAACTCATTAAGCCGTAATCCGCCGTTTTCGTGTAATGATTGTGCCGATCGTCGGCCGGCCGGGATTAGGAACGGCCATAAAAGCGATACAGCAATTAATTGGTCGGTGCTGAGGTTGCCAAAGTGGTTTATGCAGCCTGTGAGCCCTGGGCGGGTGGAGTTTATGGGTAATAGTTGCTGTAGGTAAATCAAGGCGTACCTATCAGCAACTATTACCCTTATTAGCTATTGAAAATTATCGTTGGTGATATTGAGGTGTGCACCTCCATTTAATTCATGGCCATAATAATGAGATCACGAGTAATAGAGAAGTATGGAAGAAGAAGACATGCTGCGCTGACCCCAAATAAGCTGGAATAAGGGCAGGAGAATGATGACGATGATGATTAATAATGCTACATAATAAGGCTGTTTGTATTTGTATTCCGTAGCGTATTTTCTTGATGATTATAATATTCCTAATTATTGCTAAAAAATCTTGAAATATGTAATTAGGATTCAAGACAAATCTCATTTTGGCAATGGAAGAGAATACCGACAAGATAGTTCCACGTTTAGAATTTGTTTCTTCCATTCAGCTGCCATGGAGTATATTACTGACTAGCTTTTTCCCGCGGCTTCGCTCGTGTTTTGGCCGGAAATCATTCCACGGGCACCTTTGTAAATATAACCTATAGCACTCGCGGATAATGTAGCTCCCTATTAGTGAAAAAATTGTCAAAATGGGTTCAGTAGATCCAGAGATTACCCCTACATACAAACTTACAAACAAATTTCACCTCTTTGTAATATTAGTATAGATAATAAATAGCTTTCCATGCAAGTAATGCTAAAAAATTATCCACATTACAGTTTTATGATCAAGCAAAAAATCATAATCCTTCATTTTGGTTGTGCCGTATTCGGGTAAAATCACGTTTCAAATTGAAATCTTTGACCACCACTGCCCCAAAGACGTAACTATAGATAACATTATCGGACCTCAGTCGCGTAATGTCATACTTTATTGAGCAAGGCTTAAGGCGGGCGATTTTGTTATAATAATAGCCCGATTTGTTTCATATTGTAAGCCGATAATGAAGTACGGGCTGTTCGCGAGATGTATGGACCCTAGTTATCGAGACAATGCCAGAGGAAATTGGTTTATTTCACGATTTCGGCGTAACTTATGTTATTCGTTATTTGGATGAACATGATGAAGTTCCGTGGGTGTTGTTTGTATAAGTAATGTTATATGTATAAGTATTGTTTGTATAAGAAAGGCTATAGATAGAGGGGACTGGTTAGAGTAGTAGAGCACTAGTGGGTTGCCCTTGTTTCTCTTGCCCTTAGTATAAGTGGACTGTAACGTTGCCACTAACTGACACAAGGCTGTAAGAGGGCCTGGGCTTGGGATGCCCGATCTGAATCGATTTTCCAGACGAACGAGTCATGGTCATACGATCTACTGATTTTTTAAATCGATTCAACAGGATGCGATCTTTGCCCAAATCTTATCGTATGCGTCTATAAGATCGTATGAAAAATCGTATCAACAAAAACCTAAACGTCAACCGAAACGAACCGTTCGAACTACAACAAAGTAATATTACTACTGTATACCGCATGTAGTTACAGAATTATAATCATTAAAATCATCAATACCACCCACTAAGTTCATTTAACCCCATTCAATGACTTCTTCATGAAATAGTTATTGAATGGGGTTAAATAAACTAGTGTTACTTGCGCGAATCACAGTTTCATCAACAAACGTTTATTCGCTGACGATACTTCCTTAATATTTAAGATAAACAGACGTGCCACAAATCTCGACGACGTAAATAACGCCTTAATGCAGGTCCATAATTGGTTCACCGCAAATAATTTAGTATTAAATGGGAAAAAAACGAAGTGCATAAGATTTGCTCTACCGAATGTTAAAAGTAGTGATAGTGACATAGTATTGAATCAAGAGAAACTGCAATTCGTCGAAAATACTGTTTTCCTGGGGATCACGCTCGACTCAAGGCTACAATGGGGTCCGCATATAACATCGATTGCAGGGCGGCTGAGTTCAGCAGTATATGCTGTTAGAAAAATCCGCCAATTTACTGATGCAGATACCGCGAGGCTAGTCTATTTTAGTTATTTTCATAGTATTATGTCATACGGTATTTTACTATGGGGACGGGCTGCAGACATTGAGTCTATATTTATTCTGCAGAAAAGAGCCATCAGAGCCATATATGATCTACGTAGGCGCGATTCTCTAAGGGAACTGTTTAAAGAAATTAACATCATGACAGTATCTTGTCAATACATCTATAAAAACATCATGTACGTTAGGAAAAATCTGCATTTGTTTAGTAAAAGAGGTGACAGACACCACTATAATTCTAGAAACAGGGACCAACTAGTACAGCCAGGTTTCAGGCTAGCTAAAGTAGACTAAACTTTCATGGGGTACTGTTTAAAATGTTATAATAAAATACCTCCCCACATTCAACAACTGAATGAGACAAAATTTAAATCTTGTATAAAACGCACACTATGTAGGCAAGCATATTATAAGTTAGGGGATTACATCGATGATAAAAATGCTTGGCTCAATGCTGGTCCTGCTCCACAACCATAGGGGCAAACTAATCAGAAGCTCATGTGAAATTATTGTGGAAGCTGCAGAAGATTGTAAAAATATCTTTGCATTGTATACATTCAATCTCTTAGTATTATATAACTGCATAGCACATGTGTGAGTACTATGTACTGTAAAGCTACCATTTACATTTAGTTATCCTTCATTGACTCGAATGTGCCCTGGTGGCTGAGAGAATGTCAGGCTCACTCAAATGTCTCGCTGATAGTGGCGGGTGTGTTGGGTCGTTTAGTTCCCTTCAATATGGTTGAGCTGAATGGAGCTGATGCATGCGTCATGTTCGTGAACGGGCGCTGTCAGTTGGGACTGGTCATCTCTTAGCTGCCACGGTTTATTTTAATTACTTTATTTTAAATTGTTGATAGTTATAATCTTTTACTCTGGACGCTCTTAATGTGCACGTCTTTCTACATCGTTCTCACATATATGTGTAATCTCAACATGAATGATGTAACCAAGATCTTGTAACAATATAATGATTGAAAAGAGTGTCCATGGAGTTTCTTGCCCATTCTTCTCCATAGAGATCTACGCTTTGGAATGGGCAACTACAGTACTTTCACAAGTTATGATGCCTTGTGTCTGTGACTGTAGCTTCGTCTTTGTTTTTCTGACTTTCAAAAGTGCCTGCGAAGGTCTAATTGAAATAAACGCTTTGAGTTGAGTTTGAGTTTGATACAACCTGACACTGACCTGCAAATTGCAATAAACGTAAGAACATTTGAATTTCGCGGGCTGGGCGCTTCCACCTTAAGTAGAGTAAGGTACAATAAATAATTTTACATGCATACCGTGCTTTTCATTATTAAGTATAAGATATCGAGTAAGATCGATTCAATACAATACGATTAAGATCGTGAATCAATTCACGAGGTTACGATCCATTGCGATCCAGAAGATCGATTCAAAGCAAAAAATCGAGCATCCCTAGTCTGGGCCGTAACCAAGTGCAAGTTCGTGAATGTTTTCGGTTATAGAATATTTTTGGAGTCCTCGCGATTATTATCTTTACCGTTTTGAGAGAAGAGTAATGAAATATGTAATACACTCAAAGAGATCGAACGATTTACTATTGGTGAATGGCTCTTCTTAATCTCACGCCTGAAAACACCGAAGGGTTTTGCAGCCGTATACCGAATAGCACCTTCACATTTCTTCAGTTATGTTTTAAGTCCCATGTATATAAGGGGCGAGCCTATTGCCATCAACCGCACAAATCTAGGCACTCCTTGGCTGCTACTGAGAAATCCCCGATGGAAAAACCCGATAACACTTTGCCCGACCCGGGAATCGATCCCAGGACGTCTTGCTCAGCATTCGTCTCTCTCTCTTTTGCTCGGCAGTACGATTAATTTTGGGTCGACAAAAAGCACCATAAAACGATTTGACACAATTCTATTCAGCTGTTTCATGAACACTTTAATATTAATTTACCTGACGCTCATAATAATATTTGTCGCCGACCAAATACACAGCGCAAACGAGGCATCAGTTCGTCACCATTACACTCGCGCACAAAAGTGTCGCATGTAACGTATCGCTGTAATGTCTGGATAATTTTCACGAGTCCCACGCGCGACTATACTGAGGTGTAGGGTTGGTAAATTGGCGGTAAATGATGATATAAGGACTTGAGTATAGAAAGCGAGTGACGTGTTAAGTGGCAATACAGAGCTTGATACGAGATGAAATCATCTATAATTCAGGAAATAAATAATTATACAAAATCAGCCTTTAATGTTCCGACTGCTGGGACACTGGCCAACTCTCTATGAGTGGGAAGAACTGTTATCTACCGCGTGGGCCCAGTGCAGGTTGGTATTAGTCTTGGCAGATATCACATGTCGCCGTTTTTTTTTTTGGTTCTAGGATATGTCGGTTTCGTCACGATGTATTATTTCACTGTTGTGAAAGCAATAGTGACGAAATATATTACACAAAGTAATGAGCCTGTCAAGGTTCGAACCGACAACCTTACAACTGGTTAGTCAGAGCCATAACCACTGGATTTGCAGAGAGTCAACCCTATATTTAGTGCCTCGGATAATCGCGCGGTCCTAAAAATGAACGATTACGGTCGCAGTCCCTTATTCAGGTGATACACCAATCTAACTGGATCCTTCGCACTTTATACAGACATTACATTATTTTGGCATACAATGTGGCATATTTTCAGTATAGATACCGAAAATATGCCACATTGTATGGCCGGTACGGGTTCAAGTATTACATTTCTACTTGCAAATGATGTTTAAAGTAAAGATATGACAAGCTTACCTAACGTTGATATTTAAGTAACAGTGTTCTAGCCTATGGGGCATTCGGAATTATGTCTTGTGGACCTTGCCTTTGTAAGGAATATTGTAGGCAATAGGTACAGATGCATGCGATGAAGCAACATGGGGTACACATGGAGGGGGCTAGCCAAGGTTAGGAAGTATAGCTTCCTCGATTCCACATCCTCACAAAAAAAAAAAACAGAATTTTAAGGCTGAAATAAATACCTAACATATTTACCAACATTCCTTATCCAGAGACTTCATAAAAAATCTCGATAAATCCGACAGTTCAGTTAATACTGGTCGCTCCCTATTTATGCGTCAACCCATCCCTAGCGATACCGTCATATTTATCGACAACGACCAGGATCCGCCGTATTTGCCCCGCTCTTTCAATTGGTATCGGTGTCGACAACATTCGCTACGAAATATGTTGATGCTCGGTATTCAATATAGGGAATTTAGATTTGTTCGGTGCTAAATAAATAGCTGTTTCAGTTGTGTGTGATACAAAACTGAAACGCCATTTATTTATGTTTTTATGAATGTAAATTTTTATGAATTTAAACGTGATCGCTCACAATGGGCCTCATCAGAAGGCTTAGGGTCACCCAAAGGGCAATGGAGAGGGCTATGCCTGGAGTTTCCTTGCGTGATCGAATCAGAAACGAAGACATCCGCAAGAGAACTAAGTTACCGACGAAGCCCGAAGAATTGCCAAACTTAAGTGGCAGTGGGCAGGGCACATTGCTCGCAGAAAGGGTTGGGAGGCTCCGCTGGATGTGAGAGGCTCCGGACCGGTCATGTGGCGACACTTGGGGAAGGCCTATGTCGAGCAATGGACGTCTTTCGGCTGAAATGATGATGATGAATGTAATCTGATGATCAACTTGCCTGCGCTTGGGTCATTTCTACAGCCCACTTGCACCAAATGCGTTTAGTTTCAAACATCGTTCTGTCTCTGTCAATCGTTTGAAAATGACTGAGAAATAATAATGTTTTAAATGTTACAAAATAAAATGCTAATCGCATTTCATCATCATCATCAGCCGCAGCAGCAGTCCACTGCTGGACATAGGCCTCTTCAATCGCACGCCACATAACTCGATTTCCGGCAACACTCATCCAGTTGCTACCAGCCACCCCGCGAAAATCGTCGCTCCACCGAGCCTGAACGCGTCCCACCTTACGCTTGCCGATTTGCGGTCTCCACTCAAGAACAAGTCTACCCCAACGGTCATCAGTTCTACCGCTAATATGGCCGGCCCATTGCCACTTCTTATTCTGTGAGCTATGACAACTCTGGTTCTCTGTCGGATCACCTCGTTGCGGATGTTATCCTTCATAGAGACTCCAAGTATTTAGTGATATTTTATAGTAAGAACGATCAGAGGTAACAACACCATTATAAGCTGGCCTCTTATTCTATTGAAATTGCGTATTACGCTAAGCCAGCTCAAGTTACAAAGTGTTGCCACAGTTGTTACTGTTCAAGCGAGCCTAAATGTAACACAATAATTCCATATTATAGTAGGTAATATTATTAACGTTAAGGAGAATTAAGCATCACACTAATAAGTTATGTTCCTTTGGGAAAAAGCAGAGAAAGATTAAATATTTCTCTTAGTTAATCAATTATGAGCACATACAACGTATTCTCAGTGGGATCCGTTCGTATTGTGAGAGGAACTTACTTAATAAAGCAGGCAGCAGAAATGATCCTATGAATAGAGTAGTCAATTATGCTAGAGAAAGCTACTACACTAGCGAGTTCAGATACATTTAAAAAAAGGCGAATGCTCAGTTTGGAAAGAGTTCGCCTACTGCAATCAGTAACTACTAAAATTGCCATTTTTGTTGCCAAGTACATGTAAGTATTGCAATTTTCAACGTTGTTTCGTAAAATACGAGTTCTTGTAATAATTAAAAACATTAAATTAACAAGGAATGAATACAAAAATGTGCACAAAAAGGTTAAACACAAAAGAGTTCTACACTTATTAAATTTTCAAGGAAAAGCTCTCGTATTTACTGCGCTATCAAGTATTTACAAACGGGCGTCCGCTTGTTTCTCGACGGTAATTGTGTAACAATACATGTAATTTAACCAACATTTACGAAGTTATTCCACACAAACCGAGAATGACTTTCTTTTATCACCTTTTCCTTAAGAAGCTGAAGCAAAAACCACAAGTCATGAAATCCTATGAAACGTCTTACGTAACAATATATAAATAATTTTCAAGATTGTCAAGTTCAGCATAACTTCATTATTTACAGTTTAGCAGTTCGTGTGAAAGTGGTTACTAAACAGACATACGGCTTTCCTTTAATTAGCACCTGTTCTCGGGTTGAGAGACTAAAAATTTACCGTATGTATGATCTTCCTCCATTACACGATCGATTCATGGTGAATACAGACAATAAAAATCGATATTTCAATAGAATAAATATTTTTGGAACTTTGCCTTTTTTGTAGTTACCAGTAAAAAAAATGCGTCAGTTGACAGTGTTCCTAGTGTTTTTATATGTGGTGTATTGTGAGGGGTTGGAAGATGCAGTCGAAGAGAGAGGGAAGAAGAAGAAAATTGGACTTTTTAGTAAGTTTCTTACGAAGTCCACAAGAATTTGCCAAAAATACTGTAAAACCATTTTAAATTATTTTCTTCTCACACCACTATGAATCTCTGAAGTTAAAATAAATAGGAATTAAATAATGTGATTTACCGCAAATTTAATATTGTTTTCAATACTTAAAAAGAGATAAAACCAAAATCTATAAAAGAGTTCTTATCATATTTTGACCATTTTTATTAAAATAATACATTGAAAACAATTTGCCTTTTAAATCTCAGTCCGTCGGCTACTACACAGATTGATATTTCAACATCACTCAAACAAAATATGCAGTTTGAAACAGAGATATTTTATTATGAAATCGTAAATGGATGAGGTTCAATAAATTCAAATGGGCATCAGGCGGCAGGCCATTGGAAAGCGATTATGGAATACCACTTTATTGGCGCAGTCGGCTCATAACTATAGTGCGATGTTATTTGTCACCATTTCAATAATGTTGTGCTTTATTGTGAATAGTTTTTGATTGATTCGTGAATGGACTTTTATTTTAAGGTGTACAGATTTTAGTTTTATAAGCAAACATATACTTTTATTTACTTAAAGTTTGAAATTTGCAATAAATTCTGATAGTTCATATTCCCGGAACAATATTTACTTTAAAATTCAGTATTCGCTTCTTAACCAAAGAGATCATCATCATCATCTGCCGAGCCTTTTCCCAACTATGTTAGGGTCGGCTCCCAGTCTAACCGGATGCAGCTGAATACCAGTATTTTACATGGAGCGACTGCCATCTGACCTAACCAAAGAGATCGTCGCGTTCATTGCGTTCAGCGAAAGTACGACTGGTCGCGTGACAGAGGGTGTCTTCCGGTTTTTAGAACAAAATGAGTGACATATGAACGCGTCGATCACGTGTTCACACGACCGATCTCCCGATCACGATCGACCTCTTTGAAAATGAACGTCTTTTAGACAAAACGGATTTCAAGGACGGAACAGCGACAGATAGCAATAAAAAAATCCTTTGCCAAATTCTAGAACACAAAGAAATAGCCATATTCTTATAAACAAGGTTTACCTAACATCTTGTAAATATTAATAAAAATAAATAAGATTGGTTTATTGAATGCCTCTCCACGCATAGTCGGGCCAAGCAATTACTTTGCTAAGTCCACTTTACTGTTACGTCCAAAAACCTACGGATTTGTGCTCAGCTTAGTACGGATATGAAGATACTTATGATGGAAAATATTACTACTATCTTTTTATCTTTTCAATTTGTTAGGACGTAAAAGAAGAGGGTTTTTGTCGATAGTATTGTTGCTAACTTCTTAGTGTATTTGTGTCAATCAGAAAATACTACAGTGAAATGGAGATAAAATAAAAATAAAAAGCAGATGAAATAAAAGGTGCGGCCATACTGAGGCGATACCGCGCTTGCCATGAAACGCGCAATGATTATCACGCGATAAGTCGCGTCCGTGTGCGTTACAACTTGTCGTAGGGCTTCACTAACGTCAGATATATTTTATTCATTCGATAAAATTAAGCGTTTGACAATGTTTGTGCGGAAAACTGAAAATAACAGATTATTCCACGAATGAGGAAAAGAAAAAATAAATAACGTTGCAAAAATCAGCCTTTAAAAGCTTTATACAGTGTTTTATTTTTAATGGCATATTTTCCTCATCATATTTAAAATTACTATATATAAATTATTACTACTACTATTACTTACTACTTACTATTACTTTACTATTTATATATATTACTATATATTATTATTTTTAATTACTGACTTCAATAAAAGAAGAAGTATTATATTCCACCCAAATTGGGATCTAACTAACCAGCACCTCTTCTCTTTCCAGTATACTTCGTGGATCTGGTCATCAAGAAGATCTTCATTCTCAAGCTGATATACGCGTTCGCCTTCTGGTTGCTGCTGCACAAAGCTGGCTACATCTTCGGCTGGTTCCTCAGCTACATCAAGGAGAAGCCGGACTACCATGGGCATCACGACCATCATCATGTGGAGTATGGTCCTCCAGGGCCTTATAGAAGAGGCAGTCAGCAGAAACCGTATAACCCTTATTCAAAGCCTTACTCGGCTAAACCATCGTATATCCCTATGTCCTAAACCCCTTTTTAGTTTGTCTCAAGGAAGATGTTGAGAGAGTTGTCTATTGTGTGGGTGTGTGTTGTGCGTTTGTGTGTGTATGTGAATGGTTTATGAGTGTTGGCCTTAATTGAACTGACTTTCAAGATTGAATCTGGAATCGAGATTTTTACAATTTTGTGTTATTTGATCAAGAGATCAAAGAAGGCCTAAGAAGGCCGCGTCCTAACCAAAGCGATCGCTGCACGAACATGCGACAGTTATCTTCGGCGAACACATACACTTGGTCACGCCAATCAACGATCCCGTATTGGCGCCATCGGTCTTTAGGACGCGGGGTCAGTAGAGTCCAAATATGTATAAATATGATTTTCAAAATCCTATTTATTGAGTTTTTAGAATTAAAATTGTAAATAGTAATAGCAGATAGAGAATTTAATTTATTGTGATTGTAATTAAATATAAAATCATTAATTTATTGTACTATTATTGTATTTTATTTAGTTTAAATACTTAGTTTTTTAATTAAGAAAAATGTAAATGTGTGATTGGCAAATTAATCAACACTAACGGTATTGCATCGAGAAGACTATATTCATTGAGTTACTATGTTAGAGGCAGACAGTCGGTATCTAAATAGTACGACTGAAGTTAAATACGAAGATGTTAATTACCGTATTCACCGTAATGCACGCTTATCAAGAAGTTGGCAAAGTTCACGGAAATACACTGTATATAGAAATGTGTATCTGTACAGTTGAGATGAGTAGTTTGTGTGTTTGTTTATTTATTTAGATTAAATAATATGTCTCCTTTGAACCTATTACTCTGGACTAGCTGACAAAGGTCCAGCTATGTCCAGAAACATAGAATTTTGCAAAAGTAACTAAGGAAGGATCCTTAAAATTTTGTTGCATTTTATTGATCTAAGTGAAAAAGAAATTACATGCATATTACCTATTACGTTACAGTTCGTAAAATGGTCACAAAGTGACAATTCATAGTGTTAACTGCGTCTGTGACTATTTTAAGATTTTAAACGTAATTCATATTATGATCCTATTATGATTCTGCTAAAGTGGCCATTTCAGGCCCCCAGGGGCCTTATTCTGCTATTGCAATAGTGTCAGAATGGTCTATAATTGATTTAATAAGGCCCCTAGCCCACGGCGTATTAAAGCTCGTTCGAAACTCGTTTGACGTGCGTACAAAGGTTAATTCGTCTGCGCGGGGCCTTATTAAATCAATGATAGACCATTCTGACACTATTGCAAAAGCAGACTAAGGCCCCTGTTCTATTACTTTTCACATTGTGTTATTTTTTTGAATAAGGTTGATCTAAGGCTGATTTGTGATAAAGGTGTGTTCTGCTATATTCCTTCACTAGCGACCCGCCCCGGCTTGGCACGGGTGCAATGTTATCCATATAAACGTTCCTCTTGAATCACTCTATCTATTAAACCGCATCAAAATCTGTTGCGCAGTTTTAGAGATCTGAGCAAACAAAGTCGCTTCCCGTTGTCTGTCCCTACGTATGTAGGGACAGACAGCGGGAAGCGACTTTGTTTTATACGATGTAGTGATTTGAATCTTCACAAGAAACACCGCGTGAAAAAATAGTAGCAAGTAAACAAATAGCGCCCCCTGGCGATGGCTGCGGCATATTCTGCCACTTGTGGTGCCAAGTTCTCTGCTTTTATCTTGACGTTAATTTTACGTTATTTTAAAGTAGAAGTATTTTGTGACAATAAAATGTAATGCGTACCTTATTTTGCGCGCTTTTGTGTTAAAACTCGATTGCTGATATTCCTGTAGTTATTTTGTTGGTAGTTAAAGCATACGGGTACTTTTATAGTGTAAGATAACAAAGAAAACACTGGGTTAAGCTATGATTTGGTTTAATTAGGTGATTAACGCCCTCTTTGACACACTTATTTTTACCTTAGATGACTAAAATGAGGTTTTAGTTTCCAGGGACCATTAGCTGCTTCAAGTACAAAGTATCGTTTGAAATATTCAGCTTTTCAGGATAAGAACTTATGATACAAAGGCTCGTAAAGGACTAATTTTGTAAGTTGTTAAGCCTCCTCCAATTGAATTACACTATGGATCTTTTTAAAAATCTGCCAGCCTGATAACGACTTTCTTCTTTAAATAAAATTCTAATCTAATCCGTGACATTTACTTATATCAACGCATTAAAATGTAATCCTGACATCTCGTCTAATTTTAGCTCACATCCTAAAGAAAATGAAAATAACAATTTTGCCACGCCATTATGTCATAAACTGGATAAAACCGGTTTACTCCAGTTATAACCGCCCGTAACCAGTTTAATAATCTTTAGTATCGCGCGAGAGGTACTTAAGACTGTCATTCGAAACTGTACACTGTTTCAGGGACTTTATTTGCAGATAAAGGCCAAAACTAACTAATTAAGTGAGAAGGTTTTATAAGAATTAATTTTGTCACCAGACTTAAAATAGTACATTTTGATATAAGTGGGGAAACTTTGTTATTGCATTGGAGCTGTGGGCGGGGTTGTTATGGGGCCGAGAACTGTAGTACGTGTATCAAACGACGTTTTTCAATGCACTTTCGAAGAAATAAAATAATAAAACGAAAAGTATTTTTGTCATAAATTATTAGGAAACTGATTTCACAAATTAAATCAGTTTCGCGGGGTTAAAGAAGAAGCAAAGAAAATTTAAATATTTTTGAATTTAGAACACAAATAATTGTTAATTTGTTCATAAAAGTAAATATTTGTTTTAAATAATCATGTTTATCTATGATATTCTATTTATAAACACACTTTAAATATTCAAAAAATATTTACGCCGTAAAGTCGCATATTTCTTTGCCGAGATAAAAAAAAAACAGTCACCGCCGATTACAGTCATTAAACCAATTTAGACTTAGTACATATATTAAGTGTCTGTGGAAAGTTTTATTTCCGCAAACATTGTATAAATGAAAACAATCGACGCGTGTGAAATATCGCACTGTATGTTGAATCTAATCGTAGTGCGATAAGAACCAGTTTTCGAGGAAGTGTATTGAAAAACGTCGTTTGATACACGTGGGCATTCATTACTACAGTTCTCGGCTCCATAACAACCTCGCCTGCGGCTCGGATGTGAATTCCGCTTCGAATGCAATAACTTTCCCTACTTATATCAAAATGTGCTTTATCAGCCGTTATTTACGTTTTCGTCGTAACTGATAGCTGACGAATAACTGCACTAAGATGGTTTGTGAACGCCGCTACTGGCCTTCAACAACGACTTTCAATAATTTACATATCATATTAATTGCCTTGTAGGTCTAGTGGTCGCAAAAGTGACTCTTGAGCGTTGTCGCGTGAGGTCCTGTGTTCGATTCACAGGTTGGGCAGTGTTATTGGGTTTTTCCATCAAGGATTTCGTAGTTGGATTAGTGCCCGGTTGATAGCTTTAGGATTGGCCCCTATTACCTACATGGGACTTAAACATAACCAGCGAAATGTGGGTGTGCTATTGAGTACACCTCTGCTTAATACTTCTGGTTTACAGGCGTCATGTTATGTTATTAATTACTATATGTGTAGCCGGTGGTAGCTGAGAGGGCTGTGTGTGTCAAAAAATTAAATGCAGTTGAAAAACAGAAATATTCTGAAAGTGTCAAAAAGAAAAACCACATGAAAAATGTCCAACATTTTTTATGTTCAGTGTCATATTTATGATGATAGATGATACACAATCACAATAAAACTTCATACAAGCAATAGTTTGTTTTCAGTACAGCCACGATATTGATTTGTCTCGTACATAAATCAGGAGTAGGCAGTGAGTATTAATTTATGCGCGCGACTGTACCGGCTCCGCTTGATAATTTGTAATTTAAGGTCGTTCATTCGTTACTGGATGATTTTTTGGGTGCATGCCCAGAGAGGGATCGGGGACGTCTATGATGAATGCATGGCCGATGTAAACTTTGTTAATTTTTTAGGTAACACAGTCCAATTTTTTTTTCATGGAAAATAAAAACAAAAAAAATCCCATGCTTCTACTTAGATGTCTAAGAAAGCTTCCATAATGCATCTTCGTTTTCTTATGACATTTATTCAAACTTTACGACTAGCATTTCATAATGAAACTTAAGTTATAAAAAACGCATTCACAGAATCTCATATTTGCAGAAAAATATACTTTTACAGCCAAATTCCGCCACTGCTCCACATTTCCCACACACTAAAGCTTGATTTAGCATCACGTTTATAACATAACATAACATCACGTTGGATGCACCATGAACATGAAGATTGGAATTACGTGCTAACGTTTAGGGGTGCAAAAATTATTCGCCCAGGGGTGCAGAAATATGGGAAAACTTTACTAATTTCAGTTTGCTAACGGTTTCGCTTAATAGTCGTTTTTACCCGACTACGGCGAAGCCAAAAGGAAGGGTAATGGTTTTTACATCTTTCGTTTTATTGCAGACTCTTTGTAATAGTTAGTTTAGATAAAAATAATACTAAAACAAAGGTTTTTTTAAATCTTTTATCCTGACCTTTTCGTGAAAAAATGAATGGACTGCCTCATCGGTCTAGTGATTGCAAGCGCGACTGCTGAGCCTGAGATCCTGGGTTCGATTCCCAGGTCGGGCAAAGTATTATTGGGTTTTTCCAAAAATAAAAATGAATGAAATAAGTATATAAGGAACCCGTGCACCCATTCCCGACCTAATTACAACCCTGTCCTCTCGAAAATTCCACCAAATAATGATCAACGATTGCCGCACAACGTAAAGTTGTATTTAAACTTGCAAATAAATTGCGTTATTTAACCACTCCGTTAAAAGCCTGTACACTACGTCTGACTTGCTGACAAACCGATAAACCGTGTATATTTATTTAGCAACTGAAGCAAAAAATTGTAAAACCGTAGCCTTGGTTATCTCTAGCGGAAATTGTAAAGCGTGATTTATATTTCAGTGGTTCCGGTATTAAAATAACCGATAACTGTTGAAAGTTTTCAATTTTTAATGAGTGTCAGCGGTTGCGGTTTTCATTTCCGCTGTTGTGGGAAGCGACTGGGATTACGTAGAGGGTAGGCAGCAGTGTAAGGTATTTTATTTGTGTTGTGCCCGTTCACGCTGACGCTAGGAGACATACTCGTATAGGTAGATTAATGTCTAAATAAAATCGCTCTGTTTGGTTTAGCTATGTAACACCACGCCTGTAATCCCCAAAGGATAAGCCTGAGGTGTACCTAATAGTACACCCACATTTGGCTAGTTATGTATAAGTCCCAATGTGGGGCGAGCCTATTGCCATCAACCGGACATGAATCGAGACTCTGTTGGTGCTACTGAGAAATTCCAGATGGTAAACCACGTTGTGGAGCCCTGACTCAGCAAGAAGGAGACGCGGTAGACCTCGCAGGAGATGGCGGGATGAGCTGCATAGAACCAACGACCAAGGGGTCTAAAATAGAAGCTTTATCAGAATCATAATACGAATCACGTTAAAAATTTAAAACTTAAAATAGACTTTGTGGTCATAACCTTAAAGACCATTTTAGGCCCCCAGTGGTCCACATTGGCCCTGGATCGAAGATTTGGAGGTCATTACGTCCTATGTTATGGCCTCTGGGATATCCTGCGAGTTACATCGGGTGCAGTAGTGCTCGTCTCATGCAATGCTTTTGACCAATATTTGTATATCCAGCTGAAAAAATAAATATTCCTTCTTGCTTCCAAGTGAAATTAAACTCATTGTAAAACGTCAAAATTTACCCACGGTTACCCAAAATTTCGCCACCCAAGGGTTTATAAATGTACGACACAATAAAAACAGTCGTTTGGTGAGCCGTAAAGAAGGGTTAACGAATTTGCTATAAATGCGATGCCGCCGGGCGCGATTATAAGCGATTTTACGTTCAACATAAAACAACATGGACAAAGTTTGGTGGAGAAACAGATAGAGAAAAGTTTTGAACCTCAATGAACCTTGTCCAACTCATTGTTGCCATTAGGGTAAGTCGTCTACTTCTGCCAAAAACCTTAAAGTAGCCGTGTACGCATTGGTCTTGATTGGTATAATACCTTAAAAACAATGCGCTGAAGAACGCAAGGAAGATTTTAGTCGAAACTCCTCCCATCTGAACAAGTCTGCAGTGGGACATTTATCACGCACAGCCTTCACACATTCTTAAAATGTCCCACTGTTGGGACTGAAAGTTCACCTCTTTAAAAAAGGCCAATTTAGGTTGATAGACGACTCAAGTCTAGGATTTTTTGTTTTTAGGGCTGTTTGTAGTCTTGTGGTTCTGTCTAGCAGTTCGTAGACAAAATACTATTCCACAAGCGCACTTTTAAAGTTAGCCAATGTGCCCCATCTGCACTCGTCTAGTCCTTGACTTAATTTTACGATGATTGCTTCAATCTTTTGTAGCCGCGCGTTATACCAAGTTATTGTCGAGTTACGATGACTTGCCAATTATACTGATATTAATACTATGATTACTTTGTTTTCCTTGTTTATTCTGATTTCGATTGTACGCGATAATGGTTTAGTTGGTAGTGGAGTTATGGACTAATTTCCTTAGAGCAGTTCATTTGAAGCGAGTCGCTGATTAAACTGATCTCGTAATATCACTATACGGTTTAATAGAAATCTGGTAAAATTACAGCTGCAGCACATGAAGCTACTACAATCAGTGAAATTTCTTTAATAGATTTTCAACTTTATCGGTACCGTATTACGTTCAAGGTTGGTTGGGAAATTTTGACAGTTTCAGGTAGCTTGATGTGCTGGCGTTTGTACAATTCTGAAGTCGATCAATGCCGCCGTCTACGGAAGCGTTTTATTGTCGCTGCGGTTTGCGGTTTTGTCGCTATGATTTGCAGTCTGCCGTCACTTTCGGAGTTGTACTTATTTGTTAAATCCTTAGTCTAGTAATCATAATCTAGAAAAAATGAGTTGACCTTTTCATTTCGTCAGTCCTTAGCCAGTTCAAGAGCTTTGGAACTTTGGATCTTGAGAGCGAGTTCCATTAATGCATGTGCCAACAGTCGTGGTTGCATTTGCGAAAAAGGCCAACAAAAGCTTTGATTTAGTTAGAAACAATTTTAAATATACTTTGGCAATCAGAATCCAGAAAGATGATAAATAATAAAAACTGAACAGCAAAAGCGAAGCAAGGCATTATTCTAATGTTATTTTTTCTTCGTTTAAAATGCGGCTGGGTAACGTAGCGCGGCATCTAGTGAAACCAATTTTTGTCAAGACGTACTGAGTTATCAACAGCTTGCAGCTAGGGTGTACATCATTGAGGAGACTTTTGTGTTTTCTTGTTAAAATGGTTAACTATTTTTTATTTATTTTTTACTGTTGCCCGTTTTGTAATCACAACTGCTAAGACGTAACAAACTTGTGTTGTTTTTCTGTTTTCCTCACAAACAATAGTGAAGGAAAATAAAGTATTCTCTTCGATACATCTTTCGATCTATTCTGCATAAGCAGCCCATACTGTTAAGGCCTCCTCTTTGTGAGAGGGAGTTGGCTATTATCCACCACAAGCGCCCAGTGCGCTCTGGTGGATAAGATGAAGATGGAGAACGTGCATCTCTTGGAGAGCAGTGCTAAAAATATAAATTAGTTGTACGAACTATCCTAATAGGGGATAAAAATAATTTGTAATGGGCACATTTAACAAAACTCATACCTTACCTAGCTATCCATACACATTACCGATTAAGAAAAACATTAGCGAGAAAGCAACCATATTTGTCTTTGAGACAAATCTCTGGAGACAACAACAGTTTAAACGTAGGAACACTATCAAGAACACAGTTATATTTAATGTAATCACTAGCTTTTGTCGCTAGCTCTGTTCGTATTGTCGCTTTTTGTACGTCCTTGGGGAGTTTGTTGTAGCCAGATCTAAATTGCATGGTTTTACAGTAGTTTCTTTAACTGTGTAGGTACTTATCCTAATGTAGTTTTGTGCTACAGTATTCTCCCAGTTTTTGTAGCTCGGAATTTGCATCACTATCAAAATTGTAGTGATCTTTATTGTTGTTTAAAATAAGGGTGATGTTGGGTTGTTGCTGACAGAGGTAAAACCACTATAGAGTTAGAGTGTGAGTAAGTGTGTGTTCATCCAGACGGATAGTGTGATGCTTGTAGGTATTTTGAACGAGGTAATGATTGAAGACTCCGGTATTCCCTTCCACGCTGAGTGTATTCCAAATATGCAGGTCCAATGAAGAGTTGAACTATGACGACTCTGATTGGATAAACCAATTGATTTGCTATGAGGGTTACAAGTTTGATTGCACTACGAATAACAGATGACATGATTCAGATCTGTGAATTCATGCATCCTAAACGGTGTGTGTAAGTGATGATGAAAAAAAAAGTTTAACTTATAAAAAAACAAAATTATAAAATGACACCTCATTAGATTATGAGGCGCAGGCGATCGCCAGCGTCTAACTTGTTTAATTAAAAAAAGAATAAATAAATGAACCGTATCTAGGAGAAAAGTGTGGTCATATTTTAAGGGTCTGCTACAGACCATCAAACTGAACCACGTTTTGTATGAGATCAACATCGTACTCACGAAAATAAATCTACTGTCCCATACAAACAAAACCTACTCGACCTAAATGTATGGGCATTTAGGTCGAGTAGGTTTTGTTTGTATGGGACAAAACCAACAGTGTCATTTAAGAGATATCTTTCGTGATTTTTAAATGTGCTCTCGAGCTCCCGATATTAAAATAGTGTTTGTATGGGAGAGCTGAATAGATGGTTGGTTTACACATCTTTAAAAATTACCACACGTTTATGACACACTACGTTTAAATGTGTAAGTTGCTACAATATTATGTTATAATCCAAGACTTATCCTCGCGTGAAAGATACAAATGAAATTTTTATTTTCACTTGACGTTAACACAAGTAGCATCACCTGAGGTTGTGTATAGGCGTTATGTGAGAATGTTATCAGCACTTACATAATAATTATCAGATTCCAGATCAGGTGTTGAATATTGGGTACTTACTTCTGCTATTTGATTAATTAGTATTAGGTGTAGCGTAGTTGTATACAATTAGCTCTTTGTTCAATTAAAGCGATCTCGTGTGAATTAGGCGGCAATTAGGAAGCTAGTAATTAGGAATTGATAATAGAATTTACGGGTAATTATTACTACAAGATCACAAGGTTGGATCTACTTTTCTCACTTTACTCCTGATTAAACGCTAAAATGAATAAGCACGGTCAGTCTGTAACGTTCCGACTACTGGGCCAGAGGGTTCTTCCATGTGAGAGGGAAGTGGACCATAACCCACGCGGGTCTAGTACAAGTTGGTGGATGTGATCTGTCTTCGAATTGTTGGTTCTAGCCACATGTCATACATGACATGACATGTCGGTAGGTACTCTCACAATGATTATCTTCACCGTTTTGAGAGCTGTGGTAATGAATTAAATTACACAAAGTAAAGTGCCTACCAGGTGTCCTACCATGACCTCTTAGAGCATTATTATTTTAAAGTCACCTACCATGACGTTTTAAAGCAGTATTATTTTAATATCACTCCAGTGTGGGAAAGAGACGGAGCTAAAGAAGACGTCAAAAAGAGCCCCATCTTTTCCAAATCTGGAATAAAAAATATAAATTTTATTGTCAGGCATCTTAAGGTATTAGTATTACATCTAACTTAAAAACTATATTAGTAACATGCAGGAACACAAAAAGATAATCACAATCACGGGAAGATTTAACAAGATTTGTTGCCAACATGTAGCTTGGTAGACCTGGGACATTGTAGGCCCATCCAGCCTCTCTGCAAAAACCTTCAGAATGCTGTTGGCTTCGGGGTCACTCGGGATATTACTGAGGCAACTTTCTTCCGCATTATTGCAAAGTAATCGTCAGTGTGCGCATCAGCGAACATACCTGACGCACTACAGTAAGGTGGAAGCCTCAACAGCGCCCTGCAGGGCTATTACGTATCTCTGTTGACAGTTCATAGTGATAATCACTTGGCGAGTTTTGATATACGATGACCGTTCTTGTTGGTTTCAACTGACGCTACCCGTACAGAACTGTCATTGTATATCAAAACTTGCCAAGTGATGATCACTATGAACTGTCAACAGAGATAAGCAATAGCCCCGCTGAAGGCATTGTTGTATTGAGTGCGCAGGGCATTGTCTGCTTTTAGGGTATTGTTATCCCAAAGGCTGCTGGTGTAAAACGTTTGGCAGTAAGCCTTAAAAAGAGTTAGTTTCACGGGAACTGAACAACCATGAAACCTTCTGCATATCATATTTCCCCTGACAGCCAGTGCCCTGCGCTCCCTCTGCATATCCAAGTCGTCTTTTAATTCTTCAGTAACAATGTGGCTTACATATTTAAACTGGACAACTCTCTGCAAAAGTGAACCATGTAGTTTTACAGGAGGGTCACATGTTAGATTTTTATTCCTACCCCGAAACACCAACAGCTCATTTTTTGTAGGATTATATTTTAGCCCGTACTGTTGTTATATTGTTCACAAATTGAGAGTAACTTTCTAATTCCACTGATAGTAGGTCTAAGCAGCACCATGTCGTCTGCGTAACTTAAGTTATTTAAAAATACTCCATCTATATGGCATCCGACATGCGTGCTGCTGAGCTCAACAAGCAGTTTATTATTATTATTAAAATAAAAGTGACAATCAGGACTGATAAGTAATTGGGCCAAAATGCTTCAAAAACAAAAAGTATTTTTATTTTTTCGTCAGCGTACTCTGTCCCACTGCTGAGCAAAGGCCTCCATTAATTTCCAATATTGTTTACAATTTGCCTTCTCCGAAGATCTCTTAAGAATGTTAAGTACAAGTATAATCAAACTTATTGAGTTCGAGACAAATCTTTAAACTTACAAAAACCATATCCACCATAGCCAAGCAGCGCAGCAGAGTTTTATGTTTCAGCGCGCGCCAAGGAATGCCACGCTCATTATAGCAGGAATCCGGCCCGGGTGGCGGGAATGTAGTGCATGTGCACCGGTATAAGTGCATATGTACGTAGGTACTAGCTACCAGGGCTTGCAGTTACGTTGTGCTTTTTGTACGAGGAAGAAATGTAAGAGTATCCGTTACTCTGAAGTTAGAATCAATCTAACAACTTCCGAGTAATAGATATACCCTTTGTTTGGTTGTGAATTTCTAAATGAAGACACAATAACGCTGCTTGAACATTTAATGATTTTTACATGGACTGAATTACCCAAAAAATATGGTACCATTAAATATCAGTATGGCGTCGCGTCATACCGTTAAAAAGGGTTATCGAAATATTTCGGTACCGTTTTTTTTCTCAGTAGCGGAATTTTGAGTTGAGAATGCGTAACGGTATTTTTCAGTAATGTTTGTTTTAAAAGATGGACAAGTCCACAAGCCAATCATCCGTTTTTTTCATGCCACTTCGGACCGTAAAAACAGACTGCCGGACAGTAAAATACATTGAAGTGCACAAACGCCCTATATAAAAAAATATGGTTAAATAACGATATAGCCCAACCTTTATTGTAAAGGTATCGGTATAGCTCAACCTTTATTATAAAGGTATCGGTATAGCTCAACCTTTATTTGAATGCGGTACCGATATATTTTTGAGGTATCTTAACCTCTAACCGTAACCGCTTTTAGTCCCTGGAGTTTTATTCGCATGACTGACTTGATAAAACGAGTTGAAAAGCATTCGCAGATAATTCGCAAAAATATTCTTTACATTTATCAACGACTGAATTCTTTATCTCTCTTATTTTTATACATGAAATAGGTACTTTAATGGCTAAGGCCCGTTTGCGTCATAAACCCCTTAATGCGTTTAAGTTTTTAAAACACTGAATCTTTTAAAGACGACTGAGACAGTATTATGTAATACGTGTGGTAAGGGGAGGGGAGGGGAGGGGCAGAATATTTTTTCAGCATGCATATGTTAAGCTTAGATAACTCAAGGTTCTTGATTAAAAAATAAGATAGCTACTTTTCGCGGCGTGATGGTATTTATAAAAGTGCATCTGTCGGTAACCGTTATTCGCTAAAATTGAGAAGTAAAATACATGTACCATATAGTAACTAATTTTTCAATACACTTTCTCGAAAACTGGTTCTTATCGCACTACGATTAGGTTTAACATGCAATGCATTTCACACGCGTGGATTTTTAATATTTTTCCGCACACGTGCGGAAATAAAACATTCCACAGATAAGTCCAAATGGGTTCAATGACTATAGCTTTAATCGGTGGTGATTGTTTTTTTTTAATCTCGGCAAAGAGTTAAGCGTCTATACGGCGTAAATGTTTTTTTAGTATTTAAATTGTGTTTATAAATAGAATATCATAGATATACATGATTATTTAAAACAAATATTTACTTTTATGAACAAATTAACATTTCTTTGTGTTCTAAATGCAAAAATATTTGTTTTTTTTTTTCTTTTCATATCAGCCTGTATAGCGGCATCATACCTTTGCTTCTTCTTTAGCCCGGCGAAAGCTTGGCGCGAAAAAAAAAAACAAATTAAATCATTCATAATAATTTCCGCCAAAAATACTTTCTGTTCTAATATTTTTTTTCTTCGAAAGTGTATTGAAAAGCGTCGTTTGATACGCGTGGGGATTTGTTATTGCAGTTCTCGGCTCCATAACACCCTCGCCAGCTCGGGTGTTAATTCCGCGCTCGAATGCAATAACAAAGTTTCCCCACTTATATCAAAATGTACTATATTCAAATGATTTGGCATACTAATTTTTCAATACGAAGTTAAGGAAAAGCTAACAATTGTATACAGGGTCAAATGCATATGGAATGTTACACTCCTAACATATTTGTGTAGAAAGTACTAAGGTCTCATTTTTAATCTCAGAGACTAAATTGACACATGCAAATGTCAAACTTACAAATAATGCTGTCAGCTCTTTTGTGTACTGTTGGACCTACGATACCAGTTTGTTGAATCGTAACTTTTTATATTTTTTAGACGATTAGAAAAAACATGACAGATGCTATCAGTGTTGTTACACAGTAAAACGGATATATAAACCCTTTTTTCTTAGAAAACGGTAGAACTTTTAAAAATTTCGGCAATTATTGGAACTTGACACCATACAAACAATTACAATTTTAATATAATTATGTTAATATGGCAGTTACTGTGATTTTGAATACGGCAACCCTAAATTTAACAGGAACAACACTGGACGCCGTTTTATTTCCCTAAAAAACGATACTACCTACTGATTTTATTAACGGCACTTTACGGAAGTGGCACATCACTATTTTAGAACTGCAAAAAACTGGCAACCGTCATAATGTCAGTTTAGTCTCTGAGATTAAAAAACGGACTTTACACGAATGTTATTTTGGAATGTATGTACAGTCAAGCCTTTATGCCTACGTCATAAAGGCTTGACTGTACATACATTCTACATACAACCTTCTACAAGAGTTGCCCAATTTATGAAACATAAATCTTTTTTTTTGTTAATTGTTAGAGTCTATTACTGTCACCATCTTTATTCAGTCTGACATGTTAAAAACTTGACTCAATGTCATTCTATGGTGTTATTTAACACACATCTGTGCCGTAATGTCAAAATTGTAAACGCAGTTTTTATCGTTCAATTAGCAGAGAGAAACAGCCCCTAAGGTGAGAACGTATTTTGACAGTGACTGTACCGTCTATGTGTGCTTAAGATATTTTATTCAGAGCTCGGAACAAGACTGTTGAGGACATCTGTGAATTAGTAACGATAGCAGCGCAGTATGTGCGTGCATGACGGTATGGTTGGCTATTGTACGTCGTGTTGCGGTGCTATTTATTTTTGGAAGGAAAATACTAACGATATGTATGCAGAGGTACTACATACATAAACTCACGACTTTTTCTCATAGCTTATGCAGCATGATCAGCCTATAATGTTCCCAGTGCTAGGACACAGTCCTCCTCTCTATGAGAAGGAGTGGGCTATAATCCACCACGCGGGCCCGGTGCGTGTTGGTAGATGTCACATGTCTTCGAATTTTTAGTTCTGTATATGGTTTCCTCACGATGTTTTCCTTCATCTTTTTGAGAGAGTGGTGATAAAATAAACTACAATAAGTAATAGGTTCGAAACCACGCCGTACTGCTCGTAAGTCGGGGCTGCCCGCTGGTCTACCGCTGCTTTCCTTTTTCCGGCATATGCAAAAACTAGAGAAACCCACCTGCTACATCTTACATGCTCCTTTTGGTTCTACCTCGTTCATACATCAAAATTGAACATCCTATGTTGAAATAACAGGAGTTTGGCTTTTTCACCATGTAGACAGATAACTTTACTGTTAAGTATAACAAATTCTGTAACATTTACAAATGTACTGGTAAAAATTGTGAACTCAAACTCAAAGGATTTATTTCAAATAGGCCCGTGACAGGCACTTTTGCATAGTCAAAACTATGCTACCTACAGTCCAGCCACAGGCATTAGTGAGTTACATAATTGTGAGTGGACTGTAGTTGCCCATTCAAAAATAATAGATCTCATGGAGTAGAATGAGCAGGAAACTCCATGGACACTCTGGATATTCCCACCTACTATTATTTGTACGATAGGAATAGATACAATATTGAGGTTGGGACGTCGCTTACTAAAATCAATATAGGACGTCTTACCACCCACAAAACCGGTCAGTTAGCAGTTTGCAGTCTAGATATCAGATTCTGACCTGTACAATTCAATTTGTTGGAAATACAGGTAGGTATCCTAAATAAGACCAGTAATCAGATATGTATCCCGAATACCTGTAATTTAACTAATAAAATAATCAGCCATTGTTAAAGTCGCAGCAAGTATGCAGCTTTCTATTTTTCTTCTTTACGTTACATTACAGATTGGGTCTACGCTGTTGTTTTGCAACAAAATTCAAAATGTGCTCCACCAACACACCACCTAACGAAAAAGAAATAAATAAATAAAAAAACAAACACCACCAAGTGCCTCGTTCGAAATCGGTTAAATATTACACTTTAAAACAGTTAACTGAAAATCAGGGCATTTCGCAATGAGTGGAATGAGCTCTAAATAAGGTAAAATTCAATAAAAATCTGGAAGCTTTGCCCCGGGCAGCAGTGTTGGAACGATACGGGAAATTAAGCCCCGGGATTCGTAAATAACGGGATATACTTTGGATAAATATTTTGTGGAACGATGTTTTATTTTTACGCTTATTTGATTTTGTGTAATACCTATGTTTACAGCACATATTGAATAATCAGGGTCACATAGATGAGACTTTCAGTCATTAAAACGCATAAAATCAGATTTCATTTTGAAGGACGGTATGGTGCAATTATGCGTTCATTTGTGCTGGCACCTCTGGAAATGCATCGCCTACATTCCAACTGTCCTGTATGCTACATTCCACGTCACTACAGCCTACACTGGTTGAGATTACGACGACGACCGGGACGCTTGCATAATTTATGCTATTAGCCTCGCTAGTAATATCTCTTTGCCTTCGAGCTACGGTTTGTGAGTCATCATCTGCCTAGTCTTTTCCCAACTATGTTGGGTCGGCTTCCAGTGTAACCGGATGCAGCTGAATACCAGTATTTTACGTGGAGCGACTGCCTATCTGACCTCCACAACCCGTAGTACTGGGTAATACGATAGCCCTTCGTAAGACGGGCTGTCAGACTTTTTTGGGCCACTGACTACCTGTAACGGTTGTCAAAGATCTACAGAGATGAAAGCCGGGACCAACGGCTTAACGTGCTTTCCGAGGCACGGAGGAGACTCGGTACGTAATGGGCGGTCACCCATCCACAGACCAACCTAGGCAAGCGCGGCTTAACCTAAAGATCGACCCGAGCGACTGTTATTATTTTGCCACGAGCTCCTCCTTGTAAGCTCCGCTTTGTGAGTAGCTTATTTAATATTTTATTTATATGCAATTCCATTTTATTTTGTTTTTCATGTTCTACTGGCTGGGCATGTCAACTTATCAGCGTGACCTAGACTGTTTTCCTTCATTAATGTTGCAAATCAAAAATCCCGGTCAACGTTCTGGTTCCCCGCGTTTTCCCGGCACGTTCCCGGGTTATTTCCCCATCGCTGGCTGTGACGCTTACATAATTCATGCTCTCTATTAGCCCCTACTACGAGTAATATCGCCTCGCTTAACTTCGAGCTGCGTTTTAAATGCAGTGAGTTTAATTTCAACGAAATTGTTGCTTTCATTTATTTGCAGCTGGATTGGCAGTTAGTAAATATCAGCATTTATTTGGACTTTGTGTGTAAATAATTGGGTTTCATGTTGTTTCGCAATAGCTATTACATTGCCGAGCAGATTTTCGACAGAGCGTCATAATTGTCAGACTAGTCGAGCTGAATGCCAGTTTTCTGTAGATGATTATTTTAAGATAATAGGAACATGACTGAAGTCTTGCTAACGGGTATCATGACGATACCCTACCTGGTTGCTGGGATGTGAAGGTCAAATAAGGCAGTAACTCCACGTAAAATATTGGTATTCACCTGTATCCGGTTAGTCTGGAAGCCTGCTAATGGCTGTACATACCATTTCAGCCAAAAAAACAAGTAAATCCAAGTCCTACCTTTTTTTCTGATGGGAAATCATCAAATAGCTCCTCCCGCTCTGGGCTGAGCAGGAGGGATTGTCAGACTTTTACTGACTAAAACCCATCCATGTTCTTTCCTTTGCCCTTTGTGTTCCAGGACCGCGGTATCTCTTTCGAACAGTCCCGCAACCCTGGCAGGCATCGGTCCTTTCGGACCCCTTCCCGTTTGCTGACATCTCTTTGAGGCGCGCGTGGAACACGGACGCGCCGTCGACACGGCCTGTCGTCATAAGACGGACGGACGGCAAACTAGCCCATAGCTCACCGTCCACAGGTCCGCACGTGGCCCCCGACGCCCGGTGCGTCTGCCGCGGCGGCTGCGATGTGAGGTTCTCTCCTTCTCACGTTCCGCCACTTCCTTCGCTAGCACGACTGCTTCGCAGAAGAAGGTGACAACGTTCCATTCCGTCTCGCTCCGGACAATGGATTGAACAAAGGCCAGAAACGAGAGGTCGCCGCCGCCGATCACCGCTACGAAGACACGGCGGTGCTCTGCCCACGCGGGGCCGATCTCCACCGTGTGTTCCACCGTGTCCTCCGGTCGATCCTCACCATGGTAGCATCCGGGCGTTTCCTCCCGCCCGCTTCGGTGCAGGAACCTCCCGAAACAACCGCGTCCGTCCGTGAGGTCCTGCATCAGGTGGAAGATGAGGGTGCCGTGGCGCCTCTCTAGCCACTCCTCAAAGAGGGGACTTATCACCACTATTGTGGCGTGCCCTGCACGGGGTTGCGACAGTCGCTCTCTCCATGTCGCCATGAGATCGCGCCGGAGGTCTGTCCGCTAAGCAACGATTTGCCGCGGCAATCCAATTCCTACATACTTGTCTTTCTACATACACGTGTACAGTAGGTAAAGTTCTACAATACACACATTTACAAAGCCCATGTAACAAGTAATGGATGACCCTGTTGCCGTTAAGCAAACCTAATGTAAAATACTACAAAATCCACACGAAAGCTCAGCTTATCTAAATTCCCGAGAACAGAATAAAGCTAAACTAAAATGTAAATCAACACTTGTTGATGGGTTGTTTAGCCACCAGCCACGAGCCACGGCAACAAAGACAGGCGCTAATGACCGTACTAAATCTAAATACCGAGTACTGACAGTGGAAATTTCAGAGCATTTTGGGCGTAAAGTGTCGGTTACTGCTGAAGTATTTTGTAAAACTAAATGGGACTTGTTTAGTTTTAAAATATACGGGGTGGAGGGGACGCCGACGAACAAACGGTTATCACCAGTGATCGGAATAGGTGGAGCAAATCTACCTAAAGTTCAAGGAACAGAAACGAAAACTGGGGACTCCTTACGACGAAATTTGGTTTTCCGAATATTTGTTTCTGAAACTCGGAAATGAATGCTGAGTCTTAAGATTGGTAACTATCTTAATTATTGAGGTTGATTTCTGTTTCCGTTTAGTTCCAATAATTGTATAAAATGAATAAATGGTTATGAAAACCTATAAATTGTTTTTTTTACCTTGTTAGTTGTAACTATTAAAGCTGCTATGAAAATTAAATTAGCTTCCGCACTTACTTACGGCGTTCAAACGAAGATTAGGTGATTACCTTTATTTTTTAAACAATAAAAATCGTGTATTTTATTTTTAAACAGAAACAGTATAAGAATTCGGTAGTTGTTTTACATTATTAATTTTAGCTGTACTTAAGTAATTTTCCGACACTCGTAACAAATATTACACGGTCTAAATGTATGAAGCAGGTGATTTTTTTAAAGTTACTAACGAAACTTTTTGATGTGTGGCTGTGGGGGGGGGGTCAGAATGTTGTACCTAGATACTGAATACGTAGTATCAGTTTGTGGGCCGGTGTTTAACCCTACTTTTTGTTTTTTTCGGATGGGAAGTCATCAATTAATGACCCCTCCCACTCTGGGCGGAGTGGAAGGAAGTGTCAGGCTTGTACTGACTAAAACCCATCATCAACCAACCCATCATCGATGTTCCTTCTTTTGCCCTTTGTGTTCCAGGGCCGCGGTATCTCTTACGAACAGTCCCGCAACCCTGGCATCCGGTGTTTCACCCTGTATAAGTATTGGGAAAGGTATTCGTGTTTTATTTAAATATCCACTCATATGCATCAAAGCACGAATTCTTTAAAAAACTAGAGGGGCATAAACAAAGAGACACTCTGCCAGTGATAGCGATGCCGAAAATGTCAAAAATGTATGGGACTGACATCGACTGATATACTATGTTACCGAAAATCTTCTGTCAATCCTGTTGTAACTCGATGCAGAAATACGAAACGCCTTGAAAGCGATAGTCACTTGTATTGCTCAACCACGATGTTCCTACCTAGGACCAGACTTACCTTATCTCCGATTAGTAAATCCGTCATCATAATTATCTTTTTCATCTGCCGAGCCATTTCCTAACTATGTTGAGCTCGGCTTCCAGTCTAATCGGATGCACCTGAATTCCAGTACTTTACATGGAGCGACTGCCTATCTGTCCTCCACAGCCCAGTTAGTACTGAGTAATACGATACCCCTTGGTTGGTCACTGGTTGTTACACTTTCGAGTCGGCCGGTCGTAACGAAACATCAAGAAGAAGCATGGAGGAAACTCGGTATATAATGGGTGGTCACCCATCCACAGACCAACCTAGGCAATCGCGGCTTAACCTAAAGATTGATCCGAAGGGCTGTTATTATTTAACCACGAGCTCCTCCATCACAATTATCTTATAGTTTGATATACTTTGGTAAAAAAGAAAGCGTGTCTGATTAAGAATGGAAAAACCAAGTTTATTTCCATCCAAAAATCTATGTCTAAAACTCTGTCATGTAAAATGAAATAAGAAAACAAAGTTTTCTTTGATATTTCTATTTCTGCCTCTAATCCATTTAGATCGGCCGCCTTGATCTGTGGTAGCACAAATGTTTATAGTCAAAGTTTTTTAGGTTCCCCAATGTTTGAAGATTTATTTTTAGGTTCGTTTTGTTGTTCTGGATATATTTTAATGATAAGACTTTAGCTTTTAAAGAACCTTCTTTAGAAAATCAAATAATTAAGTTGTCATCCTTTTTTTTCTTCATAAAATAGACTGGCACATTCTATCCTTAGCTATCTCAGAGACAAAGGAAAATATTTAGATTTACGTTTCATATTAATAAAAGGTAAATTCTTCTTGAAATTATTGTATTAAGAAGGAAATGTCTTTAACGCTTCCATTCGTTGAGACGGGATCGCAATATGAAATTACAAGACATTGGTTCCATTACATACCTATGTTAGGTATGTAATGGAAACAATGTACGCCTGTAATTCCCGAAGGGTAAGGCAGAGGTGTACCTATTAGTACACCCACTTTTCACCAGTTGTGTTTAAGCCTAAAATTAAATAAATAAACATAGCGTATGTTATGTTAAGTCTCATGTAACGAGGGGCGAGCCATCAATCGGGCACAAATTCATACTCCGTGGCTGCTGAGAAATTCCTGATGGCAAGCCCAATAACATTTTGGCCGAACCGGGTATCGGATCTAGGACCTCATACGCAGCAGTCGCGCTTGCTACCCACTCGACCTACGAGGCAGTCTTACAAAACCACTGATTCCGTTAATGAGGAAAATACCCATAAATTAATCATTCCAACGAGACTGAATTAAATTTTAATGACGAAGACAAATTACTACGTCCTGCCCCTCCTCTCACGGATGTATTACAGACAATGAAAATATGTACGCACGTATTTCTCATAAACTTATACCTATCAGTGACATACAGCATATTCAATAACCATAATTCACATGCAAATGACGGAGAAATTTTTTGAAACAACCGTAAAAATTTGAATAGTTACAAGCAAAACGTATGGAACTCGAAAGTTACACAAAAGAACATAATAATTATTTCCTTACATGCAAATTAGTCACAGAAAGGAAAACTCGACACAGTTTCATTTAAGTTATGGAAACAATGAACAAACTTTCTTCGAGAAAAGAATTTACGAATGCTACACACCAACCAATACTTATTTATTAACGGGAACGCAGACCGCACAGTTCGGTGTTCGGGAAAAGTGTAAAATATATTAGAAATATACAAGCCAAAACTTTTAAAACTCAAACATTTTATATTTACCCGCAGAGTTTATGACAAAACTCCTCGATATCAATTCCGTTGCTCCATAATTTTCGATTACAAAAGCGAACTGTCAGAAAGCACAGAAGTATAGAATTTCCAATTTAAATACAGATTATAAATTAGCTTTTTTCTCTGTCAAAATGATGAAGAAAATGATCGTTATTTTATCGTTATTGGTGTGTTGTTATTGTTTGGAAAGCAACGAACAATTACCGGAGGAAGCGAGGGCGAAAAAAAAGAAAGGATCTTTAAGGCTTTTGGGTGAGTAGTTGATTTAATTGGAGTGTTTTTACAACCGAAAAAATCAAAGGGATCTTTTGTAGTCCTAATATAGCCGGAGAGTTATGATGGGGTTCATCGGAACATTAAATGTGAACGTAAATCATGGTCTCGTGTTTTTACTAAAGGGAAGAAACTGGCACAACATGAATAAAAAATCTGTGCAAATTGAAGAAGGAATCAAGAAAAGCAATTTAATGCAGTGCTTTTACGAAATGAGAAACTTGTTTATTTAATTATTTTTTTGTTGTTTTTAGTATTTTTCCCTCGTGTTTTAAACCGCGGTTCGTGTTTTTGCATAGATTAGATACAATTAGTAAATTGAGTAAAATATCTAACTGAGATTAACAAGGCTAAACCTTCGTTGATCAACAAATTTGTCTTAACCGTACAATAACAAATAAGTAGGAACACTGTTTAATCAAGATTAAGTTAGATCTCAACCCACGGATTACTTAGTTAGAATTGATACAATTTCCGTAATGGAAACTAACTACGTTTGGCTTGACATTTCATGTCGTCAATACAATTTATTGACGTTCTGTTTTCCGGATGTGACCTTCAGAAGAAAATGGTTTCTATTTCACTAAAGTTAACGTCGGAATTTAAAGGGTAATCACAAACATTTAGGTTACAGAAGTATATTGGGTTTGCACGTACTTTGTTGTATTGAAAAGGTTCTACTTAAGCGTAATTAAGGATAATTAATGTAGTTTTTGGGGGACTACTCATAAAAGAAAAAAAGCAATTTAATCAATAAGAAAAGATAACCAACCTTATTTCTGGAGTGTAAGCACAGACAGACCACCTTCAGTTTGTAAGTCATTTTGTCAAAGTCAAACCACTTATTTCAAATAGGCCCAATAAAAGGTACTTTTGATCGTCATTTACATGGACATTGAATAGATATATAGTTGCCCTTTCGCAAAGTGAATAATGGGCCAACAAGACAAGCTTGGTTTCTTTGAAAAGTGTTCATAATGCCGCCTACCTAGGTGTCTTTGTGCTGTCTAGGTTTGAGTCTGAAGTTGACATAATTCCAGCTTCTTTCTTCCGGAAGGTAATTAAATAAAACTGTTAAAGCAATTTGCGGACCGCCAAAGATTTACTTAGTCTTGACAACTCAATTAGGTCCTAATTTATTTAATTTCTATGGTGCTAGAACAAGACCGAGCTCTATTCTGATGGCAGTGCCCTGAGAAAAATATTGTTTAGTCCTTGGGAAATGAAGTGTAATTATATTTTTTCAGATTCTTATGGTCTAAACTAAGGAATTAAAGAACATATAATAAATGGATATTTAAATTGAGGAAAACGTTTGGTGGGAAACAATTTTACACAACCAACTGATGTTAGCTATTTGAGTACGTTTCAGGGATTTGGATAAAGTTATTCATGAGTCTGTGGATGATAAAGGATTCAGAACCTGAATAGTACATTCCTAAAACCAGGCCTTTTTTATTCTTTTCTTTTTTTCGGATGGGAAATCATCAAATGACAGGGGTCATTTCATCCCACTCTTGGGCGGAGTGGATGGGAGTGTCAGACTTGTACTGACTAAAACTCATCTATGTTCCTTCTTTTGCCCTTTGTGTTCCACGGCCGCGGTATCTCTTTCGAACAGTCCCGCAACCCTGGCAGGCATCGGTCCTTTCGGACCCCTTCCCGTTTGCTGACATCTGTCTGAGGCGCGCGTGGAACACTCGTGCGCCGTCGACACGGCCTGTCGTCATAAGACGTACGGACGGCGAGCTAGCCAATAGCTCACCGTCCACAGGCCCGCAGAAACAGGCCTTTATTCTTACTTTTAAATCTTCTTCTTCGTGTCGCTTGTGACAATTTTTATATTTTGATAGCCCAGAACTTCGCAACTTCCACCACGTCATCGGTGACTTGGAAATGAGGACCAGCTTCCAAGTCACGACAGAAAAGTATTGTTGAATACTTGTTCAGTCACATTCTGACCACTCAATGGTGATTTGAGTTTTTAACTTTTTAATATAATAATTAAATAATTGGTTTCAGCAATCGTCGCACTAGTAGTGCTGTCAAAGCTAGCAGTCATCAAGGTCGCATCATTCTTCTTCCTCGTCGCGTTCTTCCAAAAGCTCTTCTACGCCGGTGGTCTACTCCTCAACTACTATATGAAGAATCAGACTGGCCCACCTGCTGGAACCGCTCCTCAGATGATGTACGGCCCTCCTCAGGAGTATAACACTTTGGGTTATAGCTATGAGCCGGCCGACAATGAGCCATTCCAAACTCCTGACTCTTTGCCTAGTATAGCTGATTTCAGTAACGGGGTCAAGTGGTTGTTTAAGAATCAGCAGCAGTAATGATGTGAGAAAGATTTAAGAGTCTGCATCTCATTTTAATGCAAACATAAGCTTATAAATGCATTATAAAAGATACGTTGAACGGTGAAATGGGATGTAGTCACCTTATGCAAAAGATACAGAAGATTTTTTTGTCTTTTGTAACTTCTTGGCTAGATTCTCTACTAGGGGCTAACTTTTCATAAAAGTAATAGTACAATCCCTATCTTATAGTGCCATAGAAAATGAACAAAATGCCATAGTAAAATGTATGCAATGTGAAAATAGTTAAATAATGAATGATATTTATCTTGCAAATAGGGTTTTATAAACACTTTCACGCGTATTTGTTTTTTAAACTAAATTAGGTTGGTGTTTCGTACCTGTCTACTGTGAGAAGAAACAGACGAAACATACTAAGAGGTCTCTTTTAAGGTCCCGACATAATTTTGGTCAACTCGCATGAGGACTATGCATATTACTCATATTAGTGAGTTCAATCTATCTTTATGCCCAGTATCAAACTGTCTCTAGTCGGTATTAAAAATACTTTCAGATCTATCTACTTTAAAACTTATTAGTGATAGTTTAGGGTTCATGTAAATAGCGTATTTTCTATGCTCTTTCCATGCCGTGGAAAAATGGTAATTATGTTTGCAGCCCGAATATCGCCGGCAGCAAAAAATATGTGTTTGAATGTAGTACATTTTCTTAATTGAATAAATTATTTATTGTTTTGTATTTTGAGTTTTATTTTGTTTATATCTATAGCAAAACAGCTGTTAGTTTGAAAGTTGGTAGAACAAAAGTCACCGAGTTTTTGTCCTATCGAATCGATTCCGGCACTAAAATTATTTCATAAAGGCTTTTTATTTTACGACAGCACACTCTAACTAGTGTTTATAACTAAACGAACTAACTCACTGCACCCCAAGAGATGCATAAACACTATTCCACTAACTTACACGTATGAATAAAAGCGTGAAAACACTAACTAACTTACAACTTCACGAAAATTTCAACTTAATTACTTTAATTCAAAGTTATTTTGTACGTTCAGAGTTAATTTCGTATTAAAGTCTGAGCTCAGTAATTGTTTCCTTGTAATTACACACAGTGGGGCGCCTTCCAGGATACTGTAATTTTAGTATTTAGGTTGGGAACTCAAATATAGGTAGTGATTTGAATAAACTACACATCCCAATCCTTTATTGTAATATTCTTATTTTACGGGATATACAAGTTATATGAGGTCTGTGAAAGATTTTACGGTTACGGTAAGGAGAGTATTTGACCATTACACAAATGGGACTTCTCATCAGAGCCTAAAGGGAAATGATCAACGAGGTATTGCATTTTGTAACAGCCAGAAAAGTTCGGATACACCGGTACTGGCATATAACGGACGTGGCTCCGGATACGAACATACCTACCATACCTACTCATTGAAAGTGTCAGTGTCTGATTTCCTTTATAATATCCCGAATGTATTGTTAGATGAACATGAGGAGAGCTTGATTGAGTTGTTACCAGCAAAACTTCACAACGATGGCCAGGGGCAGAATTACCATCGCTGCCCATCTGTTCCGTTAGTGACACTCAAAATAAAATAAACTCAACTTTTATGACGGCTATGAACTCGGTAATCAAATGGCAGAACTTTATCACTAAAAACCAATGGATTTAATCAGAAATGTAACAGTTATGACACAGAATTAGAGCGGGGACTGTGAAACTATGCGCAAACTACTTCCGCGAACACTCAATATCTATTGTGTCATTTTGTATATATAAATATATACATTTCCATGGATTCGACAGACGTGGAATAGACAATGTTGGGAGGTATTTCTGGTATTGGAAACAAACAACGTGATAGCGGAGATCATAGTTTATTATTATAGCATAAACATCACGCATCGAGTCACCGAAGGATAAGGCCGTAGTATATCCTCATTTCGACAAATATTTTTTAAAATCTCATGAAATAATGGGGCGAGCTTGTTATCAAATAGAAATTTGTTTATTATTCAGGTAATACATAAGCAGGTACAATTATGTGCAAGAGAAGTGGAGACCCAAACTAGATAGTTAGTGTGTATCTCGGTGCTCGGATATCAGGATTCTGAGATTGATTGATTCCGAGACAATCCTGATGGAAACAAATTATATTAGATTAACAAAAAGTCAGTTTATCCAATGAAAATTAAAAACAAAAATACAAAAATACTTTGGCTCTAGACTTTAAAAGCCTTTATCTCCTGGAGGCGATATTTAAGTTGACAGTAACAGGTAAAAATACTTATTAACTAGTTTTCCTTTCACACAGAATCTACACTTACAAAATATAACTTGGGTCACCAATCGGGCGAACTTTGCTCCTTCTCAAAAGAATATTGCTACTTCTCAATAGATTGAAAGTTCCAAGATGGCCGTAACTTGGGCGGGTCTTCCCAAGCAGTTATCGGAATAAGCACTTTAAGTTTTATTGAACAGACGCTGGGAATGATTCTTTAAAGAAGTTCAAATGGACTGTTTGGCATTTTGTAATAACCCTCTAATGTCTTTGAGTTTATAATTGCTCGGAAATAGTTTGTTTAACTCTACACTTTCTATATAAATCAACAACCATTTATGTTTGTATGTTTGTCATAACAATCCAGAGATTTTAAACTCACAATTTGATATTCAGGTTGACAGTTCAAACCTCAGCCATTAAATGAATCTAACTGATAGGCACCACATTTTAAACTCAGTGTGAATGTGCCAATATCAGTCCTCTAAATTAAATTAAGCCTTTGCCCTTTAAGATATTTAAATATATTTGTAACAGCGTGAACCAAATCGTAATCTATTTGCAAGAGACAACGGCTTGCTCTCGGTACCGTGACAAACTTGGCAATTATGTTTTTTTTTGTTATAAAGTCGCACTGAGATGACATCACATTCATTCTGATAGCTTATCTATATCATAAAAAATCTCGTTGTTTGTCTTCTGCAGAGTTAGTTAGCTCCCCGCTGCACCGTAACTTCGATTCCTGTTGTCTGAATTCCACGGTAATGCGTAATACCGTGTTGAGAGAGCGAAACTTCGACACATCGGCCGCGTGCAATGTCGGTAACTGGCTCTTTATATCCCGAACAATGGCTTTTATTGTTATGATGTTCTAATATCGGGATATAGGGGATAATTCGATACGAGCTTACAATATTGGATGCTGGAGCTTAGTAGTTAGAGCTTTGTCCATAATGCAACTTTATAATAATGTTTGCGCGGTACAAGACTGAAGTTTGACCAAAAGTACGTCGAAAGGCGGAACTGCTAAGTTTGGACATTCGGAACGACTCATCTGAAACATGGTTAACTCAAAAAATCAGGGTTCAGCTGTTTTGACCCGGATCACACAAAAGAATTTCGGCCAACAGTGAAAATATTCACTTTTTAAGATTTAGAGATTTTTTCTTTTATCTTAACAGACATCCTGAGGAGTCTGTTCTGGCACTTCTGTTCCAATTGCTCCATGGCAAACACTAGGAAGTGGAGAAGAATAGGCGTTTTGGGGTACTGTCTGATCTATTTTTTGATGTTTAAATATTAAAGTACTAAATCTCGGCTGATAATTTTGATTTAGAATAACAGTCCTTTCTTGTCGCATTTCCGTCATTTGCCGTAGTGCGTGTGTTCAGTACACCAGGGCTATGTAATGTAAACAAACCTCATCAAACTCGTCACTGCGTACGGTGGCGCCATCAAATTAGTATGCACATACATTTTCATAAGCACGCCGTGTATGGGGTATTGTTTACATAGGACACCGGTGAGGTGTTGCACTAGTTACTAGCTAACGGTAGGTTAACTTGGAAAGTTACTTCAATGTTAATATTACGGTATTTTAATTATGTGGGCCAATTTTAAACAAAATAGAATAAGGGTTAGTAGTCCGTGGGGAGCGTTTTTGGTCATGGCATCTAATATAAGTGAAGACCACCTATTCAGGGAATTATACAATTGTATAGTGGTAAACCTTATGAAAGAGCCTGCAAGGGAAAATAAGCAGTGGCAGACCACTAACACGGTGGGAGGACAAGATTATCAGAACAGCCTGCTCAGACTGGAGCCAAATAGCAAAACACAGAGAGAGACACATGGGCAGTTTTGGAGGAGGCCTTTACCCAAACTGGGGTCCCTGCAAAAGAAGCATAATTAGCCTATAATATTCCCACTGCTGGGACACACAGCCTCCTCTCTATGAGAGGGAATGGGCTATAATCCACCACGCAGGCCCAGTGCGGGTTGTTAGATGTCACATGTCTTCGAATTTTTAGTTCTAGGACATGTGGTTGTGGATGTGTGGTTTCCTCACGATGTTTTCCTTCACCGTTTTGAGAGCAGTGTTGATGAAATAAGTTACACAAAGTAATGAGCCTGCCTGGGTTCGAACCCACGACTTGCTATTCGTTAGTCCAGCAAAAGAAGATATCTAAAAAAACTAACAATTACATTTAATAGGCCGCATTCCGAATTACGCTGTAATCGCTTTGAGCGTCCATAAGCCCGTTCCAAATTACCGTGAGCGCGATATTGATGTCCCTTGAATCGTCATCGATGACGTCATGACATGCGCCATCTTGCGATTACACCGACCATGCCCGAAATAAATATCACCGTGAGCGCTGTCAAAAATGACAGTTCTGTTCACAGGTTGTGTTGTTTTGCTAAGGTGGAAGCGCAAGAGTTGCCCGCGAAATTTAAATATACGATTTGCAGATCAGTGTAAAGTTGTATGTTGCTGAAAATAACAATCGCACCAGTAACACGTATGAAGTTACAGAATTATAAAATACGCGCTTAGACGTGGAGTTGCGGACACCAGCCCGCTATACAATACAATACAGAATTATAATCATTCAAATCATCAATACAATCCTCCAAGTTCATTTAACCCCATTGAGTGACTTTTTCATGAAATATTTATTGAATGGGGTTAATTGAACTTGGAGGGTTGTATGTGCAGCAGAGTCAACTAACATATCGTCCATTTTCAAAAATAGATCTTGTCAAAGGTTTTGGTTTGGGGTTATGTTCACTGTGAACGCGTTCACGAGCGTTCCAAATTGATGACAGCTCTCAGCTGTCATAATCGTGATATCTAAAACGGAACGCAAAATATAGATGTGAGCGCTGTGAGTGATTATTTTGTAATTCGGAATGCAGCCATAATAGAAACTAACCCACTAACACGTTCCTACTAGAATTAAGTTAACAGTTACTGTAAAATAAGTATAAAAGGCTTTTTTATTTTATTTTATTAATAGTGGTAAAGTACGTGCGCAAATATAGATACACTCCCTTTTCTCACTCTCAATAATCGACTGGGTCGGCAAAACGACCGGAGAGAGATCAGACGCAGGACCAAGATCTCAACGTACTTTCCGAGGCACGACGTATCATTCCGCTGACTTCTAGCTCTGGGCTGCTACTGAACAATCCCTAATGGGAAAACCCAATAACACCGCCTGATCTGAATCCCCACACTCAGCAGTCTTGCTTGTTGTTTACGAGACCAGTTCACGAGACCAGTTCACGAGACCAGCGCGGGGCAGTCAATGGGTAGAAAATAACCTCTTGACCTTGCGTCATTCCATGAATCATCAATGTTTAGAAATCATGAATGTTTAGAATTTTAAATACAAGCGCTTTCATTGTGGAAGTGCTAGCAGGCAGATTTATAAAACTGCAATGGCTTAACTCGGGTGTTTTGCTCTCTTCTCCTTAGGCTTAATAAGGAATTCTCGTCCTACTGTTCATCACGGCACCATCAGGTGGTTCAGCTGTGTTTTTACATCATTAAGCCCCACTCCGGCAGGTACCACAAGAAAAAAGTTCCGGTGACGTGGTTTACATACACCCTGTAGTGGCCATGGTGTAAGAATATTTTGATTTGACTTTTGTAACAAAATGTTTGTGCAGCAATTGCAGCAATCATTTTTAGTTTGTGCAGAATCAAGCATAAAGACTGTCAGTGTCGTAATTGCCATGGAATATTGACATTGACAGCTGTTGATCGCTGATCGCGATCAGATTTATTGGTGAAATCTGCTTTTACCTTTTCTCCACACATATAATAGATAGGTAAGAAAACCTTTCTTAATTATTTCCATTGCTGGGTGAAGTTTAAAAAAAAATGTAAAGATACGAGAAAAAACTAATTAAGCTAATCTGTAACGCATCATCCACCAAACGAAGATTTGAATTAAAACTTGTTTCTGTCGCAAAATTAATTAATTTATCTGTAGTAGACTTCCGTAGTGTCAATGTTGTTGGAGAACTAAGATGTTGTGTGCCTAGAGTGATAAATATAATGATAAAATCCTAAAAGTTAATATGAAAAGTGGTCACCCAGCTGGTCGTACAAATGGCACGATAAATTAACCGTCCAGACAGTGTTTTACTAAGAAGCGGTAAGCAAAACAAAGCTGCTACTTCAGATGGAAACATACGGCAGTCTAAGGTGGCCGGTAGCGCTGCTTGAAAGACCAGCTTCTGAGAAACTGAACACACAAGATAACTATACACTTACATATGTAGGCTGTAGGTACGTGGGTATGTAGATACGTAACTTAGATTTGTTTTGTGAGACATTATGGCAAATTTTCAACTCGATCGAAAGCCTGTGTTATTTTTAAGACTAGCGAAACTCGGCAGCCGTTATGTAAGAGGATATTTAAAAACAAAAGATTGAAAACACTTTACAACACAATTCTTTAGTTATTAACAATTATCAAAGGTGCTAAAAGAGACAGTTGGTACTTACTAACTAGAAACTAGACCAATGAAGATAAGCTCGCCGCAGTACTTCATAGGTTCTCATCAGTCAAGGTCCCGCTGTAACTGTATGTTTTCAGCAGAAGCAAGTAAACAAAACTATAGGTATTTAAACTTCTTATGCGGCCAGTTAAGTTAGCAAGTTGAGATTTACTCAGTAATTAAGTTTTGAGCTAAGTTTTATAACTTGTACGAATATAATTAATGTGGTTTGTATGCATTGAAACGATAGCAAACCACGAGTTTTAATTACAAGACCATAATATTTCTGCCAGGGTTGCGGGACTGTTCGAAAGAGATACCGCGGCCCTGGAACACAAAGGGCAAAAGAAGGAACATGGATGGGTTTTAGTCAATAAAAGTCCTGCTCAGCCTAGAGCGGGAGCAGTTATTTGATGATTTCCCATCCGAAAAAAAAAGAGATCATAATATTTAACATGTATTTCAAGATATTCTGGGCCCGCGGGCTGGATTATGAGCAAACCTTTCAGAAGAGTCTCTCTTTGAGTCTCAGCAGCAACAATTGAAACATTGCTGAAAACATACCTTTCAAAGTATTCACATGTTTACTAAGAAATTTTCATACTTGTTCAACTGTGTTGATAAATCTCACGAAATCGATATATGAAAAATGTATCGATAACGATGGGATAAACCAAACAATCTGTACAAGTATTGAATACATAATTATGACGCCTATTTATTATCCGAGTAGTGACTACATGAGCGTTTATGACACTACAGGTACTTGCCAGTTTCAGCTGTTATCCCTTTGTTAATGATTCTATTCAAAATCAAAATAAAAAAAAGCAAATCAAAGCATTTATTTCAAGTAGGCCAGTTACAGGCACTTTTGAACTGTCGAAACAAAGATAACAATTAAATGTAGCTACAGTCCCAGTCACAAGGCATATAAACTGTGAAAGTACTGTAGTTGCCCATTCCCTAGCGTAGATTTCTATAGAGAAGAACGGGCAAGAAACTCCATGGACACTCTTTTAAATCAGCATATTGTTACAAAACCTTGGTTACATCATTCATATTGAGATGGTACATTATGTGAGAACGATGTAGCAAGATGTGCACGTTAAAAGTGTCCATAGTAAACACAAAAAAGACAATAAAAAAAAATTAAAATAATTAATTCAAATAAGCCGTGGCAACTAAGAGATGACCAGTCACAACTGACAGCGCCCGTTCACGAACATGACGCATAGATCAGCACCATTCAAATCAACCATTTTGAAGGGAACTAAATGATCCGACACACGCGCCACCATCAGCGAGACATTGAGTGAGCATGACATACTCTCAACCGCCAGGGCACATTCAAGTCGGGAAAGGACGTAGGTTTCCAGTGAACGATAGCTCTTTAGTACATAGCACTCACACAATATGGGCTTTATATAATACTAAAGATATTGAATCTATACAATGCAAAGATAGTTGTACAATCTTCAGCAGCTCCAACAATACTATTTAATGTTATCAATTTATGCGTCCCTGTCCTTGTGGAGCAGGACCGGCATTGAGCCAAGCATTTTTGTCAGCGATATAATCGTCCAACTTGTAATATGCTTGCTTACATAGTGTGCGTTTAATGCATGTTTTAAATTTCGTCTCATTGAGTTCAAGAATACTTTGTGGAATTTTATTATAGCATCTCAAACAGTACCCCATGAAAGATGAATCTACTTTAGCGAGTCTGAAGCCCGGCTGAACTAATTCGTCTCTATTTCTAGTACTGTAACTGTGTCTGTCACCTCTTTTACTAAAAAGATGCAGATTTTTTCTTACGTACATTATGTTTTCGTAGATGTATTGACAATGTACCGTCATGATGTTAATGTCCTTAAACAGTTCCCTTAGAGAATCGCACCTACGAAGATTATATATAGCTCTGATGGCTCTTTTTTGCAGAATAAATATTGACTGAATGTCTGCAGCTCGTCCCCATAACAAAATGCCATAAGACATTATACTATGAAAGTAACTAAAATACACCAGTCTAGCGGTATCAACATCTGTAAATTGACGGATTTTTCTAATAGCATATGCTGCTGAACTTAGCCGCCCGGCAAGAGACGTTAAATGAGAACTCCATTGTAGCCTTGAATCAAGCGTAATCCCCAGGAAAACCGTTTTATCTACGAATTCAATCATTCATCATTCCTTCTGTGCTGTTGATGTTATACAAATAATTTTCTTGTTGATTAAGACATGGCAGGCAGATAATATTCTGAAACCGCCTCCAATAACTCCTAGATAAAGTAGAAAATTACAGTGGTCAGCCCTTATTTTTCCGTATGGGAAATCATCAAATAACCCCCCCGCTCTGGGCTGAGCAGGAGGGAGTGTCAGACTTTTACTGACTAAAACCCATCCATGTTCCTTCTTTTGCCCTTTGTGTTCCAGGGCCGCGATATCTCTTTCGAACAATCCCGCAACCCTGGCAGGGATCGGTCCTTTCGGACCCCTTCCTGTTTGCTGACATCTCTTTGAGGCGCCCGTGGAACACGAACGCGCCGTCGACACGGCAGTGGTCAGCCCTCAAATAAACATTTGTTCAGAACCCAAGTATTTGTGTCGATTATACAGCGTGTAACAGAAAGGGTATAATCATATGGAATACTGTGGTACGAACCATCAAACTGAACTACTTTATCTATGGGACCACCTTCGAAATCGTAAAAAAATAATCAGCTGTCCTATACAAAATCCTTTCTGTTACACGCTGTAGAAGTCTGCCCACTACACTAGTATAGTAAGCGTCCAAATTCATCAAAATGCTGACAAAGGGATTATTTTTTAAATAACACTCATAAATATTAAAATAATTACAATTTACATACTTCTCAAAAGCACATTCTCCTCTCACCGAGTCACCGTCGATACGGATCGTGTCTGTAAGACGCCTTTGCCTGCAATCTGTCGCCGCGCGCCGTGCTCGCTCGCCACGTTCTTTATAAAACGAACCCAATTACTTACTATACATGTATCGCAGGGACAAGAGGGAATTTCCATAACTACTGTCATTTTCAGTGGTTGGGTTCTGTACGAGTTTTATTTGTATGAAACGAAGTTGCTCTAAACTAGATTTTTATTGGGCAAAAGTTTCCCACGCGACTCAACAGCATTGTGATAACATTGACAGTGTTTCTGCTGCCAGACAGTCCTTCTTTCTGTGGGTAGGAATGAGTATTTAATTTATCACCACTGTACTCAAAATGGTGAAGGAATGGATCACGACCATATAAATTACACAAAGTAAATGAATGCATCACTAAAGTCTCATATTGTTAGTGATAACGCATTTGTGATGTATTCTTATTCTGTATTGCACACAACATTAAAAATATACACACAAAATTGCAGTAATAAACCTTTGTGCAACGGCGAGTTAAACCCAGAATTGCGTTTTCTAACAGCAAACCTTACTTCAAATACGACACTTGCCAAAGAAGATGAACTTACGCTATGTGCATAAAAAGTACATTTAAAAACTTAAACATTAATTAAACGCATTAGTGTTTCTTACCGACCCAGATGTAAACAATAGGATGAAAATAAAAACCACGTTCTTAACTACCCTAGGGTAAAATCAAATAAATCTGGTCACCTGGCGGGGTGCCAAGTCATCGCAATTAACCTGAGTGAATCTCTCTCTTACATCAATTAGGGTCGATTTAACACAATCTACAAGCCTTTTTCAATTATTTACGAGCACCTTTGTACTGTGTTTAGTTGGTGAGCAGTGTCAATTGGTTGGATTTACTTTGACAGCTTTTGAAATTAAGCTAGAAATAGACTTAAAAAAAGGTTTTATAATATACGCACACAGTATAAACAATAGTGTTGAAATGTTTAGTCGGTTGTTAAAGAAAAAACAACTGCTCCACACATTTTAAACGTGTGAACATGTAGGTACTGAATTTTGTATGGAACAGCTGTTTATTTACAATGATTCAACATGGTTGCCTAGAATTATCTAGTGAAACATATTAAAAATAAGTTAATCAAAAGCCATTGTTATAAATTGTTGCTTGTTAATAGACTTCTTTTAAAAGCTGCGGATCCCTAAAATGAGACAAAGCGTTGCAGACAGTTTCATTGTAATATACTTAAATAATAAGTGGGACTTGTTTCAATTAGGTCTCTTCAGAAAATAAGTGTTTCATATTTTATTTTATGTCAATGTAATAAAAGTTAAGACTAAAAATGCCACGCCGAGTTAATTTTGTGTCTTTGTGAAAAATAATGACAGCAATACGTTACATTTTAGGATTCTGTTGCCATATGTAAAAAAACGGAACACTTTTCCTTCGTTTTTTAACTGACTTTAATAAAGAGGTTCCTTATTTCGCCTCAATCTTTGACATTGATAACAAAACTCTCAAAATGTCGACGATAAAAACCGATCTATCTCACAAATGTTACAGGATAGTAGTTTTTTGGTCCACTGCTCATCCAAACGCAGAATTGATGATCACACTGAGGGGTCGTGTCACAGACCATTAATAAGAAGAAATATTGGAAAGGGCACCAACGCACCATGCTCCGTGGTTATAGAAAATGAGACAGCTTTTTTAAAGACGGAAAATATATTTTTATTCCAAATCCGAATACTAACCAATGCAAGCAGTGACCGAAAACGGGCTTGTGAATACTTAGCCAAGAATTTCTTGAAAAATGGGAGTTCCGAACTTTTGCGGAGACTGTGACCAAACACTTGCTTCCACCCGGCTGAAAACCGCTGAAAAAGTTCTAATTTATAAAATTCTTGACTTCCCCAAGAACGAATGTAACTATTCAAATATATTTAAAGTTTAATGTCGCATTTCGAAGGAAAGTTTCCTTAATTTTACTGCGTCCTAGTTATTCAGAAAAAAAGTGTGTCTTTTGGGAATAGTTCAGTTTTGGTTGCTAATAAGCCTTTCAAGGTCATCACGTTTACCTTCATTTATGGCAGACTCCTGTTTGTAGGAAGAACTTGAAATTCATATAAGAAAATAGTTCAGAACATCGTTCTTTTTCTTATTATTTTCTGTTAAGTAATTAAGTTTGTTATAAAAACCCTTTTTGGCACATCGAATCACAACTAAATTTAAATTAAATATTCATCAACCGTGTGAATGGAAGCAGTCGCCATTTTCATTTCATGGTTTATTTATTTAAAATAGGTACGCCATCAGTACATACATTTTACATTTAACAATAAAAGGATAAAGGTTACGGGTTTTATGGTTAATTTTTTAGTTTATTAAACGGAAAATAAAGTCTTGAATTCGACTTATGCGTTGGGCAAGGATTAATAGGTAAATTTAATTTATTAATTTTAGTAAGAACTTTTATAATGTCATAGGGTGTAGGCTGGCCGGTGTTACCGCTTACAGTGACAGTGCTATAAGATTTTTCCCTTTGTATTCGTCATCGTCATCCACAACCTGAATTCACCACTGCTGGGTATAGGGCTCTCTCTTCTTGTGCCATTCTCCACGGTCCAGTGCCAGCCTCATCCAGGTCTTCCCCCGATGGCAACTATGTCGTCTGCCCATCTCGCCGCCAACCGATCTTCTTCCTTTCTTTTTCCAGTTCTTGGACGCCATTCAGTAATATGCGCATTAGGCCACCGGTCATCACTGCGCCTTGCTAGGTGTCCAACTCCATTTGAGTTCTGACTTTCCTTTTGAATTAGAAAAAAATAATGCCCGATTATCATTTACGCCTATTGTCACTGGCCCATTGTCCACTTATAGATCTGCTCTTCAGAACTTGGGATAAAAGAACATGACCCGCTAACGTCATCGTACTATTGGAATTTCAACTCTCGGCGCTACGCCCATGTCGGAATATCCAAGAATGCGCTTTTGTTAGGTATTTGTTTGGGAGTCACATAATTAGTTAGTGAAATCGTGCATATTTATAGTAATATCCACTTCTGCCTCCGCCTTCTAGGCATACATAGGTGAAGTTATGTTTTATGTATTTTCCTCTTACCGAATGTGTACCATTTCAGTGTTTTCGGTAAATAGCAGTAGGCCTACAGGTGATATTTCATTTAGTAGGCGGGAAACTTAGTAGGCAGACTAAAATACTGCCAGTCTAGACATGGAGAGTTACTGCTCATTTTGTTTACTGGCTTCGGTATTAGTTTTGGTGGCTTCCCGAACATTCAGCTTCCGAAGGTAGGAGAAAAATTCGGTGCTCCCCTAGTTAATGTTCACGTTACTCTTTGTTCCTGAAAAAACGTTTTATAAATAGAGAGTCACAATGCCGAAACCGAGAAAGTACAAGACAAGATTTAGAGATCTTTTTGCGAAGAACTTTCAGTTATTTTTTTACAAACATACGTGATTGTGATCTCATTACCAAAAACTTTATATTATCATATGTACATAAGTAACAGACCACCTCTACATCGCATAAATAAAGTAAAGTACTATGAGAAAGAACGCCTGTCGCTCCAACCCCGGAATCCAATATTATGGGTGATCGGTCACTCCCCGCCGTTCACTGGATGACAAATTGTAGGGCAAGCCTCTCTAATCTATCTTATTCGCTTTCACAAATCATACATTTTCGTCTGTCCTTTCGACTGTGATGTGGGCACGGATTATGGATGATATTTTGCTTCGGGGATACGCCAGTTAGCGTACGAGTTTGTACTACCGAAATGCGGAATTATTTAGTGATATTATGAGCTTGATGTGTCCCAATGCCGGGCCAAGGCTTCACTTCCCTCTTTCTGTTTACGAGCTGGACTCTTATCAAAAGGATTGGGCCCAAATTTTATCACATAGCCATACAATTAAAACGTAACAGTTATATTTATGATACCTAATTTAGGCCTGTGAAAAGTTCTAAAGACGAGGCTAGGCCTTCCAAATAAGCCTTACGTGACAATATTATGTGGGGTTCAGATTACATTGGGGCTTAATGCAGTGACAGCTATGTAGACTTACAGGCTTTATAGTGTGGATCCAGCGTTAATCTAAGCTTGCTTCTAAGGCTGTAAAACTGTTCTATTCACACTTTGGTAGGTGACACCAACGTCCTTGCACGTCTTGTTTACTGAAAAAAAAGTAGTTGCCACAATCAAGATTTTGTTTAGATTGACTAAGTAACTTGTTTGCATCTGAGCCTATCAAGCACAATGATCACAGCTACTACTTTTAGTTGATTCAGATTTGAAACGGGATCTTGATTGGAGTTATCACAAAACCTATTTGCAGCAATCAAGTCAAATAGTAATAAACACAACCAAATAGTGATAAACACAACCAAGAAACTTATTTAGCGCAAGATTTGATCAAGTTGTATGATTAATACAATTAATTTCAATGATAGATGATATCAAGTCAAATCAATTTAATAAAGTTTCAATGGTCTTTAATGTGGTAATCAAAATGCTTGATTGACACAACTAACTTATTTTGTTACAGTTAACATTTTTTTAACTTGTCTCTTTTTTAACTCTTCTACAATGATGTCATGATAAGGGTAATCGAGAAACTTGTTTGAGCGTTCAACTAGTATTGCTGCAATCATGTCGTGATGATCAACTAACTAAGATTTTAGGAAATGGGAAACAAATAGGAAAAACGGAACCGTTATAGATTCGTCCTGTCCGTCCGTATGCTACAGTTATTTTACTTAAGAGCGGCCAACCCGCTCGTACGTGATTATGCAGTCGTTGCACATCTATCTTTGATTTTTTTGAACTATTAAGTATTTTGTGCACTATATCTAGGTTTCTATAGTGGCAAAAAATAAAAAATTGTAGAAACAAATTCAGTATAAGCCTCCAAAAATGGCTGTTTTGCACAAATTTTACCTGAACTTTGGCCGTTCATACCGTACTCATCAAGTAAAGAAACCTTGCACATGTAATGGAGATTTTTAGTGACAAATATTTATTTCACATTCTTGTAAGACTTATTCAAAAACACGTATTTCCTGGAACAAGTTTAAGAAATTTTCGAACACTATTTTTCGTTCAATGTCATCGCTTTAGGCGGTATGAGGTGCGCGGGAGACGAGATGTGCGGGGTCAGGGCGGGGTAAGACCGGGGAATTGAAAGAATATCGTCGCTGAGGCTCTGGATGAAACAACAAGCTTTTCGACCATGCTCACGTTGACGATAGACGCGCCGGGAAGGGCCCTCTTAACTACTTTTGTTCTAGCTACATTAGGAAACACCTAAATGAACGCTGAATTATTACTGTATCAAATGCCCTATTTTTAAATACTCATTCCTTACTCATGCCTTAAGGTGTCAACTAGTAAACAACCAATCAAAAATCAATGGGCATAAGTTTATTTTGCTCTCGTATAAGAAATAAAAGTTCGTGAAGCAACGCGGTATCACAGTGACATAACGTAGGTACATATTTAACATGTAGGTATTTAACTTTATTGCAGTACCAAGTTTCCTGTTTTGGTCCTGCAGTGAGTATTAAGTTAGGTTTAAAACTTTGAGTCTAAGTAAACTATCTATTTGTAAATGACTCATTTGCAAGGGGTCACATCACTTGCATAAACTTCCATTTCAGTTTCATCAAGTAGCTTAAAAACCTTTCCATTCCCAACTTGCATTCATTACAGAATCTCTCTGTAACAAGGGAACTTATAAACTTCCTCTCGATCAAATTTCCTAAAAAAACGGTAACTTCGACAAAGGATGAGCGAGAGAATTATTTCCCGGAACATCGGACGAAGTCTCACTTAGTTTAAAGTTACGACTTAAAAAGTCACCAAAGTTACGGTGATATGGCCGGCAAAATTGGAAAATTACTGAGTTAAAAAGCGATAGTTTTAAAGCATGCGGTTGAAAAGAATCGTGATTTTTTGTATTGAAAATTAAATCCGCAAAAAAGAAAACGTATGATTATGCAATATATTAATAACTAGCGACCCGCCCCGGCTTCGTACGGGCGCAACGTTATACATATAAACCTTCATCTTGAATCACTCTATCTATTAAAAAAAACCGCATCAAAATCCGTTGCGTAGTTTTAAAGATCTAAGCATACATAGGGACAGACTGCGGGAAGCTACTTAGTTTTATACTATGTATTGATGATAGTGATACTGATATGTCTCCAAAACGTTACTTTACCTGCCCACGTTTAAATCATGAACTAATTAAGAAAAACTTAGTTATGGGTCCCTCAGTGTACCTAGCTATCTTCTGAATGATTTAACTTCTGTTCCCAGTGCCTTTTGTTCAATTAGTCTCAGAATAGAGAACAAAGACTGAAATGAACTAAGAGAAATCGTGTGCAATTTAAATGCTATTTACCCACAACTAGGTAAAATTTATTTTATTTTTTTGTTTTCCCTGGTAAATACATAGTTAAGAAAGCATCTATGTCCTGTCTTAGCAGAGCGGTCGTTACGTGGTCATCACTTAGCCACTTCTGTGGAGGCAGATGTGATTCGTCTCACGATCATTAGCCACTTCTCACTGCTGGCCGATATCTTGGTGCACTCGTGCATCATTACAGTGTGTTAATTTCGATTTGCTGTCATTATAAGCTCTGAGAGATATTTTCGTACACTTGGCAATCGACTTAGTGATTCCAGAAGGTCACGAAACAAGTCAATCCAATCCCTTTGAAAGCGTTTCATATTGCTACAACGGCTTGACAAAAGCTTTAAGGTAGTTAATATTAATCCAATTCATTTTTTAATTTTCCATAATTATTGTTTTCGCTGCTAGAATGTCACTTTCTTTAGGCTCTCCGGATACAGTTAATAATAATAATTTATTGGAAAGAAAAAACTCAGTGTACAAAAAAATTGTGTGCGATAACAACTGCATTCGTATAAAACTGTGTCGCAGTCATTAACCAAATAATCGAGACATAAGCAAAAACAAAAACTAAAATTATAACTAAAAATATAAAAAAAAAACAAACTAACAATTAAAACTTAAAACTATTTCTACGTAGAAAGACTTTACATCTTATTCTCTTCTCTTGATGTATATATTAATCATGCCGCTAGCACCCTATATGTGTCGTCAACATAGTACCTAGAACATGAATATACATATTATACGTAGTTAATCACCATGCCGACTAGTTCGATCGTCAAATGAAACAAGCGTTATGCTCTTGCTAATATTGTGGTAGTGATGGGACTGTGATGTATCGATACCATGATCTTACGTATTTAAGACGTATTTAAAACATGTATTTAAAATAATAAAGTTTAAATGCTGTACAATAATACCTATGACTAACTTATTTAAACTTAGCGAGAAAACTGACTATGACTTTGGTCTCGTGGTTGTAACTCGTAAACCTTGAGCATGAGTTTTTGGGTTCGATTTCCAGGTCGGGTAAGGTGTTATTGGGTTTTTCATCGGATTTTTTCAGTAGCAGCATAGAAAGTCAATTTGTGAGCGGTTGATGGCAGTATCCTTGCCCGCTGTTATATGGAACTCTAACATATGTAAGTGACGAAATGTTGTTGTGATAATGTAAATGGTAAAAAGAATATAAAGCAGCAGAATATTGAATTGACTTTATTAGACCTACAAGTGACAAGAATAAACAGTAGACTCCTAACCATAACTTTTTGTACAAAGAGTATTAATATACAACATGCCCCCTCAAAAAGATAATTCCATGGCACTCATAATACAAAGGCAAAAAATAAAAATAAACAAAACCATTACGATATACCAATCATTTTCAAACAACTGCGATGCTTTGTTGGACCCAAAGGTTTCGTCAAAACATCTGCAGGTAACCTGTCGGTAGGCATATACCTAAGTTCAACGGTTTTGTCGTTCACTTTTTCTCGGACAAGATGAAACTTTACGTCTATGTGTTTTGTCCTATTGTGGTGAACAGGATTCATGGCTATTTTTCGTGCACTCTGACTATCCGTATACAAAACTATGTTAAGCGACGTACCTGTTATATCGGATATTAGTCCTTTTAAAAAGCACGCATCCTTTACTGCTGTAGCCAATGCCATATATTCTGCTTCAGCGGACGACAAAGCTACTGTGGGCTGTTTCTTGGCTTCCCACGAAATAGGGCCGCCTGCAAGCTCAAAATAGAACCCAGTGTATGATCGTCTATCAGTTGAACAATTTGCCCAGTCTGCATCTGAAAACCCCGTCAGAGTTGTAGTATTACCTGCTTGTTTCCTGTATGTAATACCACTATCTTTTGTCGCTTTCAGATAACGTAGGCAACGTTTAGCAATATTCCAATGTGACTGATCAAATTTAGAGTTAAATTGACTCAAATAACTCACTGTGTAGGCTATATCTGGTCTAGTATTCTCAGCCAAAAACATTAGACAGCCTATTAATTCTCTGTAAGGATGCTCGCACTCACCTATACCAGGTTCAAGTTGTTTCTTGACGAGTGGGGTAGACACACCCTTACAATCTTGCATGTTAAATTTCTTCAGTAACTTTTCAATATAAGTACTCTGAGATAACTTCATTCCACATTTATCATGATGAATATTTATTCCCGTAAAGAAATTAATTTGTCCAAGATCCTTAGATGAAAAATATTTTACAAATTGACGTCTGAAGTTGTCAAATGTAATTTCATTTTTATACAAAATTAATAGATCGTCGACGTATACAGCCAGAACCAAGGAGTCTGAGTTCGAATTGTTTTTAAAAATACATGGTTCAGATGTAGGCATAAAACCAAGGAGCGACAAAGTTTGTTTTAACTTTGAATTCCAGGCTCTTGGTGCCTGTTTCAACCCATAAAGTGACCGTTTTAAGAAACACACTTTCGACTCTTCCCCTTCCTTTACAAAACCTTCTGGCTGTGTCATGAAGATTTCTTCTTCTAGATCACCGTTCAGAAAAGCTGTGTCCACATCCATGTGCCAGACCTTATAATCATACTGCACTGCAAGTGCTAACAAAGTTCGCAACGACGAGTTGCGTACAACCGGAGAAAACGTTTCGTGGTAGTCGACACCTTCTCTTTGTCGAAAACCTTTTGCTACTAGGCGCGCTTTATACCTAACAACGCCACCTTTCGCATCTCGCTTCAGCTTGAAGACCCACTTGCTAGGAATACACGTTTTTCCTTTTGGCTTGTCAACCAAAACCCATGTGCCCTTTCTGACTAAAGCATTATACTCGTCTTTCATTGCTAAAAACCAGTTATATTTTTCATCGCTGTTAATCGCAGCCCGATAACTATTAGGATCATCGCAGCCATCGTCTAGTATAGTATTATACGAGAAATAATCCGGTGGTTTGCGAACTCTTGAAGGATATCGCCTTGATTCATTTGAGGAATCTGCAGACTCACCTGATTGCTGATCATCAACATCGTTGACCTCTACATCGTCTGTTTCACTGATTTCAACATCAGCATCCTCAGCATCCAGAAAAGAAGTATCCATGCTAGGAGCATCTACCTCACATCTCCCAGGCGAAGACGAAGGTAGTACTTCTTGTCTTAAAACTGCTGGCGTTGGTGACTGTGACAACAAATTGACAATATCAGAGTTTACAGTATCTACAGGCTCAGTATTTTCCTTCAGTCCGATAAAGTTATTTTCAGAAAATGTAATATCTCTTGACTTTAGTAACCGTCTTGGACTTATCGCATTCCGGAAATAATAAATACGAGGATCATCTGAATATCCTACAAAAATCTGTTCCTCAGCTTTCATGTCCAATTTACATCTTTGGCTTGATGGAACATGAACCAGCGCTCTGCATCCAAAAACCTTCAGATGAGACAGATCGGGTTTTTTATTAAACCACATTTCAAATGGTGTTTTACCACTAAGCGCGCGGTGTGGTGATCGATTTTTCAAGTAGACACTTGTCTCCACTGCATCCTGCCAATAAGCTTTTGAGAGAGAACCATGTGACAGCAGTGAGCGAGCCTTCTCTACTATGCTACGGTTACACCGTTCACTCACCCCATTTTGCTGAGGGCTGTAAGGTGCTGTCGTTTGCCAATCGATACCCAGTGACTGAACATAATCCATCAGCTCCTTATTAATGAACTCAGTGCCATTATCTGACCGCAAAGCCTTTATTTTTCCACCAAACTGTCTCTCGACAAGTGAATGAAAAGAACAAAACTTATTTTTGACTTCCGTTTTAGAAGATATACAATACACAAAAATAAAGCGTGTATAATCATCTATAAAGATAATAAAATATCTATTACCTTGAAATGAATGAGTAGAAAAAGGTCCACAAACATCGGTATGAATCAATTCAAGCGGCGATGTAGCTTTTCTATATTTTAAGCTTTTGAAGGGCTTTCTAGACTGCTTACCCTCTATGCAGGGTATGCATGGTTTTTTATCAACTTCCGTGTACTCTACGCCGATAGCCTGACCTTTTCTAAGCAGATCCATGCCAATACGACATAAATGTCCTAACCTCTTATGCCAAAGCTGGAAGTCGGAACAATCAGAGTGCACAAGTTTAGCTGAAACATTATTGAACATATTAATTGAACAATCTAAAGTATACAGCCCATTACTTAAAGAACCATACACTAAAACATTATTACTATTTACTAAATCACACTTTGTGTTATAAATAGTACAGCCTTCTTTATCGAAAACTACAGAAAAACCTTTCTTTACTACTGTATTCACTGAAAGTAAACTACAGTTCAAATCAGGAACATGAACTACATTCTCTATTTTGTTCGCCAAGGTATCCGTATCAATGCATACATCACCAATACCAACAGCCGCCACTTTTTGTCCATTAGCCACAGTAATCGTTCCACCTTGTACTGGCCGATAACTGCTGAACCACTCGCGATGCGGAGTCATGTGAATGGTTGCACCGGAATCAATAATCCATCTCCCTTCATTTGGAGTTGGCGCAGAGAGAGCCATTTCCTTCAAGACAGCCTGTTCAACCTCCTTATTATGATGGCAATCTGTTTCTTTGAAAACCTTACCCGACACACTCATAGCCTTCTTATCCTTCTTATTGGGACATGCGGGGCTTTTATGTCCTGGTTGTCTACATTTAAAGCAGATTATAGGCTTCGTCTTTTTGCTTGTAGAACCTGTCGAACGTAACGCAGCCACCTCGTCCTGGTGAGAGTCCTTAGAAAGCTCGTTTAATAGCTTTGCCTTAACCAACTCACTGGTTACTTCAACATTCGAATTCTCTAAAGCCATGATCAGCGGTTCGTAACGTGATGTCAATCCTCCGAGAATAATCGCAGCCAAAGATCCATCGTCGATCTTCTTACCAATATCTTCAAGATCCTGAGCAGTGCTTATAATGGCGTTGATATATGATTCTATGTCTTGGAAATCGATCAAGGTATATTTATATAGTCTACGCTCTAGAGATAGCCGTCTACCCATACCTTTATCTTCGTATGCCTTTTGTAAAGCACTCCAAGCTTCCTTAGCGGTTTTCGCACTTCTCACATGCGCAATTGCACCTCCGTCTACCGTAAGGCATATTTTTGACAACGCCTTCTGGTCATTACGAGAGCGCACATCCTCCGCCGTTTTATCGGAATCATCGTACCCAGAGATGGTCGTCCATAGCTCCTCATGAATGAGAAGCATTCTCATTTTGAATTTCCAAGTTGGGTAACTTTCTCGGTTTCTTAACATTTGTATTCCGTGAAAATTCACATTATTCCCTGCCATTATATTTATTTTTACTTCGTGCTGATAACGTGTTGTGATAATGTAAATGGTAAAAAGAATATAAAGCAGCAGAATATTGAATTGACTTTATTAGACCTACAAGTGACAAGAATAAACAGTAGACTCCTAACCATAACTTTTTGTACAAAGAGTATTAATATACAACAAATGTGAAGGTACTTCTGCGCCTCACCTTTTGGGGAAACATGTGTATGCAAAGAAGCAGTGTCCAAATGAGTGAGAAGGTTAATCGTTTTGCTAACAAATCATAATGTATATTCTAATGTTGTTATTTGTTTGTTGATTCGGATTCAGATAGGATTATTTTAGTACCGTTGGATTACGAAATTGGCTTAAATTGTAGCCCTTAAACTTCATTAAAACAAATTGCAAAATTGTATTCGTTGAGCTCGAAATGATATTGAAATAACAAAATATAGTTAGGTATCTCATTTCCAAATGAATGTAACTTGATAAACGAGATCAGCGTGTAAATACTGTCTCCATTCATGTTGAAGTCGGTATCCAGTCCAACCGGACCACCGGTTATGTACATGGCAACTGCCTATCTGATCTCCGCAACCCTTACTTGTAACTCCTTACGGGGAAGCACGATGCCCTTGGTAAGACGGGTGTGGTTCCACTTTCAGGCATCTGGCTACCCGTAACGACTGTCAAAGATCTACGAATGACAGCCGGGACTAATTACTTATTAGTGTGATTTTATTGACCTCGGCAAGTGTTACTTAACATTAAAAATTGACCCGTGCGGGTGTTATTATGTAGCCACATACCCTTCGTTGAAACAAACACATCGATATATTTACATTAATGCTAGTCAGCGCATCACTAGTCAATATCGTTAGACTCATAAACGCGAACGGCTCATTATTTCCATATTTAACGATGATTGCACACGTATGGAGCAATTTCACAATATTACCACCATTCCAAATTAGAGTAAACCTCGAAAGACTTCGGCTTTCGACTTCCAAATTGCAGTCCTTGAAATGAAGTCGTAAAAAGGATGGGATTAGATTACGTATCGATGTGTAATAGCGTCAGGTTTGGTACCCATTACCGTTTTCTTCTTATTGTTTATCGTTTATGAGATTGGAAGGTATGGTTTCCTTGCAATTTAAAAATTCCGTTGATTTTGTAAGTGCTAAGGAATTGCACGACGGTTTCATATGTCAATGTATTCTCTTAGACAGTTAAAAAAAATGTTCAATTTCAATTTTTCAGGTAAAATCAGATTTTTCCGATTTTGTAAAATACCACAATATCTTCGAGAAGTTTTGCCTGTTTAAGTCGTTTTGGTTTAAGCCCCATTCGATGATGGGTGGGATGAAGCGAACCCATTTGAATCTTTTCAAATATAGTTCCAGCAATCGCGGTTTTCATGCTAAATAGGCTCGCTAAAGAACCTCTGGGCTCTAATATTTCATGACGATATTTTTAATCAACAAGGGCATTATTATTTGGATGACACTAAGTTCAGCTTCTTAAAACTGTATTAAAGTCCAAATTGTCCTTTTCTTAGTCTTATGGCAAGTAAGAAATTTCAACCAACATTTTCCATACATCGCATTCGTATCTATTACCCCCAATTCCACCACAGTCGTTTATTTCATTAATCACGAATAGGGTTACATTGAATCCTAATTTGTGCGGACATGTCGGGCATTTTGGCCTGTTTTTTCTTTGTGTTCTCCGGTCTTGGCAATGGTCCGGTCTTTTCGACTTCAGGGATATATTGTTTTTAGAATAGATCATGAATGAATATTCAAAAATATAGACAAAAAAGTAAAATATAAGAAATCGATTTTTATGTGTATGTTCAAGTTTCACGTAAAAGGAGACGAGCCTATTGCCATCAACCGGGCACACTCCTGGCTCAGGGCTTCTACTACGAAATTCGTGATGACTAAGCCCAATACCACTTTCCCTGACCTGGAATACAAACCCAGAACCTCACGTTCAGTAATACCGTTAATATTATGTATCACAATCAATTAAAAAATAATGTATTTTTAAGGATAATTTGGTTTCGCTATATTTTAGAAGTAAGCAAAGCTATATCGCTGAATAAGTAGATACGGTTCCTGGTAGACACGTTAGTTAGGTAGAAAGCACTAAACGTGAAACTGTACCTGCCGTAACAGACTAGATAGACAAAGTAACGATTAGTAGCACTACCTGGACGAAATTGTAAGTACAACTGCAACAGTGATAAAATGTAGGTACAGACACACACATAAATACTTGCCAAAAAAGGGTTTTTTACATTTAAACAGTTGATCAAGATGCCTAATGCAAAATACACCTAAATCTTCAACTAGCACTTTAAACATTCTTTTCCCGATCACTTTATTGATCACTCCCATCTTCCATGTCTCTTTTCTACCACTGTACCACCGGACCCGTACCCTGTCACCGGCTTCAAAAGCTCTGGTGCGACCTTCATTCCCCCTGACGGTATTTTCCACAATTCTTTCTTTTTAGGTAGTATTAAGTCAAGTCGTGATTTTTAATCCATGCCAAACATTAATTTTGCGGGTGATTTTCCAGTAGTACAGTGCTCTGTGTTTATAAATTCAAATAAATAACCTAATCATTTGTCGCATTTTGTGCTGTACTTTCCCTTATAATTTTCTTTAACATTTTTTTACACATCTTCACTGAATTTTCAGCTTGACCGTTGCTGCATGGATGGTAAATCGGTGACGTGATGTACTTAATACCATTATTGGAACAGAACACATTGAATTATTTACAATTTATTTTTACGTCATTATCCGAGACTAATGTACCCGGTAATCCAAACAGAAAATATTTGCTTTGATTTTTTTATGAAAGATTGTGGTAAGATCATTTCCCATAAAAATACACTCTAACCATGTAGAGTACGCATCAATCACTACTAAGTAAGTCTGTTGCCATATAGATAAATTGTCTTTACGAGTAATAATTCGTTTCCACGGCAGATCATACTTCCATAACAAATCAGAAAATTTATCACTACACAAACATGTAACGGAACAGGATACTCGTACGAAACTTACGCCACTCAACCTACACAATAAGAACAATCACACTAATGAACAACTCGTAAACACACAAGATAAAATTGCCGCGTGGTCTGCCTGAGCCAGCCACACGTCGACAAAGCTAAGTCGAACGAATGGCTCAAAAGAGGCGAGCCGTTTCCCGAAATCTAAGGATTTATGCTGGCGATCCAAGACCAAATAATAGCGGCTCGTAATTACAGGAAATATATAATTAAGGACCCTCATCAGACTGACTTATGCAGACATTGCAATACAGCCTCTGAGACCATACAACATATTATTGGAGCTAGTAAATCACTTGCACGGACTGACTATATAAAGCACCGACATGCCGTCGCCGCTATTATACACCAACAATAAGCATTCAAATACAAACTCATAAGTGAGATGAAACCATATTATGATTAATATAAACCGGAAATAATACTAGACAATAACAATCAGAAAATCTACTGGGATCTGACGATAATAACAGAAACTATACATTTTATTGGACCAGATATAACTCTTCACGACAAAGCCAGTAAAACCGTTTTACCTAATAGATATAGCTATCCCAAACGCACACAACATTCAAACTACAATATCTGAAAAGCTAAGTAAATATCTAGACCTCGCCATACAAATAAAAACCCAGTGGAAAACACAAACCGTCCACACATTAGGGAATAGTGTGAACGGTTTGTGCTTCCCACAGGGTGCCACCACATAGTGCTTTCTTCCACTGTTATAGTACAAAAACTTTTATGCAAAGCCATAACACTTTACACATGCCTGTTGCATCACTCGGAAATTTCTCTTACTTCTTCTACAATATCATCTACATTCTCCATTTAAACTCCCCCTACAAACTTGGCTCCGGCCCGTGGGTAAAGATTTTGTACTCTCTTACGAGAGAAGAACATGAAAGAACTGGAAATAATAATAATAACATTATATTTATTTCAGGTCCGAGACCCATATAAAACAAAAATACAAACAAACACATACATTATTGCAAAAGCATAATTGTCAGAATTACTTAAGTAATTGGAAACATTTTTTAATTAAATTAAATCACTACGGACAATCTCACCATTGAACAAAATAATATCAAATCTGATGTTATGTCGCTACGCAATGAAAATGAAATAACCGAGAAAAAGGTTAATGAGATAAGTCATACAGTTCAACTATTGAAATCAGAGCAAGCTCAAACATCTTCATCAAATGAAACTCAGGAAAACATTATAACAGAAATCAACGAACGTGAATTCCGAAGCAAAAACATTGTTATTAGTGGCATCCCAGAACCCGCATCCTCGATCAAAGACCAACGCATAAATATCGATAAACATGAAGTAGTAGCTAAAATCAATTGATAATGATTATCCCGAGCCAGAAGGGTCATGCGACTGGGAAAGTATGACATAAACAAAACACGTCCGATAAAAGTGTACTTCAAATCGCAAGAAATCGCAAAATCTATTCTACGAAAACAAAACAACTCCAAGCGAGATAATATTAAAATTTACTCCGATCAGACACCAAAACAGCGTAAGTACCTACAAAATCTGAAAGATGAACTTAACCGCCGTTCACTTATTGAACACAAAAATCTCACAATAAAATACATTAACGGCACACCGAAAATTGTGGAGGTACCGTCAAAAAACTAAATATCATTAAACCTACTACAAAGAAAGACACTAATCCTGATGATGAAAAAATAACCTATCAAGTCGTCGATACTTAAATTAACAGGTCAAAAGCCCATGGGCTTATTTGGCGCAGCCGTGAGACACACAATTATCTCTTGTTTTTTCTTGTTTAGATTTAAGCTCTTTTTTAATTTGATTTTTTGTTGTGTGCACTTGTGGCATGTGCCAAATAAATATGTTTTCTTTCTTTATTTCTTTCTAAAAGCAAAATACACAATAGACTTGGAATAAACGTAAAAAATATATCATAATATTAAAATTTTATTACTAATATATTAACTACATAATGTGAAATTATAAGGACGATTAAATAAATGTCAAATTAATAGGATAGGATAATAGCTATTAGACCTTAGCAACATGCCGGTTACAACAGTGCCTCATACAGGGACAATCAAGTCTCCCCGCAATTATTGCCAGGACAGCGTTGGAACTCGGTCGCACCCTGCGCACCAAAGACGCGCACCGCTTGCGCATGGTGGCGTGGAAAATGCTCGAAACATCAATAAAATCGTAAGATTTCAATCAATACTTTAAGAGGAAATCTCTTTTAAATCTTGCTAAAATGTAAGGTATTTATGCAGGTGACTGTACCTGCAGACTACGGACACATTGGCTGCAACGTACTAAGCGTTTCCTACGCTTCACATTTACGACTTGCTGGCTCAACAAAACACGTTTTTCAGTAGATACACCTTAGAAAGTATTAGAAAAATAACTGAAACTTGGTTTTGTACCTAGTTAATAGGCTAAAATAGGAGAAAACTTGAAAAGGTTATTTCAGGTACTGATAATAAATTACTTACTGAAATATTATGATTAACTTTTACAATGGGGCCGATCCTCAAAATGTGAGAAAAACCAGCTGCTCCATCAGATATAAAAACATCTTGTAGAAGTTTGATTATATTGGTTTGTATAATTCAGTTGTGCTTCCTTGTAGTAGCGTTTACAAAATCAACAAGATCAAGGTTGATTAAGCAACAATTCTCAATTCTATTTCGAAGAATTATAAACAATACTTGTTGTTTCACGGTAACTTTTGCCACAACAATCAATTTACTATGGGCCCTTGAGTTCTGCTCAGCATCTTTTTCGTTTATCTTGTGGTATTTCTGTTTTTAAACTTTGAATAGCTACTGATTTCCAAGTAATGCCTTTGATGGTATTAATTTTGTGTTCCTCCTTACACTCAAGTAAACAAATTTTGTTACTTGGTGATTTTAAGAGGGCCCTTCCCGATCCGTCTATCGTCATCGCGAGCATGGTCGAAAAGCTTGTTGTTTCAACCAGAGCCTTTTCTTTTTTTTTCTTTTTTTCGGATGGGAAGTCGTCAAATAACCCTTCCCGCTCTGGGCTGAGCAGGAGGGAGTGTCAGACTTTTACTGACTAAAACCCATCCATGTTCCTTCCTTTGCCCTTTGTGTTCCAGGGCCGCGGTATCTCTTTCGAACAGTCCCGCAACCCTGGCAGGCGTCGGTCCTTACGGACCCCTCCCTGTTTGCTGACTCTCTTCGAGGCGCGCGTGGAACACGAACGCGCCGTCGACACGGCCTGTCGTCATAAGACGGACGGACCAGCGGCGATTTTCTTTCAATTGCCCCGTCTTACCCCGCCCCGACCCCGCACAATTCGTCTCCCGCGCACCAAATTGAACGAAAATTAGTGTTCGAATATTTCATAAACTTGTTCCAGGAAATACGTGTTTTTGAATAAGTCTTACAAGTGTGTGAAATAAATATGTGTCATTAAGAATCTCCATTACATGAGCAAGGTTTCTATTGAGATGTTTTCTTTACTTTTACAGTTTATGAGTACATTATGAACGGCTAAAGTTCAGTTAAAATTTGTGAAAAACAGCAATTTTTGGAGGCTTATACTGAATTTGTTTCTACAATTTTTTTTTGCTACCATAGAAACCTAGATATAGTGCACAAAATACCTATTAGTTCAAAAAAAACGAAGATAGATGTGTAACAACGGCATAATCACGTACGAGCGTTTGTATGACGGGAAGTAAAAACCCTGGGGGTCTACTCTCTAAGCACGAAACCCGTAATTTAGGCCGAAGATACGGGCGGTTCCTACTCCCTAGCACCTACGGACATACGATTCGTTTGCGGCTCGAACTAAGAATAAATCATACCAGTATTTATATAAGATGCTCTGTGGAATGAATTTACCAGTATATATATATGATGCTCTGTGAATGAATTACAGCTCAATTTGACAGTTGTCCCTACTCCCGATGTGTTTTTGCCCGTCCGTAAAGAGGAGTTTGACACTTTTTAGGACGGATTGTTATGTCATTTGAAACGATAACAAAATAGTTATCGTGCTGTCTACGAATATTACTTTTTTTTAGAAAATCTCTACAATGGCTGCTTTTTTCATGCTCGAAGAAGCTCTTCAAGAAGAGCGGGGCGACACCGATTCTACTTGCGCCAAAACTTCCGGTTGGCGAGTATTCCCGATGTGGAGTTGAAAGGGCTCACACGGGAATCATTTGAAGATTTTTATGAGGATCTATTTACAAGCGACGAAATGGTGTTGATCCAAGAATGAAGGTGGACAATGGTTTGATCCAAGAATTAAGGACTAAGACTCAGAGCATCATAATATATAATACTGCTAACGATATTGAAGATTCTGCAAATTATTGCACTGTGTTACCAATTTGTTTTTGGGGGACACACATTTTACCACTTTGGAAGTGTCTATCTTTCAAACGATTGACTTTGAGAAAAAATGGTTTGAGGAACCTCAATGTTATTTTTTAAGACCTATCGATAGACACCCCGCACGTAAAGGTTTGGTGAAAAACATATTTTTTAATTTCAGTTCCATGTATGGGGAGCGTTGGGGCTCCTCATAAATATAATTTTTTAATTTGTATAAAAATCGTAAAGCGGTTTACAGAATACCTACTAAGTTTCACCTTTGTAGTCCTAACAGTTTCGGAATAAAGTGTCTGTGACATACACGGATAGACAGACAGACAGACCGACAGACAGACATGGCGAATCAATAAGGGTTCCGTTTTTTGCCATTCGGCTACGGAACCCTAAAAATGGTTTGAGTAAAAAAATAATGAGATCAAGTTATGTATAAACATGGATAATAAACCGATAATTATCTGATAACTATCCAATAATCATCAATGAAAATAATTATCTTAATAATTTCGAAAACTAGTAAAAACACAAAACAAAATTTTGAAAATTGCACACGTACTTTACCTACGATACTTATTTATATTTTTTTCAGACTGCTGATAATCACGAAAAATCTAGGTATCGGTAAACACACAGAAATAAACATTTCTTCACTTTAGAAAAACTCTCGTTTCCTATTACGAAAAGTCGTGTTAACATCTTGTAATAATGTTTAGTACACTTTCTCGCCCAAGTGTTTATTTGTAACATTAGCACATTATGTATGACAGGCAACACAGACTGTGAAATGTCATTTTAAAATACGGCACTGAACAGAGCTGAAGGTCTGAAAAAATTGAAGAAAAAAACAGTAACAGAAAAGCTGATAGCATAAGTTATATTTTGGGAAAAATATGTTCCGTTTTTCTTTTGAATAAGATTTTTAGTTTAATTTCGTTAAAGTTTTTTTTTTTTGTAATACGTCAAAATGAAGGTGCTTTTATTAATTTTCATTGTAATGTTATCATGGTCTGTGGAAGCTTCTGATAAAAGTGAAAGAACAAACGAAGTGGAGCCAAGAGGCAAAGCGAAATACGCGTTAATAAGTGAGTATTGTTATATTATTATTTTATAGAAAAATTCTGACTTGAATTGGATTTGGTTATTTTGGCAGCAATAACATTAAGTATATATCTATGGTTTGCTAATCAAATTCTAATTATAGTAACTGCTGCAGATGTAAATTATTCTTGAACTATTCGATCGTTTTATTCCCTTTAAAGCTGCGACAGCACAGTCGGGCGGCGGACCAAAAATTCAAAAATCTCTTTTTTTTCATCATAAATGCTGACTTACCTCCTCACAAATGATTAAAGTAGGGAATTACAATGACTAGGTACAATAAAAACTTTTCAATAAAAGCCTTTTACCTTTGAAAAGAGTTTTGTTACATTCAGGACTCCTTGGAACTTAAATGGCGTCCATTGAAGAAGTGAATAGATTAAGTTTACCTTTGTGCATCGATAATGTTTAAGACCCAGATTATTCTGCAATTAAGCTTTTTACTGCTTTTCTTAGAATTGTTTGTTTATTTACGACCCTCCCTGAGTATATACTTCTGGTATAAGTATTTAATTATAAGGCAGGATTCATTTCCAGGATAGCGTTTCTTACGTCAATGCTTGCGCAGTTTTTCCATAGCGTTAGCATGATGCATGAGGATGCTTGTGCTAGTATTTCATGGTGTTTGCGTAGCATAGCGTGCATGTCTGTCATTGTATTAATTATATTATGACATCATATAAACAATTGTGTATTATGTTTCCGGTTCCGGTTCATCCGGTTAGACTGGAAGCCGACCCCTGCATAGTTGGGAAAAGGCTCGGCAGATGATGACAGACATTTCAAAACTTTGACTTTGACAAAATGTTACAATTGGAAAACACAGTGAGATACATTTGGACTCCAATATGCTTCCCATTAGTTTTTATAACAAAAACATAGTTCCGGTTCCAACAAAAAGGTGTAGAACTAAAAGATCTCCTCGAAACCTTATTCCCCAGTCCGGTAGCATCCAGTGTCGGTTTATACAGCGAATTAAAGTAAAAGTCTGGACCGAGGATTTAAATCTGAATCGAGAACAAATTGGAAAGTTTCCCCGCAGAAACCTTAGCCTTCTTGGTCGGAAACATTTTAAGATTTTGAAAAACTAGTCTCGGGTTGCGGGATGGGGATTTGAGAAGTTGGTGATTAAGGGAAATGTTACGGAAATGCGACGTTAGACTTCTACTGCTTATAGTTTGTTTTGGATAAGGTAATCCTTATTCATATTATATATTCGATAGTAACTCTGTCCATTTGGCTGACCTTTCATACCTTACGGCAAATGTCTTGTTTGTGGTGTGGTTTTGTTTAACAAACATCATGGCTGTCAACTAGAGTTTTCGTTCCCTGTTTGTCAGAGGCCTTGCGACATTCACAAGTTGTAATTCAAAACTCACGTTTTGCCAAAGAAGATCTAAGATTATATTATCCATCTTTTTGTTTTTAATATGAGCAATGTGCACTAAATGAACCAAAGTACCTCACTGCAGAGTAAAGACCCGGATTTTAGTATTCTCTAGTCTATTCCCGTGAATGTAAGATTTTAAAATCAAATAATACAGCATAGCCCTTTCTTTGTTGCAGCCAACCTCGCGATCGTACTGGCTGCGAAAGTTGGACTGTACAAACTAGTTCTGGCGATAGCCTTGACGGTAGCTAGCTTGAAGATACTTCTAATAATGGTCTGGGCATCCACCATATACAAGCATGTGCCTGACCCGTACTTGCATTATCAGAAAACGGAGCATTATGCGGAACATTTCGGACCATATCACGATAACTTTGGACCTTACCACGATAAGTTCTCGTATCACAGACAAGGGTACCAGGCCTTGGACTTGATCGCAGATTTTATTAAAAATCGACAGCGGCGGTAGTTTGTAGGTCTGTATTTTATGTAGAACGTTCTAAAACGGATAGTTTTAGTTACGTAGATATATACATTCTACTATTCTATTCATTGACTAAATATGATTTAGGGGAGAGTTCTCGGAAATGAAATTAATTCTATTTCGGTTGTACATGAAAAATAACATTTTGAGGGGTTTTTTCCACTAGTTAATTCTCAGTGGCTGCTCAGGTAAGGGCGTTTCCCAATAAAAGCGATCGACGATCGAAGCGATCATTTGTTAGGAAAACTGAAAGATTCTGTCATCAGACGACACGTTCTGCATCGGCAAACTTAACAAACGTGACGGTGTGTTCACAACTTCACGTGATGATCGCTTAGGTTAATACACAGGGTGAATGATAGAAGACTTACCTCCACTAAAAGAGACCTTTAACATAACATCCTATGCAAAATGTAGGAGTACGTATACCTCTAACTATCCTTTCCTAGAAAAGAATCGCAGAGGGGCGATATTCTTTTAGGATTAATTTTGTTGCGGGATCCAAGACAGTTGAATTGTTTCTCTGGGTCTTCGTCGAGCTTAATAGTCTCGGCGTTTTTCTGGTTTGCCACTGTTAATTTTTTAGGAGTTGCAGTGGTTTGGGAATATTGTAGCGGGCTACTGTTTCGACTAATATGTCATTCTCTTTGTCCACAGTTCACTTTTTCTATGTCGTGGCAACAAAGCTGATCGTCCTGAAGATGGTGTACGGAGCCCTGTTCTACGTGCTCATAACAAAAGGCTGGCATTTCGTGCTCTGGTTCATCCACTACCTTAAGAAACAGAAGCATCAGCACCACGAGTACATTGAAGACCATCATTTTGACCACGACCATTTTGATCACCACGACCATGGTCATTTTGACCATAGTTATGGTAATTTTGACCCCAGTTATGGTACTTTTGACCATCAGCCGTATGGCTATGATAAGTACGGATATGGGAGTGATAAGAAGAGGATATATGATGCCGATGGGTCTTTTGCTGTAAAAGGACAGACATGATAAGGTTCTTTAAAAACATCATCATCATGGAAAACAATGTGGTGACGACTTTTTTCTAAGTATTAACAAATGCAATGGCCGTTTTCATCTACACTAAGCGACATCTAACTGTACTTTCGCCGCTCTGTCCAGCGCTGAAAACTGATAATCAAACAAAATAAAAGCTTATTTAAAAATAATTAATTATTCAAGGAAAATGGGCATAGGACAATCAGATTCGAATTGTCTCTAAATATGTATCTCATTAGATTTTTAATTAAGTGTGCTTTTGTGTGTCTGTATGTATGTGTGTATCCTACATGTAATTTTGTTTACAAGGACTGGTCTTCAGTTTAGCTAAGATGAAAATAAATCACACGCTCAGATTAAAGATATCTTATTACAAAAAGAAACGATCTGAATTGTGGATAACTAATATCTCTTATTAACTTTTAGAGAGTTTTAAATTGAAATCTGCGTTGTGTTTATTTTTATTTATTGAAGGTTCTATTTTAAGTAGGTATTTTTAATCAACCTTAATGGTTGATGATAAATAAATGCTCAAATAGATGTTAATATAAAACTATATTCTTCATTGACTTTGCGTGCATTTATAATAATGAATAGTCATATTATTATAGTACCATTATGTGTAAATATAATATTTAAGCTTAAATTATTAAATGTAAAAGATAAAATTGTAAATGTGTGTGTTCGTTTAATTTATTAAAGTGATAAATATCCCTAGCTTCTTCAATAATTTATTTTGTTAATCATAGGTATAGTGACTTTTTTGTATATTGTCTAAAAATATGTGCACTATGTTTTGCCAATATATGGCGTATAAACACGTTCTTGCTACAGTTATCTCCTTAAAGGTGTAACAAATCTACTAGATCCTGTTAAGAATTAAAGGATAAGAGTAGACTTGTACATTTAAAAATTTAATAGAGATATGGATGGTTTTACAAATGAGATAAAAAATACAAGTGTTTACAAAAAAGACGTATCAAACCCGCACTCTGGAAGCAGTTTTTGAGTATATTTACACGATTAAGTAGCACTGTTGAAGCACGATGAAATGTAGAGGTGGAGATGTAGGACGATGAATCAGGTCTGCTCCTCAGGAAGGCGGCGTTTGTAAGAACAGGAGTTGAGGTCCTGGTAGATCTTTAGCGTTGGATCACCAGCTTTTAGACCCAGGGCAGCTCCGCGAGATGAACAGCAGGGATGGTACAACGACAGTTTTTAATACTAAGATTGGGAGTAGTAGTCCCAGGTGTATCTTTAGATAGATCACCTTCAAGAATCTGTCTTGTATCCAATTTTAAGAATTCCTTCAGTCTCACATTCAAGAAACGCTCTCTCGTCTAGTCTAGTCTAGTCTCGACTGCCTCGTCAGCTCGTTTTCCACAGTAGACTCCTTCCATTTTTGAATCTCAGATTTTCTTCTTGCGGCCATATAATAATCTCATCTGACAAGTGTAGTCGGCCAGGACATAGCAGACTTACTTCATAAAACCATGAGTGCGTAAAGAATTTACAAATATTATTTAAAATTAAGTTATTACTAAACAATCATTATTATCTAATACAATATTACAGCTAAACATTGAAAAATATAATTTAGAATAGATAAACCAAAAAGTATTCATCATAGACTAAGCTACTAAGAAACTCTATGACAGAAAGAATGTACGTCAGTTTGGCAAATCTGACGTACATGTCACAACATTGAAAATTATGAAAATTTATATTTTATTTCAGCAAATATAATGAAAACGAATCGTATTTAGATCGATTCGCTGAGTATAAATAAACAAATCAATAAAAAAGGATGATAAATGGTATATGGTATGACAATTATAAGTATAGTACAAAGTGTAAGTATAGCATATACTATATTTCCCCAAAGACCCCGAGAAAATTTTTGGCCTAGAACAAAAATTTTGCAAAGGTTAAAGTATTACAGCATTCACAAAACTTTCATAACTCATTCAAACACACCGACATCTTACGAAGTTAGGTCAGGTAGGATTCACATTCAATGATCACTACTCAACTTGATAAACTAATAACAGTAGGCTTATTTTCGGAGTTGTTATCCGCTCACGTCTAAAACCATTAATAAGATGAAAATATAAAGATTCTTTTAACAAAGGCTTATTTTTATGGAGTTGTTAGCCGCTCCAATCAACGTTAGTTTTAACAAGGGCTTATTTTTATGGAGTTGTTAGCCGCTCCAATCAAAGTTAGTTTTAACAAGGGCTTATTTTTATGGAGTTGTTAGCCGCTCCAATCAAAGTTAGTTTTAACAAGGGCTTATTTTTATGGAGTTGTTAACCGCTCCAATCAACTTCCAGAGTTGATAATAAAATAGTCATACTAACTTCTAGAGTTAGTTTATAAGAAGGTTAGGTAACATGTAGCGAACTCCGCAGCGCAAGATGGAGTATCAGAATACTTGGGTTCACGAAAGTTCAGGTCCCTTTCCGAAATCTTTTCATACCTTTGACAGGTTGAGATTAATGAGTCAATTGAATTAATGTCTTTCAACGCAACGAAAACTGAATAGCATGGTTTTATATTACGAAGTAGAATTTCTAATTGGTCGCTTTCTGCCAGTTTTTTAGAAAGACGATTGAACATGCCGAACATAATAGATACATAAACAATGATAGACTCCGTTGCTCCTTGAGTGCGATTTCTAATAGCCTCTAGTAATTTGTAATCATAATCTTGAATACCAAAATCTTTAATAAGTAGAATATGGATCTGACTCCAAGTCAAAGAAGGATTCCGACAATGCTGAAACCTAAACCAATGTAGCGCATCTCCAACAAAAATCTCAAAAGCAAGCTTAACCAGAGTAACTTCAGAGATATTCCTGGAAATCTGAAACTCCTCCAACTTCTGCAAAAACGATCTAGGACAAGTTTTACCATCATAAGAGAACCTTTTAAAATCATTCACGAAATTGCAAGGCGAGTAACAATTCTGTTCCATCGAGGAAGACTGCGGCATACCCCAAGCAGCAGCAGAATAAGGTAACTATTGAGACGTAGCGAGAACCTCAGAAGGTTCAGAAATTCGAGGGCTGAAATGAGGGTCAGCTTGAAGGAGTCACAACAATAGGGGAAACCTCATCTGTCATAGTGTCATGAATTTACAACAAAAGATGAAACATTTTTAAGATAAAGATATACTTCTACCTAACCCTGGAGAATTATAAGCGTGAAGTTATTGTTAAAAACGAAAAAGTTTCTAACACAAATAAATGTATTGACGGGAAAAATAGAAACTAAGAAAAATGTACCAAATTTATGTATTTTTTCTCGACAAGCAGCGCCACTGCAAATCGTAAAAAGATCCGCGACGCACTGTTCAAGTTACCTAGCAACACTTAAATAACAAATCTGACAAATTATGATGCCAAAATTAAAATAATATGATGAATAATTACGTAAATTTTAAGTTATAGTTGTATAAACGACCACAAGATATTGTCCTGCAGCCGTCGTAGAGTATCCCAGCCCCCAACTAATAAGTGACCACGAGTGGTTTTAAGAACACTTACAAGCGAAGACTGGGTAGGATTACCCGGAAGTAACCGCAGTGGTGTGCAAGTGTGTGGGGTGCAGGGTAGTGAGGTATTAATAGAGTTATGTGTAGGTGGCAACGTCTATAGGATATTCTCCTAGTACGTCGTAGAGTAAGCCAAAACCCAACTTGTAAGTGACCACGAATGGTTTTAAGAACACTCCACAAGCGAAGAATGGATTACAATTACCAGAGGGTAAAAGTAATGTGTGTTGGGGTGTAGTATAAGGTGATGTTCAGTACGAAGAAGTGTCAAGTAAATGATGAAGTGATGAAGTGATGAAGTATGATGGATATAATAACATACCAAATATAATTTCTTGTGTAAGTTTTCTTTTTGAATTTTGAGAAGATTTAATGAGATCTAGAATTGATTTTACGTTGGGCGCCAAACTGTAACAAATCTACTAGATCCTGTTAAGAATTAAAGGATAAGAGTAGACTTGTACATTTAAAAATTTAATAGAGATATGGATGGTTTTACAAATGAGATAAAAAATACAAGTGTTTACAAAAAAGACGTATCAAACCCGCACTCTGGAAGCAGTTTTTGAGTATATTTACACGATTAAGTAGCACTGTTGAAGCACGATGAAATGTAGAGGTGGAGATGTAGGACGATGAATCAGGTCTGCTCCTCAGGAAGGCGGCGTTTGTAAGAACAGGAGTTGAGGTCCTGGTAGATCTTTAGCGTTGGATCACCAGCTTTTAGACCCAGGGCAGCTCCGCGAGATGAACAGCAGGGATGGTACAACGACAGTTTTTAATACTAAGATTGGGAGTAGTAGTCCCAGGTGTATCTTTAGATAGATCACCTTCAAGAATCTGTCTTGTATCCAATTTTAAGAATTCCTTCAGTCTCACATTCAAGAAACGCTCTCTCGTCTAGTCTAGTCTAGTCTCGACTGCCTCGTCAGCTCGTTTTCCACAGTAGACTCCTTCCATTTTTGAATCTCAGATTTTCTTCTTGCGGCCATATAATAATCTCATCTGACAAGTGTAGTCGGCCAGGACATAGCAGACTTACTTCATAAAACCATGAGTGCGTAAAGAATTTACAAATATTATTTAAAATTAAGTTATTACTAAACAATCATTATTATCTAATACAATATTACAGCTAAACATTGAAAAATATAATTTAGAATAGATAAACCAAAAAGTATTCATCATAGACTAAGCTACTAAGAAACTCTATGACAGAAAGAATGTACGTCAGTTTGGCAAATCTGACGTACATGTCACAACATTGAAAATTATGAAAATTTATATTTTATTTCAGCAAATATAATGAAAACGAATCGTATTTAGATCGATTCGCTGAGTATAAATAAACAAATCAATAAAAAAGGATGATAAATGGTATATGGTATGACAATTATAAGTATAGTACAAAGTGTAAGTATAGCATATACTATAAAGGTCAACCAGCCGTTTGCCAAAACTGAATATTTAAATAATCAACTTCACAATTGTTGTTCGTCTAGACTGGACTAGGCTCTCGGTTCTTATTCGTAAGCATTCTCATCAATTCCTAGATTCTAAATTAAACTTTCTTAATCAAAATAATTGCCTATAACTTCTAAGTAAAGTGAGGTAACCGCTATATCATATTCGATACGCTCAAGAAATCTAGATCGAATGTAGCCTGACTAATAACTACGAAGCACTTTGAATAAATTTCCCTATCCATATCCGTTATTAGTTCAGATTACACAAGTTCTTATGACTATTAAGGCAGAAGGGGCAATCAATCTATCTAATATTTAATGTCGTATGTCAGGGCTGCCTCTCTTATAAACACAGGAAATTATAGAAATACGAGTACATTGTGAAAAGTTTAAACCTAGCTATCTGTTGAACTAACACTTTATATAAGTTCAGCAGAACTGGTATAGATACAACCGTAATTATAATCGGACCACCAAAGCATGGACAATACATTTGTGATTGCAGTTTTTTACTCGACTGCAAAGAAAGGGCTGGTAATATTTTTTTTTTTGCATTTTGTTCGCAGGCTCATAATATTATATTTTAGATCAATTCAACATTGGGGCGTCCGTAAAGAGTTTACAAGTCTGTGTGATTGAAAAGTTTTAGTAGACCGTAAACAAAATAACAATGCTTTCTTTTGTTTCATTTCAGAAAACCATTTAAATTGTAATTTAAAAGTAAGCATGAAATGTAAAATACTACTCATTTAATACCCAGTTCGTGCCTTGTGGTACATTCTAAACTTCTATTTACCCGCGAGGCACAATAACGCGAATACTCAACAAAAACAGCAAGACGAGAGTTAATCTTAACGACGTGCTTGTAATGATAACAAACCAATACATCCTGTTACTTTTCCTCCATAAAATACAAAGTTTATTCAATTCTTAGAAAATAGGGAAAATATTGTCGAGTCAATTTCCTTTTGAAACCAAGCCGCGGTAAGAGCTAGTCTAGAATGTTCCCGCGGATTGTGAAAGCGTAGGGAAAGCCTCCTCTCGAGTAACATACACTTTCTAGTTGATATTATGAAAAGTTATGATTATATCTGGGAGTGTTTCCTCGAAATAGAGACGGCAGAAGACCTGCCACAGGAATCTCATTAATAGAAGGTGGGGAACTACCGACTTCTCGTCTAGTTTTCTATGATTCAGTTTGTTCAATCTCTTGCACGTGTACTCTATAACTAGAGTAGGTACACGTGCAAGAGATTGAACAAACTACTATACTATCTACTATTAATACTATCTGTTGCCCGCGACCTTCGTTCGCGTTATATTTATTAATATAAAAATATTACTTCCTTAATCGAATCGATTTTTTTTGACAATTTCAGGGGTTTTAATTTTTTTAAGTTTAATTTTTATTAGTCGTTTTCATCGGCTTAATTCCTAAAAGAATGTCACTTTGTCACATAAGCCATAGCCCCCATTGATCCACTGGCCACTAAAATTTCGCCAATGCCATGTACTGCATGCGAAGACTATATAAAACGCAGAGTATTGTCAGTCTATCAAAGATCACAGAGCAGTGTTGACTCAGTGGTAACAGCCGCGACCTACGAGTTGTAGTTTGCTCCTAGTGAGTTTGAATTCAAGAGGAAGCTTTGCTTTTTGCAAATTCTTTCACCACCACTGCTCTCAAAACGGCAACAAACAAAAAAGCCGGGCATGTATCCCAGGCATGTCCTAAAACCAAAAATTCGAAGGGTCTCGTTGTGGAGAATGGCTTGTGGGCTGCTCCCCACCCGTAGAGAAGAGCCCTTGTCCTCGTGGAAACGTTATTAGTTGATTACGTTAAAGTTGCAATACACAGTATACTAGTGGACCTTCTGGGATCTTCTGTCCATTTTCTATTATTGCTCTGGCAGCTTGCTCAACAGCACCTGTTGCAAGACGTGAACTATAAGCGAAATGTGAACAAAATTTAATTGTTTTCTCTCTTATGAAAACAAGAAATGCTTTTAGCAATATTTTTGTAGAACGTGCTAACGACCAGTACGGATTACTGCTTTAATTGGTATTTGTTTGGTCTTTAGCTGAGAATGGGTAGTAGCCAAGCTGGATGATTCTTTAGATGACGACAGAGGCAACCAGAGACATAGCTCTCAGGAACCATCAATTCCTATCTCCCAATCATGACCTGCGGCCCTTTAACCAGTACATTTCTAGAATTTTGTAATTCTTTTAACAGGTACTTTTAAATTTTCTATTAGTCGGTGAGTTAAATCAGAATGATGTTCAAAAACGTAGATTCCGATGGAGAAAAACGGTAAAAAAGCTTCTGGAACTCCTTGGTGGGCTATTTTCACTACAGCATGGCAGCAGTTACAACTCATATAATAATTATGTGTACAGGGTTTAACAGGACCCTTAACAAAGACGTCAACCAAGCATTATGTACATCAAACTAAGTAAAAGTTTTGGGTTAAAAATCACGTACGGCAGGACTCAATGTAACGCACTCAAAACATTTTGCTGATGGATGTATTGAATAGTACGGGGGTCACGACCCCCACCATCATCATCATCATGTATTTAAAAAAAAAAACTTCTGTATAAGTTGGAACGACCCCCAATATCTCAATACTAGAATAAGTAGAAGGTTCCCAGGTATGGTCTAGAACAAAAACGATATCGCAATATCGGGGAGAACAAGTGCCTTTCGGCTTCGCTAACATAACATAATATCAGGCCTGTAATTCTCGAAGGGGCAGCTAGTGGTGTACCTGTAATATACCATACCCAAATTTCGTGGGTAATGTTTTAGACACATGTGGGAGGCGATTCCAGTCTTTGTGCTGGAAAAACCCAGTAAAAATGAATATTAAAGAAACAGTGTCAACCCTAGTATATTTCCATATCCGTCGGGACTCCCCGGAGTGGTGATGGCTCGCAAGGGCATCTAAATTTGGAGCCTGCGTCGTAATGGAGCAGTGCCGGCGGGCTTGTCATTATACTCCTCTCGTAATCATCGATGTCGCCTGAGAGAGGGTGAGCAGAGTTCTAGGTTTAGGAAGTGAGATTGAAAGACTAGCTAACGTTAGAGAAATACGAAATCTTAAAAACTATACGTAAAATAATGCCAGATCGACTCAAGTTATTAAAAATGTAGACCGCTGGGACCTATATCTGTGGGTGGGACAGACTGGACGATCAAGGTCGAGAATGGGATGGGGTGGTGCAGCTAGGGACAGGCTTATGTCTAGCTGTGAGTTGAATGAAACGTCACCTTCGTCATTTGGGTAATAGGAGTTTACACATTATTGATATGTAGATTAAGGTGTAATCTATCACTGTGGCAGAATGGAAGCATACGTCATTCATTCATGAGAATCCTATAACTGCAATCCTATAAATGCAGTCTCAATATAGTTTACGGCATCATAAATGGTAATAAAAATACTATCTCGCTATCGTTATTGGAAAACAAATCTGCAATTTATATGCAATCTAAGCCAAAGCTTACAGGCTGTTGCTAAACCAATCATTTAAAATCACGCTCGCAACAATAAAAATACATTGTGCACAGACTTCAAATGCAACGGCTTTTATAGCCAACATGTCGACAGCTCCAGTGTCGAATGATCGCCACTCGTCGACAATTTATTTTTACAACTGAACTCGATTGTACACGATTATGTTGTTTGGGAATTTAAATGGCGGCGATGTGTTCAAGTTACATTGTTAACGACTGTACGCGACGATTTAACGAGTTTGCTAAAGTTTTGTTGTTGTATGCCACGGGATTATGAGCTTATCTGTACGTCTTACAAAGTTTCTACTTCTAAGTTTCTAACCCAATTTTGTAATTCATTCTACATTTGAACAATTGAGAGCTTGTTTCGGAGTTCTTACTAAGTGCCACAACCTGTATTTTAGCGGTTTGTGGTTTTGAATTAGCATTCAAAGTGGCGAATGGACTATTCTTCGCAACAATATTTTTGTTACAAGGAAAACGGTCTTTCGGCCATTTTCTCAAATCAACTAATTACCTACACAATGAAGGAAGAGTTCTGGGCTAGACTAGCACACTACAGTTCTTACAGCAGTCAGTAGCCCGAAAGTTTGATAACCAGTCTTACCAAGAGATATCGTATTATCTAGTACTAACTGGATTGTGGAGGTCAGATAGGCATTCACTCCATGCAAACTCACAGTGCCTGATCGCGTCAGTAATTGAATTTGAATCGGGGAGCACTGCCCTTGGGCACATTTGATCAGCCCTTCCGTAAGATACAACTAGGGGCATACGTACATACAGTTTCATTTGAGAGAAGCTATGGTTTGTGACTTAATGACTAGCAATGCGCGGTGATGGCAGGTGCAGCAAAGCTATAACCGAGTCGCAACCAAGGACTGGATAGAGAAGTATTGGTCGTCCGGCGGCGAGATGGGCAGACGACAATTGTTGCCATTGCGGGAATATCCTGGATGAGGCTGGCACAAGAACGTGGAGCTTGGCACAAGTAAAGAGAGGCCTATACCCAGCAGTGGGTGAAGTCGGGCTGTGGATGATGGGTGATGATGGTTTGTGACTAAGAGGAGTTATAATAGATGTAATATCTAATTAGGAACCTTTTGGTAGAAGATGAAGCCAGTCATATCACACGCTAAGAAATCGGAACTATCAGGAGAACTACATGAACTATAGGTAAGATATCCTCAAAGAGTAATGGAATATGTGAAAGACACGGGAATTATCCCACAGTGTCTGCATATAAAAACGCAATACAAGCAGGTTTTCAAAATGCATCTGGACTGAAAAATCAGCTTCGGTTGGCTACAGCGATTTTCTCTTTCAAAAAAATAATGGATGATTTTTCTTATTTGAAGGCAACACGGTTAATAAATAATACAATTGAGATAAATGGAATTAAGGTACAGTGACGCCAATGTCACGCACTCTTAAAAGCAATTTATTGAATTTGTATTATTAATGCAAACATAATACTCTTCTATATAAGTTATTACTTAGGAGATTTGATCAACATCTGGCTTTTAAATAATAATTGAAATAGTAATATGTTAAGAAAAATTACATTTTTAATAGAAGTATTTAATAAAGAAAAGCTGCGCACACAATTTATTTACATTCTGTATTGAGTTAATTAAAGAAAGTCTCGTCAAATAATAAATAGTAATATTTAACTTGGTAATAAATATTCTTTACATAGAAAGTAAATTAAATGGCAGGCGTATGAAGATTTAATATTATTATTCTAAAAGAAGTTAATTTAAAGTTACTCTGTCAATTTAATCATAGCTATTTAATATGCGCGATTGGATCATGCTTGATTAAAATTGTTTCGATATTTCTACGATTTTAAAACAAAAACCTAATCATGAAAGTAGTCTTATACTTGTAGTTGGTTAGTACTTGATAAGATTTTGTGCGCGACTTTGTGTTTATTTTGACGGCCTCGTAAGTCTAGTGGTCGCAACCGTGACTGCTGAGCACGAGGGCGTGGGTTCGTTCCCGGTTCAGGCAAGTGATTGTTGTGGGTTTTTCCAACACGAATTTCTTAGCAGGAGCCACAGAGTCTGGAGTTTTTGCCCCCTATTACCTGTACCTTCTAATGGGTACCTACACCTGTGCCTAACCCTTCGGGGATTACGGACGTCATTTTATGTTAAGTTTGTGTTTATTTTCTTACAACCTATCATCCTGAGTTCCAGTCGACCGAACCTCATGGTGATGTCCTTTAGAAACAACATAGTAGCTGGTGGCGAAATAATAACAGCCGCAAAGGTCGATCTTCAAGGTTAAGCAGCGTTTGCCAGGGTTGATCTGTGGATGGGTGATCATCATTACATACCGAGTTTCCTCCGTGCCTCGGAAAGCACGTTAAGCCGTTGGTCCCGCCCGTCATGCCGTGTAATTCTTATAATATTTGAGGAAGTGTGGCAGAAAAAAGGGGGGGCCCATACCAACAGTGGGTGATTCCGGACTGATATGATGATGATCATGACGATGATAGTAGTTATAGGTAATCAGTGGCCCTAAAGTTTACTAACCAGTCTTACCAAGGGGTATCGTATTACTTAATACTAACTGTGTTGTGTAGGTCTGAGAACCAGTATTTTACATGGAGGTACTGCCAATCAGCCAATCAGTTCCATATCCGTTCTCAGCTGCATCCGGTTAGACTGGAAGCCAACCCCAACATAGTTGGGAAAAGGCTCAGCAGATGATGAAGTGCGTAGTACTCGCAACCGGCGTGCGCAATGACCGGGTTAGCATTAGTGGTGGTTGGTGGCTTTCTGTAATGTCTACCTACTGATATTGGAAAAAGGCGTGAGCATGTAGTATAATAATAATTTAAACCGGACCGAAACGTGGTCGCTCACAATTGGCCTCATCAGAAGGCTTAAAGTCACCCAAAGGGCAATGGACAGGGCTATGCTCGGAGTTTTCTTGCGTGATCGAATCAGGGGCCTTAGTCTGCTATTGCAATAGTGTCAGAATGGTCTATCATTGATTTAATAAGGCCCCGCGCAGACGAATTACCCTTTGTACGCACGTCAAACGAGTTTCGAACGCGCTTCAATACGCCGTGGGCTAGGGGCCTTATTAAATCAATAATAGACCATTCTGACACTATTGCAATAGCAGACTAAGGCCCCTGAAATGAAGACATGTTCTGGAGTGGCGACCGCGAACCGGAAGAAGTTGAGTTGGAAGGCCTCCTATTAGGTGGTACCGATGACCTGGTGAAGGTTGCGGGGATCCGCTGGATGCGAGACGCACGGGATCGGTCAATGTGGTGACACTTTGTGAGACTAATGTCTAGCAGTGGACGTCTTTCGGCTCAAATGATGATGAATATTAAAAAAAAAACCGACTGCTATTTAGAAACTACTGCAGTCTTGATTTACGTTTCTAGCTTTAAAACTTAGCATAAAGCTTTGTTAATGATGAATATCTCACTGTACTGTACTGTTAAGCTACTGTCAAGTGTTCTAATTGTTATTTTCTCACAAGATATTTTACAGTAGGTTAATGTGTGTGTGTACTGTGTGTATTTATTTTATGAGGCTTAGCAATTGGCACGCTATACCATCAGAATATGCTTTTACCAAGCTTGTTCTGTGATCTATAATCCTGGGCCAAAGTAATGACAAAGATAAATTACGAATGTTCCTGTTACAAGGAGAGAAATATCCCGCATTTTTCTTTGTTTATCCCAAAATGAACAAGAATGACCATCATTCAAGCCCACGAAATAATTCACCGAGTTTTTCCGCCAATGCAAATGAGGCTTTAGACCATTAAGGAGCTTCTCATCCCCAGAGTGCGTTACACAGATTTACACACAACATTAACATAAATAACAGTCTTACAAAATAGAAATATTACCGCGAATCGGCGCGAGTGGAATGGAAACACACAGACTAATAAATAACACATTTTATTCGTGGGGTAAATGTTTCACAACAAATACATTTAAACTTAAAAATAATAACAACTCCTAACAAACTTTCGAACGATGTCTTGTAAATTCACAACAGTATGACTATGTATTCTAGTAGAAATGTAATAATACTTTGTCTTATAACCATCGTATATCGTTCGAAAAGTTAAAACATGCTTTTAACGACTGCCGGTCGCTTTAAAGCTTTGTTCAGTCTTATTTCACTCAGTGCAGTCTGTATTCACTCTTCTGGTTCAACTAGCGAGTAATCCAAACCGTTGCCGTCGAGGCCTTTCGATACTTCGTTGTCCTTTGCCGTTTTTGCTGTTGTTTTCAATTCCTTTTTCCTTATTTTGCCGACGTGGGTTGTTGCTTCTACTAATTCCAACTGCTCAAGTGGTGTGACTGTAGATGTCTGGATAGGTTGTACAGGGACCTCCTTTTTCTCTGTTGTTGTTTCAGCAATTTCAACTTTCTCTTCTGTTACGGGTTTTTCTGTTTTGTCTTCCACTTTTACTGGTAGTCTGACTTCGATGGGCACTTCTCTCTCAGGCGGTGGTGGAGGCAGATCATGTTTAGGCACAGACACAGTTAGAACACCATTTTCCTTGAGAACAGCGGTCACTTCCTCCTGCTTGCTGCCGGGAGGGAGCACGAACCGCTGCACGAAATGGTTCGCCAGAAACTGCTGCACGTCATCCTTGATCTTCTGCTTTCCTTCAACTATGATGTAACGGTTCTTCACTTTGATCCTTAGCTCGTCAGGTTTGAATCTCCTCACACTGAGATTAACTTGAAATTTCTCCTTGTCTGAGATAATTTGGGGTTCTTCTAGAGCTTCCTCGACGTCCATAGCAGCTGCTGCCCTGATGAGCTGACTCCAAGGCCATAGGTAGTGGTAGGCGAGTGTGTGGGTAATGTGTTTGTCCAACGCGGAGAAGGGGTCCTCAGGCCGGTGCTTCCTGCCTTCATGGCAGGCCGCGGTGGCGAGGAATGCAATGACTAAAAGATATTTCTGCATCGTTCGTTGCTTCGTTGTTGCTTTCGTAATGTACTATGATGGCTGCAGGCAAGCTCGGGGCTTATATAGGCTTGGTGGAGTTTCGAGAATGTACGCCGCTCATTGATAACCGCAGCGGTAAAACCAGTTGTTGTAAACATTTGGAAAGTTTGATCAGATGTTTCCGCGTGATATTAGATGATTCATTTCTAAGGTGTTTTGTAATCAGGTGCCATTGAATTTCATGCTTTTATAGTTAAACATCAATAAATTATACTTGCAAGGGATTTTATTAAACAGTATAAACATTCTCATATTTATAACTGTTGACTTAAGTATTGCAAATACATATTTTTCTGGAATGTTCGTATTATTGATCAACAAACATTACAAAGTCATGCGACTGCCTAGTGTAGGAGTTTCCAGAATTGGCACAAATATTGGTTTAGTCTACAATATTAATATTATCGTGTTTGCTTGTAAACTTTGCGCTGTGTGGAGTGTTAGTAATTTGGTATACATTATATTACACAGTTATTTTTGGCACGAGTTATTCAAAAAATAGGGGAAAAAGGGTGCTCAACCTGCCCTGACTGCGGTTCGTAGCTCCGTGCCAAAAACGGGCCAAGTTGATGAAGAGGGTTAAATAAAAGTTGAAAAGAAGAGGAAGAAAAAGCCCTCGTAACGTGGACCTAACCTGCTGCTGCGCCCTGCTGTGCCTACGACGCAGCTGTACTTTTCTCGTCTGCATTACTCCACTAAGATTGAGGAGGTCGTGCAGTATATGAAAGTGCAGACCGACTTGGCTCTGAGGGTCGAAAGGTTGGAATCGAAAATCAACTTTACGTCGTTCGTGGTACGAGTTACAACCCACCATCTACAGCCATACTTAAAGAGGATGATTATTATTTCGACGTTTCCGAGGACGGTTACGAGACACCACGCAGTGGAACACGACGCGACGCCGACAACTTTACGTGTGTAGTTATAGTTTAAATAAGGTTTTTTAATATGTATTAGTTTATTATTGTTTAAGATTATTTTGTTTATTTATCTATTGGCCTTAGTTGCCTGATAATAAAATGATTATTATTATTAAATCTGTAATATCAAGCTAAAGTAGATGCCTCAGTTAAGTCATCCAGAATGAAGTCGAGTCAGGTCTTAAGATGGAAGAAGGGCACGGCCCAGCCCCCCCTCCCCTAAATACGCCTATGGTCGCGAATCATATTTTGTTCAACTTACAGTCAGAAAATTTGAATTTCGCGGGCTACCGTGGTACTTCACCCTGTTAATTAGGTCTAGCGCACCCTGGACCGTTATCCTAGTTATTATTTTCCTGACTAGCTAATCTCTATAGTCTACACCAAAAAGCATCACTTAAATAGCCCACAGTGACAAGAGTAGATCAAGTCCAAGAACTAAATAATACTGTCTACAATTAACACTTTCATTAGCAAAAGCTACAGGTTGTCGACTCCTGCGCAGCGCGACGTGTTTAGATCACACACACACACACACACATGCGCAAGCGCCGGGCAATGACCGCGTCTGTGTGCGAGGTACCGTTAGCAAAACTAGCAATGCACTTATTTGTAGGTCAAGCACTTTTACTCTTACCTACTACAAAACAAAAACAATAACACTTCGTCTTATTTTTTGTTTCAGTATCAATAACCTTTCCAATTTGTTGATTAAGAAACGAATCAGTGGTGATTGATGCTTTCTTTGCTGTCTCTATACTTGTAAGTCGTAATTATTTACAGATTTACACTCGACAGTGTGTTATCTACTTATATGATGTTCGTATGTTAGTGTAATTTGAAGAAAATTACTTTGAAGAAATGGCGCTGTGTCAATGTTACCTGTAAAACTGTGAACTAGCAAACCGACCTGGCTTTGGTTGAAGAATTTCCGTAGGCTTGATTTCCAAGTCAAACTAAATCGGAAGGGTTCACTGCTGGAGCCATTCCTGAAACACAGACTTCCACTCTATGAGAGGACCTTAGTCAACCGAGGCGGCCCATTTCGTGTTCGTGCATTGATTTTTTTTCTGGAATATTCTGGCTTCCTCACGACCGACGTAATTAAAAGGTAAAACCCTACAAATGTTTGCCGGTTGCGAACTGACGATCCCTGGCCTTATAATTAAGTTACAGACACTGTACGACGCTTGTCTTAGCAGAATTTTCATAAACACTGTCTGACAACACAATGCAAGATTAATAAAGCGGTTAGTAGAACATGAATAAATTTCTTAAAATCTTTTTCGCACTTAATTTTGGGGAATTACCTCTTTCAACACAAAAAGGTAAACATCTGATGTGTTTATCATGTTAATAAGTAGCTGTCTCACTGTGACACGGTTCCATCTCATATTAGGTGAATCATCGACGCGTATATAATTTCTTTTTTTATGGTTTTCCTCCTGTATGGGTTAATGCGTTCTTAGTAAAACTATCACTTCCGTTTGACGTCATACAATATCCTTTTAGGACAAATAAGTTTTGTTAATTATTTAACTGCAAATCCTCCCGCTCCCTGCCTTAGCCAAGTATGCAGGAGATAGGTACTACAAGTGCACAAGTGAGTGCGCAAACATGTGCACTCTCTGTTCTTTTTCTCTCAATGGGATGGTACTTCGACACGACTGGAGAGAGATCAGGCGCGGGACCAACACCACCAACCTTGAAACTTGACCTGCTACTAACAAAGTTCTAATGGAAAAACTCAATACCACTTTGCTCCATCAAACCAGGACCCCAACAATCTTAAAAATCAAACCAGGACCCCAACAATCTTAAAAATCAAACCAGGACCCCAACAATCTTAAAAATCAAACCAGGACCCCAACAATCTTAAAAATCAAACCAGGACCCCAACAATCTTAAAAATCAAACCAGGACCCCAACAATCTTAAAAATCAAACCAGGACCCCAACAATCTTAAAAATCAAACCAGGACCCCAACAATCTTAAAAATCAAACCTAGGACCTCAAGTTCAGCAGTCGTGCTTGCGACCGCAAGACCAACCGGACAGTGTTATATCTAACTGTAGATATCGGGGTAAGTAGGACTCGATTGTAAAAGCTGGGTTAATAGTCAGCAATTTTGAGGCACAAATTGGATTTTAATTGAAAGGTCTAATGACGCAGCGAATGTTGTTTTTGAAGACACAGATTGCAGCTTCAATTGTGTTTTTAATTAGTCACCGTTTCTCAAATAAGAGTGTGTTGGTTCAGTTTCCGATGCTTTAGTAGGTATTTTTATCTATCCAAATATTATAAATGCGTCACTCGGTCTACCTGTTACTTTTTCATCCTATAAGGCTGGATTTCAATGAAGGTAAACCCTGGTCCATAGTGTAAGACATTATAGAATACTCTATTATTCCGGTAGTGCGTCTCGAGTTCCCGTGGAATCATTTCCGACAACCTAGCGGGTAAAGTCGCAGCCAAAAGTTAGTAATAAATAAATGTATAAGCTTTAAAAGCCTCTCCGAGTACCAATTAACATACAACCTTTTAACAAACAACTTAATCTTTAACACACATTCACTAACCAAAGAGAAAAGCTTTTACCGACGACGCGACGTTTAAAGTTGTTGTTGACCAAAATAAACAAAATGTCGTAACTCCAGCGGAATTGTAACAGGTTGTTGAACTTTTAGTTACGTGGTTGGTGACTCAATTGTCTTGGCCTATTGAGTGGGAGGACATAGATGATAGTGATCTGAGTTATTCATAGAATTTATAGTAGGTATAGGTTCAGGGTGCCGGGGACATCGACGCACAAAGTAACTCGTGTTCAGTACATCACACTGGGTTTAATATATAATGGATGGGTTTCCCACATACAGCAATTTTTCAGCGGCAATTTAAAAAAAAAACTGCCTTTTCCTACAAAAGTGCTATAAACAACAACAACATTCATTCATTTCCAGGCTACTTTGACCCACAGATATAAAGGGTGTAACATGAACCTTAACGAAGCCGAAAGCCACTTGTTCTCCCCGTCATTGCGATAATTTTTTTGTTCTACACCATACCTGGGAACCTTTGCTACGGAGATATTGGGGGTCAAAGTTCCAAGTTTTTCACAAGTTTTTTCATACATACATGGTTTTAATGTAAGATTTTTAAACACCTCCACGACCCCCGTACTATTCAATGTATTCATCAGCACAATGTTTTGAGTGCGTTACATTGATTCCTACCGTAAAACGTGATTTTTCACCCAAAAAAAAAGTCGTTTCCCAGCAATACTTTTTGCGTAAAGTTACTTAGTTTGATGTACAGAATGCTTGGTTGACGGCTTCGTGAAGGGTCTTGTTACACCCTGTATAGCTCAGCCATAATATGCTACCTTGTTGATTTGCAAATATTTTTACAACAGCATAATTTTTACTAAGAGACGACAATGCAGTATTGCTGTAGTAGGCATTATCATTAACACTGGATACGGGATATATTTACCGTGTTTAGTGTAGGTTGAAATATCGGGAATTCAGAACCTTCACTAAACATGGTAAATATCCGTATCTAGTGTTAATGATAATGTGGTAGGCATGGTAGACCAAATAAATAAAATAGCTATATAAATATTGCACTGTTACCTAACTATGTTTATGAAAATTATCGCCTTTTCACCAATTTGATGTCTCCTTTCTCTTGTCTTCGACGAATTCTGGCCATAATATTTACATAACTCTGAGGGGTTTTCATGTTTGTTAGCAAAACTGATCTCTCTTCGTCACAACAAAATTAGTGCAGCCATGACTAATGAATTTATTGTTATTATATTCATTTTTCGATACCTACCATAATTATATGTATGTAAATTTGATGTGCAAGAATTCTCAATATGCATAACTTGTATTCTATTTTGTTTCATTTTCTCGTTTATTAATGTGAGTTAAACATTTCTGCCTAACCCGTTGGACATTACAGGCGTGATGATATGTGATGTTTTGTTTTGTTTTGTTTTGTTTTGTGTATTCTACGTATTTGTCACTGCATAAAATAATACCGTAACAAAATATAGAACCTCATCAAACCGGTACATTTTGCTTGCCGACGCTACCGTTGCGTGAACACATTACAGGTTTTCGTCATTGCACCCTATATCATTAAATACATGGTTCTAAATCAAACTTTCACTTCTACTAAATAAGACTCAAACTCGTTTGCAAATCATTAAGGACAAACGTCTATACGCTTTCTGGAATAGTTGAGCAATTTTATGAAATTGAACGTCGTAACTCTAAATAGGTTTTCATACGACATTCAACTTAGTTGGCTTATTTTAAGGCTGATTTTTGAGTGATGTCGTTTGTGTAAGTAAGGTGCATTCGAGACTGTTCGACCGGTTTCGTGTAATATTGTAAACAAACATACGCAACAGGTCGGCTGGGACTTAGGGGAGGTCGGGGCAAAGAGGAACCGTTGAAACTTGGTGTTATGTAATTATTGTAATTTCACCTGTTACCTTACCTACCATTTTATCGTTGTTGAGTTGTCGCCGGAAAGCATGCAATATGGCAGTTATATTAATGTGGTTTAACTACATAATTATAATGTTTGTAACCGTTGATGTTCGGCGATGAGAGTGGTGGCATGCCAGTTGTCGATTGACGGCGGTTTGGTTATGTCATTGTGATTCAATGTAGGGCACCTGTTAGGTGTCTTAATAAAAGCATACAAACGAATATGAGAACTGTCATTTTCTTCTGCATAAGTACCTACATACCTATTATATTGAAAACAATTATAAATCGGAAAAATCGCGCTGTCGTAATAAAAAATGAGAGAATAGCTTGCTACATTTCACAACCATCTAAACCACAAAGTCAAAGAAGGTATTTGAAGCAGCCCGGATACAGATACTGAGGACCAGTCATATCACAAGTTGTAATAAACATAGCGACCTTGAAAACAGAAGTGAGTAGCAGCTCTAGATTCGTTCTTGTTTTTTTTATGAAACCCTATGCCGAAATGTATAAACTTTACTTTGCGCGTATTTTGGTAAAGCATTATTTCTGTCGCTTTCACACTAGAGGTGAGACAGGAATATATCTAAGCTAAAGCACGCGCTAAGTAACTTTTATAAATCACGGCCTTAAAGTCTTTACTTTTATAAAACTCTCAGAGAAATGTTTACATAATTAAAATTGCGTTAATTAAAACTGGCCTTGATTAATGTCCCACCTATAATTCACGGTCTGTATAATTTATTATTTACATATCTGCGCAAACTGCGTCGTACGGACGGTCATCATGGATTTTTTTCTTAATTTTTCAGTAAGCAGCACTATTTTCTACTACAATTCTTTTAAGTAAATACGGCCTAAAGTGTCTGAACCTATTAAAATACTAAAATGACATACTTTTAAACTAAATTACAGTTAATGTATGTGATGTTTCATTGTTTCTATAGAGATGTTTTTTTAAAGACTTCTATCATGGACCAACTTCTAGCCATCAGCCATCCGTTCAACACGTCATTTGTAGTGTCGTAGAAATTGATTTTAAAGGAGAGTGTTTACAAACCTATGGCAGTGGACGCAGTGGTCCTAGTCGTAACTCCGTGTTTTCAAAATAAACCCTATGAATAAAGTCACCAAACCATCCCAGAAGGTTTATGTCCTGGAATAGCTTTTTGTTTTTTGAAAAAAAGTAGCGCTTAATGCCCCATTTTACAAAACCATCGTCGCATTAAGATGACCGTTTAACCTGTCTTTCATTGATTGCCACAATCTTGCTCAACGCTCACCGATGCGCCGCGCCGGTGCCAAGAGGTTCACCATTAGGGTAACTAAAGTCAAGTCACCGAGCGTCTCCCCTCTACTTTATTTGATTGAATAATGTCCCACCAACTGCCAGTGTTCCATTTTATTTACATCCCCGATCTCCCCTTTATGGGGGGAAGTAATTGAATGATTGCGACTAGTCGAGGTTACTTCTAGAAACATTCGGTGTGAAATACGAGTATAATATGAGACAAGACAAAACAAGCGTGCGATTAATCGCTGCGATTGTCTGTTTATCTTTGGGAACTAAGTAAGTATGACTGTTTTGATTGCAAAACTGTTATCTGATAAGCTTGTTTTGTAATGTATCGATGTTGCTGTCGTACGTGAGGATTATATTTTTACTGATGTTCTTGGTTCCTTAATAATTACCAATGAAAAATTTATATGTGGGGAAAGATGTACTGAATACGAGTACATGGTAAATGTTTCCGTGTCAGTCTCCTTTCTACCCCGTTGACGGAGTGCAAAATAGTATTTATTTCCAAATGTGCTAAACTGTGATACTGGTTGACTTTGTACCTGTGATCCCAGTAAGTAGAATAGAGGTTACAGGACTGGGAAAATGCAATTTGACTTCAAATGACCTACAGCCGGATAGCCGAGAGATGGAGATACCTAGTAAGATAATGGGAGTTCAAGATCAACTTAAAAAAGTTCAACTCAGTTTCAATTGTTTTACTCAAATTACTATCACAATACAAATAAAATGTAATCCAAAAAAAGCTCACTAACGTTGCAATGATCATAAATATCAGTATTATCAAATGACATCACGCCTGTACCCCTGAAGGGTAACGTAAAGGTGCCCCATTATTAAAGAGGGTGAGCCTATTACCATACCACAAAATAGGAGGCACAAATCAGAAATGCCATTGAGAAATTCCTGATGGAAAAACGCAATTACACATTGCGCGACATAGGACTCAGGGGAGCAGTGGGTCTCCAATTTGTTTGGGGTCGGAGCAGCATGTCTTCTTCTTCCATACTCTAGGCAGTCTTTATTATTATGAAGTTTATACTTTTTCCTATACAACCAATTATGGTTATTAAAAAAAGATGTGTCCGTGTTTTACAAAACTACAATAAAGATTTTAACTTTCGATCGGTGTTTAAATGTTTTCGTGAAAAAGATAATAAACGCAAGCTATAAACATATACAGACGAGTACAAAAGTGTTAACATATTTACAACCATTATTTTTTTACAAATTGTTTTGTTTAAATATTTCGTAGCAGAATGCATCACTACTATTCACCACCCCCCCCGATCAGCCCATGCATAAGGTAAAACTTTAATTTATTTGTTACTAGCTTTTGCCCGCGGCTTCGCTCGCGTTAATTTAGAATTTGGCAATCAATTCGGGTTATACTCTGCTTGTAATAATTCAATCATGATTCGAAAGACACGTGGCGCCATCTATTATTATAAGAATGTTATTGTTGTTTTCGTCGGGAACAGTACTTTTTTTCGAAATTAAAGGTACCCTGTGCCCGTTTTTATACACCTGACAACATATGAGCAAAATTTCAGGATGATCGCTTCAGTGGCTTAGGCGTGAAAATGTAACAAACAAACATACTTTCGCATTAATAATATTAGTTAGGATTGTTCTGTTTCTAATATTCCTAACGAAATTAGAAAATATAAAATTAATTTAGTTTTAGCTTGGAAAACCCAAAACAATGGGAATTGAAACATGTTAACGGTGAATACAAACATACTTCAGACACATACCATTGTAGGTACAGTACACGATGAAAATATTTTTTCAATGGAATATTTTAACAAAAGCATACCTAACCCACACAAACCGCACAAACAAAATATCCAGAATTTGCTTCGTACACAGAACTAATTAAACGAAACACCGGACTAGGTACACAAGCGAGGGTACTCAAATAAGTACACACTACTCACTTTTGTGCGCGGCAGTACAGCTGGTCGTGAAAGTAAATACAGTGAAAGTGCTCTCCGATTGGTACCGACAGTATTATGAGCTGAGATGAAAGCTGTGTGCGCTGTAGACCTAGGTATTATAGGTAGGTATATCTTGAGTCATATGGGGAGCTCGTGTCTAAATAATAACAAACGCACAGGTTGATCGTCAAGGTTAAGTTGCGCTGGCCGAGGTTGACGAATGGATAGGTGACCATGTATCATAGCCAGTTCCTTCCCTGCCTCGGAAAGCTTGTTTAACTGCCATTTGTAGATCTTTGACATCGGAAGCCCGAAATTCTGACCACCAGTCTTAGCAAGGGGTATGGCCCTGGATTGTGGAGGTCAGATAGGCACTGGCAGTCGCTCCGTGTAGATGGGAAACCGATCCCCACATATTGCGACAAGACTAGACAGATGATGATCTTAAGTCATACAGAGTGTGAACGGATCCTTCGCGAAGCCGAAAACCAAGCATTGTGGACATCAGACTAAGTAACTTCACGCAAAAAATATTGCTGGGAAACGACTTTTTTTTTTGGGGTGAAATATCACGTTCTACAGTAGAACTCAATGTAACGCACTCAAAACATCATGCTGGTGGATGGATTGAATAGTACGGGGGTCGTGGAGGTGTATAAAGTACACTTACATTAAAAAAAGGTATTAAAAAAGACTTGTGCAAAAGTTGGAACTTTGACCCCCAATATCTTCGTAAGGTTCTCCCAGAACAAAAAAATTATCGCTATGACAGGGAGAACAAGCGCCTTTCAGCTTCGTTAAGGGCCTTGTTACACCCTTTATAAGTTTCTGTTGAATATTTATGATTTGTAGTTTAGGCAGACCATCGTTTTTTTTTGCGTAAGTATTTAAATATATTTTACAATGGAAAAAGATGAATTAATTTCACCAGCACCCTTTTTACTAAAATCGGAAGTCAGCAGTGAGGGTCGCTTCCTTGGTGGCCGGTTGCGAGACTTATATGTGTATTATTACTATTGATTTTAGTTCCCCGATTGTTAGACAAAACACACGTCATGTGAATATAATAATAGATAGGTACCTACCTTCGTATGAAATATAAACACCCCCACACAAGTACTTACCTGAAAACGGTGTAACTGCGAAATTTTCCTTATCTGTGCTTATATTCTCAATGTTTCTAGTTTCTGAATGTAAATATTTTGAATTTAAGCGACGAAACACCTACACAGTTTCATGGCTGTGTTGTACAATTACGATACACGGCAAAGACTAAATAAAGTAAACGATGATGAAATGAACGAAAGATGATGGGGCTAGAAAGGGGATAAAAACTGATGAAGCCTGAATACTGGGCTCTTTAGTAAACTGATCCCACACAGGTGGGACCCGCGGGTCCAGTCGAGCTAATACTTTTTTGAATTGGTCAACTGGACCCGTTAGCCAATTTTGTGATTTGTATAGTCAAGTAGAAAAGTTTGATAGAGATGTTCATAAGGAAGATGATACGCTACGCCGACCTCTTAAAAATTAAAATAGCATCATCTTCTGCTTAGCTTTTTGCTTTCCCACCTAGTTGGGGTCGACTAATGATCTCTAGGTAGTGGGGCAGGGTAGTGGGGCCAACGAAACGACGGTTTTGTGTTTTCCCGTTTGCCCCACCAGTGGGGCCATGGCAGTGGGGTCAGCGGGAATACACCTAGGATTTTACATGGAGCGACTGCCTATCTGACCTCCACAGCCCAGTTAGTACAGGGTAATACGATACCCCTTGGTAAGACTGGTTGTCAGACTTCCGGGCCACTGACTACCTAACGACTGTAAAAGATCTACAATTAACAGCCGGGACTAACGGCTTAACGTGGTTTCCGAGGCACGTAGGAAACTTGGTATATAATGGGTGGTCATCCATCCACGAACCGGCCTAGGCAAGCACAGCTTAACCCGGAGATCGACCCGAGCCGAATTTAACTATGAAAGATGACAGAAAGCAGACGTGAGTGGAAACGCCGGGAGATGATCCAAACACAAACACTTTTAAAGAACCGAAAAGTTACTTATAAAGTTATCGGTCAGAAACCTCAGGTAGGTACTCGCAACTGGTGTGCATGTATGACTCGATGTATGAACATGGACGAAGCAAAAGGGGTATGTAAGAAGCGTAGCAGGTGGTGTTCCGAAGGTTCTGCTTACCCCCGGGGGAAAAAAGGCGTAAGTGTCTGCATGCATGTAGCCACAGTCCCAAGGGTAATAAGTTTGTTGAATTCAATCAAAAGTTTCCATTTATGCTCTGTTGTAGTAGTATTGTTTCGTTTGAATATGAATCGCTTTGTGCTGAGGTACCGCAGACGGGCCGCGGGCCGACGTATGTAAGTAAGTATGTAGGTATCGATATATCGGTTCGCTACTGGATTGCTTTGCCAATATGTTGGGTAGGGTGGTTTTTATTGAAGTCTGGCAGTCAGTTATTTTTATAAAATTTGAGTTAGTACCTAAATTTACTTTATCATGATGTATGTTTTCAATAAGTTGTAAGTGTGGTAATTGTATTAAGCGGACTCGTGTTACCAAATACGTTACATAGAAGGATCCTGCGGTGATGGTCGCGGTTTTCTAAACTTTCAGCTAAACCCGTTAAGGAAAAAATGCGTGAATTTATTCATATTCGAAATTGCTTGCTTGTTGTAACGACTTTGTCTTTGGTCATTATTTCTAAGGTACAGTGAACTGCTAGAAAAATATCCAGATTCCTCTTTCCTTTACCTATGTAGGTATGTTATGTTTGCGCGGTAGGACTGCGCAGCCAACCGAGTGGTGTGGTAGGTCGCATGCACAATGCTCAGTTCTCAGTTGTTTTCTATTTTTTATAACAAGTAATAAACTCACTAAAGCAACCATAACGAAGCGTGTTGCCGGTGGGTTCCCTACTTCTTTTCTTAATTTATTTATTCAAAATCTGTAATACCTACCTACTATAACATAAAAAAGTCTGCAAACTGCAAAACAGTTTGTCACACTTCAAATCGAAGACGTGAGATCGAATAACACTTGCTCGAAAACGTTAACTCGATAGTACTTGAAATCGATAAATTATGAGCGCGACAGTTCACTACCTGGATGCATCACAATCTCGAATAACTAGATATACGCTCGAATCATCCGCAGCGCGAAGGGGCGAAGGGCCATTTCACAACAACACACAACATCATTTCTCGACCGACCATCTAATCGATTTATTTGGCTAATGTGCCGAGCACAAGTGTTTGTTCAGTCCCGAATAACTTGAGCCAACCGACAGGCTTGCAGTTACGTAATTATGTGTCTTCTATGGAAGTCGGATTTGCATACACATTTAAAACTGCCATGCGTACCTAACCTTCGTCTATGGCCGGCTTAATATACATAAATATTACAATTTCTCACTTTTTCGAATTTCACCTATCTCTATTCTGATAGAATTATTACCCAGTAAGATTATCCCAATGCGCCAAACAGTGAACCGGATCAGCAGGGGTGTTCGATGACGCGTTAATATCCGGAACCGAATTCACCCGGATATTTCAACATATAGATGTCGTTCTTTTTGTGACACTGGCTTTATTGGGAGCTCGGAGAGTATTTTTACATGTAAGTAGGGTTGACAGAAACATGTGGTAAGTGGTCTATTTTTGGATGTGAATAAGTTTAATGTGCGAATTCCGTAGCTGAGTTTTCATCGGTAATACGTAATATCATATGCCACAGATAAGCTAAATCAAAGCTCTTGCTTCGATAAAAAATGTTATAATAGGTTTTGATTGGCTTATAGTTTTTTGGGATCAAAGGTTAAGAGAAAGTCAAGTTGATTATTTTGTTTGCATACAAACATTGCATAAACTTTTCCCATCAAAACGTAATTAAGATAATCATTGAAATCAATTATGTAAAAAGTTATCAGTATCTCTAACATTAGCCTCTTCACAGACACGTTGGGATCGACTTCCAGTCTAACTGGATGTAGCTGTACATTAGTATTTTACTTGCAACGATTAGACAATCGCTATCAGATAGACATCTGATCTCCACAAATCAGATATAGGCGAAACGGAAACTTTTGATAAATAAACAGATGTACCTACCTATGAACGTGGACGAAGTTAAAGGAGTATGGATCGTAGCAGGTGGCGTTCTGTGGTTTCTGCCTACCCCCATGGGAAAAAGACGTGAGTGTATGTATCTATACAAATAAATAAAATTGAACAGACACTTAAATTTTATATAAAAATTACAGCTTTTTACAGAATGCATATGAAAGTATCTACGGCACTAATAATTAAAGTTATTATTTTTTCTGTCTGCCTTTCTGTATTGTGAGCCTTTCTGTATCGACCGATTTTGATGAGACTATTACTGGCAGATAGCTGATGTTATAAGGTCTAACATAGACTACCTTTATGTTAGAAAAATAATTAGGGTTCGGTGCAAAAAAATTAGAACCGTTGAAATTGTTAACAAAACCCGTTTCAAAAAGAGAAGTAATTTTTTAAATAATAATTTGTTGTGAACGAAGGTTGCGGGCGAGGCGACAGCTAGTGAATACACACAATTCTAAGGTCAGGTAAGGGAAGGTAGAGTACAGATCGAATGTCCTTAAAGACCACACCACTAAATAGCAGTGCACCCCCACTTCCCTCTTAAGGTCACTACCACCATACCTTGAAGGTTAGCTGCCCAGTTTCTTGTGCAAATGTCGCGAAAAGGTCGCTCCCTCATTACGAGTCTGTCACCATTACGCTTGAGGATTACATGGAGCTAAGACGATTTGAACATACTAAAAATGATGAAGAAGGATTTAACGTACTTTCTTTGATTTAACAACACCCCTGCTTTCCCCGAAAGGTTAGGTAGAGGTGTAACTATACGAGTAAAACTACTTAAACTTAACTGACCAACTGTAGGTCTACACATACAGTTGGTCAGTTAAGTTTAAGTCCCAATAGGTGGCGATCCTATTGACATAAATCGAGTATAAATCCAGACTCCCCGGAGCCTAGTTTTGTGCAACTAAGAAATTCTTGATGGAAAAAACTAACAAAACTGCTCGACCAGGGAATTGACCCCAGAACCCAGGATAAAGATATTGGAAAAGTAAAAAATCGAATGCGGGCTAGTCCACTGACACACCTAAGCCATCTAACAGTTTGTCAATCCTGTTGCAAGTTTCTTTAGAAATGCTAAATGTTTTGAAAGCGCATCGATCGCAACTTTTATATGCCTTCCGAGTCATGTATTCCAACACTTTTCGAAGCTCAAAAATACAACCCAATTTGTCTTTTAGATGACATGATGAAGATAATCAAAAGTTATTTTCATCTTGAACAATATAACCTCAAGTGGGCACTAGAGTAAAGAGGCTTCATTTAGTTACCAATTCAAATTATTAGAGCGACGCAAAAGGGCGCGAGAGGGTCCCAAGTACCCTAAAACAATTAAATATAATCGTCAAGGCGATAGAAGTACATAATTAGTAAGCGAAAAGATTGTATATTTCTATGATAATGTTGGTATAAAGAGCTTTGCGAATTAGCTGTTTTGGCAGTCTGAGTGCCAAATGACCTTTCGTAGTTAAAAGTTATTTGCCGCGTCTTTAAACTTTCACTTAGTACCAAAATGGGTAGAAATATTTGTCTGAATAAATATGGATGCCCCATAGTGCTTAAACTACTAATATTTAAACTGACTCAGTTACAAAATCATAAAATTAAAAGATTGTACATTTTTTATTGAAACAATGATTTAAAGATGTGTTCAAGGGCCCAATCCAAGAAAATTAAGAGTCCGACGAAATATTCTCGAAGGTTTGCAATGTATTTTTGGTTAAAGTGATTAATTAATTGAACTTATTTTAGCTCGTTGTTCAAAAGTCATCCCTACCCTGTGAGCACACAGTCCTTTTTTAAAGCTCCGTATCCAAAGGGTAACCAACGGGACCCTATTTTTAAGCCCTCCGTTGTCCGTCCATCCGTCTGTCTGTTAGTGTGCTGTATCTCATGATCCCTAATAGGTAGACAGTTGAAATTTTCACAAATGATAAAAATAAATTCAAAATTAAAAGGGGCTCCCCTACGTACGGTACGGAACCATTCATGCGCGACTCCGACTCACACTTGGCCGTTATCAGAATAGGACTGAAAGACTCAATACGCAATCAGAACGTTGACAAATATACCACTGTTGCTGCAATAGTCAAACATATTGGGAAGTTAACTGTGAAATTCCTAATTTCACCACCTCTACCTCTTCTCATATCTACGTAACCCCCAAAACTATATTGTTAGGGTCTAACAGTGAAGATATAAAGGTAGGAATAAAGAATAACGTCACTCCTGACATTCACTGACTGACCTCGCCATTTGTTGGCATCATTATGTTCAAGAATAATCACTAGAAAGTGGACTGCCATTGAAGTAACAAAAGAAATAACAGGAATTACTGTACGAGTTGCTATTGTATAAAAAAAATACATGTTTGGCACAGCTAGGCATTAAGTTTAGTTACATTAGAACTTATGCCATGGCCACGAGCTAAACACGCGTCTAGAAAAACGGCGATTGTAAAGAAAACAAATGAAGCAAGTCCTGTAGAGCATGGCACGAGTCAACACAAGAAGACTTGCGTGGGTACGATGCGATGTGGGATATGCGACGGAACTCACGCGACTGAAATAGAGGGAGATCTCGACCTACTTCATTTTATGAAAGCTATAACTTTTTCTGTAGAAGTATGTATGATATATTGTTATTGAACTTACGTTATCTAGCAGCTATTTAGTACACCCTTTTTACCTGATATCTGCCAAATCCATCACGACCGATTTTTCATACTATACTATAGGTACTTACTATAGGTAAGAACATAATTGGAATATCCAAGATTATATAGTTATAGGATTGGATATATAGTTTCTGCCACAGAATAAGTTTCAGCTTCTATAAAATCACGTAGGTCTGGCGTTCATGGGATCTTGGTTCAAAAAAAGAGACGCGCGCGCGTGGTACTTGACACAGTTCACGTCGCGAGCCACATCACCCGAGGTAATGACCGTGTCCTTAGTGTAAATAACACCAGCTCAAGCTTAAAACCGAAAATGTTTTTTATCGTCGGCCTACTTATAAGGAGCTTAGTTTGAACGACGAACAATAGAAAAGCTTATGATTTTCTTTTTAGTTATTGGCTCGTAACAACTTTTCTTTTCTCGAGAGATTTTGCTGCGTTAATAACTTATGATATGGGTCTTTGTTTGAGTTCAGGTACATCTGAGAGCCTGGAACCGAGACAATCGTTTTCAAGTGTTTCGTATTTTCAGAACAACGTTCAACAGGATTGACGGTAGCTTTAATATTATACATATGGGATAGCTTGGATGTAAAAAATACTAGAAAAGTATTTTTTCATAACGAGATGCTTAAAATCCGATTCAAAGTAGAGATTTTTCGAAAATTTGGAAAATTTTGTATAACAGTAACTCCGTAACATTTTGCGGAACATATATTTTGTTTTTTTGGTAGGTATTGACCCAAACTATCATACCCTGCACTATGTCGTACTACATATTTACTGGACATCCTGTCCTGTGTAATATGATGGATGGTCAGGATTTATTCCGTTAGACTCGGACATCATGTGGGCCGAAAACGGGTTTGTGTAATGAAAACACACAGTTTTTATTAAACTAACAAATTACTTGAAATTGCAATTTAACACGGGGCGAATTTAATCGGGTACAGTTCCGTGACGACTTAACTCCATTGTAATCGGACATTGCATGTCGTCCCTGCTGCGAGCTCAAGATATCACGACTCTGTAGAAGCCGTAGGTAGACTGGTAAGCAAGTCGCGCGATGCCACCACTGGCGCACTTGCGGTACATTCCATGTCCGTACTAATGATCGGATCCGACATAAAGTTTATTAAATTTTTTGACTTTTCCATCAACATTATCGCATATAAGTGATAACCAATTTTAACAAATGGGTATCGTATTAGCCAGTACTAACTGGGCTGTGGAGGTCAGATATGCAGTCGCCCCATGTAAAGTAGGTACTGGTATTCAGCTGCACCAGGTTAGACTGGAATCCGACCCCAAAATAATTGGGAAAAGGCTAGGCAAGTGATGATTATCGCTGATAGAATGTAACTTTGTTAGTTAACCCACAATGACAGCATACAAGTGAAAATAGCCTAAACTTCGAGAGTACCAGTTACATACTCAAATATTCATCATCATTATATGGCCCCCTATCCCGATTCATTTGGGACTGGCTTAATAGGTTCGTCTTCTTCTTCCGTACCTCTTTATTTTTCATCATCTCAGAGATCCTTTCTAGCCTTAACCATTTTTCACAGAGGCCATTCATTGTTTCTTTGTTCTTCACCTACTCTCAACCTCAAAACTATCCTCAAATACTCAAAGGGAAACATACTGAAACTTGTAAGATTCGGAACATAAATAATGCAGAGCTGACTAATAGCTATTTCTAGTATATTTCCCACCGGATATACCCGTGCTTTACCCTGCGTCTGCCCGGAAGTGCCCTATAATGTGTCGCAGGTGCATACCGGTAGTGGCTCCCACGGGCTGTAAGGGTCAACGATTACATTAACATTTCAGTCTGGGTGAATTTCTATATATTTCTATAAGGTGTTATGAAAGATGCAAGGACGACGTGTTATTCAGAGAATTGGTTTTGAAAAGGTCCTTTAGAACCTAGCATAACATCAAGCCTGTAACTCCGAAGGTTTAGGCAGAGGTGTAACCTCTAGTTCATCCATTTTCGGCTGTTACCTATGTGCGAATAGCATGTAATACGAGGGTGGGCCTCTTGCCAGACTTGCAGCCGTTTTAGTTGCTTCTTTTCGAATTTAACTGTAATCTGTATTTAAGCGAAGTAACTTATTTCCAAAAAGGATAATGAACGCCACGAGCATTTATTTAACAGATTCTAAAAAGCATTCAACAAACATAAAGTCACAACATAAACGCGAACAACTAAATTTTACAGTATTTCCGCATAATCTCTTCAAACACAAATAATGTTGAGCTCTGATGGTGCTATTATAGAAAATGTTTCTTTCAATCGTGGCTGCGAAACAGGTGGGCGCAATAACCGCAGGGCATAGACTACACGACGTAAAATGTTTCACGTTACTCATATTATGTGCCGTCTGTTGGGCCACTAAAATCTCGAGCAAAATTGAAATTTTTACAACTTCATATACCTGTCAGATTTAATTAAGGTATTGCACCTTTGTGCATCAAAAGAGTCTAGAAAAACACACATTTTGCGAGTGCTGGTCCGAAGTCCGGCCGCCATAATATCAACTTAACTCTCTGTGGTTCTTTCTTCAAATACCATCTCAGACACTAATCTGTACTGGGCATATCTGGCGCAGCCGTGAGATACACAATATAATTTCACATTGTGTGCGCTTGTGGCATGTTGACAAATAAACCTGTTTTCTTTCTTTAATCTGCATATCCCTCACATGAATTGACCAAGATTCTTTCTGGACTTGTAAAAAAGAGACTGTGACCCTCGTTTGTTACTGAGGTTCTTCTTAAAGTAGACGGATAGGAAACATCAATCGCAACTAGTTTTTGTACAAAAAATATTGACGTGTTAGTGTTGTTAAAAACCAATTTGCAGAATAAATATCATTAATCGTTTTATCTAGGCATAAATCCAGTCCTTGGGCTCTGAGAAATTCCTGAGGGAAAACCCTGGGGATCACACACTAATCTACGACTAAAAGTTAAAGGACCTCCAAGAAAATTAAAAGCTAAATCCTCAAATAGTTCGGATATTTTTACTGAGATTTTACTGCTCTACAAAGAATATATTAATAGGCATTTCCTTGTAGATTAACCTACAAATAGTTCCATCCATGGTAAAATCCCTCTTCCCACACAGTCCAAGTATAAATGCCATCGCGTAAAGGGTGTTACGTACCTTTCCTTGCGCTAAGCCCGATCGAATCCCCAGGGATTATCAGCGGTAGCCTTTCCAGATGTTGAAATGGCATTAAACCCACGTTACGTATCTATTTCCTTCCTTACTCACAATGACAAAAAACCAGGAAACGCGGTCGGGTTACTGTAATATTAACGTCTGTTTTCATTTACAGTAGGCCACACCGGACATAACTGCTATTTCAATTTTAAATAGCCTGTCTTAGTAATCTTTAAGACAGTTCCACAATTTCTTTAGAAATCAGAATTCTTCAGACTGCTTTGCTCCTTAGCATAGGCCTCCCTGTCCATAACTCACGAACGAGAGTTTTTCTCCTTCATGTCCCTCCCCTTTTAGGTCTTCTTGAAATCTTTGAAAGGGTCCACTTTGCTTCTCTGGGGTACCATTCTGTTACCTCTTTTGTCAATCTTTCGTCTTTTCATGACATGACCTGATCTCATAACTGCTTTAAGTTCGTTTTAATGTTGTGAATTGACAAGTCAGGTATTGTTGAATATTCTTTACAAACAGGATCCTGTAATGGAAAGAAATATTGTTGTAATATGATGGAGACCACCACCACGGCAAGGCAGGACAGCAAGATGGAAGTAGGTAGGTATTGGTATTGTATTTTGGCACAGAAAAGGAATGAAACTTTTTTGAAAAGAGTAACCATGGAGTTTCATGCCGGTTCTTCTCCATAGGAAACGACCAACCCGACCCGTGCACCTTTTTGTCGACGTTTTATAAGTACCCATCTAGGCCTATGTGAAATAAAAATATTTTGATTTTGATTTTGATAAACATCTTGGCACTTGTAATCTAATCAATCAAAACTTTTTTGGAATATGTACCTTCAAAGTTAGAGTGAAACGGTTTCCTCTAGGAGGCGTGTTCCACCGTTAGCTGCATCATCGCGTCACGTCAGGCGAGTTGCGGTCAAATTCAAGAATATTTAGTGTAAAAAACCGGTTTTATGTAGCTGTACTGGATCTTTTTACGAGTGACCACCTTCTTGATTTTTCAGTACAATTTCAGGAAAGATTTTTCACAAATGTTTACATCAATGACCGTTTTCACATTAGGCGATAACGATAACGACACGATATCGTGGGACTACTCCTACTACTCGTGGGTAGTTTCATACATTTTCAGCGGATGTAAGTTCCGGCGGAACGCGATCTGCTCGGAGGCATAACGCATACAAGCTAGTGTCGATGTGTTAAGGTATGATTCTGAGCCACGCTGCACACAGCACTGCTGCGTGCAGCGTGGTTCGGAATCATACCTTTAATGTCGTCTCGACATTGTCGGATACATAAAACTACTTGTCCCACGATATCGTGTCGTGATCGTTATCTCCTAATGTGAAAACGGCCAATCTGTCAATGCCATGTAAAAACATGTAGCACTGTATTTCCGACTCCGTAATTGCCAACACTGAGTGGAGATGACAGTAGGATGACATGCGCCAAGGTAAATGCGGGAAAGGAAATATCTCTTTGAAAATTACCCACATGTTTGCTCCTTGAGCGTACGTAACTCTGCGCGTGGCATTTGGACATCTGAAAACCAACACGTCATCGGAACATTATTTGGTTCCAACGAATTCCCGCATCTTATTTACAGTTTTCATGGCCGTACTAATAAAATTGTTGTTCAGTTAGTAATTTAGTGTAACTGTAGTTTAATGATGCACGTCTCAGCTGCACGACTAGTTTCAATATTACAGGCGCCCGTTTAGAAAATTATGTTATTTGAGGAGCGAGGAGAGGAGTGTTGCTTTCCACGATAAATTATGAGAGCCCAGTGTTTATCTTGATTATGGAAATTAGTTGGATAAGGAATAATGATAGTGCATTTTCTTGGGCAGCTAATAGCTTCGTGTCAAGTTCATTTTCAAGGAACAAAACTATTGATAACATACTTGTTTCCCCTCTTGTTTAAAATAATGTAAGCAATTTTTTATTTTTATCAGAGTCTAATGCTTTGAGCACGATTTAATAAATGCATGTAGGTACTCTCTTTGATAACTCTTCCTTTGCAGTCGTTACGGGTAGGCAAACCGGAAAGTCTTACCAAAGGATTTCTCCAGCAGTTGTAGTAGTTGCTCCATGTAGAATACTGATATTCAGCAGTATCGGCGGTGAAGACTAGTAGTTGGAAATTATTCTGAAAAAAACAAGGTGGTGTCATTAGTTTCGACTTGGGCCATGCGTTGAATTATCTTTGTTTATACAAAGATAATTCAACGCGTTAGACTCATTATTTTCCTATATCAGCGTACCACTCGCCAACGGAAAAATAAACGAAAAAAAAACATGTCTAACTAATAATTAGGTACGTTGCGATAAACAAGGTTAATAATATACGAAGAACAGCTCTATAATAAAAGGTACAACAGCAGAAAGTGATATACTACCAATTACTCTTAACGACGTACAGATTGAACCGTAAAATTCTAATTAGACACACGTTTATAGCGAATTTACGAGCACATAGTGTTATGAGATTAATATTTGCAAGAATAGTTATAAGTATGTATAAGCAAAGGCATAATCAGCCTTTAATGTTCCCACTGCTGGGACACTCGCCCTCCTCTCTATGAGAGGGAATGGGCTATAATCCACCACGCGGGCCCAGTGCGGGTTGGTAGACTGATGTCACATGTCTTCGAATTTTTGGTTCTAGGACATGCCGGTTTCCTCACGATGTTTTCCTGCACCGTTTTTGAGAGCAGTGGTGATGAAATAAATTACACAAATTATTGCGCCTGCCTGGGTATAAGTATGTATACTTGCATATTATTATGTAGGATAGTCTTAGGATGTCCGGCACAAAGGTTTTTTTTAAAATTTGATGACACATGAATTTCAGTCGCCAAAAGTTAGTTGAAGTTGGTAATGTTCTTTGGATTATCAATGTTAACAAGAATGTAATCTTTTTTTAATGTAATTTTTTGTCAAATATCAATATTTTTCAAATTGAATTAAGTCATTTTTAGGTCTTTTGATTAATTCTGAAAAAATATTGGCTTCTAGACGAACCCAATCATGCTTAAACATTTGAAACTCGGATTTCGAATGTTAATCTCCTTCTTTACCGTGTGGTTGGTGCCTAACCTAGTGTCAGTGTTTTTATGCCGCCCTTTTTTTTTTTTTTCGGATTCGGAATCATCAAATAACCCCTCCCGCTCTGGGCTGAGCAGGAGGGAGTGTCAGACTTTTACTGACTAAAACCCATCCATGTCCTTTCTTTGCCCTTTGTGTTCCAGGGCCGCGGTATCTCTTTCGAACAGTCCCGCAACCCTGGCAGGCATCGGTCCTTACGGACCCCTTCCTGTTTGCTGACTCTCTTTGAGGCGCGCGTGGAACACGAACGCGCCGTCGACACGGCCTGTCGTCATAAGACGGACGGACGGCGAGCTAGCCCGGTGCGTCTCCCGCGGCGGCTGAGACGTGAGGCTCTCTCCCCCTCACGTTCCGCCACCTCCTTCGCTAGCATGACTGCTTCGCAGAAGGAGGTGACGGCGTCCCATTCCCTCTCGCTCCGGACCATGGATTGAACCAGGGCCGGACGCGAGAGGTCGCCGCCGCCGATTGCCGCTACGAGGACACGGCGGTGCTCCGCCCAAGCGGAGCAGACCTGAACAGTGTGCTCCACCGTATCCTCTGGTCGATCCTCGCAGTGGTGACACCCGGGCGTTTCCTCCCGCCCGATTAGGTGCAGGAACCTCCCGAAACAACCATGTCCGGTGAGGATCTGCGTCAGGCGGAAGGTGAGGACGCCGTGGCGCCTCTCTAGCCACTCCTCAAAGAGGGGACTTACCGCCACTATTGTGGCGTGCCCTGCACGGGGTTGCGACAGTCGCTCTCTCCATGTCGCCATGAGATCACGCCGGAAGTCTGTCCGCTGAGCGATAATTTGCCGCGGCAGCGGAGTTTCCCCCCGGCGTACTGCCTCCACGCGCCATTCGTGCAGGCGCGCGAGGACTATCGCCTCCAGATCCCATGGCGGCAATCCGGCAAGGAGGCTCGCCGCTTCGCCGGAGATCGTGCGGTACCCCCGGATCAGCCTTACGGCTATCACCCTTTGGGGCGCGTTCAGATAGTGGGCGACTCGCCGCCTCGAAGAACGCGCCCACACCGGGGCCCCGTAAAAGGCCATAGACCGCACGACCCCCGCGTAGAGCCTCGGACAGGAGGCGTTTGGACCCCCCAGGTTGAGAGCCGCTTGAAGGCAGCCCCGGCCCGTTCCAGTTTGGGGGCCAAACGTCGGAAATGCTTTATGCCGCCCTTGGGCTTGGCTTTTTACATGCCGTCAAGAAATATCTCTGAGGCCTGCTAGTTTCCGCACAATGTTTTCCTTCACCGAAGCAAGTGATAATTATACAATACGCACATGAATTCGAAAAATCCGAGGTGCGTGCTTTGGGTTTGAACTCGAGACCTTTGTATTTGGCAGTCAGACTGTCACACCACTAGGCTATCACTGCTATAATGCGACGTAACGTCTGACTGTATGATATCAACTTACTTTTGGAGGGCACTAGTTTGATGAACAGAATGCTTGGTTGACAGTTTCGTTTGGGGTCCATTTAAACCCTCTCTATTCATGCCACAGTTTCAAAAACCATTCTCTGCATTTCGTTTTTTCTATTTTATTAATATTATATTCTCTTATACGAGCCGAATTTGAGAAGAAAAAAACATTCTATCACTCGCCCCAAGGGTTTAAGTAATACTTCCAGCAAAAACATTTTACTTATATGGTTATTTCGCGTAGTAATGCGAAGCTTATCAGCAAAGTAACATAAAAGCCAATAGTAGCGAGATAAACAGACAAACGGCGATAGTGTCGCTGAGAATTTGACGTTATTCTACCAATTGTAGCATTTGTAGCGGACCGTAAGGACTGATTCACAGTCGTGCAATTTACTATAAAACTTGATTGCGATTAAAATACTATACATATTATAAATTGTATAGTCTTTTTTAACGTTTTTGGTCACGGTGGCCAATCTTAGCGGACGTTAGCCAACGGCGCGGAAGATATTATAGTGCACAAGTGTATGCGCAGAGACAACTCGACGCACTCTCTGTTTCTTTACTCGTATAGTCCGATGGGACGGTAATCCGTCACGACCAGAGAGTGACGAGAGATCAGACGCAGGACCTACGCGAACAGCTTAACGTGCATTCCGAGGGAAGGGGGTCTCATACCGTCTACTTCCAAACTCCGGGCTACTCTGAGCCATTTCGAATGGAAAACCCAATAGCACTACACCACACATAACACTTGACTGCGAGTATGACTGCGGAGCTACATTACAAACGATTTTCCACTTTCTGCCTGCTCCCTGTGCCAGTTTTTGAACTCCTTGAGGGACCTCTTCATTGTCCAAAGCCTTACTACCGCTGTCGAGGAGACGGAGCTTTGGTACAAGTTCATTTATCTTGAGTATGAGTATCATCAACGCGACAAAGAAAAACACTTGACTACTGAGGTGACGACTAAAATATAGAATTATGGAAGAGGAAGACAAACTGTGGTGACCCAAAACAGATTGGGATAAGTCCAGGGAAGAGGTTGATGGTGATGAGAACGACAGACATATTTTCATTTGCTATTCAACTTACGATTACGATTTACACACAGTAAGTCGTGGGTTTGAATCCAGGCAGGCGCATTACTTTGTGTAATTTATTTCATCACCACTGCTCTCAAAACTGCAAAGAAAAACATCTTGAGGAACACAGCATGTCCTAGAAACAAAAATTCGAACACTTCTGACAACTACCAACCCGCACTGGGCCCGCGTGGTGCATTATAGCCCATTCCCTCTCACAGAGAGGAGGCCTGTTTCTCAGCAGTGGGAACAATATAGGCTGATTATGCTTATTCAACTTAATTTCTTGCTCTTTCTTGAAGGAAAGCTCTTAGCGGTTGAGGGTTTCATCCACTGGTACTTGTATTATTATTTCCATAATTAAATTTATAAGCAAAGCAGTCCTTTAGAATATAAATTGCTAAACATAGGCCTTTCAATTAAATGGACCCAGGGGATATTAAATATACCATTAGCACAAAACTCCCACAGGCTTTTAAAATTGTTAATTTTTTTAGATAAGGAAGCAGATTTTTTTTCTTAGCGGTTATCAAGTACCGAACTCTGGTAAAAGTACCGAGATCCTTTCTTTTGTTAATGTGCGTTGAATTTGTGTAGAATTAGACAGTTATCTTTTAAAGGTTCCGAAAAAAAATGATAATCGGAACCTTTTTAATCTCACTTCTTTGTCGATCTGTCCACAATGGCGGTTTTTCTCGAGATCTATAAAATGTAAGTATTGACATTCAACTTTAGGTCTCGACAGCGCGTACACAGATCGCCAGAAAACCCCAAAAATATTTTAGTTTATGTTTAATTAAGGCTGATTTTTGCGGTACAGTAATTACGACAGGCCATCAACCGTTCGACACACTCTTCGGTGTAATTTGCTTCGGAATCTTAATCGTGTGAGCTCGACTCGCTCTTGCCCACTATTCTTTCAGATTAAACGAAAGAGCGAACTGCGAATCGCAATAAGCAACTCTCCCGTCGCCAGTGCGCTACCAGCCTTACATACCTTAAGCTCGGAAGCTCGGCTTTACGCTAATTTGGATTCGCTCCAGTTAAGGCCAATACAAACGGTGCGTTCGTTCTTTTTAGAAAAAGTAAAGGCGAATGAAGATAAGTTCCGTACTAATCTGTGGAGAGGAAATAAAGGAATTTCCGCAGCTTATGTCTTTGTTTTAATAGCTTCGTTTGCATTTAAGGAAAATGGTGTTTAAATGTAGATATTGGGTGCGATTAAAGTTACCTTTGCCGTGTTTGTATTGGAAGAAAAGACGCCATTAACAAAAATTTGTGCTTGTAAGCTCCTGTCATGGAATGATCAAAGATTCGTTTGAAAAAATTGAAAGAGAAAATTGAATAAAATGTCAGGCGTTAATTAAGCTTTTGTAAAGAATGTAATTCCTGACTAACTCAATGGGAATTAGATAACAGGCCTAATTATTTACGTTTTTGAAATAATTTTCATTAGGCAGATTTGAAGAACGTGGACGAAACCATAGGAGTGTGTAGGGATCGTAACAGATGGCGTTCTGAAGTTTCTGCCTGTCCTATTGGGGAAACGGCGTGAGTTTGTGTATCTACTCGTATAATGTACCTCATGCCTCAGCCGATATTTGGGAAAAGGCTAGCCAGACGTGCCTAGCCTTTTCCCAAATACTGGGGTCGGCTTCCAGTCTTACCGAATGCAGCTGAATATATTAGTATTTTTACATGGAGCGCCTATCTGACCTCTGCAACCTCGTTAGTACTGGGTAATATTATGATACCCCTTAGTAAGACTGGTTGTCAGGCGGGCCACTGACTACCTGTAACGACTGCCAAAGATCTACAAAGAACACGTGTTATTGTATACGTGTTTTCCGAGGTACGGAGGAAACTCGGTTTGTCGGTCGCCCATCCACGGACCAACCTAGCCGACCCGAGCGGCTGGTATTATTTAGCCATGAACTTCTCGTATGTACCTATCTATGTACAATATTAGACCGAGACGATATCGTAAACAAAACTGCAGAAGACACTTAACAATATTCCTGGCACAAAAAAAAAACTTCAGAAAAATAAATTACGACGGAACGCTGCCGCTGCCAATACGCCACTCGTTCCAAATTCAAATCCCTACCATAACAAGCTCTCATGTCAGGCGCCGATACCTTGATAATTAGTTGGAGCGAAGGCACGTTTGACAAATTACCCTCACTTTGGAAGGTCGCCAGTTCGACGCCGGCTCCACTCTACCTGGGAATACAATTAATCTCACTATTGTGTTAAATTCTACTATTAATCCTACGTCGGCTGGAAATTTTCAGGCTGTAGCTTGCAAAATGAGTTTTGTTTGGCAGGAATTGTTAGAAACTATGAGCATTGCGGAATGGGCGACTAGTTGGAATTCCAGAAGGGAGGAAATTAACTGGGCTTAGGTCTTGTAATATACCTAGCCTGTTTTGTAAGCATTCTCTGTGCGGATTGTTTTAGAAAAATCCGCACAAACAAGGAAGCTCCTATATGATCAGCTCAAGCTCTGTTTAATAACAGCGCCTTGAATAAACAATTGAGATTATTTATTTTTTTAACCCTTGGACGTATAATGATAAGCACAAATTAATCTAATGATGTGTTGTGAATTGTGATGTTTATACAACAAATCTACACAACATTGAATGTCGACGTCAGACGATGTGCTTTCAAAACTTCCAACATCTCACTTTCTAGAGAGAAATTGCTAAAAGATAAAACACGAACACTATTCATATGCAAATGAAATTGTATTCAAGAATAAACACGGAATAACAGGTATAAAACCTACAAAAAAACTACAAAGCGCCTGCTGAAAAGATGTTAGCAACAAAAATAGTTAACAAGTTTTCTTGCTTGCATTTTACACAAGGATTTTGTACAAAAGAGCCGGAATTTGCATTTTCAGTTAACAAAGCCTTCCGTAGTAGTCTACGTCGGTAGTAGAAAAGATATCTCATGAAGATTGTTCCTTTAGTTTTGTTTGTATCTTGAGCTACCTAGAACCTAAATACTGACACAAGTTCAACAAAACCTTTGTGTAAGAGCTTTGTTACTTTTAGCAAAAGTTACTGAAGGAAGCGACGAAATAGCCAATAGATGTTGATAGATGAATTGGTGCTCGAGGTCGGGCATAAAGTGCAAATTGGTTTTTCGGTTAGAACAATATGTCAGGACTGAACACATAGACACTAGCGGTATACGTTATACTTAGGAGCTTTGAATTCAGTATACACAACTAAATAATATATTGTGTACCTGGAAGTGACACTACGGAAATATATAAATGGGGATTTAAATATTCATATCGAAATTCCGTACCATCGGGATTCGATACCGGAATTATATTCCAGCCCGGAAATGATGTCACAGGTATCGTGCGCGGAATGGTACCTGTAACTGACGCATGGGTTGTCGTTTAATATCAATCAAAGTTCTCAACACTTACAGGGTTGGTTGTTGGGCTATTTCATAAGCTGTCGCGATTTAGAGACCTCGAGTAGGCTGTAGGTTACTAAATTACAAGAAAGAGAACTTTATTGTTCCAATCACACAGGTAAGTAGATAACCAGGGGCGTGCCGTCCATAGAGGCAATTAGGCCTAGCCTACCCTACCATTCCTACCAACAACGCAAAAAATGCATTTATTATAACTATATTAATCAAAAATAAAAAAAATAAAACGCCTGTTATAATACTTAAAGCAACTTATCGTGGCCGTGTGACGTAACTGGTAATAATACTACGACGCTCGCTCCCGGCCGTCTAGGCAAGGCCCCAGCCGGCCTAATTTCCATTGATAAATTTAAGCACACTGATGCGTATTTATATTATATAAAACTACAAGACCACTCACTGACTGATTGACATGTCGTTTCTCGGAATGGGTGAGAGATGGGTCAGGGGTATGTTTTGCGATTATGTGCAACTCCATTATTTGAGTAGAGGAAAATTATAGGGGAGATTCAAATCCAAGATGGCGGCCGGGTCCACTTCCGGTTTCGGTGAGGAAAAGACTTGGACGGGTTTCGACTCGCAGGTCCTGTAGTAGATTTGGAATGATTTTAAAAAAAAGTAAAAAAAAAAAAAAAAACAAGATGGCGGCTGCGCCAGGACGTTTTGAAATTTTCGACTTTTCTCACTCGACTTTGACGAATTGGTTCGTTCTACCGAATTCCAAATTCGCCAATTTCGACGTTGACTAATTGGACTGCGTTATGTAAGAACCGATTAAGCGCCATTTAACGAATCCTGAGAAAATGAGCTTCAAAAATTTCAAACTTAAAATGGTCGCTGTGCATACATTTAATATGTCAAGAGTATAATTTTTATTCTGAACATATAAAATATGTATAAGTTCACATTTGTTAAAAAAATATAAGGCTAAACTATACAGTTTTGTAGTTATAGCCATTTTTCCGCTTAATTTGTTAATGTGTTTTAAGCCATATTCAGACCATTTTATTTATCAATAACGTACTATACGGCATTATTGTCGTTTGATACTTTATTGCGATTTTTTTCGGGTGAAATAAATTGGAACATAAGATTAAATCCAGTTATTTTAATAAAATTTACTTAAACAAAACAAATGTTGTAACACTTCTACATCTTACAAACGAGAACACCCAGAGATAATGTGACGGATTGATTCACCTGGACGGTGGCATGCCCGACATATGTCAACCGTGCCGTCCTTCACAATAAATCTCCGGTAGTTATTCGTCATCATAACTTCATCCATAATTGCACAGACAAAACCTTCGGTTCCTCCGAAGAGGTCCCCGGAACGTAACCAGGCTACGGACGCTGACAGGTCTACATCGGGCCCGTGGAGGGCCCGGAAAAAGCGTCCGTGAAGCTCCTTACTCTGCCATACCTCCCTGCGGTCGTTAGTGTCAAGCACTACAGGTTTGCGCCAGTTCTCTTTAGCCAAGGAGAGCGGGGTGAGGCCCTTGTCCACCGCGACCACATCTCGATGCATCCCCACGTCGGCTTCTAGGAAATATGCCCTGAGACTGCATATCTCGCGATTGTGGAGAGTCTTAGCGTTTAAAAAGCCTCGACCCCCACACTTCCGCGGGATATACAGTCTCATAACCGAAGAACGTGGGTGATGCATTCGATATGCCGTCAACAATGTACGGATCTTCCTATCCAGGGCGTCTAGTTCTGTTTGAGTCCATTTCAGTATGCCGAAAGAGTACATCAAAACTGGCATGACCCAACCGTTGAAGGCACGCACCTTATTTCCGCCTGCTAAAAGACTATTAAATACTTTTTTCAGGCGGCCAAAGAAGCGCTCCTTCAACGATTGCTTCATGTCAGCAACATTGATGCCCAGCGCTTCCGACATACCCAAATACTTATAGGTTTCGGTTGCTGAGAGGGATCTAAGATTTATGGAATCCGAGAGCTGGGTACCCACAGATTCCATAATCTCCCCTCGTTTTACATGCATGACCGCACATTTGTCCACACCAAATTCCATCCTGATGGCGCTACTGAAAGTTTCAGTTACCTTCAGTAGCTCCATCAGTTGCAAATCGTTGGGGGCAAAGAGTTTCAGGTCATCCATGTAAAGGAGGTGAGATACAACTTGACCACCTCTCCTCAACCGATAGCCTAGACCTGAATCCTCCAGCAGCGTGCTAAGAGGATTCAAGGCTAAGCAGAACCAAAGTGGACTCAAACTGTCGCCCTGAAATATACCTCGCTCTATCCTTATCGGCTCGCTATTCCTCTGGATTTGCCGACATCCTGGATAGCGAAGGACTGTCCTCCATTGTCCCATACACGACATCAGGAAGGTGCGCAGAGTTGCATCTACTTTATACAACTCTAGCACCCTCATGAGCCATGTATGTGGCACGGAGTCATAGGCCTTCTTATAATCTATCCAACATGTCGACAGATCCCTTCGGGAACGGCGAACCTGTTGGCTAATGGCCATATCAATGAGGAGTAGCTCCTTAGTACCGCGGGACCCGTTCCTACATCCATTTTGAGAAGCGGACATGATAGAATTATCATCAATGTGTTTGTTAATTTTAGCTCTCAAAATGGATGTAAGAACTTTATAGACTGTCGGAAGACAGGTAATCGGTCTATAATTTTTAGGCTCCGCAGTACTACCCGATTTATGGAGCAGGTGGGTTATACCTGTTGTCAGGAACTCGGGCAGCGACCCTGACTCTAAGGCTGACTGGAACAGGGTTGCCAGGCGAGCGTGCGACCTTGTGAACCATTTGATCCAGAAGTTGTGCAGCCCATCCGGCCCTGGAGATTTCCAGTTAGGCAACGGACGGACTGCACGAACTACGTCTTGGGGGCAGATGGTGATTGCCCCCATTTCTTGTACTGGATCGCACGCTCGCTCGACCTCCCGGGTCCATTCATCCTCGGTATGGCTAACAGGCACCGACCAGATGCTGCGCCAGAACGAACACATGGCATCATCATCCGGCAGGCGCGTGTCAGCCACACCTTGGTCCGGTCGCTCCCAAGCCCTATAAACCCACCTTTCATCTCTTTGGAATGTGCGATTCTGAGTGTATCGGTCGACCCGCCGTTTATACCTACGAATACGGTTTGCCCATGCATACACTTTCTGCTTCAGGAAGTCGATGCGCTCTGTGACACGGGACATGTAGTCTCGAGGACTGATATCAGTCCCCGAGAACGCCCGCCTCACAAAACGCATCACTCTAGGGCGTGTATTGCCCTCCCTGAAGCAGATCAGTTTGCCGATGAGTGCTCTGGCCCCACCAATACGTCGTTCAATCCTGTACTGCCATGCTGGTACGGCTGGCTTAGGTCGTGTAGCTCTGTCATCAGAAAATTTGACGTGAGCTACACGACATGCCGCTACAGCTGTACAATACAGGATTGAATGAGCATCGATGAGGTCTTCGCAGTTATCAAAATAGTTTGACAACTGCGAATCCAGAACAGCCACCAGCGCCCTATTTTTGTTATGCATGGGCAAACGAGGTATGCGTGGCCTAAGGTCGGCTGGCATGAACCGATATTCCCGAATCGCACCTTCCAAAGCACTCCTCATTTCCTCATTGCACTGGGTACTTACATTAGTAACCATGTCATCACTTACGTCGTTATTGCGATTTGGTATTATGCTAGACTGTGGTGGAACCACAGCCTGCGACGGCGTGGCAATGACATGGCTACTCTGCATTTCAGTCCGCAAGCGATCAAGTACGATGTCATCCAACATACGATTACGCTGGATGACTCGCACCTGATCCGACAGTCGTTGCGCCGACACGTTGACAGCTGGCTCAAGCACCTGAAACAGAGAGAGCATCCGAACACGGTACGCGGTCAGGTTGTTTCCTCCCTCTGTAGCCCCATAATATATGCGCGCATGACATTCTCGTTTATGGAAAGAGTCCATCGCATGCGCGACACATTTCCACCGGCAGCGGGGACCCTGTTCGGGGCCGGTTGGCCACGAGGTCCCAAGCCCGCTGGTGGCCGTCCTCTTGCTCGTCGTCGAGGCGATGGTGGTGGTGGTGTCGACGGCGGGGAGAAAAACTCGTCGCTCGAGCTCGACGCAACTGCAGCGACCGGCGACACGATGCTCACGGATGTGGCGCGTCCCGGCGGCTGCGAGGCGGAGCTGAGCGACGAGCCCGGAGATGGTGGGTGTGCCTGTTGTTTGGCTCGGCTTCTGGTCAGCATCTTATAATAATTAATATTATTATTATGTTTATATAATCTTGCGATCAGTCTTTCAGACTATGAGCAGATAATATGGTTCAAATGGCGTGTTGGGCGCTACTCCCAATAGAGTCTGCCCTATCATTTCGAAGTCATTCTTAAAACTGACTGTTCTGGTCGAAAATATCCCGTCGCTTTTTAAGCGACGGATGCTTTCTGGGATGACAAATGAACAAAAATGATGGATAAGTAAACAAAACATCCTTCCGTTATTACGTTAGATGCGTAATGAGACCACCCGCTGCCGCCCCACCCCGTCCCGTACGCAAAAACCCGCGAAAATAGAATGCAATAACGAATGAAACGCCAGAAGCTGGCGCTTCATTCACGAACGGATGAAAGATTGCGCGTGTGGTGATACGCATTAACGAATTAAATACCATTTTAGGTGGTTAATTCGATGCTGCGGTTTAAAAACGGTTAAATCAAAAGGCAAAACTGAATTATCTTCATCGTGGACGTGTTTAATTCGTTTATGCAATTTGAAAACTGTTTGTAACTGTAACTTTGACGCATAATTCTTTAATACAAAACGAATGTGTGCACAAATTCTAGCAAAGTTCGAAATGTCGCTTGATTCAACCCCTTATTATAAGGCCGTAAGAGTGATTTTTGAACACAAAAATAGCTGAATACATAGTTTATCATACCTATAGTCGATCTGCATTCATAACTCTTTTTTTTCGATTTCGTCGCTTAATTCGTTATTACATAACGCAGTCCAATTGTAGATAATATCCATGGCAATCCAGAAAAATTATGACATTTTGAAAATCCAAGATGGCGGACGATGTAGCGGCCATTTTGTGAACCATTGGAATTTTCGACTTTTTTCAAAACGATTTTTCGGGTAGTCGGCAACATCCGACGGGTTCGAGTTGTACCGAGCGGTCGTGTGTTTTGTTAAGGAGTGTTGCCTGATGTAAAAAAATTCCCCATTTCTAGGGTATTTACCCCGATTTTCCCCAAAAACATGAAAAGTAGATATATTGACATTTTGAATGGACACTTTGTCTAGCTGGCAACATTGGGGTCCCCCAAATGACATTTGACCATTTTGGTTCGTTTTAATTGGCAACCCCGAGAGCCATTGAATATTTTCATTTTTGGGACTTTTTGACTTTGGCGAGTTCTTTTGTTCTACCAAACTTAAAAGTTTGCAACACCGAGTTCACCGGTCGGTGGCCTATATCTTTGAGATTTCAGGAAAATTATGACTTTTCAAAAAAACAAAATGGTGGACAGTGTGGCGGCCATCTTGTAAAAACGACGAAAAATCACAAATTTCGACGCGATAAATGGGACAGCTGGCATCCCCGGACTGGATTATGTTGTATGAACCGGTCGTGTGTTTCAACAAGGAGTGTTGCCTGGTGCAAAAAAATTCCCCATTTCTGGGGTATATTTCCCGATTTTCCCCAAAAACATGAAAAGTAGAAATAACGATATTTCGAAAAGAGACTTTGACGACCCGGCAACCTTGGGGTCCCCCGAATGACATTTGACCATTTTCATCAATTTCAGCTGGCAACCCCGAGAGCCATTGGGGTTTGAATTTTCGGGTCAGACCCGACTTTGGCGAGTTCTTTTGTTCTACCAAACTCAAACGTTGGCAACACCAAGTACACCGATCGGTGGCCTATATCCTTGAGATGTCAGGAAAATTATGACATTTCAAAAAAACAAGATGGCGGACAGTGTGGTGGCCATCTTGTAAAAACGACGAAAAATCCCAATTTTCGACGCGATAAATGGGAGAGCTGGCATCCCCCGACTGGATTGTGTTGTATGAACCGGTCGTGTGTTTAGTTGAGGAGTGTTGCCTGGTGCAAAAAAAATCCCCATTTCTAGGGTATTTTTCCCGATTTTCCCCAAAAACATGAAAAGTAGAAATATTGTCATTTTGAGTGGAGACTTTGACTTGCCGCCAACATTGGAGTCCCTGAAATGACATTTGACCATTGTCATCACTTTCAGCTGGCAACCCCGGGAGCCATTGGGGCTTGAATTTTCGGGACAGACCCGATTTTGGCGAGATCTTTTGTTCTACCAAAGTCAACGTATAGCCACCGTTTTTTACTGACAGGAAGCTTGTATCCTGATTACTTTAGAAAAATTGTGACATTTCAGAAATTCAAGATGGCGGCCGTGCCATTTCCGGTTTCCGCTCACTCACTGACTGACATAATTGTTCTCCCAGATGGTGGAGGGGGAGGGGGGTATATTTTGACAGATTCGTAAACAAGTAACTCCCACGAGTAGGGTTAAAGTGCCAAGCCCCCCCTTTTTGCCCCCTTCCCTCCCCCTCCCTATTGTATCTCCGAAACTACAGAGACCCGTGTTCTGTTTTTTTACGGATTCGTAAAGAAGAGGCTCGGAAAAGTAAAAACCGTTTTTCAAAATTTTTCCCTTGCCCCCCTACTCCCCCCCCTTTAGGCGAATCTTGGAAGTTAAGAGGCTTTGAACAATTTTTTTTTCAGATTCGTAAAAAGGGGCCCAGAATTGGACGAAATCATTTTTTAAAACTCCCCCCTCTCCCCCCCTTCACCCCTCCTGCTATTTTATCTCGGAAAACAGGACACGTAGCGGCTTTTTGATTTTTACTACTGTTCTTTATTATTAAGGGGCGTTAAAATTTGTATACTTTCCCCATCCCTCCCCAACCTCCCCTTATATTGAAAGGGCTGTAACTTCGAATAAGTTTTTTTTAGATTCATAAAAAGGGGCCAAGAGTTGGTCACAATCAATTTTCAAAACTCCACCTCTCCCCCCCGTTCAACCCTCCCACCCCTCGTATAACACTCACGGACTGACATAATCATTCTCCCAGATGTTGGAGGGTGAGGGGGGTATATTTTTACAGGTTCGTAAACAAGTAACTCTCACGAGTAGGATAAAAGTGCTAACCTCCCCGTTTTAGATCCCTTCTGCCCCCTCCCTATCGTATCTCGGAAACTAAGAGACCCGTGTTCTGTTTTTTTTACAGATTCGTATAGAGGAGGCTGGGAAAAGTAAAAACCTATTTTCAAAATTGCCCCCCTTCTCTCCTCCTTTAGGCGGATCTCGGAAGTTAAGTGACTTTGAACATTTTTTTCGGATTCATAAAATGGTACCCAGAGTTGGTCAAAATCATTTTTCAAAACTACCCCCTCTCCCCCCTTCATCCCTCTCCCCATCATATCTCTGAAACTAGGACATGTAGCAGCTTTTTGATTTTTACTTCTAATCTTTATTATTGTTTTTTTGATTTTTACTACTAATCTTTATTATTGAGGGGCGTTGAAATTCGTTACCCTCCCATCCCCTCCCCAACCTCCCCTAAAATTAAAACGGCTGTAACTTCGTAACGGTTAGAGATAGCCATTATGTGTTTGAACAAATATTATAGTAGGCATCAAAACCTGTCCGGTGGTGGTAGAGGAAAGGGGGGAGGTGGCGAGCGAAGCGAGCCGGCGACCTCCGTAGCGTAACAAAGGTTGAGTGTAACTCAGGGGCGACGACAAGCAAACCTTAGGGTAATGTTTTTTTTTTAAGAGAGGAATTAAATGTTAACAATTATTAAATTTGGAGAGCCACAAAAAAAACAGCATTTAAATAATTTGGTCGACATACAAAGATTACGTTTGCAATTTAAAAAATCAGGCAGCAGTCCTTGTTCCGCAAATAATTTTGATAAAGGACAAAAATTAAATCATAAATAGGCAGCTCACAATAACATGAGTTTGCATAATAAACGTTCAGTCCGCAAAATAACTACTTGATCACCAAGATTTCATCAGCAGAGAAAACATGTCTATAAGGAGTGTATTTGCTTAGTATGCATATTTAAAACATGGTGAGCAAAATAACTAATTGGTCCCAAAAGTTCGATTTTGGGACATGAGGAGCGTAGGCCGAAGGCCGGCGGAGCTCCGACGACATGGCTGACGGGAGATAGGGCGGCAGCTTTTTTTTTATTTACGCCCGATCAGATCATGTGTTCAGCGTAATTTCTATCAGAAAGATTTATTTGTGAACATAGGTCAAGTTACACATAGTGTGAGGTGTTATAAATAGGTAGATCCTCCATGTTTTGCCCAGAGGCGTACAAATATAATTGATTAAGTTTTAAAATAAAAATTGGCGAAATTATGTCAACTTTCACGTCAGTAATAAAATGAGTATAAATGGGCATAGCATATCCAAAGAAAAAAAAAAATATATACAATCAATTTCTCAATAAATGTCAAATGGTTAAGTTACATGTCAAAATTAATAATGATAATGTCGAACAATATTCAAGGTCATTAAAACAGGTCAGGTAGGGTGTTATAAGGCAGTAATTATAGAATTGTCGTCGAAATAGTCCCTTAATGAGTAATAGCATTTATTAGTCAAAATTCTAAATAGTTCTTTTTTGAATTTGTCCAGATTTAACATTTTAATTTTTTCGGGTAGTTTATTAAATATTTTTTTGGCCCTACGGAATGTGCTTTTATTCATTAGTGTAGTTTTGCCGTAGGTCTTACTTACTTACTACTTATTTTTATCGCGTAATTTTTCTATTTTTAGACAAGTAAATTATTTTTGCTACTTTTATGTGCAGCTCAAAATTAATTTTTTTGATTACCCTCTGAGTGCTTACCAAAATTATATTAAACAGGAGCAGCTCATTGCAGCTTAAATAATTAATATGCTTTACAAAAATAATTACAGCCATCCAGAATGACATAAATTGGTGATTGATTTGGAATGTTTGCTGGCCATGAGTTGCTGATCAATTAGCTATTTCTGCTCACAGATTATATTTTTCTGCTCACAAAAATACGAATACTATGCTAACCATATAAATAACACCCTTTTCTAATGGGAACAGGTCAGTTTTTAAATAAGGTTTTAGATTGTATTAGGGGTTCTTAAGGGGTTTCAAAATCAAAGTGCTGAAATGGATCTTAATTTTTTTTATTGGGATTTCACAAACAAAGTCGATAATAGGTCAACATCAAAGTTTTTATCTAGAGTGTACGCGCTCTTGCTTTAATTTTTATTTATTTTCGACATGGGTGTTATTTTCATGGTTTTCGTGGTCGCTGATTATTACAGAATTGGGGTCAAAATCTAAATCCAAGATGGCGGCTGTGACAATTTCCTAATTTTTCATCATGGGAGTCCTTTTCATGGTTTTCGAGGATGCTAAAGCCGATAGTGAGGTCAAAATCAAAATCCAAAATGGCCCCTGCGATTTTTTTCTAATTTTTCATCATGGGAGTCGTTTTCATGGTTTTCGAGGATTCTAAAGCCGATAGTGAGGTCAACATCAAAATACAAGATGGCGATTGCAAAAATTTTCGTATTTTTCATCATGAGTATCGTTTTTCAATGGTGTTATAGTACATACACTCACATTATTTTTAAGTTTTAGTTACTTGTACAAGTTCATTCAAGCAACAATAATAGGTTTTCCTAAGGCTTTCTCTGGACTTTAACTACATTTAAGAGCTTAGTCAAGTAGAAACCTTTCGGGTCCTTTTGGGCTTTATTTGGCATTTCACTAGAGTTTGAAAAATAAAAGACTAAAGTAATGTTTGACATTTTTACTACATTTAGGGGTTTTAAAAGTGAAAAATCTACCAAGGACCAAGCACGCGAGGTGCTTGCACCTCGCGCAACACGCAAATACTAGTTTATATTATATAAAACTACAAGACCACTCACTCACTGACTGACTCACTGATTGACATGTCGTTTCTCGGGATGGGTGGGAGATGGGTCAGGGGTATGTTTTGCAATTATGTGTAGCAACACCAAGTGAGTAGAGGAAAATTATAGAGGAGATTCAAATCCAAGATGGCGGCCGGGTCCACTTCCGGTTTCGGTGGGGAAAAGACTTGGACGAATTTCGACTAGCAGGTCCTATAGTAGATGTAGAATGATTTCAAAAAAAAGTAAAAAAAAAAAAAAAAACAAGATGGCGGCTGCGCCAAGACGTTTTGAAATTTTCGACTTTTCTCACTCGACTTTGACGAATTGGTTCGTTCTACCGAATTCCAAAGTCGCCAATTTCGACGTTGACGAATTGTAGGTAATATCCATGGCAATCTAGAAAAATTATGACATTTTGAAAATCCAAGATGGCGGACGATGTAGCGGCCATTTTGTGAACCGTTGGAATTTTAGACTTTTTTCAAAACGATTTTTCGGGTAGTCGGCAACATCCGACGCGTTCGAGTTGTACCGAGCGGTCGTGTGTTTCATCGAGGAGTGTTGCCTGGTGCGAAATTTTTCCCCATTTCTAGGGTATTTTTCCCGATTTTCCCCAAAAACATGAAAAGTAGAAATATTGACATTTTGAATGGAGACTTTGACTAGCCGGCAACATTGGGGTCCCGCGAATGACATTTGACCATTTTGGTTCGTTTTAATTGGCAACCCCGAGAGCCATTGAATATTTTAATTTTTGGGACTTTTTGACTTTGGCGAGTTCTTTTGTTCTACCAAACTCAAAAGTTAGCAACACCGAGTTCACCGGTCGGTGGCCTATATCCTTGAGATTTCAGGAAAATTATGACTTTTCAAAAAAACAAGATGGCGGACAGTGTGGTGGCCATCTTGTAAAAACGACGAAAAATCCCAATTTTCGACGCGATAAATGGGACAGCTGGCATCCCCCGACTGGATTGTGTTGTATGAACCGGTCGTGTGTTTCGTCGAGGAGTGTTGCCTGATGCAAAAAAAAATCCCATTTCTAGGGTATTTTTCCCGATTTTCCCCAAAAACATGAAAAGTAGAAATAACGACAATTCAATAGGAAACTTTGACTAGCCGGCAATATTGGGGTCCCCCGAATGACATTTGACCATTTTCATCACTTTCAACTGGCAACCCCGAGAGCCATTGGGGCTTGAATTTTCGGGTCAGACCCGACTTTGGCGAGTTCTTTTGTTTTACCAAACTCAAAAGTTGGCAACATCAAGTACACCGGTCCGAGGCCTATATCCTTGAGATTTCAGGAAAATTATGACTTTTCAAAAAAACAAAATGGCGGACGGTGTGGCGGCCATCTTGTAAAAACGACGAAAAATCCCAATTTTCGACAGGATAAATGGGACAGCTGGCATCCCCAGACTGGATTGTGTTGTATGAACCGTTCGTGTGTTTTGTCGAGGAGTATTGCCTGGTGCAAAAATTTTCCCCATTTCTAGGGTATTTTTCCCGATTTTCCCCAAATACATGAAAAGTAGAAGTAATGACATTTTGAATAGAGACTTTGACTAGCCGGCAACATTGGGGTCCCCCAAATGACATTTGACCATTTTCATCACTTTCAGCTGGCAACCCCGAGAGCCATTGGGGCTTGAATTTTCAGGTAAGACCCGACTTTGGCGAGTTCCTTTGTTCTACCAATGTCAACGTACAGCCACCGTTTTTTTACTGACAGGTAGCTTGTATCCTGGTTACTTTAGGAAAATTGTGACGTTTCAGAAAATCAAGATGGCGGCCGTGCCATTTCCGGTTTCTCGATTACCACTGACTGACATAATTGTTCTCTCAGATGGTGAAGGGGGAGGGGGGTATATTTTGACAGATTCGTAAACAAGTAACTCTCACGAGTAGGGAAAAAGTGCCAAACCCCCCCCTTTTTGCTCCCCTCCCTCCACTCCCTATAGTATCTCGGAAACGAAGAGACCAGTGTTCTGTTTTAATACGGATTCGTATAGAAGACGCTTGGAAAAGTAAAAACCTATTTTAAAAATTGCCCCCCTTGCCCCCTACTCCACCCCCTTCAGGCGGATCTCGGAAGTTAAGAGACTTTGAACATTTTTTTTTTCAGATTCGTAAAAAGGGGCCCAGAGTTGGTCAAAATCATTTTTCAGAACTCCCCCCTCTCCCCCCTTCACCCCTACCGCCATTTTATCTCGAAAAGCAGGACACGTAGCAGCTTTTTGATTTTTACTACTGTTCTTTATTATTAAGGGGCGTTGAAATTTGTATACCCTGCCCTCCCCAACCTCCCCTAAAATTGAAAGGGCTGTAACTTCGTAACGGTTAAAGATAGTAACAATGTGTTTGAACAAATACTATAGTAGGCGTCGAAACCTGTCCGGTGGTGGTAGGGATATGGCTGAGCGGAGCGAACCTGTCGGACCGATTGGGGCGAAGCGTAACGAAGGTTGAGTGGGTGAAGCGTAACTCAGGGCCGACGACAAGTAAACTTTAGGGTAACGTTTTAATAGTGTGTAAAGATTTAATTAGGGGTTCATAAGGGGTTTCAAAATCTTTAAAGTCCATTGGGCTTGAATTTTCAGGTCAGACCTGACGTTGGCGAGTTCTTTTGTTCTACCAAAGTCAACGTACAGCCACCGTTTTTATAATGACAGGTAGCTTGTATCCTGGTTACTTTAGAAAAATTGCGACATTTCAGGAAATCAAGATGGCGGCCTTGCCATTTCCGGTTTCTCGATTACCACTGACTGACATAATTGTTCTCCCAGATGGTGGAGGGGGAAGGGGGTATATTTTGATAGATTCGGAAACAAGTAACTCTCGCGAATAGGGGAAAAATGCCAGACCCCTCCTTTTCACCCCCTTCCCCCCCTTTCCTATAGTATCTCAGAAACAAAGAGACCAGTGTTCTGTTTTGATACGGATTCGTATAGAGGACGCTTGGAAAAGTAAAAACCATTTTTCAAAATTGCCCCCCTTGCCCCCTACTCTATCCCCTTCAGGCGCATCTCGGAAGTTAAGAGATTTTGAATATTTTTTTTTTCAGATTCGTAAAAAGTGCCCCAGAGTTGGTCAAAATCATTTTTCAGAACACCCCCCTCTCCCCCCTTCAAACCTCCCCCTACCGTATCTCGGAAACTAGGACACGTAGCAGCTTTTTGATTTTCTTATTCCTTTTTATTTTTGAGCTGCGTTGAAATTTGTATACCCTCCCCTCCCCAACCTCCCTTAAAATTGAAAGGGCTGTTACTTCGTAACGGTTAGAGATAACCATTATGTGTTTGAACAAATATTATAGTAGCCGTCAAAACCTGTCCGGTGGTGGTAGGGATATGGCTGAGCGGAGCGAACCTGCCGGACCGAGTGGGGCGAAGGGGGGAGGTGGCGAGCGAAGCGAGCCGGCGACCTCCGTAGCGTAACGAAGGTTGAGTGGGTGAAGCGTAACTCAGGGGCGACGACAAGTAAACTTTAGGGTAACGTTTTAATAGTGGGTAAAGATTGAATTAGGGGTTCATAAGGGGTTTCAAAATCTTTAAAGTCCATTGGGCTTGAATTTTCGGGTCAGACCCGACTTTGTCGAGTTCTTTTGGTCTACCAAAGTCAACGAACAGCCACCGTTTTTATACTGACAGGTAGCTTGTATCCTGGTTACATTAGAAAAATTGTGACATTTCAGAATTTCAAGATGGCGGCCGTGCCATTTCCGGTTTCCGAAACCTTGTCCTGGGGTCGTTCAAGCGGTCCATCCCACTGCGGCGGGATATAAGTTTGTGTCAAATTTTGGTTTTTAGGTCTTTGCAGAATAATTATTTTCTTGGCTGACGGCTGTGATTCAAAATGGCGGCCACGTTACTTCCGGTTTCCCAAAAATTTACCGATTGAGGTCGTTCAAACGATTCATCCGACTGAGGTGTATGAGTTTGTTTCGAATTTTAGGATATTTTAGGGGCTTGAAGGGTTTTTCACTGAATTAAGAAGCGCCAAACCCCACCTTTTTCCCCCCTGCCTATCATAGCTCGTAAACTAAGAGACCCGTGTTGTGTTTTTTACGAATGCATATAGAGGAAGCTCGGAAAAGTAAAAAACATTTTTCAGAATTGCCCCCCTTGAGAAGTTAAGAGACTGAACATTTTTTTTTCAGATTCATAAAAAGGGGCCCAGAGTTGGTCAAAATAATTTTGTAAAACTCATAGCAGCTTTTTGATTTTTTAACTATTTTTATTTTAGAGGGGCGTTGAAATTTCTATACCCTCCCCTCCACTCCCCTCCCCAACCTCCCATTAAATTAAAATGGCTGTAACTTCGGAACTGTTAGAGATAGCCATTATGTGTTTGAACAAATATTATAGTAGGCGTCGAATCCTGTCCGGTGGTAGTAGAGATAAGGCTGAGTGCAGCAAAGGGGGCGGTGGCGAGCGATCCGAACCGGCGACCTCCGTAGCGTAACGACGGTTGAGTGATTGAAGCGTAAGTCAGGAAGGGGTCCGCAAGGGCTGATGCCTGCCGGGGCTGCGGGACTATTCGAAAGAGATACCGTGGCCCCGGAACACAAAGGGCGATGAAGGAACATGGATGGGTTTTAGTCAGTAAAAGTCTGACACTCCCTCCTGCTCAGCCCAGAGCGGGAGGAATCATTTGATGATTTCCCATCCGAAAAAAAAAAAAAAAAAGGGGCGACGACAAGCAAACTTTAGGTTAGGTAACTTTTTTGTTTAAAGAAAGTAATTAAATGTTTAGCAATTATAAAATTTGGTGATCCAGAAAAAAAAATCATTTAAATAATTTGGTCGACATACAAAGATGTCATTTACATTTAAAAAATCAGGCAGCAATCATTGTTCCACAAATAATTTTACAATAACATGAGTTTGCATAATAAACATTCAGTCCGCAAAAAAACTACTTGATCAGCAAGATTTCATGATTGATCAGCAGAGAAAACATGTCTATAAGCAGTATATTTGATTGGTATGCATATAATTATAAAACATGGTGAGCAAAATAACTAATTGGTCCCAAAAGTCCGATTTTGGGACATGAGGAGCGTAGGCCGAAGGCCGGCGGAGCTCCGACGACATGGCTGACGGGAGATAGGGCGGCAGCTTTTTTTTTATTTACGCCCGATCCGATCATCTGTTCAGCGTAATTTCTATTTTTAGACATGTAAATTATTTTTGCTACTTTTATATGCAGCTCACAATGAATTTTTTTGCTTACCCTCTGAGTACTTACCAAAATTTTATTAAACAGGAGCAGCTCATTGCAGCTTATATAATTAATATGCTGTACAAAAATAATTACAGCCATCCCGAATGACATAAATTGGTGATTGATTTTAGAATGTTTGCTGGTCATGAGTTGCTGATCAATTTGCTATTTCTGCTCATAGATTATATTTTTCTGCTCACAAAAATACGAATACTATGCTAACCATTTAAATAACACCCTATTCTTAATGGGAACAGGTCAGTTTTCAAATAAGGTTTTAGATTGTATTAGGGGTTCTTAAAGGGGTTTCAACATCTTTAAAGTGCTTAAATGGATTTTAAAATTCTTTAGCTTTTGTATTGTGAAGTTCACAAACTAAGTCGTTAATAGGTCAACATCAAAGTTTTTATCTAGAGTGTACGCGCTCCTGCTTTGTTTTTTATTTTATTTTCGACATGGGTGTAATTTTCATGGTTTTGGTGGTCGCTGATTACAGAACTGGGGTCAAAATCAAAATCCAAGATGGCGACTGCGATAACACTCTAATTTTTCATCATGGTAGTCGTTTTTATTGTTTTCGAGTATGCTGAAGCCGAAAGTGAGGTTAAAATCAAAATCCAAGATGGCGGCTTTGATAATTTACAAACTTTCATCAGGGGTGTCGTTTTCATAGTTTTCGAGGATGCTAAAGCCGGTAGTGAGGTCAAAATCAAAATCCAAGATGGCGGCTGCGATTATTTTCTAATTTTTCATCATGGGAGTCGTTTTCATGGTTTTCGAGGATGCTAAAGGCGATAGTGAGGTCCAAATCAAAACCCAATATGGCGTATTCGATTACTTTTTTTTTTCTTATCACGGGAGTCGTTTTCAAGGTTTCCGAGGACGCTAAAGCCGATAGTGAGGTCTAAATCAAAATCCAAGATGGCGGCTGCGATTATTTACTAAGTTTTCATCATGGAAGTCGTTTCCATGGTTTTCTGGGATGCTAAAGCTGATATTGAGGTTAAAATCAAAATCCAAGATGGCGACGGCAAAAATTTTCTAATTTTTCGTCATGGGAGTCGTTTTCATGGTTTTCGAGGATTCTAAAGTCGATAGTGAGGTCAACATCAAAATCCAAAATGGTGACTGCGATTATTTTCTATTTTTTCATCATGGGAGTCGTTTTCATGGTTTTCGAGTATGCTAAAGCCGATAGTGAGATCAAAATAAAAATCCAAGATGGCCGTTGCTGTAATTTTCAAACTTTTCATCATGGATTTCGTTTTCATGGTTTTCTGGGATGCTAAAGCCGATAGTAAGGTTAAAATCAAAATCTAAGATGACGACGGCAAAATTTTTCAAATTTTTCGTCATGGGAGTCGTTTTCATGGTTTTCGGGGATGCTAAAGCCGATAGTGAGGTTAAACTCAAAATCCAAGATGGCGGCTGCGATTATTTTCTAATTTTTCATAAAAGGAGTCGTTTTCATGGTTTTCTGGGATGCTAAAGCCGATAGTGAGGTTAAACTCAAAATCGCAAGATGGCGGCTACAATAATTTTCTAATTTTTCATCATGGGAGTCGTTTTCATGGTTTTCGGGGATGCTAAAGCCGTTAGTGAGGTTAAAATCAAAATCCAAGATGGTGACTACAAAAATTAACGATTTTTTTCACCATGAGTATCGCTTTTCGATGGTCGTATGGCACATAATACTCACATCATTTTTAAGTTTTAGTTAATTGTATAAGTTCATTCAAACAACAATAATAGGTTTTCCTAGGCTTTCTCTGGACTTTTACTACATTTAAAAGCTTAATCAAGTGGAAACCTTTCGGGTCCTTTTGGGCTTTATTTGGAATTTCACTAGACTTTGAAAAGTGAAAGACTATAAGGTTATGTTTGACATTTTTACTAATGGGTTTTAAAAGTGAAACATCTACCAAGGACAAAGCACGCGAGGTGCTTGCACCTCGCGCAACACGCAAATACTAGTTTATATTATATAAAACTACAAGACCACTCACTCACTGACTGACTCACTGATTGACATGTCGTTTCTCGGGATGGGTGGGAGATGGGTCAGGGGTATGTTTAGCGATTATGTGCAACTCCATTATTTGAGTAGAGGAAAATTATAGAGGAGATTCAAATCCAAGATGGCGGCCGGGTCCACTTCCGGTTTCGGTGGGGAAAAGACTTGGACGGGTTTCGACTCGCAGGTCCTATAGTAGATGTAGAATGATTTATGAAAAAAGGAAAAAAAAAAAAAAAACAAGATGGCGGCTGCGCCAAGACGTCTTGAAATTTTCGACTTTTCTCACTCGACTTTGACGAATTGGTTCGTTCTACCGAATTCCAAAGTCGCCAATTTCGACGTTGACGAATTGTAGGTAATATCCATGGTAATCTAGAAAAATTATGACATTTTGAAAATCCAAGATGGCGGACGATGTAGCGGCCATTTTGTGAACCGTTGGAATTTTCGACTTTTTTCAAAACGATTTTTCGGGTAGTCGGCAACATCCGACGGGTTTGAGTTGTACCGAGTGGTTGTGTGTTTGCTTAAGTAGTGTTGCCTGGTGCAAAAAAAATCCCAATTTATAGGGTATTTTTCCCGATTTTCCCCAAAAACATGAAAAGTAGAAATAACGACATTTTGAATGGAGACTTTGACTAGCCGGCAACATTGGGGTCCCCCAAATGACATTTGACCATTTTGGTTTGTTTTAATTGGCAACCCCGAGAGCCATTGAATATTTTAATTTTTGGGACTTTTTGACTTTGGCGAGTTCTTTTGTTCTACCAAACTCAAAAGTTGGCAACACCGAGTACACCGGTCCGTGGCCTATATCCTTGAAATTTCAGGAAAATTATGACTTTTCAAAAAAACAAAATGGCGGACAGTGTGGTGGCCATCTTGTAAAAACGACGAAAAATCCCAATTTTCGACGCGATAAATGGGACAGCTGGCATCCCCCGACTGGATTGTGTTGTATGAACCGGTCGTGTGTCTTGTCAAGGAGTGTTGCCTGGTGCAAAAATTTTCTCCATTTCTAGGGTATTTCTCCCGATTTTCCCCAAAAACATGAAAAGTAGAAATAACGACAATTCAATAGGAAACTTTGACTAGCCGGCAACATTGGGGTCCCACAAATGACATTTGACCATTTTCATCACTTTCAACTGGCAACCCCGAAAGCTATTGGGGCTTGAATTTTCGGGTCAGACCCGACTTTGGCGAGTTCTTTTGTTCTACCAAACTCAAAAGTTGGCAACACCAAGTACACCGGTCGGCGGCCTATATCCTTGAGATTTCAGGAAAATTATGACTTTTCAAAAAAACAAAATGGCGGACAGTGTGGCGGCCATCTTGTAAAAACGACGAAAAATCCCAATTTTCGACGCGATAAATGGGACAGCTGGCATCCCCCGACTGGATTGTGTTGTATGAACCGGTCGTGTGCTTCGTCAAGGAGTGTTGCCTGGTGCAAAAAATTTCCCCATTTCTAGGGTATTTTTCCCGATTTTCCCCAAAAACATGAAAAGTAGAAATAACGACATTTCGGAAGGAGACTTTGACTAGCCGGCAACATTGGGGTCCCTCAAATGACATTTGACCATTTTCATCACTTTCAACTGGCAACCCCGAGAGCCATTGGGGCTTGAATTTTAGGGTAAGACCCAACTTTGGCGAGTTCTTTTGTTCTACCAAAGTCAAGGTACAGCCACCGTTTTTTTACTGACAAGTAACTTGTATCCTGGTTACTTTAGGAAAATACTGACATTTCAGAAATTCAAGATGGCGGCCGAGCCATTTCCGGTTTCTCGATTACCACTGACTGACATAATGTTCTCCCAGATGGTGGATGGGGAAGGGGGTATATTTTGATAGATTCGTAAACAAGTAACTCTCGCGAATAGGGGAAAAATGCCAGACCCCTCCTTTTCACCCCCTCCCCCCCCTTCCCTATAGTATCTCGGAAACAAAGAGACCAGTGTTCTGTTATAATACGGATTCGTATAGAGGACGCTTGGAAAAGTAAAAACCTTTTTTAAAAATTGCCCCCCTTGCCCCCTACTCCACCCCCTTCAGGCGGATCTCGGAAGTTAAGAGACTTTGAACATTTTTTTTTTCAGATTCGTAAAAAGGGGCCCAGAGTTGGTCAAAATCTTTTTTCAGAACTCCCCCTTCTCCCCCCCTTCTCCCCCCCTCAAACCTCCCCCCACCGTATCTCGGAAACTAGGACACGTAGCAGCTTTTTGATTTTTTTAATACTTTTTATTTTTGAGCTGCGTTGAAATTTGTATACCCTCCCCAACCTCCCCTAAAATTGAAAGGGCTGTAACTTCGTAACGGTTAAAGATAGCCATAATGTGTTTGGACAAATATTATAGTAGGCGTCGAAACCTGTCCGGTGGTGGTAGGGATATGGCTCGGCGGAGCGAAACTACGAGACCGAGTGGGGCGAAGGGGGGAGGTGGCGAGCGAAGCGAGCCGGCGACCTCCGTAGCGTTACGAAGGTTGAGTGGGTGAAGCGTAACTCAGGGGCGACGACAAGTAAACTTTAGGGTAACGTTTTTATAGTGGGTAAAGAGCTACGTTTTTGAAAAACGTTTTAGATTAATTAGGGGTTCTTAAGGGGTTTCTAAATCTTAAAAGTCCATTGGGCATGAATTTTCGGGTCGACCCGACTTTGGCGAGTTCTTTTATTCTACCAAAGTCAACATACAGCCGCCGTTTTTATACTGACAGGTAGCTTGTATCCTGGTTACTTTAGGAAAATTGTGACATTTCAGAAATTCAAGATGGCGGCCGTGCCATTTCCGGTTTTCGATTACCACTGACTGACATAATTGTTCTCCCAGATGGTGGAGGGAGTGTGGGGTATATTTTGACAGATTCGTAAACAAGTAACTCTCTCAAGTATGGATAAAGTGCCAAACACCCCCTTTTTGACCCCTTCCCCTCTTCCCTATCGTTTCTCGGAAACTAAGAGACCCGTGTTCTGTTTTTTTACGGATTCGTATGAAGGAGGCTCGGAAAAATAAAAAACATTTATCAAAATTGGCCCCGTTGCCCCCCTTCCCCCCCACTTTAGGCAGATCTCGGAAGTTAAGAGACAGAACATTATTTTTCAGTTTCAGAAAGAGGGGCCCAGATTTGGTCAAAATCATTTTTCAAAACGACCCCACCTCCCCACCTTCACCCCTCCCCCCATCATATCTCGCAAACTAGAACACGTAGCAGCTTTTTGATTTTTACTACAAATCTTTGTTATTGAGGGGTGTTGAAATTTGTATACCCTCCCCTCCCCTCCCCAACCTCCCCTAAAATTGAAAGGTCTGTAACTTCATAACGGTTAGAAATAGCCATTATGTGTTTGAACAAATATTATAGCAGGTGTCGAAACCTGTCCGGTGGTGGTAGGGATAAGGCTGAGTAGAGCGTACCTGCGAAACCAAGTGGAACAAAAGGGGAGGTGGCGAGCAAAGCGAGCCGTCGACCTCCGTAGCGTAACGAAGGTTGAGTGGGTGAAGCGTAACTCAGGGGCGACGACAAGTAAAGTTTAGGGTAACGTTTTTATATTGGGTAAAGGGCTAAGTTTTTAAAAAAGGTTTTAGATTGAATTAGGGGTTCTTAAGGGGTTTCAAAATCTTAAAAGTCCATTGGGCTTGAATTTTCGGGTCAGACCCGACTTTGGCGAGTTCTTTTGTTCTACCAAACTCAACGTACAGCCACCGTTTCTATACTGACAGGTAGCTTGTATCCTGGTTACTTTAGAAAAATTGTGACATTTCAGAAATTCAAGATGGCGGCCGTGCCATTTCCGGTTTCCGAAACCTTGTCCTGGGGTCGTTCAAGCGGTCCATCCCACTGCTGCGGGAAATGAGTTTGTGTCGAATTTTAGGTGTTCAGGTCTTTGAAGAATAATAATTTACTTGACTGACGGCTGTGATTCAAAATGGCGGCCACGTTACTTCCGGTTTCCCAAAAATTTATCGATTGAGGTCGTACAAACGATTCATCCGACTGAGGTGTATGAGTTTGTTTCGAATTTTAGGACATTTTAGGGGCTTGAAGGGTTTTCACTGGATTAAGAGGCGCCAAACCCCACCTTTTCCCCCCTCCCTATCGTATCTCGGAAACTAAGAGACCCGTGTTGTGTTTTTTTACGGATGTTTATAGAGGAAGCTCGGAAAAGTAAAAAACATTTTTCAGAATTGCCCCCCTTGCCCCTCTCCCCACCTCGATATCGTATCTCAGAAATTAAGAGACCCGTGTTCTGTTTTTTTACGGATTCGTATAAAGGAGGCTCGGAAAATTAAAAACTGTTTTTCAAAATTGCACTCCTTGTCCCCCCTTTAGGCGGCGGATAACGAAAGTTAAGAGACTGAACATTTTGTTTCAGATTCATAAAAAGGGCCCAGAGTTGGTCCAAATAATTTTTAAAAAGTCAGCAGCTTTTTGATTTTTTTACTATTTTTATTTTAGAGGGGCGTTGAAATTTGTATACCCTCCCCGACCCTCCCCAACCTCCCCTAAAATTAAAATGGCTGTAACTTCGGAACTGTTAGAGATAGCCATTATGTGTTTGAACAAATATTATAGTAGGCGTCGAATCCTGTCCGGTGGTAGTAGAATTAAGACTGAGTGCAGCAAAGGGTGGCCGCCCGGTGGCGAGCGAACCGACTCGGCGACCTCCGTAGCGTAACGAAGGTTGAGTGATTGAAGCGTAAGTCAGGGGCGACGACAAGCAGACTTTAGGGTAGGGTTTAGCAATTATAAAATATGGTGAGCCACAAAAAAACAGCATATAAATAATTTGGTCGACATACAAAGATTTCAAATTACAATTAAAAAATCAGGCAGCAATCCTTGTTCCACAAATAATTTTACAATAACATGAGTTTGCATAATAAACATTCAGTCCGCAAAAACACTACTTGATCAGCAAGATTTCATGATAGATCAGCAGAGAAAACATGTCTATAAGCAGTATATTTGATTGGTATGCATATTTAAAACATGGTGAGCAAAATAACTAATTGGTCCCAAAAGTCCGATTTTGGGACATGAGGAGCGTAGGCCGAAGGCCGGCGGAGCTCCGACGACATGGCTGACGGGAGATAGGGCGGCAGCTTTTTTTTTATTTGCGCCCGATCCGATTATCTGTTCAGCGTAATTTCTATTTTTAGAGAAGTAAATTATTTTTGCTACTTTTATATGCAGCTCAAAATGAATTTTTTTGCTTACCCTCTGAGCGCTTACAAAAATTGTATTAAACAGGAGCAGCTCATTGCAGCTTATATAATTAATATGCTGTACAAAAATAATTACAGCCATCCAGAATGACTTAGATTGGTGATTGATTTTGGAATGTTTGCTGGCCATGAGTTGCTGATCAATTAGCTATTTCTGCTCGCAGATTATATTTTTCTGCTCACAAAAATACGAATACTTTGCTAACCATTTAAATAACACCCTTTTCTTAATGGGAACAGGTCAGTTTTTAAATAAGGTTTTAGATTGTTTTAGGGGTTCTTAAGGGGTTTCAAAATCTTTAAAGTACTCAAATGGATTTTAAAATTATTTATTTTATTTTATTGTGATTTTCACAAACAAAGTCAATAATAGGTCAACATCAAAGTTTTTAACTAGAGTGTACGCGCTCCTGCTTTGTTTTATATTTATTTTCGACATGGGTGTCATTTTCATGGTTTTCGTGGTCGCTGATTACAGAACTGGGGTCAAAATCAAAATCCAAGATGGCGGCTGCGATTATTTTCTAAGTTTTCATCATGGAAGTCGTTTCCATGGTTTTCTGGGATGCTTAAGCTGATATTGAGGTTAAAATCAAAATTCAAGATGGCGACGGCAAAAAATTTCTAATTTTTCGTCATGGGATTCGTTTTCCTGGTTTTCGAGGATTCTAAAGCCGATAGTGAGGTCAACATCAAAATCCAAAATGGTGACTGCGATTATTTTCTAATTTTTCATCATGGGAGTCGTTTTCATGGTTTTCGAGTATGCTAAAGCCGATACTGAGATCAAAATAAAAATCCAAGATGGCCGTTGCTGTAATTTTCAAACGTTTCATCATGGGTTTCGTTTTCATGGTTTTCGGGGATGCTAAAGCCGTTAGTGGGGTTAAAATCAAAATCAAAAATGGTGACTGCAAAAATTAACAATTTTTGCCATCATGAGTATCGTTTTTCGATGGTGCTAAAGTACATAATACTCACATCATTTTTAAGTTTTAGTTAATTGTACAAGTTCATTCAAACAACAATAATAGATTTTCCTAGGCTTTCTCTGGACTTTTACTACATTTAAAAGCTTAATCAGGTGGAAACCTTTCGGGTTCTTTTGGGCTTTATTTGGCATTTCACTAGACTTTGTAAAGTGAAAGACTATAAGGTTATGTTTGATGTTTGACATTTTTACTAATGGGTTTTAAAAGTGAAACATCTACCAAGGACAAAGCACGCGAGGTGCTTGCACCTCGCGCAACACGCAAATACTAGTTTATATTATATAAAACTACAAAGCCACTCACTCACTCACTGACTGATTGACATGTCGTTTCTCGGAATGGGTGGGAGATGGGTCAGGGGTATGTTTTGCAATTATGTGTAGCAACACCAAGTGAGTAGAGGAAAATTATAGAGGAGATTCAAATCCAAGATGGCGGCCGGGTCCACTTCCGGTTTCGGTGGGGAAAAGACTTGGACGAATTTCGACTAGCAGGTCCTATAGTAGATGTAGAATGATTTCAAAAAAAAGTAAAAAAAAAAAAAAAAACAAGATGGCGGCTGCGCCAAGACGTTTTGAAATTTTCGACTTTTCTCACTCGACTTTGACGAATTGGTTCGTTCTACCGAATTCCAAAGTCGCCAATTTCGACGTTGACGAATTGTAGGTAATATCCATGGCAATCTAGAAAAATTATGACATTTTGAAAATCCAAGATGGCGGACGATGTAGCGGCCATTTTGTGAACCGTTGGAATTTTAGACTTTTTTCAAAACGATTTTTCGGGTAGTCGGCAACATCCGACGCGTTCGAGTTGTACCGAGCGGTCGTGTGTTTCATCGAGGAGTGTTGCCTGGTGCGAAATTTTTCCCCATTTCTAGGGTATTTTTCCCGATTTTCCCCAAAAACATGAAAAGTAGAAATATTGACATTTTGAATGGAGACTTTGACTAGCCGGCAACATTGGGGTCCCGCGAATGACATTTGACCATTTTGGTTCGTTTTAATTGGCAACCCCGAGAGCCATTGAATATTTTAATTTTTGGGACTTTTTGACTTTGGCGAGTTCTTTTGTTCTACCAAACTCAAAAGTTAGCAACACCGAGTTCACCGGTCGGTGGCCTATATCCTTGAGATTTCAGGAAAATTATGACTTTTCAAAAAAACAAGATGGCGGACAGTGTGGTGGCCATCTTGTAAAAACGACGAAAAATCCCAATTTTCGACGCGATAAATGGGACAGCTGGCATCCCCCGACTGGATTGTGTTGTATGAACCGGTCGTGTGTTTCGTCGAGGAGTGTTGCCTGATGCAAAAAAAAATCCCATTTCTAGGGTATTTTTCCCGATTTTCCCCAAAAACATGAAAAGTAGAAATAACGACAATTCAATAGGAAACTTTGACTAGCCGGCAATATTGGGGTCCCCCGAATGACATTTGACCATTTTCATCACTTTCAACTGGCAACCCCGAGAGCCATTGGGGCTTGAATTTTCGGGTCAGACCCGACTTTGGCGAGTTCTTTTGTTTTACCAAACTCAAAAGTTGGCAACATCAAGTACACCGGTCCGAGGCCTATATCCTTGAGATTTCAGGAAAATTATGACTTTTCAAAAAAACAAAATGGCGGACGGTGTGGCGGCCATCTTGTAAAAACGACGAAAAATCCCAATTTTCGACAGGATAAATGGGACAGCTGGCATCCCCAGACTGGATTGTGTTGTATGAACCGTTCGTGTGTTTTGTCGAGGAGTATTGCCTGGTGCAAAAATTTTCCCCATTTCTAGGGTATTTTTCCCGATTTTCCCCAAATACATGAAAAGTAGAAGTAATGACATTTTGAATAGAGACTTTGACTAGCCGGCAACATTGGGGTCCCCCAAATGACATTTGACCATTTTCATCACTTTCAGCTGGCAACCCCGAGAGCCATTGGGGCTTGAATTTTCAGGTAAGACCCGACTTTGGCGAGTTCCTTTGTTCTACCAATGTCAACGTACAGCCACCGTTTTTTTACTGACAGGTAGCTTGTATCCTGGTTACTTTAGGAAAATTGTGACGTTTCAGAAAATCAAGATGGCGGCCGTGCCATTTCCGGTTTCTCGATTACCACTGACTGACATAATTGTTCTCTCAGATGGTGAAGGGGGAGGGGGGTATATTTTGACAGATTCGTAAACAAGTAACTCTCACGAGTAGGGAAAAAGTGCCAAACCCCCCCCTTTTTGCTCCCCTCCCTCCACTCCCTATAGTATCTCGGAAACGAAGAGACCAGTGTTCTGTTTTAATACGGATTCGTATAGAAGACGCTTGGAAAAGTAAAAACCTATTTTAAAAATTGCCCCCCTTGCCCCCTACTCCACCCCCTTCAGGCGGATCTCGGAAGTTAAGAGACTTTGAACATTTTTTTTTTCAGATTCGTAAAAAGGGGCCCAGAGTTGGTCAAAATCATTTTTCAGAACTCCCCCCTCTCCCCCCTTCACCCCTACCGCCATTTTATCTCGAAAAGCAGGACACGTAGCAGCTTTTTGATTTTTACTACTGTTCTTTATTATTAAGGGGCGTTGAAATTTGTATACCCTGCCCTCCCCAACCTCCCCTAAAATTGAAAGGGCTGTAACTTCGTAACGGTTAAAGATAGTAACAATGTGTTTGAACAAATACTATAGTAGGCGTCGAAACCTGTCCGGTGGTGGTAGGGATATGGCTGAGCGGAGCGAACCTGTCGGACCGATTGGGGCGAAGCGTAACGAAGGTTGAGTGGGTGAAGCGTAACTCAGGGCCGACGACAAGTAAACTTTAGGGTAACGTTTTAATAGTGTGTAAAGATTTAATTAGGGGTTCATAAGGGGTTTCAAAATCTTTAAAGTCCATTGGGCTTGAATTTTCAGGTCAGACCTGACGTTGGCGAGTTCTTTTGTTCTACCAAAGTCAACGTACAGCCACCGTTTTTATAATGACAGGTAGCTTGTATCCTGGTTACTTTAGAAAAATTGCGACATTTCAGGAAATCAAGATGGCGGCCTTGCCATTTCCGGTTTCTCGATTACCACTGACTGACATAATTGTTCTCCCAGATGGTGGAGGGGGAAGGGGGTATATTTTGATAGATTCGGAAACAAGTAACTCTCGCGAATAGGGGAAAAATGCCAGACCCCTCCTTTTCACCCCCTTCCCCCCCTTTCCTATAGTATCTCAGAAACAAAGAGACCAGTGTTCTGTTTTGATACGGATTCGTATAGAGGACGCTTGGAAAAGTAAAAACCATTTTTCAAAATTGCCCCCCTTGCCCCCTACTCTATCCCCTTCAGGCGCATCTCGGAAGTTAAGAGATTTTGAATATTTTTTTTTTCAGATTCGTAAAAAGTGCCCCAGAGTTGGTCAAAATCATTTTTCAGAACACCCCCCTCTCCCCCCTTCAAACCTCCCCCTACCGTATCTCGGAAACTAGGACACGTAGCAGCTTTTTGATTTTCTTATTCCTTTTTATTTTTGAGCTGCGTTGAAATTTGTATACCCTCCCCTCCCCAACCTCCCTTAAAATTGAAAGGGCTGTTACTTCGTAACGGTTAGAGATAACCATTATGTGTTTGAACAAATATTATAGTAGCCGTCAAAACCTGTCCGGTGGTGGTAGGGATATGGCTGAGCGGAGCGAACCTGCCGGACCGAGTGGGGCGAAGGGGGGAGGTGGCGAGCGAAGCGAGCCGGCGACCTCCGTAGCGTAACGAAGGTTGAGTGGGTGAAGCGTAACTCAGGGGCGACGACAAGTAAACTTTAGGGTAACGTTTTAATAGTGGGTAAAGATTGAATTAGGGGTTCATAAGGGGTTTCAAAATCTTTAAAGTCCATTGGGCTTGAATTTTCGGGTCAGACCCGACTTTGTCGAGTTCTTTTGGTCTACCAAAGTCAACGAACAGCCACCGTTTTTATACTGACAGGTAGCTTGTATCCTGGTTACATTAGAAAAATTGTGACATTTCAGAATTTCAAGATGGCGGCCGTGCCATTTCCGGTTTCCGAAACCTTGTCCTGGGGTCGTTCAAGCGGTCCATCCCACTGCGGCGGGATATAAGTTTGTGTCAAATTTTGGTTTTTAGGTCTTTGCAGAATAATTATTTTCTTGGCTGACGGCTGTGATTCAAAATGGCGGCCACGTTACTTCCGGTTTCCCAAAAATTTACCGATTGAGGTCGTTCAAACGATTCATCCGACTGAGGTGTATGAGTTTGTTTCGAATTTTAGGATATTTTAGGGGCTTGAAGGGTTTTTCACTGAATTAAGAAGCGCCAAACCCCACCTTTTTCCCCCCTGCCTATCATAGCTCGTAAACTAAGAGACCCGTGTTGTGTTTTTTACGAATGCATATAGAGGAAGCTCGGAAAAGTAAAAAACATTTTTCAGAATTGCCCCCCTTGAGAAGTTAAGAGACTGAACATTTTTTTTTCAGATTCATAAAAAGGGGCCCAGAGTTGGTCAAAATAATTTTGTAAAACTCATAGCAGCTTTTTGATTTTTTAACTATTTTTATTTTAGAGGGGCGTTGAAATTTCTATACCCTCCCCTCCACTCCCCTCCCCAACCTCCCATTAAATTAAAATGGCTGTAACTTCGGAACTGTTAGAGATAGCCATTATGTGTTTGAACAAATATTATAGTAGGCGTCGAATCCTGTCCGGTGGTAGTAGAGATAAGGCTGAGTGCAGCAAAGGGGGCGGTGGCGAGCGATCCGAACCGGCGACCTCCGTAGCGTAACGACGGTTGAGTGATTGAAGCGTAAGTCAGGAAGGGGTCCGCAAGGGCTGATGCCTGCCGGGGCTGCGGGACTATTCGAAAGAGATACCGTGGCCCCGGAACACAAAGGGCGATGAAGGAACATGGATGGGTTTTAGTCAGTAAAAGTCTGACACTCCCTCCTGCTCAGCCCAGAGCGGGAGGAATCATTTGATGATTTCCCATCCGAAAAAAAAAAAAAAAAAGGGGCGACGACAAGCAAACTTTAGGTTAGGTAACTTTTTTGTTTAAAGAAAGTAATTAAATGTTTAGCAATTATAAAATTTGGTGATCCAGAAAAAAAAATCATTTAAATAATTTGGTCGACATACAAAGATGTCATTTACATTTAAAAAATCAGGCAGCAATCATTGTTCCACAAATAATTTTACAATAACATGAGTTTGCATAATAAACATTCAGTCCGCAAAAAAACTACTTGATCAGCAAGATTTCATGATTGATCAGCAGAGAAAACATGTCTATAAGCAGTATATTTGATTGGTATGCATATAATTATAAAACATGGTGAGCAAAATAACTAATTGGTCCCAAAAGTCCGATTTTGGGACATGAGGAGCGTAGGCCGAAGGCCGGCGGAGCTCCGACGACATGGCTGACGGGAGATAGGGCGGCAGCTTTTTTTTTATTTACGCCCGATCCGATCATCTGTTCAGCGTAATTTCTATTTTTAGACATGTAAATTATTTTTGCTACTTTTATATGCAGCTCACAATGAATTTTTTTGCTTACCCTCTGAGTACTTACCAAAATTTTATTAAACAGGAGCAGCTCATTGCAGCTTATATAATTAATATGCTGTACAAAAATAATTACAGCCATCCCGAATGACATAAATTGGTGATTGATTTTAGAATGTTTGCTGGTCATGAGTTGCTGATCAATTTGCTATTTCTGCTCATAGATTATATTTTTCTGCTCACAAAAATACGAATACTATGCTAACCATTTAAATAACACCCTATTCTTAATGGGAACAGGTCAGTTTTCAAATAAGGTTTTAGATTGTATTAGGGGTTCTTAAAGGGGTTTCAACATCTTTAAAGTGCTTAAATGGATTTTAAAATTCTTTAGCTTTTGTATTGTGAAGTTCACAAACTAAGTCGTTAATAGGTCAACATCAAAGTTTTTATCTAGAGTGTACGCGCTCCTGCTTTGTTTTTTATTTTATTTTCGACATGGGTGTAATTTTCATGGTTTTGGTGGTCGCTGATTACAGAACTGGGGTCAAAATCAAAATCCAAGATGGCGACTGCGATAACACTCTAATTTTTCATCATGGTAGTCGTTTTTATTGTTTTCGAGTATGCTGAAGCCGAAAGTGAGGTTAAAATCAAAATCCAAGATGGCGGCTTTGATAATTTACAAACTTTCATCAGGGGTGTCGTTTTCATAGTTTTCGAGGATGCTAAAGCCGGTAGTGAGGTCAAAATCAAAATCCAAGATGGCGGCTGCGATTATTTTCTAATTTTTCATCATGGGAGTCGTTTTCATGGTTTTCGAGGATGCTAAAGGCGATAGTGAGGTCCAAATCAAAACCCAATATGGCGTATTCGATTACTTTTTTTTTTCTTATCACGGGAGTCGTTTTCAAGGTTTCCGAGGACGCTAAAGCCGATAGTGAGGTCTAAATCAAAATCCAAGATGGCGGCTGCGATTATTTACTAAGTTTTCATCATGGAAGTCGTTTCCATGGTTTTCTGGGATGCTAAAGCTGATATTGAGGTTAAAATCAAAATCCAAGATGGCGACGGCAAAAATTTTCTAATTTTTCGTCATGGGAGTCGTTTTCATGGTTTTCGAGGATTCTAAAGTCGATAGTGAGGTCAACATCAAAATCCAAAATGGTGACTGCGATTATTTTCTATTTTTTCATCATGGGAGTCGTTTTCATGGTTTTCGAGTATGCTAAAGCCGATAGTGAGATCAAAATAAAAATCCAAGATGGCCGTTGCTGTAATTTTCAAACTTTTCATCATGGATTTCGTTTTCATGGTTTTCTGGGATGCTAAAGCCGATAGTAAGGTTAAAATCAAAATCTAAGATGACGACGGCAAAATTTTTCAAATTTTTCGTCATGGGAGTCGTTTTCATGGTTTTCGGGGATGCTAAAGCCGATAGTGAGGTTAAACTCAAAATCCAAGATGGCGGCTGCGATTATTTTCTAATTTTTCATAAAAGGAGTCGTTTTCATGGTTTTCTGGGATGCTAAAGCCGATAGTGAGGTTAAACTCAAAATCGCAAGATGGCGGCTACAATAATTTTCTAATTTTTCATCATGGGAGTCGTTTTCATGGTTTTCGGGGATGCTAAAGCCGTTAGTGAGGTTAAAATCAAAATCCAAGATGGTGACTACAAAAATTAACGATTTTTTTCACCATGAGTATCGCTTTTCGATGGTCGTATGGCACATAATACTCACATCATTTTTAAGTTTTAGTTAATTGTATAAGTTCATTCAAACAACAATAATAGGTTTTCCTAGGCTTTCTCTGGACTTTTACTACATTTAAAAGCTTAATCAAGTGGAAACCTTTCGGGTCCTTTTGGGCTTTATTTGGAATTTCACTAGACTTTGAAAAGTGAAAGACTATAAGGTTATGTTTGACATTTTTACTAATGGGTTTTAAAAGTGAAACATCTACCAAGGACAAAGCACGCGAGGTGCTTGCACCTCGCGCAACACGCAAATACTAGTTTATATTATATAAAACTACAAGACCACTCACTGACTGATTGACATGTCGTTTCTCGGAATGGGTGAGAGATGGGTCAGGGGTATGTTTTGCGATTATGTGCAACTCCATTATTTGAGTAGAGGAAAATTATAGGGGAGATTCAAATCCAAGATGGCGGCCGGGTCCACTTCCGGTTTCGGTGAGGAAAAGACTTGGACGGGTTTCGACTCGCAGGTCCTGTAGTAGATTTGGAATGATTTTAAAAAAAAGTAAAAAAAAAAAAAAAAACAAGATGGCGGCTGCGCCAGGACGTTTTGAAATTTTCGACTTTTCTCACTCGACTTTGACGAATTGGTTCGTTCTACCGAATTCCAAATTCGCCAATTTCGACGTTGACTAATTGTAGATAATATCCATGGCAATCCAGAAAAATTATGACATTTTGAAAATCCAAGATGGCGGACGATGTAGCGGCCATTTTGTGAACCATTGGAATTTTCGACTTTTTTCAAAACGATTTTTCGGGTAGTCGGCAACATCCGACGGGTTCGAGTTGTACCGAGCGGTCGTGTGTTTTGTTAAGGAGTGTTGCCTGATGTAAAAAAATTCCCCATTTCTAGGGTATTTACCCCGATTTTCCCCAAAAACATGAAAAGTAGATATATTGACATTTTGAATGGACACTTTGTCTAGCTGGCAACATTGGGGTCCCCCAAATGACATTTGACCATTTTGGTTCGTTTTAATTGGCAACCCCGAGAGCCATTGAATATTTTCATTTTTGGGACTTTTTGACTTTGGCGAGTTCTTTTGTTCTACCAAACTTAAAAGTTTGCAACACCGAGTTCACCGGTCGGTGGCCTATATCTTTGAGATTTCAGGAAAATTATGACTTTTCAAAAAAACAAAATGGTGGACAGTGTGGCGGCCATCTTGTAAAAACGACGAAAAATCACAAATTTCGACGCGATAAATGGGACAGCTGGCATCCCCGGACTGGATTATGTTGTATGAACCGGTCGTGTGTTTCAACAAGGAGTGTTGCCTGGTGCAAAAAAATTCCCCATTTCTGGGGTATATTTCCCGATTTTCCCCAAAAACATGAAAAGTAGAAATAACGATATTTCGAAAAGAGACTTTGACGACCCGGCAACCTTGGGGTCCCCCGAATGACATTTGACCATTTTCATCAATTTCAGCTGGCAACCCCGAGAGCCATTGGGGTTTGAATTTTCGGGTCAGACCCGACTTTGGCGAGTTCTTTTGTTCTACCAAACTCAAACGTTGGCAACACCAAGTACACCGATCGGTGGCCTATATCCTTGAGATGTCAGGAAAATTATGACATTTCAAAAAAACAAGATGGCGGACAGTGTGGTGGCCATCTTGTAAAAACGACGAAAAATCCCAATTTTCGACGCGATAAATGGGAGAGCTGGCATCCCCCGACTGGATTGTGTTGTATGAACCGGTCGTGTGTTTAGTTGAGGAGTGTTGCCTGGTGCAAAAAAAATCCCCATTTCTAGGGTATTTTTCCCGATTTTCCCCAAAAACATGAAAAGTAGAAATATTGTCATTTTGAGTGGAGACTTTGACTTGCCGCCAACATTGGAGTCCCTGAAATGACATTTGACCATTGTCATCACTTTCAGCTGGCAACCCCGGGAGCCATTGGGGCTTGAATTTTCGGGACAGACCCGATTTTGGCGAGATCTTTTGTTCTACCAAAGTCAACGTATAGCCACCGTTTTTTACTGACAGGAAGCTTGTATCCTGATTACTTTAGAAAAATTGTGACATTTCAGAAATTCAAGATGGCGGCCGTGCCATTTCCGGTTTCCGCTCACTCACTGACTGACATAATTGTTCTCCCAGATGGTGGAGGGGGAGGGGGGTATATTTTGACAGATTCGTAAACAAGTAACTCCCACGAGTAGGGTTAAAGTGCCAAGCCCCCCCTTTTTGCCCCCTTCCCTCCCCCTCCCTATTGTATCTCCGAAACTACAGAGACCCGTGTTCTGTTTTTTTACGGATTCGTAAAGAAGAGGCTCGGAAAAGTAAAAACCGTTTTTCAAAATTTTTCCCTTGCCCCCCTACTCCCCCCCCCTTTAGGCGAATCTTGGAAGTTAAGAGGCTTTGAACAATTTTTTTTTCAGATTCGTAAAAAGGGGCCCAGAATTGGACGAAATCATTTTTTAAAACTCCCCCCTCTCCCCCCCTTCACCCCTCCTGCTATTTTATCTCGGAAAACAGGACACGTAGCGGCTTTTTGATTTTTACTACTGTTCTTTATTATTAAGGGGCGTTAAAATTTGTATACTTTCCCCATCCCTCCCCAACCTCCCCTTATATTGAAAGGGCTGTAACTTCGAATAAGTTTTTTTTAGATTCATAAAAAGGGGCCAAGAGTTGGTCACAATCAATTTTCAAAACTCCACCTCTCCCCCCCGTTCAACCCTCCCACCCCTCGTATAACACTCACGGACTGACATAATCATTCTCCCAGATGTTGGAGGGTGAGGGGGGTATATTTTTACAGGTTCGTAAACAAGTAACTCTCACGAGTAGGATAAAAGTGCTAACCTCCCCGTTTTAGATCCCTTCTGCCCCCTCCCTATCGTATCTCGGAAACTAAGAGACCCGTGTTCTGTTTTTTTTACAGATTCGTATAGAGGAGGCTGGGAAAAGTAAAAACCTATTTTCAAAATTGCCCCCCTTCTCTCCTCCTTTAGGCGGATCTCGGAAGTTAAGTGACTTTGAACATTTTTTTCGGATTCATAAAATGGTACCCAGAGTTGGTCAAAATCATTTTTCAAAACTACCCCCTCTCCCCCCTTCATCCCTCTCCCCATCATATCTCTGAAACTAGGACATGTAGCAGCTTTTTGATTTTTACTTCTAATCTTTATTATTGTTTTTTTGATTTTTACTACTAATCTTTATTATTGAGGGGCGTTGAAATTCGTTACCCTCCCATCCCCTCCCCAACCTCCCCTAAAATTAAAACGGCTGTAACTTCGTAACGGTTAGAGATAGCCATTATGTGTTTGAACAAATATTATAGTAGGCATCAAAACCTGTCCGGTGGTGGTAGAGGAAAGGGGGGAGGTGGCGAGCGAAGCGAGCCGGCGACCTCCGTAGCGTAACAAAGGTTGAGTGTAACTCAGGGGCGACGACAAGCAAACCTTAGGGTAATGTTTTTTTTTTAAGAGAGGAATTAAATGTTAACAATTATTAAATTTGGAGAGCCACAAAAAAAACAGCATTTAAATAATTTGGTCGACATACAAAGATTACGTTTGCAATTTAAAAAATCAGGCAGCAGTCCTTGTTCCGCAAATAATTTTGATAAAGGACAAAAATTAAATCATAAATAGGCAGCTCACAATAACATGAGTTTGCATAATAAACGTTCAGTCCGCAAAATAACTACTTGATCACCAAGATTTCATCAGCAGAGAAAACATGTCTATAAGGAGTGTATTTGCTTAGTATGCATATTTAAAACATGGTGAGCAAAATAACTAATTGGTCCCAAAAGTTCGATTTTGGGACATGAGGAGCGTAGGCCGAAGGCCGGCGGAGCTCCGACGACATGGCTGACGGGAGATAGGGCGGCAGCTTTTTTTTTATTTACGCCCGATCAGATCATGTGTTCAGCGTAATTTCTATCAGAAAGATTTATTTGTGAACATAGGTCAAGTTACACATAGTGTGAGGTGTTATAAATAGGTAGATCCTCCATGTTTTGCCCAGAGGCGTACAAATATAATTGATTAAGTTTTAAAATAAAAATTGGCGAAATTATGTCAACTTTCACGTCAGTAATAAAATGAGTATAAATGGGCATAGCATATCCAAAGAAAAAAAAAAATATATACAATCAATTTCTCAATAAATGTCAAATGGTTAAGTTACATGTCAAAATTAATAATGATAATGTCGAACAATATTCAAGGTCATTAAAACAGGTCAGGTAGGGTGTTATAAGGCAGTAATTATAGAATTGTCGTCGAAATAGTCCCTTAATGAGTAATAGCATTTATTAGTCAAAATTCTAAATAGTTCTTTTTTGAATTTGTCCAGATTTAACATTTTAATTTTTTCGGGTAGTTTATTAAATATTTTTTTGGCCCTACGGAATGTGCTTTTATTCATTAGTGTAGTTTTGCCGTAGGTCTTACTTACTTACTACTTATTTTTATCGCGTAATTTTTCTATTTTTAGACAAGTAAATTATTTTTGCTACTTTTATGTGCAGCTCAAAATTAATTTTTTTGATTACCCTCTGAGTGCTTACCAAAATTATATTAAACAGGAGCAGCTCATTGCAGCTTAAATAATTAATATGCTTTACAAAAATAATTACAGCCATCCAGAATGACATAAATTGGTGATTGATTTGGAATGTTTGCTGGCCATGAGTTGCTGATCAATTAGCTATTTCTGCTCACAGATTATATTTTTCTGCTCACAAAAATACGAATACTATGCTAACCATATAAATAACACCCTTTTCTAATGGGAACAGGTCAGTTTTTAAATAAGGTTTTAGATTGTATTAGGGGTTCTTAAGGGGTTTCAAAATCAAAGTGCTGAAATGGATCTTAATTTTTTTTATTGGGATTTCACAAACAAAGTCGATAATAGGTCAACATCAAAGTTTTTATCTAGAGTGTACGCGCTCTTGCTTTAATTTTTATTTATTTTCGACATGGGTGTTATTTTCATGGTTTTCGTGGTCGCTGATTATTACAGAATTGGGGTCAAAATCTAAATCCAAGATGGCGGCTGTGACAATTTCCTAATTTTTCATCATGGGAGTCCTTTTCATGGTTTTCGAGGATGCTAAAGCCGATAGTGAGGTCAAAATCAAAATCCAAAATGGCCCCTGCGATTTTTTTCTAATTTTTCATCATGGGAGTCGTTTTCATGGTTTTCGAGGATTCTAAAGCCGATAGTGAGGTCAACATCAAAATACAAGATGGCGATTGCAAAAATTTTCGTATTTTTCATCATGAGTATCGTTTTTCAATGGTGTTATAGTACATACACTCACATTATTTTTAAGTTTTAGTTACTTGTACAAGTTCATTCAAGCAACAATAATAGGTTTTCCTAAGGCTTTCTCTGGACTTTAACTACATTTAAGAGCTTAGTCAAGTAGAAACCTTTCGGGTCCTTTTGGGCTTTATTTGGCATTTCACTAGAGTTTGAAAAATAAAAGACTAAAGTAATGTTTGACATTTTTACTACATTTAGGGGTTTTAAAAGTGAAAAATCTACCAAGGACCAAGCACGCGAGGTGCTTGCACCTCGCGCAACACGCAAATACTAGTTTATATTATATAAAACTACAAAGCCACTCACTCACTCACTGACTGATTGACATGTCGTTTCTCGGAATGGGTGGGAGATGGGTCAGGGGTATGTTTTGCGATTATGTGCAACTCCATTATTTGAGTAGAGGAAAATTATAGGGGAGATTCAAATCCAAGATGGCGGCCGGGTCCACTTCCGGTTTCGGTGAGGAAAAGACTTGGACGGGTTTCGACTCGCAGGTCCTGTAGTAGATTTGGAATGATTTTAAAAAAAAGTAAAAAAAAAAAAAAAAACAAGATGGCGGCTGCGCCAGGACGTTTTGAAATTTTCGACTTTTCTCACTCGACTTTGACGAATTGGTTCGTTCTACCGAATTCCAAATTCGCCAATTTCGACGTTGACTAATTGTAGATAATATCCATGGCAATCCAGAAAAATTATGACATTTTGAAAATCCAAGATGGCGGACGATGTAGCGGCCATTTTGTGAACCATTGGAATTTTCGACTTTTTTCAAAACGATTTTTCGGGTAGTCGGCAACATCCGACGGGTTCGAGTTGTACCGAGCGGTCGTGTGTTTTGTTAAGGAGTGTTGCCTGATGTAAAAAAATTCCCCATTTCTAGGGTATTTACCCCGATTTTCCCCAAAAACATGAAAAGTAGATATATTGACATTTTGAATGGACACTTTGTCTAGCTGGCAACATTGGGGTCCCCCAAATGACATTTGACCATTTTGGTTCGTTTTAATTGGCAACCCCGAGAGCCATTGAATATTTTCATTTTTGGGACTTTTTGACTTTGGCGAGTTCTTTTGTTCTACCAAACTTAAAAGTTTGCAACACCGAGTTCACCGGTCGGTGGCCTATATCTTTGAGATTTCAGGAAAATTATGACTTTTCAAAAAAACAAAATGGTGGACAGTGTGGCGGCCATCTTGTAAAAACGACGAAAAATCACAAATTTCGACGCGATAAATGGGACAGCTGGCATCCCCGGACTGGATTATGTTGTATGAACCGGTCGTGTGTTTCAACAAGGAGTGTTGCCTGGTGCAAAAAAATTCCCCATTTCTGGGGTATATTTCCCGATTTTCCCCAAAAACATGAAAAGTAGAAATAACGATATTTCGAAAAGAGACTTTGACGACCCGGCAACCTTGGGGTCCCCCGAATGACATTTGACCATTTTCATCAATTTCAGCTGGCAACCCCGAGAGCCATTGGGGTTTGAATTTTCGGGTCAGACCCGACTTTGGCGAGTTCTTTTGTTCTACCAAACTCAAACGTTGGCAACACCAAGTACACCGATCGGTGGCCTATATCCTTGAGATGTCAGGAAAATTATGACATTTCAAAAAAACAAGATGGCGGACAGTGTGGTGGCCATCTTGTAAAAACGACGAAAAATCCCAATTTTCGACGCGATAAATGGGAGAGCTGGCATCCCCCGACTGGATTGTGTTGTATGAACCGGTCGTGTGTTTAGTTGAGGAGTGTTGCCTGGTGCAAAAAAAATCCCCATTTCTAGGGTATTTTTCCCGATTTTCCCCAAAAACATGAAAAGTAGAAATATTGTCATTTTGAGTGGAGACTTTGACTTGCCGCCAACATTGGAGTCCCTGAAATGACATTTGACCATTGTCATCACTTTCAGCTGGCAACCCCGGGAGCCATTGGGGCTTGAATTTTCGGGACAGACCCGATTTTGGCGAGATCTTTTGTTCTACCAAAGTCAACGTATAGCCACCGTTTTTTACTGACAGGAAGCTTGTATCCTGATTACTTTAGAAAAATTGTGACATTTCAGAAATTCAAGATGGCGGCCGTGCCATTTCCGGTTTCCGCTCACTCACTGACTGACATAATTGTTCTCCCAGATGGTGGAGGGGGAGGGGGGTATATTTTGACAGATTCGTAAACAAGTAACTCCCACGAGTAGGGTTAAAGTGCCAAGCCCCCCCTTTTTGCCCCCTTCCCTCCCCCTCCCTATTGTATCTCCGAAACTACAGAGACCCGTGTTCTGTTTTTTTACGGATTCGTAAAGAAGAGGCTCGGAAAAGTAAAAACCGTTTTTCAAAATTTTTCCCTTGCCCCCCTACTCCCCCCCCCTTTAGGCGAATCTTGGAAGTTAAGAGGCTTTGAACAATTTTTTTTTCAGATTCGTAAAAAGGGGCCCAGAATTGGACGAAATCATTTTTTAAAACTCCCCCCTCTCCCCCCCTTCACCCCTCCTGCTATTTTATCTCGGAAAACAGGACACGTAGCGGCTTTTTGATTTTTACTACTGTTCTTTATTATTAAGGGGCGTTAAAATTTGTATACTTTCCCCATCCCTCCCCAACCTCCCCTTATATTGAAAGGGCTGTAACTTCGAATAAGTTTTTTTTAGATTCATAAAAAGGGGCCAAGAGTTGGTCACAATCAATTTTCAAAACTCCACCTCTCCCCCCCGTTCAACCCTCCCACCCCTCGTATAACACTCACGGACTGACATAATCATTCTCCCAGATGTTGGAGGGTGAGGGGGGTATATTTTTACAGGTTCGTAAACAAGTAACTCTCACGAGTAGGATAAAAGTGCTAACCTCCCCGTTTTAGATCCCTTCTGCCCCCTCCCTATCGTATCTCGGAAACTAAGAGACCCGTGTTCTGTTTTTTTTACAGATTCGTATAGAGGAGGCTGGGAAAAGTAAAAACCTATTTTCAAAATTGCCCCCCTTCTCTCCTCCTTTAGGCGGATCTCGGAAGTTAAGTGACTTTGAACATTTTTTTCGGATTCATAAAATGGTACCCAGAGTTGGTCAAAATCATTTTTCAAAACTACCCCCTCTCCCCCCTTCATCCCTCTCCCCATCATATCTCTGAAACTAGGACATGTAGCAGCTTTTTGATTTTTACTTCTAATCTTTATTATTGTTTTTTTGATTTTTACTACTAATCTTTATTATTGAGGGGCGTTGAAATTCGTTACCCTCCCATCCCCTCCCCAACCTCCCCTAAAATTAAAACGGCTGTAACTTCGTAACGGTTAGAGATAGCCATTATGTGTTTGAACAAATATTATAGTAGGCATCAAAACCTGTCCGGTGGTGGTAGAGGAAAGGGGGGAGGTGGCGAGCGAAGCGAGCCGGCGACCTCCGTAGCGTAACAAAGGTTGAGTGTAACTCAGGGGCGACGACAAGCAAACCTTAGGGTAATGTTTTTTTTTTAAGAGAGGAATTAAATGTTAACAATTATTAAATTTGGAGAGCCACAAAAAAAACAGCATTTAAATAATTTGGTCGACATACAAAGATTACGTTTGCAATTTAAAAAATCAGGCAGCAGTCCTTGTTCCGCAAATAATTTTGATAAAGGACAAAAATTAAATCATAAATAGGCAGCTCACAATAACATGAGTTTGCATAATAAACGTTCAGTCCGCAAAATAACTACTTGATCACCAAGATTTCATCAGCAGAGAAAACATGTCTATAAGGAGTGTATTTGCTTAGTATGCATATTTAAAACATGGTGAGCAAAATAACTAATTGGTCCCAAAAGTTCGATTTTGGGACATGAGGAGCGTAGGCCGAAGGCCGGCGGAGCTCCGACGACATGGCTGACGGGAGATAGGGCGGCAGCTTTTTTTTTATTTACGCCCGATCAGATCATGTGTTCAGCGTAATTTCTATCAGAAAGATTTATTTGTGAACATAGGTCAAGTTACACATAGTGTGAGGTGTTATAAATAGGTAGATCCTCCATGTTTTGCCCAGAGGCGTACAAATATAATTGATTAAGTTTTAAAATAAAAATTGGCGAAATTATGTCAACTTTCACGTCAGTAATAAAATGAGTATAAATGGGCATAGCATATCCAAAGAAAAAAAAAAATATATACAATCAATTTCTCAATAAATGTCAAATGGTTAAGTTACATGTCAAAATTAATAATGATAATGTCGAACAATATTCAAGGTCATTAAAACAGGTCAGGTAGGGTGTTATAAGGCAGTAATTATAGAATTGTCGTCGAAATAGTCCCTTAATGAGTAATAGCATTTATTAGTCAAAATTCTAAATAGTTCTTTTTTGAATTTGTCCAGATTTAACATTTTAATTTTTTCGGGTAGTTTATTAAATATTTTTTTGGCCCTACGGAATGTGCTTTTATTCATTAGTGTAGTTTTGCCGTAGGTCTTACTTACTTACTACTTATTTTTATCGCGTAATTTTTCTATTTTTAGACAAGTAAATTATTTTTGCTACTTTTATGTGCAGCTCAAAATTAATTTTTTTGATTACCCTCTGAGTGCTTACCAAAATTATATTAAACAGGAGCAGCTCATTGCAGCTTAAATAATTAATATGCTTTACAAAAATAATTACAGCCATCCAGAATGACATAAATTGGTGATTGATTTGGAATGTTTGCTGGCCATGAGTTGCTGATCAATTAGCTATTTCTGCTCACAGATTATATTTTTCTGCTCACAAAAATACGAATACTATGCTAACCATATAAATAACACCCTTTTCTAATGGGAACAGGTCAGTTTTTAAATAAGGTTTTAGATTGTATTAGGGGTTCTTAAGGGGTTTCAAAATCAAAGTGCTGAAATGGATCTTAATTTTTTTTATTGGGATTTCACAAACAAAGTCGATAATAGGTCAACATCAAAGTTTTTATCTAGAGTGTACGCGCTCTTGCTTTAATTTTTATTTATTTTCGACATGGGTGTTATTTTCATGGTTTTCGTGGTCGCTGATTATTACAGAATTGGGGTCAAAATCTAAATCCAAGATGGCGGCTGTGACAATTTCCTAATTTTTCATCATGGGAGTCCTTTTCATGGTTTTCGAGGATGCTAAAGCCGATAGTGAGGTCAAAATCAAAATCCAAAATGGCCCCTGCGATTTTTTTCTAATTTTTCATCATGGGAGTCGTTTTCATGGTTTTCGAGGATTCTAAAGCCGATAGTGAGGTCAACATCAAAATACAAGATGGCGATTGCAAAAATTTTCGTATTTTTCATCATGAGTATCGTTTTTCAATGGTGTTATAGTACATACACTCACATTATTTTTAAGTTTTAGTTACTTGTACAAGTTCATTCAAGCAACAATAATAGGTTTTCCTAAGGCTTTCTCTGGACTTTAACTACATTTAAGAGCTTAGTCAAGTAGAAACCTTTCGGGTCCTTTTGGGCTTTATTTGGCATTTCACTAGAGTTTGAAAAATAAAAGACTAAAGTAATGTTTGACATTTTTACTACATTTAGGGGTTTTAAAAGTGAAAAATCTACCAAGGACCAAGCACGCGAGGTGCTTGCACCTCGCGCAACACGCAAATACTAGTTTATATTATATAAAACTACAAGACCACTCACTCACTGACTGACTCACTGATTGACATGTCGTTTCTCGGGATGGGTGGGAGATGGGTCAGGGGTATGTTTTGCAATTATGTGTAGCAACACCAAGTGAGTAGAGGAAAATTATAGAGGAGATTCAAATCCAAGATGGCGGCCGGGTCCACTTCCGGTTTCGGTGGGGAAAAGACTTGGACGAATTTCGACTAGCAGGTCCTATAGTAGATGTAGAATGATTTCAAAAAAAAGTAAAAAAAAAAAAAAAAACAAGATGGCGGCTGCGCCAAGACGTTTTGAAATTTTCGACTTTTCTCACTCGACTTTGACGAATTGGTTCGTTCTACCGAATTCCAAAGTCGCCAATTTCGACGTTGACGAATTGTAGGTAATATCCATGGCAATCTAGAAAAATTATGACATTTTGAAAATCCAAGATGGCGGACGATGTAGCGGCCATTTTGTGAACCGTTGGAATTTTAGACTTTTTTCAAAACGATTTTTCGGGTAGTCGGCAACATCCGACGCGTTCGAGTTGTACCGAGCGGTCGTGTGTTTCATCGAGGAGTGTTGCCTGGTGCGAAATTTTTCCCCATTTCTAGGGTATTTTTCCCGATTTTCCCCAAAAACATGAAAAGTAGAAATATTGACATTTTGAATGGAGACTTTGACTAGCCGGCAACATTGGGGTCCCGCGAATGACATTTGACCATTTTGGTTCGTTTTAATTGGCAACCCCGAGAGCCATTGAATATTTTAATTTTTGGGACTTTTTGACTTTGGCGAGTTCTTTTGTTCTACCAAACTCAAAAGTTAGCAACACCGAGTTCACCGGTCGGTGGCCTATATCCTTGAGATTTCAGGAAAATTATGACTTTTCAAAAAAACAAGATGGCGGACAGTGTGGTGGCCATCTTGTAAAAACGACGAAAAATCCCAATTTTCGACGCGATAAATGGGACAGCTGGCATCCCCCGACTGGATTGTGTTGTATGAACCGGTCGTGTGTTTCGTCGAGGAGTGTTGCCTGATGCAAAAAAAAATCCCATTTCTAGGGTATTTTTCCCGATTTTCCCCAAAAACATGAAAAGTAGAAATAACGACAATTCAATAGGAAACTTTGACTAGCCGGCAATATTGGGGTCCCCCGAATGACATTTGACCATTTTCATCACTTTCAACTGGCAACCCCGAGAGCCATTGGGGCTTGAATTTTCGGGTCAGACCCGACTTTGGCGAGTTCTTTTGTTTTACCAAACTCAAAAGTTGGCAACATCAAGTACACCGGTCCGAGGCCTATATCCTTGAGATTTCAGGAAAATTATGACTTTTCAAAAAAACAAAATGGCGGACGGTGTGGCGGCCATCTTGTAAAAACGACGAAAAATCCCAATTTTCGACAGGATAAATGGGACAGCTGGCATCCCCAGACTGGATTGTGTTGTATGAACCGTTCGTGTGTTTTGTCGAGGAGTATTGCCTGGTGCAAAAATTTTCCCCATTTCTAGGGTATTTTTCCCGATTTTCCCCAAATACATGAAAAGTAGAAGTAATGACATTTTGAATAGAGACTTTGACTAGCCGGCAACATTGGGGTCCCCCAAATGACATTTGACCATTTTCATCACTTTCAGCTGGCAACCCCGAGAGCCATTGGGGCTTGAATTTTCAGGTAAGACCCGACTTTGGCGAGTTCCTTTGTTCTACCAATGTCAACGTACAGCCACCGTTTTTTTACTGACAGGTAGCTTGTATCCTGGTTACTTTAGGAAAATTGTGACGTTTCAGAAAATCAAGATGGCGGCCGTGCCATTTCCGGTTTCTCGATTACCACTGACTGACATAATTGTTCTCTCAGATGGTGAAGGGGGAGGGGGGTATATTTTGACAGATTCGTAAACAAGTAACTCTCACGAGTAGGGAAAAAGTGCCAAACCCCCCCCTTTTTGCTCCCCTCCCTCCACTCCCTATAGTATCTCGGAAACGAAGAGACCAGTGTTCTGTTTTAATACGGATTCGTATAGAAGACGCTTGGAAAAGTAAAAACCTATTTTAAAAATTGCCCCCCTTGCCCCCTACTCCACCCCCTTCAGGCGGATCTCGGAAGTTAAGAGACTTTGAACATTTTTTTTTTCAGATTCGTAAAAAGGGGCCCAGAGTTGGTCAAAATCATTTTTCAGAACTCCCCCCTCTCCCCCCTTCACCCCTACCGCCATTTTATCTCGAAAAGCAGGACACGTAGCAGCTTTTTGATTTTTACTACTGTTCTTTATTATTAAGGGGCGTTGAAATTTGTATACCCTGCCCTCCCCAACCTCCCCTAAAATTGAAAGGGCTGTAACTTCGTAACGGTTAAAGATAGTAACAATGTGTTTGAACAAATACTATAGTAGGCGTCGAAACCTGTCCGGTGGTGGTAGGGATATGGCTGAGCGGAGCGAACCTGTCGGACCGATTGGGGCGAAGCGTAACGAAGGTTGAGTGGGTGAAGCGTAACTCAGGGCCGACGACAAGTAAACTTTAGGGTAACGTTTTAATAGTGTGTAAAGATTTAATTAGGGGTTCATAAGGGGTTTCAAAATCTTTAAAGTCCATTGGGCTTGAATTTTCAGGTCAGACCTGACGTTGGCGAGTTCTTTTGTTCTACCAAAGTCAACGTACAGCCACCGTTTTTATAATGACAGGTAGCTTGTATCCTGGTTACTTTAGAAAAATTGCGACATTTCAGGAAATCAAGATGGCGGCCTTGCCATTTCCGGTTTCTCGATTACCACTGACTGACATAATTGTTCTCCCAGATGGTGGAGGGGGAAGGGGGTATATTTTGATAGATTCGGAAACAAGTAACTCTCGCGAATAGGGGAAAAATGCCAGACCCCTCCTTTTCACCCCCTTCCCCCCCTTTCCTATAGTATCTCAGAAACAAAGAGACCAGTGTTCTGTTTTGATACGGATTCGTATAGAGGACGCTTGGAAAAGTAAAAACCATTTTTCAAAATTGCCCCCCTTGCCCCCTACTCTATCCCCTTCAGGCGCATCTCGGAAGTTAAGAGATTTTGAATATTTTTTTTTTCAGATTCGTAAAAAGTGCCCCAGAGTTGGTCAAAATCATTTTTCAGAACACCCCCCTCTCCCCCCTTCAAACCTCCCCCTACCGTATCTCGGAAACTAGGACACGTAGCAGCTTTTTGATTTTCTTATTCCTTTTTATTTTTGAGCTGCGTTGAAATTTGTATACCCTCCCCTCCCCAACCTCCCTTAAAATTGAAAGGGCTGTTACTTCGTAACGGTTAGAGATAACCATTATGTGTTTGAACAAATATTATAGTAGCCGTCAAAACCTGTCCGGTGGTGGTAGGGATATGGCTGAGCGGAGCGAACCTGCCGGACCGAGTGGGGCGAAGGGGGGAGGTGGCGAGCGAAGCGAGCCGGCGACCTCCGTAGCGTAACGAAGGTTGAGTGGGTGAAGCGTAACTCAGGGGCGACGACAAGTAAACTTTAGGGTAACGTTTTAATAGTGGGTAAAGATTGAATTAGGGGTTCATAAGGGGTTTCAAAATCTTTAAAGTCCATTGGGCTTGAATTTTCGGGTCAGACCCGACTTTGTCGAGTTCTTTTGGTCTACCAAAGTCAACGAACAGCCACCGTTTTTATACTGACAGGTAGCTTGTATCCTGGTTACATTAGAAAAATTGTGACATTTCAGAATTTCAAGATGGCGGCCGTGCCATTTCCGGTTTCCGAAACCTTGTCCTGGGGTCGTTCAAGCGGTCCATCCCACTGCGGCGGGATATAAGTTTGTGTCAAATTTTGGTTTTTAGGTCTTTGCAGAATAATTATTTTCTTGGCTGACGGCTGTGATTCAAAATGGCGGCCACGTTACTTCCGGTTTCCCAAAAATTTACCGATTGAGGTCGTTCAAACGATTCATCCGACTGAGGTGTATGAGTTTGTTTCGAATTTTAGGATATTTTAGGGGCTTGAAGGGTTTTTCACTGAATTAAGAAGCGCCAAACCCCACCTTTTTCCCCCCTGCCTATCATAGCTCGTAAACTAAGAGACCCGTGTTGTGTTTTTTACGAATGCATATAGAGGAAGCTCGGAAAAGTAAAAAACATTTTTCAGAATTGCCCCCCTTGAGAAGTTAAGAGACTGAACATTTTTTTTTCAGATTCATAAAAAGGGGCCCAGAGTTGGTCAAAATAATTTTGTAAAACTCATAGCAGCTTTTTGATTTTTTAACTATTTTTATTTTAGAGGGGCGTTGAAATTTCTATACCCTCCCCTCCACTCCCCTCCCCAACCTCCCATTAAATTAAAATGGCTGTAACTTCGGAACTGTTAGAGATAGCCATTATGTGTTTGAACAAATATTATAGTAGGCGTCGAATCCTGTCCGGTGGTAGTAGAGATAAGGCTGAGTGCAGCAAAGGGGGCGGTGGCGAGCGATCCGAACCGGCGACCTCCGTAGCGTAACGACGGTTGAGTGATTGAAGCGTAAGTCAGGAAGGGGTCCGCAAGGGCTGATGCCTGCCGGGGCTGCGGGACTATTCGAAAGAGATACCGTGGCCCCGGAACACAAAGGGCGATGAAGGAACATGGATGGGTTTTAGTCAGTAAAAGTCTGACACTCCCTCCTGCTCAGCCCAGAGCGGGAGGAATCATTTGATGATTTCCCATCCGAAAAAAAAAAAAAAAAAGGGGCGACGACAAGCAAACTTTAGGTTAGGTAACTTTTTTGTTTAAAGAAAGTAATTAAATGTTTAGCAATTATAAAATTTGGTGATCCAGAAAAAAAAATCATTTAAATAATTTGGTCGACATACAAAGATGTCATTTACATTTAAAAAATCAGGCAGCAATCATTGTTCCACAAATAATTTTACAATAACATGAGTTTGCATAATAAACATTCAGTCCGCAAAAAAACTACTTGATCAGCAAGATTTCATGATTGATCAGCAGAGAAAACATGTCTATAAGCAGTATATTTGATTGGTATGCATATAATTATAAAACATGGTGAGCAAAATAACTAATTGGTCCCAAAAGTCCGATTTTGGGACATGAGGAGCGTAGGCCGAAGGCCGGCGGAGCTCCGACGACATGGCTGACGGGAGATAGGGCGGCAGCTTTTTTTTTATTTACGCCCGATCCGATCATCTGTTCAGCGTAATTTCTATTTTTAGACATGTAAATTATTTTTGCTACTTTTATATGCAGCTCACAATGAATTTTTTTGCTTACCCTCTGAGTACTTACCAAAATTTTATTAAACAGGAGCAGCTCATTGCAGCTTATATAATTAATATGCTGTACAAAAATAATTACAGCCATCCCGAATGACATAAATTGGTGATTGATTTTAGAATGTTTGCTGGTCATGAGTTGCTGATCAATTTGCTATTTCTGCTCATAGATTATATTTTTCTGCTCACAAAAATACGAATACTATGCTAACCATTTAAATAACACCCTATTCTTAATGGGAACAGGTCAGTTTTCAAATAAGGTTTTAGATTGTATTAGGGGTTCTTAAAGGGGTTTCAACATCTTTAAAGTGCTTAAATGGATTTTAAAATTCTTTAGCTTTTGTATTGTGAAGTTCACAAACTAAGTCGTTAATAGGTCAACATCAAAGTTTTTATCTAGAGTGTACGCGCTCCTGCTTTGTTTTTTATTTTATTTTCGACATGGGTGTAATTTTCATGGTTTTGGTGGTCGCTGATTACAGAACTGGGGTCAAAATCAAAATCCAAGATGGCGACTGCGATAACACTCTAATTTTTCATCATGGTAGTCGTTTTTATTGTTTTCGAGTATGCTGAAGCCGAAAGTGAGGTTAAAATCAAAATCCAAGATGGCGGCTTTGATAATTTACAAACTTTCATCAGGGGTGTCGTTTTCATAGTTTTCGAGGATGCTAAAGCCGGTAGTGAGGTCAAAATCAAAATCCAAGATGGCGGCTGCGATTATTTTCTAATTTTTCATCATGGGAGTCGTTTTCATGGTTTTCGAGGATGCTAAAGGCGATAGTGAGGTCCAAATCAAAACCCAATATGGCGTATTCGATTACTTTTTTTTTTCTTATCACGGGAGTCGTTTTCAAGGTTTCCGAGGACGCTAAAGCCGATAGTGAGGTCTAAATCAAAATCCAAGATGGCGGCTGCGATTATTTACTAAGTTTTCATCATGGAAGTCGTTTCCATGGTTTTCTGGGATGCTAAAGCTGATATTGAGGTTAAAATCAAAATCCAAGATGGCGACGGCAAAAATTTTCTAATTTTTCGTCATGGGAGTCGTTTTCATGGTTTTCGAGGATTCTAAAGTCGATAGTGAGGTCAACATCAAAATCCAAAATGGTGACTGCGATTATTTTCTATTTTTTCATCATGGGAGTCGTTTTCATGGTTTTCGAGTATGCTAAAGCCGATAGTGAGATCAAAATAAAAATCCAAGATGGCCGTTGCTGTAATTTTCAAACTTTTCATCATGGATTTCGTTTTCATGGTTTTCTGGGATGCTAAAGCCGATAGTAAGGTTAAAATCAAAATCTAAGATGACGACGGCAAAATTTTTCAAATTTTTCGTCATGGGAGTCGTTTTCATGGTTTTCGGGGATGCTAAAGCCGATAGTGAGGTTAAACTCAAAATCCAAGATGGCGGCTGCGATTATTTTCTAATTTTTCATAAAAGGAGTCGTTTTCATGGTTTTCTGGGATGCTAAAGCCGATAGTGAGGTTAAACTCAAAATCGCAAGATGGCGGCTACAATAATTTTCTAATTTTTCATCATGGGAGTCGTTTTCATGGTTTTCGGGGATGCTAAAGCCGTTAGTGAGGTTAAAATCAAAATCCAAGATGGTGACTACAAAAATTAACGATTTTTTTCACCATGAGTATCGCTTTTCGATGGTCGTATGGCACATAATACTCACATCATTTTTAAGTTTTAGTTAATTGTATAAGTTCATTCAAACAACAATAATAGGTTTTCCTAGGCTTTCTCTGGACTTTTACTACATTTAAAAGCTTAATCAAGTGGAAACCTTTCGGGTCCTTTTGGGCTTTATTTGGAATTTCACTAGACTTTGAAAAGTGAAAGACTATAAGGTTATGTTTGACATTTTTACTAATGGGTTTTAAAAGTGAAACATCTACCAAGGACAAAGCACGCGAGGTGCTTGCACCTCGCGCAACACGCAAATACTAGTTTATATTATATAAAACTACAAAGCCACTCACTCACTCACTGACTGATTGACATGTCGTTTCTCGGAATGGGTGGGAGATGGGTCAGGGGTATGTTTTGCAATTATGTGTAGCAACACCAAGTGAGTAGAGGAAAATTATAGAGGAGATTCAAATCCAAGATGGCGGCCGGGTCCACTTCCGGTTTCGGTGGGGAAAAGACTTGGACGAATTTCGACTAGCAGGTCCTATAGTAGATGTAGAATGATTTCAAAAAAAAGTAAAAAAAAAAAAAAAAACAAGATGGCGGCTGCGCCAAGACGTTTTGAAATTTTCGACTTTTCTCACTCGACTTTGACGAATTGGTTCGTTCTACCGAATTCCAAAGTCGCCAATTTCGACGTTGACGAATTGTAGGTAATATCCATGGCAATCTAGAAAAATTATGACATTTTGAAAATCCAAGATGGCGGACGATGTAGCGGCCATTTTGTGAACCGTTGGAATTTTAGACTTTTTTCAAAACGATTTTTCGGGTAGTCGGCAACATCCGACGCGTTCGAGTTGTACCGAGCGGTCGTGTGTTTCATCGAGGAGTGTTGCCTGGTGCGAAATTTTTCCCCATTTCTAGGGTATTTTTCCCGATTTTCCCCAAAAACATGAAAAGTAGAAATATTGACATTTTGAATGGAGACTTTGACTAGCCGGCAACATTGGGGTCCCGCGAATGACATTTGACCATTTTGGTTCGTTTTAATTGGCAACCCCGAGAGCCATTGAATATTTTAATTTTTGGGACTTTTTGACTTTGGCGAGTTCTTTTGTTCTACCAAACTCAAAAGTTAGCAACACCGAGTTCACCGGTCGGTGGCCTATATCCTTGAGATTTCAGGAAAATTATGACTTTTCAAAAAAACAAGATGGCGGACAGTGTGGTGGCCATCTTGTAAAAACGACGAAAAATCCCAATTTTCGACGCGATAAATGGGACAGCTGGCATCCCCCGACTGGATTGTGTTGTATGAACCGGTCGTGTGTTTCGTCGAGGAGTGTTGCCTGATGCAAAAAAAAATCCCATTTCTAGGGTATTTTTCCCGATTTTCCCCAAAAACATGAAAAGTAGAAATAACGACAATTCAATAGGAAACTTTGACTAGCCGGCAATATTGGGGTCCCCCGAATGACATTTGACCATTTTCATCACTTTCAACTGGCAACCCCGAGAGCCATTGGGGCTTGAATTTTCGGGTCAGACCCGACTTTGGCGAGTTCTTTTGTTTTACCAAACTCAAAAGTTGGCAACATCAAGTACACCGGTCCGAGGCCTATATCCTTGAGATTTCAGGAAAATTATGACTTTTCAAAAAAACAAAATGGCGGACGGTGTGGCGGCCATCTTGTAAAAACGACGAAAAATCCCAATTTTCGACAGGATAAATGGGACAGCTGGCATCCCCAGACTGGATTGTGTTGTATGAACCGTTCGTGTGTTTTGTCGAGGAGTATTGCCTGGTGCAAAAATTTTCCCCATTTCTAGGGTATTTTTCCCGATTTTCCCCAAATACATGAAAAGTAGAAGTAATGACATTTTGAATAGAGACTTTGACTAGCCGGCAACATTGGGGTCCCCCAAATGACATTTGACCATTTTCATCACTTTCAGCTGGCAACCCCGAGAGCCATTGGGGCTTGAATTTTCAGGTAAGACCCGACTTTGGCGAGTTCCTTTGTTCTACCAATGTCAACGTACAGCCACCGTTTTTTTACTGACAGGTAGCTTGTATCCTGGTTACTTTAGGAAAATTGTGACGTTTCAGAAAATCAAGATGGCGGCCGTGCCATTTCCGGTTTCTCGATTACCACTGACTGACATAATTGTTCTCTCAGATGGTGAAGGGGGAGGGGGGTATATTTTGACAGATTCGTAAACAAGTAACTCTCACGAGTAGGGAAAAAGTGCCAAACACCCCCCTTTTTGCTCCCCTCCCTCCACTCCCTATAGTATCTCGGAAACGAAGAGACCAGTGTTCTGTTTTAATACGGATTCGTATAGAAGACGCTTGGAAAAGTAAAAACCTATTTTAAAAATTGCCCCCCTTGCCCCCTACTCCACCCCCTTCAGGCGGATCTCGGAAGTTAAGAGACTTTGAACATTTTTTTTTTCAGATTCGTAAAAAGGGGCCCAGAGTTGGTCAAAATCATTTTTCAGAACTCCCCCCTCTCCCCCCTTCACCCCTACCGCCATTTTATCTCGAAAAGCAGGACACGTAGCAGCTTTTTGATTTTTACTACTGTTCTTTATTATTAAGGGGCGTTGAAATTTGTATACCCTGCCCTCCCCAACCTCCCCTAAAATTGAAAGGGCTGTAACTTCGTAACGGTTAAAGATAGTAACAATGTGTTTGAACAAATACTATAGTAGGCGTCGAAACCTGTCCGGTGGTGGTAGGGATATGGCTGAGCGGAGCGAACCTGTCGGACCGATTGGGGCGAAGCGTAACGAAGGTTGAGTGGGTGAAGCGTAACTCAGGGCCGACGACAAGTAAACTTTAGGGTAACGTTTTAATAGTGTGTAAAGATTTAATTAGGGGTTCATAAGGGGTTTCAAAATCTTTAAAGTCCATTGGGCTTGAATTTTCAGGTCAGACCTGACGTTGGCGAGTTCTTTTGTTCTACCAAAGTCAACGTACAGCCACCGTTTTTATAATGACAGGTAGCTTGTATCCTGGTTACTTTAGAAAAATTGCGACATTTCAGGAAATCAAGATGGCGGCCTTGCCATTTCCGGTTTCTCGATTACCACTGACTGACATAATTGTTCTCCCAGATGGTGGAGGGGGAAGGGGGTATATTTTGATAGATTCGGAAACAAGTAACTCTCGCGAATAGGGGAAAAATGCCAGACCCCTCCTTTTCACCCCCTTCCCCCCCTTTCCTATAGTATCTCAGAAACAAAGAGACCAGTGTTCTGTTTTGATACGGATTCGTATAGAGGACGCTTGGAAAAGTAAAAACCATTTTTCAAAATTGCCCCCCTTGCCCCCTACTCTATCCCCTTCAGGCGCATCTCGGAAGTTAAGAGATTTTGAATATTTTTTTTTTCAGATTCGTAAAAAGTGCCCCAGAGTTGGTCAAAATCATTTTTCAGAACACCCCCCTCTCCCCCCTTCAAACCTCCCCCTACCGTATCTCGGAAACTAGGACACGTAGCAGCTTTTTGATTTTCTTATTCCTTTTTATTTTTGAGCTGCGTTGAAATTTGTATACCCTCCCCTCCCCAACCTCCCTTAAAATTGAAAGGGCTGTTACTTCGTAACGGTTAGAGATAACCATTATGTGTTTGAACAAATATTATAGTAGCCGTCAAAACCTGTCCGGTGGTGGTAGGGATATGGCTGAGCGGAGCGAACCTGCCGGACCGAGTGGGGCGAAGGGGGGAGGTGGCGAGCGAAGCGAGCCGGCGACCTCCGTAGCGTAACGAAGGTTGAGTGGGTGAAGCGTAACTCAGGGGCGACGACAAGTAAACTTTAGGGTAACGTTTTAATAGTGGGTAAAGATTGAATTAGGGGTTCATAAGGGGTTTCAAAATCTTTAAAGTCCATTGGGCTTGAATTTTCGGGTCAGACCCGACTTTGTCGAGTTCTTTTGGTCTACCAAAGTCAACGAACAGCCACCGTTTTTATACTGACAGGTAGCTTGTATCCTGGTTACATTAGAAAAATTGTGACATTTCAGAATTTCAAGATGGCGGCCGTGCCATTTCCGGTTTCCGAAACCTTGTCCTGGGGTCGTTCAAGCGGTCCATCCCACTGCGGCGGGATATAAGTTTGTGTCAAATTTTGGTTTTTAGGTCTTTGCAGAATAATTATTTTCTTGGCTGACGGCTGTGATTCAAAATGGCGGCCACGTTACTTCCGGTTTCCCAAAAATTTACCGATTGAGGTCGTTCAAACGATTCATCCGACTGAGGTGTATGAGTTTGTTTCGAATTTTAGGATATTTTAGGGGCTTGAAGGGTTTTTCACTGAATTAAGAAGCGCCAAACCCCACCTTTTTCCCCCCTGCCTATCATAGCTCGTAAACTAAGAGACCCGTGTTGTGTTTTTTACGAATGCATATAGAGGAAGCTCGGAAAAGTAAAAAACATTTTTCAGAATTGCCCCCCTTGAGAAGTTAAGAGACTGAACATTTTTTTTTCAGATTCATAAAAAGGGGCCCAGAGTTGGTCAAAATAATTTTGTAAAACTCATAGCAGCTTTTTGATTTTTTAACTATTTTTATTTTAGAGGGGCGTTGAAATTTCTATACCCTCCCCTCCACTCCCCTCCCCAACCTCCCATTAAATTAAAATGGCTGTAACTTCGGAACTGTTAGAGATAGCCATTATGTGTTTGAACAAATATTATAGTAGGCGTCGAATCCTGTCCGGTGGTAGTAGAGATAAGGCTGAGTGCAGCAAAGGGGGCGGTGGCGAGCGATCCGAACCGGCGACCTCCGTAGCGTAACGACGGTTGAGTGATTGAAGCGTAAGTCAGGAAGGGGTCCGCAAGGGCTGATGCCTGCCGGGGCTGCGGGACTATTCGAAAGAGATACCGTGGCCCCGGAACACAAAGGGCGATGAAGGAACATGGATGGGTTTTAGTCAGTAAAAGTCTGACACTCCCTCCTGCTCAGCCCAGAGCGGGAGGAATCATTTGATGATTTCCCATCCGAAAAAAAAAAAAAAAAAGGGGCGACGACAAGCAAACTTTAGGTTAGGTAACTTTTTTGTTTAAAGAAAGTAATTAAATGTTTAGCAATTATAAAATTTGGTGATCCAGAAAAAAAAATCATTTAAATAATTTGGTCGACATACAAAGATGTCATTTACATTTAAAAAATCAGGCAGCAATCATTGTTCCACAAATAATTTTACAATAACATGAGTTTGCATAATAAACATTCAGTCCGCAAAAAAACTACTTGATCAGCAAGATTTCATGATTGATCAGCAGAGAAAACATGTCTATAAGCAGTATATTTGATTGGTATGCATATAATTATAAAACATGGTGAGCAAAATAACTAATTGGTCCCAAAAGTCCGATTTTGGGACATGAGGAGCGTAGGCCGAAGGCCGGCGGAGCTCCGACGACATGGCTGACGGGAGATAGGGCGGCAGCTTTTTTTTTATTTACGCCCGATCCGATCATCTGTTCAGCGTAATTTCTATTTTTAGACATGTAAATTATTTTTGCTACTTTTATATGCAGCTCACAATGAATTTTTTTGCTTACCCTCTGAGTACTTACCAAAATTTTATTAAACAGGAGCAGCTCATTGCAGCTTATATAATTAATATGCTGTACAAAAATAATTACAGCCATCCCGAATGACATAAATTGGTGATTGATTTTAGAATGTTTGCTGGTCATGAGTTGCTGATCAATTTGCTATTTCTGCTCATAGATTATATTTTTCTGCTCACAAAAATACGAATACTATGCTAACCATTTAAATAACACCCTATTCTTAATGGGAACAGGTCAGTTTTCAAATAAGGTTTTAGATTGTATTAGGGGTTCTTAAAGGGGTTTCAACATCTTTAAAGTGCTTAAATGGATTTTAAAATTCTTTAGCTTTTGTATTGTGAAGTTCACAAACTAAGTCGTTAATAGGTCAACATCAAAGTTTTTATCTAGAGTGTACGCGCTCCTGCTTTGTTTTTTATTTTATTTTCGACATGGGTGTAATTTTCATGGTTTTGGTGGTCGCTGATTACAGAACTGGGGTCAAAATCAAAATCCAAGATGGCGACTGCGATAACACTCTAATTTTTCATCATGGTAGTCGTTTTTATTGTTTTCGAGTATGCTGAAGCCGAAAGTGAGGTTAAAATCAAAATCCAAGATGGCGGCTTTGATAATTTACAAACTTTCATCAGGGGTGTCGTTTTCATAGTTTTCGAGGATGCTAAAGCCGGTAGTGAGGTCAAAATCAAAATCCAAGATGGCGGCTGCGATTATTTTCTAATTTTTCATCATGGGAGTCGTTTTCATGGTTTTCGAGGATGCTAAAGGCGATAGTGAGGTCCAAATCAAAACCCAATATGGCGTATTCGATTACTTTTTTTTTTCTTATCACGGGAGTCGTTTTCAAGGTTTCCGAGGACGCTAAAGCCGATAGTGAGGTCTAAATCAAAATCCAAGATGGCGGCTGCGATTATTTACTAAGTTTTCATCATGGAAGTCGTTTCCATGGTTTTCTGGGATGCTAAAGCTGATATTGAGGTTAAAATCAAAATCCAAGATGGCGACGGCAAAAATTTTCTAATTTTTCGTCATGGGAGTCGTTTTCATGGTTTTCGAGGATTCTAAAGTCGATAGTGAGGTCAACATCAAAATCCAAAATGGTGACTGCGATTATTTTCTATTTTTTCATCATGGGAGTCGTTTTCATGGTTTTCGAGTATGCTAAAGCCGATAGTGAGATCAAAATAAAAATCCAAGATGGCCGTTGCTGTAATTTTCAAACTTTTCATCATGGATTTCGTTTTCATGGTTTTCTGGGATGCTAAAGCCGATAGTAAGGTTAAAATCAAAATCTAAGATGACGACGGCAAAATTTTTCAAATTTTTCGTCATGGGAGTCGTTTTCATGGTTTTCGGGGATGCTAAAGCCGATAGTGAGGTTAAACTCAAAATCCAAGATGGCGGCTGCGATTATTTTCTAATTTTTCATAAAAGGAGTCGTTTTCATGGTTTTCTGGGATGCTAAAGCCGATAGTGAGGTTAAACTCAAAATCGCAAGATGGCGGCTACAATAATTTTCTAATTTTTCATCATGGGAGTCGTTTTCATGGTTTTCGGGGATGCTAAAGCCGTTAGTGAGGTTAAAATCAAAATCCAAGATGGTGACTACAAAAATTAACGATTTTTTTCACCATGAGTATCGCTTTTCGATGGTCGTATGGCACATAATACTCACATCATTTTTAAGTTTTAGTTAATTGTATAAGTTCATTCAAACAACAATAATAGGTTTTCCTAGGCTTTCTCTGGACTTTTACTACATTTAAAAGCTTAATCAAGTGGAAACCTTTCGGGTCCTTTTGGGCTTTATTTGGAATTTCACTAGACTTTGAAAAGTGAAAGACTATAAGGTTATGTTTGACATTTTTACTAATGGGTTTTAAAAGTGAAACATCTACCAAGGACAAAGCACGCGAGGTGCTTGCACCTCGCGCAACACGCAAATACTAGTTTTCGTGTATATGAACGGCACACATAGTAAATAGGGGCGTAAACTCCTGCGAGTGTAGCTGGCTAGCTGGCCACTGATTGGCTGCCCCACAAAGTATTATCCGGCTAAAACGGTATGCGGTGATGCAATTATATTTGGTAGTGTTTTTTTTCATTGACAAAATAACAATTGTATTTTTCTTAGAAGCCATATTTGTTTCATGTGACAAGCAAAATTTATGTCGTGATCTTGAGTGTTTTGATTATTATAATATCTGACGGTTGTAATTCGTTTTGAAACGTACAGTAGTGTAAATATTATTTGTTGTATTTGTTTATTTACTTAAAAATGGTGTTCTGTTTGAAGTTTGCGCTGATCAGATAATGTGTTTGTCAGAAGTTAAAAACAATAAGTATTCACGATTGTTTGATGTTAAGATTCAAGTTGTGTCTAAAGGAAAATGTGTAGGTACCCGAATTACGAGAATTAACCCAAAATTCATCTCGTACTCGGTATTTCAAATGAATCTTTCTTCTGTTTGCATTGTCAGAAAATCGTGATTTGAACCTTGATTCATGTGGTGAGTTCTTATATTTATAACTTTGGTTTTTACAGGCTTATTTTCAATGTTTGTTTTTCAAATATTCCGGTCAGACGCTCAAAATTGGGTACGGAACGAAAACTAAACTATTTTTTTTTGTTTACAGCGCACTCTGTTTTATTTTTTAGAATTTTTTGTAACGAAGCGTCGTCCTTCGTTTTTGTATTGACAGAATACCATTGAAATTTCTGATATTTAAGCTAGATGGCGTTGTTTCTCATAGGCTTACTAAAAACACCAGGGGCAGATGCGGGGGCCTGGAAGGGTGACTGAATATATCAATAGATGTGACTACTTTGAGGGTCATCCTAAGTAGAGCGACGCTGTGATGTTGCGAGTTTTTTTTTTTTTGCGTGGCCTGCCCGCCGTCGGGAAGCACTGCACGCCACTGTAGATAACTGAATAATGTTAGGCGTGCAAAACATTAGTTAAACAACCAATAAAATCTACGTAATAATTATCTTTTAACATACACACATCAAAAGTGTCTAGGGATCAAGCATTTTTATGTGGATTTCTTGAGATTGAGATGTGGCTTTGTAATAAATTTATGATTTTATAAATTTATATGGATCCTTTTTGGTGCATTTCATAATTTGAATCAGGAACTGTGAATCAAATTCGAGTAAAAGATGAAAATCAGCTGTCAATATTTTCCCTATAAAAACATACAACGCATTGAAGACATTATTAGTGCTACTGTTTCCCTACTACTGATTAAAACCAACGTTATTATGGAGCGGCGACGTCATTTAAGCAGGGAAGAAATGCTCAGAGCCGTGGGAATGATAGAAGCTGGTTCCCGGCAACGTACTGTGGCTTTAGCTCTGAATACAAGTCAGAGTGTTATCAGTCGACTTTGGACACGTTACCGAAGCACTGGTACCGTGGCTGAGCGCCATGGAGGACGGTATCGCTGCACCACACGGAGACAAGACCGATACATTCAAATCTTAACTCGAAGAGCTCCAACAATAACCGCCATGATGTTAGCCGTGAGGCTTCATCACTCTTCAGGGAACTTAATTAGCGACCAAACAGTCAGAAACCGCTTGCATGAAGTGAACCTTCATTCCCGAAGGCCGCTACGGGTACCACCTATAGCAATGCACAATCGTAGGATACGATATCAATGGGCTCTTGAACACAGAAATTGGGCAGAAGAACAATGGCGTTTCGTGTGCTTTTCTGATGAGTCTCGTTTTGGTATGAGACCGGATACAAGACGTATACGACACTGGAGAACCCCTGGACGCCAACAGCGATTAAAATCCTGCCAGGAAGTCCATCCTTATAGTGGTGGAACCATCATGGTATGGGCGGGTATTTGGATCGGCGGAAGAACTGAGTTGATTTGGATCAGAGGCAACCTCAACGCTCAAATTTATGCTGAGACGATTGTATCAGACGTCATCGTTCCTCTACAAGTGCAAATCGGTCCCTTATTTCAGTTAATGCATGATAATGCACGACCGCACACCGCAAGAGTTGTAAGACAGACTCTCGCCGCAGCTAACATCAATGTCCTGCCCTGGCCTGCTCAGTCGCCAGACTTGAATCCGATTGAGCATGCATGGGATATGCTACAGAGAAGAGCTCTGCCGAATATGGAGGGTATCCAGTCGCAAGAAGACCTTTTTTTGTTGTTGCAACGAACATGGGCGGCCATTCCACAGCGTGATTTGGATGAACTCATTTTGAGTATGCCAAACCGATGTTCTTGTGTTGTTAGTGTTCGCGGTAGAAACACGGATTATTAATTGTTTAAGTTACCCAATAAAATTTTAAAGAAAACTGTTATTTCAGTCTTTTTTTCGAACTTTTGTGTTAGTGGTTCAAATGTCAAAAATCCCTTTATTAGGAAAATGGCAAATTTCTTTATTAATGCAAAGGTGACTTGGTTTATCGTTACTGTGACAAACGAAAACACTTTATTTGATGAATCCTTAAAGAAAATTTTAATTAATATCAATCAGGAGAAAAGTTATTGCAAAAATATATGTTGATCCCTAGACACTTTTGATGTGTGTAGTATAAAACCAAGTGGCTGAGCTGTTTGTACGCTTGGATCTTTTAAACTGCGCAACGAATTTGAATGCAGTTTTCAGCAATAGATAGAGTGATTTAAGAGGAAGGTTTATATGATATTATATGTAGTTATATATATACATATAATATTGTATGTAGTTGTATGTTAGTATGTAGCCTATCTTTCACTAGTGGAAAACTACTTACCCCCGAATGAAGCGAACCGAGCGAAGCTGCGGCCAACTGCGAGGCGAATTTGCGAGCGTTTGCTTAGGTAGGTATGTATTTCACAAAATGCAAAATTAAAAAAAAAAAAACAGACGTAACCTACAGGGTTTCAAAAAAAAAATCTAAGTACCAGGGAAATTCTCATATTTTTTATTTTCCTATTTTGAGTGTGAGAATTGATAAGAATGCATCTTTTCATCGCGCTATTGAGAAAATAAAGAACAGACGTATGAATACGTTTTTTTTTTTTTTTAAATTTACAATGTAAAAAATAAATTAAATTCTGGTGAGACCAAAATAATTAACATGATTTCACCTTATTTGTAGCATTTTTTTATGATCATAGAATTTTGAGTTGAAAAATACAGGCACATGAGTACTTTCAGTGAACTACCTTTTATTTTAGCCTTATTAGTTATTTCTTTGGCCTTATTAATATATTTTTTGGCAAGAAGTCTTATATATTGTACACAAACGTCCATCTCATTGATTGAACGAATGAAATACTTGGAAATGGCTGAAATAATTAGAATAGCAACTCAAAGGCCGCGTTAATAAAAAAACAAACTTTTTAGATCAAAGGATGTCTGTGTTTGTCCTCCCTAATGAGGTAAAGAAAAATAAATATACCCTAATTACAAATCTTAATTACCGTTTCTCTACATCTTGTGGTCATTGTCTGTGTAGGCGTTTAGGGAGTACCAAAAGTCTGTTAATATTCTTGATCTCAGTTAATGCTATTTACACTTACCTAAACGAATATCAATTTCATCTTCGAGTATACTAATATTATAACAAGGTAAAGTTTGTGTGTTTGGGTGTAGAATTAATTTTCGGAACTACTAATTCGATTTCGGAAATTCTTTCACTAATAGAAAGTTACTGTCTCCGAGAGTCACTACTATCACTACTACAAAAAACATTTAAAAATAGAAAAATAGTAGCCCACCGGTATCGGGAACAGGGTCCAAGCTACCGGTCGTCAGGGCTCCAGAGAGAGGAACCTCCTAACAATACGAGCCGTTTCTAGGAGTACCTCTATCTGAATCAAGCCTGTGATAGTTATGCCTAACGAGAGCCTCCTTTTTTTTTTTTTTTTTTTACCGGTGGTAAATCATCAAATAACCCCTCCCGCTCTGGGCTGAGCAGGAGGGAGTGTCAGACTTTTACTGACTAAAACCCATCCATGTTCCTTCCTTTGCCCTTTGTGTTCCAGGGCCGCGGTATCTCTTTCGAACAGTCCCGCAACCCTGGCAGTAGTCGGCCCTTACGGACCCCTTCCTGTTTGCTGACTCTCTTTGAGGCGCGCGTGGAACACGAACGCGCCGTCGACACGGACTGTCATCATAAGACGGACGGACGGCGAGCTAGCCCATAGCTCACCGTCCACAGGCCCGCGAACGAGAGCCTCCTCAGGTATTGATTAAGGCCTTTGGCAATTAAGCCATGAGCTGATACGACTATCGGCACAATGATCGCCGAGTCCACATCTCACATGTCGACAACCTCGCGAGCCAAGTCACGATACTTGATTTGCTTATCTTTCTCGGCTTTTACGAGGTTCTCGTCATGCGGGACCGTTATGTCAACAATCATTGCGCGCTGCTCTGATCGATCCACCACCACTGTATCAGGCTTATTGGCTACAATAGTCCTTACAGTGATGATGGATTGATTCCAGTACAATGTGATACTGCCATTTTCGAGAACTGGGGTCGGGCACATGCCTATGGTACGGCACTTTGGATTCCGCAAGGTTGTATTTTAGAGCAAGTTGCTGATGGATAATCCTGCCTAACATTATCATTAACACTAGAAACGGGATATTTAGTATATTTACTGTTTATTTGATTTGTTTTGGGTGACAGTGGTAGCGGTACTGAGTGCAAAAAACGAAGAAGAAAGTGGGTAGACCGATTTGTCTGCTCATAAACACCATGATCATGGTGCTTGCAACAGCGCCGAAATATCGGGAACTCAAAATCATCACTAAACATGTTAAATATCCCGTTTCTAGTGTTAATGATAATGATATCACCATGGCAGTTTAAAAACTAATCTTGGCTAAACCGTTGTGTCTATGTTAACCGTTAAGTCCTCTCCGTTGGTTAAACGAGAACACCCGGAGATAATATGACCGATTGATTCGCTTGGATGGTGGCATGCCCGACGTAATTATTTCAACCTGCCGTCCTTATTATTTTGAAAAAAGTCGTTAAAATAAACTTGAAGTACAAACTTAACTTTATGTGTGGAATTTTTTTGATTAGTTTTTCAAAAACGAGAAGAAGAATTTTTTTGTTTTTTTTTTTTACGAGTAACATGGTCGGTAATTAGAATACTAGTTCCCTGATTGTCATGAACTCATGACAATCATGTGTGGGTGGTTCATAATTTATTACGTTTATATACTTTGCTCAAGTCAAAACTCAATGTCATCCTACAACTTAGTCACGTAACTTAAAGTAATCAGAGGAAGTGTTTCATAGGTGACACAACCACAAGATCTGACATCTGTGGGCGGGCTAATTATAAGACATTCAACCGTTGTCGAATTATTCCAGACCGAATGACATGTCAGTTTTTAACGAAATACCTTAGACAACATTCACTTGATTAATCAAGTTAGTTTTTTTTAACCCTATGCCTTACTTTATCTCGTCTGCTCGACGTCCGAATGTCACTACCAGGATCCAGCAGAATATCAGCGTCACGTGCATGCCTGACACATGCTGAGCTGGACTCCCATTTGGTGCAACCATGAGGCGCACGCCGCACCTTGTTTAAATACTCGTTTTTTATTTGAAGTTTGTCATGGGGTTACTATACTTCTTTCGTAAATTATGTTTTCTTTTTGTTTATGGGCACCTTGTTTTTTTATATAGGTATTTAAACAATATTTATGTATATCATTATCATTTAATTGTGTTTCTGAGTGTCTTTGTGTGCACTAAATAAATGGTTTATGCATCTATCTATCTACTCGTGGACTAATTGCTATGGGGGATAAGTTGATTGGCATTTCATACGATTTTAGTTAGAGCAGGAATGTGATCTTGATTTATATCTTGCATAATGAATGGTATATATATGTACTGTTTTTCTGAATGGCCACCACTGTCAAAATTACTGTGGTCTTTATTTCTGTATGTCAAATAACAGTGATCTTTGTTCTCAATAGAATAAGGTTGTTCTTTTATTGCTACTGTCAGATGTAAATTAATTATTATAGGACTGTATGTAGTAGTACTGCACCGGTTAGACTGGAAGCCGACCGGCGACCCCAACATATTGGGAAAAGGCTATTATGGACGATGATGTAGTAATGCTAGGGACAGCATACAACTGACTTCAGTTTAGAAAAAAGGTTAAAGTAAAAGATTTAATAACTAGCATAGGTGTCGTTAAAGTTCAGTATTATCGAACGTTAACCAATAGTTCACCTAATCTCATACCATTATTCTAGTAAATAAACCCACAAAAATATAAAGTTTTATGCACTGAATGCCCAGTTATTTTTTACACATTAACACATTACATCGGCTGTTCACTAAGGGAAGAAGGACAAAGTTGTTTCGCACGATCCATTGAACACTGACTATGGCTTCATTAACGAAAGTCATCAAAAAGGTTATTGGAAAGACGCAACGGAATATGAAATCGAATGGGCGTTGTTAATAAGTTGTATTAAAGACAGCAAAATGACCGGAAAATTAACTGGGAATTGATTAAGAAGTAATAATTGTACTCTTTTGAGAATCATCTATTCAGTTTTCCGATGGTCTACTGACTAAGGTAAGTGGCTTCAATGCTAATCAAAGAAGGAGATAAGTATTTTAAAACAGAAATATGACGACTACCTCTTGATTTAGTAGTGCAGAAAGATATGAAACATCAAGTTTTTAGAAACTTTAGGTTAGGTCCAAAACTTTTAAGTTTAGCAAAGTCAAAGCCAAAGTCAAAGTATTTATTTATTTAGTGTAATTTATTTATTTATTTAAGGAAAAACAAACAGTAGCACAATAAGATTAGTCATAATATCTTAAATATAAAATTTTAAAACAATTATGCTACCCACTACGTTCTCCACAGATTACAATTTAAAGTATTTAAAACTAGCTAGTAACAACACAAATACAATACATAAACAGGGGTCAATGTCCTGGAACTAATATCTGGATTTTTATAAATATTGTGTAAAATTAAAAGAAAAAAAAGAAAATTAAAAACGTGATTTTTGGTGATACCACGCAATTTGCGAGCGATTTCTTTTTCATTTTTAGTTTTTTTTGTTCATTTGCGTAATTTCAGCTTCTAATTCGTAAAATCTAGATTCGGACACAGGTCATGTCACACGCAGTCTCGCTAACTGTACCAACATCCCTTTATACATTAATGAGCACCTACTCCACAACCTGCCTTTTGACTACAGTAGTAGCTTCAAATTCCAGTCCAGACGAGCAAGGGAGAATTCCTGTCACGCTTGGAGTGAGTGCTATTATGTCACGTGGAATTCCTCTCACCTTTGTACGTAACGAATTAAAGGGGGCCATGATAGATCAAGTAGTTTCAGAGTGGAGTAGGCTCGACATGTGACTCTTGGAGCTGTTGGCAATTGTCATGATTGTTGGACGAATTTGTGACATTGGTTGGTATGTCACAGTCACTAAGACGATTATTCTGCCTCGTAGGACCAGTAAGTTTCCTAGTAGGGCACACACACAAACGAATCCTTTAATTTGAATTCACGCACGCAGTTCTCACTCACTATGTATGAACTTTTATTTTCCTGTTTACGGCCATTCCGTACCATTTTTCTGCGGTTTACTGTGGAAGTATGTAGGCAGCACGTCGTAGTAATACTTCTACGCTGTTACGTCTAAAAGGGGGGAATGGATGAAGAAAACGGGTTGCGCCGACCCCAAGTAGAATGGGACAAGGGCAGGAAGATGATGATGACCACGTTAAGGCCCAGACTCCATGTGTGAAGCGGCGAGGAGAGGAAATGCTTAAAAGAGGAACATCTCCGAGAAGAGAAGGAGCTCGCCGTTGTACATAAGTTATATATTGTAATTTTGTGTATCCTACTTTTATATTTTGTGTGCAATAAAGAATAAGAATAAGAATCTCCTCTTCTCACTTCTCGTCACCGCTTCGGTGGAGGAGGTGTGTTTTATACCCACCAATAGAATTTCGTTTGTACACTTTTCGTCTCCACTTAGCTTAGTGGGAACGGTTGAGCCGAGAGGAGAGGAGATGTCTCGTAATTGTTTAGGCCAGCCTCCGCACTCGTTGGCCCAGCGCACGGCGGAGACGGGAAGAGACTTGAGTGGCGTGCGGTGAGCGGTGTGTTGTGCATGTGCGATCCCAGAAATACAAATTCTTCTCTCTATCTTAAAGGCGTCGTTATTTTTCTCCAAGAATATTCTACATGTAATCAAAATGACAAAATATTACACAACACTGCATTTCTGGTAAAGTATCATTTTCCGCGCAAGTATTTTCCTTGAACATAAATACTGCACGAGGCAGCTTAGCCAGCCCCGTGGAAGTGTCAACTATCATAATGGAAGCTTCCGGGGCTCGCAGACATTCTCGGAATACCTTCTATGCTTCCTTTCAATTACCTCTCGACTATTTCCTCCGCTATTACGTGTCGAGTCCGAGGACTTTTCATTGGACGCGTCAAAGTAAACGATTTTTCAATGATTGGCTACATTTTTTATGCTTGAGCTTGTAGCGGTAATTCAATCATGTTTTTTTTTTCACCAATGTTTAGCACTAGCTTATGCCCGTGGCTTTGCCCACGTGGTGTTCGGTTATGGCTCTACGGGATCGCACTACCGGGATAAATGGTTAATCCAGGTTCTAAACCATCTGTGTGCCAAATTTCAACCAAATCCGTTCAGTAGTTTTTGCGTAAAAGTGTTACAAACACATCCATCCAACCATCCTCACAAACAATCGCATTTCTAAGTAGTAAGATAATCAGCTTATAATGCTTCAAACATTACATAGATAGAAGGCTATATACTACGTGGTGGACACAACTCACACACTGCTGGGACACCTCTACACCTCTCTAGGGCGGAAGTGCGCACTATCGAAATAGATGTCACAAATGTCATCAAATTTTTTTTTGGTCACGTCGTATTTCTAATTTACCTACACAAATTACCTAGGTCTGAACTCTTGAGTCGTGGACGTTGCCACTGAACCACAATCCTCTGTTCTGCAAATAAATACGTTTGTAATGACTTTTAAACAAATTTGATATTTATCAAATTGCCCTGGATACCTGGTTGGAGCTAGGATGATTCTTGGTTGACCATACCCTGGTGGAAAATGACTTTCACCTCCAATACTTAGAAACAACAACAAAGTAAAACTATGTATGGTCCGTACCTATTCCCCAAAACGTACAGTACGCATCCCATGGATAACTTCTACAATGTTTCTGTGAAACAACAAAGAACTTCAGACTAATAAGTTCCCTTAACAAGAAACTGAGATAAATTGCAGACAAGTCCCAAGTAAACGAATAACGTTAAACTTACTAAACAACCCTTATTTTCTTGCAAAAACTGCTTATTTACGTTTTATAATCACATTGTTGTCACAATGTTTTCCCTAGTCGACTGTAATGACTTAACAAGGAATACGATCATATTGCTGCTTATACCTGCTTTGACATTTCCAATTACGTTCACAATAGCTCGATAAAGGAGACGTTCAATTAGCCCAGTTCCCGGGATCCCGGTACCGGGATTCCGGAGATTAAAGTGGACTGCCAGCCCCATTCGTCGACAGATTGAAGGGTTTCGATGATGATTTATGGCGAGGTGGTATTTTTAAATGATTGATTTATTAAGGTTTTTAATGGGTGACGAATTTATTTGGGAAACTGGTGTTTTAGCACCTACCTTCTTTCTTTTATCTTTTAATGACTAAAGAATAATGAATTGAGTATTGACTATTTGTATTACGGTAGACTAAGTTAAACTGCTTGCTCGCACAAGGAATCGCTTAGTTGAGAGTGTGTTGAGCGCTAAACATTATTATTTAAAACATAGATATTTCTGTGTCATCTCCCAAATCATGTATTTAAAAGTGATCCGAGGTACAAACAGCAGGTTTTTATAGCATCATTCCTTCGACAGTTGCATGATCAATAAATGAAATTACGAGTATTATCTGTGAAAGTTTCTTGTGATTCCTGTTTTGATAAATAAAAGAAAAGAAGACTGGCGATATCGAAATTAAAATATTTCTAAATGTTTAACCCCTGAAACTTTTAATATGTTATGAACTTATGACGCAGTCACAGTGAAACAAAAAAACCATAAACCTATTCTGTATAGCATGCTTATTAATCCCAAAGGCAAATTAACGTATTAACTAGGCCAAGTAGCTATGATTGGTCCTTCTCATAATAATTAGACAAAAACCCCAGCTTCAGAAAACCTGGCTCATTCCTACCCAATGTGAGGTACTTTGTGATTGGACCTCCCAATTCTCTTCACCCCATACAGGTCCATAATCAGCTGATTATCCGTAATCCTTACGTAAAACGAGACGTAACCTGCACACGTAATGTCGTCACTTATCCTAAATACATTGCTCGCATTACACGTTCCGTTACACCTATCTCTCACTCCAATTAGGATACTAAACGGGTAGTGATCAGTACCATATAGAACACGACCACCATTGTACAACCAACCTTGGAGCTTTGATATAAAGTCTAGTTTAAGTTGTGCGAGGTGGTATTTAGACTAGAATTACTTTGAGAACAATGAGCGTTGTATAGGGGAATTAGTCCTAATAGCATTTGCACTGTACGTTACGAAGTGATTGCAAACATTGGCCTTAGTTACTGGTGTGATGGGGTGCTAAGTAAGAGGGTACTGTTTGGTCGTTGGAGAAAGTTTTAGATGTCTGGAAATGTTGGTGTAAAGTCAAGGAAATTCTTTGTTGTGTAACTTGCCTACCAACTTACTACCTACCGACTAGTAATCACAACTGTCATATTTTCTTTTGCATTTGCAAGACATGGATTAATACTGTAATTTAACCACCAACCAACCAACCAATTTGCTTATCAATAAATTGGCTTGATTTTACCTAAAAGGTGACACGTTAAATATTTATGAAGATGTTTAACAAGAATTTGTATGTACTTACTACCACTAAAAACTCGACTACTGAAAAATCACGCTCCAATTAAAATCGAGTTTTTTTTTAGCATATGTTACCCGGGCCATAATACCGAATCGATTGACACCTTATTCATCAAAATCGGATGAACGGTTTAGGCACTACGGAGGAACATATACAGAACATACAAAAATACATACATAGACTGCTAAAATCATAACCCTTCGTTTTGATTTCGTTGTAGTCGGGTAAAAAAATGCGCTTAGGCCTTTTAATTCCGAAAGACTAATTGTTGTGGACTTAAAGGCTCTCGAATATTTTAACGGCATATTTTTATAATTTTAGGAGAACTTTTGAGTTGAAAGATGAACCAAGTATTTAATGTTGTCAGTGTAAAAGCTTATGGTTAGCTTATAACACGATCCCCATAAGGAAAACGCAACCCCATTTCTTGTGAAGGGTTGCGGTAAGCAATTAAGGGATTAAGTCCAATATCTTACTGTCCCTGAAAACAACATCCTGTGATCACCTATTTGTGTGTTAAGCGTGAAGATTAGGACAAGCTCTTTGAGCATTTATTCAATCAGCTAATCAATGCCCAAGCAAAACACAAGCCAGATAAGAGCAAAATGAAATCACAATAAGCAGCTTATGGCTTCATAACCCTTATAAAACAACTGATGTGATAGCATTATTTTGAATGAAAGAATCTTTAGACTAAAATGACTCTGTAAGCTGGATAAATTCTCTATTAAATTGAAAATCTATTTTTAACCAATCATATGTAGGACTGTTAAATAATCGATATTCAGATAAAAGCAGCTGAGATAGCTATTAGCTCCGTAGCAGCTGGAGATTCAGAATTGTTCTGCATAAGTTTCATTCTTTCTGAATATCCATAATTATACTCTCTTTAAGTTGCATAGCACTTCAAATTACACTCACTTTTTCAGAAGCTGAATATTTTTGATGTTTTAGTTTTTATACAGCAAACGACTGCGTAAATGAAAATTAGTAATATATTTTAACAAACTAATAGCGCGAAAAGTGTACAACTACCTTTATGTTCAGCTTAAGGTGCAAATATAAAGAAATTTAATATTATTACGCACAAAGTAACTGAGTATTGAAGGAATTCTGCATTCTTATCCAGAAAATATCAGTAGAATTAATAAAATATTTTTTACAGAAACTCGGATAGATAGAGTTTTTGATTTAGAATACAGAAAGTAATTTTACATTATTTTAAGTGTTACAAAAAAACCTCCCCATCATTGCGGGCACACCACTGCAATATGCAATATTAATTTGTGAATAATTATCTATTACGATTAGAGAACCCTAATAAACTGTATAAGTATACTGTGTTCGGTACTATAGGAACTCTTTCTCAAAATAATAATCTTTACTGTACTTTTAACCATACAATAACTGGATAACTAATCACATATGGCCTGTTGTACAGAAATACGCTAAATAACTGCTGAGTGAACGGATTATATTCAAAAAGAACGTCGACGACATTCTCAACCTCACTTTAAAAATAAATAATAGATAAAAATCATCAATTATAATAGTTATATTTGACCAATAAAAATACTTTAAATTAATTTCTAGCTACATTATCACTATCCAGCGCTTAAATCTGTAAAAATACCTTAAATATTTCATTTTTCAAGTTGACCTATTATCATATACATATTTATTTTTTAAATAGCTCTTCTATCTTGTGGCGCTCTGAAATTTTACAGTAAACTTATATATTATCACAATAAAGTGACACGCGTTTAAACAATCAACTTCTAAAGTCAGAAAATATATAATACAAAATTGACTACTTATCAAAATGTGTTATAAGCTGGCGCAGAAGATGTGTTTGCAATGAATCCGCCGAAATGAATTACAAATACCTGATTTTTGTACGATTATTTGCATTATTTCTTTATAAAATAACAATAAACATCCTAATTCTGAATATTATCTGATTATCGGAGTTCAAACATTATTCACGGCATAAAGGAGTTATAATTTCTGGATAATAATAGGTAGATCAGCATTTTTATGCAGAAGATACGCAGCTTTTTTGTACATGTATTCAGCGACTATTACTCAGCTGTTATTCAAATTAAAGCAAGTTATTTTGTGCCCAAATTGCTTGAATATCGTCTCTATAAGCGCTTATACAGACGTTAACCAGTCACCGTGGCAGCTTTAAGTCTACAAAGTTGCTGTTATACAGAAATTATTCAGCCAGTTTGTGTTGCTGGGAGACTCATGTTAAGAGAGGTGCATTCTGAAATTGAACAATGTCGTATATAGGGTGACTGGTAATTAGTGACCGATACCGATACTCATGATAATAAACAAGTTTCCCAAAAAAACATTTTTTTATACACATACTTTTATCACAATAACACAACAGCCTTAAGAAATTCGCAAGCGTGCGCCTTTGACCTATCAGGTGTTTAACTTTTACACTGTAGTGCAGTAAAATAATTGTCCGGCTGTAGGGCAGAAGGCAGCTTTTGCCATACAGCGTCTTCCCACAGTACGTCTCCTTTTTTTTCACCGCTCTCGGTGTAGTGCGAATTATTATCAGCGTCATGGTTTACACCCATTACACACAAAATATTTTATTTTAGGTGAAAGTTTGTTTATTTTACTTCTGAAAGTAAATAAATAAAATCAGCTGTATAGCTGATTTAATCGCAAATAAATTGTTTTTTTTAGCTCGTATAGTTGGGAACGTCGTATACGAATTCAAAACCTTAATTAAGGATTAGTTATTTTGCTTTAGCCAATGTAAAACCAATTAATTATCTAGACCCAATTGTCTCAAAGTCTACTTTTTCAAGAAACTCCAAAAGTTTTTCTAAGCCTAAAAATACACCTACTTAGACAATAGGCTAGAAAAACACTTCAGCTAGAAACAGGAATAGTTAATTATCTGTAAAATTAAAACAATAGCGTTTTGTACACTGTATTAAGTAACGTGGGATGGGTACCTACAGATAAAATAAGCGGAAAAACTTTATTGTGTTCCTTTAAATAAATATCTGATTCTGTCTGTCAAAAAGTGACTATTTTTTATTTTTTTTTGTTAGCAATAGGACCCTGTGGGCGAAGTAGCATAAATTTACATAGTTGTAAAACTATAGCTAAATGCTTCATCATCATTGTCATCCACAGCCCGACTTCATCCACAGCTGGGTATAGGCCTCGCAATGCGAAATGTCCACCTATACCAAATTACTCTTTTATCTTATTATTTTGTTAATAGTAATAATTAATAATTTTGTTAATTTTTCCAGTTGCTTCTCGATTATGATCTGTTCGACCTTTTGAAAAGTTCACGTAACGTTATTTTGTAAATCATTTTCTGTTTCATCTGGTTCATTTTTAATGTAGATTTTTTCGACTGGCATTTTCCTACTAATCTAGAAGAAACATCTGTCCGGTAGTTGTCTCTTTATCTACTTAAATCTTAGAGTTCAAGTTTATGTAGACAATCTAAAATCTATTTTAAAAATAATTTTAGACCAGCAACAAGCAAAATCATGTCACACAACTAGTATACAAACTACTCGCTCGTAACAAAGCATTTCTTTCACGGCGACAAACATCTTGACACCCTCGCAGTTTCTGAGGACGTGACATGACAGACAAGACGACGATTGATGTTCGAACGCGCTGCGTCTGGCGTAAAGATTCAAATAAACGACTTTTCGAATATGCGTAAATACTCCGAAGAAATTCGTACAAGTTCGAGAATATCTTTTCTTTGTAGTGTTCATGTTTTCTCTCTGTATTTTCGAATAGATGTCGAGGAATAATAGATGATAAGAACCTTAGCACCTGATCCGCATTTTGAGGCTTGCATGGGAAAAAATTGTAGACACGAAACTTGTTTATTTCTTTCCCGTATTGTTCTTCAACCCAAGCAGACACATTGCTTCGTGAAAATTCATTTCATCACTTCTGCTCTCGAAACTGTGGTGGAAACCGACATGTTAGTACCTCCAAAAATATAGAAGAAATGGAAACCCGATATGATGCCCGTGTGCTGGATAACAGCCTAGTCCCTTCCCTCTCATGCAGAGTAGGCTTGTGGCTGATTATTCCACTTGGTATTATTACCACTCGTTTAGTGTCAGTGTTTCGAATGAAGACGATGGTTTTGAAGGTAGATAGATATTATATATTAGTATGATACACGGGACAACTCTACCTACTCAGATATAATATGACAAGATGTCCGTATACCAGACAATAACAAAACAGCTCAATAATATTACTACTTCGATCGCAACATAACAGAATAACTGCATCGGATTAATGACGTTACGTTTATGACGTAGCACATACCTCCTCTTAGATGGGCACTTGATCAGATAGTACCAAAGTTCTGGATAGCGCGGTAACTGCCACTAAATAACTGATTGGGGATTTAAGACCATTTTGATGACTCCAAGGCGCTTATTACTCGTAATTTGGAGTTTAGAACAGTTTTCATTTGTTGAAGGTAATCTAAATACTGTGTTTGGGGACTTAGGACCAATTTTATTGCTGAAGGACCAATGTGTATTGGTCTTTAAAGAATAGATCGTCTTTTTAATAATATAAAATAATTTAGAGAGCTTTTTCTATACAGAGCAACGTTTGATACCATTATGTAAACGGTATTAAACATAATTATTATAACCACATAAAATCGTAGAACTCACTTCTGTGCCAGTAAATTGTGTCGTCTCGTTATAAAATGAAAGACACAATTTTGTTGTTTGTCGAAGACACTAGAAAAAAATAACTTTTCTCTTCTGATCCCGGAAACAGATACCTAGATGATTAAAAGTTTTATTTGTACTTAAAATTAAAAATCATCATTATTATAAACCTGAATTTACCCACTGCTGGATATATGCCTCCATTCCATTGCCAGCCTCATCCAGACTTTTCCACCGATGGCAAAACCGTCATCTGCCCTCTCGCTGCTGGACGACTAACAGTTCTTTTCCCACTCCTTAGACGCCACTCGATCATAGCTTTGCTCCACTTATCATCAACGCGCCTTGCTAGGTGACCAAATATCATTAATAAATAATAATACTAGCCTATTACTGTCCCACTGCTGGGCAAAGGCCTCTTCTCAACAGAAAAGGCACGAGCATTGGTCACTACGCTTGCTCAAGACGGGTTGGAAATTTCAGACTTTTTTAAGTCGATGTTTTCCATCACCGATGTCTGTGATATCCAAGATAAACTTAGAAAGTACATATAAATTGTAAAAGTCAAGTGACCAAATACTCAACCCAAATTCGTTTCTGAATCTCCTGAAAACCCGACCTGTCTCCAAAAAGATAAACTGAAAAAAAGATAATAATAAAGTCAGAGCCTCCAATAGAAAATGTGCTTAAATATGAGCACATAGATTCTCTTATTCACAGCTACGTTAAATGAACTTAGAAAATATAACACCCCATCGCCTAAGTCGGCTTCGGTTATTTAAATCTCGCATATGGTCGCAAAGCTTCTTATGTGAATTATAAAAGGTTCCTTTGCCCGACGGAAAATGGAGAAAATGAATTTCACTTTCGTAGATATTAATACGTTAAGGGGCTCGTTGTAAGATAATAATGTTGTGGTGGATTTATTCTACGCGTACTACTACTATTACATATGTATGAGCAAGTAAATAACAGCTATTTTATATAGGAAAAAGCAACCCCAGTTGTTGTGTGCCCGTAACGGTAGTCCGTGTCGTAACCGTCGCGTTCCTATGCTGTCTGTCATTTGTTTTAAAAACCGTATCCTAACCAAAGCGATCAGTCGCGTCCTATGTCATCGCGACCACAAATCGGGTTCGCTAATAGAGGGTGCCTTTTGGGTTTTCGACTGAATCTGTGATGTATTGTCAAGGCTAAGATCATGACAGTCTTTTAGTTTCATACCTCTGACTTTGCATTCTTTTAACTGTATTTTTTTGTGGTAAAATAAGGTTACTTTTGAGTTATTGTTTATAAATCCGTCAAAAATATAGTGATCTTTATTCTATTTCCCTTAAAATAAGAAAGATATAAAAATAACTGTACTTGTACTTAGTCGTGCGATGATCGCTTTGTTTATGACGAGGCCAAAAGTGTCGTCTGTTGGCGCGACAACCACGTTGGTGAGGATGCTGCCGTATATCTCTATACCGGGAATATAATCTCTTTTGTACCTAAAACCTTCTCGCCTGTCTGTCTGCCGCTCGGGATAGTCCAGGATTAACAAAAGGCTTATCAGGTTTTATTTGATAAAAACTGCTTTGAATTTCAAATCGCTATAAATTGTACGACCTACTTAAAATAATTTATTTCATGAGTTCATACATGTGAATTAAAAAAAACCCCTTGAATGTCAGTGGGAGATAGTGACGTTTAATTTTGTAATTTTGGAAAATCAAAATATAAAATTTTTGATGCAAACAAACAATATAGAACTATAATGGACGACTGTGATATTCCAGATCTAGACGTAGAATTTAAAAGGTACTTGCAACTGTTAAGACCTTACTTAGAACAGCTAGTTGACAACAATGTGATTAAAATCTGCAACGCCTGGATTCAGAGGCTCTCGGACTGCAAAGATCATGAAAAAGCTTTGAGGAATAAGTACGTATTTGTGCTTTGTTACCAACTTGCTCGAGGTGTTTTAGATTTGCCATTCTTGAATCGCCCTCCTGAGGTGTTGCAACCTCTGTTGGATGATTTTAGTACAGAGTCCTCAACCGAAGTGGAATATCTCGTCGTCAACTCAGATGAACCCCGCATGAAAGTAATTTTTGATAACAAGAAACTAACCGCTTCCGAAACAGACTACTTAGGATTATCGTCACAAGGACTTGATAAAATTGCAGAAAGTATGACTAGCAGCGATTTCACTTCTAGGCCAATGATAAAAGAACAAAACCTGCCGCCTTGCAACCAAAGTGTGTTTTGCAATACATGTCCTGAACTGATGCAAAATTTTACAGAAAACGGGGCACAACTTGAATGTAGAGCAAATAACCTTGTCATGAAACTAAGGGAAATTAAAATTCAAAATATGCTCCTTCAGAAAGAGCTCGAGGCTTTAAGAGACGACTCACAAACTCAGAAAAAGGAAGAGTTAATTTATGAGTGCATCACAAAAGTTGACAACGCCACAAGTGCCTTTATACGAAGTAATGAAAGCAGTGTCACGTTGAAGTCTATAAAATGTCAACTTCAAGAAGTAAAAGATTCCAGAAATACTATGATTCAGACAATAAATGCGCTCCAAGATCAATTAGATCATGCCAGTGATTTAAAGAAAAATGAAATTGAAGAAATTAATGCAAAACATAAGATAGAATTGATTAAGGTCCGAACTGCAGCTAGAGAAGAGACTAAAGGATTTTTTGATAAGAAAATAGAAGAATTACGAGTAACTTATGAAGATACTATCAACAAATTACAAGAAACTGCTGCAATAAAAGAAAAAGATTTGACTAAAGTAAAAGATGGAGTAATTGAGGAGAAAGATAAGCTTTTGGAGATTAAAGAGGCGGAAATAGCATGTTTAAAAAATCAAATTGAAGACCAAAAGAACAATCTTCATTCAATGGTTAACAAATTTGTGGAAAGATCCAGCGCGGATTTGTCAGCCGACAGCTTGAGGTTTAAGACTCAACAATTAGAAAAACGTCTTAATAAGGTGGAAAAGTCGAAGATTAAGTGCGCTAAGATCTATGAAGCTAAGCTGGCACAGTTACAAAGAGAACAACACTTGACAGAATGTTCGTTGCAGCTACAATTAGTTAGACAGAGGGCTCAAGTTGTTAGTGAAATAACAGTTGAAAGCCAAGCTGAACTGAACGCTTCCCTGGAGAAACTTGAGAATAAATACAAAGAAATAGTAGCCAACGTTCAGGCAACCGCCATACAAAGAAGGATGCAGGATCAACTTGCGCTGGAGTCGATATTCCAAGTGGCCTGCAGTATACAAGAACAGAATCAACCATTCCCGAAAGTTGCACGTAATCAGAACCAGAGTTACGAGAGCGAAATTTCAGCTATAATACGTGGTAATAAAGTTGATAATGCTAATGCTAATAAGTCTTTTGGTGATGACAGTGTGCAGCGTGGGTTTTGTCTCAATGGTGAAAGAATGGGAGAATTGTTTGACAGGGTTTACATTCCTCAGAGGGACAACGGAGAGGGAAAGTGAAACTATGTCAACTGTGCCTCGTTCATCATCATTCTCCTGCGCTTATCCCATCGCTATTGCAACTAAATGTTTGTGGTCTGCTTATTAAATTTACAAAATGATGTACTGTTGTTATAATTTATTGTAAACGACGGTGTTGGCGTGGTTATTTGATAGATTATTTCAGTTTCTCTACTTATAATTTACGAACGCCTAAGGGCTCATTTACGGACACGCGGCACGTTGCGCGGCGCGTTGAGCGGTGCGGCACGCTTTAAATTCAAACATTATGGAAATGTATGAGCGTTTATCGGAGAAGCGATGTTACGCGGCGAACGCGGCGGTACACGCGGCGGCGCGCCCGCTGCGTCGCCCGCGGCCCTGCCCGCCGCGGCACACGCGCTTTTAGTCCGGGAGGTACCGTTACAAATGAAAAAGTCATAGTAAGCCGGCTGAAATTGACATAGATAGTTGATCTTATGTGACTAATAAGAGAACCGACCGTCAGCTGCTCAAGTAGCGTGGGTTCGGGTGTTAGGTTACGGAAGTTGTAAAAATATACTATCTATGAAAAAAGTTTCAGCCGGCGTACGATGACTTAATTTTGTATTTTTTTTACAACTTCCGTAACCTCCCACACCCAAACCCACCGCTACTTGAGCAGCTGACGGTCGGTTCTCTTATTGGTGTTATAAGATCAACTATCGATGTCAATTTCAGCCGGTTTATTATGACTTTTTCATTTGCAACGCTACCTCTTGGACTATAAGCGCGTGTAACGCCGCGTATACCGCGGCGGCCAAGCGGCGGCCACCGGTGCTCCTCACGCACCGCACCACGCGCCGCGTCTCCGTAAGCAACATTGTACATTGCCATATGTTTGTGTTTGGGCGTGCGGTAACGCGGGCCGCTGCACGCGCCGCCTCTCCGTAAACGGAAAAAACGAACAAAGCATAGCGCTTCCACATTTAATGTGCGAACCGCCAGTCTGTGGAATTCCCTGTCGACTTTTCAGTTCCCCGATCATTATAATCTAGATCTTTTCATGGTTCGAATGAATCAGTTTCTTCTAGGCAAGCGTTCTCCACGGTAGGCCCTATCTCCGCTTCACATGAGGCGAGTTGCGGCCAAACGCTAGCTTAATTAGTATTTGTTTTAAAACTGAGCCAAACAAGTATTATCAAGCATCAGGATCTCTAAATTTCTGAAGTCTTCTTCAACAGGACAAAGGCGAGAGGAGTATATTGGTAGGTATAATTTTAACCTACTTTATTGTACACCGTTCCTAGATTAACGAACACGCTTTTTTGGGCAAAATAAACTCGTTTCTGCCAATCCGTGGGCACTAGTCATAATGCTGACCACATTCTGACTAATATTAATATAACCAGCACCATCTAAATGGTCGCTTACCTCCTGAATTATTCTCAACTACCCACCTCATTAGCAATCATAAGCACGTCACTATGTATGTACATATTATGTACTACCTCACAAACCTCGAGGGGTACAGTCAATTTCCCCTATCATTCCCTATTCAGGTCGCGGTTGCCGAGGGTTGCGGTCACTTTCAGACTACACATGGATAGCTATTAGCTTCGTTATTAATAAACTACATAATAAATGTTTTATTTATGTGTGTTGGGTAAGTTAGGTCTGCTTTGCTAATTAGGGGGTTTCGTTTGTCACCGGGTATATTTGGTTCTGTGGAGGTCCAATCATTGCAATACACAGATATTAATTCTAAGTACGCGTCACACAAGGCAAAAACTAGGGAACACCAGCTGCCACGATCTTCATTTAGGTACTACTTTTGATTCGTCCGCGTTCAGAAATCGGAGGCCCTAGGACAGAATAAATAGTACAAGCAATAGTAAGAGCGCGCGGTGTAAACGTCACGTAAATATTTACGTCGATTTTATAATTAAAATACCTATTTCATCTATACTAATATTATAAAGCTGAAGAGTTTGTTTGTTTGTTTGTTTGTTTGTTTGAACGCGGTAATCTCAGGAACTACTGGTTCGAATTGAAAAATTCTTTTTGTGTTGGTTAGCCTATTTATCGAGGAAGGCTATAGGCTATATATCATCACGCTACAACCAATAGGAGCGGAGCATCAATGACAAATGTTGCAAAAACGGGGAAAAATTATTCTCTTTGATAGCTTCCGTTGCGTGCGCTGCGTAAACAGTTAAAGTTGCACAAATATAATGTAGCAGGGAATTATTCCTCTTAAAAAGGTCTCAAAAAAAGTCCGCGACGGCACATGCCTATCTTTTAAGGTTGACTCACAATAACCATTTTTATGATTTTAAAATTTGGTCAAAATTAATGTTTTATTTGCGAAAGTGTTTTTACCGACATAGTATTAATCCTTATCAAAATAAATATGTAAGTCATCTTTAGCATTCAATTGTGACCAAAATTGCCCTTTACACTATTCAATTTAGATGAATATCTTAGGAGATATCACAGTTTTAAAATAACTCCGCATCAAAATAATGACCCGCGCGCGCTGCGAGGCGGGTGTTCATGTTGTTGGGAAAACCAATGTGATTAGATTCAATGCACAAATATTGTGGGGAACTCAGAGAAGGTTTTAGTTTTTGTTTCATGCTGTAATCAGTGCTCTCTATCAAAAGATTTATAAATTTAAAGTGTTCAAGAAGAACTTACCATCATTGTGTAAGATACATGCAACGACATCTATTGCACCAAAATGGTACTAATTATTAAAATGTGCTCACAAGATAACTTTTAAATCGGGTCTGAGAGCAAAAAGTACTCTAGATTAGTCTACATGACGCTATAACCCTGTAGAGTGTGTGTTCGATCGCTTTACATGCATTTTATTTTAACGGTTAAATTTCGTGCTCGATAGATGGCGCTATTAATTTCACTCCATTTTCTGAGTCGCGGTGTTAAGTTTTCCGTGAAAGAATGACACTCGCCCGTGTCAAATGTCTGAAGCTTGGTTTATTAACCAACGAAACAAAAAGAGGAGGTTCTCAATTCGACGCGTCTATATTTTTTTATTTTATGTATGACCTGACCACGCATAACTTTTTACAGAGAAGTCCGATATACATGATCTTTTGTTTTTTAAATTGAGAAATCATGTTTGGGCTCATTTCCTGCACCTTGATGAGAACTTTAGATCTAGCTGGAGTATGACGTCATCGAAGGTCTGACGATGGAGACGGAAGGCACTTGCAAGAGGTCCTCAAGAGTTTGCAGCAACAATAACGTGTTTGGGCTCAATTCATGCACCTTGATGAGAACTTTAGGCCTTGCTGAAGTATGACTGTCATCGACGGTCAAACGATAGAGACAAATGGCAGTTGCAAGCGGTCCTAAACAGTTTGCAGCAGGTATAATGTTATTGGGCTCATTTCATTCACTTTGATGAAAACTTTAAACCATACTGAGTTGTCAGTATGACTTTCATCGAATGTCTGACGATGGAAAAGGAAAGCAGTTGCAAGTGGTCCTCAAGAGTTTACAGCATCTATATCGTGTCTGGGCTCATTTCATGCACCTTGATGAGAACTTTAGACCTAGCTGGAGTATGACTGTCATCGAAGGTCTGACGATGGAGACGGAAGGTAGTTGCAAGAGGTCCTCAAGAGTTTACAGCATCTATATCGTGTTTCGGCTGATTTCATGCACCTTGATGAGAACTTTAGACCTGTCTGGAGTATGTCTATCATCAAAGGTCTGACGATGGAGACGGAAGGCAGTTGCAAGAGGTCCGCAACAGTTTACAGCAGTTTTATCGTGTCTCGGCCCATTTCAAGAACTTTGATGAGAACTTTCGTTCTAGCTGGTGTATGATTGTCATCGAGTGTCTAAAGATGAAGACGTAAGGCTGTCGAGGGTCGCGGGCCTGTGGACAGTGAGTAATGGGCTAGCTCGCCATCCATCCGTCTTATGACGACAGGCCGTGGTGACGGCGTGTTCGTGTTCCACTCGCGCCTCAAAGAGATGTCAGCAAACCGGAAAGGAAGGGATCCGAGAGGAGCGAGGCCTGCCAGGGTTGCGGGACTGTTCGAAAGAGATACCGCGGCCCTGGAACGCAAAGGGCAACAGAAGAAACGTGGGTGGATTTTAGTCAGTACAAGTCTGACAATCCCTTCCGCTCCGTCCAGAGTGGGAGGGGTCATTTGATGATTATCCATCGGTAATAGTATATTATAGGGATTTACTCCTTTTGAGAGCTTCCGTTGTGCGTGAACGGTTAAAGTTACGCAATTATCATGTATGTCGGAATTGTCCCTCTTAAAAAGCGCTAAAAAAATATCCGCAATGGCCATATGTCTAACTTTTAAGGTTGACGCACACTCTCTCTAACCTCTCTTTCTTTTATGTACGCACGCAGACGAAGTTGCGCGGGTCAGCTAGTATATAATATTTTCATAATTTTAAGAATGTTTTCATATCTATGGTCTATGTAGTGCTTGTGCTTGTTATAAACAATTTAACTAAAATGCTATAGGAAACTTGTGTTTTAGATTAAATAATCGACGGATTTACGTTACTTTTACACCGCGCACTTGTACTAGAGCCCCTGGTCATAAACGCACGCCGGTTGCAAGTATTGCGTATATGCATTAAACAGGCATTAGGACCAAAACCATCTTGCATACACTTATAACTTTTCATCTTATACTTAATTTTAATAAATGTGACATCCAGTCTCAGCGGACATTTGATGCCACTTATGACTAACTAGCTGACCCGCGCAACTTCGTCTGCGTGCGTGCGTACATCAAAGAAAGAGAGGGTTAGAGAGAGTGTGCGTCAACCTTAAAAGGTACACATTATGGCCATTGCGGATATTTTTTTAGAGCTTTTTAAGAGGGACAATTCCGACATACATGATAATTGCGTATTTTTAACCGTTCACGCACAACGGAAGCTCTCAAAAGGAAAAAATCCCTGTTTTTGAAACATTATTCATTGATGTTCCGCTCCTCGATAAATGGGCTATCCAAAACTAAACTAATTTATACCAGTACTTCCTGAAATTAGCGCGTTCAATCAACGAAACAAACAAACCCTTTCACTTTATAATATTAGTACAGATTCAAGTAGTTAACAATTTAATTTCTCCGAAATATTTGCATTAATCGCAAACTACTTATACAACACATAAAACATATTCTACTTATGTTTTTCCAAATAAGACCTACCTTTTTTTTACCGATGGGAAATAATCAAATGACCTCTCCCACTCTGGATGGAGCGGAAAGGAGTGTCAGACTTGTACTGACTAAAATCCATCCACGTTTCTTCTGTTGCCCTTTGCGTTCACGGGCCGCGGTATCTCTTTCGAACAGTCCCACAACCCTGGCAGGCCTCGCTCCTCTCGGATCCCTTCCCGTTTCTGACATCTCTTTGAGGCGCGTGTGGAACACGAACACGCCGTAACCACGGCCTGTCGTCATAAGACGGACGGATGGCGAGCTAGCCCATTACTCACCGTCCACAGGCCCGCGACCCTCGACAGCCTTAAGTCTTCATCTTTAGACACTCGATGACAATCATACACCAGCTAGAACGAAAGTTCTTATCAAATTTCTTGAAATGAGCCGAGACACGATAAAACTGCTGTAAACTGTTGCGAACCTCTTGCAACTGCCTTCCGTCTCCATCGTCAGACCTTTGATGATAGACATACTCCAGGAGGTCTAAAGTTCTCATCAAGGTTCATGAAATCAGCCGAAACACGATATAGATGCTGTAAACTCTTGAGGACCTCTTGCAACTACCTTCCGTCTCCATCGTCAGACCTTCGATGACAGTCATACTCCAGCTAGGTCTAAAGTTCTCATCAAGGTGCATGAAATGAGATAGATGCTGTAAACACTTGAGGACCTCTTGCAACTGCTTTCCTTCTCCATCGACAGACATTCGATGAAAGTCATACTGAGTTAGGTTTAAAGTTTTCATCAAAGTGAATGAAATGAGCCCAATAACATTACACCTGTTGCTAACTGTTTAGTACCGCTTGCAACTGCCATTTGTCTCTATCGTTTGACCGTCGATGACAGTCATACTTCAGCCTAAAGTTCTCATCAAGGTGCATGAAATGAGCCCAAACACGTTATATTTGCTGCAAACTCTTGAGGACCTCTTGCAAGTGCGTTCCGTCTTCATCGTCAGTCCTTCGATGACGTCATACTCCAGCTAGATCTAAAGTTCTCATCAAGGTGCAGGAAATGAGCCCAAACATGATTTCTCAATTTAAAAAACAAAAGATCATTCTTATCGAACTTCTCTGTAAAAAGTTATGCGTGGACAGGTCATACATAAAATAAAAAAATATAGACGCGTCGAATTGAGAACCTCCTCTTTTTGTTTCGTTGGTTAATAAACCAAGCTTCAGACATTTGACACGGGCGAGGGTCATTCTTTCACGGAAAACTTAACACCGCGACTCAGAAAATGGAGTGAAATGAATAGCGCCATCTATCGAGCACGAAATTAAACCGTTAAAATATAATGCATGTAAAGCGATCGAACACACACTCTACAGGGTTATAGCGTCATGTAGACTAATCTAGAGTACTTTTTGCTATCAGATTTTTTTTGTAAAACTTGTCAACCGATTTAAAAGTTATCTTGTGAGCACATTTTTATTAATTAGTACCATTTTGGTGCAATAGATGTCGTTGCATGTATCTTACACAATGATGATAAGTTCTTCTTGAACACTTTAAAATCATAAATCTTTTGATAGAGAGCACTGATTCCAATGAAACAGAAACTAAAACCTTCTCTAAGTTCCCCACAATATTTGTGCATTGAATCTAATCACATTGGTTTTCCCAACAACATGAACGCCCGCTTCGCAGCGCGCGCGGGTCATTATTTTGATGCGGAGTTATTTTAAAACTGTGATATCTCCTAAGATATTCATCTAAATTGAATGGTGTAAAGGGCAATTTTGGTCACAATTGAATGCGAAAGATGACTAACATATTTATTTTGATAAGGATTAATACTATGTCGGTAAAAATACCTTTGCAAATAAAGCACTATTTTTGACCAAATTTTAAAATCATAAAAATGGTTATTGTTAGTCAACCTTAAAAGACAGGCATGTGCTGTCGCGGACTTTTCTTGAGACATTTTTAAGAGGAATAATTCCCTCATACATTATTTTTGTGCAACTTTAACCGGTTAACCAGCGCACGCAACGGAAGCTCTCAAAGATAATAAATTTTCCCCGTTTTTGCAACATTTTTCATTGATGCTCAGCTCCTATTGATTGTAGCGTGATGATATATAGCCTATAGCCTTCCTCGATATATAAGCTATCCAATACTAAAATAATTTTTCAATTCGAACCAGTAGTTCCTCAGATTTGCGCGTTCAAACAAACAAACAAACAAACAAACAAACAAACAAACTCTTCAGCTTTATAATATTAGTATAGATTCTAAATATGAACCTAGTATAAATACCTGTTACTTACGGAACCGTTCTAGGTTTCCAGGACGTTAGCCAGCTAATCCATTAAGTCAACAGAGCCACGTTTGCTGCACTCAAATAATCTTATGCAGAATCGCGCTCATTAATGGATAACCGGTAGGGTTGTCTAACACAACGACGTTGCAATGGGATAGGCTCGTTCTCACTAAAACAAGGCCAAAATGAATGTACAAATAAATGTGCCAGTAAACTGTAATCCCGTCAAAATCTGTCCAGCCGTTTTGAAGATTAGGCCGAACCAAAAGACATAAAAATTTAAACAAATGTTTTTTGTTATAAAAGTACCTACCGCATTACTTTCAATTATGCATTCTGTTAAAAGCTGAATTTTGAAATGATAAATAGATACTTCAATTTTATTTATTTGTATAGATTTTGAAGCAATGTTAAAACAAGTAAAGGCTTACGAAGGAGCACTGGTATATTGGACAAGAAACAAGATAGAAGCCGGTTGTTTGCAAACAGTACACTGTATTGAAAGGAAAGTAAACATTGAATTCTGTTCGTCGATTTTATTCGATGCAACCCTACGCTAAAGCCAATAGCAGCAACACTGGAAAACGTACCTGGCATTGTTCTGTAACGTTTGCTGAAAGCCCCGCTCTGTTTGTCTCTTTCTATTGAATATTAAAAATATAAATAATCAGACAGCTGATGTAGAGTAAATAGTTTAGCGAATGACTTTTATTTTACCAACTCATGTTGAACTTTTCTATACGAACCAGCGTAAAAGATAATCGACTTTGAAAATGTACTGTGTGAACTGTAAGTGATTCGACATACCTACTCCTTATAAGGCATAATCTTAATTGAAGTGTAGAAAGATAACGAAAAGTAGCGCCTACTGCTAAAATGGTCTCGGGAAATTATAAAGTTGACTAAACTATGCTAATAAGATTTTCACAGGCGCACAAAAATTTCTAAATATTTTTTTATTTACTCATGTTGGTTTCATGCTTAGATTCCATTTACATTATATGTATTCAAAATTAAGCCTTGGTTATAAAAAAAAAAAACAGCTAAAAGAGAAACTACAACTTTTTCGACCCTACATTTACTATTGTATTGAACGCCTCATGCGTTCAATGTATCAATTGTTACCGTGTAATTTTATTGCGCATTTGAAATGTGTTCTAACAATAAAAAAAACTCATAAACACTTATGGAGTTTTCCGAAAACTGATTTCTGGAAAATCTAGGTATGTGAGAAATTCATGTTAAATGACTTGGCACATAAATAACTTTGTTTTCGTAATGTAGTGGTGACATAGTATGCAGAATACAGTACATAAACAATTTAATATTTTGGGTTGATACCTAAATTGCTCGATACTAACACCCGTATATATAGACTAGTCCAAGTGATTACTTGATTATGAGTAATTATTTAACATACGGATTTATTTTTAGTTCAGTAAATGATAGAAGTTCTTAGCTTCGCTTGCTTTGACGGTTCCTAGTTCGTTAAACATTTTTATGCAATAGATATGAATTTAATTCATATCTATTGCATAAAAATGTTTGCATGAGTAATTACTTAAACTGAAGTAATTACTTTAACTTGACTATAGATACGGGTGAAGTATCTGAGCAATTTAGGTATCAACCAAAATATGAAATTGTTAGACATAGGTTCAATGGTTGAGGGATTGACTCTCTTCGTACATCTGCCTAGCCTTTTACCCACTATCTTGGGGTCGCCTTACAGTCTAACAGTATGCAGTTGAATAAAAATATTTTACATAGAGCGATTTATTACTACCAGACCTCCATGACATTGTTAAATCCTGGGCGGGAAAAGAGAGGGCTACACCCAGCAGTGGATGAAATCGGGCTGTGAAGACCACCCCAATCCCATAGGGTTGTGAATGTCTGAAAATAGATATACATTATTATAAATTCAATGAATGAGACCTGTTGCCAGTATTTTAGGCTTCTGACTATCCATAACGACTGTAAAAGATCTACAATTGTTCCGAGGCATGAAGGGGTCCCGCGCGTCAACATGACGTCTATCTCTAAGAACATTGTATAGATCCATCTGCCAAACACCCTGTTGCCAAACTTACCGGCTATTTACCGTTTCGCTATTTTCCCAAATTGCTGCTCTGTTAGATGGAGCTTCAATAATGTAAATACTCGTTGTCACGTTTATTTTTTATGTACACTAAACGTACGTTAATTAACGTACATTACAATGTGGAAAATACGCAACCGATAAGGCAAAATCACCTTTATACAGAAAATAGCTTTGCGTATTGCTAACTACGAGTAAGTCGGTGCAAAATACGCGTCGACCGTTAAATTGCCAACAATAGTGATATTAATAAATGCTTCGAGAAATAAAACACGGGTAGGTATTTATCAGAAGTCTATGACATTTTTATACATATAACACAATAAGGATTGTTGTATACCATTGTCGACAATGACATAGTTTAAGTGGGTTTATTATTTTGAAGAGTAAGTAATTATTATACCCTGTACTATAATAACTCATAACATCGGCTTGTAATCCCCGATGGTTAGGCAGACGTGATATAGTCTAATGTAATAGAGGACGAGTGTATTTTAGTGTTATTTTTACCAAACGTATTTAATTATCAAGTAAACTCAGCGTAGCGTAAAAGTAGGGACTGTCCCTGTTCAGGTTAAACTCATACGTAATCACTCACTTAATTGGTATTCAAGAGTATTGAAAAGGTTCCAACTTTATATACTTACAACCAGTTTTTCCAATATAACTGTTGTTTAAATAATATTATTTCATTGAAAAGTTTTCGGAGAATATAAGTGAGGTTTAAAATCAACTCAAGGCATTTATTTCAAATAGACCAGTTACAGACGCACTTTTGATTAGTCAGAAATAAAAAGATGAAGCTACATTGACTGGATAACTGTGAAAGAACTGTAGTTGAAATAACCTTCTTCGTTTTCGTTAAATCTTTAGGATGATTTTAGTTTTCAATAAGCCGAAATAACTAGAGAACCAAGTGCACATTCTTTGAAAACAACTGTCTACCTATTACGGATCAAGAGCTACATCCCTCTGATAGACAGACGGACGGACAGCGGCAACGGAGGCTTAGTAATAGTGTCCGTTCGTTACCCTTCGGGTACGGAACCTTAACAAGTGCAGAGTCAGCTATGAACCTCCACCTGAACAGGTTTTCTTGTCTCGGACAACCTGGCCCCGGAGTCAAACCCGTTTAAAAAACTTAACCATGTACTTATATTCACTCATGCTCCAAGGGCGTAAGCGTGGAAACTATTTTTTTTTTTAATGCACAAACGTAAAAAATTAGTGGTATGAGTTTTTTAGAACCTTTATCGTAAGTTATTTCATAGAATGTTCCACCAACAAATAACTCTGATGACTAATTACAACTATTATGTAAATAGTCCTAACAATCTATTGTAATTGCTCAAGTGGCCATTTTGATGTTTTGTTTTGTAGGTATTCATTAGCTATTATAGTTCCTTTAGTTTTATGTACGTACCTAAGCTTAGGAAAGTATTACTTTCTATTATTCTTTTAATGAAGAAATTATGAAAATACTTAGTTCTTTGTTTATAGTCAGTTAGAAAATTGCTGCTGGTTTCGGTTAAGGTGTTTCCAAAGTCCTTCAGAAACGTTAGATGCGTAATACTTCACAGCCAGCGTGTGTATGACACAGATGTTTGAACGTGGTGAAGCAAAATGAGTATGTAAGGATCGTAGCAGGTGGCCTTTTGTATTTTCTGTCAAGCCCTTCGAAAAAGCTGTGCGTTTGCTTACCAAAGAAATATATTAATAACGTCTAAGACAAGTCTAGGCTTTTTAGTATTTAGCCGTTCAAGTTATACTACTACTAGCTATAGATCCTGCATCGTACGGGTGCAACCCCATCATCATCTGGCGAGCTGTCAAAACATCGAGTTGAAGATAATGCTGAACCTACATCAGATCACATCACATCTATCTCATCATATATCATATGTTAGGGTCGGCTTATAGTCTTACCGGATGCAGCTTAATATCTGATTTTTAAATGGAGTGATTGCGTATCGACCCGAATGGCGCAGCGTTAGTGAGACTGCCTTACGTTCTTAGGGTCCCGGGTTCGAATCCCGGTAGGAGCAAATGTTTGTGTGATGAGCAACATTTGTTTCCGAGTCATGGATGTTTATACATATGTATGTATAATAAGTATGTATTTACAAACAAAAAGTATCTATGTAATATTATCAACTATCTGGTGTCCACGACACAAGCCTCGTTGCTTAGTGTGACACCTAGATGGCGCTGTGTGTAATGCCCAGCGATATTTATCTATTTATCTGACCTCCAAAAGCCAGTAATTGGGTAACACGATAGCCCTTGGTAAGATTGGTCAGACTTTCGGGCTTCTGACTAATCGTAACGACTGTCAGAGATCTACAAATGACATCCAGGATCAATACTCTTCCTGCCGGGGCTGCGGGACTGTTCGAAAGAGATACCGTGGCCCCGGAACACAAAGGGCGATGAAGGAACATGGATGGGTTTTAGTCAGTAAAAGTCTGACACTCCCTCCTGCTCAGCCCAGAGCGGGAGGAGTCATTTGATCATTAACCAACCGAAAAAAAAAAAAAATAGGGTCAACACTCTTCGAAGCAGCGGAGGACACTTAGTATGTAATGATCGTCACCCATCCGTGGACCGACCTAGGCAAGCATGGTTCATCCTTGGAGATCGAGTCGTGCGGCTGTTATTGTTTAGCCACAAGATCCTCAAATTCTCTAAATGTTGATGACATCCACATTTAATTTGAAATCTGTTGTTGAGTTGAGAAGAATAACGCGATCATACAGACACAAACGAAAAGCGACATTGTTTTGTACTACATATTTATAGTCATTTAAAATGTATTATTATTGTCCGGTTGGCGGCAATAGGCTCACCCCTTACTGCATGGGACTTAATCATAACTGGCTAAAATGTCGATATAGCCTTTGAGATATACTTCTACCTACCCTTTTCGGATTAAAGACAACGTTATGTTAATACACAATTATTTCCGAATTCGATTGAAATGGACGGCGCGACGGTGGATCGAAGCATCACCGATTATGTAGCTTAAGCTACATAATCGGTGATGCTTCGATCCACCGTCTACCATGTGGGTAAACAATCTCGTTTTCATTCGTCCTTGCCAAGTTCAGACCCAGTGATTTTATACTAGGTACAGTGAGTGATAGCAATTAGCTGACCCACCTTTGCATAAATGGTTGAGATTTTTTAGAATACGAATCGATAGAATTTGTTATAATTCTTTTATATTTTATTTATTTTGCTCAAATGAATAGCAGCTAATTGCTATCACAGATTGCTATCACATGGAATGGAGAATACAATAAATTTAAGTATTAGTTGTGGTTACATGCAACAAATACGTAATAGGTACATTGTCAATAGATCGTACATTTTATGATGAGAAATAAGTTTGTCGCATGCTTTAACGGGTATTTACCTATGATAGAATAAGCAATAGATTAGCTGTCACCATAATAATATGCTTTATGAGACAGCGATAGTTCTTGACAACCTTTTGAATTCTGGTACTGTATAAATAATATCAGGTATAGTCTCCAAAGAACTCGTACCACCACGAGTAGTTGTTGGGTCTCAGTTGTTCGCTAGCAACAGAGGCTAGAAATAAGTGACATTTGTGTCGTTTATCAGATCGAAGAAGTTTTCCTGCTCTCTTAACATTGTACTTTTTAACATTTTTATATATTAGCTTCACTTGTAACAAACAATGTAATCAAATCTTGTAATTAAATTTTTACCTACTCGTAATTGTTGATCGAAATGAAACTTTGTATGTATATGTAGTGTTGATGACAATCCTATAATTTGGTATCTTGGAGCTGATCTGATGATGGACCAAGAGGTGTATAGTGGAACTCTTCAGTGGCCACTAGTAAACCATTCGAATTTGGGCTCATTATGTTTCGTTTTGACGAGTCCAAAAGATTGCACATGGTGTCGACGGCCTGATGATGGAGCCAGGAGGTGGATAGCGGATTTTTGGCGGAGTTTGGGGTCATATAACTCGTTAAAAAGTCTAATTTATTTTGTGTTAATTTCAAGTCAAGTACATTATTATTAGTTAATAAGTATAATTATAAATTTCACTGTAAAAAAATTATTAATAAAAAGTCTAATTTACCCCTAATCGTATTAACTCCCAGTTGGTATTAACATATTTTTAAATAATACGGAGATGGTTACTAGATATTGCGATCGTCGATCACTATGAAATTAATTCTGGGAAAAGATGCTCAATGAGATCCCTATTTCCATTTTTTTTTTGCTTGGAGATGGCATCTCGCAGTTCAGCCTCTGAGGCTGGCTACTGCTTAACCGGGCAAATCCTGTGGTGCCTTAAAAATGAATCTAAGGCCTCCAGCCAGGGGCTTAAAATTATACTTAAAAACTAAGCGACCACTCGATAAGGGCACCCCCTGTGGGGTACGAGCCTCGGCTTAGGGCGTCGCTGGGGAGGACAGCAAAGGGACAGGCTGGATCTGAATGATATTATTTAGGGACTGGTTTAAAACTACCAGCTCAGCATTGCAGGCTGGCTCTGGCAAGGGTCGGCGGGGGGTTCGTCGAACGGGGGCGTCGCGATGGGACTCGACGGCGAGGACGGAAACTCGGCGGTCTGTGTCTGTGTGGTTTACGAAGTGTGCTGGTTTCCCTACTACTCTCCTGGAGGAGGGTGATGGGGTCATCGGGGGTGGTGAGGGCATGTCGCGGACGGTGAATCATGCTGATACGCGAGGGTTCGTACCGGGTGGCCGATACGATCAGGGGGTTCCTATGCTTGATAGCGGAATCGAAGAAACGCTTGGAAAGACGTTTCATAAACTGAGCTAAGGTGGATATCCTAAGGTCTATGTGGAGACTCTCGTTACGGACATAATAGGGGGCACCGGTGATCTTACGGAGATAACGGTTCTGAAGGGTCTGCATCCGATGCAGGTGACGCAGGTAGGCATGGGCAAAAGTGACAAAAGCGTATGTCATTATGGGACGGATGACGACGGTATAGAGTCGCAACTTGCACTTGAGTAACAATTTGCTCTTTGCCGTGATCATAAAGTGGAGCCTAGCCATGGCAAAGGCAGCCCGGTCGCGGGCTGCTCTTATATGCGCTGCAAAGGACAGGTGGTTGTCGAGAATGACTCCTAAGTACTTGGCTCGCTTCTCCCAAGGGATCGGCTTGCCGAACATTGTGATCGGAGAGGGGGGGGACGATTGAGATGCACCTTATGGAAAAGCCTGCCGCAGTAAGCCTGGCTTTTATCGGGATTAACCTCGATTCGCCACTTACGGAACCAGGCTCCTAGAGCATTGGCTGCTCTTAGGAGCTGGCGGGCGATGGCTTGTTGGCCGTGCCCAGTATAATAGATTGCCGTGTCGTCGGCGAATAGGGTCAAGTGAGCCTTTTTGCTCTTTGGGATGTCACTAGTTCCCTATCTCCAGAAATGGTACCTACTAATGAATAAAAAAGCTGATAACATTTACTAGAAAAATCCTAACAATAATATAAATTAGCGACCCGCCCCGGCTTCCTCCGGGTGCAATGTTAAACTTATGGTTTATATGTATAACATTGCACCCGTTCCTCTTGACTCCATCTATTAAAAAAAAAAACGCTTCAAAATCCGTTGCGTAGTTTCAAAGATCTAAGCATACCTATGGACATACAGCGGGAAGTGACTTTGTTTTATACTATGTAGTGATAACTAGTTTTGGCCCGCGGTTTCGTTTACGTGGAGGTCAGAAATTATACCACGGAAACATACCGGGATACTCGTATAAGAATCCTGTGTTCTTACCCAGGTTATCATCTACCTAATGCATACCTTTAGGAATATCTCCAGTCGTTAAGGCATGAACCAGTTACAGGCACATTGACAGACAGCGTTACTTTTATATGAATTAGTATAGATAAAATCTTAGGATAAACGCAGCCAACCAATATTATCTACCAACGCATTTCAGTCACGAAGTTTTATTTCTCAGAATGTTTGATTAGGTATAACATATCAATATATTAATTATACTGAAGTATCTAGATATAACAATCACGTACTAATGACGGCGTAAGCGGAATTCCAAGCTATGTTTAGATTCCGTCACGTTTTGTAACATCGATGTTGAGCAAAATATTGTGAGTTAGAATAGGATATTTCAGTGAAAGAAAACAGGAACACAGACAGGAAACCGGCAAAGTCGAAGACATGTGCCGTTTATCAACCCGCTCTGGGTCTGCGTGGTGGATTGGCGGTGGACGCTCCGTCTCACAGGGAGGCCATGAGTCCTTTGTCTCAGCGACGGGACCTTTATTAGCTGATTATTTATTTATAGTACATGTTTACCGCGTGCAGGACAATCTGTGGGCCGAATTATTAAAGAACTGGTGCCCTAAGACTGAAGGGGTCGCGGCAAGCCACAAAGGGGATGACGAATTGAAATGGTTAGCTTTCGTCCAAGATGGAATGACGACGCACGGGTACGCGAAAAATGGAAGAAGTGGAGAGAGGCGTTTGCTAGTTATGTTTGAGTCTCATATAATAGGAGAGCGAGACTATTGCTATCGACCGGGCACACATCCAGACTCCGGGCAGATAAAGTCCTGATGAAAAAAATCCATAAAACTGATTCTTGGCAATGACTAACGAGGCCGTCTTACCAATAAGACTGCCTTATCAATAACTAACTTTGATAAATATTGTGATGCCTACTTTAAATTCACAATATAGCTTGAGTACACCAAATTATTCAAAACTCAGTGAATGGTCATAGCTGAATTGTAATTTATTCGTTTGTAAATACGCCTTATTTGTTTGAAGCAAACTGAGCTATGTAATGCCTGTGCTATGTTGAATTTATTAAACGAACTGATCATTTGGTTCGTGTTTATTACAGTTGGTTTCATTATTAGTATGTATGTACAGACGTGCTCAGGGATTCCGAATCTCGTTGGCCGAAGCAGGAAAAAACTGCTCAGATAGAGATCCACAAACAATGGACGCGCACCTACATCGTGTCATGTGTGTTTGTTTGCTCTTTACAGAAACTGATGGACGCTACCGAAAGCGTTAAATTCTTAGCCAAGTTTTGGGCCACCTCGATTTAGAATTGCCATCGACAAGCTGCGAGAATTCTGCTATCAGACCTTTGCAAAGAACTGGCTAGTGGTTAGTTATAGGCACTGCACAGGATCAGCACCGGGTTGTCAGGCCGCCTGACTTTACCTGGGCAATGCTGAGCCGATCCGATTTGGGCAATGTTGCGTGCCTGCCCACGTTACGTTGACGATGAGCCGACGAGCCGAGGCTATGTTGATCCTCTGCAAAGCTTGTGAGTGTGCGTTTACCAGTACGGACAACTCTTCAAAAACAAAAGAAACAACTAATGTAAAGCGATCGATGCCTAGAATAGTTAGCATTTAGCGCTTACAGACGCAGTTGGATTTTCCCATTCTATGAAATACCTAAGTTATAATAATAAACGTATACCTACCTACTGAATAACTAAATTATGGGCATGTCAAATTTAACAAGCCTCATAATTATTGGCATAAAGCATTAGGAATTTTCTTTGACAACACCATTACGTATGTACATGATGTAAGTACACTTATAAATGACAAGTCTATGATGATTTTGGTCATGTGTCTCGTTTGATAAATATTTTCCAAACAGAGGCGCGCCAGACTAGGACAGCGAACGCGGTATGAAGTGGACAGATCCCGCAAGGACTGAAAGAAGGAAGCCGCGGGTTCGCAAAATATGGAAAAAATGGAGGATACCTTTTGCCGGGAGTAGGCTACCAAAAACGCGAAATTATACAAGTTATAACATGATAAACGCAAAGGTTCTCGTGTGGTGACTGAGACCATGACACTGATCAATTTTTGCTGTATGATTTTTGGAAAATCTGAACTTTTTTTTAGTTTTACTAAACAATGGCACCCAAGTTGATAAGCTGATCGGGTCAATTCCTACAGAAATTCCATTTTTTTGCGTATTTTAGTACGAGAGCTGCGGTGGCCCAGTGGTGGCGGCCCCGACTTACGAACAGTAGGTCGTGGGTTCGAACCCACGCAGGCGAATTGCTTTGTGTAATTTATTTCATCTCTACAGATCTCAAAACGAAAGTGAAGGAAAACATGAGGAAACCGGCACGTCCTAGAACCAAAAATTCGTAGACATTTGACATCTCAAATAACCCGCACTGGGCCCGCGTGGTGGATTACAGCCCATTCCCTCTCACAGAGAGGAGGCCATGTGTCCCAGCAGTGAGAACATTATAGGCTGTTCATGCTATGCCTATGCTATGCGTATTTCAAGAACTCACAGAACATACATTGTTCAGTCTTCAGTGAGATCCACATCTTGAAATCAGGATCCAATGAGAAAAACAATTGTCACTAGATCTATCATGGATCTGGCCAATGGATCTTCTGGGATTGAACGGTGTCATCGAGAGGTCTTGCGTTGAATGTTACACCTTGTGTTTACAAGGATCGTTATCTCCTTATGGAAGCCAAGTAATCATATTAATAATCTGTTCAAGATGGTCTTTAATTCCCAAATTACATTTCCATTTTATTATCATACTAATACTGCGATGATCTCAACTGCATTAAGTTGCAATCCTTTGGGAGCAAAGACAGCGCGGAAACCTTATTAGATCACGTCAAGTTTGCTAGAACTGTTCTAGCTTTCGGTACCTCGGTACGGTTCTAAGTTATAATAAGAACCGAAGATATAATCCTTAGATGTGCCCTCATTGCTCTTACCTCTTACCTACGAGTTACAGCCTCATAGTAACTATACAGGGTGAATTTTTCAAGTGGGCGTGGATGCCAAATCCGAAACTATGCTGAATAACGAAAAGTACCCAAAGGAGTATCGAGCCCGATTTTGATGAAAACTAAAACTGCAGTTTTCAGTTCATTCGATTTTTGGAAAATCTGTATTTCTAGCCAGGTATCGAACCCGGTGGTTTTGAATTTAAGACACCATGCGATAGTGTCGCTAATAGGGATCAAATTCTGGGAAGTATTGCTTAGACCAAAATTGTGAATCATTTAATTTTTATAAAAAAATATCCTCATTTACTAAAGTAGGTACTAACGTAGTGTACTCTCCATAATAACTAAAACTTCATTCGAGAATATCGGGAAATCGTTTAGTTAAAAGTTATATGGCAAAAAAAAATGGGAAAAAGTGTAGGGATAATTTTTGTAGATAATTAAATGATCTACAATTTTTGTCAGAACTATTTTTCTCATGAAACTAACGGTTCCCCAAAAAATAAAAAACCCGTTTTTGCCAACTTTGACCTCACGTATTCCTTTTGGCACACATGGAATCGATGGGGACTTTTCACAATTTCGTTATAATGGTACTAGACACGTACATGTACACTAACGTTAATGCAAAATTTACAGCTTCATGGGAATTTATGCAAGGGTACCCCTATATTTATGTCTAATTTGACCGGACTATTAATCCATAGCCTTAAGTTATAACTACAACGTTTGATGATATTTTCACGTAAAACGACGAAGACTAAACGACCACGATTAAAATTGTTGTTCTATTTGAAAAAAATATGAGCTTAAAAGGAATTTCGAGACAGCTTGGCACAGCATATTTTATTTTACTTGATTTTTAAATTCTTTATAAATATTTAAAAAACCAACATCACACTACAAAATAGTCAGTAGTCACACTGTGATCATCAAACATTGGATCATACAAACATACACACACACATACATACACGAGGAGTGTTTTAGTGATGACATAAAATACGAATGTTTCTTCAATCTATAAACAAGGATTATTTATTAACTAAACAGAAGGTATTGCAACTAGCTTCCTCGTGCAACTTCGCCCGCGTATTATTCGTGCATATTATTCATATTATTCGCCATGATCTATACATCTTTAAAAGTAAATAAAATTGAAGTGTCTCTTTGAAATACCTATCAAAATAACAGCTTTTTACTGAATGCATATGAAAATATACATAGAGTGTGATTCTTCATAATGTGAACATATCGAAATGAGGGAACTATGCTTAATTTTATCGACGGAAAAAAAAAACATATATTTTTTTTAATTTTGAATTTTTATTTGTAATATTGTACGTAGCCGTGTGCAATGCCTTTCTTTAACAATTGATATGAAATGTTGTGATTGAGTTATAAACATGCAGTTGTAAAAATTGCATGTTTGTGTTGTATGTTTGATTGTATTAGGTAGCTAATACAATGAGGAATAACTTAAAGTAATAAAAAAGGTAGGTAATAGGGGCGCCTTATTGAGAAATTTTACGATTATAGTAAAAATGTATGGAACAAAAACAGATTTTTCCTAAAAAAAACATGTTTATTTTCAATTGAGACGGCGCGTTCGTGTTCCACGCGCGCCTCAAAGAGATGTCAGCAAACAGGAAGGGGTCCGAAAGGACCGATGCCTGCCAGGGTTGCGGGACTGTTCGAAAGAGATACCGCGGCCCTGGAACACAAAGGGCAAAGGAAGGAACATGGATGGGTTTTAGTCAGTAAAAGTCTGACACTCCCTCCTGCTCAGCCTAGATAGGGAGGAGTTATTTGATGACTTCCAATCCGAAAAAAACAAATGTAAACTTATATCTCAGCTAGATAAGTAGGTACTGCAGTATGAAAAATAACAGAATCGTTTGAATGAAATATTATTAAATTCCTTGATTAGATGTTAATACGATAACATTCGTTATTTTCTCAGCTTGCTCTTGGAATGGCCGCTAATGTTTTTAAACATAGGTGCGCGTCGAGCTTCGTTTATCGTTGCTAACTGCGCAGCTAGCGTTGCGTCGTGAGGTTACGTATATAGTAAGTACCTTACATGTAATACTATGGGTAAGGCATGAATCGCACTCAGACCCGTTTCCTCTAACACAAGGCGATAATTAAATAATACTTGGTTAACACCAAAAGTAAAAAATCGACACTAATAAACGCTTAAATATTATAGATATTTAGGCATTTATTTAGTTGTCACTTAGTGCTAGTAAAAACAGGCATTAAGTTAGGTAGCTACCGACTTGTTTTATGTTCGATCCTTAGAGGGATGCTTCATGGCAATCGTGATACAGGACAATCCTGGTAGGAGTGCCGAAGCACTCCTTTGACTCTTGGTGCACACTACATAACTTCATTAGACAACATTTGTATTACAGTATCCATTTTTCCGGGAATAAAGGTTTTTATATTATTTTTTAAAATATTTATATTTCCGGGAACAAATCTACTGAAGTCAGTTGTTTGATGAGTTGGCTAAAACTTGAATTAATTATTTTTGAACCTCACTGAAGAATCATTACTTTAAAGCTGCTGAACAATATTTTGGTCATCAAACATTTGAAAGACTAGAAGAGTAGATTGGTAAGAAAGACAAAAAATTTAACTCACAGGAAACGATGGATGGATTGAGTGAGGCATGATATGAAAGAGAAAGGAGTAAATGATAGCGTGACGGTTGACAGAGGAGGATGGAAGAAAAAAAACGTGTTGCGCCGATCACAAGTAACACGGGACAAGGGCAGGAGGATGATGATACACAATCAGACACAAACACACGTTCAGCAACATTTGTGTACGTCTGTCGTGCGGGAATCGAACCCACACGCAGCGCAGCAGCCAGTCACTCACTCAGCCACTGCGCCAACCGTACTGTGTTGTGGAATATTTTTTATGTGGTTAGATGAAACTTTCGTGATTCACCTACTTTGTTACATGTTGTTATGTTCTTACAGTGTGACTCAAGTTCAAGGACAGCCACGAAACGAGCTTAAGTATTAAAAAAAATAAGGAAAATTTTACCAGGAAATGCGTAATTTGTTGTTGGTTATCCTTGCATGTATCATGCTGCATCTCTACCATTTTAACATAATTTGTCATTCCTAAGCAGTAATGGTTGCCTTATGGTTACCCCCCTTATGGTGGCCCCAATCTACGTATCGTGGGTCGTGGGTTCAAATTCAGGCAGGCTTTGCATAATTTTTTGCTAACCTTTGTCTTGTCCCACTGCTGGGCAAAGACGTTTCTTCCTTCCAAACTTCTCTGTTTTATGTAGTTATATAAACATGATCAGATCAACTTACAATGGTCGCAGATGGTCTTTCTAGAGCAGTGGACAATGCTAAGCTATCAGGCTAATTATAATTAAATGTGCTACTAAAGTAAGGGTGAAGGTTGCGGGGATCCGCTGGGATGCGAGACGCACGGGACCGGTCAGTGTGGCGTCATTTGGGGGAGGCCTATGTCCAGCAGTGGAAGCGCCACTGTTACATTTGAGATTTTGCCTCTCTAGTGTTGAAGGAACAAAAGCCCAGATGCAAGGTGGGTTGGTATTACCATGCAAAGAAACAACAAACTGTCTCAAACAACATAAGTTTATTTATTTATAATCCAATTTTAAAAACTATACAAAAGGTTAATGTCAGCCAGCTTTATTCTAGTCGGTAGAACTATGGTTGTGGGGGGTTGGAGATAAACCCAGTACTGTCCCTTTTTAAAGTTTTAAATTAATTCAAAGTCTAAAATACCAAGGTACAACCGGCTTTCGGCTGAAAGCATGATGATGTGCTACTAAACGTCTTCCCTTCCAACTGCTTTGCGACGCTCAAAACACTGCCTAGTAAGTAAAATACTTCTTCTCCTTCTTAGCTGGTACCGTCCATCATCATCCTCGTCTTTCTGCCATTCTACTACATGTGACGGTCGGCGCAACTCGTTTTCTTCTTGCATTCTCCCGTGTACGTCACGGCATCATCTTTTCTGTTTCATATCATTCCTCACACACATCCATACATCTTTTCTTTGGCCTTCTTCTCCCTCTCCATCTATCAACATTCATACAATTATTTCATCTTATCTAAAATTGCAATCTAAATTGTGTCAGCCCAGAACTGAGCCACAAGAATTACTTCTTGCCCTTGGTCAAGAAAGTACGTCGACAAATCGGGCTTATCTAATTATCGCTCTGACATACATCGCAACAAAGTCGTAAGTAGGTAGGTTTACTTTCTCGTTTGTCAACAAGACATCTTGGTATCAACTTCCCCGTCCGCCTGTACAGTTGTTGGTGAAAACAAACGGCCATCGCTTCCGTTAATTTCTTTCCATTCGCAGCCAACACGCAAATAATTTGTACTACACACTCATGTATGGATCATATTGTTGTGAGACAACAATGTTGATCAACTCGACTTGAACATCCTCTATGTTCAAGTCGAGTTGAGTTATAAACTGTTTATTCATCCTTTCCTTTCGCTCTTTTGTCAGCACATGTGACTTGTCTACTCTGACAAATTCGTCATAAAATGTTTGAATCTAAGTCGTCATGCCTTTGTCAAGCCCGTTTTTTGGCAAACACTGTGTGACGACTTCAACTCGTATAACATAAAGGAAAAGTTAGTACAAAGGATTAATTTCAGTTAGTACATAATTAACCAACGGCGAAGCAAATACCTCATTAGAATCAGGAAAGGAATGAGCGTTACGACGTTTTCCTTTACCGTGAATCAGAAAATATGAATAAGTTAGTAAGTTCAATTGAATTCACAAAAATTCACCAAATAGTGACGAGGGTTGCACACTGGAAGATATCATACATCTTTTGACGGGCTGTGTCAGATTTCAGTCTGCAAGCGAAGGTTTACTGGCTCGAGATAACCTGTGTACGACGTTAGTATGTTTCGTTTTTTTATAGTTTATTTATTAATATTTTATTAAGTTTGTGTTGTTGTACGTTCTACTATAGAAGGCTCGATGGAACTGGCATGTATAATTGTGTAAAAGTGAGAAAAAAAATAGACAGTAGTCATGACATTAACTTAACTTGACAACGTGTTGGTACAGAGCACGTTTGAGAGAACTCAAACCTTAAGAACCATCATGACGTTTAAACAGTGTCCAAAATATAACTAGAAAAAACTAAGTGCTCATTTACACTAACGTGCTGATATTATCCGGTAACTTCCATTAGTGATGACCGCTAATAGGAGTACTGGATGGGAAAAACCAGCACTAAATTATAAATAATTGCAGTGACAATACCACTTTACTCACGATCACTCCGATTTCAGATCTCGACAACGAATAAATACAATTTATTTGGTACTAGCTGTTGCCCGCAGCTTCGCTCGCGTTTTTGTCGGAAATTATCCCATGGGCACGTTGTGAATATAGCCTATGGCACTCGGGGATAATGTAGCTTATTATTAGTGAAAGAATTTTTTTAATCGGTTCAGTATATCCAGAGATTACCCCCTACACACAAACATACAAACTTACAAACAAATTTTACCTCTTTATAATATTAGTATAGATATAGATAAGTATAGATAACATTCGGAAAGCACGTTAAGCCGGTGGTCCCGGTTGTCATTTGTAGATCTTTGACAGTCGTTACAAGTAACCAATGTAACTTGTAACGACCAGTGTAATCAGTGGCCCGAAAGTCTGACCAAGGGGCACCATCCGGTCCGGGGCTGCGGGACTGTTCGAAAGAGATACCGTGGCCCCGTAACACAAAGGGCGATGAAGGAACATGGATGGGTTTTACTTAGTAGAAGTCTGACACTCCCTCCTGCTCAGCCCAGAGCGGGAGGAGTCATTTGATGATTTCCAATCCGGAAAAAAAAACAAAACAAAAAGCGGCACCATCCGGTTAGACTGGAAGGTTACCCCGACATAGCTGGGAAAAGGCTAGGCAAATGATGATGATTGGGTTTCATGTCAGGTGTCTCTAATTTATGCCAAATCAAACACCACCATAGTTAGAGGGCTGCAGCTTCCACAGAACAAAATTCAAGCCCCTTTGCACAAGAATTTCTTATTTTAATGAATATCAGCACTAAGGAAGGAGTTTTGAAAAATTAATTCGCTAAAGCGGCTTCATAAGGTATGAAAGTTTGGGACTTGGTCATTGTTATGGTTTCGTATCCAATGGGTACAAACGATTCCCTATTACTAAGACTCCACTGTTCGTCTGTCTTTCATGAACCGTGATAGCTAGACAGTTGACATTTATATTTCATAGATGATGTATTTCTGTTGCCGCTATAACAAAAAATACTAAAAACAGAATAAAATAAATATTTAAGAGGGCTCCCATACAACAAACGTGTTTTTTTTTAGATAATGGTACGGACTCGCAATTGGTCTGTTTTACCGATGCACAAGACACTTGAATACGATCCCAAACATCAACTTAGTGTTAAAACTATATAATGTAGATACTCTCTCTATTATAATGTATTTGATAGATCCCTTACCTTTTGACTTTAAATCACCTTTTAATTTCAAACCTATCAGCTCCACACAGAGGCACGACTACACCGCAATAATGCACGCTAATCAAAGTTGGCAGATTGTTGGAAAACTCGCTGATTGCTTCATTTCGGTTGATTTCGGTCGGCAGCCGCCTCAGCAGCAGACGACTGCGTGTGACAAACAAGATGAGCTCTGTTAGACAGACTTATTATTTTGTTGATGTTCGTTTTAATTGCTTGGTACATAACTTACTTATCAAAAATAAAACGCATAACACTCACTTAGTACATTTTACAAAAAATGCCCAAGAGTGGCTATGGTTTTTTATGATTAGTAACGTTTACTATAGGTCCGTACCGAGAGAACCAAATCCAGTTTCAATTATTTTTCAAACTATTTATTTGAATAAAATTATTTCGATTTTACCCAGTGTCAGCACTAGTTCCTCGTCACGTCAAGCTTCAGAAATAACCGCTATGTCCAACACTCGGCAGTTATATTGAAATAATAATATTCTGAGTATTTGAAGTTTAGTTTTTTAAGTATTATCCGTAAGTTGATTTTCAATTCATCTGGTGTGTGTTTGCAATCAACTATTGTATTGGGGTCATCCTGTAAAGATAGTGTGTGTAAGTTTAATAAAAATATGTCGGAGTGTCAGGATTTACTCCGCTAGGCTTCTACATCATGTGGACAGACGATGGGTTTCGTGCTATGAAAAGACACAGAGCGATACACTGTTTCTAGCAACACTAACTAATTACTTGAGATTACAACTTAACAAAATAACACTGGGCACAATGAATCGGGTACAGTTCCAAGAGGTCTTAACATGGCCGCGATCAGACACTGACTGTCGTCCTGGCTCAGAGTTTGTGACCAACAAGGCTCTGTGTGGTGTGGGTAGGCTTGTAAGTAGGTCGCGTGATGTCACCACTGCGTACTTGTGATTCATTTTAAGCCCGTACCAATGACCGTCTCCGACAAATAAATAACTTAGCCAAAGTAGTCGGTAGTAGTAAATTTCTAAGTAAAGTGCTGTAGTGTATGCATTTTTCTTTCATTTTAAACCAAAGTCGGAGGTTTTGCTTACTAACGGCCGTTTTAACTTACTAACAGTTAACGGAACGTTGCTATCTCAGATAAACAGCGATTCGATTTGCTACGCGACTTGTTTCGCTAGTGTCGCTTCGCGTCACGTCAAGTCGCTTCGCGTCACGTCAAGTCACTTCGCGGTGACTTGCCTCATTCACTAAGCATTTTGTTTTTTCTGCAGTCACTGTTGCAACACTATAGGTCGTGGCCAAGCGTTTAGTGGATCGTCCTTTAATCACGTAGCGTTCGAAAGGGGGGAGTTGAAATAACGTGACAATCACGTGTATTTGTTCTGCGACGAAAAATTAAAAATGTAATGTGTTTCGTATATTTTTTTTATTTTATATCAATAATAAATTATGCAACCACGTAAAACACCGAGCGAGCGAATTCGTTTAAAAATAGTAGATCAAGTGCAGAAAACGCACCATTTTACGCGAGACGTTTATCCATATAAAGATATAAATCTAAATAATCGAATCGTTTATAGATATAAAGTAGAGTGTAAAATGGGTTTTATGGACGAGTTGTATACTCTACTTTTCACTTTGATTGCGAGGAAATGAAACACAAACGTGTAAATATTGTAAATTTAATTAAAATTGAAAGTTACATTAGGGCAATGAGAAATATCCTTACCTTGTTCTTAGAATACTAACGAAACGAATTGAAATAAAGAGGTTATTCTATGAAGTTGAAGTTGTTCGTGTGGCTGTTAAACCGATTGCCTTGGTCTTCGACGAAGATTTTACTTTATGCTCTAGAGCATAAAAAGCGACTTTATGTCGCCTTCGCACGACATAAAGACGATTTTTTAGAGCATGAGAAGAAAAAACATTTTTTTTACTAAAACAGATTCCTTCTAAATGTATCTTATCTTTCCAATAACAACGAGGGTTGGCTCAACAACTCACGACGTATCACCAGGGGGAGGGAGGCGTTAAAAATGGCTTCAAAAACGTCAAGTGGGAGGTAGCAAAACGATTTTTCATTCATCTTTCGTTTCTACCATTAATCCAATTTACCAACGATAATGAATCCATCAGCACCAAAAAGTTTCAAGTGTTAATTTTTAACTCAATCGGATTATGAAAAGTCGGGAAAAGTTAATCCTTTTGATCGTTATTCCGACTTGATACGATTTTTAGTTAGATAGTTAGTTTGTTAGACTGAGAGGATAGATATTGTAAAAAAAAATAAGTTAAAGTTAGAACTTTGTGTTCATTCAGGCGATGACATTAAAATTGTTATAATCCGTCTTTCAAGTAGACATGCAGCTCCATGCATTTAATAACGAACTTTATACTATTTAACCGACTTCAAAATGGAGGAGGTGCTCAATTCGATTGGTATTTTTTTTTTATGTATGTACAGCGATTACGCTGAGATTTATGTTCCGATTTACGTGATTCTTCTTTAGTTTGATGTGGAATAGTTGCCAAAGTTGGTGAAGATCTGATGCTGATCTTCGGAGATATACAATGGAACTCTTCAAAAATTGACGGCAAATCTGCCGTGATTGCTGCAATCGCGTGGATGTTTATTGTTTATGCAACATCATGATCACGCCTGTACGCTCTGAGGGGTACACAGATGTGTACAATACAGTCAGATTTTCACAGTTCAGGTATGTTAAGTTCCATTTATTGGGGGTAAGTCTAGTGACATGTTGTTAACAATGTAAAATAAATGCATAGCAAATATTTGTATAGGAAACACACACACAAAAACAACTATACAACACAACAACACAACACAACTCAAAATGGAAAAATACTTTTTTGTGTTTTTGAAGTCGGTTTTATTATTTGAAAAAAAGTTTTTTTTTTACAACTACTTATATTTTTTGTTGACGGATGGAGAGGGAGAGGGAGACCTAGGAAACGATGGATGGATTGTGTGAGGAATGATATGAAGAAAATTGGAAGAAAAATAACGTGTTGCGCCGACCCCAATTAATATGGGACAAAGGCAGCAAAGTCTTTGATGTAGATTATTCTTCATCGAAGAATGGAAAGTAAAAAGTAAAACCACCAGTCAAACAAGTTACGACCGCAGTCACAAACATCACGTCTGCGTCATGCGTCATCAGAGTATCCTTGAACTTGGCTCACGCGCCGCGGACTTAGTGTTCGCACTTTTTGTACCTACTGTGTTTCAAAACAAAGAAGGCTTGATTCATCAATTAACAAAATGATGGCCTGGTAAGATTCCTATCCATAACAAGGAACTATATTATGGCCTATAACAGGCCCTATAATGTTTACGCTGCCGGATCTCACAAGCCTAATCTATGAGTGGTGATGAAATATTTATCGATGAGCTCGTAGCTAAATCATAACAGCCGTTTTGATCAATCTTTAGGATAAGCCGCGCTGGCCTAGGTTGGTCTGTGGATGGGTGACCACCCATTACATGCCGAGTTTCCTCCGTGCCTCGAAAAGCACGTTAAACCGTTGGTACCGGCTGTCGTTTGTAGATCTTGGACAGTCATTGCAGGTCAGTGGCCCGAAAGTCTGACAACCAGTTTTACCAAGGGATATCGTATTACCTAGTACTAACTGGGTTGTGGAGGTCAGATAGACAGTCGCTCCATGTAAAATACTGGTATTCAGCTGCATCTGACTAGAAGCCGACCCCAACATAGTTGAAAAAGCTAAAAGGGAACAGGCTAGGCAGATGATGGTGATGAAATTAATATTTACACAATGTAGGTCTAACCACTGTGCTTTTATGGCCTTTATTTGCATAATATTCCCTAGTCTGAGTTTTGAGTTGGTACTCACTTTCGATACCTAAGGGATAATTCTTTAGCAGAGCCATAAGTATTAAATGGAACAGGTATTCTTCATATCGAGGAAGGTTTTGAGGAAAGTTGTAAAGTTGGAAAGTTGTTGTGTGTGTTGTGGTCACCCATCCACAGACCAACCTAGGCAAGCGCGGCTTAACCTGAAGATTGATCCGAGCGTCTGTTATTATTTTGCCACGAGCTCCTCGTATATTGTTGTTTCCTTATAGGATAATTATTCTTTATACGCCAGTGACGGACAACCAATTGGTCACATCTTCGTGGACGTGACCTAACGATGCATCGTAATAACAACAAATCTTAAGCTATGTGCAGACTTATAGTCAAAATAGTTTTGACAAGGTGTCAGCAAGGCCTTGCTTAAAGCTAGTTAAAAATATTCCATGAGCTTCGGTATCCTTGGAGTTACTTGCTGTTTCAAAACTTGAACAGACTTAAACATTAAAAAATGCTTTGTGGTGTAGTGGTCGCATGCACGACTGCTGATGAGCATGGGGTCTTGAGTTTCATTTTCAGAGCGGAATTATGGGTTTTTTCATCTCATCATCATCTGGAATTTCGCAGTAGTAGTTACAAACTCTGGATTTGTGTTCCGTTGATGGCAAGAGGGTCGCCCCATATTATAACTGGCGAATTGTTGATGTATAATTAGGTAGGTACACCTCTGAATAACTATTCTAGGTTTACCGGCGTGATGTTATTTTATGTTTATACAGAATTTATCGGTAACTAACGGATGCGACTGAATATGTTGTCCAGTCCAGTGTTAGCAGCATACAAAAGTCCCGAAGCAAGAGCTCTATACGTTTTTCTGATTTTTTCAATTTCCCTCGTCTCCATTTTTGCTTTCATAGAAAACCTTTATCACGACTATACAAACATATCAAATAAAATATACAGAGTGAAGTTTTCAAGTGGGCGTGCTTGGCTAAATCCGAAACTGTGAGGAATATTGAAAAATGCTCAAAGGAGTCTCGAGCCCGATTTTGATGAAAACTAAAACTGCATCATTGGATTTTTGAAAAATCAATATTCCTGGCCAGTAATCGAACCTGCTGGTTTTGAAAAAAAAACACCCATTGTATTATTACACCAATGGATAGCGTCGCCATTAAGAATCAAATTCTGGGAAGTTATTTATGACATATGACAAGCCAAAGGAAGGAGTTAGTTTTTGATAATATACGTAACAGTCTCCAAACAGTTAGTAGTGTTCAACGAAACCTCGAACAAAATCACTATTGGCGCCAACCCACTTGTAAGTTCTAATTTCAATTGTTTACATTTTTTTTATTGAGGCCTTCAACCACGAAAGTATTGCAACATTTTCGTATCTCAGGGAGGACCGAGTTATTGTAAAAAAAAACTGAATCTAACCCTTTTTTCAAGATGGCGGAAAATGCACATAGGAAATCTTGGTCGACAATTTGAAGTTAAGCTTTTCTAGACCCCCCAAGGAAATATCCAAAATTGAGCCTTCTCGGTTCAGATGCATTTCCAAATGAATATAATGACGGACTAATAGGTAACTTTGTTAATCCAGTCGTTCCCTACATACATAGTTGAGGAGTATGACATAAATATGTATTATCGGAAGTTCAATTTGTTTTCTCAGTTCATGGTCTGTCACAAATCATCAATGGACACGTAGTCAATTCGCGTCATTTCATGTAGAATGTCGATTGTCTTATGAATGCGGTTAGGTATAACTGCGTGAATAATAGGACTGATTCACGTTATGTAGGCTCACCTGAGTCATGAAGCGGAAAGGAAATAAATGTAAATTATGAGTGTTTTTCAAGAAAATTCCAGTAATTAGGTACCGATTGTTATCTCGGCCTACCTAAATCTTTCTTGTGTGTGTGCTGAAAATTTGCGTTTACAAGTACCAATTTATATAAGGTCCCATTAAAATAGATGGACAAATTTTAACACAGCGTTCAGTACGTCTAACCAATGATATACAAGCAAAAAAAAACACTGATTAAAGTGATTTTATTTTGACCTAAAATAATAAATTAATAACTCTGGCTTTCTAGAATAAACACATCCATTAAGTCAAAATGAAATCACTTAAATCAGTGTTTTTTTTTGCTTGGATATCTTTGGTTAGACGTAGGTACTGAGCGCTGTGTCAAAATTTGTCCATTTTAATGGGACCTTATATAATGCGGGGCAGTGTGGGATAATACGAAGGCAGAAATCGCAGTTTCTTCAATCAATTTTGGATTATAAAATGATTGTGACAGAAAACTCTGCCTCGACTGCGTCTTAGGTCGACTGCTGAGCATGCGGTACCTAAATAGTTAGGTTCCCAGGTTGGGCCACGTGTTATTGGGTTTATCCATCAGGAAGTCCTCAGCAGCTTTACTCTTTAGCAGCCACGGAGTCTGGATTTGTGCCTGGTTGTGGCAAAAGGCTCATTATATGTATATGGGACTTAATTAAACAAAACTGGGGAAAATCATATCTTGAAGGAATTGTTATAAAATTATCAACAATATGAACAAACAGAGCGAATAGAATACGAGTGTGTTGCAAGAACGGTCATTGTATATCAAAACTCGCCAAGGGATGATCACAGAATAGCCCTGCTGGGAACCGCACTTAAAACAATTATCTGAAGTAAAATAAAAAATCTGATTCAAAATGTAAACAGCCTAATAAGTATGATTGAATTGCCAGAAAAAAAAAGTATCGCAATTGCAAGTGTGTTCCGACAACCAAATCAAATTTTGTCAGAATAAGGCTGTAAATAGATCGAAAATCAATACGCATAAAAAAAAAGTCTTACTTACGTCATCGGAATGTGTACATAAACGTGCAGAATAATTAAAATGCGTAAAAGACAATAGTGATTGTAGGTACCTGCGAAAGAACAATGATACTATTATTTTTGATTCGTTTGTTTAAAATAGGATATTCTTTAGTTTGTTTTGAAATTAGTTCTATTGGTCCCTCATAGAACAGGCTCATTAGAGGGAAAATGTAGGTAACCATCATTCATTAATTCCTTTTTCAATTCAAAATGCAACTAGCTGAAACGGTGCTTTTGCTCAAGATCCAAGTCTTTAGTATAATAAGCCTACATTGTGTGTGAGTGATGTAGAAAATTCTTTAAGATTTAAGTCAGAAAATTTTAAATAATGAGATAATAAGAAAACATTTGCAGGTGTAATATTAAAGCTTTCGTGAGTTTTTGGTATCTTTTGGTCGAAAATAACTACAACCAGTATAAGTATTTCCTAAGATTAGCCTCTACTCTGCAAAAAGGGTTTTTAGGGTTCCGTACCCGAAGGGCAACCAACGGGCAGTGTTGGCAAAAATTTTGTTTGATTGACAATTAAAAACTAAAACTAACATAATTAGTTTAACTGACGACTGAATTAGTTTTAGTGAAAAAGTAAAAATGAAATAGAGATTGAATCAATTTTAATTTTCAATTTTGATTAATATTATTTGATTGAAATGCTAATGTCGAGAAAATTGTATAGTAAACGAATCATTAAATTGGTTGGGAAGACAAATGGTTTATTCTTCATACTTGGTATGCAAATAACAATGTTTTTACTAGTACAATACATAATTTAGTCAAACATGATTTTCTGTTTTAAATATTGGTTTTGTACGTCAATGTTTTCGATGCAATAAAGAAATTATAAAGGAAGGATAACCGCCAGTAAGTGGCTTCAATCAACTAACCTTAGTATTCACAGAAGAGTTCAAAATAGAGTAGAGAGAGAATAAGATTTAAGACTAAGCTATATGACAACGAATTTGTTTGCAAAATTGTTTGCTGATAACGAAAATGAGGTCAAAATGAAAATTGACCGCAAAATCCACGAAAATGACACCCATGACGAAAAAACTGAAAATTGCTTTTCATGACGACTCTTTTCTCAAACATTATCAGCAACCTAGTTTGTGTGATGTCTGTAGACCCTTTGCAGGTAGTGACCGAAACAGCGATAGAATGTGGACATATTTTCGTGCAATCTGAGTGAATTCGCAAGAGTTTTGTTGAATATTGTCAGTTATATTTAAATATTAATATTCTGTGATAGGTCTGATTTATAGGTGTAATTTGATCCCTACTAGCGACACTATGGAATGGTGTAATATCACAATGTGTATGTTTTTTTTTTCAAAATCGTCAGGTTCGTTTCCTGGCTAGGTATATTGATTTTCCAAAAATCTAATGACGCAGTTTTAGTTTTCATCAAAATCGAGCTCGAGACTCCTTTGAGCATTTTTCGCTATTCCTTTAGTTTCGGATTTGGACATCCACGCCCACTTGGAAAATTCACCCTGTACATCACTGAAAGGGTTTTTCGAAATTCCACCTGTAAGAGGGTGAAATGGGGGGTTGAATTCTCTAAGAAACTTTTTATTCTCTGCATGGGTCGATTGACTCCAAAATTAGTAAACACACTCTTAAATTAAAATTATGAAAATAATTTGCTACTGTTTAGGGTTCTGTACCCGTAGGACCAACGAGACCTTTTTACTACGGATAATACGAAGCCTCCGCTGTCTGTCTGTCTGTCAGCGGGCTGTATCTCAGGATCCGTAACAGGTAGACAATTGAAATTTTCACAGATTGTGTATTTCTGTGGCCGCTTTAACAAGAAACCTCACTAATATTATAAATGCGAAAGTTTATGAGGATGGGTGGATGGATGCTTGTTACACTTTCACGCATAAACGGATTTGCATGAAATTTAGCACACAGATAGTTTTTAACCTAGATTAACACATAGGCAACTTTTTATGTCAGCAGTATGATCCCGTGGGACAATTATCCACCTACACGCGGGCAAAGCTAGTGATAAAATAAAAAATAGAAGAGCTCCCATTTTGATTTTATAATTTTGTTATTTTACCCTAGTACGATGGAAAGGAACCCTTCGTGCGCGTGTCCGACTCGCACATGACCGGCTTTTCTAATTTAAAAATAATAATAATAAGGAACGGGTGGCACATTTGTATCTAGTTCATTTTTCTGAGGCAAAAAGAAGTATTCTTGCTGCGATAAGGCTTCAAATATCAATATTTGTTGTATCACCAATGGAACCCGTACAAATAATGTACACTCTGTTTCGTAACTTCTTTTGATTATGTTACCTTACATAAATACAGTTGTGTTTTAATAATCAGGCTTTCAGAAGAAAACAGTTTTAGGTCCTCCGGCATATCTTCTCATAATCGCAATCACTAAACGCAAATGAAGCACTTACACATTATGTGGATGTATTATTTGTTTTTCAATACACCCTTTTTCAGTGTTGCCCGAATGCGAAACTAGAACCATTTCGAATCGAAACTACAACATTTTAAATATTGCGACAAGCAGTTATCTTAAAACTTCAGAGCGAAAGAAGCATTTAGAACGATTTAAAATTAAATGTAAAAAAAAACTGACGAATTGATAACCTCCTCCTTTTGGAAGTCGGTTATATCGTTTGAATGATCGTGACATATTTTACGCAATTATACAAAGAAACAATTTCCGCAATCATCAAATAACTCAGTAACAAAAAACAAACGTACAGTCAGCTAAACAAAGTGCTGACAGGAACGCATTCACAGACGTGCTATCGGAAGTGTTAATTCATGCTTGATTCATCGTTACGTGTAAATGAGCTAATTCTGTGAGATCAGTCTAGAAGCCGGCCTTACAAGGTCAAGCCTCAAACCATAGATCTGTTGGTATGCTTTTCTACAGATGCGACGGCATAATAAAACTATTCTGCCTACTGAGTTTTGTTTTAGTAAATACCTAACGTTTCAAAAAATTATTTGTTGGCTGTACAAATATTTAGTAATGAGTTTTGGAGAATGAAATCCAGGATGATGAGTAAGATGCTTACCGTCATTTGAATAGCGTCAACTACAATGCCGTCTGTAGAATGAACAGCTCGACTGACTCCACTTAGAGAGTCACTATTGTAACGTAAATGTTTTCCTAATGCGCTTTCGAAACATCAATGTTTCCAAAATTGAACATGAATCAAAGGTAAACTCATTCGCTGTTTGTGCCTACTGCCGTATTTACATTACAACTCTATCGTCATCGTCAGCGATGCGCTTACGCACCCCCCTTGCCGCACCAACTGTATATAGCCTCCGCGACCCGCGGCGGCCTCAGTTCTAGTTGCATCACCAACAAGTGCACACGTCAATATGTTTTCGCCGCGATTGTTTGCGGTATGCGCTTTCCTTGCGATGGCAGCCGCAGTGCCGGTCACCGACCAGCCGGCGCCGCTGCCCATCACCTCAATAAACAGTGATGACATCAACGACAGCCCGTGGCTCACCTTCCCCATATTCGGTAGTCTATTCGCTCCTCTCTGGAAAGTGTTCCCGACTTTCACCGACATCGGGCCCAAAATCATCGCCGATGACGACAAGTTTCAAGTTATTGTGAACGTCAAGGACTATAAGAAGGATGAACTGAAAGTCAAGTTGAAGGGCCACTTCATCTTCATCCAGGGTTCACACGAGGCCAAACAGGACGACCGAGACATTTTCGCGAGCCAGTTCTTCCACACATACACGCTGCCATCAAACTCCAGCAGCGTCGATGTTACTGCTGAGCTATCCAGTGACGGAAACCTGATTGTCACCGCGCCGCTGCGGAACTACAAGGTTGAGAACAAGGATGTTGACAGGGAAGTGCCCATTGTGGAAGCAGGAAAGCCAAACAAAGATGACAAAGCAGAGAAGCCGACCGTTCAGTCTACCACTTCAGTAGCCGACGAAGAAGCAAAGAAAGAGCCAACGACCCCGTCCGATAGGGAAGAAGTAACCGAGAAAGATAATGTTATCCCCCACGGAAACGAAGTCAACATTTAAAGTGATAAACAGATTAAGTATTTAATTATAAATTAGTATTGTAATAAAGTATTTTTTTTGTATTTACTGGAGTGTTTCTTGTTGCGTGTTGGTATGCGCAGAGCGCTTTAATGGCCCCCGCGTGGAATGAATGCGATATGTGGGAGACGTGTGGTGTGGCTTATGAAACAATGGAGGTTAGTCTTTGTTATTTTTTGAACATCAACGTTTTACTACTGGGTTATTGAAACGATTCCTTTGTGTTTCATTTAAGTTGGTTAGCAGCAGCTTTATTTTGAACTTTATTAAAACCTACACCTACCCTCCTGTTTACATCAAGAAACATTATAATTACACATTATTCTAAAGTTTAATGGTTTTTACAGAGTTTGGTGATAGTATATAAAATTAGTTTCAACGCTTCCACTTTCCGAATAATTATTGCTTTATACCTTGACTATTTAAAAGTTCTTTTAAAATTCAATTATTGCGGTCAATGTAATTTCATAATGCTTCTCGCCATCAAACTGTAAAGTTTGACGAGTAAAAAGACTTTAAAAAATAACTTTTTTTTTGTAAGAGATTAATAAATTTAAAAAAAAAGAAGAAAAAAAAAAACTATAGGGCTGACTCAGGGTTGGTTCTTGAACAGGAATCATTTGAAAAAATATAATACTCTCAGAATGTTTTTATCTAAGAAGAAACATATTATTAACTCACACCCTGTTGCCAACAGGCTCATTCGAAACGGCCTTTTTAGAAAAGTAGTTTCTAGAAATAACAACATACTTGATTCAATACTGTTACCTAACCAATAATGTTATGATTTACCTAACTCCAAGCTTGACCAAAACGTGATGCTGAATAACGCATAGCAATTACTGATCATACGCATACCTACTCGTTTACATGAATAACAATTTGAATTGGAAAACCTTAAAAATGTGAAAGCTGTGTTTGGAAAACAATACGATATTTTAATAGATGGAATAATTTAATGGTGATGAAACTGGCGAATTGAAACATCTTTGCTACGTTAGTACCTAGTTAGGCACGTTGTCTTTAAATTACTTATAGATCGACAAATAAGCCAAGGATACAAGTTGATGGACACTGGTTACCAGCACTTAAATAGCCAAAATAGTTGACGATAAAAATAAGAAAAATTCAAAACAGTAAGTTGAACAGACTCAAAAGTTTTAAGAGGGCTCTTCCCGGTCCAACTATCGTCAACGCGAGTATGGTCAAAAATCTTGTTGTTTCAACCAGAGCCACAGATTTTGTAACTTGTTCCAGGAAATACGTGTTTTTGAATAAGTCTTACAAGTTTGAGAAAGAAATATTTGTCATTTAGAATTTTCATTACATGTGCAAGGATTCTATCAAGATGTTTTCTCTCCTTTTACAATTTATGAGTACATTATGAATGGCCAAAGTTCAGTTAAAATGTGTGCAAATCAGCAATTTTTGGAGGCTTAAATTGAATTTGTTTCTACAAATTTCTGTATTTTGTTTTCAAAGAAACTTAGTAGTGCACAAGATACCTATTAACTCAAAAAAATCAAAGATAAATGTGTAACAACGATATACTCGTAATCACGTACGAGCTTTTGTAAGCATGACAGGTTGGCCGCTCTTAAGCATCTTTGACACTCGGAAATGACTTTTCTCGTTAAAGAAAAGGTTTGATGTAGTCCTTCCCCGGATAAACTATTAATTAATAAGTTCTACGACAAGTAAGGTTTTCATGGCAAAATGACTTTCTTTGTTATTTACTTTCCATGGTTTAGTAATTTATTTTCTTTTTCAAAAACAGGAAATCGGAATGTAATAAGCTGTCAATATTGAACAATAAATGTCAACAAAACATTTAAAATAGGCCATTATTAATCATAATCCGTATGCACTTCAAATCTGCAAAGTTTTGATAACAAGGTGGACGGTGGGAACTAAATATTTCCCAATGATCACCCAGGTGGACAAAAGAAAGCCGTTGTAAAAAGAACTTTCCACGGTTCACCCAGGTGATCTCAGGAGGTGGAAGGTGGGTAAAAACTGAAGAAAACGGACCATGCCAAAGGCCGACACGACAACTGTGTAACATGATCTAGTTTTATGACACCTGACCTTACAAAAGGTTAGTCGTATTCGTATCATATCTTAATAATTAAGGAAAGGATCAAGATAATGGAAGTAGTGTATTAGGATGGCTACTTGTTTCGTTATTTGTAGAAAATCTCTCCGTGTAAAGTCAAGTCATTTGTTGGTATTGGTACTTGGTCCTGGATACTGACTTTAGACTGCCTGTGTCCTTATGGTCAATTTTGAGGTTAGTATACCAGTAGCAATGCATCAATTTAATGACGGCAGGGTTGCTGTTTCGATCCACCTAAGAGACGCTGTCAAAAATCAAGTTTTGTCGACTCTGCGCTACTATAGTCATCATCGTATGCCTAGCCTTTTCCCGACTATGTTGGGGTCAGCTACGAGTCTTACCGGATGCAGCTGGATACCAGTATTTTACATGGGGCGACTGCTTATCTGACCTCAATAACCCAGTTAGAACTGAGTAATACGAAGCCCAAGACATACGTAAGACAGGTTGTCAGACTTTCGGGCTACTGGCCACCTGTAACGACTGTCAAAGATCTACAAATGACAGCCGACACCAACGGCTTAACGTGCTCCCGAGGCACCGAGGAAACTGTACCTATTGTAGTGTGAATAAAAAGATTATATCGCCACTTTTATAATAAATGTAATATAAACATTGAATTGAATAAAATAAGTAATAGTAAATTGTGAGTTCACGTGAATAAATTTGATTAAAATAATGTTAATAATATTTAAATTCCGTGTATTATTTAAAAAGTATTAAATAATTTAAAAAAAGGGATTAGATTTAGTAAGAAATTTTACCCGAGAAGCTTCTGGGGACGAAATGGCTTTTATAAATAAACGGTATCTAATAGTTTAAACAAGGCGTTATCAGATTTGTTATAAAAAAAACAATTCCAAAATATGCGTATCCATACTTCATATTTATATATTCGTATTTGGATACCTCAGTATCCAAAGTTGCTGTCTTAACAAAAAAAATATATTTCTGTATTCCGCTACTGCCGATTGAATGGGTACATATTTGAATGTCGAAATTCTTCTGGGTAAAATTTCAACGTTCAAAATATCGAAAAGGAGAATGGCGAGATTGGACCCACGTAATTTAAAAATCAACGGAGCTCATCGTAATATCGAAAATTGATATACCTAAGCATAAAATGTCTAACATATAAATGCCGAGTAATAAAAATATCGAATTATTAAAAAATTCGATAGACCTAAGTTTAAAATGTCAACATTTAATAAAACTTATTTCATTATATTTACGTTAAAAGTACCAACTAGTTAAAATATCGAACAAATTTGGTATAAGAAAAACTGTAGGTATGCAGCAGGTCTTGTTTCTGTCACGGCTCCGGCGCTGCCGGGCTCCGGCGCGGCGCGGCGGCGGTGCCACGCGAGCTTATCGTCGTCGATGGTTTTAACGCTCACCACCCGCCGGCTACTCCACTAGCCGGCCAGCCTCAGCCGAAATTAAATTACACTCTAGGGGTAGGGCAGACAAGACCACGTGGAGTCGGATTTGCAGCGGTTTGTTTGTGTCACTAATTTTGTAGCACAACATATAAATAAATATCTGTACTTCGATATTGAAGCCTTTCGATGTCACGTTCATCGACAATTAGATCTAAGATATATTGGACGTAGGTGATCGAACCATTCGATAATATTATAAACTTACGTTATTTTAATTTTCGGTTTTATGGTCGTTCGATATTTAAATTTTCGATGTTTTGAACGTTGACATTTTACCCGTATTTAAAATGTCGACGTTCAATCCACGGACCAAACCAGGCAAGCGTGGCTTATCCAAAAGGCTGACCCGAGCGGCTTTTATTATTTAGCCACCATGCGCTAGTTTAGTATACAGATATTATTTTAACGCTTGAAAAGTAACAGGAGGATGTAACTATTACTACATATTTTTTCTGGGGCCTTAGTCTGCTATTGCAATAGTGTCAGAATGGTCTATAATTGATTTAATAAGGCCCCTAGCCCACGGCGTATTGCAGTGCGTTCGAAACTCGTTTGACGTGCGTACAAAGGGTAATTCGTCTGCGCGGGGCCTTATTAAATCAATGATAGACCATTCTGACACTATTGCAATAGCAGACTAAGGCCCCAGTACTAATGATGAGAAAGCTTGTTATGGTTAACATCAATGATGACAAAAACCATTGTGTCACGGACAATATGAGAAATTTATTTTCTGATTGTAATCATTACGTTTTGAATTCACTATAGTGGTTTAATGAGCGTGACTATCGGTCATATTGATACTGGTTGCGCATTAGACATTACATCAACAATTATTATTACTAGCACACCGGCAACCTTCAGAGTTACTTACGCAAGGTAAAAAGTATTTTGCAGTAGCTTCAGCCACCCGCGCAGAGGTCAGAAATTGTCCCACGCTATCTTACCACTGGAATATAAAATATCCTTAGTCCTAGGACGTCGGAGTTGGAAGAAGGCATATAAAGGTAAACAGACATACACAGTTACTTTCAAAAATTTTTTTTTTTTACGCCTTTATCATTTTGTTTTCTAAAGCATTAATATAGGTGGGCCTAGTGTTCATGAAAACGGGCAACAATACTGACGTTTTGAATCATAATTTTGTACTTTAGGTATATTTACCATTCGAGATTATTCTTTACAGCACAAGGACAACTGCTGAATGTTCTTTATTTTTTGTTGAAATAATTATTGTATAAAGAATTTAATTCATACGCGGCACAATAGTGTAGGTACGTGTTTAAGTACGAGTAGATAATAATCATAATCGTCATTCTTTATAAAGATTCTTGAAATGGACGATCCTTGATGGGTGTTACCAAGATATTTATTTAACTGGATTTCAAGGTCTTGAATGTACTAACTACAATCAATCAACTGAGCGTATCGCTGTCCACTGCTGGACAAAGACTCTTTCAAGCTTCGCCACAGCACCGTCTTTCGCCTCCTGCATCCAGTCTGACCCAGCCACCTTTTTAAAGCCACCGTCTAGCTGGGGGGTCTAAAATAGTGAAGCTAATCATGGATTAACTTCTAAATACCAATTACATTGTAATTTTCATAAGCCTAGCAAGCTTCACCGCAGGCTGGACATGATAAGCCTTGTCGACTGGTGCTCAGATCCAGTTGCTACCAGCCATCCTGCAAATATCATTGCTCTAATTACTCGTAGTCTTAAGACTTTAGCTATTCTAACATTTGCCGGTTTGGTTCGTCTACTTCAACGGTCATCGGTTCTACGGCTAATATGAATTGGCCAGCAACAAACAAACACCACAAACAAACAAACACTTCGATACAACACACTCTATTGATTGGTAAACATTTTCGATTAGAATGACATTTATAAATCTATATCTATACATCTATACATATAAATAAAATTGAAGTTTCTGTTTGTAATATCAAAATAACAGCCTTTTACTGAATGCGTATGAAAATATAAATCGCACTTACAGCAAAAATACATTTTTTTAATTTTGTCAATTTGTCGGTCTGTCTGTCTGTTTGTTTCGGCTAATCTCTGAAACGGCTGGAACGATTTTGACGGGACTTTTATTGGCAGATAGCTGATGTTATTTATTCAAAATTTCAAAGGTGCCTGTAACTGGCCTACTTGAAATAAATGCTTTGATTTGGTTTTATAAGGCCTAACATAGGCTACTTTTATTACAGAAAAATGTTTCGTGCAAAAAAAAAAATCCTTGAAATTGTTAACAAAAACCGGTTTAAAAGGTTAATGTAATAAAATAATGATAGCTGATGTTCTATGGAGTACTTTATTTTAGAGTAAATTTTTTTATAATAATTTCACGGTAATGAAGGTCGCGGGTCGCGCTAGTATTATATAAATCAAGAAATGGAGCGCATTATGAGATAATTAATTTTCAAAACCGGCTCGGAAATATCAAACTAGTTTGAAAATGAATCATCATTATGAATCATTTTGATCAGAATTATGGCAATCAAAATGGAATCATCTGAACTATTCATTAATTATATCTATCTAAATTTATATTCTCCAATTAATGTCTGAGCTTAATATAAAAGGCTCTGGGCCTCAATGTCAGACAAAGATCAAAGATATTGATTTCCTCACAAAACGTGACAAGATTTACTGAACATTTTAAATTAGGCTTTATGACTTGATATATTTGTTTATTTAAATGTCTTCGAGACATAATATGCGATATTGGAGATCCGGTTGTCGAGGCATATTATGGTCTTTTGGGACAAATAAGCATCGAATCCTGATTTCGAAAATGTCATGTTCATAAATTCGTACAAGGTGAAATTAAATTGTCAAGTTAAACGCCGTAGAAGTGACAAACAACATATAATATAAGGTCCCATTAAAATAGGTGGACAAATTTTAACACAGAGTTCCGAGATATCCCAGCAAAAAAAACACTGATTAAAGTGATTTCATTTTAACATAAAATAATAAATTGCCGGCGGCATTCTAGATTAAACACATCCACTAGGTCAAAATAAAATCACTTTAATCAGTGTTTTTTGGCATTAGACGTACTGAAACACTGTGGTCCATCATATGTTAATGGGACCATAAATATACAGAGAATGTTAGCAGTTTAGTTACTTGCAGTTAGCGAGTTAAAAAAAATAGTTTCTTTTTGTTTTATCGTCTCTAGATATACATGATTGATTACGTCTGTGAAGTGTCGGCCAGCAAAAATTTGAACCTTTAGACAGGATCAATTTAATGAATGAGATTATCTTATAACATCAACAAATATCTAACGAAAACTATAAAACACATAGTTCCTTAATTTTCCTGTCTGCATAATATGCGGGCAAACCTTGAAAATTTTTAGACAGATTTTAATATCAGTACGCTGGCTAATCTGCTTCCTTCCGCTCAAATGCTCCACATACGAGTATTATTACAGAGAAAATATTTATTTTCATGTACCACTCACTGATTGATGCTAATAATTTGTGTTTTACTAGATCTAACTATAAATGTAAATAAATGTTTAAGTGTCACTTGCTTCGGTGAAGTAAAACATCGTGAGGAAACCATAGCATGCCTAAGATATTTCTCGACGGCTTGTAAAGTCAAGTCAGAGGCCTATGGCCGGCATAAAAACTCTGGCATCAGGTTAGACACTAAACACACGAAGAAGAAGAAGTCTGTTACAGCCCAATGCTGGACATTGGCTTTTCCCAAGCTGCACTGCAGCTGCAGCTTGTCCTCCACCTTCCTCATATAATCTGACCCAGCCACCTCAATATGGATATTGGTCCATCTAGCTTGTGGGGTCTAACGCAATGCTTCCCTTGATACGCCAATCTAATCTTATATTTTTAATGTTTTGGAACTATTATTTCCCCTTGTGCGTGTAATCACGTGTGAGGGCAAACGTGCGAAAATCGCAATCAAACCGCATTATGTTTGTTATTAAAGTTGCTAAGCGTGAAAAGTTTCATTAAGTGGACCAGATTAATCACTTCTCACTATATTGGTGGGTAGGCTCCCTGTTTATGCGACACAGGTATTTACAAGAAGGAGAATTAGAAATGAAGTGCATTAAGATGTTTAGAAATCTTTCTCTCCTTTGTCTTCCTCATCAGGGATAGACACATGATCCTAAGTCCACGTACTTGAACAACGCTAATCACCGAAAATGCTGATTATCATAACTTTGAGCAATAAACCTTTGCAATTTAATGTATAATCAAATTATTTTTTCAGGCATCACTGATTTTTATGCCATGATAAGGAAACGTAACTGAAGTATAAGATAGCTAACATTGGTTTTGATAACTACGTAATGTTGAGATGATTTTACAACTAAATAATTACATTCAGAAAACCAGAAAACAAGATTAACCTTAAAGTCAGGAAAGTTTGGTCTATTTTTAATCGACTTTATTCAAAAAGGACCAGGTTCTCAATGCGGCTGTATATATATTTTTTTGTTTATGTCTGTTACCTCGTAACTCTGTCATTTAGGAACTGATTTGAATTTTTTTTTTTTTTTTTTGTGAAAAAATATGCTTCTCGATTGGTCCCATAGAAATTTAATCAAAATCGGTTCATTAATTTGATTTTTTCCCTATAATACGTATTTTTTTCTTCTTGGGCTATGTAGACGACATGATTGTTTCTTTATTATCTTCTAGTTACAATGTTAAAAATTGTTTCGTTACAAGAATTTGTGTGATATACTACAACTTATAAGTATAAAATGAAAAACTTTCTGCAAAAAAAAAACAGACTTACAAAAAGACACTAAAAAGTCTAAAATAACAAATAAAGTCACCGACTTCCGAAAGTAAAGTTATTGTAGACTTTTTTATTGTCTTTTTGGAAGTCGGTTTTTTTCGCAGAAAGTTTTTTATCTTTCTCAGCTAATCCACGACACAATTTACTGTGGATAAAATTGAACTAAAACAATTGAATTGTCATTCATCAACCATCCCAGACATTGCCAGCCCATTGCCCTTGCCCAGTCAGTTCCACGTTATTGGTCCATCGGATTAGTCCAAGAGGATGGGAACTAACGAGGCACTGCTGCAATCATCAATCCACCTGCCAAGCAATGTGATTAGCCAATGCATCTAGTTACGAGGCCACACCAATTGATAGCTGAGTAACAATATGTACGCTACGAATTCAGATTAGATGCTCCTAATTTGCATACATTTGCAATTACAATGAAGTTATATAGGAAATCGAGTTTTGTAGGTAAAGATTGGAGGTTTCAAGGTGATGCGGCTGTTAGTATAGATTAAACCAATATTTTTGTGAACGTTGTTGGTATGGGTTTTTTTTAGACTGTCGTTTTAATTAAAAGACATACGTATTATTATTATTAAGGTGGATAACACAATGCACTGACACCTCGGTGATATTAGAAGCGGCATTGTCGACACTCTGGGTGAGGCCAAACGATTGTAATTTTTTGAGCTGTGAGTCGCGTATTTTGAGTGCCGCAATTTACGTCCAACTAAAATTCGGTTAGGATGCCAGACGGCAGAAAGCAAGAAACGTCTCTCGCGCATTCTGTAACTGACGCTTGCCTCGCTCCCTTCCCTCACCCCGAGCACAATTCGGTTGAAATTGAAATAATGTGCGTGCTCAGCAGACAACTCATTTTGCGTCGCCGTGGTACAAACAGGACTTTAGTATAAAACCGAATGCAACGTAAAATCCGCGACTACTAGTACTAGTAACTAATAGACTGAACTGAACTGACTAATAGTAGTAGTAAGTTTTTAGATTTAAACATTTGTTCTACTCCGGTAGCCCAGGTACACTCCGCGAGATATTCACTAACACCGAGGCGTTGCTGGTTTTTTTCGGGGAACTGGGGTTGATCGAATTTTTTCCCCATCCGTACGCAAAGTACGAGCTTTCGACGTGGAGTTGACACCAACCCATTATACAATATACAATACAACTATTCGTTCAATTAAGAATGTGTAGTAGTGTGTATGTATGAGTGTGTGTATAAATAACAATTATTCACAATATGAAGGTATTTTATTTTGATCTCCATAGATATTATGTTTGATCATACAGCTTGACGTAAAACAATATGGAGCGGGTACTAAACTAAACAAGTTATCTGTTATTGTTATGACTTTCAATAAAGAGTATTCTGTCTACCTATTAAAACATTTACCTTTTGTACAGAAGGGTGCAGTTTTCCAAAGCTGAAACAGAAATCTAATAACAATTAATATAATGTTTGAAAACATTTGAGGTTGATGTGCAAGGCGCTACCGCTATACAGGGTGTAACAAGACCCTTCACGAAGCCGTCAACCAAGCTTTATGTACATCAAACTAAGTAACTTTACACAAAAATTATCGCAGGGAAACTACTTTTTTTTTTGGGGTGAAAATCACGTTTTACGGCAGGACTCCATGTAACGGACTCAAAACATTGTGTTGATGGGTGGATTGAATAGTACGAGGGTAGTGAAGGTGTTTAAAGTAAAAATCTAACATTAAAAACGTGAATTAAAAAAAAACTTGTAAAAAATTTGGTATTATGACCCCCAATATCTCCGTAACTAGAAGGTTCCCAAGTATGATCCAGAACAAAAAAAAAATCGCAATAACGGGGAGACAAGTGCCTATCGGCTTCGTTAAGGGTCTTGTTACACCCTTTATGATAAGACATTCCACCCGCATTATCATTTTAACAACTTTGTCAGAGGTGGCTTCCAGTCTATCCAGATGCAGCTGACGCCTGTATTTTATATGGAGCGCCTATATCTGACCTCCACGACCACAAATATTCATGAAACTGAAACTCATATAAGAAACAATATGGTAGCGTCCATTCCAATTTTGCTAACGCGCCAAATTAATTATCCTTGTACAACTATACCATCAGTCAAAGAAGAGGTCCACCACGACCCTAACGATATCAATTTAAAATTTAATTTCTACCTACACATCATTCATCAAGAGACCGTTACAAATGGCGAATCATCAAAATAATGAACTAACAACCTTGTGTAAGGTTAGTGATGCGTTGTCGGCCTTGAAAGGGTTTCAAATTGAGCCGGAACTCAGTAGTACTTTTTATTTTACGGTCGAAGTATCGAGTAGCGCACAATTACTGGTAAAATGATTCTTCACGCCACAAACTATTACCACTTAGATAAGTTACATGCGTCGCGCTCAAGCGACTTGCACGGGACTTCGACTTCAGAGAAAACTAATGAAGAAGTTGTATACATCATTCCACGAGTCATCGCAACGTGATTTACGGAGTGAAGCTAACAACTGGCTCACGCACGTGTCGCTCAAAGTCTCATTGGTAGAGGTCGTGAACGGGGCATTGGGCGGTTTCAGATTTCGGCGCATATAAGCTCGTTTTTGGAAGCGCGAGTACACGTCTATACTCCCGTCTTTGGTTTTATGCGTGACTCGTAGGTTAGAGCGTTAACACGTTTATATCCTCATACAAACGAGAGTCGCGAGAGACGCGTGCACCCATTCACACCACGCTTTTTTATAGCGCGTAATGTGGCGCGCGCATACGAGCGTAAGCCAGTACGAGCTTATTTGCCATACTAAATGCGCTAGTCTTAAACCGCTGTTATGCTTGTAGGCACCATCATTTAATTTGGGATGAAGATAAGTACAAGGTATCCGGTCATGGACTAGCGATATTCTAGGTTCTTTTATTACAACTGTTTTAATACATAACATACTTGGGTGTTCATACTTCCAATCTACTTCCCGCTATTTGGCAGCCATTTAGTTTTTTTTTTGTTGTGATAAACTCTACATGTGTACAAAAAAATTCATATCTCTCGATTTTTTGATCATACTGAGATAAAAATAGGCTTATTCAGAGGGCAACAATTTTGTTTATGGTTAAAATTGTAACTTTCAGAAAAAAAGGTTAAACTCAAAAAAAATAAACGAAAAATTACGCAAACCGACATTTTTATTGTTGACAAACAAACAAATTTTTTGACAACAAATTCTTTGCAAATCAACAAATTTGTGTATTAGAATAGATGTTATATAAGTACCTAAAATGTCGCTAGTCAACCCGCTAGTAAAAGACCCTTAACGAAGCCGTAAGGAGTTCTCCCTGTCATTGCGCTTATTTTTTTGTTCTAGACCATACCTGGGAACCTTCTAGTTACGGAGATATTGGGGGTCAAAGTTCCAAATTTATCAAAAGTTTTTTTTTTTTAAATACGTGTTTTTACCGTAATATTTTTACTGTAGACACTTCCACGACCCCCGTAGTATTCAATCCATCCATCAGCACAATGTTTTGAGTGCGTTACATTGAGTCCTTACCATAAAAACTGATTCTTCAAATGTTCACCCCAAAAAAAAATGTCGTTTCCCAGCAATAATTTCTTGCGTAAAGTTAATTAGTTTGATGTACACACGGCTACACATCAAGCTACACATTTCCAGTTTATGCTGATCTCGCATTGTATAGGATTTCGGTACAATGCGAGGTCAGCTTATACTGGAAATGTATAACTTGATGTGTAGCCGTGTGTACATACATAATGTTTGGTTGAAGGCTTCGTTAAGGGTCTTGTTACACCCTGTATAAACTTTGAGACACTTTCGTAAGTTAAGGTAGGAAATGTTTTACTACATATAGGCGCGTGGAATTCAGTATAATATCAACCATTTTATTTTTCACTGGTAGATAGATTATTCCGTGCCTCGTGGCACTCTTCCAATACCTATACGCCTACTAAGGATTCCCAGACTATGACGTAAGAATCATCAAAAAAGGCATTTCCAATCGGAATATCAATTTATCACTGGCATTCCAACAATAAGTTGGCAATTCTTTTCGGCAATTCTAACAATGCGTACCCTCAGCAATGTCATCAATCATCAACATGGCGATGATAATCATGGACATGATGACATTACTGGAAAATATTCCAATCAGGTCAATCATGCCTCAAAAGCTGTTTCATTAAGTCACTACCAGAGAATATCTTGGACGACTAATTATTTTTGTTGTTAGGTAAAAAAGCAGAATGGCAGTAGTCCATGCAACAAGTTGACATGCTCACAAATAAAAAAAGATAGGAATCGGTCAAATGTAGATAAAATGCAGAAATTCGGGAAGTCTGAATTTGTACCAGGCCCAGATCAAATAAAAAACCAAGACATAGCGCTGCGAACAATGTGGCGGGAGCGCGTGTAAACTGCCAGCTCCGCACCACCAATGTTTTTAATTTTTTTTTGGGTGGATCGATTGCTTGTAATTAAAATTCGGTTTCCACTTCACACACTTTATTGGAGCTGTCACTTTCACAACTATTGTAAGTACTTGTTAATAATTATAATTCGTGACCGCCACGTACAAGGAACAGGAGCAAAGAGAAATAGGAAACCTGATATATAAAACAATGTTGCCATTTAACTAACGCAATCGTATTTCGATGTTGCAAATTAATTTTTATACTAAAAATATTTTATGTTGTTTCCAACACAATGCACTGAAGCATGCGCAGAACTACGCCTCGCTGTATGCATATACGCTCCCACGCACACATTTACATCAAACTAAAACTAAACTACGCCCAATAAGTGCACACATGTTTAGAAAACTGGCCTCACTTCTCTGTTCGCAGAGTTCCGTCTTAACTTTTGTATTTGGTCTGAGGCACCAGGTTGAAGGCAATAGGCTCGCCGTTATTACATGGGACTCAAAAATAACTGACGAAGTTTGGGTGTTTTTATAGTATGAACGCTTCTGCTCACTCGGGGACTATACAAAGCTGTTCCCGATTTATAACTAGTTATTAAGTCCCATGTAAGATGTAAAACAAAGGAGATGACACAGTTTATCGAAAAAAATTATGGTAGAGGTACCGTCGTTATGGTGGAAAGGCCCAGAGTAAGGACCTGCGCATCATTGTTGGTTACGATAGAACAGATACGTAGTTCATTGGAGATCTCATGAAGACGACTTAGGTTTGCAAAAATCTTCAGGATGATGATATCGGTACTTCAGACGTGATTGATATAGTATACCAGGTACATTTCCTATCGAATACATTATTATTATCACATGGAGACTATTTCCAAACTCCACAAATTATGGTATTACACGTATTCCTAATATAAACTTAAACAACTAAAAATGCTAATGGAATTTGTCACAAAGATAAATGTGTAAATGCCTGAAAACGGTGTAGCGATCCTTTTAAAATAAACCTTTATAGCAATTCTGTACAAAAACATCGTAACCTTCGCCTTAGCTCCACCTAATCCTTGAACCAAGATTTACGACTCTGAAGGTGCGTTCATAATCATAAATCTGGCCGTAACATGTCTTGAGCGCTTGGACATGGCCGTATTGTGACGTCATAAGTCTGAGAGGAATCTAGGAATTGTATTGGAGGCTCAACGTTTGTTATTTGATTGATGAATTATTGAGGTATTGGGCGATAAGGCGGATAACGGCAAAGGAGGAACTGTTGTTTTCACAAGATTAAGACCTTTATGTTTGTCAAAAAGATTTGTTCTACGGAACAACTATTGACTTACTAGTGACTTCATAAACTGATGGAACTTCAGATTTGGAACACCCATTTTCTGCGTAGATTTTTCAAATCAGGTGATTTAATAGGAAACTCAATAATCAATCAATCAAAATGTTTGAGTTCCTCTATGTAAGTGAATTGATAGATTCTGAATTATCAAAGTATACCTATGTAACTTCACTCAGGCTTTCTTTTTTGCTAATTCATACAGGCTATCGATGTCTTCAATCAAGAGTCGTTCACATTCTAGCACATACTCCATGTATGGTTTAAGAAGGTTAAGTACCGCACTTAAGTATAGAAATTTTCTTACGAGGCTTTAGGAGACTTTTATTTGGTAGGTCTGCCTTCAGGGCAGCATATCGAGTGCGGTTCAGAGCGGCAAGCAGATATCCTATTCTCAGCTTAGACACATCCCTAAATCACTCAAACAAACCTTGCCCTATTATTATATGGAACTACCATAACTGGCCTTCGGGCATTATAGGTGTGTTGGTATGTGTGTCAAACAAATATTACTCAAACAATCCCCACAAAAGTGTCCAAGTCCACAGCATAGCAACATGTCTGCCGCGCCGTGGTCGAACAGCGTGACGTTTCACCGCATTGCATAGCCGTCCGCTATTGCGTATTCTGTGGCACTAATGCATCTGTGTGCTTATGTTTTGTGTTGCATTCATTTGTATGATAACCTACCGCCGAAGATTATTTTTGTTGATTTCAAGATGGTTTCACAGTTCCGGTGTGATTTGTTAACTGGATTTTTTAGGTGTTTGTAAAATAAGTATCGTGTTTTCGTAGATTGCATTTTTGTGGCAAAGCGAAGCGTCAATCTTCGACGAAATATTGAAAATTTCAGTTTTCAGTTTCATTTCGATGTAATGTGTATACAACACGAATTTAAGAATAAAAGGATTTTTTTTTATGTTTGATTGGTGCACCAATCAACAGAACATCTTTAGAAAAACTTGATAATCTAAAGTTACCAAGAAAAAAAAAAGAAAAAAAATGGTGACCAATAAACTACTCAAAGCTGCATAGTAACAAAATATGACATTTGATTTATAATTACAGCTCTGTAGGTCACGGCAAGGACAATTAAAGTATGGTTTCGATATATGCGGCATTTTACAAAAAATATATGATTTCAACCAACATAAATTCTTCTGCGGATTTTGGATTTGCGGGCGGTTGATGGCAATAAGCTCACCCACATTACATTGGAGATAACCATAACTGGCGAAATTTGTGTGTTCTATTACTATCTCTGCCTTACCGTTCGTGGATTACAGGCGTGATGTTATACAAGGTGTCAAAGGACCCTTCACGAAGCCGTCAACCAAGTATTCTGTTCATCAAACTGTACATGAAAAATTAAGTATCTTTCCGCAAAAATTCTTGCTGGAAAACTACTTTTTTTTGGGTAGAAAAATCACGTTTTACGGTAGGACTCAATGTTATAGACTCAAAACATTGTGCTGGTGGATGAACTGAATAGAAAGGGGGTCGTGGAGGTGTTCAAAGTATAAACTTAACATTGAAAACATATTATTAAAAAAAATACTTGCGAAAATGTTGGAACTTTGACCTCCAATATTTCTATATCTAGAGGTTCCCAGGTATGGTCTAGAACAAAAAAATTATCGCCATGACGGGGAGAACAAGTGCCTTTCAGCTTCGTTAAAGTTCTTGTAACACCCTTTATATTTCTACCTTCTTCATCATTGTTATCACTAATAGTCCTAACTTATATTTTAAATAATGTTAAAATAGAAGTACATAATAATATACTATCTAGTGTAAGTAGAATAAAAGCCAATGTTTTTCTATCTTGTTTATAAGTAAAGCTGATAGAATATCATATTATAATTATATCATACTCTCAGATCCTCTTTACGCTGCCGAAAATGATTTTCAAGTCACTAGAAGCCCTACATACTCTTATAACATTGCAAACTCATTATTATTTCTACACAAAAACACAAAGTTTCAGATTCTTAAACCAGATAAACAATTGCAAGTGGTTCTTTCACTTGGCTACTTAATTCAAGGTCATGTCAGTGCAACGCCTTCAACGCTGGCCGAGTTAATGCGCTTCCACGCGTGGTTAGCTCATTAATGTGAAGTGGGCTGGTTAAATACTCCTATCCATTGCTAATGCAGTGGGTAGTGCAAAAGACAATACACGAATGTCTGTACTGTTTGTTTTTAGTCAAACATACTGACGGATAACTAAATTACAGATTAGCTCGTGGTCATAAATGAAATGTAACTTTTTTATCTATCTTTTTCAGCTGGCGAATTTGCATGCCCCGTGTGGAGCCGTTCCGCCCATGCAAAGTGGATAGTGGATACAGCTCTGAATGAAACGTGCTGGATCATCACTGGTTGCCTTAAACCGACCTCGGTACAGATGCTGTACCCACTGGCAGGAATAGCGCCACCAGAAGTTCGCAGAACAGTGGCAAGCTCTAGCGAAAGAGCCAAATGGTTTCTGATACACGACACTTTTTACATCTAAGTACCTCCGTGTCGCAAAGACTGAAAAGCCAAAACAGTTTTTTTAAGCTACGGAAAGACTAAAGCTATGGCGAGGTAGTGCATCCTTACCTAATCCATTCGTTCCACCTGCTAAAAATCTTCCACCTGGACATGAGTTTCCATGGCTGACCTGGAAGTCTTTAAATAGGTTCCGGACCCAGGTTGGTCGCAGCAAGGAAAACCTGCTCAGGTGGAGTTTCATTAATGACTCTGTTCTGGAGTGTAAATGCGGTGCTGTTCCACAACTGATGAGGCACTTACTATGTGTCCTGCGTGTCCTGTTGTTTGTTCACTACAGGAACTGATGGACGCTAACAAAAGCTCCAAACTAATAGCTCAATTCTGGGCCTATACCATTTAGATTGCCATCGACACGCTAAGAAGAAGAAGATTTAACCCCCGACGCAAAAAGAGGGGTGTTGTAAGTTTGACCGGTATGTCGTGTGTCTGTCTCTGGCACCGTAGCTCTTAAACGAGTGAACCGATTTGAATGCAGTTTTTTTATTTGAAAGCTAGTTTCTTGGCGATAAGGAAAACTGACGGATACCAAAATGACAATAAGCTCGTTGTCATTAATGAAATGTTACTTTTTTCTATAGCGTTAATTTCACAGTTATCCAAAAATCTATCCAAGCAGCAACCCATTGCTATGATTTTGTCAGTCATCCAAAATCTAAGCAGTAAAATAACAATGAAGGAAGTAGTCTGCGTAGAAACAAAAGTAGTTATGCTACAGGTGCAGACCCGTTTTTAAATGTCAAAAAAAAAAAGTACTCAACGAAAAATAAGGAAATGCGGCAAACATTTAAAAAGATCGAAGCTATGACATAATTTACATAATTAGAGACTCATAGTCACCCACTGATCGCCTGTTCGTAATAAAATCACATAAGTTACGTTCTACATAATACTAATGTAGTTCACCCAAACAGGTTCTATAATCTAGACCGGTTTCGTGTCAAGGCTATCTTAGCTTTCAAAACGACCACGTGCTTATCTGTGCCATCTTTAAGTTAGTGAAACCTCATCCTTTGCGGACAACGATCAGTTGTCGATGTATACCTGACTAAGCAATCTTTGATCTAAGTGGGTTGCAATGGAATTTGAACTTTGTCGTGTATGACACTGAGTTTTTGGTTTCAAAGCTTGAAAGTGGTCTAATATTCTGTATACAAAAGCAAAGTTTTAAGTCTTGCATAATACTGTTACTGTGTAACAGTACTGTTGGTGTGTTACTGTTGTTAAACAGGACAGTTGCTTTGACGATGAATTGATGACAATGTGAACTAACATTATCTACCTGGTTTTTTCGTAACACGATACTCCTTGGCTGGTTGTCAAATTGGTAGACAATGTGAATATTCGGTATATAGTTTTCTTATAATGGCTCAGAGAATTCCGTATCTGATGGATGGCTTACACTGGTCACCTACATTCAAAGTTGTTAATAAGTAGGACCCAGGTGGAAACACAGATGCTATTAAATTAAATTCGACCCGGTTTTGTCGCACAGCGTATCGGTCGCGTACATCGGAACCACACCTTTATTAAACTTTTTGATGAGTAGTTAAGATTGTTTTGTTTTTATACCTTCGCCGGTGTTTTACAAGGAAAATATACATAGTTAATTTTTATTTCCTTTCGAGAAGATTCTATTTCAAGATTTGTAGTATTTACTGAGATTGTACACGAAGAAGAAATTCGTCAACTACGTAAATGAAAGACGAAAGACCATCAGAGATTACGACCGAAAATGTAAGAAAAAATATAATTTAATCTAGATCTGATAATTAGATATCATGTCTTTACGACCAATTTCAAGACAGATACACTAAAGATTACAAAGTTCTAAATTTCGTTTCAAGATAAGTTTTATCATAACGATCATTTCCTTATTGCGTGCAGTACGTACCTACGGAACTGCCTATGACACTTAAGGCATCGCTGCGTGACACCATGTACGGTGCGTGACGTAGCCTTTAAGTCCGTCCACGTCCCATACTGGAGGCACCTGTTGCCTGCTCATTGCTTGTGTACTTATCCAGTTAGGTTGTATGTCCCTTTGTTTGTTCTCGTGATATGTTTGGTAAGAAGAAGTAGTTCGTTTTAATGGTATGTAAGTAGGGCAGCTGATTCATAATAACGATTACTAATGCAAGGTGTAAATGGACCCTTCAGGAACCCGTCAACCAAGCATTCTGTTCATCAAACTAAGTAACTATACCCAAAAACGACTGTTGGGAAACAACTATTTGGTGTAAACAATAACGTTTTACGGTGGGACTCAATGTAGCATAGAGGTCATAGAGGTATTTAAAGTAAACTGATAACATTTATTTTATTTACATTAAAAACTTAAAAAAAAATAGTTGTGGAAACTTTGACCTTTAATATATCTGTAACTAGAAAATTCCCAGGTATTGTCCAGAACAAAAAAATGATTGCAATGATGAGGAGAACCAATGCCTTTCAGGTTATTTTTACACCCATTATGTCAATTTATTCATACAAAATGCATCCCCTCAAATGAAAGATGATCAGATTTTGGCTTACTTTTACATCTTTCTACAAGATGATGTTTAAAGCTAAACACAGCACAATTAAGCATTGCACACCGGATCAGTATAACCTCGCTTTATATTTCCTGACTTATTAATACTCAATACTCATTTTTGATTGCATTCCACAATATTAGTGTGCGCTGCAGTGTGGGTGGAGTTCCATAGAAGGAAGCCTGGACGATTCGAGTTGATGCTGCTTATACATAACTGTGCGTTGTGTAGAACGGTAGAAAAGAGTTGTACCAGCTTTTCCTCTTAGTTGTTGGTAGGAGAGGCAACAGCTCTAGGCCAAAACTTTCTAAAAGTGTTCATCCAATACATATTCTATATGAAATCCATAGAATCGATAGAATGTGTGCGCAACTGAGATCAAAAGTTTTTTGCTATTGACATATTGCAGCTACCGCTTTATGGCTTTACTGATTCACCAAACAACCACGTAGCGGAGGCAGATGCCTTTTAAAATAAAAACTGGCTAAAAAGTCGCTGGCCACATACAAAAATGTCACAGCTGGTTTTTGTCACTGACTTTTACCGATAGGGATTTGATGTTTTGTTAGTTCCTTTTCTCACTTGATATTACAAACTCGGTTCGTAGCGTATAATGCTAACTTTGCCTTGGTGATAAGGATTCTTAACCGATTAGCAACTGTGACATCGGCTACATTTTTCATAATTATATTATTATTAATTATATAAATTCTGACAACCAGTCTTGGAGTGGAGGTTAGATAGGCAGTCGCTCCATGTAAAATACAGATATTCCAAAGCATCTTTTTATACTGGAAGCTGACCCCAACCTATGTAGTTGGGAAATTAAAGGTTAGACCGATAAATACTCTGAATTATGAATAGGCTTCGTTTTTTAAACCAATGAATGCTTCTTTAAACACATACCATTGTTCTACAATCTACTACATGTACGACTTATGTTTGGACAATATTATCTGTCATGTCCAAGTTTTTCCATATCTATTGCGGAATCTTATTGTTTGGCCCGTTGTAAGTTGTGACATCAGCGACGAACAATTGACGCGGTTGTAAGCAACAGGAGCGACATAATATAATATGTTTAGTATATTAGTGCCCCAATACACGAAGTGCAGAGTGGCTTAGCTTGTGGTTGTGGTTTGGTGTTAAGTCATGCTATTAGAAATAATGACCAAGAGATATAAAGATCGCAACAAGACCCTTCACGAAGCCGAAAGGCACACGTTCTCCCTGTCATTGCGATCATTTTTTTGTTCTAGACTATGGTCTGATGGTTGATCCCTAATATCTCCGTAACTAGAAGGTTCCCAGGTATGCCTGGGAACCTTCTAGTTACGGAGATATTAGGGATCAAAGTTCCAACTTTTTCACAACTGTGTTTTTAAATACATGTTTTTGATGTTGTTGTGTTTGTTTTTACTTTTGACACCTCCACGACCCCTGTACTATTCAATCCATCCATCAGCGTAATGGTTTGAGTGCGTTACATCGAGTCCTACCGTCAAACGAGATCTTCACCCCAAAAAAAAAGTCGTTTCCCAGCAATATTTTTTGTGTACAGCTGTTACTTAGTTTGATGCACATAATGCTTAGTTGACGGCTTCGTGAAGGGACCTGTTACACCCTGTAGTGTAGTGAGAGAAGATTTTGTTCAAGTGCGCGGTTTAATATGAGAAAGTTTCTTCATTCTGTTTTCCAGTCACAAGGAAGTACAAACTACTGCTCAAGTTCATAATATTGAGAACATAAATCAAAGTATCTGCATCATAAAAAATTCATGCTACACTGCAAGGTTTTATCACATAAAGGGGCATTTCATAAGAGCTTTAATTACTAACCAGCATGTAAAAAAAATGTTGGGTTTACGCTTGTTCGTTGGAAGGAGCAAAATTTTAAATATAAAGGTGTAACCAAGCATTCTGTACATCGTCAGATGTAACTCTACGCAAAAAAATATATTGTGAAACGACTTTTTTTGGGATGATAAATCAGGTTTTACGGTAGGACTCAATGTAACGCACTCAAAACATTGTGCTGATGGATGCATTGAGTAGTGTTGCCCAAATGCAAGACCAAGACGAGACCTTAGCCAGTCTTGGTCTTGCGTCAATACACCTTGCGGTCTTGGTCTTGGTCTTGGTATTGCGCTCTCAGTCTTGGTCTTGGTCTTGGTCTTGCAGCAAGAGTCTCGCAAGTCTCGCAGTCTTGGTCTTGCAAAATTGCAAGAACAAGACCAAGATTGCAAGACCAAGTTCGTTTTTGGGCAACACTAATTGAGTAGTACGGGGGTCATGAATATATTTAAAGTGTGTAAAAAAAAGTATGGTTTAAGACAAAAAAAAAGAAAGATTGCAATGACGAGGAGAATAACCGCCTTTCGGCTTCGGTAAGCGTGAAGTTGGTAAAAGGCTAGGCAGATGAGCCTTAATTCAAAATATGTTATTTCATGTAAACCTTCATGCCACTTATGCACGGTTCGAATTAGTCCTGTCCTATATAAAGGAACCGGCAGGATGTTTCATGGTTACACTCTTGCAAAAAGATTGACTGCAAAGTCGGACCGTGTGAACGTACACTTACAAAAGAAAGTATTCCAGCATTGTGCACTTCTATGAATACAAAGATGTTTACGGATTTCACGAGGGAGTTGCTACGTAGACCGGGAAATAAAACGGTTACTGTGTGATGAACAGTTAACTTCACACATTGTTTGAACTTAGGGGAATTAACGTCGCGAATGAGTTTGTTTTGTTTGCGTGTCTGCTCGATACATGATGGTTACAAAGATGTTGTGGACTAACATGTTCGTATGAAGACTTTCGCGTGTCTGTTCTGGTAGGTATTATTTGGCACTGTCGATAGGCGAAATCGATTAAAATTCGGAGTTTTGAATTTTGAAAAAAGAAAAGATTGAGAATTAAAAAAAAAAAATGTGGGTATTCCCCTACATGTTTTCGAGCTATATGAATTTAAACGTATGTAGTAGTTGCCTATTTTTCACTGTTTCAGGGTTGCTTGCATAGTGGAAGTTATTCGTAACGATGAGGGTTACTGTTACTGTTAGTCTGTATCATCCAACTGCTGGGCAAAGCCTCTCCCCATGACTGCCAAATCTTTCGATCCTGGGTCAATGTGGACCACTGGTCGTGATGGCTCTTTAAAAATGTTTCCTGTTATTTTTAATTACAACTTGTAGACAAAATCCAATTATTAATTTCCTAGATTATCTCCTAGAGTTTCTTTTCCACCGTGAAAACCACCCCGGGTACAATAATACTAATTACATGCAGTTCCCATGACATCCCCACAAGCATAGCCAACAGGCCTCAAATACAATATTTACCCACCAAACAATATTATCCACAGCATCTTCCCCTCGGCTGCACTAACTAAAGCCCGCGGCTTCGTCTGGCGCCCATCCAATCCTCCTTTGTACATAAACCACTTCATTTCAGAACAACAGATGCCGGTGATACACTGGCTTGGTTAATTGATAAGCCTTGTGTGAGCTGTGCATCTTGGTAGTATTCGTTCGAAATATTGAGATTTGAAAAAGTTTTTCGTTGGTAATTTCATCAGGATGATATAGTATAATAGGAATGAAACTGCTTAGAGAAAGGATTACTCAAATTTAAAAGAAGAATAGCGCTACTAATTCGTATTTATATTTGTAGTGATGTTCGTTTCTCGAATACGTAGTTGATGTCCAGTGGAGGCAGTTTACCCTTTCATGGTTGGCACTTATTTTCTAATGGTAAGTTTACTCTCTAGTGGTAAAAAGTAATATCTACAAAAAAAATTAAGGCATTAAAAATATTAGTAGTAGCTCCATTTAAAATACTGGCGTTCAGCTGCGTCTAGTTAGACTGGAAATCGACCACAGTTTAGAAAAGCGAAAGGGTTAGGTATATCATGATTTTCCAATCACAAACTACTTCGGTTATTACTTTACATTTTCAATGAGTGTATTCACGAACTTGCAGAATATAAATAATTGAAACCCAAAATAGGACAGCCAAATATTATTTCAAAACACAATTCTAGTTTCGAAAACATTCTTGTTATAGAACTACCAAATGTATGCCTTCAGGCTTGGACCAAACATTTGTAGCCTGCACAAATATTTGTTCAGATGTGATATACTAAGCCGAAGACCACAAAATAGTGTGGACTTAGAAATTGCGTAATACACTTACAATGGCTTTAGATTTCGACAATTCAAAAACATTAATTGCGTCTTTATTCAGCAGACGGATTTTCCATACACATATGAATATGGATTTGCAATTTCTTTCAAAATCATTTGCTTTGTGACAGAAAGTGTGTTACGCAATTGGGGTGTTGAGTCATTGGATAAAACTAAAATAAATTATTGTTTTTACAAAATTCAATGTTATGGACGAAATCGATGGTAGAATGATTTCGTACATCTCTTACTTACTCACTACGCCGAGAAACGACTGAGTGTGTCCTTCTTTTTGCTTGTGTTCCGTCTACGGCGGAACGCAAACGAAACGTAGTTTTTTCATTAGTTCAATGTATTTTCAAGTATTTAATAGGTACCGCAGTACTCATGTACTATAAACATTGTTTGTTAAGATAGTTAATTAGTTCCAAACTAGAAACCAACCAACACTGGATCAGTTTGTATAAAAGTAATGTCTTCTTGATTATGACTTTAAAAGAAAACGGAGTCCGAGTATTCTCTATTCAATTTACCAAAATCGTGGTCTCATTCAATTTTTCTACCTGATAGCTAAGGTCTAGGATAACGGCACACCTCAAGAGAATATGTCAGACGATAATATATTAATAAACTATTTCCATTCTGAAGCTTTACAGAAAAACAAAGATGTTTCCTGAGAATATTCGTGAGCGCATGTTTATTGAATTTGAACGATATTGGACGGCCGGCTACCTCGCATAAGAACCTACGGGACCCTAACATATTCTAACACAAACACTCTATTTTACAACTTAAAGTCTTGAAGTTAAGGTTGAAGATATTTCGCCAGTCTTTTGTGGAAGAAAAACATGGTGTGATAGTTTGTTCCTTCGCGCCGAAATTTGGCAAACTCCTAAGTTGTTTGAGGGCTAAAAGTTGATCCTACGTAGTCGCCTTTTTTGGGATAAACAGAAAACTTACGTAGATCAGGATCAGAGTTGGTGTAGTTTTGTAAAGGTCCAAATAGTACTGGTACAGATGGAACAATTCGGGGAGGTTGCCCTTTCTATTTTGTCTAGATAATATTGTTTTCTCCTTTTTGTGGAGATCTATTCAATATTGACGTGATGCCACAGGGTCTCGTTTACTCTGCCTAGAAACAACTATTTTAGTCAGCAACTTATGAGTACAGTAGGTGTTATGTGCCGCGCATAACGTGACGAATTGCATAACTATAGGTATATTGACTTTTTGACTGCGGTCATTATAGACTGAAAATCCCCTGGAGATGAAAGTAATAAGATTGAATTTTCTTATTAGACATAACGCTACATAAAATCACGCCTCTAATCCTCAAAGGGTTAGACAGATGTGTGACCTAATAGTACACCCACATTTCACGAGTTATAAAGTCCCACGTTATAGGGAGTCAGTCTATTGCCATCGACCGGGCACAAATCCAGATTCTGTGGCTGCTACTGAGAAATTCCTGATTTAAAAACCCAATAACAATTTGCCCAAACGGGTATCGAACCCAGAACTTCATACTCAGCAGTTGTACCACCACTTCATCAACGAGGATTCTTATCAGAATTATGCTTTATTTTCGTTTAGCGCAAACCTTGAAAAATAGAAGTAGCCTATGTCCTTCCCCAGGATGCAATCATCTACATAATATATTGCCAAATATCAAATTGGTTCGGTGGCTTGGCAAGAAAAGGTGGTGTATTCCCGATGACTGCACTGGCATTGCCCCACTGGTGGGGTCAACGGGAAAAACCGTCGTTTCGATGGCCACACTACCCTTCCCTACTGGTGGGGTCAACGGGAAGTCAAGTGCAATTTTGTTTAACGGCAGAAAGACAGAGTTACCATCGTATTTATAATAATAGCCTAAAGTCAAACCTAAACGTGGATTCTGCTCCATTTTCCGTTACGGGATAAGTTGAATCTCTGAGATTACACTGATAAGATTGTTTTCAAACTGTTATCAGACTCCAACTAAAACTGTTCCTGAAATTGTTCTCGATTCTGTAACGGTTCCGCTCCAAATGTTATTTTAGTACAGAATAATATCATGAAACTATAACAGTGTTCCCGTATTTGTGGGTTGATAACACCCGCACAGTTTTGGTGGGATTGTTGCAAAAGTTGATAAGAAAATATTACGCAATCATAGTTTTTATATGTAGAAATTAATAAGCCCTTAAAAACCTTTATATATTCTCACATCTACCTAACTTTTCCCAACCATGTTAGGGTTCCAGTCTAACCGGATGCAGCTGAATAGTTTCGGGTTTCTCACTGGGTAGTGATAAAGCGACTGGCATTAAAGATCTACAAATGAAACTGGTACCAACGGGTTATCGCGGTTTTCTTGAATATATTCTTTATATTTAATAGAGACCTACAGGCCATTGGTTGCAATGAGGATGGCATTTTAGTTTCTCGCGAAATCACACGAGGAGAATACTCAAGGCTACTTCACTCTTTCATTGGGCTCCTTGATCCATTCAAATCCATGAAAGGATACCCGTCTTAGGCCGGGATCAAAGCCATAAATAGCGTGTGTGGAAATAAATCAAGACAGCCCGTTAATCTCGGCTATCTAGCTAATGTTCGTTTTATAGGTTCGTCTGTTTTGTCAAAATCGTTGTAAATGCCTGGAGACCAACAGAGACTGAAATATGTATGACAAAATCTGTAATTTATGTATGTCCAGACGCTATTTGATAAATTAATGTGATCGGATCCCTAAACGGTTGTATGTCAGTCGTTTATGAAAATGTGTGACAATCATTCTCAGGAGCCTGCATCACTATCTCATTATAGCTTAGCCTAATCAAATTATTGAATAATAATAAGGTAAATTCATAACTTTAAATTCAGTGGCACCCGTTTTTAGGGTTCTGTAGCCGAATGGCAAAAAACGGAACCTTTATAGATTCGCCAAGTCTGTCTGTCTGTCTGTCCGTGAATATCACAGCCACTTTACTCCGAAACTATTAGGACTACACAGTTGAAAATTAGTAGGTAGATGTATTCTGTGAACCGCTATATGGTTTTTATACATAAATAAAAACAAATATAAGATTAAGGGGGTCTCCTCATACATGGAACTGAAACTAAAAAATATTTTTTTCATCAAACCTATGCGTGTCTATAGATAAGGTCTTTAAAAATCACATTGAGGTTCCTAAAACCATTTTCAAAGATAAACACTTCCAAAGTGGTAAAATGTGTGTCCTCCCCCTCTAATTTCTAAAGTAAGAGGAGAAAAATTCTGAAAAACATATAGGATTATAGAACGTAAAAAAAACTTTCAACCAGAATTGGTTTGAATAAGATTTGATGTTTATTTTTTGAGATATGGGACTTTTTCATCAAACTGCAGCAACAACTTTGTTTTTCATTAACATACTTTGAAAAACAAATTTTGTTTTGTTGATGAATGTAAAACAATACAACATATGAATGAGCCTTCAAAATATTTTTATTATATTGTTTGGTGCTACGGTACCCTGTGCGTGTGAGTACGACTCGCACTTGGCCGGTTTTTTTTTCTCTTTGTATCTCTCTCTCAACCAATAGCAGGGCATTATTTTAAGAGACTCATCACGAATACTACCTCGTTTGTCTAGTGGTCATAAGCGCTACTGTTGAGCTTGAGGTCTCGGGTTCGATTTGCACGTCGACCAACGTGTTACTGAGGTTTTTTCATCACGAATTTCTCAGTAACAGATTGGAATCTGGAGTGCCCGGTTGGTGGCAATAGGCTTACCCTCTCTTACACTGCTAAGTTAAGACACTCTAGCGTCTAATATTATTTTATACGTGTAATATCATTACGAGCGAAATGTAGGTGAGCTAGGAGTTACACCTCTGGGTAACCTTTTAAGGATTACGGGGGTTGAGATATGCTTATCTTTGTGTTCATTGTGTGATAAACTCATCTCAAAAACAGAGCCTAAACTCACTATCCAGCCGTACCAATCTGTGTACCCGACAAACCTAAAAGCGACCGCCACACATTAAAGCATCAGTCACACCAATACATTGTTAACCTCACAATTGATTCACCGCTGGACCGTGTCATAACAAACACTGTCTGACCTACATGTCGGCTAACGGAAACATGATACGCTCCGTGCGAGCACAGCTTTGCGGCACTACTGATTGTTTATGAACGGAGTTAACGTACTTGTGTGTAACTGGGGAATTAGGGTGTTTGTATGTAATCAGGTTACTGGAGAAGCTGGCTTGATGCGAATTAGTCAATCAATCAACTCAGCCTGTTGCAGTTCATAGCTAGACAGCCTGGACCTATGTCCAGCAATGAACTGCTACAGGTTTAGTTGATCTAGGTGGCCAGTTGTCCTGTCCTCCGCTTTTTGCATCCAGTCTGAGATGCCAAGTAGGTTACCATTAGTATTGGTATAGTTTGTTGATACTTTCATGTAGAGAACCTGACAGGCACACTGTGGAATACATTCCATGTTATGTCATGATTTTTACAGGCTCAATTTTTTATCTACAATTAGCGACCGATCTGAATTCCTTTTTCGAGGTATTTACATTTGCTTTGTTGACTTCTCAAAGGCGTTTGACTCTTCAAAATGGCCTAAGCTGTGGAGTGTTCTACTGGACATGGGTAGCCCCCAACATTTGGTTCATCTTCTCACTGAGAAGTCTTCCTTTACGAAGATGGAACGGTGTGTTGTGGTCTGTGCGGTCGGATGACGCTCTATAAAATAACTTCCATCCTAGCGCAGGCGTTCGTCAAGGATGCATAATATTATAATTTATGCTTTTGTTTAACTCTTACACTGAACTCATAATGCGCATTACTCTCGAAGACCGAACAGATGGTGCAGTTATTAGAGGCTACAAGTTACCAAATTTGCACTATGCCGACGATACGACCTTGTTTACGACCAGCGTTCAACATATAGAAGAGCTACTTCTCAAAATGGAGCGTGTGAGCCTAGAATTAAATAATAACCTCAGTAAAAACCAAGATGATGATTGCAGAACGAGCAAATTAACAGCTTTTTACTGAATGCATATGAAGCTATAAAGGGTGTAACAAGACCCTTCACGAAGCCGAAAGGAACTTGTTCTATCCGTCATTGCGATCATTTTTTTGTTCTAAACCATACTTCTAGTTACGGAGATATTGGGGGTCAAAGTTCCAACTTTTTCACGAGTTTTTTTTTTAATTCGTGTTTTTAATGTAAGATTTTTACTTTAAACACCTCCACAACCCCCGTACTATTACCCGTAGTATCAATTCATCCATCAGCACAATGTTTTGAGGGCTTTACATTGACTCCTAACGTAAAAACCCTCCTCCTTTTTTTATTTAAAAAAATGCTATTTAAATTATTAATTGTTAAGGCATATTATTCTATTGAGGAATTTTTGAATGATAACATTATGTTGTGATGTTGTGGGTTGACGAATTTTATAATTGACATTGACATAAAGTTTTCTCATTGTTTTCATTTTATGACATTACGAATAATGATATGTTTTCAAGTTTTAAAATTGACATTTAACCACAATATTTCATTTATATTTCATATTGTTCTTGACATTCATATTGACTCTTTCCCTGTTATTGATTTATTATATTCTTTGATGTATTATTTGAATAGAATTAATTAACATTTGTACACCACTAAATGGTAGGCATAGTGATCGACTGCATGGACTGTAACATCTATTATATACCTATGTTCACAAATAAATATATTGAATTGAATTGAATTGAAAAAGTGATTTTTCACCCCAAAAAAAAAGTCGTTTTCCAGCAATAATTTTTGCGTAAAGTTACTTAGTTTGATGCACATAATGCTTGGTTGACGGCTTCGTGAAGGGTCCTGTTATACCTTGTATACGGTACTTATAACTAAAACACATTTTTTTTTCAATTTTTGTATGTCTTTCGGTCTGTCTGTCTGTCTGTTTGTTCCAACTCCGGCTGTACCGATTTTGACGGGACTTTTACTGACACATAGCTGATGTTATAAAGTCTAACAGGCTAGTTTTATTTTAGAAAAATAGTTAGGGTTCCGTGCAAAAAAATGAAACCCCTTAAAATTGGTAACAAAGTTTAAAAAAGTGAAGTAATATTTTTTTATAATAATTTCACGCGAATGAAGATCGCGGGCAACAGCTAGTCCTACATGTATCTTGGAGCTCTAATTTCGAACAATGGAGGTTGCACAGAAGAAGTAAAGTGACGTACTTATGGCGATAGCTATAACAGCAATGGTGAAGCTGAAGAAAATATGGAAGAACCGAAATGTAACGAAAGCTACGAAGATCCTGCTCGTCCGAACACTTGTCTTTCCCATATTTTTATACGCTGCGGAGACGTGGACTCTGTGACAAGTTGAGAAGAAGACAGTAGATGCGCTGGAGATGTGCTGGGGACGAATGTTAGGAGTCTCGTGGACCGAATTTCGTACCAACGTCTCTATACTCCAAGAACTGGGCATTACAACAACGCCTTTTAGCGGTAGGACAGAGTCGCATATTAAAGTTCTTCGGACACGTTTCTCGGCGCGAGAGTGACTCCATCGAGCGCCTTGTCGTACACGGCAAGGTGGAAGGCAGCAGAGGGCGGGGAAGGCCGCCCATGCGATGGACCGACCAAATCAAGTCAGCAATGGGTGATCCCTTGCATGAGTGCACCAGGATGTTGGTCAACAGGAAGAGGTGGCGAAACATCGTGAGGCGAATCACCTCTGCCTCTATAGAAGATACTACATGATGACCACAACCGCACTGTCAAGAGTGTCACGACGAAGAAGAAGAATGAGCTTTTTTGCGTTACGGCCACCAGAGAGTTTGCAAATCAATGACACGAAGACAGTTAGTGGGAATGCTGAACGGTCCTAATGGCGCAGTCGATTTGCTGTCGTGCCATATTACATAAACAATAAGGTCTGCAGGTGGCCATGTGCAAAAAACACTAATAAAAACGTAAGGGATGATTTTAATTTCATATAAAAAGGCCACAAAAATGCAACAAGAGCCGGTTCTGCTTTCAGAACATAGCTCATTTGGGAAAATTCAGCCACTAAATTAAAAACTGCTTCAAAACACACTCCCGCTGTCTGTATTGTAGCGAGGACTTTTAAAATTAATTAATTTAGCTTTATTCAATTCAACATTTACAGATTTCCGAAAACAACATGAACAAAATAAATTATTCATTTTCCATTTAAAACATTTTTGTGGCGACATGAAATCAAAGTCTTTATGATTCAATATTTTTCTCGGAAATCGTTCGACACAAAAGAAGTCTTTTATAAAATTAACAAAAAAAGAATTTTTAAAAATGGAATTTCTACATTCTCTTGTCTGCCTCTTTTGAACAGACGTTTTTCTCGGAAACCTGTAGAAAATATGTCACAAGGTTAATAAAACTCTGAAATAATTCTATGAAGGACCTTTCTAAGAAGGTTCTTTAAAAGTATCGTCGCCTGTCTGACAAAAAGAATAAACGGTTATTTTTCAGGCATTCAAAAGTTGATTCCACCAGCAAAAACATTGAAAACTTTTCATACATCGAAACATAATAACACTAACTTAAAAATAAATATTTATAGTCAAAACACAGACGGAATTCATAAAAATACTCAAAAATAAACCTCAAAGTGCATCCATTAATCCATTTGTACCAACGAAAATTCAATTTAGCGGGGAAATTAAATTTTAACAAAACACCGGACATCCATCAGCTAGGCTATAAACTAAAGTTAATTATAATACTGTCAGCAAAAACATAATACCTCGTCCTCCAAACTAGTTCTGGATATTAATCATGAAAACCTCACGCTCAATTTGCATCAATTTCCGTCCGACTATGGTGATGTTTTTGCTGGCCATCCGGCCACCATTGTATCGATACTACTACTTACTTGTAAAATCATCGAAACGGTAATTCGATTCAAAGATTACAAACTTAACAATCGTTATGTTATAAAACGAATGTACGGATGACAACGTTGGCGGGAATCGTTTTGTAAATTATCAAGTTTAGTTTACGCTAAATCGGGTGTTTTCGTCTAATGAAACCGCTTTGTAGGTTGCCTTGATACTCGTAAAGATATCTTGATTTACTCTTGCAGCTTGAACGGGGTTGGTAATTTAATACAATTTATTTAAAAGTATCGATTTGAACCCAATTGGGTAAGTACCTATATTCCTATCTATTTGTAACGGAAAATTTGTTATTCGAGTAGTTTAGATATCTTGAAAGTCAGTGTTTTGATTGAGGTAAAATTGCATCATAAATATCTCGTATCCGCTCATAAATAGATTCAGTCAAAATTAAATTAATCGATCGTTCTTTTAAAAAAAAAAAACATCTCATTTAGAAAAATGCTATTAAATGCTATTATTTATATCCGTCATCCACATCTTTTTGACACTCAATCAGAAAATAGAGTCCATTTAACTAAATATGAATTTATTAATAACTCCACTAACGAATCAACGAATACAAAAAATCCTTAATTGCTATGGATTCCAAATGAATGAATGTTGTCGAGAAACCGAACATTACATAGAGTTAAGAGTGAAACAAATCCTTTTTCGGTACCCTAAAGCTATTCGAGAAATGAACTTCACCCCATAATATTGCGAACAATGAACTCAACATTTCAAGGTTAACATCGGTCCTCTCTACCCTACAGCCGTTGTAGATTAAACTGTGCTTCATATCCGTGAACTTTATCATAATAACTACGGTTATGTCATTTGGGTTGGGTCTACTATGCAATGTCGATAATCAATGTGGTTTCGGTTATAATTTATGTTTTTGTCGCTTATTCGGGCCATACCTAAATTGTTTAAACCAAAATATTACAACTGATTGCGACATGTCCGTAAGTGAGATAAAGATACGAGCCAAGCGGCTTGGTCCTAAGTTGGACCCTCTTCTGAATGGTAAGAGCGCATACGATAATTTTAAACCAACGTGGACAAAAACTGCCATTCGTTGAAGTTATTAGTTGGCTGCCCCGTTGGTATCGTAGTCGCAAGCGCGACTGCTGAGCGTGGGGTCCTGGGTTTGATTCCGGGTCGGCCAAAAAGTGCTATTGGGTTTTTCATTCGAAATTTCTCAGTATTAGCCCGGAGTTTGGAAATTGGCGGTATGATACCCCCGTGCCTCGGAAAGCACGTTAGGCCGTTGATGCTGCGCCTGATCTCTCTCCGGTCGTGTCAGATTGCCGTCTCATCGGACTATGAGAGTAAAGGAACAGAGAGTGCACCTGTGTCTGCGCACACACTTGTGCACTATAATATCTCCCGGACGATGGCTAATTTGCGTTGAGATTGGCTGCCGTGACCGAAAACGCTCAGGAGGACTATATGTATATTTTGGAGCATTGTCTATACTAATATTTATAGAGGTAAAGATTGTTTGTAAGTTTGTATGTAGGGGGTAATCTCTGGATCTACTTAATCGATTTTGAAAATTCTTTCACCAATAGGAAGGTATTATCCCCGAGTGTAACCTATAGTTACAACTTGCCTGTGGAATAATTTCCGACTAAATTTACGAGCGAAGCCGCGGGCAACAGCTAATTTTAAATAAGATGCGTCTATTTTGGACTCTAATTCTAAACTCTAAACAAGTAAGCTTTTGTTATTACAATTTGATGACTTTGGAAATTAGCAGTATTATCAAAACTGACCTGCAATTTCAGACAGTAATAATTACATTTGTGCCTATATTCCAGCATCCGTATCTCGTAAATATGAAACAGTCGGTAATGAGTTAATGTTTGATAATCAGTGCTGTTCGGGACGCTCCCCGAAGCGCTGTTATTTGTGGCGCAGTGATTGATCACGCTGATAACGGTGTATCATACCTGGGGTATGTGGGAGTTGGGAGCCAAGCTGGGAATATGTACGTGGAAGCTAAACGTTCTCTAAGAGAAGTTTCGATCGTCCGACGGCAAGATGAACGGACAACATTTTTGCCTTTGCGGGTCTATCCGTGATGGGATGCACAGGAACGTGGAGCTTGGCTCAAGCAAAGAGAGGCTTATACCCAGCCGTTGGTGACGTGAGGCTGTGGATGATGATGATAAAACGGCCTCTTAAATAATCGTTTTGCGAATGAATTCAAATAGCGATCATCTGATATGAGACATTTAAGGAAATGTCTAACGAACCCGGAGGCCTAACAATAGTGATAAGTGCGTCATAAGCAATTGTCGTTCACATACAGTGCTACTATAGCTTTAAAAACGAATACAGCCCTATTTGAATGACCACAGAAATGACAACAAAGCTTTTTCGCAACTTACGTCTTTGTCAACCCAATACATTTTTGAGTTTTACGTCATTACTGTAACTAACACCATATGTATAAAAAAGTCAAACTTGAGTAAAAAAAAATAAGTTAGAGCTGTCAAAAATTAGAATTCTCAGCTTTGCTTTCTTTGACGGTTCTTCTTCGTTTAAATTCTTGTCTATTGCATTTTTTTGCATTAAGTAGTTATAATTATGGGTGTTAGAGTTTAGAGAATACCACTTTTTCTAGGCCCTCAGCATCGTTTCGCTTACTCTGGAACACAAACCTCCGCCGTAGTTTATGTACACGTTTGACATAAGCCCGGACGATGCAAATCACATTGTTATCACGGCAAAGCTTTGTTTAGCTGACTGTATTAACGCGGACAGTAGGTAATACAATAATATCTGTGACATTACATGATGATTCAACGTTTGTTATAACTGCCATGAAAACGTTTCGAAATTAATCAGCAAGTTTTGAATTTGCCTACAATTAGATATTTTAGGCAATTAAAAAATTACTACACTAAAAGTTAAGGCCCCAATCATTGATTTCTTTTCGGACATAGGTAACTGAGAGAAAGTCTTGGTATTTCTTATTTCGAGCTATGAGTGGTATGGCACTAAAGACGTACGAGGTAGAAAAAACATAATTAATTTACAAAGAAATAATATTATCTTTCCAAAAACTATGATGTATAATAGGCTGAATCATAATAAATCTACCATACCCATCAAATTCATCTTTATTCCCTCCCTTTCCTGGCGCACCATGGCGGAAGGATACAAGCAAAGGGTACGGAACCCTAACATGACTCTAAGGGTCGATATTTAACGAGAAAACCCTTTAAACCTTGACGATGCTCAAATACCCTAATAAAATAACCATTAGGGTAACATCGGTCAAAATAGATACAGTTTCCAAGTTCAGGGATGTAACCTAGTGATCCAGCCTTATTTCAAGTAAATTAAGGTCATGTTTAAAGATGAAAATTCTTATAACTTCAAACCGGAATAAAACAATGCAGCTTCATGGTAAAAATCGAAATTGTAGGTATTTATTAAAATGCAAAAGTATCTCTGCCTGCCTGTTACATTTTCACTTTGTTGCTTTTTTGGCCATAACCAAGGGAAAATCTAGTTATCTAAGCTGGTAGATAGTAATGCTGGTAATGTCTTCCTGTGCACCATGTGACCAGGTCCTGATAATCCCGCTGTCGCTGTCATAGGTACAGCCTGTTTTAAAACCTACTTGTACCAAAGGCAAAACAGCAAATGCTTTTGTAATACTGAAATTCATGACGCAAAATATACGAGAGTTTATTCAACTACTTCTTGACAATCTATTTATTTTCACACTTGTTAGTTATTGCTTCTATTAATAATATTATTATCACTGTATTTAGTATCAACAGTCGATGTTAAAGGTCGTCATGCTTCAACGAGGCGGGGTCACTAACCTATAATAGTTATAGCCTTCAATGTTAATATTGTCATACCATTTAGATCTGTCAGGTATCGCACGATGTTTGATTTTGATTATTAGACCTTGCGCACACTAAAATCAAAATAGTTTCATCTGTTGTTGACCAAACAATATCTTGTGAGGCGAGTGCGCGCTGTCAGTAATTGTATCAAGATGGACTAAAACAGTAAGCATATAAAGCTAGGTGCGTTTATAGCCGACTGTGAAAAGATCTTAGTAAAGATATTTTTTTTTGTGGTGGGGAGATAACCTGGAAGGATATGAGGAGGCCATTGTCTAGCGGTGGGACATTCAAGGGTAACTACAAAAAAAAAACAGCTTTTCTTAGTGTTTTCCATGTGTGGTGTGTGCACTATCATGTTGATCATAAAGCGATAGTCTCTATGATCAGTTGTGACTCAAGCCAGCGCACAGCTTTAGTGTCATTGTGTACCCATTCGATTTTGTATGCAAATATTCAATGTTGGGAAAATAAATTAGTGATCGATCAGGCCACTTTGGTGATACATTCAAGCAAGAAGTCGTAGTCCAATCAGAAACTTCGTAGGTTTTTTAAATAATGTAGGATGTAATTGAGAAGTTACCACCAACACGCACTGGGCCCGTATTATGAATTGCGGGTAAAAAGCCGTAATTCACATTACGGGCCCAGTGCGGGTTGATGGTAACTGTTCTCACAAAGGAGCGGAGCCAGTATCCCAGCAGTGGGATCACTATAGATGAAATTCTGTTACTGTTAGTCTGCGTTATCTTGGTGGTAGCTAAGGCGACTCTCCCTAATTTTTAGTTCTTCTGATCCAGGGCCAATGCGGACCAGTGGACGTTGGTTTAACCAGCTCGTCCCGCTATCTTCCACAAGGTCCCCCCGACGCCTTCTGACTGTGTCAGGGCTCCACATTGTGGTTTTAAGATAACGAATAAGCGTTTGAAAACTTAATTCTTTGAAAGTATGAACTCTAATTAGCTAGTTGAAGAGTCATGAAGGATTTATTATTAAGCCGTCGCGAACAGGACCTGTTACGCTGTCACTCTTTAGTTTAGTTAGTTAACACCTAGTTGCGACGGATTTGTATTTACTAGTACATTACTTAATTTATATAACGTAGTTGTTTGCTTGACTATTATTCCAGTCATAAATCTTCATATTCTTTGGTTGAGAAGGTAGATATTGGAGCTGTAGCGGCCCTGTGGTTACCCACGCTTACGTGTCATGGCCTCATAGGTCGTAGATTCGAACTAGGTACTTTAATCGGTGTTACGAAGTAATAATCACCATTAAAAAATCAAAATATTTTAATTTCACGTAAAGCCTAGATGGGCACTTATAAAACGTCGACAAAAAGGTGCACGGTTCGGGTTGGTCGTTTCCTATGGAGAAGAACCGGCAAGAAACTCCATGGTTACTCTTTTCAAATCATTTGGTGTTACACTGCTCTCAAAACCTTGTGGAAAACGGCATATCCTAGAACCATGGTCATAATTTAGCAACCCGGGCTGAGACCTCGCGGTGTATATTTTCATGTTTGAGTCGATCAGGAAGAATTTGAATGTATTAATAAGTCAATTGTTGATTAATATTACGTCAGCTACTGTTGAAACACTAACAACCGATTATACAATTTCAATTGAACCAACAATAAAGTGCTAAATCCAATAACTCCGTGAATACATCGTTATTGTTTTTCACAACATATCCAAACAATACAGTGTTTAAAAATAAACAGCTCGTGCACAAGTTACATAAGCAAAAAATGTTTATAAACAAACTGAAAACAGTTAAGTATCACAATTACTAATAAAAACGTGTGAATGACTTAAATGGCTGACAATCGAGAAAATTACTGCTATTTGCTCACTTGTTATTACTTGTGACAGAGTTCATGTTTTTATTTTATTTTTTTAGCTGCGGTACTATTTCAAAATGGCAAATTCGTTTACCAATACTTGTTTTATTTTCAAATATCATCAACTTCAAGCCATAACACAGTCAGAAGGCGTCGCGGCGTACTTCGTTGAAGATGGCGACAAAACCAACGACCAGTGGCCCACATTTAGCCCTGGATTGAAACAACTGGGAGTCATGGGGAGAGGCATTTGCCCAGCAGTGGGATGACGCAGGCTAACAGTATCAGTACCATCAACTTCGAAGAAGTGGATTAAATAAGTATTATTGAAGTTAACCCAATATCTTCACATCAAAACTTGATCTATGGAACCAACCGTAAGATGAACCCTATTCAATAAAAAATACATCATCGAAACTATCCTTGTCACCAAACATAGGTACGATTAACAGATTCCGAAGAAAAGACCTGCCAATACTTTTACGAAGTCGGATAAAAAGCAATGTACAGACGCCAGCACATCACCTTGAACCTAATGCTTTAGCGATAAAGTTGTAAATCTATTAAAGAAATTGGACAGGTTGTAGTAGCTTGTTGTGCTGGCGTCTATACGAACGTTGACGAAGTAAAAGGTTTACGTATAGCTGGTGGGGTTCTGTACTTTCTACCTACTGTCACAGGTAAAAGGCGTGACTGTTGGTATATTAAAAAACAAATTAAAGATTCTGTTCCTACGTCTGAAATGTACAAAAATTTACTCTTTCAGTGTTTGGTCTCCGCTTCTTAGTTCTTAGGTTTTTTTTTTCGTAGCTATCGCTCTGTCATCTGTCTTAAGTGCACTTAAACAAATAGCAGAAGAGCTTTAAAGGGAAGAAAACCCATTTATTTTACTTTTAGCTGCAGTTTCACAACGTTTTGACAAAATGGCTTCTTTTAATGCAAACAAATGTTTTGCTTCATGTATTGTAAGGTATTTATTCATATACGTTAGATTGATAGATAGATACATAATATCACATGGAATAGAACTCCATCTGCTATGATCCTAACATAGGTAACTGCTCCTTTTGCTATGTTAAAAATATCTCACTCTTCATTACCTTCTATGTAAACAGCGTGCAAAACGTTCCATCGGCAGGGATTGGTGAAAAGTAAATGTTGATGCTCATTGAGACAACATATGAAAACGCAGAACGGGACACTTGTTTTTGTGAGTTTTCCACTAGCTATCACCCATCCTTCAAAGCAAGGGTGAACAGGCATGTTCTGGGCATGTTTGTCCCATCGTAGTCTCATCCATCGCCACCAGAAGAGACCGAGTAGTAGTCTCATCTAAGTTAAAAAAATATATGTTGGAATATTATTTGTAATCTTCTTGTTGCTCGCTCTGGCACAGTGCTCTGCTATTAATTAGAACTTTTATAGACAGACTGACATTTTGTTACAGTTTTATAACGTTGTAGGCCTTAAAAATAAAGCAATTGCTATCAGTTGGCAATTGTCAAGTTAATTGCTGTGTAATTAAAATTTATTACTCTTCACTTGATTGTGTGTAGATTTAAACGCGGCGTTTATTTTTATAGCAGGAAAATTCCTGAGTGAAAATTTATTACATCCTCCTTTTTAATTGCTCGAAGATAACTGTCAACAATCATTACTTACACTGGCCCACTTGCAACACAAAACACGAAATGGGTTAGTGCTAAAATATTTAAAATCATCGTTCTGATTCTAGAAATTGTCACGTGATTGTCATTGGAATTGTTCACGTCAATAAAATGTCAAACATTTAGCAAAATTCTAAAGCGATTTACTCCTACTGTATTGGTTTGGTTTTCACGATCATAGTATTTCGAAAGCCATGCTATTACGAAATAGGTCTCATCCCGAAAAACAAACCTTTTTTCACGAGATAATTGCTTTTTAAGTGTTTACATTTCATTGCTCGTCATTGTCCGTGGGCCTAACATTTATAATGCTAATTGTTAGGTAAAAATAAAATGGTAAAGACAGAATTATTACGCAAATTCTACACCCTTAATTGTTTGTAATAATTCCTAGGCTAAGTTTATTTTATTACAATCCTTGGGCCAAGTTAAATTAAAAGGTAATCTTTGGTTGTAGTAAAATATCTTCCTAATTTCAGCCTGTAATTAAGGCTGAAAACGCTACAGAGCGTTTTCAGGAGAATTTTAATGAAACTCGTTAGGCAAATGTATTTTAAATGTGATTTGTGGCTAGAAAAATATATTTAATTTAGAATTTTCGTAGATTGTGTCTGAGTAATGTTGTTTCAGATAGGCACGTCTTGATCCTAAGGGTCAAATGAGCCACTGAGGTCTTCATCACCAGCCTAGCCTTTTCCCCAACTATGTTGGGGTCGGATTCTAGCGTATCCGGTTGTAGCTGAAAACCAGTATTTTACATGGAGCGTCTGCTTACTTATTTAACCTCCAAGCCTTACGGCAAGACTGGTTGTCAGACTTTTGGGCTTCTAACTCCCCGTAGTGACTGAGAAAGATCTACGAGTGGCAGCCGGAACCAACTGCTCGCTTGGGACGAACGTGAAGTCAATTCTGTTGAAGGTATTGAAGGTACCAGTAGCGAAGGGTCAATTTTTGTGAGAGGTAAGCTGGAGTACATATCTTTTATGTGATTTTATTATTTGCCTATAAAATACTGACTGTGGTAAACTTTCAAAGGGAAGCCGGTAGGAATCGGAGTTATATGGAACCTTCGCCACTGCAAGGTACATGAAACGCTTAAGAAGCGGTTGCCACTTTCCTAGATTCTCAGGTAATTTATTTATTTACTAGCTGTTGCCCGCGGCTTCGCTCGCGTTTTGGTCGGAAATCATTGTTGTAAATATACCCTATGGCACTCGGGGATAATGTAGCTTCCTATTAGTGAAAAAAAAAATCAAAATCGGTTCTGTTGAGATTAACCCCTACAACCTTTACCTCTTTATAATATTATGGTATAGATTTAAGAAATACAAATAAAGTCAAAGACGGACTTATGCTTTTAGCATTACTAGTCAACAATGGATAAGATGGGAGTTCTGTCTATGTTAAAATTCGCAAAATTTCCAACCTAACACGATATTACAAATTACTTACAAAGAAAGAAAAATAAAGCCTAGAGATACCGCACGGTTCTAATCTACTAAAAATAATAAATCTAGAGAAACGTGAAGTTTGTACAAATTATGTATCTACGTTGTAAGTAAGGGTTCCTTGGCTAAGCCTAGCATTATGCTGGATTACGCTGACCTTTGCGGACGCTGCGGTCCTGAGGTATACTTGCAACTAGATTATACTAATGATTAAGTTTTGTTCTTGTTGTGGTTTACCAAGACTTTGTGGGCAGGGATAAGAAATTAGGTACATTTATTTTGATGAAAATTGTGTTAAACTTTAGCTGATGAATTCTTATAGGGAGACGTGAATGCCTCAGCAAAGATTATAGCTGGGTTGTCAGCAAAGACTATAGCTGGGTTGACAAGTGCGCCTGCTAAGCAAGAGGTCCTCGGTTCGATTCAGGTCTGGATTGTGCCCGGTTGATGGCACTAGGCTCTCTCCCTAATACTTGGGACTTAAACATAACTGGCGTAATGTGGGTGTACTATTAGGTATATCCCTCTGCCATACGCTTCAGGGATAAGAGACGTGATGTGGTGTTTCAGACAAATAGTTTTAAATTTTAATTATAGAAACAAATGTGATGAAAACTGGAAATAAAATAGTGGTGGACTATGGCCAACTCGCTCACACAGAAAAGAAATATGTGTCTCAGTAGTGGGAACATGATGGGCCGATCATGCAAAAATAATGTATGCGTCATCGGAAAAATACTTCTAGAAACTGAAATCATTTACGTACTTCCTGAAAACCTATGATTACCATCAATCACCATAACAAAAGCGTTACAACGGCCATTTTGCGCACACAATATACACAATTACGGCATTTGTCACCGTACAATACCCAGTAATGTGCCGTAGACTCAATAATTACTATTAATTTTACTGAATTACTCGAAGGTAGGAAATACGTGGATACCTTATTTATTATATTGTTTGGTTAGAAATGGCGCTATTTGTGTAGATCTTAACAAATGAGTACATTTTACCTTTTCTATTAGAAAATATTATCATTTAGCCGATACAGAGGAGATTGCCAGTGCCTTAGCATAAGCATTTGGACAAACATCTCATAATGTTACTACTGCAGCTGATACAAGGATCAGTGATTGCAGGATGTGCATTGTTGTTATAATAAATCTTCATTTGCAGTAAGTACAGCTAGACTAGATCGAGTTCCTAACGTCGAAATCCAAAGAAGTATAAAGGTCTTCGATATTGGAAATCGCGATACGGAACTCAAATGGAGTTGGGCAGGACACCTAAAAAGGCGCAGAATTGACAGGTGGGGTGAAGCTGTGACCACGTGGCGTCCAAGGACTGGGAAAAGAAATGGTCGTCCAGCGGATGGCATGGAGATGGGCAGACGCCATAGTAGCCATCGGGAAAAACCTGGATGGGGCTGATACAGAAACGTGAAGATTGGCACAAGAAGAGAGAGGCCTATACCCAGCAGAGGGTGAATTTTGGCTGTTGATGATGACAGCCACCCTTACCTTAAGATATGTAGGCCATTTGTTCGACTTATTGCTTAAAATGCCTGTTATGTCTATTAAACCAGCTGGTTAAACCACCTATTTCACCATTGAAAACTCTGAGGGGCATACGTGTGGGTCCACTACTAGACAAAGACCTGTGAGTGAGTAACTTAAAATCTTAATCGATAGCGCACATAATCTTGCCTCAAAAAGATTGAGCGCTATTTTCGATGTAATAGTTTTGTTAATGCATGTGGAAATTGATTAGATAGATTTAATTTTTTTTTTTTAAACATTTGATTACCTAACCCACGATGGTTTGTGTGGTATGTTTACGTTTTGTTAATGATTGTAAGTGTTTATTGAATAATAAAAGGTAAAAAAAAAACCTTCTTCAATAATTGAATCGATGTATCGCCATTTGTGCATTCGATATGACTCAGTATCAAAACACTTTGTTAGTAACCAATGAGTCAGATGAAATTAAACTGTATAAAACACCTTTATGATAATTGCCAAAAGAAATAAACTTTGGTCTTTCCTCGTTAGGTTTCTAATGTCCAGTTTTTATATTGCATGTCAAAATACTAATAAAAATAAATGAAACTGACAAAACACGCCATATTATTATTAAGTACTTTTTTCTTTTGATCTCAGATGACGTATATTCAAAATACAAAAGTTTTCTCAACTTCACGATACCCGCCTATGTACTATTTTATATAAGCCTATTATTTATTTATTTATTTTAAATAAGCCTATTCTGTCCGCCTGCGGTTAAAGGCACATGTACGGTCGAACAAGCTATTTGGTATACACGCAGAAATATTCACAATCCTAGTACACTCAAATCAAAATCAAAAAATCAAAATCTTTTATTTCTTAAACAATATTTTACAAGAAACAGAATAAGTGATTGGAGCCTCCCTTGACACTGACAATATTGTGTGCAATTTTATTTTATAAAGCTTATGCCACTAAGAGTCAGTCTCTTAATGAAAAAAGCTTTATTAAATACAATTTGGAAAAGTATACGCTTCGGCATTGGATTGTGAAAATTTCCGCATGTATACCAAATAGCTTGTTCGACTGCCTTTGGTTCGCCTACGGGGTTATGGGCTGATGCCCATTATATTGGTTAACACACGCATTATAGCATTCACTACATCTAAATGTAAATTTAGGGCACTGTAAAGACGGTGCGGTGTGGTGTTAAGACGGTGCACCAAAATATTTTGAACTATTGAAATTGGGCACAAGGGTCGCAATAACTTTGTATGAACTACTGAAAACGTTTACATAATTTGGTAGCTTTTACAGTCCTTTTTCGAATTTTTGTGATTACTCTCTAAAGTCCTAGGTACTTCCTTTCCTATCTGTCTCAGCAAAGAACATTACATGTTTGATTATGTTTATTAAAACTTGCATTAATCAGTGCCCAATACAACACACACTCAAACTCCTAACTGGTTTGTCCCTGACTATCCGCCTCGTCTTCAAGCAAATAATATTCCTCTATGCATCAGGACATAGCTAGAGGGGTGTATTGTATTCCTTTGTAAGCAGTAACAGGATTACGTGACCGAAGCTTGAAGACAGCCATTATATCTGTTAGACATGTTACATGCAGCTCTTTGATAAAGTTTGGGAGATGTAGTAATGTTATGGGCTGTGGGATTGGATATTTGATGTTTCTTGTTGAAAGGCTTTAGGGGATCAGCTTTAATATGATATTAGGCGGGAAAACGAGGGACAGATTACAAAGACTGGGTAAACGAGGTGCAACCATCGATTTATAGGATACTAGCGACCCGCCCCGGCTTCGCACGGGTGTAATGTAATACATATAAACCATCCTCTCTTTAATATTTTATTTAAGATCTGGTTATTTACATTATTTACAAACTACAAATCTATAATAGTAATAAAAATATGTACAAGTATCAAAAGGGTTTACAAGGCGTCAAAAAATTCGTCCACATCGCTGTCAACAGAAAAAGTGATCAGAAGGCTGACAGCATTACCACGTTGTATGGCAATGCTGATTCTTTGGCCAAAAAATAGGCCCGCCCTCTGGTCACGTGAAGAATCGACCAACCGCTTGGCGATTTCCCGAAATAGGTACTAAATAGGCACTCGGACCCCATTGCCCTAGTGTTTCAACCCCAAACGGCTGAAACAAATAACTACCAATTAAATTATTGTATTTGCGCCGTTTGAGGTTTTCAACGTTCCTCTTGAATGAGTTCTATATATATAAAAAAACTGCATCAAAATCCGTTGCTTAGTTTTAAAGATCTAAGCATACATAGGGACAGACAGACAATGGGAAGCGACTTTTTACTACGAGTATGTAGTGATAGTGATTGTTATTTTTCGTGTAGAACAAACATAATATAAAAATGTCACAGACCAACTGTGAAAGCTTTAATAATACTCGTACGTAGGTACCATCGCAGTTACGTAAAATAATAAATCGTTGTCCTTTTTCTATAGATTGTAGTTCCAGTACTTACCTACCTATTGTAAAAGAAAACATACGACTGTAAGGTTGAAGATAAAAACCAGTGTTATTAATATATACCTACCTACTGGGATTTTGCCTTCTGTTTTCTGGGTAAACTACTTCATGTTTCTACCTTAATAAAAAGGATTCTTATGTAGAATTCCATCGTTTGCAGCATTTTATGAGTGATTGTGTAACAAATCTTGTGTCTTCCTACTGAATATATGCCGCGCTCCAAGTAATCTGCACCGAACGGATGCCAATGATTGTTGTATTTTATACGTAGTGGCAGACTGCCAGAGTTTGCCAATAAGTACTGAAGACGCACATTACACAATATTGAGCAAAATTAAAGCTTAATTTACTGCAGGCCAATTTAAGCTAAAGACTGTTATCGGCTAATGTGAAAAACAGGAGAAATCTAGAGAAAACCACTAAAACATTGCATGCTATGAGAAAGTGGAAAAAAGCTGCGAAAACCATCATTAAAGGTGCTCTTTCGAAGGCGAATGCAAATGCAAACCGCTCTCTTTATGAAAACGATTCGGAATGGCAAATTTTCCGCCACTAATGGTTTCTATAGATACCAGTCGTATCGCTGAGATTGACTCTGAGTTTTGCAGTTCCAGTCACCTTCCAAAAAGCCCAATTAAGGTAATTGGGCCTCATCACATAATTCATCCACAACTATTTCACGTCTGCAATAGTCTGTCCCTGATAAAATCTATAACCACAGAATACATTACTAAACTCCTAGTATAATATCACACACGAACTCCCACACAATCACAGCTACATTGTCATTTAATGCTATTCTACCTTAATCCTCATTGAAATAATCGCAAAATGAGCCACTTATGGCTGGATGCGTCAGTTCAATCTGCAGTAAAGTGCTTCCGAATTAGATATTGTGAACGCGGTGAGCATGCGATATGAGTTGCAGCGTCAGGGGTAAGGCCTTGTGGGTTAAATCTTTTGGAACTAAATCATTATGAGGGATTACTAAGCTGTCTGTCTATTCGATCTAGGGCTAATGTGGACCAGTGGCTGTTGGTTTTGTCCAGTTAGTCCCCACCTAGGGCATACCGGGCTTAGCATGCCCTAGTCCCACCATATTATATTATTTACAGAGTTTGGCATGCTGCGTTTTGGCTGGGTTTGAACTCCACACGTTTGGATAGTCATGGGGAGTGGCATTTTCTCAGTGAGATGTTGCAAACTATCAGTTACAGTAACCAGATAAGTTATAGTTAGCAGACTTGCTTCGGTGAAGGAAAACATCGTGAGGAAACCAGCATGCCTGAGAGATACTTCTCGACGGCATGTTAAGCCAAGTCAGAGGCCAACGGGCGGCATAAAAACTCTGAGACCAGGTTAGGCACTAACCACACGAGGAAAGAGAAGTTAGCAGATGTCATTGGAGAACGTAAGGAGATACAATATATAAAATGCAGTCTTTTTTTTTTGAAAAATAAATTCTGCGCAGTCACTAATTGGACAGCTAATCTCTTATGTCTTCAATGTAGGTTTACTGAACATTCTTTGTGGCGAATAATAATAATAATAATAATATCTGTGGCCCGGGTGTCAAAGTGACGCAATCTTTTTTCTGCAATTCAATAATTTTATATATTTTTCGACAAATTTAATTGTTTTATATATGTTTCGGACAATCAGAATACAAGAAAAAAAAAACTAAAATGGAATTAAATAATTTGGAACGAGTACCTACGAAATTCGAACATAAATAATAATGCAGGAATATTGAAGCGTCAAATACCCAGGAATGCTGACTAGAAGCCGGGCAAAGCAACAGGCACACCCACCATCTCCGGGCTCGTCGCTCAGCTCCGCCTCGCAGCCGCCGGGACGCGCCACATCCGTGAGCATCGTGTCACCGGTCGCTGCAGTTGCGTCGAGCTCGAGCGACGAGTTTTTCTCCCCGCCGTCGACACCACCACCTCCACCACGACGACAAGGAAGAGGACGGCCACCAGCGGGCTTGGGACCTCGAGGCCAACCGGCCCCGAACAGGGTCCCCGCTGCCGGTGGAAATGTGTCGCGCATGCGATGGACTCTGTCCATTAATGAGAACGTCATGCGCGCATATTATGGGGCTACTGAGGGGGGAAGCAACTTGACTGCATACCGTGGTCGGATGCTCTCTCTGTTTCAGGTGCTTGAGCCAGCTATCAGCGTGTCAGCACAACGACTGTCGGATCAGGTGCGGGTCATCCAGCGTAACCATATGTTAGATGACACCGTACTTGAGCGACTACGTATCGATTCACGGAGTGACCCAGTTCCGCCTGCTTCGCCAATGATCGCGGTACAGCAGCAAAATGTACCCAGTGCTTTGCCGCGATCCGACCGCGGTGGTGAAGAGGATGACGAAGTTATATCCGTGAGTAGCCAATGCAACGTACAATTGAGGAGCGCTTTGGAGGGTGCGTTCCGGGAGTACCGTTCCACACCACCTGAACTTAGACCACGTCTACCTCGTTTGCCAATGCACAAGAAAAATAAGGCGCTGGTGTGTGCTCTAGATTCGCAGCTGTCAACCTGCTTTGACAGCAGCAAAGACCTCGCCGATACCCACTCAATATTGTACTGTGGAGCTGTAGCGGCATGTCGTGTAGCTCACGTTAAATTTCCCAACAACGACAGAGCTACACGACCAAAATTAGCTGTTCCAGCTTGGCAGTGCAGGATTGAGAGGCGTATCGGTGGGGCTAGAGCACTCATCGGCAAGTTAATCTGCTTCAGGGAGGGCAATACTCGTCCTAGAGTGATGCGCTTTGTGAGGCGCGCATTCTCGGGAACTGATATTAGTTCTCGAGATTACTTAGCCCGCGTCACAGAGCGTATCGACTTCCTGAAGCAGAAGATCTGTGCATGGGCAAGCCGTATTCGTCGGTACAAACGGCGAGTGGAGCGATACACTCAGAATCGCACATTCCAAAGCGATGAAAGGTGGGTATATCGGGCTTGGGAGCGACCAGACCAAGGTGTGACTGACACGCGTCTGCCGGATGATGACGCCATGTGTTCATTCTGGCGCAGCATCTGGTTGGTGCCTGTCAGTCACACTGAGGGCGATTGGACCCGGGAGGTTGAACAAGCGTGTGATCCAATACAAGAAATGGGGGCAATCATCATCAGCCCCCAAGACGTAGCTCGTGCAGTCCGTCCGTTACCTAACTGGAAGTCTCCAGGGCCGGACGGACTGCACAACTTCTGGATTAAGTGGTTCCAAAGATCGCACACTTGCTTGGCGTCCCAGTTTCAATCAGCCTTAGAGTCAGGGTCGCTGCCCCAGTTCTTGACGACAGGAATTACCCACCTGCTCCATAAATCAGGTAGTACTGCGGAGCCCAAAAATTATAGACCAATCACTTGTCTTCCAACGGTCTATAAAGTTCTTACATCCATTTTGAGAGCTAAAATCAATCAACATATTGAGACTAATTCTATCATGTCTACCTCTCAGAATGGATGTAGGAATGGGTCCCGCGGTACTAAGGAGCTGCTCCTCATTGATATGGCTATTAGCCAACAGGTTCGCCGCTCCCGAAGGGATCTGTCTACATGTTGGATAGATTACAAGAAAGCCTATGATTCTGTGCCTCATACATGGCTCATGAGGGTGCTGGAGTTGTATAAAGTAGATGCAACTCTGCGTACCTTCCTGGTGTCATGTATGGGGCACTGGAGAACGGTTCTTCGCTATCCAGGATGTCGACAGATCCAGGGGAACAGCGAACCGATAAGGATCGAACGCGGTATATTCCAGGGTGATAGTCTGAGTCCATTGTGGTTTTGTCTAGCCTTGAACCCTCTCAGCACACTGCTGGAGGGTTCAAGTCTAGGCTATAGGTTGAGGAGAGGTGGTCAGGTCATATCTCACCTTCTTTACATGGATGATCTGAAACTCTTTGCCCCCAACAATTTGCAACTGATGGATCTACTGAAGGTAACAGAAACCTTCAGTAGCGCCATCAGGATGGAATTTGGTGTGGACAAATGTGCAGTCATGCATGTAAAGCGAGGGGAGATTATGGAATCCGTGGGAACTCAACTCTCGGATTCCATACACCTTAGATCCCTCTCCTTAACAGAATCCTACAAGTATTTGGGTATGTCGGAAGCATTAGGTATCAATACCGCCGTCATGAAGCAATCGTTGAGGGAACGCTTTTTTGGCCGCCTGAATAAGGTGCTAAACAGTCTTTTGTCAGGCGGAAACAAGGTGCGCGCCTTCAACGGTTGGGTCATGCCGGTTTTGATGTATTCTTTCGGCATACTCAAATGGACTCAGACGGAACTTGATGCCCTGGATAGGAGGGTCCGCGCGCTGCTGACCGCAAATCGAATGCATCACCCACGGTCGTCGGTGATGAGACTGTATATCCCGCGGAAGTGTGGGGGTCGTGGCTTCTTAAATGCTAAGACCCTGCACAACCGTGAGGTATGCAGTCTCAGGGAATATTTCCTAGAAGCCGACGTGGGGATGCACCGAGATGTGGTCTCAGTGGACAAGGGCCTCACCCCGCTCTCCCTGGCTAATGAGAACTGGCGCAAGCCTAGAGTATTAGACACTAATGACCGCAAGGAGGTATGGCAGGGCAAGGAACTTCACGGACGCTTTTACCGGGCCCTACATGGGCCCGATGTAGACTTCTTAGCGTCCGTATCTTGGCTGCGCTTCGGTGACCTATTTGGGGAAACCGAAGGTTTTGTCTGTGCAATAATGGACGAAGTTATGATGACGAATAACTACCGGAAATACATTGTGAAGGATGGCACGGTTGACATATGTCGGGCATGCCACCGTCCGGGAGAATCGATCCGACATATTATTTCTGGGTGTTCTCGTCTGGCTAACGGAGAGTACTTGCATAGACACAACCTCGTTGCCAGGATTATCCACCAGCAACTTGCTTTGAAGTACAACCTTGTGGAATCAGAAGTGCCATACTATAAGTATGCGCCCGACCCAGTTCTCGATAATGGTAATATCACGTTGTATTGGGATCGACCTATCATCACTGACAGGACTATTGTTGCCAATAAGCCTGACATTGTGGTGATAGATCGATTGGTGCGTCGCGCAATGATTGTTGATATAACGGTTCCGCATGACGAGAACCTCGTGAAAGCAGAGAAAGATAAACAATTCAAATATCTAGATTTGGCTCGCGAGGTTGTCGACATGTGGGACGTGAGTACAGCAGTCATTGTGCCGATAGTCGTGTCGGCCAATGGCTTAATAGCCAATAGCCTCGACGAACATCTGAGGAAGCTCTCGCTAGGCAGTTGGATCAAGGGCTTGATTCAGAAAGCAGTACTTCTGGACACGGCGCGTATTGTTAGGAGGTTCCTCACTCAAGAGCCCTGACCATCGGTATGTCGGACCCTGTTCCCGATGCCGGTGGGCTACTATTTTCTATATTTTTAAATGTCTTTTATATAATCTTTGTTACTGAAAATATTTAAAAATGTATATAATATGTAAAAATAATAATAATAATCAAGTTTATTTTCTCACCACAATATACATAAATTATTTACATTGGTCAGATTCAACAGTGATACACAATTCAGGTACTTAAATATATATTGTGGGAGACTGGTGCCTAAGCTAGGCTCGGGGCCTGTGTTTCAGGACACCAGGATCCCACCCCTTTACATTTTCATTTCTACTAATTATATACTAGGCGCGCTGACAGAATGTAAGGGATCATACACAACATTTTATATAATTATATTATGCTTAGAGAAAAAAAAACTAGGATAAGTATGCAAGACTAATGTTAGTAGATGTGTAGTATGGGTGATTGTGTGGGTGTGTGAGTGTATGTGTGTGAGTGTGTGGTGTATGAGAGTGCTTGATTATGTGTTCAGGTCATTATAAGGATATTTTCAGTATCATTATAGTTTAATTTTTGTAGCCATTCGGTTAGCCTTTTTTTGCATTTATTCTTTGTGAGGCTAAAGATTTGTAGCACCTTATGTGTTTTATTGTATAAGTAGCCACCCAAATAGCAAAAGAAACGCCTTGCAAAGATAGTTTTGAGACGAAGATGATGGCGCTCTACTGGGTCATATCGTCTTTTCCCTCTGGATAGTGTTGGATTATAAACCAAGAGAGTATGCTGTTTCAGTAGAATGTGCAATATAAACAGTTGACGCACTGTCAGGACTTCACTCTCTTTGTATAACTGCTCAGTGGGGTAGCGATACGGTCGAAAAGACGACACTTTCAGTATAGCTCTTTGGGTCCTTTCAATTTCTATCAGGGTAGTTTTTGGAGCTCCACCCCAAGAGGTGATGCAGTAGCATATTATAGATTGTGCAAGTGTATAGTACACTAACTTCATAATATTTTTGTCGAGTACATGTCTCAGCGTTTTGAACACATATATTAGTTTCCGTAATCTGTTACTAAGGGTGTTTATGTGATCTTGAAATCTTAGGTTTTTATCGATTTTTATTCCCAGGTATTTCACATTCTCAGCCTTGTTGAGTGGTTCGCAGCTACAACTACGGGTGAATGGGTTTGTGCAATGTTCTTTATCAAACTGACATTGACAGATGTTTCTGTATCAATGGCTGTGACCCAATGCTTTGCCGATAGTTCCAGTGTATCTATCATCTAATACAGAGTTAGTTTCCAAAGGCCAACCAAATTCTCAGATATGATGCAGTACATTATTCTGAGCCGGGGGGCCACACAGAAATAAATTTTTCATCAGTTATTTTAAAAAAATCAGCTGTCTTTGGAAACTAACTCTGTATTTTCGATTTTTACTACGTCAGTTCTTTAATATAGCCTCCCGAAAATGGTAGTCAAATCCTTGACGATTCCGCAGTTTGTTTTGTATCTAAACAATATTATTCATACTAATTAGAATATTTATTATTCAAATATCAAGGTTCAAGGACACGTTTTGAACGTGAGTTTCGACTACCTACTTCTTTCTAACTTGTAGGAAAATTACTGAATGTATTATTTCCTTTATTCATATCTATACTAATATTATAAAGCTGAAGAGTTTGTTTGTTTGTTTGTTTGAACGCGCTAATCTGATGAACTACTGGTTCGAATTGAAAAAATCTTTTAGTGTTGGATAGCTTATATATCGAGGAAGGCTATAGGCTATATATCATCACGCTACAATCAATAGGAGCTGAGCATCAATGAAAAATGTTGCAAAAACGGGGAAAATTTATTATCTTTGAGAGCTTCCGTTGCGTGCGCTGGTTAACCGGTTAAAGTTGCACAAAAATAATGTATGAGGGAATTATTCCTCTTAAAAATGTCTAAAAAAAAGTCCGCGACAGCACATGCCTATCTTTTAAGGTTGACTAACAATAACCATTTTTATGATTTTAAAATTTGGTCAAAAATAGTGCTTTATTTGCAAAGGTATTTTTACCAACATAGTATTAATCCTTATCAAAATAAATATGTTAGTCATCTTTAGCATTCAATTGTGACCAAAATTGTCCTTTACACCATTCAATTTAGATGAATATCTTAGGAGATATCACAGTTTTAAAATAACTCCGCATCAAAATAATGACCCGCGCGCGCTGCGAGGCGGGCTTCATGTTGTTGGGAAAACCAATGTGATTAGATTCAATGCACAAACATTGTGGAGAACTTAGAGAAGGTTTTAGTTTTTGTTTCATTATAATCAGTGCTCTCTATCAAAAGATTTATGAATTTAAAGTGTTCAAGAAGAACTTACCATCATTGTGTACATGCATAGACATCTATTGCACCAAAATGGTACTAATTAATAAAAATGTGCTCACAAGATAACTTTTAAATCGGTTGACCAGCTTTACAAAAAAGTTCTGATAGCAAAAAGTACTCTAGATTAGTCTACATGACGCTATAACCCTGTAGAGTGTTTGTTCGATCGTTTTACATGCATTATATTTTAACGGTTTAATTTCGTGCTCGATAGATGGCGCTATTAATTTCACTCCCTTTTCTGAGTCGCGGTGTTAAGTTTTCCGTGAAAGATGACCCTCGCCCGTGTCAAATGTCTGAAGCTTGGTTTATTAACCAACGAAACAAAAAGAGGAGGTTCTCAATTCGACGCGTCTATATATTCTTATTTTATGTATGACCTGACCACGCATAACTTTTTACAGAGAAGTCCGTTAAGCATGATCTTTTGTTTTTTAAATTGAGAAATCGTGTTTGGGCTCATTTCCTGCACCTTGATGATAACTTTAGATCTAGCTGGAGTATGATGTCATCGAAGGTCTGACGATGGAGACGGAAGGCACTTGCAAGAGGTCCTCAAGAGTTTGCAGCAACAATAACGTGTTTGGGTTCATTCCATGCACCTTGATGAGAACTTTAGGCCTTGCTGAAGTATGACTGTCATCGACGGTCAAACTATAGAGACAAATGGCAGTTGCAAGCGGTCTTAAACAGTTTGCAGCAGGTATAATGTTATTGGGCTCATTTCATTCGCCTTGATGAAAACTTTAAACCTAATTCAGAATGACTTTCATCGAATGTCTGACGATGGAGAAGGAAAGCAGTTGCAAGAGGTCCTCAAGAGTTTACAGCATCTATATCGCGATGGAGACGGAAGGCAGGTGCAAGAGGTCCGCAACAGTTTACAGCAGTTTTATCGTGTCTCGGCTCATTTCAAGAACTTTGATGAGAACTTTCGTTCTAGCTGGTGTATGATTGTCATCGAGTGTCTAAAGATGAAGACGTAAGGCTGTCGAGGGTCGCTGGCCTGTGGACGGTGAGTAATGGTCTAGCTCGCCATCTGTCCGTCTTATGACGACAGGCCGTGGTGACGGCGTGTTCGTGTTCCACACGCGCCTCAAAGAGATGTCAGCAAACGGGAAGGGATTCGAGAGGAGCGAGGCCTGCCAGGGTTGCGGGACTGTTCGAAATTGACACCGCAGCCCTGGAACGCAAAGGGCAATAGACGAAACGTGGATGGATTTTAGTCAGTACAAGTCTGACACTCCCTTCCGCTCCGTCCAGAGTGGGAGGGGTCATTTGATGATTATCCATCGGTTATAGTATATAATAGGGATTTACTCCTTTTGAGAGCTTCCATTGTGCGTGAACGGTTAAAGTTACGCAATTATCATGTATGTCGGAATTGTCCTTCTTAAAAAGCTCTAAAAAAATATCCGCAATGGCCATAAGTCTAACTTTTAAGGTTGACGCACATTCTCTCTAACCTCTCTTTCTTTTATGTACCCACGCACGCAGACGAAGTTGCGCGGGTCAGCTTGTACATACATATAAATTACATTTTTAAATATTCAAATCTCAAAAAAAAAAAATACTTTTAAAAATAGTAGCCCACCGGTATCGGGAACAGGGTCCAAGCTACCGGCAGTCAGGGCTCTAGAGAGAGGAACCTCCTAACAATACGAGCGGTATCCAGGAGTGCTGCTTTCTGAATCAAGCCCTTGATCCAGCTGCCTAACGAGAGCGTCCTCAGATATTGGTCGAGGCTCTTGACAACTAAGCCGTTGGCTGAAACGACTATCGGCACAATGATCGCTGAGCTCCCACATATCGACAACCTCGCGAGCCAAGTCAAGATACTTAATTTGCTTATCTTTCTCGGCTTTCACGAGGTTCTCGTCATGCGGGAGCGTTATATCAATAATCATAGCGCGCCGCTCTGATCGATCCACCACCAATATATCAGGCTTATTGACTACAATAGTTCTGTCGGTGATGATGGATTGATCCCAGTACAATGTGATATTGCCATTTTCGAGAACTGGGTTGGGCACATACTTATAGTACGGCACTTCCAATTCCACAAGGCTGTATTTTAGAGCATTTGCTGATGGATAATCCTGGCTACAAGGTTAATTGTGTCTATGCAAGTACTCTCCGTTAGCCAGACGAAAACACCCGGAGATAATGTGACGGATTGATTCACCTGGACGGTGGCATGTCCGACATATGTCAATCGTCCTTCACAATAAATATCCGGTAGTTATTCGTCATCATAACTTCATCCATAATTGCACAGACAAAACCTTCGGTTTCTCCGAAGAGGTCCCCGGAACGAAGCTAGGCTACGGACGCTGACAGGTCTATATCGGGCCCATGTAGGGCCCGAAAAAAGCGTCTGTGGAGCTCCTTACTCTGCCATACTTCCCTGCGGTCGTTAGTGTCAAGCACTACAGTTTTGCGCCAGTTCTCTTTAGCCAAGGAGAGCGGGGTGAGGCCCTTGTCCACTGCGACCACATCTTGATGCATCCCCACGTCGGCTTCTAAGAAATATTCCCTGAGACTGCATATCTCGCGATTGTGGAGAGTCTTAGCGTTTAAAAAGCCTCGACCCCCACACCTCCGCGGGATATACAGTCTCATAACCGAAGAACGTGGGTGATGCATTCGATATGTCGTCAACAATGTACGGACCTTCCTATCCAAGGTGTCTAGTTCTGTTTGAGTCCATTTGAGTATGCCGAAAGAGTACATCAAAACCGGCATGACCCAACCGTTGAAGGCACGCATCTTATTTCGGCCTGATAAAAGACTATTAAATACTTTTATCAGGCGACCAAAAAGCGCTCCTTCAGCGATTGCTTCATGTCAGCAACATTGATGCCCAGCGCTTCCGACATACCCAAATACTTATAGGTTTCGGTTGCTGAGCGGGATCTAAGATTTATGGAACCCGAGAGCTCAGTTCTCACAGATTCCACAATCTCCCCTCGCTTTACATGCATGACCGCACATTTGTCCACACCAAATTCCATCCTGATGGCACTACTGAAAGTTTCTGTTATCTTCAGTAGCTCCATCAATTGCAATGTTGCAAATCGTTGGGAGCAAAGAGTTTCAGATCATCCATGTAAAAGGAGGTGAGATATAACTTGACCACCTCTTTTCAACGGATAGCCAAGACCTGTATCCTCCACTAGTGTACTAAGAGGATTCAAGGCTAAGCAGAACCAAAGTGGACTCAAACTATCACCCTGAAATATACCTCGCTCTATCCTTATCGGTTCGCTATTCCTCTAATTCTCTTATTTAGTGCAGTATTATTTCCCAGTTTGCAGAAGAGCACTACCAGCAATATCCTCTGACCTTTCGTCTGCAGCAGATCTGCTAACCCACTTAAAAAAGGTTAGTTTAATACATATATTATAGATATTTTAAAAAGCAGTCTTCGAATTTGCAGTTTTTGTGCTTAAGTGGTTAAGACAAGATTCACAAACGGTACTTTGTCTTTACTTTCCTATGTAAACTAAGCGTATATATATATATTTTTTTATATTACTAAAGTTATTATTCATAATGAATCATTAGCTTACCTTCCATACACGAATATGAACAAGTAAAGTTATCGTATGGTCTGCGAATCTTGCTCATAAATCTACAGTTATAAGCTAATGCTAATATTTACGTTGTAACACACAATATTTAAAATACACAATAATGCGTCTGCACATCCGGTTACCGATGTACTTATTCACTTTACTGTGCACAACCTCACGTTCGAACACATTGTAACAGCGAATTATTCAAGGCCGTGTATTGTCGCTGCGTCTGCGCAGATCGTAATGTTAAGCTGATTTATTTGAACATGTCAATGGACGTCGCCCGCATAAATAAGTAAACCACTTAAACCGCGATCATAAATCTTTGATAGTATGTTGTAAATACTCGGTTTTCTTTTACAAAGTGTGTGTGATTTCTTCTACCTATCTACTAAGTGATCATTTTGTAAGACGAGGGAACTAGTCTCACCGGCAAAGGGGAAAGATTATCTGGAGGTTGATACCACATTAATACGAGTACTGTGATGTTCTCTCAAACAGTAGGAATTTAATTATTTTAATCTGTGGTGTTTTTAATAAAAATAGCTTGCGCATTAAGACTCAGCCTCATGTTTACTTGACCTCAGGAGTTGGCCCTGGAACACAAAGGGCAAAGAAGGAACATGGATAGGTTTTATTCAGTACCAGTCTGACATTCCCTTCAGCTCCGCCCAGAGCAGGAGGGGGTCATTTGATGATTTTCCATCTTTAAACAAAAATTCTGCGAAAACAAAACCGACTTCCAAAAAAAACACTATAAAAGTCTAAAATAACTTGACTTTCGGAAGTCGGTGACTTTGTTTGTATCTTTTTGCCACTTTTTAGTTGTAGTATACCACACAAATTCTTGACATTAATTATTACATTGTAACTAGAAGTTAGTTAAAGTACTCGTCAAGACGAATCATACGAGCCCAAACTCGATGAGGTTTTGTCGTTTTATAACGGAGTTCCTATAGCCACCGTCCAGCTCCATCACCAGACCCTGGTTACCATTTAGGACTAAAGTAATTGTCAAGACGAATCAAACGAGTCCAAATTCGACGGCGTCGCGTCGTTTTATTACAGAGTTCCTATGGCCACCTTCCAGCTCCATCATCAGATCAGCTCCATGTCATCATAATATTGCATTGTCTCGCGATATACACCGGCGTGCAAAATTTCGGCTCAATCAGAAATCGGGAAGTTTGTCAAATTTAACTAACAAGTATCACGCGACGTCGCGTGATGTACATCAGAGCGCCAGCACGCGACGTCGCGTGATATGATAATTAACGTGAGGAAAACAACCAAATTCCTTATCCGATTTTGATGAAATTTCTATGGGACCAATCGAGAAGCATATCCTTTCAGACGAGAAAAGAACTTTTCAAATCGGTTTACAAATGACAGAGTTATGAGAATTGAGAACCTCCTCTTTTTTGAAGAAAGTCGGTTAAAAAAGGAGTCAGCTCATGCAACGTAGCAAAATACTGCGTTCGATTAACGAGTTTAAAAAAAATGTTAAAGTCAACAGTTGATAGTTCATAACTATGTAAATATTCACCGCAAATGTCTCATCAATGTACAAGACAAGATACTTGTCGCAATTTAACTAATACCACAAATTGTGTTTAAGAGTTTTGTTTAGCCGTGAAGGTTATCTTCAAATAACATCAGTCTTGCATAATATGCAATCACTACATAGTATAAAACAAAGTCGCTTGCCGCTATCTGTCCCTTCTCCCTATGTATGCTTAGATCTTTAAAACTACGCAACGGATTTTGATGCGGATTTTTTTAATAGATAGAGTGATTCAAGAGGAAGGTTTAATATGTAAAATATTGCACCCGTGCGAAGCCGGGGCGGGTCCCTGGAACATAAAGTGCAAAGAAGGAACATGGGTGGGTTTTAGTCAGTACAAGTCTGACACTCCCTTTCGCTCTGCCCAGAGCGGGAGTCATTTTATGATATCCTTTGCAAAAAAAAAGAAAGTAATGAAATAATGTTTTTTTTTTGCGTAAAAGAAGAATAATAATTCATCAGTTAAACATTTCAACAATTTTATTTTATGCCTTTGTTCATCCGATAAGCTCATGCTGTGTACATTAGAGTATAATTTTGATATATAATTAATCTATCTGTTTATCTATCTGATGGGTTAAATCAAACACCATTTATGTACATTCAATACATCTGCGACACAGCAATACATTTTTACGAAAAAACTGACAAAATTAAATCTCCAAGGCACAATATTTTAATTCTCTTCCCCCACAACCGTTGCGTGCGCCCTATAATAAAAATAGCCCATCTGTAGCCGCACAGGGTTAAGCCGACCTTCATTTATTACTCAACCCTACGCCCGCCACCGCGGCACCGCAGGCCTAGGTCGCGAGTTAAAATTGTTTATTAAACACCATTATCAAAGTTAGCCGCAACTACTTTATAAAGTTGCGTTAGCACGTCTTTTTGTCTTGTTAGGGATGGATGTTGTATTTATAAGGCTGTGTTTTGTACCTATAGTATTAAAAAGGAAGCTATTCGGGCTTTGATTTATTGCTGTGTGAAAAATGGGGTTGTTGTCTGTATATCAACGGTGAAGGTAAAATTAATTTATGAGATCAACTAATTGAAAAAGCACAATGATTTGGGAAGAGAATTTAATAAAATTTCTAATTTTATAAAGAGGGTTGTTTGTTGGTTTTTAAAGCTGAAAGAAAGCCTATCATTTAAAGATTGAGATCATCATCGTCTGTCAACCCCTTTCCCATAATACGAGTATGTTACTTCACAGCATCTTATTTCAATCTCCTCTGTCTACCGTCAGCTAAGCTATCCTCTACTCCCTGTTCATTCTTAAAATTCTTCACACAATCCATCCATCTTTTCTCTGGCCATTCCCTCCACTTTATTCATTCACATCCATGTAGTCGGGACTCACAAATGATTCAGACCCGTAATTAATGGAAGCATTTACAAAGGACCGCTTTATGTTGATTTTATATAAAAATACATACATAGTAACTTAGAACTCATAGGTATTGGGCAGGGTTATCTATCGAAGTCCATATCTCCAGCACAACTAAATGTTCCTATAAATCCGTTACCAGTGATTTGGTACGCTGCAATTTTATAGGCACTAAACTCGGGGTGTTACAGGGTTATAAATTATTATTCTGTTTACGTACATCTGGGGGATTTTCCATTGGTTATAGTTAACTAACCCTTTGGAAATGTTATGTTAGTCTTTGGCTGTTTGGGGAAGTTTCCGTGTTCTTACGCATTATAGGGTTGGTTATAAATACTGTTTACGTTTGGTAACAGGTGCGTCTCTTTGGGAAATATTATTGAATATCTTACTCCTATGAAGTCATAATATTCTAGTTCGAATATAAAAAAAAAATAATCAACGCTCGTTGTTGTCACGGTTACAAAAGAGTCACTGCGGAATCCTTTTAGAATAATAATTTCTTTACTTTTGAGAGATACATAAAAAACCACAACTTGGGGTCCCCAAGATGTGTTTTTTTATGATGTACACAATTTACCATCTCATTCCACTTCTGAAAAACTCTTTTTACGACAGTTTACGTTATAAAATTCTTTATCTTGAAGTCGTAAAAATAGTGTCAAGCGCAGTCAGCAGAAATGAAACTCTTTGTTTTATGAAGCCTCTACTATTTTAATATTAAATCCCTGTAGTAAGGTCTGTAAGAAAGTTTTGAGAGACCATTTATGTATATAGGCCACAACTATTAATATTTTATTTTCCTTCCAGCTATCTGAAGATGCGAGGGAGTTAGACCCTTACTTAGACAAGACAATTTTTTTTTTTAATATTATATTTGCGTTAACCCTTGTGTACGAGTTTGAACATCGCTCTATGATCCAAAAAACACGTTAAGCCTTTGATTCCAGCTGTAAATCGTAGATATCAGTAGATACGGGTAATAGGGGTATGAAGAAAAGGGTGTAAAGTTCTTCATCCCCCGTATAAAAGGGAGGATCCTCCGACCAGACGGTGTTGTGGTGGGGTACTGCGCGACAGCTGTGTTCGGATTTTTTTTTATGGTCTTAAGTCGCGGATAACATTAATATCGCCATTTAGGAACTTGATTTTAGTTCATTTTTGTGACATAAATGGCGTGTAGTACTTTTTATATGTTGCTGCAGTGCTTTTTTGTAATGCCGTTATAGAATAAGATGATAGTCTTATAAAGGGGTATCGTCGCTCGTCGAAGCAGTCGCTTCATGAGAAATACTTGTATTTAGGTGTATCCAGTTAGGATGGTAGCCGACTGATACAACATTGTAGAGAGACTCTGGAACTTCTTCGAGTTTCATTGTCTCGTCGCTTTTCTGGTGGTCGTCACTGTTGATTCTAGCTTTCATGAGATGCAGTGGTTTGGGAATAGTGTGGCGGGCTTGTACAGACGCCAGCACATCAAGGTACCCGAAACTGCCAAATTTTCCCGATCAACCTTGAACGTAATGCTTTAGCGATAAAGTTAAAAATCAATTAAAGAAATTTGCAGATTGTACTCGTAGTAGCTTGATGTGTTGGAGCTTGTACCAGCAAAAAAAAATGGTGGACAAAAAGTTAGGGAAGATGATGAGTCTTAACACCAAAAGGTAATGGTGTTCACTTGCTGAGAGCTTAACGGTTTTTAGTGTCACTGATCCATCATGCCTTAAGGCCTTCTCAGTTAGCTCTGTTAACAATTAAACTTATACTAAGGCTGAGTACTCGTAAAATAACTCCACAAAAACGTAAAACCTAGACCCCGCACCAGTATAAAATGAAAATCGAATGCTTGTCGCAGCCGCTAACCGCCCGCTATTTAATGAAACCGGGGTATTTAACGGCGACGCACGATTAACCGCTACCCACTCGTTTTACACGGTGTCTACAGAGGAAAGGAGGAATTTGGAAAATGGATTTTAATTAGAAAAGAACCGATCGGTCTTGGGTGACGGATAATTATGTGTGTGATGGATATTACAGTAGATCTTTGACTGTCCGTAACAGATAGTCAGTAGCCTGAAAGCCTGACATCTAGTCTTACCAACGGGTATCGTATTACCCAGTACTGACTGGGTTGTGGAGTTCAGATAGGCAGTCGCTCCATGTAAAATACTGGTATTTAGCTGCACCCGGTTATACTGGAAGCCAACCCTAACATAGGAAAAAGGCTACGCTAGATGTTGATGACGATGGATATTTGTCAGTACATCATTGATATTACAGTGAATCACTTATAAAACCTAAGTAATCGTTAATGTTGTTACAAAAAGGCTGTTGTGGAGGCTCTGCCACTCTGACAGGGCTGGCAAAATCACTGATGCTCGCACATAAACTGCCACTTACGGGATATCTTCCGTGATTGTCTTTAATTTTGAGCTCCCGATATTTCGACGCTGTTGCAAGCGCCATGATTGCGGGTTAACTCCAATATTGATATTAATAAGACAATCACACAATCACGGAAGATGTCCCGTAAGTGACAGTTTATTGTAGTTGTCAACCGTGAAAGTTTAAAACAGTGTTCACTGATGCTCGTTTCAATAAAAGGTAGTGTTCTAAAATAACAGCGACATGACTGTGACGTTCATCAACCACCAATCAATCTCACAAAGAAGAAACATGTATCCCAGTAGTGGGAAGTTTACATTCTTCGCCTTCTCAAATCGATGACTCAGATTTGGTCCGACCAGTATTTAGTGTCTTAACAATTCTATCATTTGCCTCATTCAAGTGCAGGCCACACCGCCAGCTAGCGCGCGAGCGAGCGAGGCGGACGAATCATCGTTTCACTTCTTTTCATAGTTTGGTTCACACCGCGAACTACCGAAAGAGCCGAACGCAGTATGAAAAGAGCATCGCCCGCCTCTCTCGCTCGCTAGCTGGCTGTGTGGCCTGCGCTTAAAGTTCTGAACGTTACATGCTGATTGTACTAATGCGATGCATTTTAGTTATAGTCTTCCTATAAATTCAGAAGAAACCGAAAGCTTTTAACAGAGATTTGTTTTACAAACTTCAAGATTTTACGTAGCAATGGCTGTCTAGATCGGTTATAAAAATTGCACAGTGTAACATGAGTTAACTTTATCCGAATCTGTGAAAGTGCTACTCAACTAGATACAACTGATCTTTGTTTTCACTATTATAAGGTTGAAATAAATAAAAATACTATGCTTCGGGACATCATTAATTCCCCTATATTTGGTGCTTTAGTTCATAGATACATCTCGAACAACAAGCTTGTGTCCAAATAAATAATAATAAATTGTAACTAGCTTATTTCATAAGTTTCTTTTTCTTTTATTGACCTTCTATGAAGATTGCTTGTCCGAAGTAAACATTATTTTATAATAAAAATCAAACGCCAGAATATCGTTTTGTCGTCCCTATAAACTAAATATTTGATCACTAAAAGGGATGAAGTGTGTCATCTCAGCTTATTCCCCCAGAGAATCGCCGTGAACATTGTCAGCCCTTCAACAATTTATAGCCCTTTAGCGTGCATACTAAAACATGTTTTTCCTACATACTTTCGTAGTAAAAATAATGCTTTTATTGTACTCTGTTATGTAATGTTCAGTTTATTGTGTCAGTATAGAAGCCGTTTTATTTGATTGGGTTTTGTTTGTAAACATTGCTAGACGTAAAAAAAAGTATTTGGCTGTATATCGAAGTATGGAGCAATAGCAAATAATACCAAGCGTAAAAACAAGGCTCGAGGTTTTCTATACGACACGACCGAAATACAATGTCTAGTGCCTAAACTAAAGCACACTGATTGATTTTGACTGCTTGGTGCCGAGAGTTCAAAGTCCAACGCGCAAAATATTTGAGCATTACATTTAGGTAACAGTGTGCATATTTTTTTACAGCTATTTAGTGGCCCAAAAGTTTAACAACCAGTCTTGCGAAGGTATATAGTATTACCTTGAACTAACTGTTTTAGGAGGACAGATAGGAGTCGCTCCATGTAAAATACTAGTATTCAACTGCATCCAGTTAGACTGGCAGCCGACACCAACAAGTTGGGGAAAGGTGACCAGCAGGGCTATTGCGTATCTCTGTTGACAGTTCATAGTGATCATCACTTGGTGAGTTTTGATATACAATGACAGTTCCACGGGTAGCGTCAGTTGAGTTGAAACCAACAAGAACGGTCATTGTATATCAAAACACGCCAAGTAATGATGACTATGAACTGTCAACAGAGATAAGTAATAGCCGGCCTTACGATGGTGAGTTTGCACAATTCTTTTTTACACAGAATTGTTGAAGACGCGTTAGCAACACGATAGAGGAACCCATGTACCATAAAATAATAAATATCTCGATTAATTACAAAACCCTTGAAAATACAACCTTTGACCTTTCAGAGAGTACAAAGTACATAACAATGATGTTCCGGGCTTCTGGTCTCAATGTTTTTCAATAAATTGATTTTCTTATTCTTGTCTAGGAGTTGATCAACCATTTGTCATACTGGGAATTGATTAATGAAGAGAATACTAGGTAATAAGACTAATGCAACAAAGTATTTGAAGGCGCTGTACAGAGTTTCTGCAACTGGCAAACCGCAACTACCTGTTTATGACGTTCATTCATGAAACTGCGCAAACGTAGACGTTGCAGCAACAGCGGCCACTGTTATGTGAATATACACAGGCAGTTTGACAATTCAGGCATTGAACAACTTAGGTACATGGACCCTTCGTGCAGTCATCATCAACTGCTTGAGAGGTCACTGTCAACTGCCAGCAGTCGAAGTGCACGCACGCAAGCACTAACGCACGTGCGCAGCACGAAGTGGTGGCGACTGCTCAACGGTCGTGTATTCCAGTGAATAGAAGATAGTGGGTCGCTGTGTTTAAGCGTTGTCTTGTAGCTGTGTTTGAGGAATTCGTTACAAAAGTTGACTACTACAGTTGACAAAGAGCTGCAAACTACAAACTATTGATGATGGCCATGTGTTTTAAAGAACGAGATTTTTATTGATAAGTGACGAACATAACGTTGCTAATTAGTAACATACGTACGTACGTTATGAAGTATTTAATTTTAAAGCTAAAGAAATAATTAACTTTCAAACATTGAGAGTTACAGAACATATTCATCAACTAAAAATGACTTCCATTTGCCAAAATATCTTCCCATTTCGCTCTGCTTCCCTACTTTAATTAGAAACCCAAAGCGCTACTTTTTGTCGTCGAGAAGCGCTTACGAACAAAAAAAAACAAATTCAAAGCATTATGAAAATGCCGGGTGTTCCAAAATCCCTAATAACCGGGACTTGCTAAGCCCGGGACTGTTTTCGCTTGCCAACACTACACGTTCGCTCATTACCCCTGGGAGCTAAATATCAGTACTTCAGCTTTGCTGTGTTAGAATAAGAAACGAAATATGTACCTAGGTACTAATTAAGACTGAAATCATATTAGTAAAGTTAACTAGTAGCCAATGCGTGATATAAACGTATGAGCGGCATATGCGCCTGTAAGGTAAAATCCAGCTTAGCCGAATCCGGCAAGGCAGCGAAGACAGTGACCTCGCATGAAGCAAAAGGTCAAAAGTTTGATTGATTAAGATGTTCAGTACGCATAGACTGTGGGTTTACGCTCCATAACCTCTAGGTTATACAAAGACGATTTATACAAAGCCGAATGATAGTACCAGCCTTTTACTGTTTCACTGCTAGGTAACGCGACCTCAGACTCATACAGAGTTAAACATCATCACTACCACGGTCATGTAGCGTACCTTCGATTTGGGACTTCCCGTGTTTGTACATATATTTTGTTAGTTAATCTAGTTCAAAGGAAATAGTGGTATCTGGTATTGATGTCACTAGAACCCAGGTTTCAGCAGTCGGTTAATTGAATATGCCACAGACTATAGCCACAAATGAATAATAGAGATGATAACAAATCTTTAGTTTTATTAACCGTTTTATGGTTATTAAATAGTTTATTATACTATTTATCGCTGATGTTGTAGCGGACAGTACAAAAAGTACTACAGCCCCATCTATGCCACAGAGGAAGAACCGACATCAAAATTCTGAACCGCGATTTATCCGCGACTTAAGACTATAAACAAAACCTGAAAACAATTGTCAGGCATCCCCAACCCTTGCTGGAGCGAGCCCGGCAAATCAGCCTCAAATAATGACACCATTCAGATCTAGCCTGTCCCTTTGCTGTCCTCCCCCAGCGACGCCTTAAGCCGGGGCTCGTACCCCTCAGAGGGTGCCCTTAGCGAGTAGTCGCTTAGGTTGAAAGTTTTTTGCCCTGGCTGGAGACCAAATACCCAAGGCACCCACATAATAGATTTGGTTAAGCAGACGACATCCTCCTAGGTTGAACTGCGAGATGCTATGCACACAAAAAAAATTGTCAGGCTGTACTCACGAGACACAGCACCCGTCGGAGGATCCTCCCTTTTCTATAGGAGATGAATTCCGGAATCTTAACTTAGTTACTTTATCTTAAACATTCCCCGTCTCGTTGAGGCTTGTGGATATACTATTGGGTACACCTCTGTCAACCTTCGGGATTACAAGCATGATGACGTGTTATGATTTCTTAAAAAAAAAAAACTTTTGTTTCATTAAAGTCTTTAATATTAAGGGTGTAACAAGACTCTTCACGAAGACGAAAGGCACTTGTTCTCCCCGACATTGAGATCATTTTTATGTTGTACTAGACTATACCTGGGAACCTTCTAGTTACGAAGATATTGGGGGTCAAAGTTACAAAATTTTCACAAGTTTTTTTTTTTAATAAGAACTTATATGTTTTAATGTAAGATATTTTCATTTAAACACCTCCACGACCCCCGTACTATTCAATCCATCCATCAGCACAATGTTTTGAGTGCGTTACATTGAGGCCCACCCTAAAACGTGACCATACACCTCAAAAAAAAAATCGTTTCCCAGCAATAATTTTTGCGTAAAGATGTACATAATGCTTGGTTGACGGCTTCGTGAAGGGTCCTGTTACACCCTGTATATAAATTGTACGGAAAAACATACCAAACTCTATTACCGAACAAAACAAGAGAATGATGAATATTGCTATTAACCAAACAAGAAACAACTCCATGTTCCTTCGTTCACGTACCTCCTCACAATGTTCCTCCTCAGGGGAGTGATCGTTCAATCTAACTGGGAACGTTTTATCATCTTGATGAATGTTCTAATATGCTCCCGTAAAGTATGGGGTGAGGGTATGTTAGTTTAATATTTTATGGTTATGGATGCGGGTTTAATGTGCATATGGGTTCCCATCATAGCAATGTTATTCCCCGGCCGTGTAGGACTGCCGTCCCATCGGACTACGAGAGTAAAGCATACAGAGTGCAATTGTGTACTATAACATCTGCTCCAATTGGCTAATTCGTTCAGATTGACCGCCGTCCTGTATAGCTATTCACTTTGATTCGAGTTCGATTCGGAAAGTCGTATGTGTATCTTGCTCGCTTACGTAATGCCAAAAAAGGTAGACAGACAGACATACGACTTGACGAATCGAAATCGAATCGAAGCGTTTGTGAACTGAATTGAATTGAATTGCAGCCTGGTCGAAATTCAGTCGGGAAGATTTCATTATTTAAAAAATAATTATCTTAACTAACAATGACAGATAGCGAACAAACCTAAGAAGCAGGCTTATATGAAGTAAACCTTCAAACTGCAAACTTTCTATCGGCCGATAGTTTAGTCGGATTGGGCTGCACACACACTAGACGGAGATCTAAACAGTCGGGTTGGTGACGAATGCGCAAACCAGACCAACAGTCGGGCGACTGCTCTCGAACAATTTACTGGTTAGTAGGCGGCTTTTGAAGAGAGCGCTCGCAGAGTCGCGCGCATTAAAATATTAAATTATTTTCTGAGCTGGGCGGCAGCTGGTAAGCCTAGAACGGGGTCGCTATGAAAATATGGTGGAAAGTAGAAAAAAAATTAGAAGTAAGCTAAAGTGGTGTCAAAAAAACGCAGATTAGTTAAAGATGAACGAAATTGCGAGTCATCACGAAGCTAAAAATTTTAGTAGTTTCTGGAAAGCCACGAAAAGCTTGAATACCAAGTCGGGCCTGCCAGTGTGCGTCGGTGGCTTAAACGAACCTAAAGCTATTGCCAATTTATTTATGGCGTCGTTTAGGACAGAGTCACCACTGGGTCCATCGACGGGTGGGTCGGATGCTAGGGAGGGTACGCCTGTCATGTTCACCGCTGCGGAGGTTGGGTCTGTCTTAAAGGAGCTAAAGCGGGGTAAGTCTCCTCGACTTGATGGCTTAACTGCAGAACATCTGCGAAATGCAGATAAGCACTTGTCACGTGTCTTAGCTCTCTTGTTTAATTTATGTATGAGTCACTCGTATCTTCTAGAGGACCTTATGAAAACAATTGTCGTTCCTATAATAAAGAACAAGACTGGAGATACGAGTGACAAGAACAACTACAGGCCTATCTCCTTGGCGACCATTGTTGCGAAGGTGTTGGAAGGTCTGATTGACAGGCAGTTGGATAAATATTTCACCCTACATGACGCCCAATTTGGGTTTAGGCCACATTTGTCGACTGAAACAGCAATCCTCTGTCTCAAGCATACTGTCCATTACTATGCAGCAAGGAAAAGATAGATAGATAGATAGATAAATCATTTATTTAGTGAACACAAAAGACACAACACACGGAAGTACAATTAAATTATAAAATTTACATGAACATTCTTTAAAAAAACCAAAGCAAACCCAGACAAAAACCAAAAAACCAAAAAAAAACCAGTTTATGCGTGTTTTTTGGACCTCTCCAAGGCATTCGACCTAGTGTCCTATGACTGCCTCTGGAGGAAACTCGCCCATGAGACTAACCTTCCTGGGGGACTGATTGCTGTACTGAGGTACTGGTACAGCAACCAGTCCAACTACGTAGATGGGCGGATGCCATGTCGGGTGCGTACAGGTTGGAGTGCGGCGTGAGGCATGGGGGGCTTAGCTCGCCCAGACTTTTCAACCTGTACTTCAACCAGCTGATATATGAGCTCAGCAACACTCAAGTCGGTTGCTCTATTGATGGGCAATGTATCAATAATATTAGTTACGCAGATGATATGGTGCTGCTGAGCCCATCAATCAGTGCGTTAAGAAAGCTCCTCCGAATCTGTGAAGACTATGCGGTGACTCATGGTCTCAGGTACAACTCAACCAAAGCGAGCTTTTAGTGTTTAGGGCACAAAATAAAATTTACGACGTTGTTCTATCAGTTACCTTGGGCGGAGTTCCGCTGAAAAGAGTCACTCGTTTTAAATACCTGGGGCACTGGGTCACTGATAGGCTGTCGGATTACACTGATTTAGAGAGGGAACGTAGAGCGCTGGCAGTCAGGTGTAACATGCTGGCCCGCAGGTTCGCACGGTGTGCGCGAGAGGTTAAAATAACATTGTTCAGGGCCTATTGCCAGTCGCTGTACACATGCGCCCTGTGGGTCAGTTATACACAGGGCTCGTACAGTGCTCTACGAGTCCAATATAATAACGCGTTCCGGGTATTGTTGGGGCTGCCACGCTTCTGTAGCGCGTCGGGGATGTTCGCGGACGCACGCGTTCCGGATTTTAGCTCGCTGCTGCGTCTGCGAATCGCATCGCTGATGCGTCGGGTGCGCGGCAGCCCCAACAGCCTTGTGGCTACTGTAGCCGGCCGAGTGGATGGCCAAATAATGTGCCACTGGGTGGCGGCACACAGACCGTCATTCAGATATGTGCTTTAAGTTATATTTTTATTTTATTTAGTTAGTGCCAAGCTGTTTTGTATTTTTTATGCTATGGATCTCTGATCTGAAAATAAAGATTTATTATTATTATTTATTAAGTGCGTAAGTGTGCGCGCGAGGTAAGAGCGCCGTACTAATCTAGCAGTTGGCTGATAGTTTGCCGATAATACTATCGGCTTCAAACTATACAGTTTGAAGGCAATCGTGCAGCCCACCAAACTGATTTATCGGCCGATACCAAAACGTTGTAATATGCGCACTAGTATACATGGCCATTGTTCATACTGAATAAGAGCCTAACTAAACTATCGGCCGTTAGTAAGTCTACAGTCTAGGGGGACTGTAAAAAGCCATCTCTTGATTAGTACGAGTATTTTAGATAAAATAAGTCGTGGCCCAGAGGTTAAGGCCTCGTCTATAGTGCAAGAGGTTGTGGCTCAAAGCTTGCCCCCTATTACATGGGATGGGACTTAAACATAAACATAACTGGTGAAATAACAATAAACATTTTTTTTTAAAGGGGTGTGTTATTAGAATACCACCTCTGTCCAACCCTTCTGGCATTACAGGCGTGATGATAGTGTTATGTTATGCTATTTCAAAATCTCGTTCAAGAAAGTAATCACAATACAATCATATAAATAGGTAGGGTACTTAATCAAAATTTTCATATTATTACCTTCTATAAAATCAGAAGCCATATTTCAGCAACTCATAGTAATTTATCAGATCTGTAATTTCATGCCTGCGTTACTAAATTCTTATAACCTAAAATAAAGTTATTAATGTCAGAGGTTATTAAGTTGTTATTATTTTTGGATCAGGTTTTATGGCTCTATTTTTTTTTACCTATGCCTAGGTATACACACATTTGTTTCATACTCACTCCATTCTCACCATAATTTAGAGCATTTAAAACCAATAGGAAGGTTTTAATTTAATTTAATGACACAGAAATCTAGATTTTTAACATTCGGCATTGCGTTCGTGCGAAGCATGGGCGGGTCGCTAGTTGGGTGGAATTATTTACACTTGTTTATTATATGTAAGAGGTTGTGTTTATAGTGTCATTAATTTACAAAATTCGATTCAATTTCGACAAGTATTCCAACTATTGGCAAATACACCATTGGTCATTAAATATTTTACAAAAACAAGTTTGGCAAATGATTCACTTAAAAAATATTTATTCTAAAAACCTTTAATGTTGAAATTCGAATTTCAACATTGAAAAGGGTGTCAAACAAGGCGACCTATTCTCACCTAAACTGTTCACAAGCGCACTGCAGGAGGTTTCTAACAAACTGCCTGCTTCGTGGCAATCACGAGGCATACATCAGCATCAGCTAATAAAACCTCCGCTTTGCTGATGACATTGTGTTGCTCTCCACATCTACTTCCGAACTCGAAGAAATGCTCCAAGGTCAGAGCACAGCAAGTCTTGAGGTTTAAATTTCAATGAACTGATTCAAAACCCAGCTCATGATCAACGCAACGAAAAATAGGGTTGAGGTAGACAGGCATGTGCTGCAATGTGTCGATGAGTATACATACTTGGGTCAGATAGTGTCTTTTTAAAATAGGCAAGATAAGGAAGTTGACGTCTAGTTGAAGACTTGTCTAAAATGCTTGGAAGACAAAAAGAACGCATGAAAGGAAGTATTCCAATGACACTGAAAAGAATACTCATCGACATATGCATCCTGCCCGTCCTAACCTACGGTGTGCAAAGCTGGTCACTTACTGAACAACAGAAGTCCAAACTCAAGATTTTTCAACGGGCAATGGAGCGCAGCATAATAGGTGTGAAGCGTACAGATTACGTTATAAACAGCACCCTGCGTTCCAAAACTCAGGTTGCAGATTTTGGAGAAAAAACAGCTAAGCTAAAGTGGGAGTGGGTTGGCCACGTAACGCCAATGTACCCGGAGAGGTGGGCAAAGATCACTCACTGGATGCCTGACCGAGGTAGACCGCGGCGAAGGTGGTGTGACGATCTGATATTGTTTGCGATACGAACATGGCCAGATATCGCACAAGATAGAGAGATTTGGGAGGAGAAAGGGGAGGCCTTTGCCCAGCAGTGGGACACATGACAGGCTAAGAAAAAAAACCTTTATTTGATAACGTATTGTACCTGTTGTTGTCTCGTCCGAAGAAGATGAAACAAGTTACTAAGGTAGTATATTTCCATTTTACCGACACATACAGTTTAAGTTTAAATCTTCAAAATAAAAAAAATATACTCGTATCCGAACGCTTCCATTTCCAGCACACTGTTCTATTATCTGTGGACTTCAAAAATTCAGTTATCAGCCAAAAAAAATATCTGATTGCTACTACCAAAAATCCGGCCAAGTGCGTGTCGGGCCACGCACAATGTAGGGTACCGTAGTTGTGTCGAACGATGATTTTTTATTTTAATAATACAAAACAAACTAACATTTGCAGTTTTTTTTGCAGTTAAAAAACTTGTACTTCCTTACATTATGCTTAGGAAAATATGTTATCCAAGTACATTTTATAAGTTGGTCGAATATTACTCGTAAACTTGTAAAGCCTACTTAGCTGTGATAGTTTTCCTTGTAACTTCGTTATAGTTACTACCATCGTGATTTTTCTCACAAACCCAAACACAACCATTTAGCTGGTAGAGCCCGGACACTTGAGTCTAACAAAAATTAGCACTTCAAAGCTTTATATTTCTCAAACGAATCCCCTAATCGAAAAATTATTTAAACAACCTCGCAATATTTTTAAAGACCTATTCAACGACATCCCACACTACGTTACGTGGTACAGGAGATACCCTAAAAAAATACTTTTTGAGATTTTATTTTACCACTTTGTCGGCGTAACTAATTTGCATATTCATGCCAAATTACAACTTTCAAGTACTAAGAGTTGACCTAAGCTGCGGACAGACGGACGGACATGGCGAAACTATAAGGGTTCCTTGTTGACTAGGGAACCTTAAAAAGGGACTATAAGGGTAGGCGGGACTCATCATCATCGCACGAGACATCAACAGGAATAATCTCAATCGCACGGCGTTTACAGGTAAGCAAGGTTGATTGTTCAATTTTATTATTTGACAAACAATTCATTTTAAATTCATGTCATCTCGTAAAACGAAGTTTGAAATAAAAACGTTTTACTTATTATATAATTATTGTAATGCCCTAAAATTAAATATAATTATAGTCTGGCAGTTTGAGTACTAGCGGCCTACTCAAATGTCTTTTCTTTGGTATTGTTCGTCGTGTCGTTGAGCTCCTTGGGTTATGAGTCGAGCTACACGATCACTGACAAATGCTTGCACTGACTGGACAGGTCCACTCAAATCTGTGTGGTTATTTCTTCAAAAGACCATCTCAGACATTAATCTGCATGGTCCTCTTATGACTTGACCAATGTCTGGACTTTAAAAGAGACAATGACCTCTGAGTTTGTTTCGAATGTTTCTTCTCAGATTATCAGTTACAAAACACCGGCCCCATCTAGTTTTAAAACCGACGTGTCATTTTTTTTGTAAAACCAATTTACAGAAATAAATTATGATTTATGATTAAACTCATTAGGTAGGCAAAAGGTAATTCTAATGAAATAACAAAATCTTAGGATGCGAGAGCAAGTGAAGTGAGCTCGGGACTGTTAGGTAACTTTAAACCCTGCAAACAGAAATGGGAGCCCTTCACAGCGAGGCGTCGTCGTCGTCTACGTCGACTACGAGTATGCCTTAATACAAAATATGGATACCTATTTAAAAGGACCATGAACTTTTGGTGTTTTTTTTTCAGTTCAGTAGTTATTTGTTAGGGTTTCATACCTCAAAAGGAAAAAACGGAACCCCTTATAGGATCAATCGCGTGTCTGTCTGTCTGTCCGTCTGTCACAGACAATTTGCTCCGAAACAATTGGACCGATTGAGTTGAAATTTGGTACACATATGTTAATTGGTGACCCAAAGACGGAAGTGTTACGTAAATTAATGAATTTTAAACATGGGGCCACTTTTAGGGGGTACATAAGAATATAATAAAACAAGTTTTGAAAACTATCTAACTATCTAAACTATATGGTGTCCCCTTGTTTCAGACAGAAATTTCATAGAATTTCGTTTCGCAGAAAATGTTTCATATAATATTTGGTCCATAATTTTATAAATAAATGTATAATATATAGTAAGTATAATGTATAATGTACGCACAGTCCAATGCGTCTATCGTACTCCAATCTTCTTTTTTGTTTTGTACACACGCCACATCAACATAGACAGGTTAGGTGCCGCCATCCACTTCGTGTTAGGTTACTTTAAACCATGCAGACAGATATAGGAGCCCTGCGTAGCGAGGCTACGTCGACTACGCCTTTTTACAACATTTTGATATTTACCTTGACGTTGAAACGTTCCGTTCACTCTGACCAAATAGGTTAGGTTAGAACTGTGACCAACTACGCGCGAGCCAAGCGAGAGTAGCGAGTGGTGCCGCGGTAGCGGGCAGCGAGCGCTACGTTGAAATTGGTCGCAGTAATAAAATTAGAGCACTCTGACAATTTATTATGAACCCCAAAATAAACACAGTACGTACACACGGCTACACATCAAGCTATACATTTCCAGTTTATGCTGATCTCGCGTTGTATAGGATTTCGGTACAATGCGAGGTCAACTTATTCGAAGTAAGTATTCTGCGTATTGATTATTCCATGAAATGATAATATGAGTTTTTTTTTTTCATATCCTCCTGAATCTACAGGGTGAAAAATTTTGAAAAAAAATACAAAAATAGTTATAATAAACAAATTTGGGTCAGATTTAAAATCTACGGTATAACGTCTGCAAACCCAGAAGAGTAAGGTAGAGGTGTACCCACTCTAGAGCGAGGTTAAGTAAATCAATTCAGTCTATATCCGAAGTCGTTAGGCTCAAGGAACCCTGTTATTTGGTTCCGGTAATCACTTTAGGGGTGCTTCTGGTAACTTGGTTACAGAGTAATCGGAGAACGAGTCTGAGCAACTGGCGATTGAGGAACTAGTATTGGATACTAGTACCAAATATAACAGTTTGAGTCTCGTTTTATGGAAGCCTGGTTTGTGATCAGTGAGCAAGTATAGCTGCAAGTTTTTGACACAATGACCGCGTTTATATCCAATAAGTAAATGGTTTAATTCTTCTTAGCATATCGATGGCAATCTAAATTGAGTCAAACCAGAATTTAAATTATCTAATTTCGGGGCACGCAGGACAGTGCTCCATTCGTTGTGAAACAGCACCATGCGGCTTTTCATTGCTTGAGTCTATGAGCATTGAGTAGCTAGAAGAGCCGGTAGTTGTCTGCTGCTTATCGGTACATCTAGTCAAAACCAAATAACATGTAATTACAAAGTCAAGGGTTAAAAGTGAAGGTTATGAAACTCCAAGCATAAATATGCATAGTAAGTTAAAACTTGAATATCTTAGACAAACATAGGCACCGCCAATAAAATACAAACTACATTAATTGGCTCGAATATTCGAATATTAGAAAGAAAGTAAATAAACCTATAGGTTTACTAAACCAAAGATAAATATCAGAAAATTGCAAAAGTAAAATATTATTACAGTGCGGTGCAGAGAAAAGTATCACATACAAGTTTTATTCAAAAGAAAATTATGCAAGGAAAGTTAAATGGAAATAAGGTGGTTGGAAGTCAAAGTTGATAGATAAGGAAGTTCCAGTTGTTCTGAAGTTATTCTTGTTTTAAAATTAATTATTAATCTAGCGGCTGGAATGATAACTTATTATTGTTTGTGAATATAATTTCTACATCTATACTTCTATACTAATATTATAAAGAGGCAAAATTTGTTTGTAAGTTTGTATGTAGGGTATAATTTCTGGATCTTCTGAACCGATTTTGAAAATTATTTCACTATTAGGAAGCTACATTATTCCCGAGTGCTATAGGCTATATTTACAACGTGCCCGTGGAATAATTTCCGACCAAAACGCGAGCGAAGCTGTAGGTAACAGCTAGTAATAGATAAGTGTTGTAGTTTTAACTTATTCAAGATATTTTTTTTGTACTTTCAGAGCAACTTGCCTTTGACCAATTATTCCACCTGACTGAATTTACAATTCAAGATTCCTTTGGCCTGAATCAAATCTAATTAGTTCAAATCCAAGTGTCAGATAGTTCAATTCAATTCTATTCCATTCACAAACAATTTAATTGTATTGTGTTTGAAATAACAAAAATAATAAGGTAAAAAAAAACGCAATTCAGTGGACGAAAAGTAATACTTGCCCACAAAATAGTTTTATCGTAATTTAATACTGTGCACGATATATTTTTTTATAAAATATGCCATAGCAATAGCAGATCATTGACTATCATTAGGGTTAACTCGAAGCCTGGAACTCTGTCAACCAGCCTTATAGAGGAGTATCGTGTTACTCAGTAACTGGGTTGAGAAGATCAGATGTCTAACTCGCGACATACAGGTAGAATACTGGCCGCATCTTTATCAGGATTAACTAAAAGCTGACGCCAACATAAATGATAAATCTAGGCCGTATATGATAAAACCGATTATATTTATTTACCGAAGCTTCCACAATTTTATCAGCAAAGATTTTCTCACCACTAATTACAGTAATTAAGTAGTATCAGCCACGTAATATGCACCTGCAGTAATTATCATAATAATCCTAGGAGTCAATTGTAGTCTCTGTTCATTTACCGGTAATTATGTTATTGTTCCGTTCCAGATCAATTAACATAACTAATGGTACCTAATTTGTAACGTCCATTGGGAAATAAATAAATTAGATTAATTCAAGACTACAGGGGATCTTAAAGGCCGCGACAAATCTGTTCTTAAGGAACAGAATTTATACAGGGTGTAACAGGACCCTTCACGAAGCCGTCAACCAAGCATTATGTACATCAAACTAAGTAACTTTACGCAAAAAGTATTGCTGGGAAACGACTTTTTTTTTTGGGTGAAAAATCACGTTTTACGGTAGGAATCAATGTATCGCACTCAAAACATTGTGCTATTGGACGTATTGAATAGTACGGGGGTCGTGGAGGTGTTTAAAGTAAAATAATAATAATTAAAAACACGTAATAAAAAATTAAAAAACTTGTGAAAAAGTTGGAACTTTGACCCCAATATTCACCCCAATATTTCCAATGTAACTGGAAGGTTCCTAGGAGAACAAGTGCCTTTCGGCTTCGTGAAGGGTCTTGTTGCATCCTTTAATAATGTTAGACGCCTCCTAGGTAGATAGACCAAAGTCCTTGAAAAGGCGACAAACTGGATGTGAAAGAGGAGGACAGGGTAGTGTGGGGCAGCTTAGGGAGGCCAATGTCCAGCAGTGGTCTACGACGATAGGCCGATGTAGGTCGAAGTTCTGACAACCAATATTACGATCGGGTATCGTGTTAGGTACCAAATAACTGGGTTATGGAGGTCAGTTAAGCAAATACTGGTATTCAGCTGTTTTTATTCCAGTTAGGCTAGTTGGAAAAGGCTAGGCAGATTGATTAAACTCTGATGGCATTTTCAGTAGAATTTAAACAGTAAATTGATTACTACATATGCGTCCAAATTCCTCAAACTAGCCTCTATTTCGGACCAAAACTGATTAGTTTTCCCGACCGGCCCATCCGCAGCACGTCCATAAGTAAAACCGTAATCAATCATAACGTGAACGTACTCAATCATAATGCTGATCGTAATCTTAGACTAGCCTGTTTGAAACTAGAACTCATTTCATGCGTAATTTTAAATGCCGTGCTCTGTATAAAAAGCCTTTTCAATTTGATAATAGTATCATGTATTACGTAGTAGAATTTTGTATAATGCTTGTCCTTACTTCCTTATCATTACTAATATTATAAACGCGAAAGTAAGTTTGTCCCGTTGTCAGATGTACGGAAACGGACTCTGCCACCTTTCTTTCTGAAAAAAACACTGTTCCCGAGAAAAACAACAATAAAGAATGATGCGCCAAGTTTGGCATATCCAATAACCACGACTTGCCCATGGAATGAAACCTTACATCTTATGCTTCAATGTTCATTAAGGGCAGAACACGGTAAACGACCGGAGAAAAAGATAAATGGACTTCTACCACTTCGGTAAGTATTCTATTCTCAAAATAGTAGATTATACAACAAGTGAAAAAAGGGAATTTAATTCGAGAGACCAAGTTGGGTCCCGAGAGCAGCGAAGGATAGGCGTAGCAAGGGATTCTTCTAGAGTAGAATCTTGAGCGGAGCGAGGGATACAAGAACCGCGATGATTTTTTTTTTCACGAGCTGTGTACTCTGCTATTTAACATTGACTGCGAGAAAATAAATAGAAGTATAGTATTTATATTTCTCGTGAGTTAATAATAACAGCCACTCTGATCCATCTGAAAGGTTAAGCCGGGCTTACCAAGGTCGGTCTGTGGATGGGTGACCACTAATTCATTACATACAGAGTTTCCTCCGTGCCTCGGAAAGTACTTTAAGCCGTTGGGCCGGCTGTCATTTGTAGTTCTTTGACAGTCGTTACAGAAAGTCAGTGGCCCGAAAGTCTAACAACCAGTCTTACCAAGGGATACCTACCATATATTTCCCACCCAGTACCCATATAAACCAGTACCTATAATAACTGGGTTGAGTTCTGGGTCTAGGCAGTCGCTCCGTGTAAAATACTGATATTCAGCTGCATCCGATTAGACCAAAAGCCAACCCCAATAACGTTGGGATAACTCTAGGCAGATGAGTATTTATCACATAAAGCTCGATTATTATTATATAATTAATCGGTAATAAAATAAGAGAACAAAGAATGAAATATAGGTAAACATTAAAAAAATATAGTGAAATCAGAACATTTTCGGAATTCAGTGTATATTCTTGTCGGCACGTTCTATTTATTTTTTGTTCATAATTCGTGCTTGTGCTTGTTGTTTTTATTCACTCAGTGAGTAAAAGAGTTTTATTCATTGTTATCGATGAATAAAATGCCCTTTTTGTAACCATACTAAAGGTTTATTAAAAAAAAGTGTTTTATTTTGTTAATTAATATCTCCCTAAGACTAAGTATCCAAGTGATAAGCTGATTAAATTACAGCATATAATGAACTTTTCCATGTAGATTTGATTTTTACAGAAAAAAAAAGTAGCTGAAAATATAACTTTTTATGTCCCCGACTGTACATTTCCGGTCCATTCATAACATAAACTGTTCCATTCCAGTAACTGTAGGTTGTAAGCAATAAGCTAACAGACAGTAGTACTTTAATGGCTATGCCGGCCAGGGTCTATACAAAAGTGCCCATCATTCTTTCTTAGAATAATAATAGATGGCGCCGCGTGTCTTTCGAATCATGATTGAATTATATTATTACAAGCAGAGTACAACTCGAATTGGCTGTTAAATTCTAAATTAACGTGAGTGGAGCTGCGGGCAAAAGCTAAAAGTACATAAAATTACGCCTGATCCCCGAGGAGTTAGGTAGGTCTCGTCAGATGTTTATGTCCCACATAATAAGAGACCTGGAGGTTTACTATGACGTCTTAAAGCAGGAGTAATTCCAGTGTGGGAAAGGGACAGAACTATACAGCTCGTCTAGCGCCATCTCTTTCCCACACTGGAATTACTCCTGCTTTAAGACGTCATGGTAGGCCACCAGGAGATGTTTTTACAGCGATTATAGTTCAGTTGACCTCTTGGCTTTAAGAAATAGCTTGAACATAATGTAATTCCGACTAAAGCCACTATATTTTCTACTTTACCCTATATTTTCTGCTAGAGTATTTCTCTGAGCGCAGTTTCCTCGTTTAAGTGACGTTTTAATTAATGTATGGGTATGTACCGCTCCTATTCCCAGGGGTTGGCAGAGCTCTTAGTAATGTGCATGTGTTATAATTACTTGATTTAGCTGGAAAGCTTTGTACTACCTAGAGGAACTTAGTTATTAATGGCGTAAGTATTCTTGAGTGGAGGTGGCTTGGAAAATTACGAGCTGAAGTCTTGAACGCAGTTTTATGAATAAACAATATTTGATTTAGAATTCTCTTTTAGTTACAGTTAAATAGATGGTTCTATGTTAAGGGTTTGGTTTCCGCACTTAGTCCCTAAATTGGACCATTGTACGTGAGCCATGGTGGCCGTTACTCCAACCAGCCCACCTCCCTCCAGAAGCAGATCAAACTTCCCGGTCTTCTCAGGACATCCTCAAGGGATCTCGGTGTTCCAAGAGTCTCCTCACGGATCTGGGTGACGCCGGTGCACTCGAGGAGTATATGCGCTACAGTTTCTTCCGCCTCCATGCACGCTCTGCACAGGGGGCTATCAGTGATACCTAGGGTGTGGAAAAAATATATGGATAAATAGATGGTTCACTCGAGTGATTAATTTTTTTGTTCCAGATATTTTAGTAATAATAAAAGATTCCTAATAAAAATTAAAACAGAACATATAGTGAATCGTATGATTTCGGCTTGAGATGACTTTAAAGTTTAAGGTCACAAAAAAAAACGTATTTTGAAAATAAATTCAGTGCACCCAATAACTCTGCTCCCACGTGTACGAACTTTTCAAATATCAATCAAACGATTGAACTTCGCTATTTGTGTTTGTTTTAATCCCTTTTAACTGTAAACTATCTGTACAAAGCGATATTAAAAATTGGTTTGTGCACATTCATTTATTTTGCAATTTAATGTATTTTGTCTTATTTGTGTGTTTAAAACTGATCGGTTACTTCGAGGGGTATCGGATTTGTTTATGTTTAGGCATTTAGTGGAGGTCACACAGACAGTTGTTGCATGTGAGATACTGGAATTCAACTGCATCTGATAAGACTGGAAGCCGGCCCCAAGCCAACCTGGCTCTCATCGCACTACGATTAGGTTCAACATGTAATGTATTTCACACTCGGGGATTTGAAAACATCGTTTGATTCACGTGGACATTTGTCAATGCAGTTTGCGGCTCCATAGCACCCTCGCTTCTTCGCGTATTCCGCCTCGGCTGCAATGTTCCTTCACTTGAACCAAAATGTACTACATATTTCAATACACCTTTCAAACTGGGTCTTTTTGAACTACTACTAGGTTCAGAATGTATTTCACAGTCGTGGGTTTTTTTTGTCAGTGGATCGATTTCATTTATTTCCACTAGTGTTTTATTTCCACAGATAACTATAAAACGTGGTCCAATTCCTATAGTCAGCGGTGATTGTATCTTTTTAAAATAAATCTCAGCAAAACGCCTTGAAAGGCATACATTATTTATATATATTTAAATTGTGTTTATAATTACGTGGTCATTTTTCACTGCAGTTCTCGGCTAACTTGTATCAAAGTGTACTAGGACCAAAATTATATAAAGGAATTGTGTAGGTGAACAGTAACTGAAAATCAACATTCAGTAACGGGAAAACGTTGGAGAAGTTAATATTATTATTCATTCCCAGAATGAAACTTCCAAAAAAGAAAAATGCTTCACATAAAGAACAAAAAATACACCAGCATTCCCGCCGCGCTGCCTAAAAGATATTAGCGGGATACAAAAATGTTTGGAGACAACTTCCTTGTATAAATATGATCGGCAAAGGAAACAAATAAAGGAATAAATTGGACTAAACGTTACTGTAACTTAACTCCTATTTATTAGTAAGGGGGTCTTTCGTATGAAATTGTACGAATAAATGGCATTTATTTGCGTAAATGGTATTGGTATATTTAAGGGTTGTCTCATTCACTGTTTTTGGAGGTAACTCTTATAAGGATAGAACATTAAACATTCGGTAATTGTAGAAGCATAATAAATAATTCTAGACGGTGATGAATAAATTGTATTCGATGTTATTGTTAATATTGCTTTGTTTCTACATTAGTAAGCATTCATAATGCCAGTTTTCAGTAACACTGAAAACAAAATATTAACTAGGTTCCTACATGACGTATGTTTCTAAGTATAAAAAACTCTACACAAAACGAAAAATAACATAATAAAGTACATATTTTTTAAATACACAAACACACATCTTATAATGTTGGTAATATTCAATTCTCTACAATGCATTCCGGTAATGTTAGGATTAACAGTAAGGTTTTTTGAGATATTCAGCAATGGAATACAAGCTATGTGAAATAACCATTTTTTCAGAACAATATAGCGGTTTCATTGGTTTTTGCTTCGTTAAAAGTTGCATGTATTCGGAATTCATTTCGTTTGAAACTATTGTCAATAGTCCTGCATCGCCAAGCATAGGTATATTGGTCCCCATCTTTGAAAACTTTTAATGAACCCATACTTTTGTGGTCCATCCCAGTTCTTTTGTTGTAGATTTTCAGAAACATACCGATAGCGACTGGGTTCGGTTTGAGAACTATTTATTTGTTTATGTAAATACAGGGTGAATTTTCCAAGTGGGCGTGGATGGCCAAATCCGAAACTATGAGGAATAGCGAAAAAGGCTTAAAGGAATCTCGAGCCCGATTTTGATGAAACTAAAAATACATCATTGGATTTTTGAAAAATCAATATTCCTGGCCAGGAATCGAACCTGTTGGTATTGAAAAAAAAGCACATACTGTATTTTTACACCATTCGATAGTGTCGCTATTATGGATTCAACCTGTATATGTAATCAGTATGTATATGAATGTATGTTGACACAATGGTATTTTTCCAATCTGTCCTATTTGACCCAACGGTGGACTGGTAGAGAATGCCTTGTTGCATTATACCCACCTATGTACCACTCTTGTACATGGAATTTAAATAAATTAATAAAACTATTGGATATGGTCGTTAAAAATATTTAATTGTAAATTCACTACAGAAAACAATGTAAAATTTGCTCAGTTGTCCGCGTCTAAGGAGACCAGCCTATTATCATCGCAATTTTAATTACTTATCATAATATCATGCTTGTGTTAACCTATAGTACAACATCCACATTTTACCAGTTACGTTTAGGTTTCATACTCAAGAGGGCGTGCCATTTGCATTAATCGGGCACAAATCTTACGGCCTGGCCACGGGAACGGGCGACGCGAATGGCGGTGCGTCTGGCGGGGCGGCAATCCGTGCGGCACAGTTTTCAGGCCACGGGCACTAGCGTTCTCCGCCGTTATCTCGATATTGCTTGGAACGTAATCGTTTTGGTTCAAGACATACACACATAGACATATTTGGAAGATATTGTAAGAATTTACAACCAGAACTGGAGAAAACAGTAAAATTTTAAGTGCTGCTGAAAAATTGATTTGACATTGAAAATTGACAGACGACATCAGTATTGTTCCCGTATACGGTAAAACGACTATAATCTTTTTTTCTTACAAAACGACAGAACTTTTCAAAAATACGGAAATTATTGGAACTTCACACCATACAATTACAATTTTAAAAAATATTATGATTATACGGCGGTTAGTGTAGAATACGGCAACCCGAAATTTAACATGATCCTTCAACCTCTGAAGTGTTCGAATGCGTCCGCTGTGGGTTGCGATACAATATCTAGTGTTATTTGTTATATTTTCGTTGTGTTTGTTTCTGTTACTTTGTTATTTTTTTGTGTTACTTTTGTGGTTTTATTACGTTTTTGTTTTCGCTGAACAATAATTGAGCGTGATGAAAAAAAATTATCGCCAAGAAAAAAATGTAAGCTCATAGCGAAACGGAAAAAGTTATGATCATGAACGCTTACAAATATTACGGCACTATTGGCGCAGTCGCTGAGCGATTGGCTGCCGCACTGCGTGTCGCGGGTTCGATCAGGTAGTTGTTCCGGGTCTGGCTGTTTGTGTATATGTGTTTAAATGTTTGTAAACGCACCCACGATACAGGGGAAATTCATAGAGGGAGCAATGTTTTTTTTAAAAAAAAAAACTTACAAATTTGTTCATACTGAAAACAAAACCGAATCTCCAACCGAGACGCCGAAAAAAAACGAATGTGTTTTAAAAACTGGCGAAATCCTGAACATATCCAGAGCTTTAATATACAGGGTGCTGAAGGAGCACAAAGAGAATGAAAATTTTAGCTCACCGAAAATACCTTATGTAAAATAACGAAAACGACGTAATGACTGTTATTACTTAGTCACTTCACTCACTCACTTAAATTTCTGCCGCCTCACTCCCACTCGTAATTTTGGTGCCTTATCTATCTCGAACAAACAACGGAGTACCTGCAACATTGTGAACTATGCGCTGGGACAGGGCTATATTCAAATGGCTATAACTCTTAAAATAATTGGTGTCGAGTCCATATTTTGATACCATTTTGTAGGTTGACTCAAATACTTCTGATTTAACATAAAAACATAAGCAATATTTAGGGGTACATTTTGCACTAGAGCAAAAAATATTTAAAAAATAGTTTTTTTTTAGTATATTTAGTAATTTCTTATTTTATCAAAAAAACAGCTGTTCTGTACATTTATAATAAATAAATATCGCTGGACATTACACACAGCGCCATGTAGGTGCCACACTAAGCAACGAGGCTTGTGTCGTGGACACCAGATAGTTGATAATACTACATAGATACTTTTTGTTTGTAAATACATACTTAATAAACATGTTATTATTTAAGTTCGCCTAACTCGTTAAAATGTACTGAACAGCTGTTTTTTTTTTCGCGATTTCAGGTTTTGTTCCATAGTAAAAGTTGTTTGTTATAATGAGTACAATGACCCCTTCAAAGGATTTAAACGACTTAAATTTAGCATTGTATAAATAACATAATTGTCTAAGTATATTGTGTCCTTATATCATTAAATTATTTTATATATACCTGACGGCGCCCCTACAAGGCGTCGTCTATGGCCAACATTGCAAACTAAAGACGAGAGTGAAGTGAATGTGATTATTTTTTGCTTTATTGTAAACACTTAAAAAATATTCAAAACATTTTTATTCATACTTTGGACTAGTGGCGCATCCTATATTTGATGAATTGTTGTAAATAATACAAAGTGGTATACAATATCAGGATACATATTTGAGGCCTTGTGTATCAGCTGAAGAAAGACTTGATATTACTTTAAGGAGAGCAGGTACCGCAGGTGGCAGGTATCGGCGGCGGCGACCTCTCGCTTCCGGCCTTGGTTCAATCCATGGTCCGGAGCGAGACGGAATGGGACGCCGTCACCTCCTTCTGCGAAGCAGTCATGCTAGCGAAGGAGGTGGCGGAACGTGAGAGGGAGAGAACCTCACGTCCCAGCCGCCGCGGGAGACGCACCGGGCGTCGGGGGCCACGTGGTGGCCCCCGGCCACCGTAGGCGCGGGCCTGTGGACGGTGAGCTATGGGCTAGCTCGCCGTCCGTCCGTCTTATGACGACAGGCCGTGTCGACGGCGCGTTCGTGTTCCACGCGCGCCTCAAGGAGAGTCAGCAAACAGGGAGGGGTCCGTAAGGACCGACGCCTGCCAGGGTTGCGGGACTGTTCGAAAGAGATACCGCGGCCCTGGAACACAAAGGGCAAAAGAAGGAACATGGATGGGTTTTAGTCAGTAAAAGTCTGACACTCCCTCCTGCTCAGCCCAGAGCGGGAGGGGTTATTTGATGATTTCCCATCGGTAAAAAAAAAAAAAAAAAAAAAAGGTGAGCAGGTACATTTTTTTTTTGAACATGTTTTAATATTTATATTTTTGAACATGCGAACATGATTAAACAAGATTGTTCATGACACTACAGTAACGCGGTGCACTTGCACAATCCTATCTGCATTTACCGTTTTCTCCGGTTCTGGTTGTATATTCCTAAAAATATAATCAAATATTTCGACACTCATTCGGGTACAATTGAAAATAAAAAACTGGATATAGTCTGTATTTTTCATACTTCTTGTGGAATTCTCCATCCATACCCCAATTGTTATTTAAATCATGTACTCCACAATCTCTTCCAAATATTATGTCTTGAACCAAAAACTACTACTTTCCAAGCAATATTGAGATAACTTTGTTAAAGACATCTTGCTCTCGGTGTGTACTGGTCGCGGCGGCGAACGTACTGCCACGACACGACTGCCCGTGGCATGCAAACTGTGCCGCATGGTTTGCCACCCCGTCCGTCCGTCGCCGTTCGCGTCGCCCGTTTCCGTGGCCAGCTCGTATTATAATACGGCCAAATTACTATTACGGTCTAACTACTATTACCATAGTGATAGTAATTACTATAGTAATAGTAATTAGTTCATTAAAAATGTATGTTTCACAATATATGTATATCGACACCTTATTACTTATGTATTATTTCGTTTTAAATAGACACATTTTTTCAGGATAACTACTAACTATTATAAAAAACAATACTACTTGATTTTATTAACGTCAATTTACGGTTGTCGCACATCACTATTTGAAAATTCCAAAAAAATGGCAACCGACGTAATATCAGTTTTGTCTCGGAAATAAAAAAACAGACTACTCGTATTGTTTGGTTCCTGCACTATTCGCAGCTAGACGCTCTTGAAATTCGCTCGGCAAATTTCGCCGGTCACGCCGCCGGTCGCCGCTACGCGTGGCATGGCTATACATTTGTTTTTATTTATACATTCCTATACATTTGTTTTAGTCGCAAGACGCTTCGCCGTTCGCACCGCGCGAATTTTCGCTGCAGCGAATGTCCCGTGGCCAGGCGGTTAGGTAGCAGCGGTGGTCTGGTGGTGGCGGGCCCGACTTACAAGCAGTAAGTCGTGGGTTCGAACCCAGGCAGGAGCATTATTACTTTGTTTAGTTTCTTTCATCACGACTGCTCTCAAAAATGCCGAAGGAAAACATCGTGAGGAAACCGGCATAACCTAGAACCAAATATTCGAAGAGATGTGACATCTATTAACCCGTACTGGACCCGCGTGGTGGATTATAGCCCATTCCCTCTCATAGAGAGGAGACCTCTGTCTCAGCAGTGAGAACATTATAGGCTGATTATGAGCACAAATATAAATTCCAGGCTAAGAAACTGATGCAAAAACCCAATAAGGCAAGCTCGAAATTAATTTTGTCTTGATTAAAAAACAGTAATTTCTTCCTATAATGTTCAGCATAAATTAAAAGACTGACAGAATATTAAACGAATTGCTAATGGCTAATCATAAAAGTATAATGAATCCATATTTTGACGTTCGTATTTTCGTATGGAGAAATAAATTGAATATTTTGCTGCTTTATTTTTCCGTGACAATAAATTGACATAAATAAGAACTGTTCCATCAAAAGGCGAGCTAGGGGAGACGAAGTATGGATGGAAAATAGATTGTGTGGTTGATAATATGAATAAAAAATAAGGCAGGCATTTTATTTTTTTGCATGTAACACAAAATAAGTAATTTATGATACAACATTTTTGAAAAGATAACAGTTTTAAGATGACATGATTTTTTTCAGTGCTTATCAGTCAGGCTGATTTGTACTAGACAAATCAGCCTGACTCTCTTGTTGACTAACCATGATATTAATTACCACAGTATGTGCTACTACCATCACAAGGGAAATGAAACCCAATTCAGTGATAATAGCTATCATTTTTATGATCTCCCATTTCCATATTGTATTCTGCATACTAACTAGATGAGGCTAATAACAATATTTAACTCGAATCCACTGCAGCCTGACCTTCGCAATCCAATCAGGGCGACGCCAATAAAACCCGTTTCGCATTAATATCCTTCGCTCATTTTGCGTTGTGACCACAGTCTATAGGATTATACACATCACTTCGGGTGACTGGCACCACGTGGGTTAATATAGCTTTTAAGGATTAAGCTGTTTATTGGATGTACTGGAGGATTTTTTTTAATACTGTTTTTATTTCCCGTTCAGTTATTGTGGATTTGTTTTGGATATTGGTTTTAAACGCTTTTTTTTGGAATACCGTAGGCTTGTGATGGGTAACACCCTGATCCCTCTCACTCAGAGGAGGCCTGTGTTGCAGCAGGGAGGGAGGTCGTTATAGGCTGAATATGTATGAGGATTCCAGCAAAATAAACCGCTACGATACCCAAATTAATAATTCACAAACTTAAAACCAGCAATGTATAGCCAGAATGTCTATTTTCACTAGTGCTTCAATAGCGATCCGTTGTGACGATGATCCGTTCAGGACGTGACTTACTTACGGGCTCTTAACTAGTTTGTGATGCAATTACGGCCGGTTTCTATAACTTACTTACGTATAACGGTTAGTTAATGCCTTACTCTAGTAGTTATCGGTGTTTCTATAAACAAAGTTAGCAATGAATTGACAGGAATATCCTACCCACGGCACTTATCTGTCTCTCGGAAGGTTGACAGTTGATGTTTCTTTAACTGAGCAACGTTCCGTTAAACGTTAGTAAGTCATTGAAAACGGATAAATCTCAACCGTTTCATTTTCTATGTGACCCTCCTCGTAGCCCAAGCACCTGCCAAGTCATGATCATCAGAAATACCAGTCACTTTAAAAATACTGTTGTCCCAAAAAACAGCAAAACTTTCCTTTTTAAAATATTTGTAAGTGCCTGCAAAAAGAAGGTCGAAGTATCTTTCCGAGAACAAATTAAAACGATGTGCTGAGAAACTTCGACTTGTTAGCGTTACAGTTTTTAGCGAAAAAGAAAACCTTTAAAATACTGTGAGGGCTTTAGTTGGGCAATAAATATTCTGTTTAACACTCTTGTGCGAAGATCTTAACTTGTTGATCTAAATTGATTACAATCTTTATTGCTTTATATTTCCTCGTTGGTCTAGTGGTCGCAAGCGCGCCTGCTGAGCATGAGGTCCTGGGTTCGATTCCCGCGTCAGTCAAAGTGTTATTGGGTTTATCCATCAGGAATTTCTCAGTAGTAGCCACGAGTTTGGATTTGTGCTTGGTTGATGGCAATAAGCTCGCCCCCTATTACATAATCATAACTGGCGAAATATGGGTGTACTAGTAGGTACACCTCTGCCTTACCCTTCGGCGATTACAGGCGTGGTGTTATGTTATTTATAAATAAGTATCAGTGCATGCAGTGACGATGCACTTTCCTTGCTTCTATACACTACAATATAGTAATATGTCCTCTCAACCAAATCTCGTACGCGGCTGCCATTCTCAACGGAGACTAGCCAAATCAGCACACGAGATATTTTAGTGCACAAGTGCAAACACAGGTGCCCTCTCTGTTCCTTTACTCTCATAGTCTGAGGGACGCAATCCAAAACGACCGGGGACCATAATATAGCGCTTAACTTACTGATGTCTTGCAGTGTTCGACGTGAATTATTATTAATGGTGTTGTTTTTCCAAGAATTTTCAGTTTCATAGACGTGACTTAGTGCTCATTTACGGAGCCGCGGCGTGTCGGGCGGCGCGTTGTGCGTTTTTTCCATTTACGGAGAGGCAGCGCGTGCAGCGGCCCGCGTTACCGCACGCCCAAACACGAACATATGGCAATGTACGATGTTGTTTACGGAGACGCGGGGTGTCGGGCGGCCTGTTGGAGTGTCATATGCCATATGTACGTATACGCCGCGTGCAGCGCCGCATTGCATGCGGCGTTCAACGCGGCGGGATCCTTAATTTTTTATACCGGTACTACGATCCTGTGGGACAGTGCCGAACACCACGCAGGTGAAGCCACCGGCATAAGATAGTTGGTAATAATATCGAAATAAATAATGGGAACTAATTTTTTGAGCTTTTATTTAAATATTCGAGACGTTATTATGATCAGTTGAAAAACGTATTGAGCAGTTATTTAATTTAATGGCGGTTGATTCATTATTGCGACAATAAAACATGGACAGTAATAAAAAATCAATTAGTCGGTTATTATATCATACAATGTCAATTCTAGAAATAATTGAGCAGTCCAATAACTGAATGAGCGGTAAAAATGATGGAATGAGCGGTTCGATACATAGTTCGGCAGATCATAGAGAGCGGTGACACCCGAACTCAAATTCATTGAAAAGAGAGGGAAATGTTCGTTAGTTGCGCGGAGCGAAAATGGTCGAAATTGGTCGCAGTAATATATTTAATTCCTTCAGTCAAAGCAAAAGTCATTTAATTTTTCATTACTATTTAAGTACTGTTTTTAGGCTTCCCTACCAAAAAGGTAAAAAGGAACCCTTATGGTGTGACTTACTATTTAAGTACTGTTTTTAGGCTTCCCTACCAAAAAGGTAAAAAGGAACCCTTATGGTGTGACTTCGTCCGTTTGTCCGTCCGTCACATCGCTTTTTTTATTACTCATTTTTGTTTACTTTACTGCTTAGTTTTAACTGCTGAACTAGTTATTAAACGTGCCATTTATAATTTTTAACTTACCAAAACCGCAATTTACAACTGCCTCTTTAAATCAGTGCCATAAATAATTACTTACAAAAACTGACATGCCATTTTAATCAAATTATCGTTTCGTAGTCCTACAACGATTTTCAACTTGATTGACAATACGCCATTTGGTAGCTTACTTATATCCAATACATTACTACTATCGTTAATTCACTTTTTTTTATCGCTATGTCACTTTGTAGGTCCATAATAAAGAACGTCATTCGAGACTCAAGCATTGCTTAAAATTTGCTTCAACCAATAAAATTTGGTAATTAAATATAGTTTTAAGTAATGCTTGAGTCTCGCTTGTGTGACATTCAGTAATATGAAAGCTGGTCGCTTCTCAGCTGAAGTTCTCGTTAAGAGGGCCCTTCCCGGCGCGTCTATCGTCAATGCGAGCATGGTCGAAAAGCTTGTTCTTTCATCCAGAGCCACAGCGGCGATTTTCTTTCAACTCCCCTATCTTACCCCGCCCCGACCCCGCATAACTCGTCTTCCGCGCACTTCATACCGCCTAACGCGATGACATTGAACGAAAAATAGTGTTCGAAAATTTCTTAAACTTGTTCCAGGAAATACGTGTTTTTGAATAAGTCTTACAAGTGTGTGAAATAAAAATTGTCATTAAGAATCTCCATTACATGTGCAAGGTTTCTATCGTGATGATTTCTTTATTTTTAGAGTTTATGAGTACATTATGAACGGCCAAAGTTCAGGTAAAATTTGTGCAAAACAGCCATTTTTGGAGGCTTATACTGAATTTATTTCTACAATTTTTTATTTTTTGCTCCCATAGAAACCTAGATATAGTGCACAAAATACCTATTAGTTCAAAAAAATCAAAGATAGATGTATAACAACTGCATAATGACGTACGAGCGTTTGTATGAAAAGTATGACGGGTTGGCCGCTCTTAAGATAAAAAACCGGCCAATTGCGCGCGCGCGCATGCATGGTTGACCGTAACATCGTAGTAGTGGAGATCCCTTTAATTTTTATTATTTGTTGTTATAGGGGCAACAGAAATACACATCTGTGAAAATTTCAACTGTCTACCTATAACGGATCATGAGATACAGCCCGCTGACAGACAGACGGACGGGCGGACGAACAACGGAGGCTTAGTAATAAGTGGATAATTAAATTCGAAACTGTTTGCTGCAACTGCCAACATTTCGAGAAAAACATACTAAAATGACCTTTGCAAAATCACGACTTAACAAACGTCTGTTTTAATCCTGCAAGACATATTTTATCTGTAATTTAAGAGCGGTGGGATCCCGCCAGGAATTTTCCTTGTTCCAAAAATAGTACGGCTCTCGTGTCTGACCTCATACCTAAGTAAAAAGGTACAGAAGGTACACCAGTAAGAGACGAATTCCAAAATACTGATTACACAACTTTTTTGTTTTGGTTTAAGAGCGTTAACGTCGTACGGCATTTCATGCAAACGTTTAAGTCATTTTTTTTTTCGAAACGACTGAACCGATTTTGATAAAACTTTAGAGAGAACTATTCGAAATATCTTTTAAAAAAAAGATAGGTAATTGGAAATTTCTGTTTCTATGGAAAATCTAAAATCCAATTATCTTTTTTTTAAAGACATTTCGAAAAGTTCTCTTTCAAATTTTTAGACATATGTGTCCTGCTTATGCTTAAGAAGTTTTCATTCAGATCCAGCCTGTCCCTTTGCTGTCATCCCCAGCGACGCCCTAAGTCGAGGCCCGTACCCCACAGGGGGTGCCCTTAGCGAGTGGTCGCTTAGTTTTTAAGTATAATTTTAAGCCCGTGGCTGGAGGCCTTAGATTCATTTTTAAGGCATCCACAGGATGCCTGCCGGGGCTGCGGGACTGTTCGAAAGACCGAACATAAAGGGCGATGAAGGAACATGGATGGGTTTTAGTCAGTAAAAGTCTGACGCTCCCTCCTGCTCAGCCCAGAGCGAGAGGAGTTATTTGATGATTTCCCATCCGAAAAAAAAAGCATCCACAGGATTTGCCCGGTTAAGCAGTAGCCAGCCTCAGAGGCTGAACTGCGAGATGCAATATACAAAAAAAAAACTTATGAAGTTTCATTAAAATTGGTTCAGTCATTACGTAAAAAAAATCCGTTAGACAGCAGCTGTAATACATTATATGTTTTAATTAAAAAACTTGAAAGCACTCTGTCCAGCCTGTAGCCATAATCTAAGAAGTCTTTATTTTCAATAAGAAATAACTTAGGTAAGTAGGTTTCATATATTTTTGGAAAAATAAATAAAATGATTTAATTTTGTTGTGTCAACTACAGCAATGTTGTGCAAATGCCGCCTGTTTTTATGTTTTATGTGGAATGGTTCTTCTTTCTGTCGTGTAGCACCTGGCCATATGGCAACAGAATTTTGCATAAAGATGAGACCTGCTGTTGAAAGTAATAAGAAATTTAATAAGGTGCGCTGTAAATTCGTTTATATCGTGAAGCTTGTCTTTGGTGGTGGGCAGAGATGTAGTGTGTAGGTTGAGGTTAACTTACTTTGTCAGTTAAGGTTGAAAATGCAGTTTTGGTAGCGTAGGATTTTGTAGATTTATTTAAGGTCATTCGCATGTACAGGTAAGGTCAAACCGACACGGACAATTTGCGCGCGGCTACGGATATCGGACTGACAGATATTGTACTGAAATAATTGTTAGTGTCTGCAGTCAATCCACACCAGAAGGCCTAGAACGACGATGCGCGGTGTAAACGTAACGTCTTAATTGCGTCAATTTTTAAGTCTAAGGGTTTTTTTTTTTCATAATTTTAAGAATTTATTCACATCTATGGATGATACTGGTTGTGCTTGTTCAAACAATTTAACTAAAACTCTAAAGGATAATTATTGTATTTTCGACTCAAAAATTTACGTTTTTACGTCACGTTTACACCGCGCGCTCGTGATAAGTGCTCATTTTCGGACACGCGGCGCGTCGGGCGGCGCGTGCAGCTGCCCGCGTTTTTTTTACTACTTCCGTAACCTCCTACACCCAAACCCACGCTACTTGAGCAGCTGACGGTCGGTTCTCTTATTAGTCATATAAGATCAACTATCTATGTCAATTTCAGCCGGCTTACTTTGACTTTTTCATTTGCAACGCTAGGTCCCGGACTATCCGGCCTTGGTTCAATCCATGGTCCGGAGCGAGACGGAATGGGACGCCGTCACCTCCTTCTGCGAAGCAGTCATGCTAGCGAAGGAGGTGGCGGAACGTGAGAGGGAGAGAACCTCACGTCCCAGCCGCCGCGGGAGACGCACCGGGCGTCGGGGGCCACGTGGTGGCCCCCGGCCACCGTAGGCGCGTGCCTGTGGACGGTGAGCTATGGGCTAGCTCGCCGTCCGTCCGTCTTATGACGACAGGCCGTGTCGACGGCGCGTTCGTGTTCCACGCGCGCCTCAAGGAGAGTCAGCAAACAGGGAGGGGTCCGTAAGGACCGACGCCTGCCAGGGTTGCGGGACTGTTCGAAAGAGATACCGCGGCCCTGGAACACAAAGGGCAAAGGAAGGAACATGGATGGGTTTTAGTCAGTAAAAGTCTGACACTCCCTCCTGCTCAGTCCAGAGCGGGAGGGGTTATTTGATGATTTCCCACGGGTAAAAAAAAAAAAAAAAGGTCCCGGACTATAAGCGCGTGTGCCGCCGCGTTCTACGCCGCGGGCGACGCAGCGGGTGCCGCCGCGGGCACCGCCGCGATCGCCGCAGCGGGCGACGCAGCGGGCGCCGCATGCAGTACAAGCAAACGCGCTTAAAATCGCTTCTCCGTAAACGTTCTCATACATTTCCATATGTTTGAATTTAAAGCGGGCCACGCCGCTGAACGCGCCGCGCAACGCGCCGCTTGTCCGTAAATGAGCCCAAAGGTTTCGGTATAACTGATCCTTAAATGGGTGTGAATACATTTTAATAATAATATAATATTATTTGTGTGCTTCCTTAGCTATCACACGAAAAAATATGGGAAAATGTCGGCCAAAAGTAGGTACTTGAAATTTCAATATTCCCAATTTAAACTGGGCCCGCGTGGTGGATTATAGCCCATTCCCTCTCTTATAGAGGAGGCCGTGTGTCCCAGCAGTGGGATAATGCAGAGAAAAATTATCCATCCTTTCCTCTATGAGTCTTCGCCCTGCTCGAGAATAATATCAGGTTGAGTATTTTGTACTTACAATTTTCAGGCTTTAATTATACACAAGGTAAACCCACTTATTCTGTGGGCGGAATATGATGCGAGTGAACTATGAGAATAATTTGTAGTCTAGATCTAGATAATAGTCTACCTACATAATTGTTAAGCTTCATTGGCTAAGGATGCTTCACACGTCTTGGTACATTAGGATCGACTTGGCAGTACTGGATAAATAATAAAGTCGCAAAGCAATTACATCAAATGTTTACTTACATTCGGCTCGTGCCGATCGGCAAACTTTGGTTGCGCCGAGTCATGTTTGGGTCAGCTTGGCAAAATTAAACGTAATAGAGCGCTGTTTCCCGAACGTAGGTACTCATTATTCGATTTTGTCGGCCGGCTCTGCCTGAAGTGCAAGCCACACCGCCAGCTGGCGGGCGGGCGAGCGAGCTAGCGGGCGAAGCGAGGCGATGGAAACTATATAAACTACGCGAATATATGGCGAGCTAAAGTATGTGGGTCCACATACTTTAAAAACTACGGATGGATAGGCGAGCGAGGGGGCGGGTGGGAAAGCGAGGGGAGCGTTCCGTCTCGCACTGGGCGAGGCGGGCGACATGAACGAATAGCGTCGCTGACATGATCGGATATTTCGATCGCATCGTTTGTATCGCTGACGTAGCTTAGCTCGGTAGTTCGCGGTAAGTATGAAAAAAGGTGAAACGTCGCGTCGTTCGCGTCGCTCGCTTGTGGCCTACGCTAATAATTCATGCCCACCTGAAGAACTTGTATGTAGGTAGCATAGGTACCTAATTTTCACCTATTAATTTATTACATTTCAGTAACAAATCCTTTGTAACTTAAGAATTTTTGCGGTCCGTTAGAAATCGTTTCGTGTTTCAAGAATATTTTAGGTACCTATACTAGGCTGAAGACTTAATTGAGTTGTTTGTTGATCAAAGAAAGATATCATAGCAGCAAAGTCTTAGGTACTTAATTTAAAGCACAGTATGACATGGGTATATGTATCAGTCAGCAAGACCTAAGGCGCAACTGCACAAAATATACCCGTAGATACTGGTTGCTATGTAAGTCGATGTTAACAGCAACACACATGTGTGACTGCATCAAGTCAGCTCAGCTTTGCCAATACGGTGTGCTGAAATTTTAGATACCTTTAAACCTTTCTAATTTGACTACAGTAGACACCTAGACACTACGTAGAGTGCCGTGTTCCCGAAGGGCAGCCAGTAGGAATCGGCTTCTTAGGTGCCTTCAGGCCTGCTACCTATTTATTTTCCCTTGATATGACAAAGGGAAAATATTTTTCAGCCAGTACAGTGAGTTATCAATCACTTATTTAAAATTAAAAGAACAAAAAAATAACTGAAATTTATTTTCTACCAATAATAAATATGTCTATTTTGGCATTACTTTCCGATTGCCGACTACTGTGGCGATTCTGAATCTTCGTTAGCCTCACCTTGGGCTGTCAACCTTGCTACCATATTTTTGAGTGGAAAGTCTTCTTACACCGGCAGGAGCTATACAACATGTAACAGAAAGGGTATAATCCCAAGGAATACTGTGGTACGGACCATCAAACTGAACAACTTTCTCTATGGGACCACCATCGAAATCGTAAAAAAATAATCAGCTGTCCTATACAAAATTTCAAAACCTACTCGACCCAAATGTATGGGACAGCTGATTATTTTTTTACGATTTCGATGGTGGTCCCATAGAGAAAGTTGTTCAGTTTGATGGTCCGTACCACAGTATTCCATATGATTATACCCTTTCTGTTACACGCTGTATACATTATCTTACTATTCGGTATGAGAGAAGGAATATAAATTTTAACTAGCTGTTGCCCGCGACCTTCGTTCGCGTGAAATTTTTATAAAAAAATATTACTTCCATTTTTGAATCGGGTTTTGTTGGCAATTTCAAGCGTTTTCACAATCGGTCCAGCCATTTCGGAGATTAGCCGGAACAAAAAGACACACAGACAAAAATTGAAAAAAAAAGTGCTTTTGTTACAAGTGCCGTATATATTTTTGTATGCCTTAAGTAAAAAGTTTATATTCTGATATTACAAATAGACACTTCTGTTTTATTTATTTGTATATATGGATAGATAATATTCTAGCTCGTATATATCATAGAATGCTCGTAGTGTGGTAATTTTCCATGTTCAACACAGTTCCCCGTCTTGTCGCATAGTATGTGTAGGTACGTAAAATTGATGATGGTCTGGAGATGTTTCAAGTAGACAGGTAGTGAGGCGATGTGTTGAAAATTAATATCCGGGTTTGTATGGTGTTTATCAACGATCCATCTAGATGTCGGTTGCACATGATTATGTAAAGTGGCTATAAAAGTGGATTTGCGCCAATAGTGCAACGGTTTTCTCAGACTTATACATACACGACGCTACTTACTAACATAAACCAAACAATCAAAAAAAGAAACCAAAAAAAAACCCCCCCTCTCTCCCCTCCTCCTAAATCAATCGTAATATCTATTGAGTATCCAGAATATCACATCAATAGTTTTAAATTGGCGATCCGTAAACAAGCGCAAATTACTAGATTAACGTTTTTATCACTTTATTTTTGGATCTTGTGTTTGGGGCCTTACTCCATAAATTTCCAATATATGTATAGGTACTAGTTAATGTAAGAACCTATGTGCTTCCAGGTACTGGTCACCTTTGCGACTAGTAAGTGAGCTGTTACATTAAAAAAATACACGACATTACAATAAGAGGAGGTCTGAAAGTGGCGCCGGTGACTGAAAAGTGGTGTGGTAATCGGTTGTCGTGGTATGGACATGTGATGCGGAGGAATGAGGAAAATGGTGTGTGGAAAGTTTTGAGTATGATTGTGGAGGGGTATAAGAGTACCTAGAGGAAGAAACGATGGATGGACTGTGTACAGGATGATATGACAAGAAAGGAGGTTTCTGATCAGATGACGAGTAATAGAGAAGTATGGAAGAAGGAGACATGCTGCGCCGACCACGAATAAGTTGGGATAAGGGCAAGAGAATGACGACTTGACATGAGATTTATTCTCATCTATTTAACGTTGACACGAGAGATTAAGCTTTTAACAATACTATGAATAATGATTAGAAACATCGCAAAATGTTATAAAACCCGACAAGTTGACTCATCGGTTTAAGACAGCTGATAAAGAAATAAAATTTCTGCATTTTTATTACATTTTAACAACATTGTGATCAGTCAATAAACCCGAAACCCCATGAGTGTGACCCGCTTTGACCCTTATAATATTTATGTCTGATGTCCGAGGACGGGATCGATTTCATAAAAAGGTTTTATTGAATGCAAAAAAAGTGCCGAGAGAGCGCGATTAAACCATAAATAAAATACAGTTCAACCAAAGAAGGTTTACTCTTCGGTAATGTTCGTATTTCCATTTTATAGTGGTGTACTTATAACACCAATATGTGTTTATGTGAGGCCTTTGCTGTGTACTCTAGTCTCACCGAATATTCTGTCAAACAATTTTTTTTTAGAATTGCACAGAGAGTGTCAATTCATAATTTTCTATATATGGTACTGATAATTAGGAAAGCACTTCAAGGATGTAATAACTCTTTGCTAAGTCTCGTTCGTATTTCCGAAGATAGACGATAATTGCCGAAGCGCAAATTTCCTTTGAGAACTGTAAAAACCTGTAAATTATTAGTAATGCATACTTACTCGATCATTTATTTCACAGTGTGTAAAATGAGTAAACTAATAAGTTCAGTGAACTTCGAATTTTTATACTAAGTTCAAATCATGCAAAAAGTTGGTAGGATTTTTTTTACAAAATGATGACACAAATTTGGCATCGATATTGAAAAAGGGTGCGTCTCATGTCATCTAAAGTTATTTGGTGTATTTTCATTTCAATATCGTTTACAACAAATAATGTGAGTTATACCAACTGTTGATAAAATTTCTTTACATATAACATTTAAACTCTAAAACTTATTGAGTATAACGTTATTGGATATAACGTTTGTTTAATCGAAAATCATTATCAAATAAAATTATAGATTTAGTTGTTATATCTTGTAAATATTAGAAATTTTGTCTTATGTCATATATTACTTACCCGGTGTATTGATGAAGTAAGTAATTAAAAGTGAATTTGGATAATTATTTAGACACTAAACTTAGTTCAGACCGAGTCTTAACGCCTCACAAAACTACCGGAATGATCAAAATAATAGCTGCTGGTTGTCTACAATTAGACAAGCCTCTGTTAATGCTACCGTACTTTAATGGCCAGTATAACTGCAGGTTTCCATGTTCCTACCAAAACATAAACCTTAAGGGAAAACACATAATATCCCATAAAACGCAAGCGGGGGCTAATCGCTGTTACATGAGCGTATAATTTTACATTGTAAATCATGTTTCTCTCTCCAAAATTGCGCATAAAATTCCTTTCAAATTGCTACAGTTGTTTTGTATTTCGTTGCATTTTATATATACATACATTTTTGAAAATACTTAGTGTTTGGTGATGAACGATAATTTAATGATTTTAAGTGACTGCGTCTTAACTATGTAGTAAGTTATGAACAGCACGGTGCAGACCAGAGCAAAAGTAATGAAAAAAAAAAAAATGAAATAGATAATTTACAATGGCTGGTTCATGGTAGTGCACAACCAAAGCACCTCGAAAGATATGTAATTAATTAATGTACACATTAATGCAGTGTTACATTAATGGCTACTAAAAATATTATAAATAGCTTCCACCCGCGGCTTCACCCGCGTAAATAATTTTTTTGTTACACAATATCATTATAAATAATAGCCTAACGTATAAACTAGGTTGCTGTGAGGTTTCGTCAAATTTTGTTCGTTTGTTTTTGCGTGAAAGAGTAAAGAACATCCACACATCCATCCTCACAAACTTTGGCATTTATTATAGTTGTAACATTTACACCCGTAAGTTTTCCTAGAATCGAATCTAGTTATTGCCATTGGCATTGGAACTGGCACGGGTTGTAACCATATGGTCATCAAGGAGGGACGACGCCCTCACCACTTAGAAGTTACTACTTAACATTCCAAAAGTTAACCATTCCCTAAAATTCAACACCCAAAGCAGTCCACAAACTTCAACATCAAAGTTGCCAGCACCAAAAACAGTTAAAAAGCAAAAAGTTCCAGAAAGTAACCCGTCACGTGCAAATGGATCATTTAAAAAAAGCGTTCTACTTATGAATAGGCAAAAAAATGCAAGCGCCTCAGAATTCGCTTCGAAATTCGAAATTTTAAAACGTTTTAGGTACGTTTCCGTTGCAGTAACACCTGCATACAAAGTACTCCGCAATCTCGCTGCGACTTAAGGATAGAAGTACATTGATGGAAAATCGCTGATGACGTTTGAAGCAGAAACGCTTACGTTAGGGTTAAGGCTTTAAGGCTGGTACACAAAAGCGCTAAATAATCCTATGTTTTTAACTGGTCCTGCCGTATAATTTTCATAAGATTGCTGTTGTTACAATAAAGGGACTTTTCTTTCGTAAACCAGGCTGACTGCTCTGCAAATCTTGTCATGTAAGTGACATGACACGAGTTGAACTTAATACGAAGTGAGATCTGACCAACACAGCTGAAAGAGTTTTTAACATAATATGTCTGTCTGTGGGTAAATTTCACGTTTAGACTGCGTTCGAGAGCTGTTAGTGTCATAATGGCCGAACGCGCGAATGGTTGAACGCCGGTTAGATGTGTTGATCACCGGTAGCAGAAACAAGAAAGAAGAAGTACCGTAAGGTTTGTTGTAGCATAATCGAGAAAACTAAAAGAAATAAACGATATTCGATTTTCACGAAAATATGAAGTGTTTTTAATATAGTTTGAAGGTTCTATATTTGACTAACACTAACACAAATTGTATTTTCACCATATATGTATATGCTCTCATATACATATATGGTGAAAATATAATTTCTGTAAGGCGAAAGTTGCCTGCAGATAAACTATGTTATTTTATGTTAACAAGTTATACAATGTTTGTCCAATAAAGCCACTGAATCCGAAGAATGGCCCAAAGTCACCACTAATAAAGTCTGTGTGATAACAATTTATAGCACTCAATCCGTCTAAATGATTTATTTGTTGGTCGTTACCGAGTTTTATGGCCATTGTTGCACAATTAATACGGGTATTAAGTCGGTATTTTATTTATATTAGTTTCAGATAGTTTGTTTGTTGTTAATTGATAATGGGAAGTGGTAGTCGGAAGACATTGTTTAAATCTGTGTAGTACTTACCTATAATCAATAATACTATCATTCATGCGAAAGAAATTCTGTCTGTATGTCGGTCTGAACACTTTCAAAAATTAACAAATGAACGGAATTGAATTAAATTAGGCATATACTTAGCTATATGACGTGGATTAGAATATAAGATAGTTTTTATTGCGATAGTTCGGTACCGTGATAAAAACTGCAGACTACAACTGTGAAACAAAAGGATCGCACTTTTTTTATGTTCTTTTTGTTATCTTAAAAAATGTCCCAGGAACGTCGAGGAGCTCGTGGCAAAATAATAACAGCCGCTCGAGTCGATCTTTAGGTTAAGCCGCGCTTGCCTAGGTTGGTCTGTGGATGGGTGACCGCCCATTACATACCGAGTTTCCTCCGTGCCTCGGAAAGCACGTTAAGCCGTTGGTCCCGGCTGTCATCTGTAGATCTTTGACAGTCGGTACAGGTAGTCAGTGACCCAAAAAGTCTCACAAGCAGTCTTACCAAGAGATATCGTATTATCCAGTACTCGTACTAACTGGGTTGCGGAAGTCAGATAGGCAGTCGCTCCATGTAAAATACTAGTATTCAGCTGCATCCGGTTAGACTGGAAGCCGACCTTAACATAGTTGGGGAAAGGCTAATCAGATGATGATCTTAAAATGTCCCACTCCTGGGCAAAGGCCTCCTGCATACTTTCTTCTTCTAATGTTTTCTGCTTCTCTTCACCAATTCACGAGCACTAATACCCCGCTCGTGTACACCTCCCCCAACAATTGTAACTGTTCACTTAAAAGCGGAATGATTTTGTATCGAGAAAATTTTCAGTGAATTTTCACATCAAGGCTTTCGTGTTACTGTACCGTTCGGGACCATTATTGGATATTGGAGTTTTATTAAATTCTGCTTCTACTGTAATGTTGATAGCTTGGAACAGCTTTTCCAGACCAGCTGTGGGTAATGACGATTGAAGATTGGATTGAAAATATCGAAGTGTGAGAAATGGTATTGTTATGTTCTTGAATTTGTAATATTGGTCTGTGATAACTAAAATGATTAGAGAATCAGAAGAAATATGATAGAAAAAAAAAGAGATGCCATGGCTCAGTGAGGCTACTCATACGAGTATGTAGCAAAATTATAGCATTGCCAAATTTGACACATCACACTTGTACGTACTGACAGCAAGCAGTTTGCTATTGCAAATGTATAACGATACTGATAAAGATTTCACGGTTTATAATTAAACTTACATTGACACTTACGGGTATATCTTCCGTGACTTTCAACTATTGTGAGCACCCGATATTTCGACGATGTTGCAAGCGCCATGATCGCGACTTGGCACCTCGCGATCATGTCCCCGATGAAAATCACGGAAGATACCCCTTAAGTGATAGTGTGTTTTGTATAACGTAACTGTTCGCGATGTCCCGTCGTCAGTATATTAACATATCTTTGGTGTCACTACATAGTCAAATACAATCTTTGTTAATATAACGTAGGAAATTTCTAGCTGTTTCTAGTGACTAGAAGCTTAATGAACCCACTTCTTGCATAAGGAATTTGTAACCGCGAGGGGTATGTACTTAATTCAAGCAGACAGCTCTGTACGCTTCTTGTTTCTGCAATGTATCATTATTCAGCACTCTGGATTTATTTAAGACACCTGTATACACTGGAGTACACTACGTGAGCTCGACAAATGGAAGTGCATATCCTAGAACCGAAAATTCAAAGACCAACCAACACAGTCCGCAGTGGGCCAGAGCGGGGCGGATTATATAATACATGTTCATATAGCCCATTCCATAGGAATACTTTGAATCTAACGCTGACACAGCTATCTGTCTGCAAAGAATATTGCCGTGTTGTATTGCAGTTGATTTAATACCACAGACTGAGCAATTTGACAGACTTTTAAATTATAAGTACCTACTTGGTACCTACTTAATTTGACAGACAGTGAAATTGCTTAGAAAATCTGTGGTCGTTTGATTGCCGGATAAGGGCACAATGAATAAGACACAGCACTCGAGTACAAAATTATTTGACTGTTCAATTCAAGTTATAATTCACAAGTGCTCCAAAAAGGCTACAAACACATACTTACTTATCACTCCTCCATTAGTAGACATCACAATACAACATAAAATTGACGTCATCAATAAGGTTGCTCTCCACCTAAGTAATACTCGCTTTGCATACTAATAGTTGGGCCACACTATATAGCTTATTGCCCTGGGCAATTTCCTTAATGTTCCATTGAAAATGCGGCGGGGGCCGCCGACGAGTTAATTTATAAGGAAACGTTACTTTTACGCGGTCTCGAGACGGTAGAAACGGAATGCGTTTGAAATTTGAAAGCACATTCATTTTTTTTTCAGTTTATTGTTTTATAGTTTACTGTGTAACTACATATTATTTAGTATGTATAGTTGTATTTTACGTTAACTTATAATGACTATCGAATTTTATTTTTACTTTTTTTTTTTTTACTAGGACTTGTCTTTAGACTTTTGATCGTGTACTTCCGAGAACACGTCACAGTCATTTTGAATCTTTTTAGTAAGTGAAAAGTAGTTTCTATGGTTTTACCAATACACACTCTGCGAGAAGCTCGTGGCAAAATAATAACAGCCGCTCAGGTCGATCTGTAGGTTAAGCCGCGCTTGCCTAGGTTGGTCTATGGATGGGTGACCGTCCATCACATACCAAGTTTTCTCCGTGCCTCGGAAAGCACGTTAAGCCGTTGGTCCCGGCTGTAAATTGTAGATCATTGACAATCGTTAAAGGTAGTCAGTGGCCCAAAAAGTTTGACAACCAGTCTTACCAAGGGGTATCGTATTACCCAGTACTAACTGGGTTGTGGAGGTCAGATAGGCAGTCGCTACATGTAAATACTGGTATTTAGCTGCATACGGTTAGACTGGAAGCCGACCCCAACTTAGTTAGGAAAAGGCTGGGCATATGATGATGACCAATACACACTCTGCCTTAAGCCTTATAAGTACCTAACTAACACCCTCCAAAGACTAAGTAGTAAAGATACTTAACAACAACTTTAAACCCAAAAGCACACAGTTCAATGACCTGAGAACCGAATTAAAACTGCCGAACAAACTTCGCTCGCGTAGAACAACTCGTTGGCTTATTCTGGAGTAGCTTGTTTTAATTAATGGTAGTTCTCTTCCTTATTCCTGGACTCCTGGTATCGTTGCGATGTGTTTAGAGGCAGTTTCTTGGTGTTCCACTAAATTAATAAGTTAAAGCACTTGATTAGATTGCAGAAAGCGTTTGATTAGTTGTAGTATTAGTTGGAGAGGTAAATTAGTGTGTGGTGAAATTGAGAAGTACTTAGTAGTGTGTTTATTAACTTGTGAGGGGATGGTATCTTTATCTAACTCTGTTTGGTGAAGTGGCCTTCCTGTGTTGATACGATTGATAGCTCTCTTTTTAACCGATTTCTAAAAAGGAGAAGGTTATGTATTCCACTGGTATCCATTTTTTTTGGAAAAATGTCAATGAAACAAACAAAGTCACCGACTTCGAATGTAAATTTGTTTTAAACTTTCTTTTTTTTTTTCGTTGCCAATGAGTTTTTAATATTTTTTTGGAATAATGATTATGGTCGGAAGCATTGAGATCTTGTCCTAGGTGCAGACAGGTACATAACTTAAGTGTGTGTTTGTAGCAGATTTATTCAGATTTTAAATTGTCAAATTTTGTTAAAATATTAATTTCAGTGTCCATTAAAAGGTTTTTTGTTTAAATGTTCCGATATAATTCGGTCAAATTGGAGCTTTTCATGTTTTAGAATTGTTTGCAGAAGGAATTCTTTTCACACAACCTGTAATTGTATGAAATCTAACGACTGATTCAATCCAATCCCTTTGTCTACGTAAGAGCTGACTTAGATTAACATCATCTAGATAATCACAAACGATTTTCGGATTTCCCTCGTTACTAAAGGACGTGACTTTAAGACGTAGCTAAAACCGATCGATACACTTTGAGGGCTTACTTAATATAAAAGCGAAATCGTATCACCCATGTTGAGCAGAATATCAATACCTACAAGGAAAGAGGTCAAAGTGTCAGAGCAACTTTTTTAGACTGTCAACCATTCCTGCTATTTGACGTAAACACAATACTACTAGTTTTCAAAAGGCACGTCGTGGTACCAATGAGGGCTATCGTTTTTGAGCTCACCAGATGGCGCCACTGTCGCGTAAGGTTATGCCAATAATTCTATTTTATTCTTTATAGTACCAATAACTTCATAAAAAGTTTATTTTATTACGTCTAACAACATAGTGTAAACTTCAGATACGTTTACATTTATTTACAATATTCTCCCTAAAATTAGCAAGCATGAAATATTTAAAAATCACTTTACCTCCAACTACTAACAAATAAGATGCCAAGTTGCTACTTGAAATTTTCAAGTCATAATTAATCAGGAATGGCTCAGTCTAGACCACAATCGTGAATATTAGTAAAAATACGTCATAAAAAAGCATGCAACGCGCGAACCCTCTATGACATCTGACATTTCGGTGACCTCGCGCTACACTAGCACCTCTAGCGGCGAATTTATACGCGATAGCCCCTATTGAATCAACTATTTGAGGTGACGCCTTCAAAACTGCTACTTCTAGCAGGAAACCAATACGCTTGTTTTGAGGAAGTGATAGTACGAAAACGCAAAGTAAGGTTAAAATAAGACTGCTTTAGGACGTCATGGTAGGGCCACAGGTTGTTGGCTATTTACCAAATCTTATTATAAAGTAGCGAAAGAATTTAACATTTTTTAAAGGGAAAAAATCAAAGAAACTCTCTCACACTTAGGACAAGTACGCACGACGACCAATCAAGCTATAAAAAAACTAAATTAAGCTGGTCTCTCATTCTCTCTGTACGGGTAGCTCATATAACGCGAGGTCAGGTTATACTGGATATTTATGGCTTGATTTGTCGCCGTGTGTACATCTACTTTCTTTGTTAGGTACCAGGCGACACCTAGGTTAATGTTACATCTAACAAAGGTGGAGGAAATATTTAACTGTCGCAGTCACAACGTGCAAGCTGGCAACTTTTTTATTCGGTCCTCTTGTTTTTATAAATAATTATGTTAAAGGCTAACGTTTGTATATATATATTGGTATTTCGGATGCACGTTCGTAGATACACCCTTTTTAGTAATATGAGACCATACCGATTTATCACCTAGAATTCGTTAAAATGGTTAATGTAATTTATGAAGTAGAGGAGCATTTATTAAGAATGTATAAAGTATCGCTATTTGTTGCTAAAATATACTTTTAATTTATAAATTAAAATCATGAGCTGCCGAGCCCTTAGACCATCAAGATTATTTTCGTCTTTCGATCAATTTCCGATCATTAGTTGCCGAGAAAACCACCCGAGCAATTTCTCTTATCAAGTTTCTCACTGATTTACTGACATTATGGGTTTATTCGTTGAATTACAGTACACAGACGGCATACTCAACTTTGCATTACATTTAATGTCATGGATTTCCGCAAAGTAACGCCTGATTCTGTAATTTATTTTTGCGGGCGGGTGCTGCAATGCTGGTTCCAGGCCTAGATCTCATCATCATCATTTCAGCCGAAAGACGTCCACTGCTGGACATAGGCCTCCCCCAAGTGTCACCACATTGACCGGTCCCGTGCAACTCGCATCCAGCAGATTCCCGCAACCTTCACCAGGTCATCGGTCCACCTAGAGGGAGGCCTTTTCGCCACTCCAGAACTTTTCGGCCCCATCAGCCATCCGTTCTGCGAGCAATGTACCCATAGGTCTCCCACTGCCCACTGGTCATAGACTTTCGTCTTGAGACACTACGGTAAGTTGGACGAGAAGTTACTGCGCAGCTTCCCGAACGCTGCCCAGCCGAGTTGGATTCGACGGTTGACCTCTTTCTCGAAGTAAGACCTACGTAGCTGCACCGTTTGTCCCAGGTAGACATAATCGTCTATAACTTCGATTATAGAGTCTCCGATCTTGATAGGAGTGGGTGTTACACAGGCGTTCAGCATAACCTTGGTTTTTGTCCATGTTAATTTTAAGACCCACTCTTTCGGAGGCTCTAGTGAGGTCTTCGAGCATTGTACTGAGGTCCTCCATGGTCTCAGCCATGACCACTACATACCCGGCAAACCAAAGGTGAGTGATGTACTCGCCATTGACGTTGATGCCTAGCCCTCTTCAGTCCAGAACCTTGAAGTCATCCTCCAGTGCAGTGGTGAACAGTTTCGGAGATATGACGTCTCCCTGTCTCACACCTCGCTGCAGAAGGATAGGTTCCGAGGTTTGGTCCTGAAGTCGGACTGACATGGTGGCGTTTTTGTACAATCACTTCAACCTAGAACCTAGATCTATTACGCTTATATTAAAACTACATATTTTACAGTACCCACATTTATTCAAACGGCGTCATTGTGTGTCTGTCCATCTAGAGTGCGTCACGTTTCTTTTTTCTTATGGCGCTTGAATGTCTGGGCACTGTTGGTCAAGCTTTGTGAAATCGTCTGTGGTATTTGTATTGAAAAAACAAGAAGTATACCGGTATCGCCATACTGTTTTTTCAATACAAGATGGCGACTTGGGCAAGGCGCGAAAAGAAACAACAGAAAATAGTGCATTCTTAATTTACTATAAGTTTATCAAACTTATAATGAGTTGAAGTTTAGTCAATTTTAAGTAGGTACACTTCATTATCAATCTTCAAGCGTAGTGTTACCATTTATTTATGTTGTAGGAATGTATGAAAGCGGACGAAGTAGAATAAGTATGTGAGGATCGTAGCAGCTGGCGTTCTATTCTTTCTGCCTATCCTCATGATAAAAAGATGTGGGTTTATGTATGTATGTGATACCTACGTATAATATATGTATTTTAGTGAATGCAAAAAAAAGTCTGGCGAGAATTACTCACAGATTGCAATTGAATGTCACGAACCTTGACTTAGAGAATCTCAGTGTAATTGCTTTTGCGTATTATTTGACCCCAATCAGAAGTATAGGTACAACATAAACCAGATCATATAGTTATTCGAACAAACAAAGCAACTCTTGGAAGTACCGCTAACAGTGTTACGTCAAATGGTAACTTTGAGCATAACTGAATTAACACAAGCAATCGTGAGTTCGAAAACAATCACATCACTTAGATAAAGGGGAAGTCATAGTCTTCGGCTCATTGTATCATTGATTAATTAAAATGTCTGACAATAGTTATAATATTTACAGGAAGAGTAGGCAGATCTGGACTTCTAGCTAAAATAAATTACTTGCTGCTATCACATCGGGCAAAACCAAAACTGGCAAAATGTGGCTGAGACTCCTCTTACTCCTCTTTCGAGTCACATTTGTGATTTTGTTATATAGTTGAATTTTTATTTATTTATTAAAACTTTATGCACAAGTAAAAAAAACTGTACAAAGGCGGACTTAATGCCTTGGGCATTTTCTACCAGTCTACCTTAGGGTGATGCAGAGACAACATACAGTTGGTGCAATTGTATTGCTATTTGTTTTGTATTTAAAAAATGTGTTTTATATTTAAACTGTTTTATTTTTAATAGATCTCTCTAGCTGCTAATACACATCAAAAAGTAGAAAATCTCGTTTTGTCTAAACGATGGTGACAGCCGTCTGTCACTCATGATAGATTAGTCACGTTCCGTTACTGCGTTACTACAGCAATAACCGAAAAAAAGACTAGAAAATATTTATAACTAAAACATATAAGAATAAATACATATATACATATATATAACAACATATATAAAGTTAAGAGAGTTATATAAGAAAAACTACCAAAACTTAGTTCTGAGACGAATCTGCAAACTTCTTGCGTATATGTTCTCGAGCTTTCACTTTGAAAGTGAGCCGACTGGTCACCGTCCTGATACTCTGAGGGAGCGCATTCCAAAGAAAGACCGCCTGGACAAAGAAAGAAGATTTTATAAAACCAGAGCGGTGAGAAGGACATCGTAGAAGACATTTATTAGCGGAACGTAGATTCTTGCTGTGCGCAGAGCATAAGTATTGACAATTAGAAGTCAGATAAGAAGGAGAAGTAGGTAGGTTGTCAAGGCCCTCAATGCTCTGCGCTGTCGGATGGGTAACCACCTTAAAAGCGATCGGTGCGCAGATACATGATCATAATTGCGGAGATTGAAGACGAATCGAATGCAGTTATTAAGAAGTCGGTCAAGTTTATTGAGGAGATCTGCTTTCAGGTCGTAGTGGTCGTAGTAGTTGAATGTATGCATAATATCGCCATCTGTCCTTTACCATCAAAACCTGTAAAGTACCTTCTGCTGAAAGCTCCTAAAATGAATATCGATCCTAAACTGTGTCATAAACCAATTCCAGAGAGCCAATGAAAACGATCAAATTAAGATGATGACAAAAAAAATCTGGCTCAAAATGCAGATTTGCGACAAAATTTATGGATTCTAGCCAATTAGTGTGGGGTCTCAATGCAGCCTTTTGGCACGTTCCCTGATCTTACTCCGCCAAAGTAATTCACAGATTTGCATTTAAAATTGATAAATGATTTATCTCTGAAGGCTCATCCGTCTTCAGGAAATTAAATTTTGATGCGACATTGTTTTTGGATTGATTTATGTTTGGTTTGTATTAGATCGTTTGTTTTGTGAATGGTATATTGATCAAAATAATAAAAAAGGAGAGCAAATTCGATCGATTTAAAAAATAGGTTTCGGGACGATTTGGCGAGAATCGAAAATGAGGACCGATTTTTTTACTTGAAGACGCATGACATTGCACGATGTGATCATCGTTCTGGATAACGGCCTTCTCACTCTCTCGAAGACCTGTGTCCCAGCTGTGGCGAGGATTTATGCTAATAACGATGATTATGCTGTTACTTGTTTTATGAAAATATAGATAGATTTCTAAACAAAGAACAACGCTTTCAGTAGCATCGTCAGATTAAATTATAAAGAATCAGACAGCCTGCCATATTATTTAAAAACCTTGTATAGCCTCAATTAACTTTTATCTGCAGTATATGTATAGAAGAAAACACACAGATTAGCATCTGGTATCGTCTGATCTCAAAATTATCTCCATAATAAATTAATATCCTATTAGCAGCAGCTTCCACCCAAACTTCCTGCAACTAACTGTAAAGTTCATAGTTTGGGTGCATCTGCATCAAGCCACAGACCGCAGTACCGCAGGGAAACTATCGGACTTGTTACGTAAATGGCTAAATAATAGGTAATACTGTATTTTGTTATCTAAATTAATACAAATGGCTTTGTTAGGAAAGAATAATATGATGAATTTAAGATTCCCCTCTTAACTTAAATAACGTTTAAAGTTCCTTCATGACACACTAATAGATCTGCGGTGACATTTGGCTTTAAGAAACACGTGACAAACTTAGCTCATGCCACCGAATGAGTCGCTCATACACAGGTGTCAGTTATACACATCTATAGATACTCGTGTTAGTAAATCATGCTACGCTTGAAAGTTTACTCTGCAGCCAATCAACTATGTCAATAGTGACGCGACTGCAGCTGAAGTTATTAATGAAGTTCCTAGTAATCCTTATTACATAATTACAGAACCGTCAGCAGCCTATAATTCAATTAATTGGACGAATTAATATCTGCTCCGATTCTCAGAAACGTCTCAAGAAATCAATTAATATAATCAGTGGACTAAATCACTGCAAATAACTATAAGACTGCACTAAACCAATTATTAGGAACTACGGTCAGCTCAGTCCTTGGACCGCAGCGGCAAAATAGCGTCAGATTGCTCTCAATCACACTGACCACTTGTCAGTTCTGTAATGTTTTAGTTGACAGCGAAAGTACATATTATTACCTACCCGACAAAGCTGGATTGAAGGGATGACTATGCTGTTTTGATGAAACAGCGACCATGCCAATGAATATTTCTTATTATGTCGATTTATTTCGATGGTTAAATCGATTTACATCTCATGGTTATTGGGTATTGGGGCCCATACCATTACCCATAGTTCGTTGCCAATTCTCCAATTGATTTGGAAATACGACTTCGATTGCGTGGAAAACAAATAAATAAAATAAATATCGCTGGACATTACACACAGCGCCATCTAGGTGCCACACTAAGCAACGAGGCTTGTGTCGTGGACACCAGATAGTTGATAATACTACATAGATACTTTTTGTTTGTAAATACATACTTATTATACATAATAAACATCCATGACTCGGAAACAAATGTCCATGCTCATCACACAAACATTTGCTCCTACCGGGATTCGAACCCGGGACCCTAAGAACGTAAGGCAGCCTAACTACCGCTGCGCCATTCGGGTCGTCAAATACAGCATTGTTAGTTTTTTTTTGTGTCTGACTACCTTCTCTTTGTAAAGGCAATTTGCTTTGACGACCATTTTGTCGCTCGACAGGGTGTGTCAGTCAATCAGGAACTGTCAGTTGCATGAACATTAAAAAGTTTTTTAGAATGTATGTGACGTCGCGTCGCAATGACGCTGATGTCAATACAATTCGTTCGGTTTAATCCAAGAACAACACCCTAATAAAGTAATTAATCAAAGATACGCTTCAGTCGTAACTGGTTGATTGACTTATCGGCTCCGTTTCGTAACGTGGCTTTGTTGTGTCCAGCAGCCAACTAAAGTGTCTTAAAATGAACTGAGAATGCTTTTTGTATCAATCTTTGGATTGTACCTATTGAATACATAATATAATATTGAACAATAATATATAAAATAATCAATTCATTATAAAAATCCTTATATCGTTAAGAATCTCAAATTGGTTTTCAAAAGTAGGTAATGGACTGGCAGGGCAGTATAGAGTATTCCGTAAAAATCTTAATTTATACATAGTTATTCTCAAACTGGTTTTACTTATTGTCTTTGAGCTTGCATTAGAGATTCAATCCGATTTACCCTTACATAACAAGACTTCAAATCCAGACAATTGAACAGCATCTGCGTACACAGATGGATTCACCGCACATTGTCCCATATATCCGTTCAAAAAGAATAATTGAAAATAACGCTCTGCAATGTGCTACTCTAAAAACCATAAAATATTTGAATTTAAAGCTAATCTCGAGCGTTCGAGAATGTTCTCGAGCTATCTCGAGCGTCGGAGCCTCACTGTTCGGAATATTGAAAAATGGAGAGAAACTGTGAATTTTCGATTGAATTCGGATTGGTTTTTAGGGTTCCGTAGCCGAATAGCAAAAACGGAACCCTTAAAGATTCGTCGTGTCTCTCTGTGCTTCCGTATGTCATAGCCACTTTATTCCGAAACTTGGACTCAAGAGGAGGAAAATTCTGAAAAAAATTAGGATTGTAGAACGTAAAAAAAGTTTACACGAAAATTGGTTTGAATAAGATTTGATGTTTAGTTTTTGAGATAAATGGGACTTTTTCATCAAACTGCAGCAGTAACTTTGTTTTTCATTATCATACTATGTAAAACAAATTTGGTTTTGCTGTTAAATGTAATACAACATGAAGGAGCCTTCAAAATATAGTATTTGATTTGTGCTACGGGACCCTGTGTGTGTGTTCGACTCGCACTTGGCCGGGTTTTTAATGGTCCCTTGTGAGATATGGGGATTGGGATGGTTTTGAAATTTAAGGGCTGAAAGCAAAGGATGACGAATGTTTTAATACTAATAGGAACTTACGTAATGGGTGAAATAGTACCCTCAACGAAGCCGAAAGGCACTTGTTCTCCCCGTCATTGCAAATATATTTTTTTTCTAGACCTTATATGGGAACCTTCTAGTTACGGAGATATTGGGGGTCAAAGTTCCAAATTTTTCACATGTTTATAATGTTATGACTTTACGCTAAATCTCCACGACCCTCGTACTATTCAATGCATCCATCAGCATAATGTTTTGAGTGCGTTACATTGAGTCCTACGGCAAAACGTAATTTTTGCGTAGAGTTACTTAGTTTGATGTTCAGAATGCTTGATTGACGGCTTCGTCAAGGGTCCATTAACACCACGTTTACACCCTTTATGTAAACTATATTGCCCTAATACATCGGACAATAACTGTTGCAAGTTTCAGATTAGACCTATTTCATTATTGATAGTTCCAAAATCATAACTATGTTGTGTTGGCGACAACATAATTATAGTTGCAATCAATACATTAGGAGAAAATAAGTTTTTAAAGTAGCTTGTGTATGTATACTTAACCACTCGTATGTCGAGTATACAGACACAATTAAAAACCTATTGTGTCTCGCGTAGATCTCTACGTTCAAATACATATACAGCGTGTAACAGAAAGGGTATAATCATATGGAATACTGTGGTACGGACCATCAAACTGAACAACTTTCTCTATGGGACCACCATGGAAATCGTAAAAAAATAATCAGCTGTCCCATACATTTGGGTCGAGTAGGTATTGAAATTTTGTATAGGACAGCTGATTATTTTTTTACGATTTCGATGCTGGTCCCATAGAGAAAGTTGTTCAGTTTGATGGTCAGTACCACAGTATTCCATATGATTATACCCTTTCTGTTACACGCTGTATATATACACGAAAACACACGAAAACTTCTGAACGGATTTAGATGAAATTTGACACAGAGATAGTTTATAACTTGGATTAACATATAGGATACGTTTTATCCCAGTAGTATAATCCCGTGGGACACTGACACGCGAGCGAAGCCGCGGGCATAAGCTAGTACGAGATATTTCCATCGATATCCTTCTTTACCATACAACAGCGGCCGCCCGACCCTATCGGCGGTGCATCTGTGGCCACTTGCAATCGCTGGTTGTAATCAGCAGGGGAATTGCGCAGATTCTTTTTATTTCCATTGCATGTTTTTATGAGGAAATTAGCTTGAAATGTAGGGAAGTAGGTTCTGTAATTCGTAAGTACTACTATGTTTGTCGTGTGGTTTACTAAGTTTACACAAAAATATTTCGAATTGAATTATTTACTTAACTTGTTTTATACCCAACTAAGTTTTAGACATTATATTTATAGATATAGACTGCCTCGTTGATGGTGTAGCAGTGGCAAGCGTGACTGCTGAGTGAGCATGAGGTCCTGAGTTCGATCCCCGGGTTTGTTGGTCAATATTGGCAATACAATTTGCCAAAATGTGGGATTATAGACCTGACTGACACGGCACCCAATCTGAGTGCGATGCTATCCACAACAAGACGAATTTGCTGGAATTTCCTGAGTGGTCATAATACCACTACATTTATGAGGACCTATACCATAACAACTCGAAAACTCGCGTCGACCTTCGTATTTGCACTGTTCGTCCCACAAATGTTTGTACTACTCATAGAAGAAAATACCCTTAAATACCCGTTACTTGTCCAATAAACAAGTTTACAATAAATGACCTTTCACGATACCCATTAGTGTAAATTCACACAAAAATGTGAATGTGCTCAAGTGTTCTGATGTTCTCATCAACATACCTATAGAAGTGTATTGTTGGATTTTCAACGCTCGTCCCACCTCCAAGAATTGAAATTCCAACAGCAGATAAAGTTTTAGTTAGTGCACGGTTAGTGAAAACAGACGTAAAATTATTTATCTTATAAAATATTAGCACGTCTAAATCGGACTGCGATAATGAAAACTGGCGCTTCAACTAAGTGTAAATTGACCATTAAACTCTCAAATAGCTGGTAAATATTTAATTTGTTTAGCAGTCGGATAAAGTAATGTATTCTGAACTATTCTTGTAGTAGGTACCTAATTAATGTTAAAGTTAAGCGAAATTACATTTTCTTTTTGTTGCAGAGTAATAAATAAACAAAGAATAAAAATAATTGTATTATTAACGAAGTGCCATATCTACTTTTGGTGACGAATAATATGGAGCTCTTTTTATATCTTGTCGACATGTTAAAAAATAATGAAAAATTTTAAATTAAAAAAAACCGGCCAAGTGCGAGTCGTACTCACACGCACATAGGGTTCCGTAGCACCAAACAATATAATAAAAATATTTTGAAGACTCATTCGTATTTTGTATTGTTTTACATTCAACAGCAAAACTAAATTGGGTTTTCATAGCATGTTAATGAAAAACAAAGTTACTGATGAAAAAGTCCCATATCTCAAAAACTAAACATCAAATCTTATTCCAACTAATTTTGGTTGAAAGTTTTATTTATGTTCGACAATCCTAATTTTTTTCAGAATTTTCCTACTCTTACTTTAGAAATTAGACACACATTACATCACTTTGGAAGAGTCTATCTTTCAAACGTTTGACTTTGACAAAAAATGGTTTTAGAAACCTCAATGGTCATTTTAAAGACCTATCTATAGACACGCACGTATAGGTTTGGTGAAATAAATATTTTTTAGTTTCAGTTCCATGTATGGGGAAGCCCACTTAATCTTTTTTTTTAATTTTTGCCTAAAAAGCGTAAACCGGTTCACAGAATACATCTACCTACTAAGTTTCAACTCTTTAGTCCAAATAGTTTTGGAATAAAGTGGCTGTGACATACACGGACAGATAGACAAGCGAATCTATATGGTTCCGTTTTTTACCATTCGGTTACGGAACGCTAAAAATAATAAATAATGTTAAAAAATCACTACTGCTAGTCCTAAAGACATCGGAGTGTAAATTGCACTTTATATCATGCATGATTGATTATATAAATCTACTTTTCTTTCAAATAGTAGTAATGTTATCATTAATCAATACAAAACCGATAACAAAGGACGTTTTTTTTGCTTAGAACCAAAACAGTGCAGAAATGTTATATGAAATCTCATTATTGCACAGTTTTTTATTTAGATATTAATTTACCACAGAGATTTACCACCACCCATTAAGTTTACTAAAAATATATGCATTTGATCAAAAAGATACTGGCCGAAAATAAAAATCGGTTGAATAAAATCGACTTAGTGAAAAAAATTATACAAATGGCGCGCATTTTGTACCATAAATTGTAAAACTTTGATACTTCGTAATTAGCAAGAAAAGTTTAAAAAAATGGAAATAGACAGCGATATCCATATGAAAGTTAAAAACAGCTGCAAATGAAACTGTTAATAACTTTTTGCCACAAAAGTGTCGAGATACTTTGTTTACATTAACTTGAGTTTTTATTTTGAGTAGGTATCACGGTAGGTAGATTGGTAGTTGAAAGAAAAGTGGATTACGCACCTTGCTAAAGTGAGTAATTAATGCACTCGTGTTAATTTAGTGCCCTCGCATGCGCTCGGGCACCAACCCCAAGTAACACATCAAAGCAGTATAACGGCCGACTTACAGCATTTCTGTATCGTTTTCGCATTTTGAGTTAGTTCTATAGTAGCATTACAAACGTTTATACGGCTACTGTAATGCTTATTTGGGCACAAATTATACGGCTTTAGATCCTAAATAGGTTCACAATAGTTGTTTAGTTGCATTACAGGCGCATTATATTAGCATTATTGTGGCCAAAGAACGTACCAATCGCATAACAGAAGCATTATACTAGCAATATTATTGATAATGAAGATGTTGTTTGCATTACAAAAGCATTAGACTAGCATTTGAATGTAGTAAAATAATGATTGGAGCTTTTTAAGTGTTCACAGTTAGAACTTAAATAAACCCTACATCATTGCAAAAACATCTCTAATATCACGGTACAAATGTCATAATACAATTAACGTGGAATATAATATGGACGAAGACTGTCAAAACTGAGTGAGTGACACCATATTTGTTTGCATCAAAACAAAATTTACTGGGTAAGTTTTTGACTCTTTTGTTACTTCATGCCTTCAAATATTATTCGCAATGTAGTTTACTGTAAATGTCTATATAAGTTTCATTGAAAATTTTCACGCGCCTTCGATATTTTGTGGTTTTGATAGAAAATGTCATATTAAAATATGTGTGAAATCATCAAAACAATTGTGTATTCCTAGTATAGAACGAATTTTGCTTAATTAAAATAATAGTATTGGTTGGGCAGTATTAAATCAAGTTATATCATTATGTTAAAGATCTTTTGCTTTCATAAATAGGTCCGAATGATAATTTTTTTGGTTATAAAATGTTTACAAAATGGTGTCGGGGTATAGCAGCCCGGTGAGCCTTTAACAAGGCTAATTAATGCTGCCAGCTGTATAAATACTCACACGTGAACCATTATTAAGCCAGACGCAAGAGAGAAGGCTTTTGATGAACCACTGTAGTGGCATTGTCTATAAAGTAGGTTTATATGGGTTCACCGGTATACCAGTAGTTTTGATGTAGACTGAAGTAGTGCCATTACTTGAACGCAATTTTGGGGATCCTTGAGCAAAACAATAAAACCCATTTCAGAATTTATACAATTTGATTCGTTTGCCAAGTTGATAAAAAGGCGTCATTAAGATATTTTTCCGTAACTATTTTATAGACAGGACCGTTATTTATTTCATACCCGGTGTAGTGTAGTACGTAGTCAGGTACAGTAGCCATCAAATATACCTGTACACTTTAAAATGGCCAAACTTTTCAGAAAACGCAATAATATCTTTTTTGTGGGTGATGCTTTTAAAAAATATTGTTTTCTTATTTTCAGTGATTTTTATACCAACCATACAATGCCGTACAAAATGGAACAGACGATAGAGAGAAAGGAAAAACAATACGAGGTAGTCTTTGTGGGAAGAAAATGGTAAATTGTGGTGGCCGCCTAAAAAGACACAATACAAATTAATGAAAGATGAGCAATCCAAGCCCGATAAAAAGAATGGACATTATAGGAGTGCTATTTTAAAATGAACAATATTTGAACATATGAGCTTGCCGAAGCTGAATTATCATTCATGGAAGAAAATTCAGACACAGACGCGAATGACACAGGCACGTTTGCACCCTGGACGACAATAGTTCAAAATCAAGAAGTAATGAAAATAAAAATCAACCATAAAAAATGCTGTTGTTTTATTGATCATTTAATATGCGCTTTTCCCCAATATGTCCGACAAAAGGTTCTACGAATACAGTAAAATGAATGTATAAACAGTTTTACGCATTACAATAACTCACGTATATTTGATTAAAGAGCTGCTAGCTGAACACGGCTAAGTTGATCTTAAAAAACGGAAGCATTACATTGATTCACGTTTATGCTGTTCAGCAATACTAGGCTTTTACTTACCACTCAAAAGTACTATTACACAACAAAGGGCACTTAAGATAGCTCAAAGCTATAACGGTTTTACGGTGCATTATAACGGTAAAAGTTCAAGCTTTTAAACAGCATTAGGCATTATCTTCCTACTTAAAAATGCTATTGTAGAACCTAAGGCACTAAAAACAGCTGAAAGTTGTATAGCGGATTTAGGTGGCATTATAATGGTTCATATTTGTGCTGTTAAACGGCATTAAGCATTTATTAACTACTTAAAATGCTATTGTAATTCCAAATGCACTAAAAACTGCTGAAAGCCGTTCAGCTGCGTTGTGGTTTGCTGCACTAAAACTAAAGGGTTTACAAAAGCATTTTGATATGCATATTATCCAACCGTTATACAGTGTAAAGCATCCTAATGGTTTTGAAATACCAATATAAAGCTTCAAGATGCTCGGTGAACTTATTTATGAGTTTATAAGGACCTTAAGTTCTACACAAGTTTGCTATTCGTTTGTTAGAATGCTTTCTGTGTTACTTGGGACATAACACTCGTGCATTAATAACTCACTTTGCGCTCGATGCAACAATCTACTATTTTATTATTAAATTTAATTTGATTCTAAATAAAATAATACCAGTCTATTATTGTTCCTCAGCAAGGCAATCTGCAAGCAAACAATACCTATTTTTTTTTTTACAAAACGCAAAGTAAGAAAACACGAAGCTTTGTTATAAGCACAACCATTTCTCATTTAACAAGATCTTACGGAGTCCTTAGCAAGCTATTGTTGAAAATTACTAATGAACTAAAAAGAAACGGATAATAACTGAATGTCTGAGAACAATGTTAAGAACGAGTACATTTCATTTTTCATCATCTGAAGAAATATTGTTTTAATTTAGAAATTGTGTAGCGACCAAAACCGCTACGACATCCGCCGCCGCTTATGAACGGTGAGACCTCAGCAAGAAATCACGCCACCTCTGAAGCCAACTATGTGTGCGTAGCGAGGCGCACACGCGGACGACCGGCCGCTTGCGATCCTTTTGTCTAGGACGACGACGCACACACGGAGGCCGTTCATTACGGCGGTGACGTAGATTGTTTACCTGGGACTATAAATATCTGTGTCCCGATGTGATTATTACTCATTTACTGCTTGTACTCTTTACTGTCTTAATATATCTCTGTCGCTTCTCGCTTGGAATTTTATTATACCACCTGTTGCTAAATCGCTTTAGTAGCTACTCCGCTATAATTATATATTATCGCAAGTAGTATAAATAGGCCTTGCAACGGAGCACTAATCCTACTTCACTGGTGACCACCGACATTCGTTCCGGATTCAAGATTGGAAACGTGAAGCCTGGTAGCAGCAGTTATGACGGACAAAACTGAAGAAGACAAGGATTCCTTCATGACATACCGAGTGGGGGTCAGGACACCAGCTTTCAACGCCGATGACCCACAATTATGGTTCGCGCAGCTCGAGGGTCAGTTCGTCCTCTCCAGCATTACCACAGACAGCACGAAGTTTTACCACGTACTGGCGCAGCTTGAACCCCAACACTCAGCACAAGTACGGGATATCATAATAAATCCCCCCACCACCGGCAAGTACGAGAAGCTTAAAGCAGAGCTAATCAAGCGGTTGTCCGCCTCGCAGGAACGCAAGCTTAAACAGCTGCTCATGCATGAGGAGTTGGGGGACAGGAAGCCAACACAATTCCTTCGTCACCTGCAGCAGCTAGCTGGAACCACTGTCCCGACCGATTTCATCAGGTCCATCTGGTCAAGTAGGCTGCCGACGAACCTCCAAACTATAGTCGCAATGCAAGCAAGTTCCAGTTTAGAAGAGGTAGCAGAATTGGTGGACCGAATTAACGACATCGTTCCAGTAACCACGCAAGTTGCTGCTACTGGCATGTCAGTGCCCGGGCAAGTACCGAGCGCGCAGCCGGCAACGGTTCCACCTGGCAGCGCTATTGAAGCATTGACCCAGACTGTGACTGAGCTGGCACGGAAGCTGGAGGTTATGGACGCGCGGTTACGTCATAGGTCGTCACGTTCCCGGTCTAGAGGCAGGTTTAACCAGAACCGTCGCCAATCGCAATCCCGCTCCAGGGACAACCGGTATTGCTACTACCACCACCGATTCGGCGACAACGCCCGCAGATGCACACAACCGTGTGGTTATACAAAGAAGCCGTTAAACAGCCAAGGCAGCCAGTAAGGGCGGTTTACGACTGCCATGCAATATCAAGCCGCCTGTTCATTACGGATCGCCACACTAAGATACAATATCTTATAGATACGGGTTCGGACCTGTGTGTCTTTCCACGATCCGCTGTTCGGGAGCCACGTATGAAGACAAAGTACGAGCTATTTGCGGCAAACGGATCAGTCATCAGCACGTACGGATTTCATCCTCTCACACTAGACCTTGGACTTCGTCGCGCATTCACTTGGAGATTCATAGTTGCCGATGTCACCAAACCTATAATCGGAGTCGACTTTTTAGCTTACTACAATCTGATTGTCGACTGTCGAAACCAGCGACTCATAGATAACCTGACATCGATTGCAATCCAGGCACCACAGCACAAATCAGCAGAAGCCATATCGTCTGTCCGCACCATAACAGAAGATAGCACCTACCATCGTATCTTGAAGGAGTACCACGACCTCACTCGTCCCGCCGGTAAACCAGGTGTAACAAAGCACAAAACGGTGCACCATATACGCACCACGCCAGGTCCACCGGTCTCTAGCCGTCCTCGTCGTTTGGACCCACAACGCCTCAAGATAGCGAAGCAAGAGATTGAGGAAATGCTGCAAAATGGGACAGCGCGCCCATCGGAAAGTGCATGGTCCTCGCCGCTACACTTAGTACCCAAGAAGAACGACGGGTGGCGTCCATGTGGGGACTACCGTTCTCTGAACGCTCGGACCATTCCTGATGTTTACCCTATCAGGCACCTCCAGGACTTCACTCACGAGTTGGCGGGCAGTACCATCTTCTCCACAATCGATTTGGTAAAAGCGTACAACCAGATTCCGGTTTTTGAAGAGGACATTCCCAAGACGGCGATAACAACACCATTCGGTTTATTTGAGTTTCCCGTCATGACTTTTGGACTTAGAAATGCTGCCCAGACCTTTCAGAGGTTCATGGATGAAGTTCTGCGGGACCTGAACTTCTGCTACGGGTATCTTGACGATATCCTGGTCTTCAGCAAGGATAACCATCAGCACCAGCAGCACCTCAGACAGCTGTTCGAGAGATTGGGCAAATACGGCGTCCTATTAAATACCAGCAAGTGTATTTTCGGCCAAGCGGAGGTGAAGTTCTTGGGATACAAAGTCTCTGCGTCAGGCACTCAGCCTCTTGACTGCAAAGTCCAGGCCATTCAAGACTTCCCTGTTCCCAAGACGGTAAAGGAACTGAGGCGATTCCTGGGAATGCTCAACTTTTATCGCCGATTTATACCAGAAGCAGCTTCTAAACAGGCACCTCTCAACAGTGTACTCGCAGGTCCTAAAGTCAAGGGATCGCATCCAGTCGCCATGACACCAGAGCTACTAGAAGCATTCAACGCCTGCAAACAGAGCCTTTCCAAAGCCACACTCTTAGTGCATCCAGACCCTACGGCAGAGCTCAACATCTTGACGGATGCTTCTGATACAGCGATCGGAGCTGTACTGCAGCAGCGGAGTAAGGCGGAATGGCAGCCACTAGCATTCTTTTCGAGGAAGCTCAGCCCTTCGCAGAAGAAGTACAGCCCGTATGATCGAGAGCTGTTGGCAATATACGAGGCAATCAGGTACTTTCGTTTTATGGTCGAGGCACGTGTATTCCACGTCACAACGGACCACAAGCCGTTGACATATGCGTTCGCAAATCCACGCTTAAACTGCCCTCCCCGTCAATTTAGGTACCTGGATTATATAGGCCAATTTACGACGGATATCAGGTATATAGCCGGTAAGGACAATGTGGTCGCAGACACCCTTTCGCGCATTAATGAACTTCATCTGCCCTTAGATTACCAGTCCCTGGCCAACGAACAGCAAACCGACCCCGAACTGCAGAACTTGCTGAGAGATGGATCATCTTTGAAGCTGAAGAAGGTGAAGCTACCCACATCTAATGACGAGATCTACTGCGACGTAACGGGTACTCCACGCCCGTTTATTACAAGATCGTTCCGCAAGCAGGTATTCACTTCCCTTCATAACCTCAGCCATCCTGGGCGTAAGGCAAGTGTTCGGTTGGTCACGGAAAGGTTTGTTTGGCCAGGAGTTAGAAAGGACTGCAGCCAGATGGCGAAGGAATGCGAAGCGTGCCAGAAGAGTAAGGTGGCACGCCATACCTCAACCCCATTACAGGCATTCCAACCACCATCGGCACGTTTTCAACACATCCACCTTGATTTAATTGGTCCCTTACCATTGTCCGCAAATTACAGGTACTGCCTCACGATTGTCGACCGCGCAACACGTTGGCCTGAGGCGTTCCCACTGCAGGACATCACCGCAGATACCTGCGCCGCTGCCCTCACCGCTGGGTGGATTGCCCGGTTCGGCTGTCCCCAACACATCACCACGGACCGCGGGAGGCAGTTCGAGTGCCGCACTTTCAAGAGCCTAGCCGCCTTGATAGGCGCCACGCACCACTTAACCACCTCTTACCACCCCGCAGCTAACGGCCTCGTCGAGAGACTTCACCGTCAGCTGAAGGCTGCGATCATGTGTCACGCGAACTCAAGCTGGACAGAGGCTCTCCCATGGGTGCTACTAGGCATCCGCAGCGCATGGAAGGAAGACCTAGGCGCAACAACCGCTGAACTCGTCTACGGCGAGCCACTCCGCTTACCTGGACAGTTCCTCACAGAAGCTTCAAAAGATGTGGTGGACATGAGTGACCTGGTCGACAGGTTGCGTGCACACATGACCAAACTGACGCCACAGCCAACGTCGTGGCATATGAGCTCCAACCACACCTTCTACATCCCGAAAGACCTGAGCACGGCAACACACGTCTTCCTACGCGAAGGACCAGCTCGAAGATCTCTGCAGGCCCCATATACAGGTCCACATAAAGTCCTAGCACGCGACCAGAAGACAGTAGACATTGAAGTGCATGGGAAGAGGCAGAAGGTTACGATGGACCGAGTCAAACCAGCATTCATGGCGAGAGAAGATTTGGATCCAGGTCCAAGTCAAAGCCAAATTCCGGATCCAGCGCAGTCAGACAACACGGTCAGAAAGACAAGAAGCGGCAGGACAGTGAGATTTCCCGATTACTATCGCCCGTAGTCACGGTCTCAGCGGGGGAGTAGTAGCGACCAAAACCGCTACGACATCCGCCGCCGCTTATGAACGGTGAGACCTCAGCAAGAAATCACGCCACCTCTGAAGCCAACTATGTGTGCGTAGCGAGGCGCACACGCAGACGACCGGCCGCTTGCGATCCTTTTGTCTAGGACGACGACGCACACACGGAGGCCGTTCATTACGGCGGTGACGTAGATTGTTTACCTGGGACTATAAATATCTGTGTCCCGATGTGATTATTACTCATTTACTGCTTGTACTCTTTACTGTCTTAATATATCTCTGTCGCTTCTCGCTTGGAATTTTATTATACCACCTGTTGCTAAATCGCTTTAGTAGCTACTCCGCTATAATTATATATTATCGCAAGTAGTATAAATAGGCCTTGCAACGGAGCACTAATACTACTTCAATTGTAAATTAAACTTTTGTTCAATAACGTGAGTTTGAGAATTAGCCTGAGGGGTAGCTCAAAAATAGAGATAACTTATGTTATCTCTATTTTTGAGGCGGTGATTTTTTATTCTGGCGTGAGGTTACCCTCACGCCAGAATCCCCGAAGGGTTAGGCAGAGCTGTGCCTAATAATACACCTACATTTCGCCAGTTAAGTCCCACGTAATACGTAATAGGAGGCGAGCCTCAACCGGGCACAAATCCTATTATGATTCTTCCAAAGCGGCCATTTTAGGTCCTCTGTTTAATATTCACTCATGCTTTGAAAACTACCGGTTATAGGAGCAACATAGCAAAGACTGGGTATCCCGAACTTTGGCCAGGTGTTTTACATGAACTTCTCGTTCCTACGCAAGAAAAACTGGAACACCAACAACAGAGGGTCTAAAATGGCCGTTCTATCATAATCTTAATAGGATAATAATGTGAATCAAGTTAAAATGGTCATAGACGCAGTTAATATTATGAATTAACTTTGTGACCATTTTACGAATTGAAACGTAATTGCAATATTTTTTTTGTTCTAGACCATTTATGGGAACCTTCTAGTTACGGAGATAGTATATTGGGGGTCAAAGTTCCAAATTTTTCACAAGTTTATATTGTTATAACTTTACTCTATATCTCCACGACCCTCGTACTATTCAATGCGTCCATCAGCATGATGTTTTGAGTGCGTTCCATTCTCGTTTGTTTTTAGCATATTTCCTGAACCGCTTGACGTATGACTCTGCGGTTTTGACTACAGGAAATAGCACTATCTGTCAATTACTGTGAGATAGGTTTAAGTCGTTTTCGGGCAAAAAGTTTTTTTCAGGCCTGAGACTCACATTGCACGATAGAACAGGTGGAGCCGATCTGCACATTGACAGTCCGGGCTAAATACGATCATCGGTTGTGGAGTTATCGGCAGTTTAAACTGTCGTTTGACAGATCACCTTGGCGAGTCTAATTCAGCTTCAACTCCTGAACCATTTGAGATAAACTGATTCTGCTTTCGGTTAAACCCTCTGGGGCTGACTACCTAGCCTTTCTCTCGGTTTCAGGAGATTTGGGCCTGAAAGTGAGAGACGTTTACGGTTGCCATTTTGAAAATTTTATAACATTCATCTCCGGAACGGTGGGTCGTAGAAAGCTGGGATTTCTTTGCTTGACTCTCAGGTCAGATACCAGCTACTCGTGAAAATCTATTTCAGGCGTTTTCAGGAGAAAATATTTTTCAGCACTGAAAATCCGCGCAGCAGTTAGAGCTCGTCGAGCACGCCCATTTAAGCCCAAGCACGGGACTATTTGGACTTGGTATTTGGGAGATACAGCTAAGTAGGTATCCATTTCTTGGCAGTCATCTTGCCAAGTATCCCAAAACTTTGAACATCTGTATCTCTGGGACCCTGTGAGCTACAGGAACATGCTTGGTGTCGTTTTTGGGGGCTCGGAGAGACCTATCTGTTGGTACTAACAAGTCGTCTCTACATGGAGAATAAAAGTTTTTTCCATCATAAATCGAGAATTGAGGACCCTGGAGCAGTTTTTCTTGGGGAACGAGTCTATAGTGCCTAAAATTGTAAAATAAATAGGAACTCCACTAGATTAATCTGGTAGAGACTGACTCTACTTAAAGACAAAAGTTATTTTGTCTTTGATTTTTTAGACTGTTGACTAGCAAACACTGTTTTAAACTTTCACAGTTTACACTTACACATAAACTGTCACTTACGGGATATCTTCCGTGATTGTCTGTACTTTTGAGCTCCCGATATTTCGACGCTGTTGCAAGCACCATGACCATTTGCGCCATTATAGACCCCCAGAACTACGTACTCTATTTACTTTCAACTCAAGCTCCAGATCAAGCAAGCATTTTTAAATGAATAGGTACAGTATCGATTGAGTATCGTCGCAAGGTTTACTCAGGCGTCGTGCCAAACGATAGATTATGTAATCTTAAACTACAGTTTTGGTCGTGTGCTGACTTAATATTCACGCTGCATTCCGATAAGGGACTGTGGTGATTGTTTATTTTAGGTACAGAACACTGTCAGACTGTATAAATTATTTACCAAGATAGAGAATCACTCTCAATCTTGGTAGATAATTTCTGGATTAGGATATTTTTAGCAATTATACTTTAGGTACTATTTCTGCTTTAACTTTTAGCTACCTAATGCAAAAAAAATGGTCACTGTCAAATCTCTTCACTTTTGGCGGTTTGTGTCATTGCCTTCTACTTTCTTCCGGCCGGTCGGTCGTCTTCCCACATTCCTTCATCCCGTCCCTGGTCTAGACTCCAGCAGTTTCTTCCCCTACCAGTCTACGGCATATACATCAAACTAAGTAACTTTACGCAATAATTACTGTTGGGAAACGACTTTTTTTTGGGGTGAAAAATCACGTTTTACGTTAAGACTCAATGTAACTACACACGGTCCGGTACGGTCTTACATTAAAAATGTTTAAAAAAAATACTTGTGAAAAAGTTAGTACTTTGACCCCCAATATCTCCGAAACTAGAAAGTTCCAAGGTATGGTCTAGAACAAAAAAAATATCGCATTGATGAGGAGAACAAGTACCTTTCGGCTTCGTTAAGCGTCATGTTAAACCCTTTATGTATGGGCCGCGCACATCCACTTTCGTTAGGTATTATCACTATATAATTACACCTTTTTCTCCGAAGGGATAGGCAGAGGTGTGACTGTGGCACTGTGAGGCGGGACTGTCGGGTTGCGGGACTGTTCGAAAGAGATACCGCAGCCCTGGAACACAAAGGGCAAAGGAAGGAACATGGATGGGTTTTAGTCAGTAAAAGTCTGACACTCCCTCCTACTCAGCCCAGAGCGGGAGGGGTTATTTGATGATTTCCCATCGGTAAAAAAAAAAAAAGAGGTGTGACCAACACGTTTCACCAATTATGTTTAAGATCCATGTAATACAGGGTGGGCCTATCCAATCCTGATCCTGATCTATCCAATCCTGTCCCCGGGTTGATAAGTAATTCAATAGAAAAATCCAATGGTTAATCCATTGCCGAACCTGGGAATTGAACTCAGGACCACATGTGGTAGTAGCACTTTTGCCTAACGAGGTAGATAACAGGTTAAGGATATTTTAAGTTAGTTAAATATGTTACCTCTGGAATATGAATATGTTAATTCTGGAGTGGCGACCGCGAACAGGAACACCATGCGTTGGAAGGCCTCCCACTAGGTGGACCGTTGACCTGGTGAAGATTGCGGGGATCCGCTGGATGCGACTCGCACGGGACCGGTCAATGTGGCAACAGTTGGGGGACGCCTATGTCCAGCAGTGGACGTCTTTCGGCTGAAATGATGATGATGAAACATGTGCCAACCTTTTTTGTATTCCCTTTGTTTTTTTACAGGCGTTACATTTATCACACATCATTAATTACTAGAATTTGATCATATCGACACTATCGAATGGTGTAATAATACAGTGTGTTTTTTTTTTCAATAGCTTCGATTCCTGGCTAGGAATATTGATTTTCAAAAAATCTAACGATGCAGTTTTAATTTTTATCAAAATCGGACTCGAGACTCCTTTGAGTATTTTTATTCCTAATTGTTTCGGTTGCCCACTTAAAAAAATTCAGCCTGTATTCTCGAATCTATAAAAAAAAAGTACAGATATTTTTGTAAAATCGAGTTTCAATAAAATCGGATCAAAATGCTCTTTCTTTTCAAATATTATTTACATTTTCCTATAAATGGAACTAAAATAACAATATTATACACGAGCTGAGGTAAAAGTTTCAATAACAAAATTAAATGATAAATCAATCAATTGGAAATCCAATTCATTTTCCTATATTGGTTCTGAATAAAGCCCACACTACCGCGTGTATCAACACTTTGAAATATTGGTTTTGCAATTCTAGTAATAGCTTATACATTTATATTCATTACTATAGTTAGATTCATATAACGTTCATGGCTTCGTCCGCAGTGTTGTGTTGTCAGTTACAATAGCTCAACAGCAACAGGGTGTTCATAATCTTTATCATCATGCATCATTTCAGCCGAAAGACGTCCACTGCTGGACATAGGCCTACCCAAGTGTCGCCACACTGACCGGTCCCGTGCGTCTTGTATCCAGCAGATCCTCGCAACCTTCCTGGTGAAGGTTAGTCATCGGTCCACCTAGTGGGAGGCCCTCCAACGCAACGTCTTCCGGTTCGCGGTCGCCACTCCAGAACTTTTCGGCTCCATCGGCCATCCGTTCTGCGAGCACTGTGCCCTGCCCACTGCTACTTAAGTGTGGCAATTCTTTGGGCTACGTCGGTAACCAACGTTAACGGTTAACGGGGTGTTGTGAGTTTGTAATTCTTCCATCTATACAATAAAATTAAATTAAAATTGAACTGTTTGTAATTTCAAAGTAACAGCTTTTTACTGAGTGCGTATGAAAGTCTGTACAGGATTAATAACAAAAAAACATTTTTTTTTTCTGTTTTTGTTTCTCTGTCTGTCTTTCTGTTTGTGCCGGCTAATCTCCAAAACGGCTGGACCAATTTTGACGTGACTCTTACTGGTAGATAGCGGAAATTACAAGGAGTAAAAGTACTTTTATTTTAGAAAACCGGCCAAGTGCGAGTCGGATGCGGTCATTATCTAAAAAAAAATCTTACATACACAGTCATATCTTTTGATCGCGTTGACTTATTTTTTCATTGCTCCAAGGGGTAGCCGACTTGAGTATTTGGTATTCATTTCAGCTTGATACCGCCTCGTATTTCTGAGAAAAAGGGTCTTGACAGACAGACAGACGGACAACAAAGTGATCCTATAAGGGTTCCGTGCAAAAAACCCATGAATCATTTCATGGGTGTTAATGTTAACAAAATCCGATTTAAATCGGGTTTTTTTTTTAATAATAATTATTTTTAAAATAAAATTTTGATTATAATAAAGTCGAGGGCAACAGCTAGTTAAATGTATTGTACATAGCAAAGTTACTGCTTGACCAAGAAAACTGTTGTAATCGTGAAATGCAAAATAATACAAGTTTTTCAAAAACTTCGTTCCAATATTAAGCTCACACTTAGTTTTATGATTTTTCTTCCAAACCGGTGTGCTATGCATTCGGCGTCTGTTTGTCTGTGTCCTGCAAATTGCTATGACCTACTAAACTAAAAAGTTGCAAGGAGAATGCATGCTTTTTACTTACCCCGAAGGTTAGAATGAACTGGCATTAATTTGTACGCGTGGTTAATGTTATACCATTTTTAAAGTTGTTCAGAAACTATGTTTTAAAATGGAACTACTTTGGCCTTTTGCTAATGGGAACTTCCTTTATACTGACTGCTACTGGAGTGTTGAAAGAAAGTTATATTAAGCAATTTCCTTCACTTTTCGTAAACTCCGTTCAAGGAATTTATCCTGGTTCGGTTGCGTTGTAACTAAAATAATTGAATATCTTCTCTATTCTACTTGGAGGGAATTGAACCAACAAACTGGTGTGCGGAAGCCTAACTCTTCAGATAAAACGCTACAATAAATTGCCATATTCATAATTCTTGTTAAACTTTATGACCTCAATTTTACCGGGCAGGAGGCTTTTTATTCTTTTTCCAATAGGAATATAAAATATATAATGATTTTCCAACAATATATACCTACCTAAGAGAAAATTAAATAGGTACATGCACAAATGTTAGAATTATTATTTTCTCTTAGTAATTTTCCAAGAACCCTACTTCCGTTGAGCAGTTACAATACTAATTTACATTACTGTACCTACCTACCAGTTATATTGACCGACACTGACTCACGGTAGGTTAGTTGAAAATGCGTTTGACTCAGAATGCAAGAAACGAAACAGCCAAGAAAATGATTAATATGAGCACTGAATTGAAATTATTTTTTGTTGATTTGCTGACATTACTTTTAGACAAGACGGCAAGACGTTGCGTTGGAAGGCCTCCACTAGGTGGATTGATGACCTGGTGAAGGTTGTGGGGCCCCGCTGGATGTGAGTCGCACGGGACCGGTCAGTGTGGCGACACTTGGTGGAGGCCTATGTCCAGCAGTGGACGTCTTTCGGCTGAAATGATGATAATGATGACTATTCGATATTTGAGTGTATGCAACAATTGCAACTATTTTATTTTAAGGCCCTTTTAGGCCTTTTAGTCTGTTTTGTGGATTTTCCCTGCAGTGGGGCCATTACGGTATTTGTGACTAATTTCACCGTCTGTTTTCCATAATTTGAGAAAACAACGTTAGGTGAGTATGATGTTTTACATGAATTTGTAAATGTTATTCTCTTGTTTCCTCGTACCATTTTAGACGAAGTTTAGTGCTAGTTGTGAATAAACCTATAAAACAAAAAACAAAACAAAAAAATATTATAAATTAATTAATTATTAAATTATTAGAAAACAAAATACTGAAATAAGCAGACAAGAAACAACAAAATAACGTGTTTTCGGTGAGTAGGTAAATGCTTCTTTTCTTTGTTATTTCCCTTCAGTTGTTACATTAACCTGATCAGCTATCAACCACTCCCTCAGTACAATTACCGAATCAAAGAAGAGTGCACGCCAATTTTATTTTCGATAAAACGAATCCGGATAACTCGCATCAATCCATCAGGGATATCGGTTTTATCGCAGCCACATAATGGCGGAACGTTTTCAAGATGGCGGTGAATGTGTAAAAATTCACTTTACACACGGAAAGTGTATCCATCAAAGTGTCAGTAAGCGTAATTCAGTGCTTTTGTAGCAAGTTTAGGTATGTTCGTGTTTTTACGCGAGTGAGGAAGTTACATAAATTATTTTTGTGTTCCTATAATGTTCATTCTTAGAGCAGTGTGGCTTCGTTTTGGTGTTTTTGCTTTTTATATTGATGGTGGCTGATTTTAACTTACATTATGTATTTACATTACCTTAAAAGTGCATATTAAACGAACAACTTACACATCACTATACATTTTTTTTTGATTAATTTATTCTGTCCCGCTGCTGGGCTGAGCTGTTTTTTTTAAAGGCCTCCCCCATTTCCTTTCTTCTCGATGTGTTGCTTATTCTGGCCAATCAATGAAGAACTAGTCCAAATCGAGATAAAGATTGTATTGTATTGTATAGCGGGCTGGTGTCCGCAACTCCACGTCTAAGCGCATATTTTGCGTGCGGTCGAGATAAAGATAAAGATGCATTTATTTGTATAAACATAGAAAAGAATATAGAACGAAAGATATATGTGTATGTAAGATGTATATATTATAGATATAAGTATATAGAATTTTGGTCGTGCTTTACGTTACATGACTGGAAATGTAGTTTTCCTACTAAGGATCTATAATATGAACTGACCATAATATTTTGTCAATGATATCAATTAAATGCAGGTCTTCTTTTCCCGTTTTACAAAATATATAGTAGGCAAGCAAATCGATTAATAACTAAAAAAAATGTTCAAAATAAAGCAAGTAATCGAATATGCGCATGGTCCATCACATTTTATACGGCGAGTAAAAAATTCAATAAATTGATTTCCCTAGCGGGACAGCGGAGGCAATAGTGTGACAAGTACTAGGCAGATATTGTAGGTATATTATAATTGTTTGCTACTTTATTGTACACCAAAATATTGCTGATGCTTAGAATACCGTGAGCCCATGACTCAGTGCCACCTTTTTGAGCAGGAGGGAGTGTCAGACTTTTACTGACTAAAACCCATCCATGTTCCTTCCTTTGCCCTTTGTGGTCCAGGGCCGCGGTATCTCTTTCGAACAGTCCCCGCAACCCTGGCAGGCATCGGTCCTTTCGGACCCCTTCCTGTTTGCTGACTCTATCGTCATAAGACGGATGGACGGCGATTCAGTGCCACCTTGAAGCAACATTTTATTGAAAAGTTTGATGCTTGCGTTATTAGGTACTTTGTTCGCTTTGTCCTTTCAGTATTTATTAAATTGTTTTCAAGTTTTTCGTACCTACCAATAGCACCTTCTAAACTGTGAAAGAAAACCCATAAGACAGACCATTTGTATCGGATACAGGAGATATTCGAAAACCTTGGAATGGTATTGAGAACTTCCAAGGAAAACTGAAATACCAAATATCAAAACTGAATCTTTCAGTCTGTGGCTATTAGATAGCTAAGTAACTAGCCCGTGAAATAAATAAATAAGTGACATTTCCTTACCAGAATTAGCTAAGTAGAGCAAAGATCTTCGCAGGGATTTGATAGCTACTGGATGAGAGTTGCCGAGAATCGGGATGAAGGGCGCGTGTTCGGAAAAAACATACAATGCAGTGGACTGCTATATCCTAATGATTAGCAGAACATAAACGATTTGTTATCTTTGATATCTCTCTGGTTTTACAGGAATAAGTCATCAATCTATCTTATCAAACCGCTACTCGTTTACATCCCAGTCTAAACGCAACAACGACCACCAAACAAAATAGAAAAGTGTTCAGCACATATAATTGATATCCTCCTCTTTGTGCAGTGCTGACAGCGTGACAGTGTAGAATATATTGGCAGCCAGCCAACCACTGTGTAATATGTTAGCCATTACTCATAGTCCCACGCGTAGCTTGTACCTAGTGACGTTTTTAAATACCAGCGTGGTCGTGTGATCGATTGTGTGTGGTGTACGAAGATAGCTCTAGAAGTCGTAGGAAAAAGTCCTTGTCTAACAAAAAGTAATTTATTTAAAAATGAAACCACAAGAATAGTTGTTGGCAAATCGGGTAAGTAACCAAACGGGATTTAGTATAAGCATAGTTCAGCCTCAAACGTTCTCACTGTTTGGTCCATAAATGACAACGCGAGCACGTTGCGAGTTAGTCATGTTAGAAATTTAAGATGGACTTTAAGTTCCGAACACCATTATAGTTAACTACAAGAGAAAGTCCCGAAAAATGCGCTACGTTTACTGCTTTCTTGTTGGTTTAAACGCAAGCACTAACACTCAGAGAGCAACACTGAGGGCATGGACAACGGCCCCCCTAGTATGGCAATACTATCTCTAGTCTAGCAAGACTCGACAAAGCTCTTTCTATACAACTTGACATGTCTTGCCATTCATTTCTAACATCGCCATGCTTGCGACGATAGAAATCTATCCACAATCTGTCATAAAATGACAATCCAATGCGACTCTTCGTCGACAAAACCCGTTTCTACGGTGCTCATGCTACGCGGGCAGGAATAACAGATTTTTGAATTAAGAAAAGAAATCTCATACTATTTTGAAGTTTCCATAGTTGTTGTCACAGATAGAACGTCAATTTATTTTATTCTATCATTTATTTATTATCTGATAGATGACGTCTTTCTAAATGTTATGTGGCCAGACATACGTATGTAATAGTTACGTAGAAGTATAAATAAAACCTTCATGGAAACCAGTTACATAGTAGTATAAATAAAGCCTTCATGGAAACCAGTTACGTAGATGTATAAAACAAGCCTTCATGGAAACCAGTTACGAAACCGCGGTTTCCTTGACGGCCGAAGCGGCCTCACACTAGGAATTTCTCCTGTATCGTGGCTGCGTTTACAAATATTTAAACTCATATACACAAACAGCCAGACCCGGAACAACTACCTGTAGGCGATGCAAATATTTGTTACGTGCGGGAATCGAACCTGCGACACGGAGCGCAGCAGCCAATCGCTCAGCTACGCTCAGCAGTTGTGCTTGCGACCACTAGATTAGCAAGGCCGTCGTTAATTTGTTATCAATTATAATGCAATTTTTGTAAATATTAATGCAGAACTTAATTGACGCGCCTACTAAGGTGAACAAATAATGCACGCCATTGAAATATTGCGATAAATTTTAACGTAGGCGTTAGTGAACACTTCACTATCACCACTACATAGTATAAAACAAAATCGCTTCCCACTGTCTGTCCCTATGTATGCTTAGATCTTTAAAACTACTCAACGGATTTTGATGCGGTTTTTTTTAATAGATAGAGTGTTTCACAAGGACAGTTTGTATGTATACCATTGCACCCGTGCGAAGCCCGGGAGGGTCGCTAGTTCGTAACAAGACACACAAAGTCTTACGAAGTTATTCATCTAGATCATACAAATACCCTCAAATACACTCTCTATCCCATGTTTAATTTAAACAGCACATTCGGACAAAATCAAATCCTAAATTCAAACAGAGGTTATCGCAATTCGCTAGCTCTTCGGAGTTAGATATCTCTACTTACTCAGGAAACTATAGTAAAGTTAAATAGGAGCAGATAGGATTCAGCAGTAAGTAGGAGTATATCGTATTCGATAGGTTATCAATATACGAATAGTGTATCAAGTATCAATAACTACCTAATTAAGAGGAAATAGTAGCTCAGTAACGCTCCGTGTTTATAGAATGACTAGAGCTGTTGCCCGCGGCTTCGCTCGCGTTTTGGCGGAAATTATCCTACGGGCACGTTGTAAATAGAGCCTTTGGCACTCGGGGATAATGTAGCTTCATATTAGTGAAAGAATTTTCAAAATCGGTTCAGTAGTGTAACAAATCTACTAGTTCCTATTAAATATTAAAGGATTTATCCTATATATTTTTTATATTAAATTTTTAAATGTACAAGTCTACTTAAATGTAGACTTGTACATTTAAAAATTTAATAGAGATAAGGATGGTTTTACAAGTGAAATAAAAAATACAAATGTTTATAAAAAAGACGTATCAAACCCGCACTCTGGAAGTAGTTTTAGAATATATACACACGATTAGTAGCACTGTTAATGAAGCTCGATCAAACGTTGAGGTGGAGATGTAGGACGATGCACGCAGTTCTTTCAGGTCTGCTCCACAGGAAGGCGGCGTTTCGACGAACAGGAGTTGAGGTCCTGGAAGATTTTTGAGTTGGATCACCAGCTTTTAGACCCAAGGCAGCTCCGCGAGATGAACAGCAGGGATGGCACAACGACATTTTTTAATAATAAGATTGGGAGTAGTAGTCCCAGGTGTATCTTTAGATGGATCACCTTCAAGAATCTGTCTTGTCTCCAATTTTAGGAATTCCTTCAGTCTCACATTCAAGAAACGCTCTCTCGTCTAGTCTAGTCTCGTCTCGTCTGACCGGTTCGTCAGCTCGTTTCCACAGTAGTCTCCTTCCATTTTTGAATCTCAGATTTTCTTCTTGCGGCCATATAATCATCTCATCTGACAAGTGTAGTCGGCCAGGAGATAAGAGACTTACTTCATAAAACCATGAGTGCGTAAAGAATTTATAAATATAATTTAAAATTAAGTTATTAGTAAACAATCATTATTATCTATAAAATACAATATTTCAGCTAAACATTGAAAAATATAATTTAGACTAGATAAACCAAAAAGTATTCATCATAGACTAAGTTAGTAAGAAACTCTATGACAGAAAGAAAAAGTAACTGACAGTTTGGCAAATCTGACGTACATGTGACAACATTGAAAATTATGAAAATTAATATTTTATTTTAGCAATATACCTACTATGAAAGCGAATCGTATTTAGATCGATTCGCTGAGTATAAATAAACAAATCAATAAAAACGGATGATAAATGGTATATGGTATGACAATTGTAAGTATGGTATAAAGTGTAAGTACTCGTATAGCATATACTATAGTAGATCTAGAGATTTCCCCTACATACAAACTTACAAACAAATTTTACCTCTTTATAATATTGGTATAGATATAGATTTACCTACACACAATGATTCACTGTATTTATAGAGTATATTTTGGGTTTACTTGGGGTTTTAACACAATATAAAAAGGCATACACTATCAAAATTCCAGCTTTTTCAGCAATTTTTCAACCGTGAGATAAGTTCCAGCTGAAGAATAAATCGTGGTTTGATAATGTTGTATGCAAAAAAAGGTAAAATGCAATTTTTATTCTTTAATCTTCGTATAAATGTTATACGAAGATTAATAAACTGGTGCCTTTTTCAGAATAGAATATAACGCTTTATTTGCTTTGAATATAGATATTACAGATCAGTTGTTAAAATGTTTTTGTTATGGAGTTTTTAGGTTTAGAGAGTCCTTGAACATTCTGCGTTTCAGGCAAGCAAAATTAAAATAAAGATATAACATTTAAAACAAAATAAGAATGAACTAAATAATATAACATCTTTAAAAAAATGTTTTGATACATCATACACTCTATATGGCTACAATTTATTAAAATTCTAAATCTAAATTACTTTTTAATTATTTAACGTATTGGCTAAAAAATCTGTCACAGAAAAATAACATCTAATAATTGTATAATAATGTAATTATATACACGAAACAAATTGTTGAGTTATATCTACTTTCAAAAATTACGCTACATTTAGAAACTTTTGGCTTGAATCTCGGAACTAGGTACAAACATTTCACAATCAAAATCAAAAAATATGCTTCATCCTTAAAATAAATGAGTAACAAAAAAATCTCTTCAATTTCCGCCTCCCCAATTGCGACCCAAAAATTCCCGTCTTAAAAACCTGAATTTCTTCCGCACAAATATCTAGGACATCCCATTAATCTTTTAAACTGGACTTTTAAAACCTCCATCTCCGTTCTAAAGCCGTCGTCCTCGTCAGCAGCCCATTTCTGCCAACATTCCTTTCTGCTTGTCTATTCAATCGTAGTATTTTTGTTCACTGAAGCAGAACCTTGCGAAGAGTCATCATAGATGGTCATGACTTTAAATCTGTATGATCAGATGTACCTATACCTCCAGGTCTACGGACAACTGCAAATACCTACAAGTTACTATTTTATTAGTTTAAATGATACACTGATACATTATGTCTGTCGCAAGTGCATCCGTTCAGATTGATCTCGTAGTTTCTATAATAGTGAAAGTACATGAAGGCTCACGAAGTGAGAAAGTGAGAGAACTAAGTACACACATATACATTCATCATTTATTTGTACAAACGTTTCGTTAAAAGTAGTGATAATGACATAGTATTGAATCAAGAGAAACTGCAATTCGTCGAAAATACTGTTTTCCTGGGGATCACGCTCGACTCAAGGCTACAATGGGGTCCGCATATAACATCTCTTGCAGGACGGCTGAGTTCAGCAGCATATGCTGTTAGAAAAATCCGCCAATTTACTGATGCAGATACCGCGAGGCTAGTCTATTTTAGTTATTTTAGGTATTTTAATGTGGAGACGGGCTGCAGACATTGAGTCTATATTTATTCTGCAGAAAAGAGCCATCAGAGCCATATATGATCTACGTAGGCGCGATTCTCTAAGGGATCTGTTTAAAGAAATTAACATCATGACAGTACCTTGTCAATACATCTATGAAAACATCATGTACGTTAGGAAAAATCTGCATTTGTTTAGTAAAAGAGGTGACAGACACCACTATAATACTAGAAACAGGGACCAACTAGTACATCCAGGTTTCAGGCTAGCTAAAGTAGACTCATCTTTCATGGGGTACTGTTTAAAATGTTATAATAAAATACCTCCCCACATTCAACAACTGAATGAGACAAAATTTAAATCTTGTATAAAACGCACACTATGTAGGCAAGCATATTATAAGTTAGGGGATTACATCGATGATAAAAATGCTTGGCTCAATGTTGGTCCTGCTCCACAACCATAGGGGCAAACTAATCAGAAGCTCATGTGAAATGATTGTGGAAGCTGCAGAAGATTGTAAAAAATCTTTGCATTGTATAGATTCAATCTCTTAGTATTATATAACTGCATAGCACATGTGTGAGTACTATGTACTGTAAAGCTACCATTTACATTTAGTTATCCTTCATTGACTCGAATGTGCCCTGGTGGCTGAGAGAATGTCAGGCTCACTCAAATGTCTCGCTGATAGTGGCGGGTGTGTTGGGTCGTTTAGTTCCCTTCAATATGGTTGAGCTGAATGTAGCTGATGCATGCGTCATGCTCGTGAACTGGCGCTGTCAGTTGGGACTGGTCATCTCTTAGCTACCACGGTTTATTTTAACTACTTTGTTTTTAAATTGTTGACAGTTATAATCTTTTACTCTGGATGCTCTTAATGTGCACGTCTTTCTACATTGTTCTCACATATATGTATAATCTCAACATGAATGATGTAACCAAGATCTTGTAACAATATTTTGATTGAAAAGAGTGTCCATGGAGTTTCTTGCCCATTCTTCTCCATAGAGATCTACGCTTTGGAATGGGCAACTACAGTATTTTCACAAGTTATTATGCCTTGTGTCTGTGACTGCAGCTTTGCCTTTGTTTTTCTGACTTTCAAAAGTGCCTGCGAAGGTCTAATTGAAATAAAAGCTTTGAGTTTGAGTTTGAAACATTCTCCGTTTAAAAAGAACAACACGAATACTCTCTCTCTCTACTGTGGCTATGTATTTGCACTCAAACGGAACCAATGCGTTAATATATGGATTTTTATTGGTCAATGATTTCTTGGCTCTGCTTTGCTTTAATAGACAGTCAGTCTTAAATATGTGAGCGCGTTAAAGCGCTGTAAATCTGCAGGATAACTTGCAACTCTTTGACTGTAAATATACAGCTTCAAAATCGGTAAGGACCAACGGTAATACTACCCGTAAACGGTAATAATTATCCAGTATTCGGTAATTAATTACCACTAGTGACTATAATTATGCGTTGTAAATACAATTTTAATTACGGTTAGTGCTTGCAGTAATTGTAGCGACGTTGATACCGGATACAACAATTAGGGTTGCCGAAATTTATTTATTGCGGAGTAAGCTTGTTAATTTTATCATTTTAATGATGAAGTGTCAGGCTATATTACTAGAGCTTAAGTGGACTGCGAATATGAGAATCTGCAGTTATTTTTCATATTTTATTTTTACTTTTTATAGTAATTGATTTACTGACTAATAAGTTGCAATTTTCGAAGAGTTTTGGGTTTCCTATAAGTGAAAATGTTCATTTTTAGTTAATGAGAAAATTGTTTGACTCGATCTAGATTCTGTTCTGTTTTCGGTGTACCTAAAAAACTCGTCCCTGTCCCTGTATATGTTTCAGCCTCCAATATTTCCGTCCGCAGGTCCGTCTGACCCAAAACTCGCTATAAATGAAATTCAACCACAAACATGATTGGGGTTTTTCGTGTGAACAGTCCTCTCAGACAAATGATCACGTTGGGACTGATACTAAATATACATATTCTTATTTACCTTTTCGTAAATTTGATTTATTTTAAGCGAGATTAGCTTTAAATATGATTTGCGGAGGTTTTTTCTGGGAATTTATTTCTGGTCTTCGAAGAAGCGTTACTTTATAGGGGAATTGGGTTTACTGGCTATTTATAAATTGATAAGTTAAGCGGAGCAATGACGTAATGTGGTTTGATTCTTGTTCATCTGCTGGCGGTAGTTTTAGGCTAAACTGACTTTTAATTGAGTTTACCAAGAAAAAAACATCGGGGTCCTCCGGGACGGGGGCCTCGGGGATCGGGGTATTCTGGGAGTAACCCGTTTATTGTGGGGTCTTATGCTGTAAAATATCAATCGAACGCTATCTTGGTGCGTTGACATTTTTAACCGTGCCTGCCAATTTTAAAAGAAAGTTTAAAAACATTAATTTCTAAACTGTCATGGACACTAACATTATCATTAACACTAGAAACGGTATATTTACCATGGTTACTGCAGTTGGTTTTGAGTTCAAGATATTTCGGATTCAAGGATAAACTAATCAACAGTAAACCGTTCTAGTGTTAATGATAACATTAATTTAGTTAAATTACAGAATGAGACGTTACTTTGTGGAAATCCATGATGTATCCAAAATATTTAGTTTTAATTCCGAGATGAAGATCCTGGCCTGGATCCAGGATTTGCTGGTATTTGCTGGCGGGAGGGCGGTAGCGCTCCCACCTGCAAAAATATGCAACTTATACTGAGTATAGGTTTCGGTGCACGTCATTTATAATTGCTTTTCCTGCATGTGTATATTTTTAATAATACAGGGTGTAAACAGACCTTTCGCAGAGCCGTCAACCAAGCATTCTGTACATGAAACTAAGTAACTTTACGCAAAAATATTGCTAGGAAACGACTTTTATTTTTGGGGCGAAAAATCACGTTTTACGGTATGAATCAACGTGAAAGTATTTAAAGTAAAGTTATCACATTAAAACTTTTGAAAAAGTTGACACTTTGACCCCTATATCTCCGTAACAAGAAAGTATGGTCAAGAACAAAAAAATGATTGCAATGGCGGGGAGAACAATAGTGCCTTTCGGCTTCGGTAAGGGTGTGTTTACACCCATTAACATGTAATTAATTTTTTGAGCGAGATTTGTTGACTTGAGATTGTGATTGAGAGTTTTACACTTTTGGGGTGCTTGTCTAATACGTCTTTAAAACTTGTAAGAAAGATCAATCAAAATCAAAATCAAAGCATTTATTTCAAGTAGGCCAGTTACAGGCACTTTTGAACTGTCGAAACAAAGATAACAATGAAATGTAGCTACAGTCCCAGTCACAAGGCATAAAAACTGTGAAAGTACTGTAGTTGCCCATTCCCTAGCGTAGATCTCTATGGAGAAGAACGGGCAAGAAACTCCATGGACACTCTTTTAAATCAGCATATTGTTACAAAACCTTGGTTACATCATTCATATTGAGATGGTACATTATGTGAGAACGATGTAGTAAGATGTGCACGTTAAAAGTGTCCATAGTAAACACAAAAAAGACAATTAAAAAAAAATTAAAATAATTAATTCAAATAAGCCGTGGCAACTAAGAGATGACCAGTCACAACTGACAGCGCCCGTTCACAAACATGACGCATGGATCAGCACCATTCAACTCAACCATTTTGAAGGGAACTAAATGATCCGAGACACGCGCCACCATCAGCGAGACATTGAGTGAGCATGACATTCTCTCAGCCACCAGGGCACATTCAAGTCGGGAAAGGACGTAGGTTTCCAGTGAACGATAGCTCTTTAGTACATAGCACTCACACAATATGGGCTTTATATAATACTAAAGATATTGAATCTATACAATGCAAAGATAGTTGTACAATCTTCAGCAGCTCCAACAATACTATTTAATGTTATCAATTTATGCGTCCCTGTCCTTGTGGAGCAGGACCGGCATTGAGCCAAGCATTTTTATCAGCGATATAATCGTCCAACTTGTAAAATGCTTGCTTACATAGTGTGCGTTTAATGCATGTTTTAAATTTCGTCTCATTCAGTTCAAGAATACTTTGTGGAATTTTATTATAGCATCTCAAACAGTACCCCATGAAAGATGAATCTACTTTAGCGAGTCTGAAGCCCGGCTGAACTAATTGGTCTCTATTTCTAGTACTGTAACTGTGTCTGTCACCTCTTTTACTAAAAAGATGCAGATTTTTTCTTACGTACATTATGTTTTCGTAGATGTATTGACAATGTACCGTCATGATGTTAATGTCCTTAAACAGTTCCCTTAGAGAATCGCACCTACGAAGATTATATATAGCTCTGATGGCTCTTTTTTGCAGAATAAATATTGACTGAATGTCTGCAGCTCGTCCCCATAACAAAATGCCATAAGACATTATACTATGAAAGTAACTAAAATAGACCAGTCTAGCGGTATCAACATCTGTAAATTGACGGATTTTTCTAATAGCATATGCTGCTGAACTTAGCCGCCCGGCAAGAGACGTTAAATGAGAACTCCATTGTAGCCTTGAATCAAGCGTAATCCCCAGGAAAACCGTTTTATCTACGAATTCAAGTTTCTCTTTATTCAATATTATATCACAATCACTACTTTTAACATTCGGTAAAGCAAATCTAATGCATTTAGTCTTTTTTTCGTTTAATACTAAATTGTTTGCTGTGAACCAATTTTAAGATAAAACAATGAATCGGGCTTTGCCATGATGTTGTAAAAACCAAGGCCTTGTGTCACACAATACGAGGAAATAGATCCTGAAGTATACTTTTAAATTATTCAAATTTCTGTTTTCACGAAGTCAGAAATATTTCACGGCACGAAAAACAGCCCTTTTTCCGGTAAAAGCCAGTTTGGGCCGAGTCGTGTGAACGAATTAGCACTCACAACTGACCGATTTACGTTCACTACATGCAGGGGACTTTTGAACTGGCCTCTTGGCTTTTTTTACCCATTTACAGGTTGGTACTTCTTTACATAGTGTTACGTTCTAAGGTACTGAAAATGAGAGGTCGCGTATTGGTAAGAGTAGCGTGGGACATCTCCCACCTAGTTCGATTGGCTACCGAAGATGGCTGGGTCAGACTGAACGCAGAAAGCGAACGGCAGGACATGGTCATTGACGGACCAGAATGATTTTACAGTTTTTTCTATGATTATTTCTCTATCATAAAGTTTCCAGTATAATGGTCAGTAACTGTTAAAGAAACTCAAATGCAGTAGAATCCATACCTAAAACCCCTATCTAACTTTAATTACAAATATTTTGATTCCATGCACACATTAATGTGGCAAGGCAATTTCTTCAGATATTTTGAATGTGAATAAACTTAATACAATATATAAATGAACTCTCAAGTTCACACATGTTGAAATATTATAACAACTTTACCCCAAAATCTAAACACTGAAGATATTAAATTAAATCAAAAGTACGCAAATATGCACTTTAATTAACACTGTTTCTACATTATGCACTGATTCAGACCATAATAAGTGCAAATAGTAGAGCTATATCTGCAAGATATTCGCAAAGATAAACGCTCAAGTTTTAATATTCATCTCATATGCATATTCATTTTCGTTGTAGAGTTCATGGGCTGTCTTGTAAGTTTTCTTTTTTCACGAAACTTGAAATAGACGAATGAGTTTTTCTTTTACTTGTGTCTGTCGACCTGAATTATCCCAAAATATGAACAATTAAAGAAAACTGCTGTTTTCTACAAAAGTGCAATGCACTTTTCACATTCAATTTTATTTATAAAATAATAATAATAATTAATAATTATAAAAAATAATAATAATAACTGTTCTGTGGGAACCCAGCTCTCGGATTCCATAAATCTTAGATCCCTCTCAGCAACCGAAACCTATAAGTATTTGGGTATGTCGGAAGCGCTGGGCATCAATGTTGCTGACATGAAGCAATCGCTGAAGGAGCGCTTCTTTGGCCGCCTGAAAAAAGTATTTAATAGTCTTTTATCAGGTGGAAATAAGGTGCGTGCCTTCAACGGTTGGGTCATGCCGGTTTTGATGTACTCTTTTGGCATACTCAAATGGTCTCAAACAGAACTAGACGCTCTGGATAGGAAGGTCCGCACATTGTTGACATATCGAATGCATCACCCACGTTCGTCGGTTATGAGACTGTATATCCCGCGGAGGTGTGGGGGTCGAGGCTTTTTAAACGCTAAGACTCTCCACAATCGCGAGATATGTAGTCTCAGGGAATATTTCCTAGAAGCCGACATGGGGATGCATCGAGATGTGGTCGCAGTGGACAAGGGCCTCACCCCGCTCTCCTTGGCTAAAGAGAACTGGCGAAAACCTGTAGTGCTTGACACTAACGACCGCAGGGAGGTATGGCAGAGTAAGGAGCTTCACGGACGCTTGTTGACATAACGGTCCCGCATGATGAGAACCTCGTGAAAGCCGAGAAAGATAAGCAAATAAAATATCTTGACTTGGCTCGCGAGGTTGTTGACATGTGGGATGTGGACTCAGCGATCATTGTGCCGATAGTCGTATCACCCCATGGCTTAATTGCTAAGAGCCTCGATGAATACCTGAGGAGGCTCTCGTTAGGCAGCTGGATCAAGGGCTTGATTCAGAAAGCAGTACTCCTGGACACGGCTCGTATTGTTAGGAGGTTTCTCTCTCTGGAGCCCTGACCACCGGTAGCTTGGACCCTGTTCCCGATACCGGTGGGCAACATTTTTTTATATTTTTAAATGTTTTTATATTGATTTTTTATAAGAAATATTTAAAAATGTAAATAATTTGTATAAAAGTTAAATAAAGGAAATAATTAATAATAATATATATAATATTATATATATATATTTTTTTAAATAATATTTTATTTTTATTATTCCTTTGTCATTCAATCATGCCTACACGGTCTAAATGTACGGATCAGCTGATTTAAAAAAAATAAAGTACCTCCGAGGTTCAGAGTATAATATTATATTCTATCGAATACGTGGTAACCATTTGTTCGTCGGTGGCCCTTTTTTTTTTTCGGATGGAAGTCTTCAAATAACTCCTCCCGCTCTGGTCGGTGTCCCTTCCATCTTGTATATTTATGTAGTACATACGCCTAAACATAAACATCAACTGACGCCTGTTCCCCATGGGGGTAGGCAGAAACTACCACTGGCTTTACTACGGTGTGGTCGTACTACAACAGAGGTGATGTCACAAAATCGGAGAGCATTCATTTAAGTGTTGCCTAGCGTTACTGAAAACGAGCTTTATTAAATTTCCAAATTGTTACAACTTAACTAACACAGTATTAATTTAACTCTATACGAGATTTACGATGCACGCTTTTTAAAATAGTATAATTGAGTTCGCAGACAAAACCATTTCAACAATAGAGAATAATATCATATTTTCAGCTTTTGAATTTGACCTAGCTTAGCCTAGCTTTAATATAACGAACTTTGTGGGATATTTCATAATTCGTTTTTCTAGTAAAAATAATTATGGAAACTAAAAATAAAATTATGTTGCGAGATCAAAAAAAGAGGCTTTGAATACATTTTCTATTTCAGGATTACGTGTTTAGATAATATGTATAATAACATTAATACCAGACGGTATAATTAGAAAAATATATATGAAAACATAAGTAACGAAAAACTACGCATTACAACCTCATTATACCTGCCTACCTACTTGTTTTGCACGAGAAGCGGTAAGATCTCCATAACAACTTAGCAGTGAATACAAAACCCTAAATAACAATACAAATATTGTACACTCTGTGGGTAAACAGCGAATCGGAGCTTAATGTCGTTATAGATTCATTTAAATACGTATTTAATTATATTGTGAGCTGGTATCCAATGTAGAACACGGAATCACCGCGCCCTTGGCCCATGTTCACTGACCCCATGCAGCCGCCGAGCAGTCTCCGTATTCTTGTTCCATCCATTGAATAAGCTGTGGGACAGCTAATGAATGCCATCTGAATCTAATCTGGTGTCTTCTATACTCCTATCTATATCTATACTAATATTATAAAGAGGTAAAATTTGTTTGAAAGTTTGTATGTAGGCGGTAATCTCTTGATCTACTGAACCGATTTTGAGAATTCCTTCACTAATAGGAAGCTACATTATCCTCGACTGCGGAAGGCTATATTTACAACGTGCCCGTATAAATTCCGACCAAAACGCGAGCGAAGCCGTGGGCAACAGCTAGTACTAATAATATAAAGACGTAAAATTTGTTTGTAAGTTTGTATATGTAGGGGGTAATCTCCTGAACTAATGATCCAATTCAAAAAATTCTTTCACTGGCAGAAAGCTACATTATTCGTGGGTGCTATAGGTTATAAAATACATTTATATCATGCACATTAGCCGAGCTATAACAATTTTTGCAGACGAAGTCGCGGGCGAAGTGCTAGTTTACAAATAAACGTAATTATACAGCGTGTTTCTGAAAGATGCGGTTATATTTAGTTGTGTGGTACAGACCAACAAACTGAACAACTTTACGTATGGGACCAACATCGTAATTGCGAAAATATAATTAATCAGCTGTCCCATATAAAACAATACCTATTCGACCCATATAAATGACAAGACAGCTGATTAGAGACCCATGTTGGACCCATGAAGAAAGCGGTTCAGTTTTATGCCCTATACCACATGCTAAAATATTTCCACACAATTCTGATACCTCCTGCATAATGCACTGATTTCTGCAAAACGCACTCGCATACGACCACGTGCATTGTACCATGAAGGACAATAATAACTAAGGTGAGGAAGCCATTTAAACTACTGTATATTCAATAACACTGACAACTACCATACAAAGGCAAACCGCAGCGCAAACCCTGTATATTACAAAGTTTAGTGAACGCTACACCAGCTGAAAAGTTAACCTGTAACTGACAAGGGAGCTAACAAAGTCCTGCTGATTTTTTGTTGGTGTTACATTGAGGGGTTAAGTTGGAACAGGTGTTTTGTTTAATTTAAGCTTGACTGAAATAAGTGATTTTTTCCTGTCATTGAAAATTGCAAGATAATCTGGAAAAACGGCCCGTATACAAGTTATCAGTTGTACTCGCCTGATGCATAACCTCCTTTAAAACAACTTAAAAGAGAATTTATCTCGCTGAACCACTGAAACGGGGCTGTACATAGCAGGTTAACGGTGCAGACTACTCGGAAAGTGACAACAGCTTCACCAGTGTGAGAAGCTGTGATCTGTGATCGCAAACGCGAATGCTACCAAACTTGCTATTAGTGATATTAACGATCCTCATGAGGTCCTTCAAAGCTGGGGCTCAGGACTGCTAGCAGCTGGATCACAGTCGACAAAAGCCTTCCACTTATGATGCTTTAACAACACATGCCTCCTTACCGTTAGGCGTTCTTTATTATCATATGAAATAGGTACTTCATTATTTTACCTGTACATTCATGAATATGAGATCGACAAGCAACAATTTGATTTGCGCTTAAAGCTCCACAAATAGCTACCAGCTTGCAGCTATTCCCGCCCGTGTTGAGTATGTTATTATAGTAATAATTGTACATGCGTTGCCAGCTTTCGCTGTGCATTAGAGTTAGTCATTTCCTGGTTGTTCTGTATTGCAGTGAAAATGTATGAGGAAGTAATCACAGCTCGGAGACAGGCAAGCTTTGTGTGGGAACAAGAGACGTTGAAATTGTCATTCAGTTTTGTTTCATCCGCATAATAACCTAGTCATGAGTTTACTTATCTACTGACAGCCGTTTTCTATAACTTAATTACGTACAACGGTTAGTTAATATGCCTTATTCTAGTAGCTATCGGTGTTTCTATAAATAAAGTTACCAATATGAATTGACAGGAAAACCTAACCACGTCACTTATCTGTCTCTCGAAGGGTTGATAGTTGATATTTATTTAACTGTTTATCTTAGATCGTAACGTTAACGTTCCGTTAACTGTTAGTAAGTTATTGAAAGCGGCCGTTAATGAAGTACACATATTCCAGAAGTAATAAGGACAGTTTATTGCTAAACCAACATTTCTAATCATTGTCCTGTTATTATCCCAATAATTTGTGATCGGCGTAACATACAAATAATCTTCCTCCATACTTTGCAATTTGTTGTGATCTCAGTAGTCTAATGGTACAGTTATTTCATATTTTCTTTGTCCTGAGTATTAGCGAGCTTGAAAAGATACCGTGGCCACAATTATGTTTCAGAAATCAATGTATTAACCAAAATAGTACAATCGAAGTAGAACCCAACTTAACAATTAGACTAGTGAAGTTCCTACCTAACTCGACACGGCAACTTATGCAACAACAAGTTTTGCTAGCACAGCACTAGTCTCGCAAGCAATCAAGTACAATTGCGCTGCGTACACTTGGGTAGTAATAGCATCGTCACTACATCCCTATATATCAACGGGCTGCCTCTTACATACCTGGCATGGATTTAGACCTGTTTGTATTGGACGCGACGAAGACGATACGATACTATAAAAGATGTAGAAAGACCAAACACATGGCAGTTAATGTCATCTAAGCATTCAACACATTGAATAAAAATCGTTGCCGTAAAATAACTTCAGCATTGAGTAGCCCAGAACCTAGATTTATAATTTTGTGTCTGGTTGATGGCAATCAAACTCAAAGCATTTATTTCAATTAGACCATAATAGGCACTTTTGAATATCAGAAAAACAAAGGCGAAGCTACAGTCACAGACACAAGGCATAAATTTCTGTCAAAGTACTGTAGTTACCCATTCCAAAACGTAGATCTTTATGGAGAAGAATGGGCAAGAAAATCCATGGACGCTGTTTTCAATCAAAATATTGTTACAAGATCTTATTTACATCATTAATGTTGAGATTATACATAAATGTGTGAACGATGTAGAAAGACGTGCACATTAAGAGCGTCCAGTCAGAGTAAAAGATTATAATTATCAACAATTTAAAAACAAAGTAGTTAAAAATATGTTCACTAATGAAATGTGGGTGTGATAAAGATATACTTCTGCCTAATCTTTAGAGGAATAAAAGCGTGACGATGTGATTCATGTAATCTAATTAATTAGCCAATAGGAACTCAAATTATTAGGAACTTACTCATTAACTCATCAATGGGTTTATTATGTAAAGCTCGGCTAGACCACAACTAACCGGCAATAAACCTATCTAATATAAACAATTAAACAGAACAACACTCACATTATATAACTCAAAATATGAATCCCGACTACATAATTATTTTAATTACCCACACAAAACCGTTTCTAATAAATCGGCCCATTTTCCCTTCACAAAAACGTGTCGTTCACGCCTCGCCGGGATGTAAATGGACCTGCATTAGACTAGATTTATGCTTAGAACTGTAGGCTGGTGCACAGTTGGCAATCTGTCTGAATATGAAAAATATCTGCCACTTTGAATTTTCTAACCGATTTCAAAATTATTTAGAACGGTTCTTATCCGCTTCTAGCACTTTTAAAGAAAGTGTCCAGGGAATGATGCATAAGAACACATTTTATGAATTGTACAGAAATGTAGAATAGAATAGAATCATTTATTTGACAAAATATTGTATAAAGTTGTTATGTGCATTATGATCATAATATTCTGCCGTTTCCGGCGTACAAACGATATCCACATCTGTTCACCACCCTGTCTACTATTGGTCAGCACAAAGAGAGTGCGGACCAATAGTAGAAAAACAATAAAAAATATGCGACCTTTTTTGACTAATAGGAATAACACAAAAAAGGACCAATGAAGAGAAAGTTTTTAACTAAGTGCTTCTATAGCGGCTGGATGCTGCAAGCAAAAATAGCCCGTAAGGTGATCAGATACATTTTGGGTCATTGTACGTATGGAGCTTCATATGGGCTGCAAAATTGGAGGTATCTTTATGTACCTAGTGACTTTAAAAAATATTGTTATGAACTGGTTTGGATATGTGGTATAAGTTTCAGTGATTAATTCTGTGCATTCTTAGAATTGGATAGGACGCAAATAATTATGGTTAAATTAATCGATATTTTTATTCATTTCTACATGTGTAGCAGCTGGTAAAACAATGTATTATGCCATCTAAATTAATAAAAAAACATTATTAATAACCCAAAGAACAATAACTCCAGAATACCAAAGTCGTTAACGTCTCGTTAGTATGTAAATGCGTTCGAGTAGGCGAGGAGCTCTAGATTTATGCCTAGAATTGTAGGCCGACCGCAATGCACTGCTAGCAATCTCCTCGACTATGAAAAATTGGGCTCACTTTGGATACGCTAGACGTAGGAGTGTTTCTCTAAGTGAGCGGTAAGAGTTAAATAAATTACTTGGGTTTGCTAAAGTGCTTGTCCGAAAGGCCAACTATTTATATTTGTCTTCACATTTTCTGGTCCTTTTCCTATATTAAGTGTCCCATGTGACGAAGTATTGGAGATTTGGATGTGTAGTTTACTTGTAAGTTTATTTGTATTTTGAGATGGATGGACGGCCCTTTTGATTTGTATGTTGTATTAAAAAAACCGGCAGTATACATTTGCGTGTATCAGACTGATTTTCAGTTGTAGATACTGTTGTGCATGATTCAGTCTGTTAAGTTGGTATAATATATTTAGTTTTCAGACAAAATAGTATTGATACTAATGTAATCTGGTGTAGCACCATACACACGAACACTAACTTACCAATTGCGAATTGCCATGATCTGGAACATCGTTATCTTACTTTACAAAAGAATACTTATCTAACTTAATGGACAAGCATTATTGTCCTATCATTGTAAATTGTTTAGAGTTTTCTATTATTCTTTTCAAAATATCCACATAAATTACAGAATTAAGACAGATGCGTGACATAAACTTTTGAACTCTCATACTTCACTTTCAAAAAGAAAGAGTCACCATAATGCTTTTAAAATAAAAGAAAATAAAGAAGAATTATTTTATCAACTTTTCAGGAGAAGAGTTATCACTTATCAGATCGAGACCACAATAACGACAGTGTACCGAAGGACTAACCCGTGCAAGCTGTAAAAAAGAACGGTAATATACACTTTTTAAATGTCAATGAAAAATACGTCTTACTACCTTCCTGATACCTTTGTTACTGATAAATATACCTACTTTATTACTGGAAACAATAATTTATAGTGTCTGACCAAAGCTTCGGCCACTTTGGCCACAACCAAAATGGGCCGAAGTTTTGCCCGAAGTCGGAGATTTTCAGCAAGCACCAAAATTGAACAAACTGTTAGAAATGCGCGAGAGTTCTATGGAAGTGGTGACGCGCGGGTGGCCGAGGTCTTCTTAATAACATTAACACCTACACTAAATATTAACAATTTATTCTGTCTCATAATATACTTCTGTGTAATCTTGAATTGAATTTCTTAGGGTTCTTCTATAACGAGAATGACATAAAATACGTGTTTAATCGTGCACCGTATTTTGCGGTTGAACCTTTTGTAATTCAATATCGTATCACACATCTGAAGGTCAACTAATTCTTTATGATTCGCTTATTTTCAAACCACAAATATTCTAGAATTACACATACCTTTGTATTCCAATGCCTACTTAAAAGATTAAAGAGAGCATTATGCATTGGCTTTTAAAATATTAGATTTATAAATCTAAGTAAAAAGATAGGTTTCTTCTTTTAAATAACAATGCGGTGAATTTTGATTACAGAGAATGAATATGAGTTTTTTCTTTGCGAATCTAATGAATTAAGTTTTGTAATGGACTGATATGTTTTTTACTGATGCTTAATCTTATATTTTTTGTTATTGTGAACGGGAAAAATATGGTTATTGCTATCATAAAACAAACTATACAATCTGTTTAGTGACTTTAGAATTAAATGAAATCCAAAAAAGATACTCCAGAAAAAGATAGGTACTCAAAGACTTTAATATAATAATAATCACAATATCTTTAGAATCCTACAGAACATGGTGTATGCTTTCCATTACCCTAATTGTTCGTTAAAATAATTCATGAACAATTTTTCAACATTTGCCTAATGGCGGCGGTTAAAGGGAAGGAACCATTAGCTTAAAAAAGATTATGTTAATTTTCTTAAAATTCATAACATTTTTGACGTTACTTAATCCGTCTCAAAAGGCGGCGGAGGTTATTTTAGAATTTGTATTTATTTTCTTCTATTCACAATGGAGAGATAGTGGCTAAACACAGTCGCACGAATCGATATTAAGGATTAAGCCGCGTTTGCTAAGGTCGGTCTTTTGATGAGTGCTCATCCATTACCATACCGAGCCGGCTGTCTATTGTAGATCTTTGAAATTCGTTACAAGTAGTCATTGGCCTGAAAGTCTGACAACCAGTCTTACCAAGGGGTATCGTATTACAAAGTACTACCTGGTTTATGGAGGTCAGATAGGCAGTCGCTTCATGTAATATACTCGTTTTCAGCTACATCTGGTTTGATCGGAATCCAACCCCAAAATAGTAAGGAAAAGGCTAGGCAGAAGCTTATACGTTAGAGACACAGAATTTCACCAAGGATTAGGTACATGATTTTAGTCGCCCAGCTTAACTATTTATATACATTTTATTTTTTATTTTTACATAGATATATAGAAAAAACAGCTATTCTATTCATGTTGACCGTCTAGGACTTTAGGTATTACACATTTGTATGACACGGCTCATTTTTCATTAAACAATAACGACAACATGTACTGAATCGATGGTAAAAGGTTTTCTCATACTGTCGCTTACCTCGCGTATGTTACAACAAATAATCGAATCTTAGCAGTAGTAAGCTCTCTCATCTATCTCATAATTCCGTCGCCTAGCAAACGTGTTGTGGTCACGTGCGTTTACCTGGGACGTGTCTAAATCGACGTGACCTACGAGGTATCGTCAGTTATAGGTATTAATAGGTACCTAAAGGTTACGGCGCTATAGCTATCAGTTTCGTCGGGAGCTCACATCAAAATCACGTATTAGCTATTCGGCGGTGTTTAAGATGTAAAGTGTGTTTGCCAACATATTCTGTATACAATAATAGTTATGAGCTTTAGCGGAAATTTTTAATGGACTAACAGCTGTCTATTAACTTGCAAACAAATATTCTATCTGTGAAGACAGCAGAGACAAAGGGTTTACTGAAATGGCCGATTACGATGTCTAATCGTACTTATCATATAGTCATTAAGGGACAAGCCCGCCTCACTATTCCCAAACCACTACAACTCCTGCAAGCCAGAATCAACAGTGGCAATCACCAGAAAAGCGCCGAGACAATGAAACTCGGCGTAGACCCAAAGAAACAATTTAACTGTCTTGGATCCCGCAACGAAATTAATCAGAAAAAAATAGCGGAGGAGTAGGAAAAACATAATTTCCACTTCCCTCCATATCAGCAGGAGACAAAACAAGGTCAATAGGCACAAAGGGAAGTTGAAGCCTGTGCTTATTATGAGTTGTTACTATGACGAAGTTGATGTTGGTAATAGGTGTGTTATTACACCATATAAAGTCAGCCGAGTTTTCACCTTTTGGCTGGCTAGAATTTTACCAAGACATGCCGCACAAGAATAATTATATTCTTCTTCTGAATCGATTAATGTAAGAATCATCATCATCAGCCTAGCCTTTTCCGAACTATGTTGGGGTTGGCTTCCAGTCTAACCGGATGCAGCTGAATAGCAGTATTTTACATGGAGCGACTGCCTATCTGACCTCTACAACCCAGTTAGTACTGGGTAATATGATACCCCTTGTTAAGACTGGCTGTCAGACTTTTTTGGTCACTGACTACTTGTAACGAATGTCAAAGACCACCAACTTGTTTTCCGAGGCACGGAGGAAACTCTGTATGTAATGGGCGGTCACCCATCCACAGACCAACCTAGGCAAGCACGGCTTAACCTAAAGATCGACCCGAGTGGCTGTTACTATTTTGCCAAGGAACATACATACATATACGTTTTTCATAGGTAAAGCTCTTGATAAAAATCAGGGCCGTATAAACTAAACATTGAACCCCGTTCACCTCCAACTAAAAATGATAATTATTTATGCGTTCAAAGCGAAGCGAGAAATGATTTAGACTTTAAAAGAGATGGACGTTTTTGCGTTCGCCTCGTTAGCCAAAGTGGTTTAAAGTCTAGAACTCAGCGTTGCATGCACGAGCCTCCAAATGCGGCTACTTTTGCTTCTTATTAAAATTTTATTCGAATTTTCTGGCCTTTTTATACAAAGTATTATGGGCCATTTTAAGCCGAGCTAGCAACTTTGTGGTCGCCTTTTATGTTATACTTTCAATGGTGATAAGTATCACTTCTTCGTAATTTAGTGCTTTTTATAACTACTCAAGCTTTTGGTGAGTTTTTTCGGCTTTTCTAGGTATACAAAAGCCTCTTTAGAATCTATTTTGATGTAAATATTTTTGGAGTATCTTAAGTGATACGTTAAGGTCAGTGAATAAATAATAATCGAAACATAAAGCGTGCTTGACGGATAGCTGAAAATATAAACGTCTGAAAGACAGCGGGCCTTAGTTTGTAAACCCTGGCTAAAAGTAATTTTTGGCCACCACAGGATTGTCCGGTTAAGCAGCTTCAACCTCAGTAAGTTGTTGCGCTGCGAGTGGTCCCTACAAAAAAAAAAGGGACGCATACTTTTAAACAAGATTCAGTTCAAGATACCCGCGTATTTTTTCGGATCATACAAAATTATAAAACTAACACACGGTTAAAATGTTTGGAACAGCAGATGTATTTTAAATATTGTCTTTTTTTAAATATTGGTTAGAAATGTTGCCCGTGGATAGAGTCATCTACTGAGACCTTTTTTTTTCGCTTATAGACCCATCCATCCGTCCTGGGGCAGGTGTCTGTCAGACTCTTATTGACTTAAACCATACGGTGTTTTTTGGGTGCTAAAGTACTTGCGCTGATCTTCACACTTCCGCGGTCATGTACGGAGTCAATGGTAAACGTTTGGGTCCTACTCACTTCTTCGTCTACTTATTTGGCATCATTATTCTGTTGGAGTCTGGAGTATCGGTTTTTATGTACCCCAAACACAAGATCTAACCCAACAAAATTAAGTATTCTTTACCAACATTAACTCCAGACAAAATGGCCGCCAAGTACGAATTAACGGTACACAAATACGGGTAATTAGATCCTTAGGCTATAAAATTAAAACAGGCGTCCATTTGCGAAGAATTTAACCTTCAGGAGCTAGATTGATGAGTTTGTTGGCACAAAAAGACCAGAGCTGGTCCTTTAAAATATTTTATGTAGGGACACAAAAAATTTAATAAGGTCATTAATCGTTTTCAGTAATGTCATGGATTAGTCTTCAACGATTAAGACTTGGGGCCATTTTGTGTGATAGTTATTGCTTTTGTTTTTATTTTTAAGGTAATGAGATCATTATAATTCTTCTGCCTCATTTGGGGTCGTTCCTGACTCATTTGGGGTCGTTTCAAAACTTTATTTTAACCATATTTTTCTATTAATCGTAATATCAGTAGACAGTTCATTCATCATTTCTTTGGCCCTAATTAGTCATGACATAATGACTGGAAATAATCTAGATCACCAGATTTTGTATTTTTAAATACCCAATTTACGAAGGAAGGAATTGAGGGAACTAAAATTAATTTGACAGCTTCTGGAAAGATAATGTGTTAAATCGCCATGTCTAGGTATAAGTCAGGTAAAAGTAAATTAAATAGAGATTGAAAAATCGGCTTAAGTTAACTTAAACATTTTTGTTCATCAAATTTAAGATAACAGTGAAAAAAAAACAACTTTCAAGACTATTACCTGATAGGTTTGTAGCGGCTTAGTAATGGCGATATGCTGAGTTGCATTCTTGACGAAATATGAGGGAGCGAGCGATCGGCTCGCCAGTCGCCTACGTACCACCGCCCTGCCTCACCGCTTACCTAGTATGTAGTTAGTTATAACGAAGTATTGTGGAACCCAAATAAAAGACTTTTACTTCCTTGGAGTCCGACTCTTTAATTATCTCACCGAACACAGAACACACGCACAACAGGTTAAATACTCACCACATTGTATTCAGTAAAATTGCTTATGTGCTCAAAATTCTACCAACTTTTAGCGCTTTTGAAACTTGTTTTCAGCTTCGTGTTTCACAATATAAAACCACACAGGCTAGCTCACTGTTAAAACAAATTGAAATATAAAACTAAAGCACCCTTTGATATCAGACTGTGTGAAAACCGATCTAGCTATTTGGTTTTCAAATTGTTTAAAATGTAGGTACTGGAAAAATTAATATACCGCTCGAAAATGATTTTTGAGATGATTTTATGAGACTTATGAAAAATATTGTGTCTATTTTGTCACGAGGCTAAAAAAGCAGCCATGCATTTATAACAAAACCAATGGATAGTCACGAACAATAGCTTACGAGTTTAACGTGGAACTTTGAATTAAGACCTATTTGAATTATTCACTTTGAATTATGACCTATTTCGAATTAGAACAGGTTCTATGACAACGTGAAGTTGCCATCAATACAGAAGGAGAGATTTCTCCTTTTATGAGTATTACTTGTTGAGGTACTTATTAATGTTCGTGAGTCCACATTATTTCAGGGCACTTCTTATTAACGTGATAAAACAACGTACATTCAAACTATAGAATATTGAATGCCAAGACTAATAAGTATCAAGCCAGATACGGAACGGCCCGTCACGCGCGTCGTGTCAACTGTAACAAGCGGTTATAAAAGAGAGGAGATCTCCCGCTAGGAATCGCAAAGGGTTTGTTTGGTGTATGTTGTGAGAAAGTACGCAATAACTTATTATGGTTATTGGGTAAATGATAAATAGACTTTTTTTTCATTAAACCATGCGCTCTTTGTGATTAGGTTATCCTTTGAAATATGATAATTCTATTAACATTCACCTATCGCCTTCACCTTCTTTTCTATTAATTTCCTGACGTAATTTGATTCAGGTTGTTAATGATTCGTTTTAATTTCTGATCTATTTAAAACGTTTTTATGGATATGGACGCAATTTATAGAGAACCAGAACCAGCCCTCCAGCTGTACGGCTTCAGCTTCAGCTAAATGTACATAAAAAACAGTTGTTTTTGGCTTTTGACCGCGAAGGTTATTGAACTTTTGTAGAAAACAGTAGTTTTTTTTTCTAAGAATGATGTACTAAATCAACCCTGAAAGGGACACCGACGCGAAAACGGTATTAATTGTGTTAAAACAACTACTTTTTTCAAGAATTCCTGGAAATAGTGCCTTTATTTTTCACGACGCTTTAGAATGCGCCACACTCGTATCTTCGCTAAGAGGATCTTTAATCCCAAAATCGCGCTCGCTCACTCTCGCACCACACATGCAAGTAGTAAATCATATTGTCGGCCATCCTATCTGTTGCAGCATTCATTGACTGTAAAATCTTTTTATTATACGCATTCACGTTCCCGGCTTGAATCCGATTCAGCTTTCCAAAGACACATAAAAATTCTAAGATATTTTGTTAGAAAACACATTTTATTATTAGTTTGTCGGAAAATGTTATTTTTTCTGCTGATTCGGGATTCGACCCTTGTCGGTTGAATGTATTTATGAGCTGCTTATCATCTTTGCTGGGTTGGTAAAGTTCTCTGTATTTTGAATAGATGTGGTAAGCCATTAGTGTCAATTCAGTGGTATAGTGTTGGGTCTGCTCTCTATTTTGTTTGAACATAATGTTCTCGATTTGCATGACTGTATAATATTATGTTTTGGATAGTTTTGATAAACCTCTCAGTTAATTTTGTTTCTTTTTATATTTGGTGGAATTGAGTAAGTTAATTTACATCGGTGCCAAGTAATTTATGTAATTATAAGACTAACTTTTATGGTCAGAATAAATTGAGACTTTGTAATTTAGTTTTGTTTTTCATTTCCATTTCCTTTGTTTTCTTTCAGTTTCTTCCATAGTTGTCTACATAATTAGACGAAATAAGCAAGGTAGGACCACAAATAATCCATAACAAGGGTGACTATATCAACCCTCTAATTACCACACTCCTCAAAACCGTCGATCGCCAAAATCCTCGATCAAAGCCTGCTCTAGCACGGTCCCACTAATTCACGTGCATCGCGCAGACCACCCATCCTGCATACCCGGCAAAGACTAATGCTAGCTGTGTGGATTACGTGGACAAATATTCCATATCAACCGGCATTAGGCCTCGGCCTAGTTTCAGGCCCGATTAATAGCTTTGTGGCTGTGGAAGCCAGAAACAGGGATTATATAAAGACAAACTGTGACTGGACAAAATGTGGTTTCATATATATAGGAACGTATGAACGTATATTCTGGTCTTTGATTTGTTGTGTGTAATTATTTGGAAACTTGGCGGGTATTGTTAAATTACATACTGCTTATTATTTATAGGACCTATTTGCTACCGTGCTCTTTGAGAATTGGGTTATGTGAAAAAGTTTTAGAACATTCTATCACCCATAAATGGTGTAAAAGACTATTCACGAAGCCTTAAAAATACAAGTTTTTAATGTTATAACTTTACTTTAAGTACCTCCATGACTCCTGTATTATTCAATGCAGCTCTGTCGATATCTGCACAATGTTTTGAGTGCGTTTCATTGAGTCCTACGGTAAACAATTTTGCATAGAGTTACTGAGAACACACGAAACCGTCAACCAACCATTCTATACATTTTGATGTATAGAACGGTTGGTTCGTGAAGGGTCTTTTTACACCAGATATTTCAACAACAAAGCACCAACAGGATAAAAAATTAACGCTAATTCTGATTAGCAATTTTTCACAATCGAACTAACTACCTGACTTTGAAGTGATCAATTGCACTGTTTTAAAAGGCAATTAGAGAGTCTAGTGGTTTCAAATGACTGCTGACCATAAGGTCTTGGGTTTGATTGCCAGGTCGGGCAAAAACGTATTGTTCCCTTCGGGATTTTTTCAGTAGCAGCCAAGGAGTCTGGGTTTGTGTCCAGTTGATGACACGCCCCCGATGACATGGTACTTAAAATGTTCTGGCAAAATGTGGTTGTGGTATTAATGTACCTACACCTCTCCCTTACCCTTCGAGAATCACAAGCGTGAAGTGTGTCAATTAGTTATCTAATATTATTTTTAAAACCCTAATTATTTAAAACACTAATAGGTATACGATTCGGTAGGTACACTTGCGAATCCAAGAAAAATCGTCACACCTCGAGCGAGTCCTAAAGCCAAAAAGCCTGGGATGGAAATTGTATCCATTGACCCGAAGTGAAGGCAATATTTCAAATTCAATGCTACGGAAAAATTGCGTAGTAAAATCTAGAAAATCATTCTAGATTTTCTACTGGAGTTGAGCCGCTTTTTCAACAATAGCGTGCGAATGGAAAGATAATTTAATACTTACCTTTTTTATTTTTTCTCGGTTGCTCTAAGTCATGAAAAGTCTCTAGTCTAAGTCGGTTTTATTTGAAAAAATTGGTTGAGACCCAGATCTCTTCAGCTTTTATAAAAGGATTGGAAGGCATAGTTAGTAGAGAGAATTTTTGTCTTATTTGTAATATCTGTTTGTTGACCCACTTAACCTTAAGCAGTGGTTTTGGCAAACTGATCTTCATCATCTGCCTAGCCTTTTCCTGCTATGTTGGGGTCAGCTTCCAGTCTTACTGGATACTGTTGCGTAGAAATATTTTACATGGAGCGACTGCGTACAAACTAATGATTATTATGAATCTGACCAACTAAAAATGATCTAGCAAGAAGGCACGTTAAATACCCATTTTACGCGTAATACGAGTATTGTAAAATTTTACTAAGTTTTTTGAAAAATAAATTTATTTATTATTTTATTTGCTGACGCAATTTTAAGACTTTATTCATATGCATTGTTATAGATGATAGATACTAAATAATATTGTGTATTGTTATTATAACAACAACTACATTATTACTATTTTCATAAAGTTAATGACGAAGAAAACTGTTCGAAAAATACCCAAAAGGCGTGTCATTCTAAAATATCTCTATTTTAACAGATTCAAAAAAGTGAAACTAATGAGAACTAGCACAAATATTTGTTAAAATAACAGAGATAAGTAAGAAACCCACTCGTCTATTTTAAAAATAAACAAGGGTTTAATGTCTATAAATATCCCAATGGCTGGTACACGAGAAGACACTTAGTCGTCAATATGCCTGTAATTGGTGGAAATCAATTATTAACACAGATAGGTGTAGGACCTTTGTTGGTTGTATAAGAATTAGATTAATATTTAATAATATTGTGTAAGCTGTCTTTTCTTTAAACAAATTAGTCAACATACAACAATTTTAACAATATTATTAAAATTTAATGTCTTTTTTTATACTATATATTGTGGCTGTTTGTTCCTCTTGTATAAAATAAAATGAAATAAAACTTGGAATATTGTTTTCTACTTACTTCTATATGATTGTGTTCTGATATTGCTTATGGTAAGGTTTCTGTTTACGACAGCTAGGTATTTTAGTACCAACATAACTGAAGTAACCATCAACGATTGTCCTATTGATTTTATATTTTGAAGGAAAGCGTCGTAGTTTCCATAATAAAACTGTTGCTAAATCTCCAAGGACGAATGATGGTACATTCGGCTATAAGTAAAACTGTTCGTATAAAATATGCATTCTTGCATTCATCTCTCTGAATTAAGCTAATTCACAATGCAACATCCGAGGCTACAAAGTCAACTTCAATTCAACCTCACAGCAAAACTCAAACATTCAACTGAAATAAGACGGTTTTAGAACTTCATAAATCTAGTGTTGAATTTAATTAGGCATTCCGGGAATCCTGGCTTTGTACATTTTGTACGTTTATTAACACGGCTCGCTGCGCAGGTCGCGGGACGATGGTAGATTCGAAATAGTATACACGGTGGAAAAAACACCGACGCTAAAAAGGTTGCCACGTATTCAGTACATCAATCTGAACCCCACCACATAGAAATGTTTGGTCGGTTATAAAAAAACAGCTGTTTCCTACAAAAACCTTAATGGTTCACATGTATGGAACATCTGATTTTATTTCTTAAATTACCGATGTACAATTTCTATGTTTCAGAATGATGTACTGAATTGAACCATCTTGTATGTTTTTACCTGTTTTGTCTCACTTCTGGGTAATGGTCTCTCCCATAGCCGAAATAATATTATTGTGCTTATTTAAACAATAATATCTATACTAATATTATAAAGCTGAAGAGTTTGTTTGTTTGTTTGTTTGTTTGTTTGTTTGTTTGAACGCGCAAATCTGAGGAACTACTGGTTCGAATTGAAAAATTATTTTAGTATTGGATAGCTTATATATCGAGGAAGGCTATAGGCTATATATCATCACGCTACAATCAATAGGAGCTGAGCATCAATGAAAAATGTTGCAAAAACGGGGAAAATTTATTATCTTTGAGAGCTTCCGTTGCGTGCGCTGGTTAACCGGTTAAAGTTGCACAAAAATAATGTATGAGGGAATTATTCCTCTTAAAAATGTCTCAAGAAAAGTCCGCGACAGCACATGCCTGTCTTTTAAGGTTGACTAACAATAACCATTTTTATGATTTTAAAATTTGGTCAAAAATAGTGCTTTATTTGCAAAGGTATTTTTACCGACATAGTATTAATCCTTATCAAAATAAATATGTTAGTCATCTTTCGCATTCAATTGTGACCAAAATTGCCCTTTACACCATTCAATTTAGATGAATATCTTAGGAGATATCACAGTTTTAAAATAACTCCGCATCAAAATAATGACCCGCGCGCGCTGCGAAGCGGGCGTTCATGTTGTTGGGAAAACCAATGTGATTAGATTCAATGCACAAATATTGTGGGGAACTTAGAGCAGGTTTTAGTTTCTGTTTCATTGGAATCAGTGCTCTCTATCAAAAGATTTATGATTTTAAAGTGTTCAAGAAGAACTTATCATCATTGTGTAAGATACATGCAACGACATCTATTGCACCAAAATGGTACTAATTAATAAAAATGTGCTCACAAGATAACTTTTAAATCGGTTGACAAGCTTTACAAAAAAAATCTGATAGCAAAAAGTACTCTAGATTAGTCTACATGACGCTATAACCCTGTAGAGTGTGTGTTCGATCGCTTTACATGCATTATATTTTAACGGTTTAATTTCGTGCTCGATAGATGGCGCTATTCATTTCACTCCATTTTCTGAGTCGCGGTGTTAAGTTTTCCGTGAAAGAATGACCCTCGCCCGTGTCAAATGTCTGAAGCTTGGTTTATTAACCAACGAAACAAAAAGAGGAGGTTCTCAATTCGACGCGTCTATATTTTTTTATTTTATGTATGACCTGTCCACGCATAACTTTTTACAGAGAAGTTCGATAAGAATGATCTTTTGTTTTTTAAATTGAGAAATCATGTTTGGGCTCATTTCCTGCACCTTGATGAGAACTTTAGATCTAGCTGGAGTATGACGTCATCGAAGGACTGACGATGGAGACGGAACGCACTTGCAAGAGGTCCTCAAGAGTTTGCAGCAAATATAACGTGTTTGGGCTCATTTCATGCACCTTGATGAGAACTTTAGGCTGAAGTATGACTGTCATCGACGGTCAAACGATAGAGACAAATGGCAGTTGCAAGCGGTACTAAACAGTTAGCAACAGGTGTAATGTTATTGGGCTCATTTCATTCACTTTGATGAAAACTTTAAACCTAACTCAGTATGACTTTCATCGAATGTCTGTCGATGGAGAAGGAAAGCAGTTGCAAGAGGTCCTCAAGTGTTTACAGCATCTATCTCATTTCATGCACCTTGATGAGAACTTTAGACCTAGCTGGAGTATGACTGTCATCGAAGGTCTGACGATGGAGACGGAAGGTAGTTGCAAGAGGTCCTCAAGAGTTTACAGCATCTATATCGTGTTTCGGCTGATTTCATGAACCTTGATGAGAACTTTAGACCTCCTGGAGTATGTCTATCATCAAAGGTCTGACGATGGAGACGGAAGGCAGTTGCAAGAGGTTCGCAACAGTTTACAGCAGTTTTATCGTGTCTCGGCTCATTTCAAGAAATTTGATAAGAACTTTCGTTCTAGCTGGTGTATGATTGTCATCGAGTGTCTAAAGATGAAGACTTAAGGCTGTCGAGGGTCGCGGGCCTGTGGACGGTGAGTAATGGGCTAGCTCGCCATCCGTCCGTCTTATGACGACAGGCCGTGGTTACGGCGTGTTCGTGTTCCACACGCGCCTCAAAGAGATGTCAGAAACGGGAAGGGATCCGAGAGGAGCGAGGCCTGCCAGGGTTGCGGGACTGTTCGAAAGAGATACCGCGGCCCGTGAACGCAAAGGGCAACAGAAGAAACGTGGATGGATTTTAGTCAGTACAAGTCTGACACTCCTTTCCGCTCCATCCAGAGTGGGAGAGGTCATTTGATTATTTCCCATCGGTAAAAAAAAGGTAGGCCTTATTTGGAAAAACATAAGTAGAATATGTTTTATGTGTTGTATAAGTAGTTTGCGATTAATGCAAATATTTCGGAGAAATTAAATTGTTAACTACTTGAATCTGTACTAATATTATAAAGTGAAAGGGTTTGTTTGTTTCGTTGATTGAACGCGCTAATTTCAGGAAGTACTGGTATAAATTAGTTTAGTTTTGGATAGCCCATTTATCGAGGAGCGGAACATCAATGAATAATGTTTCAAAAACAGGGATTTTTTCCTTTTGAGAGCTTCCGTTGTGCGTGAACGGTTAAAAATACGCAATTATCATGTATGTCGGAATTGTCCCTCTTAAAAAGCTCTAAAAAAATATCCGCAATGGCCATAATGTGTACCTTTTAAGGTTGACGCACACTCTCTCTAACCCTCTCTTTCTTTGATGTACGCACGCACGCAGACGAAGTTGCGCGGGTCAGCTAGTTATTATATAAATTATTTTAAAAGTTGGGAATCTTCTTTGCAATTGAATTTAGTATCCATATTAAGAACGAGGAACTCTTATCTAAATATTAACAGCCGCTCGGGACTATATTTAGGTTAAGCCGTGCTTGCATATTACATACCAAGTTTCCTCCGTGCCGAAAGCACGTTAAGCCGTTGGTCCCGGCTGTCATTTGTAGATCTTTGACAGACGTTACAGGTAGTCAGTAGCCCGAAACTCTGACAACCAGTCCTACCAAGGCATATCGCATTACCTAGTAGTATTAGGCAGACGATTCATATCAAGGAGGAAAAAAAGATGAATAGTTTATTCTTCGATTATACACCGTGACTTTTTAGTCGTCTTACAAAGGTGGTCCGCTTAATGTATCCGACATAAAATATATCTTGGCACGATTATTGTTATTTATACATTAATTAAGAATAGGTACAAAGAAAAATAAATAATGCATATAAGAATTGTGAAACATCCTGTTAATAATGTTTATGTGTAAAACGGTAGAGCATACCTACCCAGCGCATGATTCGAGTAGATCATCGCTCGCAACAGGGTGTTTCAACTACGTCATGCGTCATAATAATGAATAATATTTATATTTTTAAATCATTCAAATCTCGTATATACCAATTTTTTTTAATTTTTTTTTATGCATGGTCATTAATTTATTTAAAAACATACCGCCATCTTCGCAGGCTTACTACTTAATACAATAGTGTAATTATAGTTAAGTATAGTACTGATAATAGGAATGCCTAGGGCCCAATTTTGCAATAGAATTTACGAATGCCCAAAGTAATACCAATGTTAAAAGGTATGGTGTGTCTATGAAAAAAATTACTGAAAAAATAATGCGATAGATTGTATTAAATCTACTGCAAGCAATATAACATCACACTATTATTAAAGGAACCGTCTTAAAAGTTTTAGGATCATTTATCTATATCATTTCAGATTTAAATTGTTCTTTAAATTAATTGGAACTTAAAGTTCACAAGATGAAGTCCTCTAATTAAGACTGTATTATTAGCACTAGATCAAAAACGTGTACTAAGTCAGAACTCACTAATTGCGATCATGTTTGGAAACAGCCTAAAGGGTTAAGTACACTACTTTCAAAGAGTTTGAACCTTATCAAAGAATTTCAAGCCTAAAGATTGAAAGATTCAAGATAAGTATCAAACTTTTAAAGATGTTTAGGTAACTAATCGTTTAATATATTTCAGTTACAATTATAATTATTCTCTTACTGAGACAATTGAAATGGTCTTAAGAGTTTAAGCTCCTGAACTTTGAATAAATTACGTTTTATATTATTAGGTTCTTTTGGATTTAATAAACGTTTAAATCATGAAAATTAGCACAATTTCCAAACTTTATTGAAAGTACATTGTTTTGTTCTATTATTCACCCCTGACAAGAAAAATACCTCACCCCTATACCTACTTGAATATGTATCGGACTCTTAGGACCATTTCACCACACCCACTATATTACTTATTAATAAATGTATCTACTTTCTTTTGTCCGCGGCTTCGCTCGCATTAATTTAGAATTTAACAATCGATTCAAGGTGTACTCTGCTTGTAATAATATAATTACAGCATTAGTACATAAGTATGGGGGGACAACACAGGCCCGACAATAAGTCATTGCTTACTACATAAGAACGTTATTGTTGTTTTCCTCGGGGATAGTACTTTTTTTTGGGATGAAAGGTACTCTATGTCCGTTCCTGTACACCTGACAACGTATTTGTTCTAGACCATTACCGGAGATATTGGTAGTCAAAGTTCCAACTTTTACATATTTTTTTTTTAATACATTAACATTTGAAAGATTTTTACCTTAAACACCTCCACGACCCCCGTACTATTCAATCCATCCATCAGCACAGTGTTGTGAGTCTGTTACGTTGAGTCCTACCGTAATACTTGATTTTTCACCCCAAAAAAAAAAGTCGTTTCCCAGCAATACTTTTTGCGTAAAGTTTAGTTAGTTTTGTTTGCTGTACATAATGCTTGGTTGAAGGCTTCGTTATGGGTCTTGTAACACCCTCTACTAAGTTTGGATCTGTTCTAAACCTTTATTGTGATATGGATTAAAGTATAGTGGGTGGTGGGGGTAGTTAAGTTAAATTAACTTCATTATTATATCTCACCCAATTTTTACCCCTTTATCAATCACAATATGATAAGATAGCATATCATTTTGATATTAGTCCATAAATCACAAAGAATAGATCCATTTTTCAAAAAATTCGCAGACCTCGTTGTAGACGCATCAATCAGGCGAATATTGAATCTTTCATGGTTGAATCTTTTATGCTTGTTAATAAAAGAGCTTTCACACTGTCAACATGCTATTATTTTCTCATCTACATAGATGAGTACAAGACTAGACATGACAAGCATGGCATGACAAGATGAAACGAACTCAGGACGGGTTCGTTTCCCATATTTAGGAGGAAAGTGTTATTCGGATTTTCCATCCGGAATATGCTCGTTAGTAGTTGGGGTTTGATGGCAACTCCAAATACATGGGACTTAAACATAGCCGGTGAAATAATAGGGGTGCAGTATAGGTACAAACTGCCAAAGCCTTCGGGGCTACTGGCGTGATGTTATGTTAATTAATTAATAAAAACTGGCCAAGTGCGAGTCGCTCGCGCACGAAGGGCTCCGTATACCATTATCGAAAAAAAAAACTTAATTGGCGTCAACTATGTTTGGAGACACCCTTTAATTTTCAACTTTGTTTCCTTTTTGGAATTTTTCCTTTAGTTGTGCTGTAAGGCGTTGCTTTTTGCCAAATTTCATGATTCTAGGTCAAAGGGAAGGTTCTAGTTTTGATTCCCTTGTGAAATCGCATAATATGCGACATAAACAGTCATATCTTTTAAACGAATTAACTTACAAGTTTGATTGTTTCATGGCTCCAAGGGGTAGCAGACTAGAGTATTTGGTATTAATTTCAGCTTGATACCGTCATGCATTCCTGAGAAAAAGGATCTTGACAGGCAGACAGACGGGTAACAAAGTGATCCTATAAGGGTTCCGTTTTGTCGACTGAGGTGCGGAACCCTAAAAATCGTCTAAAGAGTTACGAGTATGTCTATAAAAACTTCGTGTTGTTATATTTTTGCCTTGTCTGCCTTCCTATTGGCAGAATACCTTAGAGAGTAGATCAAATAGTTTGTTCCTTAGCCGTCGTACTTAAACTGGGCCGGTATTAACGTATTACAAAAGTTTTCTCAATGGAAACAAAACCCGATTTAGATCAAAAGATACTCCTTTTGAATTCAGAATCGCTCTTTATACCAATTCCTTTGCTGCCCAAAAGTTTCTGTAAAACTTTTTCCTGAGCACGTGACCAATGGACTCAATGTAAGTGAAACAGAAAGATAGATTTCTTTCAAAAGAAGTAGGTTATTTTAATCTGATTAATCGTAATTCTAAAGTAATTGTAATCATAGTCGGACAATTCTGCTTTTAAGTCTATTTGGCTAGGCTATTACTTAAGCCCACTGCCACTTAAGTTTGGCAATTCTTTAGGCTACGTCGGTAACCTTGGTTCTCTTGCGGATGTCGTCATTTCTAATTCGATCACGCAAGGAAACTCCGAGCATAGCCCTCTCCTTGTGAGCAGGGCACATTGCTCGCAGAACGGATGGCCGATGGAGTCGAAAAGTTCTGGAGTGGCGACGCAAACCGGAAGAGACGTTGCGTTGGAAGGCCTCCCACTAGGTGGACCGATAACCTGGTGAAGGTTGCGGGGATCCGCTGGCTGCGAGTCGCACGGGACCGGTCAGTGTGGCGACACTTGGGGGAGGCCTATGTCCAGCAGTGGACGTCTTTCGGCTGAAATGATGATGATGATTACTTAAGCAGGTTATAATTTGGTGCCAGATTTACAAATCAGTGATCTGAAATGCATCTAAAAATAGAGAGATAAGTTTAGTTTAAGCAGTGGTGGTCTAGTGGTGAGCAGTGATGGACCGATGACCAAACTTACGAGGTACGCTGTGGGTTCGAACCCAGGTTCTTTACTTTGTGTATTCATTTCTTAACCATTCACTTAACAAAACGTTGAATAAAAACAAAGCACATCTACAAGTCCGCACTTGGCGCCTGTAGAGAGGAATACGGCTCACTGCCTCTCTAGAAACGAGCCTTGTGTCCCAGCAGTGGGAACATATAGACTGACTATGCCGAGTGTAAATTGATAAGAATATAACATCCCATCTAATCCCCTAAGTCAAGAGCGCAAAAAAAAAAACCTAACAACTTTTCAAAATAAATTCACGTAAACAACACCCCATATTTCTTGTCAGTACGAAATAGCCGAAAAACAAAACCTTATGGCCACTTGGCGAAGAAACCGAGAAGTTATGACATTAACAGTTCATTAACGTTGTATTTTATTAAGGTCACAATTATAAATTAAACGTACAGTTCGGAATGCGACGGCTAACCGCAGACTGCGGCAGCAGTGCCCAACCGAACTAATAGTTTTTAAGGAAACGCTTTCGTAGACTGCAACAGTGCCACTAGCTGCTGCGGTCGGCCGCAGTCGAAACGCTAGTATTTTTGTCAGTAACAATCACTAATAATATCGACACGGCGTATTTTTTGTTCCATAAGTTGTTTTGAATCCTGCGATTCTCAATTTAATCGACGCTTCCGTCGTAGATGTGACGTCGCGCTCGGAATCAATACTTAGTGGCACTATCGCCTGACTATTACAATTGAAACACCAGTACCGTCTGCGGAAAGTCGTCGTTTTCGGAATTGTACCTTAACGCTGGCTCAAATTGTATAAGTTTGCCTTACTGGCTGAATTATAAAGGCGACGTATTTCATAATTTTTGGGCCTAAAAGAAAAATATGAGTACACTTAAACGGACACTTAAACGGTATAAGTTTGGTGAATCTTTATACTTTCGCGCCTATGCGGAAGGGGTTTTACGGCTATAAACAGCATGGCGTTATTTAATATTTATGAATGAAACCGTAATACAACAGCAACCTCATCACACTTTGATAAGACTTAGATCTGATGGTGCACAACATGATAATACAATTTCGACATTCAAGCCCTACTACGCCAAAGTAGCTTTGTTTATAAAGGTGAGACAGTCACACTCTAGCCAATAATGCATGTTCTGTCAAAGAAATTGATCAATTCAGACAAATTGAACACCTCTGCTCTAAACTCGATGACAGAAAACATCATGAGGAGACCGGGATCGCCTTGAATAAAATTAATCGGCCAAGTGCGCATCGGACTCGCGCACGAAGGGTTCCGTACCATTATCTAAGAAAAAAAACACGTTTGTGGGAGCCCCTCTTAAATATTTATTTTATTTGTTGTTATTGCGGCAACAGAAATACATCATCTGTGAAATTTTCAACTGTCTAGCTATCACGGTTCATGACATACAGCCTGGTGACAGACAGCTTGTCAGACAGACAGACGGACAGTGGAGTCATAGTAATAGGTTTCCGTTTTTAACGGTTTTTTTTTCTTTTGGGAAATCGTCAAATAACCCCTCCCGCTCTGGGCTGAGCAGGAGGGAGTGTCAGACTTTTACTGACTAAAACCCATCCATGTTCCTTCTTTTGCCCTTTGTGTTCCAGGGCCGCGGTATCTCTTTCGAACAGTCCCGCAGCCCCGGTCCGTTTTTACCCCTTGAGTACAGAACTCTAAAAATAATGCGCTTGGCGTGTGGAGGATCACAGCCCGCTCGTTCCCAAAGAGAACAAGCCCGTATTCCTGTGGTGGGAACATGATAGGCTGATGTAATAGGTACTAAGCACCAAATACGGCTACGCAGCGCAACACGACGCCGTCACTTCGTGTACAATAGTTATATTTTCTGGTTTTTATATATATTATGTATGATAGTCTTTAAGGTATTTATGTTATGGGTCTTTGTAACCTGAAATAAATGATATATTATTATTATTAAATAATAATTATCTCCAACATCTGCTAAGAAAAACCTTCAATTACTTTCTTATACAGTGACTAAAGAAAATTTACATCACCATAATAAACGATTTTATTCCAGGAACAAACACCCTGAGTTGATGAAGCAGCCGCCACTTTGATATATTGTTCGTTCGTTTCCCCGTTTTATTATACCTGATGTTTTAAGCGAAGATAATGGAAGCCGTCCTGATTTACATTTTCGTGAATGAAGCTAAAATTACTCGTACAAGCTGTTAATATTTTAGGGGAAAGAAATGATCTTATCTCTAGTAGCTTCAAATGGGTCCTTATTAATGTATTTAAGTAATTCCTAACATAACATAACACTTGTAAGGGAATCACAGGCGAGATATGGTAAGTAGATAGATGAGGTAGTTAGAGACACTCACATTTTACTATTTGTGTTTATGGTCTATGTAATCAACCAGGTACTAATCCAGACTTTGGGTTGCTATTGAGAAATTCCTGATTGGCAAACCGTTGTGTAGACAAATACTTTGTCCGACCTGGGATTCGAAATTAGGACTTCATGCTCAGTAGTACCATTGTGCGATCACTATACCAATGAGGCAGTAGGTTGATGGGGATAGGAAGTAGTTGGAAAACCGGGACGGTTTTAATAAGGTTGTGTTAAAAACCTATAACCCGACTACGTAACGAGAATTTGTGTGGTATACTACCACTAAGAACCTGACTACTGAAAAATCACGCTCTAATTAAAATTGGGTTTTTTTTTGGTTTGTAGCCTATGTTACCCGGGCCATAGTAACGAATCGATTGACACCTTAATCATTAAAATCAGATGAATAGTTTAGGCGCTACGGAGGAACATACGTAAATACAAACATACATACATACATAGACTGCTAAAATCAAAACCCTTCCTCTTTGCTTAGCCGTAGTCGGTTAATAAAAACAGGTCTTTATGTTCAAGTTTTTATACGTAGTATAACCGGGTTATTGTACATTCGCCACAAAGTAAATTCGTCACATTTTGAAAGCTCCACTCAAACTACACTTTAAGTATTCTCATGCATTTAAAGATTTCTATTTTCATCGTCTAAAGACACTTTTATTCCGCAAAGTGCAAACTACATTGAAAACATAAACAGAAAAAACACGTTAACGTTATGAAAATGATACGACCTACTTTACCCAAATTGAATTCTATCATATTATCACGAAATCGGAACATTACCTTACTACGCACACAGTTCAAAGTTATTTCATCAAGATACGATTCAGCTCACTGAAACACTGATAATAATGAGCGTTTGGCTTTGTCATTCCGATACTGAGAATCACTTTTGTATTCACACGATATGGTAGGTAATCGGAATCCTGGATTCCTATTTACCCAAGTGCCTGAGAGCAAAAATCTGGAGATTATCTGCCTTTTATGAAGTTAAGTAAGATAATAAACACGCACATGCTTTGTGTGTTTATTAAACACGCATCAAAACCGACTTCTAAAAATACACTAAAAAAGTCTAAAAAAACTTTACTTTCGGAAGTCGGTGTCTTTGTTTATATTTTTTTTCCACGGACTACCGAAAGTAAAGTTATTTTAGACTTTTTTAGTGTATTTTTAGAAGTCGGTTTTGTTTTCGCAGAAAGTTTTTATTTTATTTTACCCTTTTTAGTTGTAGCTGTACCACAATAATTCTTGTCATGAATTAGTTTTTACATTGCAACTAGAAGTTAGTTAAAGTACTCATCAAGACGAATCATACGAGTCCAAACTCAGGGTTTGTCGTTTTATAACGATGTTCCTATGGCCACCGTCCAGCTCCATCATCAGACCCTGGATACCACTTAGACCAAAGTACTCGTCAAGTCGAATCATACGAGCCCAAACTCGATGGGATTGTGTGATTTTATTACGGACTACCTGTGACCACCTTCCAGCTCCATCACCAGACCCTTGGTACCATCTAAAGACAAAGTACTCGACAAGATGAATTATACGAACCCAAACTCGATGGGGTAATGTCGTTTTAATAGAGTTCCTTTGGCCACCTTCCAGCTCTATCATCAGACCCTGGTTACCATTTAGGACTACAGTACTTGTCAAGACAAATCAAACGAGTCCAAACTCGACGGCGTTGCTTCGTTTTATTACAGAGTTCGTATGGCCAACTTCTAGGTCCATCATCAGGCTCCATGTCATCATAATATTGCATTGTCTCGCGATATACACATGCGTGCAAAATTTCAGCTCAATTAGAAATCGGGAAGTGTGTCAAATTTAACTAGCAAGTATCACGCGACGTCGCGTGATTGTACATCAGAGCGCCGCGCGCCGGCACGCGACGTCGCGTGATGTACATCAGAGCGCCAGCACGCGAAATTGCGTGATGTGACAATTAACGTGAGGAAAACAACTAAATTCCTAAACCGATTTTGATTAAATTTCTATGGGACCAATCGGGAAGCATATGGTTTACAAATGACGGGGTTCAGAGGCAAAAAACATAAAAAAAAAATACAACCGATTTGAGAACCTCCTCCTTTTCCTCCTTTTTGAAGAAAGTCGGTTAAAAAGTAAATATTTACACAAGGTTCTCTTAGGGTCTAATACAAACTCCATTACCAGCACAGGCAAAGTGATATTGGTTTTTTACATAAAACATTCTCGATAGCAAGTCGGAGCCTGAAGCACTAGGCTTCGGGCTCAATCTAAGTAACTTAACGCAAAAATTATCGCTGGGAAACGATTCCCAACGACAATTTTTGAAAAAAGGCTACTTTTTTGTGAAAAATCACGTTTTACGGAAGGACTACATGTAACGCATTTAAACATTGTGCTGATGGATGCATTGAATAGTACGAGAGTCGTGAAAGTATTTAAAGTAAAGTTATCACATTAAAACTGTTGAAAATTTGGAAGTCTGACCCCCAATATCTCCGTAACAAGAAGGTTCCCAGGTATGGCCTAGAACAAAAAAAATGCAATTACGGGGAGAACTAGTGCCTTCCAGCTTCATTAAGGGTCTTGTTAGACCCTTTATTGTTCGATTGCCTCGTTGGTTGCACAGCGCTCCTGCTCACCACGATGTCTTGGTTTTGAGTCTCAGGCTGGGGCAAGTGTTATTCCACAAATTCAATGTCACAGGAGCAGACCAGAGTTTAGATGTGTACCTGCAATGGGCTCGTCACTTATTACATGGATTTTAAACATAAACGGCGAAATGTGTGTTTATAATAAGTACACCACTGCTTAATCCTTTGGGGAATTATAGGCGTGACGTGAATGATCATAATACCTTCATTATAACAATTGTTTCCATCTGGGAAATTCATCTGGATTCACACAATCAATAGTTTTATCAATTGAATGTAGAATTCTACCTGATAATGAATCGCGAGATTTATAGAAAACCATGCAGTAGTCAAATGCGCTTGATGCGAGAACCACAAGACCATTTGACGTGGCGTCGCTTCTGGGGATAATGTTGTCAAATTCTTCAACTAAACTAAAGTTAGAAAGCTTTAAGCAGTAATAATTTTTACTGGGAAACTTGGTTCATAGGAATATGTCTACACGTTATTAGCTAAATTAGTAAACCTACTGTGTATCTAAAGCACGTTTCAATAAGATCGTTTGATTGATTCATGTCACAATAATTTTCTCTAAAAATATCAGTATAATAAATTAGCAGTTTTATATTTTGTGAAACTGCACTCAAAACCATAACACGCACTCCCTTTCCTTATATAGTTCGTATTTCAAGACATTTCGGGTGATCCAAACTGTTACAGAATCCTACTTTATCCTTTGAGAATCCATAATGCTTTCCAGCAAAATACTTTAAATTCATATTTCAGCAGAAAAGTGGTACGGAACAAGACGCATTGCGGTTAATACGTGTCTTAAAAGAAAACTTCTAGAGTTACAAGTCGTGATGATATATTCAAGCTAGTTCTTACTTACGGTACTGCAAAGTCTTTAGGTATCTCTCAATTTCACGATACACTATCTTTCATGTCTGTCTGTCAGTTTATTTGCTTGGCATAGATACAATAAATTGTGTAAAGTCGATGATGCTAAGTGGTTTGAACATTGCAGGTTTGTTGGAAAATTGGCTGTTATGTTTTCTGACAAGGGCGGGTTTGAGAAGACTTTGAAAAATAAAAGGCCAATATAATCAGCAACAAAGCATTAGAGTGAACTTGAAATTGATTTTTAATAGAGTTTAAATTTTATTGCACAAAACCTCATCTCCATCCATTTAATATTAAAAAAATAAGATAGGACGACAATGTTAAAGTTCAACTATTATAGTGATAATCGAGATAATAAAGCCATTTTCATTAGCATTCGAAGGGTATGGACACGCCTGACATTGTACCTAAGAAAAAATCAACATCACTTCCCTTATCCCAATTTATTTGCGGTCGGCACAGTCTTATCCTTCCAAACTATACATAGGTACATACATCAAGAGTACAGCTAACATTTATTACATCTTACAGAAGGAAACGTTTCTAAGTACGTTCTATAAAAGTTATATCGAAATACACTGAAGAGTATAACGACCGGCGAATTACGTCCGCCGGTCCGGTCCCGTGCCAAATCTTTTTCAGGTTCACTGCCCGTCGATACTACGGCGAATAAGAGGGCGTGTCTGTGTACTGAAACTAACGTTTATTTCGAGAGCGTTTTTCTACTTTGCTGCTTATGATTTTGGACGGGTCAATTTCTGATGTGTACAATTACTGTGATTATGATTGATGAACCATATGAAAGCAGATTTTGTAATGTTATAGAAGTTATCAAATGGGAATGGGCGGGTCACGTGAGCTGCATGTATAACGACCGCTGCCATGGGCAAAGGTCTCAACACGATGGGTGCCAGAAGGATGGACAGCGCCGCCGAGGCTGGCCTAGGAAGACGTGGTGAGATTCGAGGTTCGAGGTGGCAGCAGAAGAGTACCAAGAAGGATATGGGGGAGACCTTTACCTAGCAGTGGGACATACTAGGCTATTGAATAATTAAGAGGTGATTATCGTGCCTACATTTTCTGATTATGTTGACGTTGACTGTCAGAATAATTGGGTACTTGGCACGTCCAATATAAAAAAAAAAAACAATGTGACATCTAGTATAATATTCTAGTAGCTGGTATTCAGGTAATAGGCTGCCTCCACAACACAGTTACTGCGTAATACGATTCCCACCGATATCCTTTAGTAAGGCTCTTTGTGAACATTCAGGCTTCTAACTGCTTTCTGAGACGGAGAGCTCTCGATATGCCGCGCTCCAGAGCGCGTAGCTTGGCCTTAGATCCACTCAAGCAGCTATTATTACTGAGTCACGTTTTTACTGAGTTACTCTGCATTAAGAATTCACGTTAAAAGTGGTAAGTCTTGTTAATCTGCAAATCTTGACGTGTGGATTACTTCAAAAGGCTAGGCAAGGTTCGTGGCTTTTCCCTAAAATAATTAGTAGAAAACTCACAACAGTAACAATATTTATTATGGATATTCTTATTTTATATAATTAGCGATCGAAAACCCGATAAGAAACGTCAAGAAAATTCTGATTAAGTCAGCTAATCCTACGTGACGTAAAAATAAATAATTTATAATAAAAACTTATACAGGAAGTAAGAGAAAAGGTTCGTGTACGGAAAATAACAAAAATCATTACCGCGGGAAAGTCACCGCAGACCTCAGTAGAATATAAATCCTTAGCTTGGCAACCTTTTCACGCTCTGTCCGTGATGATTTATAATGAGTAAGAATGTTATTGTATTGCTCTTACGTCACGCAATTTTCATTTATCTCCCTTTCACGGCACCTTATGTATAATTTGCTCAAATAACAATATTAACTCTTTCTTGATTGGAGTATGCGTGTTGTTGAATAAATAGTTTGCAAAATTGCATTACAGTCAATAATTTAAAAAGGTGCTCTTTTCTGTCACTGTAATTCCCGGTCTGTTTTTCGCTCTAGCAAATGACGGGTCTAAGCGACAGAAAAGGATAGGTGCATGGAAAAGTGATTCCGTGCCGCTAGATGAGGTTCAACCCTAAGATTATTTGTGTTCTACGTATCCACTACAATCATCACCTGCCTAGCCTTTTCCAGACTACATATGTTGGGGTCGGCTTCCAGTCTAACCGGATGGAGCTGAATACCAGTATTTTACATGGAGCGACTGCCTATCTGACCCCGACAACCCAGTTAGTACTGGGTAATACGGTACCCCTTGGTAAGACTGCTTGTCAGACTTTTTGGACCACTGACTACCTGTAACGACTATCAAAGATCTACAATTGACAGCCGGGACCAACGGCTTAACTTGCTTTCTGAGGCACGGAGGAAACTCGGTATGTAATGGGTGGTCACCCATCCACAGACCAACCTAGGCAAGCGCAGCTTAACCTAAAGATCGACCTGAGCGGCTGTTATTATTTAGCCACGAGCTCCTCCGTATCCTAGTGGATACTTGGTTACTTCCTGGTGGTATTGTAGTACAATACCACCAAATTAAACCATTCCACCAATACCAATATATTTTATAACTTCACCCAATCTATCACAGTATCGTCTAACTCATAATAAAATTAATCGACATACACATACACTAACGGCCAATAGTCTGCCTTTCAACCTCCTCTAAAATGAAATAATCAAACTCAAAAGTCATTCCTATTCAAACTAGGCTGAGAATCAGCACTTTTCAGCATTTTTTTAACGTCAAAAGACACTCCGCAAATGCCTGCCCTTCATCACTAGTTGAAGAGTGGGTACTGTCCGTGTCTGTGTATTTTTGCTGGGAAAAAGAAGAGCGAATTATGATAAGCAAATTGAAATTTTGGGAGCATTTTGTTAACTACTTGTAGAGGGTTTTCCGTGGATGCAATCAAAGACTTGGAGAACTTGTACACCAGATATATTGTAAAATAAAGTTACTAGAACATACATGAGCGCAGCCATCACGCGGTCACATTGACGAATAACAATAGTCATTTTCAATTCAAAAAACCACGACAGTAGTATAGAATCAAAAACAAATCAAACAGTGACTGCACAAAGAAGGTCAACACTCAACACATTTCCTTCGTGGGTCTAAATGAAATTGCACATCTAAACACCAAACTTACATTTCCAACCATTACTGTAAAACTCACAGCTGAACCGCCATTAAATGCCTGAAACATGCACCAACGAGCATTGCACAGCAACATGCCTGTAAGTTGTTCCCGACGCAGATATACGTCCGGCACGTGATTAGAATCTGTCCGAGCCGGTCGGCCGCAAGAACGGGTACTATTGAAATGTGTTTTGTTGGAGGACTTCATTTTACCCGACTGCGGGGCTGAAATGGGTAACCCTCCATTCTTTTCATGAGTTTGAAAAATAGTTAGTTGGTCTTTTCTTATCTTTTTTATGCACGTCAGAAGCAACTAGAGACATCAAGAGATTGCAATTACAATTCCTAAGGCTACCTCACCTACAATTATAATTACGAGACAGAAACAACAGAACTCCTGCTATGATCCTTGCAAATTAGTTTTGCTATCTAAGATAAAAGCACACAAAAATAAACACGATCTCAAGCCAATTAAAAGATACAATAATTTAGAAATCCCATCTCCAAGAATAGGCCAAAAACTAGGTTTTGCCAATTATTTGGGCCTTACTCGGCAGTTTGAGTGTTAGAAAGCGGCAAAAAGCAAAGGGTACAATTAGCCGAAATGCCAACGGTACCCCTCACTGTGATTAAGGCTATCAGCCATTATCGCCAGCAGAATCCCTGAATCACCAACGGCGAAGGGTCTTCATTATAAGGCGGGTTGAGTTATAAGCGCCTAGCGATTGCGGATTTTTTAATGATATTTCATCTGATCGTTTTTGGTTTAGGCAGCCAATTCAGCGAAGACTATAGCCATCGACGCAGAATTATATTACAAAACAATATTAATTGCATAAGGTGGACATAACTATGCTGTGACGAAATAGGCCGTTGCAGTTACAATCGCTATATGAAGAGAAAATTGGTTTTGAATTTTGCGTTTTTGTAAGATATTTATGCGTGTGACATTTTGGCAGTATACAGACTCTTCTCTCACGCTCATAATTGTGTGATGTGACGGCGATCTGACACCACCGCAGAGAGTTCAGGAGCAGAAACAACAGCTTTTGATTTTTACCCAGATTAAAACGAACGGTTTTAATAACTAGGTTTATGAACCTAGATAGATTTTTACATATCCAGTGCCGGCAAAAAGTGTGTGGCGTTTTTAAAAATATATTTTTTGGAATCGCTCACTCTTATATCTTGGACTGTTCATCACCCTTCTCTTGCAGATCCTTACAATGGAGATTTTCTTAGTTGACTTGCATTTTTGTACTCAAGCCGTTATGGTGCTGATCTGCAGTTTACTTAAAATTTATAGCAGCTTTTACTTTACCGACCTTTCTAAGCCCGGCTTAATGAGTTTTGAATGTGTGTTAGACTTAAAAAGTTATTCTGAAGATTTTGAAAGTCGCCTTACTCCGTTAAAAAGCTATATTGAAAATAGTCCTTGGTAGAGAGCAGAGAAGCTGGTACTACTGTGTTATGTTGTTTTACTCGTAACTCCCATACTAATATTATTATTTAAAATGCGAAAGAAAAGATAATCTTTTCCGTAAATTTGACAGGTGAAAAGCCTGGGGCCTGTGAAAGGACACAGGTGCCTATTTAAAATTAAATAAATAAATCACGCCAACGAGATGCATGACCAGATGTATGAACATGGACGAAGCAAAGGGATTGTGTGTATTACGTTAATCGTAGCGTGGGGCATTCTGTGTTTTCTGCCTACGCCCATGGGAAAAAAGCGTGAGTTTGTCTATGTTCGTATGGACACACAGATGAAGTCACGGGCACCGTTTAGTGTTTTATATATTTGAGTGAACGCCAACGTTTACCCAAAGTTTTGGCTTCAACCAATCTGAATCCTAATTAAAAGGGTAGATATTACGTACGTTATCCGTTAAATTCCCAGAATTGCCAAAGAATCCGCTTTCACAAAAGTCCAAATATTGAATTGACCTTTTGGCTAAAAATAAACATTCATAACGCTGATTCAGATTTTGCTTGTTACCCTTTTCCAAAACCAACTTGAACAACTTTTGAACACAAACGACAATTTGGAGAGTATTTCGACTCTTTTGTCGACGTCATTGGGAATACTTTACGCGTTTTCCACACGAACGATCGAGAAAGACGTCGCTTAGACGTCTTGGCTAGTTCCACGTCGTATACAAAGGACGTTTACGGGTCAAATTATTCGGAAAATGTCGTACAGTTACGAACATTAATATTGTATCCTCTAAAAGTGATTTTCTCCAACTGCATTTCATCAACGTCTTGCCCATGTCCTATAATACTAGGGGACGGAACACTTTTTCTTGTTCCATTCTTCCAACTGTACTTCACGTTGTTATGAATATAGTATCTTAGAACCCATATCATTATACAATAGATCTTAACTAAAGCTTGCTATCGTTTTACCAAATCAACAAGAAAATTGTTTTTTTTTTATGTATACATATCATTGCTCGTGACTGTACTATGGACCGAGATAGGAACAATAACTTTCGTTTCAAATTATGTGGGAGAAATGAAACGTTTGTTTCTGAACAAGTAAATAAATGTGAGTCGGGGGAAATGAGCGAAACTATTGAACTATAGATATGTTATAGTCGTAACTACGCATCGGTTTTGGTAGTTGGGTTTTATATTTTGAGTTCTGTGTCATATTATTTTAGTAGGTACTCATTCGCTACTTCAAAATTTTTAAGTACATGTTTTTTCCTAATTTCATGTAGATAATTTATCGCATTCATATTAGAATAAATTACATTATTAGCAACCCGCCCTTGTCTCGCACAGCGACACCTATCGAGTCCAAAAGTATCCTATTTTTCAAACTGGACAACCGTACACATTCACAAAAATTTGTTTGGTGGTTTCGGAGATTAGCTTCTACGAAAATAGTGACACGTGATTTATAAAATTATTAGTTGAGTAATTACCGGCAATATTAGGGCATCTCAGTGTATAAGAATTACTCACCTTAAAATATAAAAGAAAAACACGTCACTTGAAGAATGAAATCGTGTTTGAATAATCTCAAAGAAACAAGGCTTCTAACAATTAGTTACCCAGAAAATAAAACTGTTTTTTAACAAAACCCTACCACAAAACAGTGACTGTTGCAAGGCCATCGCTAACTAGTATCGCAGGAATATGCCATTTCTTTTAATTGCCTCTAATAACCTGCACATGCTTAAAACAATTATCCACTTAACTTAATTAGTTATAAAATACTTTGTAACCACCGCAAACAACTACGTTTATTTGCTGGGTCAAGTAATCAAGGCATTTATTTAAATTAACATTCAATCCTTGCGAAAAGGACCGTTTCTTAAAGTGGTTTGTTGAGATTTCCCATCGGGCGTGTTTCTAATTATCTAGTCTTTTTGTAAAGCTTTTGTTGAGCCTTTTCTGTTACTTCGAAGTAAATGCGGCTTATTTTAGTTTTCTGAAATCTGTTTTTATTAACTTGGTTTCACAATGGTTTGACCTGAATTTGTGTTTGAATTTAACTTTTCAATTTCAATTTGAGTTTGGTAAAGGCTCGTAAAGGGGACACCTTATTTCGTCAGTGGACGAGAATGTTAAATGGTAATATTACTTTTATTAAAAGGTTTAATATCACTTAAGTGGGATGAATTTTAAATCTATAGAGCTCAGTGCTTACCTTCGTTATAATAATGTTCAGTTGCCAGCGCATCAAATTCCCACAAAATGTCAAATTTTCTCATTCGATTTTGAACATTTCATGGTTTTAAATCAATTGAAGAAATTTGACAGTTTGTTGTAACTTGATATACTGGTGACTGTACCCGCGGCTTGCTCATGGAGCTTAGTAATTGTCAAACGGGATGATACTACTGTAGAAAAAAAGTATCATATGCGTTAATCAAGGTAACAAGCCATCTGTTTACCAGGCGCGTGCATGGCAGGTAGGCTAGGCACTACCTAGCTCATAAGATCCAATTAAACCATCTTACTCTAGTAAGTATGATGGGTGATGAGATGACTGAAATATTGTATTTTTCTGATAGCTTAAGATAATTTATTTGCACGGGTGTAATGTTATACATATAAACCTTCCTCTTGAATCACTCGATCTATTAAAAAAAATAACCGCATCAAAATCTGTTGCGTAGTTTTAAAGATCTCTGCATACTTAGGGACAGACAGCGGGAAGCGACTTTGTTTTATACTATGTAGTGAGATATTGATACCTTAACATTTAGACGCCTAAGCCTACCCCATCAAGTCTGAACCGTGACGGTATAACTTAATTAACTTGGGGCAGTTCGATTGAGGCAGTTTTTGCGCTGTCATCATTGAGCTCGTCAATAGAGTAGGTTAATAGGTCAGGCCCCTTTGTTGTACGGTCATTGGGCTTGTTGGGGGTACCGGTTGGGAAGTATTAGGTTGTTTCTATTATTTTTATTATAGCAAAACCATTTCTTACCTATCAATCAGTTATACGGGGCTTATACATACATAACTGTCGAAATCTGCATGAATTATTCGGAATAAGAGGTAACTCTAGACCTCCTTCGTAACTATCTCTCTAGTCGAAAACAGAGAGTAAGAGTTGGTGACAATATCAGTGAAGACGCACAAGTATCATGCGGCGTGCCTCAAGGAAGCGTACAAGGTCCAACATTATTTATGACCTAAATTAATGACCTCTGCAACTTGAGCATCAAAACTGCCAAAATTGTCGCTTATGTTGATGATACAGCTATTGTATTTTCTGGGAAGTCCTGGAAAGAGGTCAAAGAATATGCTGAGTTGGGTATGACGGTAATAAAATGGTTAAAAAGTAATATACTCACATTGAACACCTCTAAAACCAACTTTATATGTTTTACTATTAATAACCGTACCCAGCCAGATGAATACTTTAAATTAAAAATTCATCAATGTGACAATATAAATAATCTGAATTGCAAATGTCCAACAATAGATAAAGTAACTCATACGAAATACATAGGAGTGGTTGTCGACCAAAGATTATCTTGGTACCAACATTTCGAACAAGTTACAAGCAGAGTCAGAAAGCTAAGCTGGTTATTTAACTCATGTATTTATTTATCTCTTCAAGCACATAGTACCACCTTTGGGTGATGCAGAGATAAACATTGGTAGGTGTACCTACATAAAAACTACAAGGATAAATAAAATACTATAAAAATATGTCAAAATACAATACATACTCATCGTACACGCCTTTGGACGGTGAGCTATGGGCTAGCTCGCCGTCCGTCCGTCTTATGACGACAGGCCGTGTCGACGGTACCGCCGTGTCCTCGTAGCGGCGATTGGCGGCGGCGACCTCTCGCGTCCGGCCTTGGTTCAATCCATGGTCCGGAGCGAGACGGGATGGGACGCCGTCACCTCCTTCTGCGAAGCAGTCATGCTAGCGCAGGAGGTGGCGGAACGTGAGAGGGAGAGAACCTCACGTCGCAGCCGGCGCGGGCCAGTGGACGGGTTAGCTCGCCGTCCGTCCGTCTTATACGACAGGCCGTGTCGACGGCGCGTTCGTGTTCCACGCGCGCCTTAAAGAGATGTCAGCAAACAGGAAGGGGTCCGAAAGGATCGATGCCTACCAGGGTTGCAGGACTGTTCATTACATGTCGTCCCAAAAACTTTGTATTCTCGCCACAATTTACCAAGAAATCTTCTGAATGAAATAAATGTTTCTCTCGTACAGTCAGTTTTGACGTACTGCATCCCAGTTTGGGGAGGGGCTAATAAATCAAAATTCATAGCTGTTGAGCGTGCACAACGCGCTTTTATAAAAATTATGTAATTTAAGAAATCGAGATTCCACACCGACGATCTATTTAAGATTAGTGACCTGCTCTCGGTGAGAAAATTATATATTGTACAGACCATCTTGAAAATGCACAAAACTTTGCCGTTCGACTCCTCCAAATTAACAAAAAGAGGAAAGGACAATATTACACAAATTCCCCAATCACGAACTCGGTTTAGAATACCACTACAAAAAAGTTCGGCCCATGTATACAAAACAATACTATGATTGCAAACAATCTTTAATTAATTGGATAAAACTTTTAAACTATGATGAAACAGAAGCACTTCAAGCACTGTGAACGTATCACTTGTATCATGATGCTTTGCTCTGTCTGATTGATCGGTTGCATTCAATGGAGTGAAACAGTTGCACGTACTCACCTCACATCACATGTTGGCACTCTTAATATACACACACACAAACTTGCTCACACATTCACAGACATTCACAATTACACACACACACTCACACAATTAATGTATTCTTTTCTAATTATATTTGATATGGAGGAGCGGAGTCTCCCAATACAGGCATTACTTGCTTAAAGGGAGGCTTCAACCACTAATTCTATTTGTAAAATATTGTTGAAGAAATAAATGACTTTTGATTGATTACCTATACAAAAACTTTTGCTTAACCCTTTGTTTGAGAAATAAAGGCGTAAAAGAATAAAATTGTGGTCTTTCTTAATTTTTTAATTAACATATTAAAACATACATATACATAGATAATGTAAAAAGTGCGAGTTAAAGAAAAAGATTATACATGTTTTTTCTTTTACAAAATATCTGTAGAATACAATTTTGTTTTCAATGTTTTAGGATATGTAAAAAATACTGCAACCAAGTCTCATTTCTGGCCAACTCATAAATTATACATCTCTCCAACCGTAAAATTCAATATCCGTATCAAAAATGCTCATTTTTTCCCAGAAACTACGAAGTTTCTCCTCTGAAATTAGGCTTCCCAACTTTGGAGCACAGATTGCAACAGCACTTGACTTCACGAACCCTCGAGATGGCCAGAATGCAAGGACTGGCACCAAAAAAAAAACTTACATTTCGAATTTAAGCTCAACGCACACGGCACACATCGGGTCGTCGTCAACCAGGCGTCCAACGAAGCTCGGCTAAGCTTCGCCTCGGTGACGCCGGGTGAACGCGACGCCTGCGGTTTAAGCCATTAAGCCATTCTTTTCACAGCAAGCGGTTGGTAGGCTCGCCGCAAGCAGGGATGCCCCGCTATAAGTTTGGTGACTGTCGTTTACTAAATAACTCTGTGCCAAGGTGACGTTACGATGCATTTAATGTAAGTTGCAGTGAAAGGTTTAGATAGCATGCCAAAAACGTAACGCAGAGCTTATAACTGCGCGGTGACCTTTATTTTTATTTCTACCACTTAAATTATCACTTTCCGGGCTCTCTTCTGGTCGGCGTTATTTTAATAAAATTCTCATATATTTGTAATGTGATCCCTTTTCAACAAAAATATTGAAATATTTTTTTGGTAGAGAGAGCGAAGAAAGGGGCTCAAAATGTTTGAATTTGGTAGTAACAATTTCTGGTATTCACAGGTTCTCGATGAAAATGCGGGTACGGAAAATAAAGGTTGGTTTCACCTAAAAAAAAAGACACCGACTAGGCAACGAGGCAACGGAAATAAGCAGCCAAAATGGCCATCTCTCAGCATAATACTATGATACCATGCCAGAGAATGGCACAGTGCTGGCAAAAACACCAGTTTGTTTATAATATTCTAATTACGAGTGTTTACCCCAGGACCGTATCAGCCCACTCAGCAATTTGATGTTGTGTAAATGCCCCATTTAACCCTACAATTCCGATGCCAATTTTAATATCGTTCCCTATTACAATCCAAATACAAAACAGAGACCGTATTGCCACTGATTATGGGGACGTGCAAGAGAACGACTGCTGCGACTATAATAGAATAGAATCATTCTGACAATGAATCGGTGCAAGTGCTGGGCTCATGATAGCAGATTTACTGCATTACACTTTTTCAGAATAGTCAATCGTCGTAACTACAGATTGCAAATAAGGTGAAATGACAATAAAATATCAGATAGATAGAAGTTCCTGAAAAGTACGGAAATACTAAACGCCTACAAAGTTGCCACTTGCCTAGGCACTCAGATTTTTCACTTTAAGACACCGCTTGTACGAGTATTTAAAGCTGGCAGCTTACTTGGCAAGGTAATTCAAGGTACGCAAGGTAATTTATCATCACAATTAAAAGTTTATAAAAAACTGGTTAGAAATTCCACTATGGACAACAATGTTGAATTTGCAAAATATTGAATCCCAAAATATTGAATTTCTGAAATGTTGCATTTTCTGGAACCACAATGTTGAATTTGCAAAATGTTGAATCACATAATGTTGAGTCCTGGGGATGTAAAATGCTTAAAAATGATAATTAAAGTAACGATTTTATTACCAATTTCTCTTTTCTAAAAAACTCTAAAATAATCTAAAATCTTTAATGACCAATTCTTTAAATTCACCTCTGCGTTTTAATAAAACCTAATCTAAACCTCTCTTAGTTGTCCATAATACACCTTCTTTTTAAAGCAGGTTAAAAAACAAATACGACTTTAAATAACTGACAAACATAAGATAGAACGTTACACAAATCGTCCGCGTACACAGCGCCTACTCTAAGGTTGAGACCGTAGGCCAGCTGCACAGCAATTCTCAGATAACTACCCGCATCTGGCGCTATTATGCTAATGTAGGAAGTTTGTGCCACGACGCGCGGTAAAAACGGTGGGTAAGCACAACTTTGTAACTGCAAAGTCATTTTATTTCTAAAATATTGTATGGGAAAATAATTGTGACACTTATTTGATTATGGTGACCCTTTTAATGGATTTAACCTGGATGAGTTGAGTGATGAGTATAGGAACGTGTAAGGAGTAAGGAAGCGAAAGCCACCCCGGAGGGGTCGCGAACGTCATGCAACGCAGTACGCGGGGCCCCTTCAAGAAAAAAGCAGGAAGTTGACAAACACTGCGGAGTTTTTAGTGGGTGCGAGTCCCACCATAACCACATCGTCCGGGAGGTAATTTCTCCTCCAGAAAAAACACAAGAAAAGAGAGACTATACCTACAACCTGCCTACTGTCTTTATCAATAAATTTACTAATGTAAGGCTGCCTTAAGGGCCAAATCTGCTCCACTGTCGCGGGAAATAAGATTCCATAATTCAATAAGAATCAAGATAAAAAGTAAATTATAGGTAAAAAATACAGACGAAAAGGACAACGATACGTAATGTGATCATACCTAATACCTCTATCAAAGCCAAATAAAATTAATGAGGCCAAATTAGATCAAATACAAAAATCTTCTGCGAATCGCTCGTCTAACGTAATCAAGTAATCCTGGGATTGACCTTTGCCGTTAATTTTCTCATCACCATTTCAGTCTAGACAGTAATACCAGATCTAGGTAAGAGGCAATGTAGAGATCTATAATCTAGATGTAGGCGTGGCGATAAAATGATTTAGTGGGAGACTTTGATGTTATTGAAACAAAAAATAAAAGGATTATGCCCAGAGATTTACTTAAGTTACGAGGAAGAGTAAAAGGCAACTAACAAAAGGTATTTTATTAAAATTTATAAAGCAGATATGGTGAGGTGAGAGGACGACTTAGAAGGACATCACTATAATATAATAATTTTTATAATAATTTATTTATTTCTCTAATCATCAGTAACAGTACAGAGTCAGATTTCACTGCATAGAGACTGGTGTCTGTTTTAGGTAAAACCTGTATTACAGATCACCAGGCTAACCCTCCGTCGGACATTTATCTTATGACATCATTAACTGCGTTCAATTTATACACACGATGATTGTAACATAATAAAATTAATTAAATTAAATTAGCAAATAAATTAACAATTTTAGAAAATCAATTAAAACATTATTATGGTAAAAAAAAATATAAAATTAAATAGGTTATATTTGACTTGGTGGAGCATGTGTGTAGGTGTTTGTGTGTGTGTGTCAGTGGGAGTGAAATTATTCGTCACACTATAATCAAATAGTGTGAAGAATAACTTGTGTATGTGTAAGTATATCGTTCCATGCATTAGTTCAAGGGTTTCAACAAACGTTCTGTTGCATTGTAGTCAATGCCTTGAAGCCATGAGAACACTTTCTTTTTGCACTCTACCCTGAAAAGGGGATAGATGACCAAGGTTTTGTTCAAATTATTATATAAATACGAACCCAAAAAACCATAAAAATTATGTGCCAGACTAGTCCTAAATCGCGTTGTCGCACAGACAGTGCTTTTTCTCCTTTTCCCTAAAAATGTTTTTGGGTAGTAAGGAACTTCAGCATGCTTTTTGGTAACAGTAACTAAAATAAAAAGTTGTCGAACTGTCAGTACCTTACAGCGAGTATATAAGTCCACTGTAGGATAGCGCATGGGAAGAAAAGAACCCACTTTCAATATGGCTCTTTGGGCTCTCTCCAACTTTAACAGGTGCGTTTTAGCGGCCCCACCCCAGGAAGTTATACAATAGGACAGCAAAGATTTACACAATGCGAGATAAACAGATTTGATCACAGAGATGTCAGCAATGTGTCGAAGAGATTTAAATATATAAATAAGCTTACGTATCCTGGGAACCAAGGCCTCAATGTGCTGTTGGAAATTCAGTCGGTCGTCAATTACAACACCCAGATATTTGATAGAGCGTTTTTGACAAATGTGGACATTTACATGAGCTGTTGAATGGATGGTTACAATTGTGTGAGATGATTGCGAGGTTTGATTCGACTTGTTTCCTGATTGTGTAGGTCATGTACTTTGTTTTCTCTACATTTAGTGTGAGGATGTTGTCATTTAGCCATTTAGAAACTTTATTGAATCCATTTTGGGCGTGCGTATAAACTTCTTCCCAAGTGTCACCATAGAAAAGCAATGCAGTATCATCGGCGAATGTAATTACTCTCCCATTTGTCAGGTCTGTCTTGCATAGGTTATTTATGTACACTAAGAACAAGGTTGGGCCGAGGATACTGCCTTGTGGAACGCCATATTCAATGGGTAGTTCATCACTTACCCATCCATTCACTTTAACTACCTGTGTTCTGCCCTTTAGATAACTCGCAAACAAATCCAGTGTTACACCCCTAACACCCAAGTGCTCCAGTTTGCTTATCAAAATGGGAACAGACACTGTGTCAAATGCTTTGGCTAAGTCCAGGTAGATGGCCAGAGTCTTTTTCTTAGAATCTAGCTTAGAGATAATAAAATCCGTCAATTGATGAACAGCATCTGAAGTTGATTTATTAGCGCGAAATCCAAATTGAGATGACGATAAAAGCCGATTTCCACAGATTACACATTTTCACTGAACCTATTGATGCTTCGGAAAGGTCAGATACGTAGTACTCGCAACGGGCGTTCGTGTATTAAGGAGAATAAACCAAAAGGTGTGTATTGCAGCAGGTGTTCTGTCTATCCCCATGCAACAATAGCATGATTTTATTTACGAATGAGGTTCTAGGAGTTTCTAAGAAGGACGTAAAAAATATAACGGATCGATCAGTTTGTTTGACGCGTCTAGTGACTCAGAGGATCGTTTATAATGAAGATTAAACATGCCAATTCAACGTCATAATAAATTATACTAATTTGTATTCGAATACTTTGATAATTTGATATACTCCATCCTAATGATATTTTTCTCAGCGTGTCGATGAAAATTCAAATTGAGTCAGCAAAAAATTTGGCGACGAGTTTGGCACTTTCATTAGTGTCCATGAGCTCCTGATTCTCCTTATCCAAACAACAGGACAGACAGGACACGATATTACTAAATGCTTAAACTAGAATGGAATACTAATCTATAGTCTTAATACTTAATATTATAAACAGGTAAAGTTTGTGAGGTTATAGGGGGCAATCTCTGGATCTACTGAACCGATTTTGAAAATTCTTTCACTAATAGAAAGCTACATTATCCCCGAGTGCCATTTGCTATATTTACAGGTGCCCGTGGTATAATTTCTGACCAAAACGCGACCGAAGCCGCAGGCCACAGGTAGTAGTATATAATTGTATAAACGTCAAAGAAGCTCTGTCTACTGTAAGGTATCAGAAAGGGACAAAATATATTTAGGAAATCAGATAATAATACAACCACAACATCGCCACAGAGCAACGAATCACAGAATCTTAAGAGCGTAAGTTCATTGGCTATAAAGATAAAGGAGATCACACAGATTGGGCTATTTTCAAAAGCCAACAAAAATAAATTTATTTTTTAGATAGAGCATAACATAATAAACACTTTTTATTATCACACCTAAGTCGTAAGTCCATTCACCGAGAAGTTATTCAACCTCAAAATATCTGAGATTACCCAGATTGGGCTATTTCCAAAAATGCCAGCCAACAAAAATAAACATATTATTTAGATAGAACATAACATAATAAACACTTTTTATTATTACACCTAAGTCGTAAGTCAATTCACCGAGAAGTTATTCAACCTCAAAATATCTGATATCACCCAGGTTGAGCAAAATATTCTTTGCCATACTTTTGAAAATAGCCCAAAAATGTATGGAGGCTGGGTGATCTCCTTTTATCACAAATCATGAAGATACCAGCTTAGATATTTGGTATAAAACCAGCAGCAGATTTGAGTTTTATATAAATCAAAATTTAAGGTTTCACAAGATTCATGTCAATACAAAATGTAAACGTAGGTTTTTTTTATTAGATATGCCCACAATTGTTGGGTAATTCATTGATAATTTTTTTGAGTTTGAATTGGAACAGAAAACTTTATTGAGGTCCTAGATCTTGATTTATTTAGAGAAATGTTTTGACTTATTTATGGTTGTTTTAAAATTGTACTTGAAATTATTTTCCGAGCAATTGATAATCGGGGTACGGAAATATTTGAACAGTCGTGGCGTCCTGCTTGGCACACCGACGCTTATCGTGGTCCGACTCGGTAATTATGGACCCAGTCACTGGGTTTCCTGAGAGCAGCCACACGGTCAAAGTACTGATTTGAGCGCTACTGAATCTGAGTTAACTGAAAGCTCTCATCAACATAGGTAGCCCGGTTTCAGGTTATGCAGATGACCAGGCAGTTTGATATTTTATCTAGACTAAAAATCTTACTACAATATTATAAAGGCGAAATTTTGTGAGAAAGGATGTTTGTCACTCTTCCACGCAAAAACTACGTAACAGATTTGGATGAAAATTTTCACACAGATAGTTTATAACCTGGATTAACTCATACAGTATTTTTTATCCCGGTAGTACGATCTTGTGTCGATCTGCGGAAATAAGCTGGTAATGTCTGTTTATGAAAAAAATATACAAATAACACGGATACCTTACTGCCATACGAGTATACTAACATAATTTATGATCCAACATTGTACAATGTTGGATCATAAATATTCTTAACATTCGATGTATTCACAAGACATCGTATATTTTATAGGCAAGTGATAAATGGCGCTGCCTTCCACCTTTCTGACAGTACTGTACGCGTTATAGTGTTCTCTTATTTTATAACTTATTTCTAGATGTTGCCAAGACGTATTGTGCTGAAAAACTACGTACATATTTCTTGAGTTTTGCAAAGATGAATACGTAGTGTTTCTAGTGCTTTTATCTAGACAAGAATTCAAGATGGACGGCAATTTCAGGAACCTGTTTCTTATTCAAAATGAATGGAATCCAATACCTACATTTTTGTCTTTTCCGACATAGTTATCGCTCACACATAGATTATCGCTTAGTCCATCTTCTGGCCATATTCTTCAGTTGGAAGGTTGAAAGGTTTATTAAACATTAAAGGTGCCGTATGTGCCACGCACGCACGTGCACGTCCGGCTTTCAAATCTTTATATGAAATAGTACGCAACGTCGTGCACCTACCCGCACCGAACGACCCGCATTTCAGTAAAATGCTGTAGGGTTATACGGATTCCATCAGCGCGCGCGGATGACATTACCAAAATCGGCGCGTAAAGCGCAGGCCACACTGCCAGCTAGCGTTTCACCTCTTTTTAACCGACTTTCTTAAAAAAGGAGGAGGTTCTCAATTCGGCTGTACTTTTTTTCATGTTTGTTACGTCATAAGTCCGTCTTTTATGAACCGATTTGAAAAATCTTCTTCTTTTTTATGTGAAAGGAAGGCTTTCCTTTTGGCCCCATATAAATTTCATCGAAATCGGTTGAGTAATTTGTTTTTTTCTCTAATACGTATTTTCTTTTTCTTAGGCTACATTGACGACTTGATGGTTCGTCAATAACTTCTAAAAAAATGTTTGTTACAAGAATTACTAAAACTAAAAGAGGTAAAATAAAAAACTTTCTGCGAAAAAGAACCAACTTTCAAAAATATACAAAAAGTCTAAAATAACGTTAATTTCGGAAGTCAGTGACAAAAAAGTAAATGAAATATAATGTTAGTAGGTACTGATAAGCTAAATAATGTATGCGGTTCGATGCGGATAGCTGCGCGGGACCGAAAATGCGGAAGACTGCGGCGAGTACAGCTCCTGCGGCGCCTCTAGTACGCGTCCACCTTAAGAGAGGATCAGGATTTGTAAGGCGGTAATCATCAAACCGTAGAGTGCCAAGCCTGTTTAGTAACGCTCGTTTTAGTAGGTCCTATTGTATGTATATTCAATCTGGTAATCACTGTACCACGCTAACGTTTAGTGTCATTTGCACGCCATTAAACGAGAACATTGATTTGCCTATATTAATGATAGTAAGATAGTTTCAACCTTAATTAAGTTTCTATTTGCTCCAAGTTTTTGTCAAAACTAGAAAACCACTCAGGAGGTCTACTATACAAAGTTTTGTAAAATTATAAGTTATTGATATGAAATAAACCAAAGAACCCACATTAAAATTAATAAAGGCATTATGAGCTTGTTATCACCTCTTTCTAAAGTTTTGAATTATAAACTCCACACATTCATTATTGAGCCTCTTAAAAATATTTCATACATTTATTATATGAATTAGTAAACCTAGGTAATAATTATAAATTGGTTAGAGCGGTGTTGTGGGCACATCATCAGCTTATCAGAAGAGAGCTGGCTTTAAACACGGTTTGCCACAATATATGGGTTCTCTTTGAATATTATAATAATTATAAGCACTACATTTTCAGTGAAATTTTAGATAATTTTAAGCTGGTTGCCGTCTGTGGTTGTGAATAGATAATTAACAAAGACTTAGATATTTAATACTTCGTTTTTGATCATTTTAAATCCTTTCAATTCTTGCAGATTTTTTTAAAATGTAAACATATTTTTCAAGCTGAAAAATAAAACACTATTCCTAAAGTTCAAACTTCCTAAAAATGTTTCAATCAAAACAGTTCACACAGCAACTAATATGGACTTCAAATTAGCAAAATAAATATTAGAAACTAGCTGTTGCCCGCGGCTTCGCTTGCGTTTTAGTCGGAAAATATCCCACGGGCACGTTGTAAATATTGCCTATGGGACCCTGGGATAATGTAGCTTCCTATTAGTGAAAGAATTTTCATAATCGGTTAAGTAGATCCAGAGATTACCCCCTACACACAAACTTACACATTTTACCTCTTTATAATATTAAGTATCGATAACACGTTACCCAAAATTCGTAGCTTCCTTAGCCAAAACCAATGAAGTCAAAACAAATCGCGAATTTAAATTTAGAATTTCGTGCATTTTCATCGATTTGCTGCACTGTGGTCTTTCAAACCAGGTCGCGAGCTTGCGTGACCATCGCAGTTTCGCAAAAATAACGTTATTCTCTATACAATCCCAGCCGGCTAGCGTGACGTATCCGCTATTTACATATTGACTTGGAATTGGCAAAAAAACACGGTCGCCTCGTTTGTTTTGGGTAAGCATTGTAAACTACTGGTTTGAACCCGTTCAACCCTAGGTTTGCTAGACCTAAATCGGATTTGTAGAAGAGTTGAGGCAGTCAGTTTTGAAATTATGGCTTATAATGGTGCCTGAATCTTGGGAGCTCTGATTTTATTTTAAACACGATGATAGGTTTTATAAAATTCAATAGTTGGTGAAGTTAAATCATAGTTTCAGGCGAAAAGCCAAGGTTTTTTATGAGACTTATTACACTGGTGATAATTATTACCGTTGATAGATATTTTCGAGGAGCTGACGGAAAAACTAAGCTCAAAGAAAGCCTTCATCCATCTATGTCGGAATAATTGTATTTTACCTCAACTGGAGTTCCTTTCCTACTACTAATTGCGTAAAAAAATAGCACAATTTGCACAATGATATAATATATCATTGTGCAAATTGTGCTATTTTTTTGTATTATGTTATGAAATTAAATCGAAATATTATTTCGATTTAATTTCATAACATAATACAATTTTAATACCACAATGAATACGCAAAACAATCAACATAACATAGACCTGCCACATCTAAAGAAAGATTTATTACTAGAACATCTCACTCCTACCGTTGAGACCTATAATACTCGTACATCTGCGTATCACAAGAGACTATAAATTAACATAATAGCTAATAACAGAGCGTCTTCGAGCTGACGCATTACGGTAGTACCCACATTGTTATATCTAGAATATCTACATTGTAATCATCGCTGTTGGGCTCTAGAACTAGTATAACTAGTATCTGTGAGGTTTTAGAACGTCCTTGTTTTACGGCTTCATCATCATCATTTCAGCCGAAAGACGTCCACAGCTGGACATAGGCCTCCCCCAAGTGTCGCCACATTGACCGGTCCAGTGCGTCTCGCAACCAGCGGATCCCCGCAACCTTCACCAGGTCATAGATTCTACGGCTTGACTTCACCCATACCCAAATTATTTTAATGCGGTGAAAGAAAGAAAGAAAATTGTGTTTATCGGTGGTCTCCTACTTTGGTAAGAAAAACTTGTGGCTAAAGCTCGCCTAGGTTAGTCTGTGCATGAGTGACCACCCATTACAAACCGAGTTTCCTTCATGCCTCGATAAGCACGTTAAGCCGTTGGTCCCGGCTGTCAATTTCAGATCTTTGACCGTCGAGTAGTCAGTGGTCCCAAAGTATGACAACCATTATTACCAATATACGGGTATCGTATTAAGCAGTAGTTACTAACTGGGATGTGGAAGTCAGATAGGCAGTCGCTCCATGTAAAATACTGTTATTCCACTGCATCTGGTCAGACTGAAAAAGGCTCGGTAGATGATGTTGGTCTCCTACTTTAGTATTTTCTGCATTATGGCTTACAAAGGTAAGGAAGTTAAAGTAATTCCAATTATGACAAGCTATGGGAACCTAAGCAGTCATCTTGGTGACTTATAGTTTTAGAGCTATTCTCGGCATCTTACAATCTCAAGGAATTTAGGAATTAGGTTCCCTAGTTTACAATGTCTAGGTAAATAAACGGTGACAATATGTTTGACTCGCAATAAGGAGTTACTATTCGTGAATTTGCGTTTTTAGTTTTAAAATAAAGTTTCAACAAGACAATATTCCTATTTTTAGTCTCGACGTAAAACTACGTTATTAATAAAAAAACCTACACAAGAATACAAGATAATATTGTTGTTCTCGATTGTCGCCGCCTTTGTAGCCGTGTTGCTTCGCAAAGTCTGCACAATGCCTGATTCAGACTCACACATACCACTAACTGTAGCCACAATACGTTGCTTAGGGACCTGTTCCACCGCCAACGAATAGAAAGAAGAAAGAAAGAAAGAAGTGTAGTTAGGATTAGTTTTGTCACTAGGCGAGATTCAATTACACGCGACGAATTACTTAAATACAAAATGAAAATCTTCAGCGAGAGTTCTACCCGCTTAGCGAGCGTCGCTGAGTGATTTTTTTTAACACTCTTCGTCGCTTTGCAAACTAGTGGAGACAGATATTTCGCTGACAGTCAGCGTTGACTATGTGCATCTCTTTTACTGACATGGGACCTTTTTTTTTACGGATGGGAAATCATCAAATTACACCTCCCACTCTAGGCGGAGCGGCAGGGAGTGTCAGACTTGTACTGACTAAAACCGGATGGGGTATGTTCCTTCTTTTACCCTTTGTGTTCCAGGGCCGCGGTATCTCTTTCGAACAGTCCCGCAACCCTGGCAGGCATCGATACTTTCTGACCCCTTCCCGTTTGCTGACATCTCTATGAGGCGCGCGTGGAACACCAACGCGCCGTCGACACGGCCTGTCGTCATAAGACGGACGGACGGCGAGCTAGCCCATAGCTCACCGTCCACAAGCCCGCGCCTTCGGTGGCCGGGGGCCACCACGTGGCCATGAGATCGCGCCGGAGGTCTGTCCGATGAACGGCGATTTGTCGCGGCAGCGGAGTTTCCCCCCGGCGTAGTGCCTACACGCGCCACTTGTGCAGGCGCGCGAGGACTATCGTCTCCAGATCCCATGGCGGACTGACATGGGGCCTACTATCTATTGTACGTTCCTTGCGAGAAAATACCTAACTACCAACAACTAACTAACAAAACGTAACTATAATGAATACCACAGTATCCAGGCTGTTCTATGAGTATTTTTAAAGTCTACGTGACAATTTTATTAAGGAAACTGGATCAAATATAATAATTTAAAAACGTTTATATTTTGCTAAAACTTGAGACTGAGATTTTAATTTTAGATAGACGATTTTATGAATATTTTTATAAATAGTGTTTTTTAAATTTTATTCTGCATTTATGTGATTTTTATACAAATACGTCGTGTATGTGTACCTACGCGTATGGTCGGCAATATTATTTTCACTAATAATGGTAACGCTCTTTATTTGCATTAAAAGTCACGGAAACTAGGAAACTGAAATGAAACCATTCATAAAAGTTTTTTCAAGGTGAAGGTTTCACTGATGTTATAAAATTACTTTGCTCTAACAAGATCGTGTCCTAGAGATTCAATTGCTTTGTTCGAAGAAATAACGCGATGTACAGAATTTTCTTTGTTTGTATTTATTTTATGGTAATATTTTCTTGGTTTTGATACTGTAATCACCATAGGACCACTTAGTTGCGGGTAAATAATATTGAAGTAACGTGATTGTTATTTGTAGAAAGAAATAAATCTCATCACATCTAACGATGCTTGTGAAAATGGTTACCAAAATCCGGATCCGGATTGTGATGAAAAAAAGTAAAAAATTAAACATTTGGTTATGAATTAGTAGTTATCTCTCTACACGCTCAACGAACACGCGTTTTGCGACACCGACTGCGTTGAAAGCAAATGAAGGAAGTTGTTTAGCGACTGGCAGAGTGACAGACGGACACAGGTGACGTGCGCGACTGCGCGCGTGTCGCTTGATGCAAGTTGCGTTGCTACTCGCATCGTCGCCTGAAATTCGCTAACATTGAACCCAATCTACATGGTGACAGCGACGGCACGGTTGGCGCAGTGACTGAGCGACTTGCTGCTGCGCTGCATGTCGCGGGTTCGATACAGGAGATAGATCGGGCCTGCAGATAGTTGTTCCGGGTCTGTCTATTTGTGTGTGTGAGTTTAAAACTTTAAATGTTTGTTAAAACACCCACGATGCAGAAGAAATACGTAGTGAAACGTTTTTTTTTTAAAAAAAAACAAGCTAGGCACTACTTGACTTGGGGAAATGGAGACGAATAATAATTAGCATGACATTTGTGGAGAAATAAAAACAGAACACAGAGCAACACGACTTGTTATTTTAATCTTTTAAACGTATGCATTTCAATTGGATATGTTATAATATCCTATTCTTTCCAATTTGTTTGAAAGTTAAAAAATCTTACTAATAATATAAATGCGAAAGTTTGTGAGGATGGATGTATGGCTGGATATTTGTTGCTCTTTAAAGGTAGCCATATACGCTAGGGTGTACCTGACAGGTTAAACTGTCAGGTACAGGTACCCCCGTCAGGTAAGCATGAGCTGCGTAGAGAACTAACCTGCACAGTTTTGCAATATACACGCTCCGTTTTACCTGTACAGATCAACTGTACAGGCAAACCTGTCAGGTACACCCTAGCGTGTATGGCTACCTTAACGTGATAACTACTGAACGGATTTGGATGAAATTTAGCACATAGATAGTTTATAACCTGGATTGTCATAAAGGCTAGTTTTAATCGCGGCAGTATGATCCCGCGGGACAGTTACCGAACTAGTGAAGCTAGTTATTTTATATATTAAGCACAATCACATAAACAGCTAGTATACTACATAATCCTTAGAACGTCTGAACAGTTGAAAGCCACAAGCGAAGGCGTTGACCGGGTATCGAGAGGTTGCGACGTCTAGTGCCACCGAACTGTTGCGGCTAACCACTTCGCTACTGCAGATTAATTGGAGGTGTGCTGTACTACAAGTATGTATACCGATGTTAGTATTAGATCGTAAATCTAAATATGTATTTGGAATAGTGTCCGACCGAAGGTGCAATTCTGGCCGAAGCCGAAACCGAAGCCGATTAATCGGTATTCACCAAAACCTTCGGCCGAAGCCGAAGCCGAAGCCGAAGGTGTCATTGACCTTGAGAAATACGATAGTTACTTTGATCTCAGTATATACTAGATACATATTGTCACAATATGTATCTAGTATATTAAAAAAAAATCTATAAATTGCATAAAAAAACATACCAACATTGTTTCCATTTAGTTTCCTACCTAACGTTAGATAACATAAAATATTTTAAACCAGACAATACTTACGGTTTTTTGGTTCTTAGAGTGCCTCACAATAATGAACGTATCACCACAGGTACTACTCACAGTAATAAATAAAATAATTTGTAATAACAAATATGAAATATTTAAAAACAAAACACTTATTAGAATTTTAAGACGCGCTCTCAAACTTGTTTTGACTCGTTTAGTTTACTAACTGCGATTCGTTTGGTCCGGTGCGGCGGCGCGGCGAAACTCTGCTGCTCTGCACACTCTCCGTCTCGCTCTAGCATCGTTCAGTAAATTTCAAATTTTGACAACTAGCAAACCTTCGGCTTCGGCCAAACCTTCGGCAAATTTTTGGCCGAAGCCGAAGATTTGGCCGAAGGTGCTTTTTTGGCCGAAGGTGGCCGAAGCCGAAGCCGAAGCCGAAGCTTCGGTCGGACACTAATTTGGAAGGTATCAGTCGTTTCATTGAATATGTAAACAAAAAATAAAAGTTCTGTTTTATAATAACTATGAAAGAAAGAAAGAAAGAAAGAAAGAAAGAAAGAAAGAAAGAAAGAAAGAAAGAAAGAAAAATGTTTATTCGACGTCAGTACATCAGGCACACACACAATAATATTTAAAAAAGTTACAAAAAAGAGAAAATACATAGTATGACTGTACTGTGTGCCTCACGGCTGCGCCAAAAAGGTCCATTTCAGCATTAATGCCAGACAGGTGAGGCTGTCTGACGCTGGTCTTCCAATGAACCTTGAGGGGGTAAGTGACATACAGAAAACAGTTTCAAAGATAGTATATGAATAAATGATTAAGTACAATAAATAGATATTGAGTTAATTTATGAAATGTGTATGTAGGTACGAGTTAGGATAAAAATGTGAGTAGGTAATAAGTATTATAACGTGTTCGAAAGTACTACTGGTTACAATATATAAATACAGAGAAGCCAAAACAGGAAAAATATTATAACAAGAAAAAAGAAGAAAAAAGAAAAATATACAAAGAATATACAAGTAGGATATGTGCATTGTGCAATGTTATGAAAACCAGGCGTGATTTTGTCTCGTAACCCCGCATTCGTGTCGCCGTTGCATGCGCGCGCGCCCCCCGATCCTTCGTCACACGACGCAACGCAAGCGCATTTCTCCTCTGCACCTGTTTGCGCGATGACGTACGCATCAGAAAGTCAGAGCGGCCTCGGTGGCGCGGCGCCCGCCGCGCCGCAAGAGTCTTTTGTGCTCATGCGACGAGTCCCGCTCGCGTGATTAGTTACCTACCTGCTTTTATCTAGTCGACGCTTACCAAAGAGTAACGTGTTTTCTCGGAAATCGTGATACCGTCTCGAGCCGATTGGATTGATTATGCCTTGCCGAAAGATGATAAACCTAATGTGAGTGTTTATTATTTATACCTAATTTATTTGTTGTTCACTCTATTGTTTTTTTAAAGGACTTTTTTCAACGTTATTTTAAAATGTTTCTTTTGGTTTTAGGAATCTTAAGGGAGGTGGCAAATAACTCCAACAGCGAGTGGCGGCGTACAGATTACTTGAAACATCCCCTGCAGGATGTGGACTTACGACGAGGAATTGAGAGCGGATTGGCCGTGGACTGGGCAGAGTAGCTGTGGTACTCGCTGTATTGAGTTGTTGCTGTGACGCTCAGTGTGTGTCAGGTTCAGTATGTGAGAGGGATATGGACCGTAAACGTAAATAGTGTCGAATAGTTCGCGAGTATGCGTGTATAAATAGGTACCTACGTACACGGTGCAGTCTGTAATTGCTGAGCGTTAATATGATCGAAACATTCATTGTGACCATATCCAGTTTCTGCTGTGCTGCTATCAAATACTGCCGCAGTCGTGTCCTGAACGTGTGAATAGTGTAATAACTGCCTACTCTCATGACAAAGATCGTGAGTGCATTACGTAAAAAAATATTTAGATTTATTTTATTTTATTTCAGATATAATTGATTAACCTGCTAAGTGATATGCCACATAACCTAGCAAATTGCCACATGCTACAATCCTAACACATTTCCGCTCCCACCCACCGTCAAGCTCATAAAATATTTTTATTAATAACTGTTCACAACTTGCACAAACTTCCTGCAAGTGATATGAAAGCGAGACAAATACCAACCCAGACAAGAAACTTAGCCCCACAAACAAAGTCGCGGGCACTAATGTAGCAAGTTTTATACAATAAGATATAAGTACTTAAGCGTTGTCGAGACTTCGCTCTCATAGAGCCACTGTGGATAAGTTGATGCTGTGAAATGTCCCAGTTATCCACCGCTTATAGAATACAGTATACAATAGGCATAGGATGTATCTATATGTTGAATGCCTCGTTGGTCTAGTGGTCATAAGAGCTGGTGCTGATGTGTATACCTACTGGGTTCAATGTCAAAATCGGTCAACGTGTTGTTGGGTTTTAAAATCGGGATTTCGGCTATATCAGTTCGGAGCCGGGACTTCTGTCCGGTTGATGGTGACAGGCTCGGCCAGTATTTTTTATTATACGAGTAACTGTCAAAATGTGGGTGGTAACTGGTACACCTTTTCGAACACTTTCAGGGATTATGTGCATATTTTGTAGACAATTTCTTAGACGTTTTTCTCACATCATTTATTATTGGATAGAAAAACTAGCTAACTACTTTGTAATACCAGATTTCTTATACAACTATACCCCTTAAAACTAAAATGTACCAACGTTGCTTGGCGATAGAAATTAATATAGATGTAGCACTGCTTCTATGGGTAAGCTCCTTTACGAAGAAAACAACTACTAAGGATGTACTTGCAAGAAGAGCGTAAAATAAAATTAATGTAACATCATGTAGTTACTAAAAGCAGTATAGAATTAAACGTAATTGTTGCTACGTCGTAGCAGCTACGATAATTGCAATACTACGATAGCTACGCCGTAGCGGGAAACTTGGGTGGATTCGACTTATTTCATAGTTGTTTTTCAGTGTGTTGTGTTCCTTGCCCAATCCTAACTTCTTAACTAATATTATAATTAATGCGAAAGTAAGTTTGTCTGTTTGTTTGTTACCTTTTCACGCCTAAACCACTGAACCGATCATCCTGAAATTTTTCATTTACGCGTTCAGGTGTATAGAACATTCAAAGGACACCGGGTACCTTTCATCCCGAAAAAAAGTACTGTTCCCGAGGAAAACAACAATAACGTTCTTATGATAATAAATGGCACCACGTGTCTTTTGACTCATGATTGAATTATATTATTACAAGCAGAGTACAACCCAAATTGACAATCAAATTCTAAATTAACGCGAGTGAAGCCGCGGGCAAAAGCTGGAAATTTAATGACGAAAAATTAATGACGAAGTTTTCTTTCGACAATTAGGTGCTCAGTAGTGGCTTTGTCCATTTCAACCAAAGGAAAACATTAACCTATTTAAAATCGGCAATTATCATTAGAAAAATCCAACTGCGCTTTTCCCACGAGTCTCGTAAGATTCTACTCAACTCAAGACCATTGCGTTCAATAAGAACTTTTCATAAAATCCAGGTTTAAAAGTATCTTAGTACTTCTGCGGTCTTAGTACTCCCACAGTCTTGAGTTTCCTCTCTCTAGAGCTATCTTGAGATGAGCTGACGTCGCAAAATGAAACACTTATCGGGCTATATCAGTCCTTTTATTGAAAACTGAAAATAAAAGGTATGAGGAGGTCAATGTCTCCTTTTGAACATTTGTAAAATTAGATATTAGGAAAGTTATTTAGAAACTATAAATCCTGTTATTTAGGAGGTTTTGAGGCAAAGTGTATCTGGGAGCTGGTCTTAAATACGAATAATTAAAAAAAAAAACTGAATATTTTGGTAAAAATAATATCAATAATAATAATAATAATAAAAAATAATATCTGTGGCTCGGATGTCAAATTGACGTGACATAAAATTTTCCGAAACTAATTTAATTTAATATTTTTACCACATTTCTTTCGGTTTAGATAACGAAATTATGAGAAGAAAAAAAAAAACGTTATCAAAATTAAACGAAAGCACCGGAATATACCAAAAATGAAAATACCTAAAGGAAAACCAATCCCATAAAACGTCATAATATTAAGATGCTGACCAGAAGCCGAGCCAAACAACAGGCACACCCACCATCTCCGGGCTCGTCGCTCAGCTCCGCCTCGCAGCCGCCGGGACGCGCCACATCCGTGAGCATCGTGTCGCCGGTCGCTGCAGTTGCGTCGAGCTCGAGCGACGAGTTTTTCTCCCCGCCGTCGACACCACCACCACCATCGCCTCGACGACGAGCAAGAGGACGGCCACCAGCGGGCTTGGGATCTCGTGGCCAACCGGCCCCGAACAGGGTCCCCGCTGCCGGTGGAAATGTGTCGCGCATGCGATGGACTCATTCCATAAACGAGAATGTCATGCGCGCATATTATGGGGCTACAGAGGGAGGAAACAACCTGACCGCGTACCGTGTTCGGATGCTCTCTCTGTTTCAGGTGCTTGAGCCAGCTGTCAACGTGTCGGCGCAACGACTGTCGGATCAGGTGCGAGTCATCCAGCGTAATCGTATGTTGGATGACACCGTACTTGATCGCTTGCGGACTGAAATGCAGAGTAGCTATGTCATTGCCACGCCGTCGCAGGCTGTGGTTCCACCACAGTCTAGCATAATACCAAATCGCAATAACGACGTAAGTGATGACATGGTTACTAATGTAAGTACCCAGTGCAATGAGGAAATGAGGAGTGCTTTGGAAGGTGCGATTCGGGAATATCGGTTCATGCCAGCCGACCTTAGGCCACGCATACCTCGTTTGCCCATGCATAACAAAAATAGGGCGCTGGTGGCTGTTCTGGATTCGCAGTTGTCAAACTATTTTGATAACTGCGAAGACCTCATCGATGCTCATTCAATCCTGTATTGTGCAGCTGTAGCGGCATGTCGTGTAGCTCACGTCAAATTTTCTGATGACAGAGCTACACGACCTAAGCCAGTCGTACCAGCATGGCAGTACAGGATTGAGCGGCGTATTGATGGGGCCAGAGCACTCATCGGCAAACTGATCTGCTTCAGGGAGGGCAATACACGCCCTAGAGTGATGCGTTTTGTGAGGCGGGCATTCTCGGGGATTGATATCAGTCCTCGAGATTACATGTCCCGTGTCACAGAGCGCATCGACTTCCTGAAGCAGAAAGTGTATGCATGGGCAAACCGTATTCGTAGGTATAAACGGCGGGTGGACCGATACACTCAGAATCGCACATTCCAAAGAGATGAAAGGTGGGTTTATAGGGCTTGGGAGCGACCGGACCAAGGTGTGGCTGACACGCGTCTGCCGGATGATGATGCCATGTGTTCGTTCTGGCGCAGCATCTGGTCGGTGCCTGTTAGCCATACCGAGGATGAATGGACCCGGGAGGTCGAGCGAGCGTGCGATCCAGTACAAGAAATGGGGGCAATCACCATCTGCCCCCAAGACGTAGTTCGTGCAGTCCGTCCGTTGCCTAACTGGAAATCTCCAGGGCCGGATGGGCTGCACAACTTCTGGATTAAATGGTTCACAAGGTCGCACGCTCGCCTGGCAACCCTGTTCCAGTCAGCCTTAGAGTCAGGGTCGCTGCCCGAGTTCCTGACAACAGGTATAACCCACCTGCTCCATAAATCGGGTAGTACTGCGGAACCTAAAAATTATAGACCGATTACCTGTCTTCCGACAGTCTATAAAGTTCTTACATCCATTTTGAGAGCTAAAATTAACAAACACATTGATGATAATTCTATCATGTCCGCTTCCCAAAATGGATGTAGGAACGGGTCCCGCGGTACTAAGGAGCTACTCCTCATTGATATGGCCATTAGCCAACAGGTTCGCCGTTCCCGAAGGGATCTGTCGACATGTTGGATAGATTACAAGAAGGCCTATGACTCCGTGCCACATACATGGCTCACGAGGGTGCTAGAGTTGTATAAAGTAGATGCAACTCTGCGCACCTTCCTGATGTCGTGTATGGGACAATGGAGGACAGTCCTTCGCTATCCAGGATGTCGGCAAATCCAGAGGAATAGCGAGCCGATAAGGATAAAGCGAGGTATATTTCAGGGTGACAGTTTGAGTCCACTTTGGTTCTGCTTAGCCTTGAATCCTCTTAGCACGCTGCTGGAGGATTCAGGTCTAGGCTATCGGTTGAGGAGAGGTGGTCAAGTTGTATCTCACCTCCTTTACATGGATGACCTGAAACTCTTTGCCCCCAACGATTTGCAACTGATGGAGCTACTGAAGGTTACTGAAACTTTCAGTAGCGCCATCAGGATGGAATTTGGTGTGGACAAATGTGCGGTCATGCATGTAAAACGAGGGGAGATTGTGGAATCTGTGGGAACCCAGCTCTCGGATTCCATAAATCTTAGGTCCCTCTCAGCAACCGAAACCTATAAGTATTTGGGTATGTCGGAAGCGCTGGGCATCAATGTTGCTGACATGAAGCAATCGTTGAAGGAACGCTTCTTTGGCCGCCTGAAAAAAGTATTTAATAGTCTTTTAGCAGGCGGAAATAAAGTGCGTGCCTTCAACGGTTGGGTCATGCCGGTTTTGATGTACTCTTTCGGCATACTGAAATGGACTCAAACAGAACTAGACGCCCTGGATAGGAAGGTCCGTACATTGTTGACGGCATATCGAATGCATCACCCACGTTCTTCGGTTATGAGACTGTATATCCCGCGGAAGTGTGGGGGTCGAGGCTTTTTAAACGCTAAGACTCTCCACAATCGCGAGATATGCAGTCTCAGGGAATATTTCCTAGAAGCCGACGTGGGGATGCATCGAGATGTGGTCGCGGTGGACAAGGGCCTCACCCCGCTCTCCTTGGCTAAAGAGAACTGGCGCAAACCTGTAGTGCTTGACACTAACGACCGCAGGGAGGTATGGCAGAGTAAGGAGCTTCACGGACGCTTTTTCCGGGCCCTGCACGGGCCCGATGTAGACCTGTCAGCGTCCGTAGCCTGGCTACGTTCCGGGGACCTCTTCGGAGAAACCGAAGGTTTTGTCTGTGCAATTATGGATGAAGTTATGATGACGAATAACTACCGGAGATTTATTGTGAAGGACGGCACGGTTGACATATGTCGGGCATGCCACCGTCCAGGTGAATCAATCCGTCACATTATCTCTGGGTGTTCTCGTTTGGCTAACGGAGAGTACTTGCATAGACACAACCTTGTAGCCAGGATTATCCATCAGCAACTTGCTCTAAAATACAGACTTGTGGAATCGGAAGTGCCGTACTATAGGTATGTGCCCGACCCAGTTCTCGAAAATGGCAATATCACATTGTACTGGGATCAATCCATCATCACTGACAGGACTATTTTAGCCAATAAGCCTGATATAGTGGTGGTGGATCGATCAGAGCGGCGCGCAATGATTGTTGACATAACGGTCCCGCATGATGAGAACCTCGTGAAAGCCGAGAAAGATAAGCAAATAAAATATCTTGACTTGGCTCGCGAGGTTGTCGACATGTGGGATGTGGACTCAGCGATCATTGTGCCGATAGTCGTATCAGCCCATGGCTTAATTGCTAAGAGCCTCGATGAATACCTGAGGAGGCTCTCGTTAGGCAGCTGGATCAAGGGCTTGATACAGAAAGCAGTACTCCTGGACACGGCTCGTATTGTTAGGAGGTTTCTCTCTCTGGAGCCCTGACCACCGGTAGCTTGGACCCTGTTCCCGATACCGGCGGGCAACAATTTTTTATATTTTTAAATGTTTTTATATTGTTTTTTTAAAAGAAATATTTAAAAATGTAAATAATTTGTATAAAAGTTAAATAAAGGGAATAATAATAATAATCTATACTACTAACTACTTTCTGGTTGCTTTATTATAAAGTACATTAAAAAAAAAAATGAATTTGCTTAACATCTTATTACGGCAAAAGATCTGCTTGAAAGATATATCAAAAACAAAAGAACTTCGAGAAAAAAATCTTTTGAAGTCAACCAAAAAACCCACTACAAAAATATAAAGCCACATTTGACTTTAAACTCAAACCACCATTCAAATACTAGTAGATCTCAGGCCACAAATTGTGCCAATAACGTGTCAATAAAAAATAAAATATTCTGTCGTCCAGCACTTAGCTCGAGTGGTCGGTGGATCGTGCTTAAGCGTCATCAGGCGTCGGATCCCATCGACAACGAAGGTCGATCGGCTCGAGATCCGCTGAGGTCAAGCAACCGGTATTCAGGTTCGATTGGATCTGATTACGCGGTCATTTTCCAGGGGTTCTGATGACGTTGCTTTGTTTTTAATATAGTGGTGTGTTTTAAAAACATTTTTTTCATTTTCTTCTAAGAACGTTTTAATTAGATATCATTTAATGTCATAACTCATTGACTGAAAGGGTATGTTTTGTTTTTTCCTCTCTCTTACTATGCTGTGCCCGACAAGGTCCAAACAAATGTACTTAATTAATATTTATGTTACTACTACTACTTAACTATACATTGTGGAATAGGATAAATCCTGTCCTTCCTTTATCGTGTGGTTAGTGCCTAACCTGGTTTCAGTTTTTATGCCACCCATGGGCCTCTGACTTGGATTTACATGCCGTGGGGAAATATCTCTCTAACATGCTGGTGGAAAAAAAAATGGAATAAATGATTGGGTATGTATCTTCCTCCTTTAAATCATGTATTTCGATGATGAAGGTTAAGGCTATATTGTAAATCTAATCATTTTAAAATTAATCATAAAAATGAAGCTGATGATATTTTTCTATTCGTTACGTACAGTTAGCAGTTAGTTAAATATAATTATTATTTTATGCAGTAGATATTTCAGTATATTAAACTGAAGCCATCCATTACAATGTTATTGGTAGGGTATCAAATAATATACACCCAGTATATTATTGATAGTAAATATTATTTCGCAGTTGCTATATTTGCTTATCAGATTGAAACATTAGATATTATAGCGCAGTGTTGAGAGTGCATACTCCTTCTAAATTTGATGTGGACTCTGTATCAAATTTCGTTCAAAGCTAGGAAAGCTAGTTACCTATTCAGTGCTGAACGCTTCTCTAAATTGATTAATTAATTTACGTACAGTATTAGCTTTATTAAAGTCAATGCAAAATAACGCATACAAAAGCTAAATAAAAATTGAACGTTGATGGAATGAGAATCCTAAAATAAGTCTGTCTGTCCAGCTGTTACATTTTACGTCTTAACGGCTGAACGGATTTCGATGCAGTTTTGCTCACAGGTAGGCAATAACCTGGGTTGGGACATAGGATTGACGAAAAAGTGGACAAAGCCGCGGGCAAAAGCTAGTATTTAATAATCGCTTACCAACAAAACACTTGGTATAGTATCTAATATCGGAACAACCAAGAACTGACCTGGCAACAGGCTTATTTCCCGATCAAGAAGAACTTTAAACGTTCTGAGGTTTCAAACAAAGCCTAAACCACGGTTCTTTGATCAAATCACTTTTACTTAAAATATACTTCACAGGCGCGATTGAGTTTCAAAATGGAAATTATTTAAATCGCCCCCCATCAAAGTGGGAACTTTGTCGAAAGTCCGCATTAAGTCCATAGCACACTTATAACCACCGCACCATCGAGATACGCTCGCCCACTCGCATTGACAGTTCAACTACACTGATTGCATATTGTGTGTTTTCGAGCAGACGAATTTTTTAAACGTAATAAGTTATGTTTTAAAAATTTCCTCTGGAATGCGGTATAAAGTGTGTGACAAAATTGAAGTGCAGATCCGCATCGCTTGTCCTCATGTTTACTAGCTGATCCTGATCTGAGGCGACGCGCGACGCCTCCGTTCCGTTCGTATAAAGTGTAGGCCACACCGCCATCCAGCTAGCGAGCGAACGAGCGAGCCGGGTGAGCCTATTCACGTACGTCGCGCATCGTGTTGGCTCTTGCGGCAGTTCGCGGTGAAAAGAAGAAGTATGAAAAGAGGTGAAACGATGCCTAGCCCGGCTCGCTGTCTCGGTCGCTAGCTGGCGCGGTGTGGCCTCCGCTTTAGTATGCGTTGTTTGAAAGAATCTCAAACGACCATATTTGAGGTGATACCAATCCCGTGCAGTGCTTGTAACTGTGCGCAGACCTTCAGAGGTTTGTTTATAACACACACAAAGTTGTTCCAAGTTATAATTTGATCGTCTGCACCAATGACGATAAGAGAATCATGCAAACGGTGATTATGGAATGCTTCATTGATTAGGTGAAGTGAGAAATCCAGAATTTGTATCCAATGCTATTTATTTTGAGAGAATATTTAGTTGATTTTCTAAAGACTTTGTCAATTGACGAGGTTTCTTGTATCTGTCTGTCTTAAATTGTCTTTCATTTTTTTAACGATGATAGTTAAGCTAAGCTAGGGTAACCTGACCTAACGAGTTAAATTTTTTAAAGGTTATTTGTTTTTTTTTTTTTTTTTTTTACCTTTGGGAAATCATCAAATAACCCCTCCCGATCTGGGCTGAGCAGGAGGGAGTGTCAGACTTTTACTGGCTAAAACCCATCCATGTTCCTTCCTTTGCCCTTTGTGTTCCAGGGCCGCGGTATCTCTTTCGAACAGTCCCGCAACCCTGGCAGGCGTCGGTCCTTACGGACCCCTTCCTGTTTGCTGACTCTCCTTGAGGCGCGCGTGGAACACGAACGCGCCGTCGACACGGCCTGTCGTCATACGACGGACGGACGGCGAGCTAGCCCATAGCCCACCGTCCACAGGCCCGAAGGTTATTTGGCATTAGGACATATATGTAAATAGACAAACATAACATAACATCACGCCTGTAATTCCCGAAGGGATAGGCAGAGGTGTACTTAACAGTGGCGAAGGTTCCATACAACTCGATTCCTACCGGCTTCCCGTTGAAAAATGGCACAGTCAGTGTTTTATAAGCAAATAATAAAATCACATTAAAGATATGTACTCCGGCTTACCTCTTACAAAAATTGACCCTTCGCTACTGATAATAGTACCCCCACATTTCGTTAGTTATGTTTAAGCCCCATGTGTGGTAGCGAGCCTATTGCCATCAACCGGGCAAAAATGCAGACTACAAGACTGCTATTGAAAATCTTGGTGGAAAATCCCAATAAAACTTTTCGCCGACCCAGGAATCGAACCTAACCTAAGAACCTAAGAACTCATGCTCAGCCGTCGCTTTAGCAACCACTAGAACAACGACGTAAATAGAAAATTGTTCCTTATTGAGAGTGTGTTAATCATTTTACATCATAGATAATTATCTAACACCTCTGCTTTTGTAACTTGCAATTCAATTTATAAATCTTCACGTAAAGGAGAATGGCGAGATTGCATGTAATTCGGGACCCAGTGATAGGGGTAGCGTACTTTGTGGAAAGTTATGAATAGTTACAGAACGACATAATAAGACTAACAAAGCAAATGGAAAGTAGGTTATAGAAGTTGGGAGAAAAAAGATATGAAAGGTAGAAGATTATAACCTAACTTAAGGCACGTACTTATTGGTTATTATTTAGTAGTAGAATGAAACAAACAATGGAATGATCCACAGACTATGTCTACAGATGAATTTGACACTGACGTTCCATTTCTCAGTAGTAAGAAGGTAAATGTCAAACGTTGCGTTCGGAAACTGCAGGATGACTTATTTTTATATAAATTAAGATCATTCGTAACTTTTTATTCCCATCTCCTAGTAACTCAATATTTTTTATATAGAACTCTGATAAACTCTTTACTATAATCAATATAAACTAGTCCGCGAACGGAGCTCCGTTGATTTTTAAATTACGTGGGTCCAATCTCGCCATTCTCCTTTACTAATTCATTACATTAACTTCGTTTAGAGATCCTCTAACACGATTGGCGTAGATTACAAAAAAGTTACTTGACAAAGTTGAGTTAACTTTAGCAGAATGATTATGCTTTTCATAAAATACATTCACTTTTGAATTCTTCACGTCACTACTAGTTCTTTTTTCAAATACCTACCAAACTAAGAATTTGAGATTTCTAACTATCACACAGCGAAAGAAAGGGATGCTAAGAACTTAGTTTAAGTTTGGTCAATCTGATACGAACAGAATAAGGAGTGAGGATGCGGCTTCAGACAATGGACTCCATACTCATGGAGCCATACTCGAGTCATCATTTCAGCCGAAAGACGTCCAGTGATGGACATAGGCCTCCACCAAGTGTCGCCACATCGACCGGTCCCGTTCGACTCACATCCAGCGGATCCCCGCAACCTTCACCAGGTCATCGGTCCACCTAGTGGGAGGCCTTCCAACGCAACATCTTCCGGTTCGCATATTCGAGTGTTTGTGCGCTATCCGCAGATGATTCGCAACTTGCCCGTACCAGATAGACTGATCCCTGCCCTGCCATGTTAGTCGGAATGGTTTGACGTGGCCCACCATTTTTTATTTCCAATTGATAACTCTAATTGAAATTCTTCTCATTCCAGCGACGTCGCGTGAAGCGGCCTGTTATGCTGTGGCTATTCTCGCGACGTCACGTGCTGGTGCCTTACAATTATGTAGGTACGAGCCATAAATAATGAAGTCAATAGCGGCCGCAGCGTATTGGGTTCTGGTATTTGTTTTGACATTCAACGATTTCTTTTTTGGCCGTCTATCTAAGTTCAGCATTTTGGCTTGGCAATGAACGTGTTAAAAAAGGGAAATAGAAAGAAATAACCTTTTAAAGTTACGCAACAAAATTGCTATTATCGCCAATATTAAGGCACAACCAATCAGGATTTTACACATAAATAAAATTCCATTTCCACACTGACATATCCATGAATAACTCTATGCCAGAATATGATATTCAAATCGCTTTGAACGAGCGGCTTCAGTAATATGCACCTATAATAATAAATCCGATATTTTCACGCCTCGTCGATTGCTACGCGTGATATGTGCCTATGAATACTGCGTCGATTGACGTTGTATACCATCAAATTGCATGAAGATAAGTTTCATGGAAATATAGATATATTTACATGAAACTTATGAAGAGATAAAAGTATTTTTATGTGGTTTAGAAGATTGAATGAAGGTTTGGGAGAGTATACCTCATGCAGTTTAGTCTATTTATGTAACGGTACTGTAGATGTATTGTAAAACCATACTAATATTATAAATGCGAATAGTAATTCTGTTTGTCTGTGCTGAACAGATTTGGATAATATTTGGCACCCGGATAAACCATCACCTGAGAACTTGGGTTTATTTTTATCCTGGCTGTAAGATGCTGTAGCATATCAACTTTCTCGCGGTCCAAACCGCAGGTAAAAATGTTTATTGTATCTCAAACGGTTACATTTCAAAATATGAATGAAACAGCCCCAGTAAGTTATTAATAATACTTGAGTTGGGGTAAAAGTTAGTATCTATTTAAAAAAAATGTGAAGATGATGTTTAGATTAATTCTTTAACTTTCCTTGATGTAGCATTTTAGCAAAACAATCAATGAAATATATATATACTTTTGTAGACTGAAGACATTGTAAAAATGCCCCGTTGGTCTCGTGGTCGTAAGCGCAACTGCTGCGAGTGAGGTCCTGGGTTCGATTCCCGGTTGGGGCAAAAAGTGCTATTGGGTTTTTCATTCGAAATTTCTCAGTAGTAACCCGGAGTTTGGAAGTTGGCGGTATGATACCCCCGTGCCTCGAAAAGCACGTGAAGCCGTTGGTCCTGCGTTGACCTCTCCCCGGTCGTGTCGGATTGCCGTTCCATCGGACTATGAGAGTAAAGGAACAGAGAGTGCACCTGTGTCTGCGCACACACGTGTGCAGTATAATATCTCCCGCGCCAATGACTAATCTGCGTTGAGATTGGCCGCCGCGATCGAAAACGGTCAGGAGGACTCTATGTATACTATAAATGCAACTTGCACCATGACTGTTTTATGCAACACACTTATTCGTAAAATCTATTCCAAGTAGGTTTCTAAATACATGCCAGCCTTCGTGGTTTTCCGTAAAGCCCATTCTGAACGAAACAGACCGTGGTATTGTGAAACCACACGTTTGTGTGTGCATTACCTATGTACAAATGCTTGGTCCATGCGGTAAAATGTAGCGTAAGTACGGTTTGATATTTCGTTGCATTTTCATTTTTGTTTTTGTTGTTTTTGTTTTTTGTTGTGTATCTAGCGTATGAAAGCCCTCCCAATCTCTTTTTGAAGATCTTCCAGGTGTAAAGCAAATATTTAAGTTTTTTTTGTATTTTTGTTTATCCCAGCGTTAACACTTCAGCCTTAGCGCTTCCCGCGCTAGGGTAGTCTGAGAAATTCAAATTTTCTTACGTTTTTGCAATTTGCAGGTCAGTGTCAGGTTGTATTTTGATTACAATATTTGGCTTTACAGTTTTATAATCATTAAATCATCAATACAACCCTCTAAGTTCATTTGATTCTATGATCGACCTTAGCGCATTCTCCTAAAACGAAGATTGACGAAAATTCTTCCAAAGGAAATAATATAAACATTACCAAAACTATTAGCAAGTGAGTTCATCGCTTGATTGATATCTAAAGTTGGTCACCACTCAATATATTTTATCCAATTTGTTTTCCAAGATTGCCTGCCTTGTTGGTACACTCTACTGCTGAGCGTTTTATTACCAGATCATGCTTATGATTTCAAGTGTTATTGAGTGATCTATCAAGAATTTCTCAGAACACGCTCGAAGTATGCCTGCTCGTAGTCTCATACCTGGTGAAATGTGGATATATACTATAGGTGCACTTCTTTGGGGACCACATCCGTGATGTTGTGTATATTAGTTAGTATTCAATTCCCGTTCCTAAGAAACAAGCCTATTCATCCCCAGGACATGACAATCTCTTCTTAAAAAACACTGTTTTGACAAGTTTACATCAGAAACCAATTCCTCTCTAAATGCAAGTACGTCGTTAGTGCCAAATTCGATTGACTACCGCATATTAGGGATTGCACGGGTATTCAATAACTTCTAGATGAAGTGTGAGAGGGACAGCATCATTAGCTTCCACATCAAGGGTGAGCAGGATGGAGTTAGTACTGGCGACAATGACGGATGGTTGTGAAGCGAAACTGATCAGGATTTGATGTTCAGCATTATTGAATTAGTTTTAGATGGGATTTGAATACTTGAATCTAGTCATTGTGGTTTAATTGTAATTAGTGTTGTATCAAACTAATAAGCAGAGCCATTAGAGTTTGATTTAGTCGTAAATTATTATTGTTCTCCGTCTATCTGTTACTTGTTGTACCTAAAAGGCTGAATCGATGATAGGACACAAGTAGACCATGAGTTGGGGAAGGACAGAATATATACTTTTTAGGCCGGTAGTAAAACCTGTCGAACAATTTTCGACCTCTCTTCGAGTAAAACCTCGGGCAAGAACGTTAATGTTCTTTACCGAGACCCATATGAGCATATTGCTAGATTTTAACCGGTTTAAAAACAAAATATATTTTAAATGAGACTGGACCGATAAAACATGTTACGTAACTTGTGACTGGAAGACAACTAGACTGAGATAAACGTATAATTGGCAAGGCTTCTAGGTTTCAGAAACACGATACGCTATCGTACATTCACGTGAGTTAAGAGGGTAACAAACAACATGATTCTTTGGAATTCAAAATTTCCGCGATAACAGTTTCCCAAAATACACTATATTTGTTGACAGTCTGACAATAATGTTACCAGAGGGTATCATGGTACCCAATTAATGGGTTGTGATGGTCTGAGAGGCAGCCGTCCTATCTGGTTATTTAGTTGCCTAATTTTAGACTACAAGACAACCCCAGCATAATTAGGAAAAGGCTTAGGCTAGGCTGCTTATAAGAATGTTTCAATAATCTTTAATTCATTTATTTATTTATTTATTATTCACAAAATCCATAGTTCTTTAAAATTTTATCTTAGACTATATAAACTTATTCTACAGCCAATTTCGGATTTACAATTTAATAGCTATACAATACATTGTTATGAGTACAGAGTGAATGAGTGTGTGTGTGTGTATGAAGAGTTGGAAATGTGTGTGTGAGTATGTCATAGTGGGGTGTGGTGATTGTCTGTATACCTTCCGCTTAAATAATATTTATTTAGTTGTTTTTATTTGTTAATTTTATTTTTGTCAGCATCAACATTTTATAATAGTACAAGGGGCCCATGTTTAAGTTTGATTTTTTTGTATCATCAACGCCCAGCTGTTAGTCATACAGGTACCAAAAGATCTTCGAAGCTCTGTGCCATTGAATCAGAACCAGAGACAATTGAAGAGATATTCTTCAATTTCAATATAAATTCAATGAATAAAAATATGCTCAATACCGTTTCACTGTCTCTCGAAGACAGTCTCTTCGTGAGATTTCCAGAATATTCTAAGCGAAGTTAGGTTTTCAGTGGAGCTAAAATACAATTACGAACACAAGAACATTTACTAATCGTTTACCTGAACCCTTGTTCGCTGTTGTTTTAGAAATTGGTCTTAGAATAAGGAATTGTATCATAAAAATATAAAAAAAATATTTTGTAAAATAAACTTCTTGTAAGGATCTTATCAGAGAACTTGTATTCTTATAAAAAGCGTACAAATCATTTACTCCGAATGATTTATGTGGACAAAAATTTTTACACAGAAATCTCGTCTATGCATTCGTCCAAAATAGAGGCAAATCGGCAGTTTACAATAACATTGCCTATGTATTTACATTCGTACTGGTAAGCAAGGGGTTGTGTGTTCGTTTTAATTTACCTACTACTATGTTGAACTACTACAATTACTATATTTTAGGCTAGTTAGGATGTGGAAGCCGCTTTAGACTCTATTTTGCCACAAATGTAAACTAAAAATTTAAAAAAAAAGAACTATACGTGGAATGGCAGCGTTATTTACACAGTTTGAAAGAAATTTCACAATCTCCTCAATTTTATAATAATCCTCAAAGAACAGGTAAATAATTGGGTAAAAAATTTGAAGCACACTTTCACGAAAAATCGTAAAAAAATCTTAGCCAGAGCGTTACAATGAAGGTGCATCGGAAAATTACTCAATTGTTAGCAAAAACTGAAGGAAAAAATGCATAAAAACTCTTTCTTCTTTCTACAGCTCTCATTGGCTATTGTGCGAATTCACTTCCGTTTGACTCATCGTAGCTTTAACCCAACTAACCAGGAACTATCAAACCAAACAACAAGCCAAAACCACCTCTATTTTAAGCGAAATAGTGAACTGCAGCTTAACCATTATACGCAAAAGAAAATTTGGTAATATTGACGTACTTCGAATATTGGAGTTTTCTGCTGGAATTCTTTTCTTTGTGAAGGTTGCATTGTGGATAAAAATTGGTTTATTTCCCAGTGGAGGTCTTTCTGGGAGTTCTATTAACTTGTTTTTTACGTGTATTGCAGCACTTGAGAACATGTTGTGTGTTGGGGAAGAATAGACTATGAGCACATGAAAGGTATAGCCTTATTCTTACGAGTAGTACTCAAGTGAAATCAGTTTCATGTAGATAAGTCTGTACTTCGTGTTTCATGGATTGTGGAAAGTAGACACAGTATTATAACAATTGGGGCTGGGTATAGATTTCTAGAAGTGTCCAAGAACAAGAAAGAAACAATAATAAGAAAAGAAGAAGAGAGAGGGAGAGGTAGAAGTGTATGTGAAGTGACTAGTGTGTGTGTGTGTGTACTTTAATGAAATTATGTTTAAAAAACTGCGGATGGACTGTCTGAAAGAGGAAATGGGAGAGGAAATAGGGTGATCACTGAGGTGAAAAGTATAGGCGGAGTTAAAATACTGCGCCGAATCACAAATAAATTGAGCTAGGGGCAGGAGTACAATAATTATGTTTAAAGTCTATTATGTTATAATTATGTTAAAAGTCATAACCTCAAGAACATCTGACAACGGGATATTAAAAACATATATCAGAACCACAATGTTCCAACTATAACTAACTAAACGCAAAAAACACACACACATAACATTATTACTTAACACCAATATTTTACTTCAACCGTTATAAATATTTCTATTTATTTCTCTCCTATTTCTTATATTTATATTCACTATTGTATAGTTTTGCCCAAATGATGACCTAATGGCTTGCGAAGACGCTCAAGTAAAGGAGTAACCTGACCTGACGCTACTTACAGGTCGTTAAAAAATACTTTGGGTTTAATCTCTTTATTGAAACTTGTATTACCTCGAACCTTAGGCTAATGCTAGGTTCAATTTAGGTAGGTTAATTGATAAAAGATGATCTAAAGACACTAAGGGGTACTATGCTACCCGTATTATATTTAAGACGGCATGTTTCGGAAAATCCTTTCAATAAGTTCAATTAGCTTTTTTAAATCATTTGCTGACTTTTGTCATCATGCCATCATGACTGAAAGCTGACCTTAACATAGTTGAAAAAAGTCTAGGCAAATAAAAAGGCATTCGTGGATTCATAGACCCACATTTTACCAGTTATGAGTTAGTTCCATGAAATACGAAGCGAGCTTATTGCTGTCATCCGGGTTCAAATCTAGACTCTATTAGGTCACGACCTGGGGATCGAATACAGAACCTTATGTTCAACACTAGACCAACGAGTTCGTAGTAGGAAACAGGAATACATTTTCAAAAATTGAAAAAAAAAAGAAAGAATACTTATGAAAGCTTACAATCTAATACATTTAAGTTCCAACTGAAAGCTTACTCAATTATAGTAACTTTTTGCATGGAAAAAATGTTTCCGTAAAATCTCTCGCCTCTGCCTTATTGAAACGTGAAACTGAGGCTAAATAAGTTTAAACGGACTTCGGTGGGTATTTCTAGGATTCCGCAAATCGGTACCTCAAAATGATTTTGAAGTCGAAAGTTTCACAAACGAAAGTTTATTCGCTTGTTTTTTAGATACAATTTTAAAAATGTTTACCAAGAATACCCACAGTCAATGTCATTAAAAGATCTTTGCAGCATTGTCCAGCGTTTGACATAAATGTTTTCAAACAAATGCGATACACATACTACACTGCACTGCGCTACTACACTGAACTAATAACAAGTAAATAACCAAGCTTCAACTTTACCTACTTACCACCAAATGCAGATGGTAGGTAAATGTTTAGATTTCAGCTTGTAAAATATGCTAACGTTCAGGTGGCCTAGAGACAGAGCTATACAGGTCTTCTAGTTCCATCTCTTTCCCACACCGGAATTCTTCCTGCTTTAAGACATCATATAGTAATCCCTCACAAGGTTATAAACCGCGGTAAACATCGCTCGATTCGTACCAAAATAAGGCACGGAACCCCTCACGAGCCAGATCAACTCTTACACAACCGGTTGCTTTAAAAAACTGTAGAGAAAATTGTATTAATTAAAATGTTTTTAATTAAGATACTAAGCGCGTAATTTGATCATGGGATAATTGTTGGGTCCCATTTTAACCGACTTTCTTCAAAAAGGAGGAGGTTCTCAATACGGTTGTATTTTTTTTATGAATGTTTCCTCATAACTCCGTCATTTGTAAACCGATTTGAAAAATCTTTTTATATCTGAAAGGATATGCTTTCCGATTGGTCCCATAGAAATTTCATCAAAATCGGTTTAGGAATTTGGTTGTTTTCCTCACGTTAATTGTCACATCACGCGATGTCGCGTTAAGACTCTTTTATGTACATCACGCGATGTCGCGTGATGGAGCCTCAAGTATGTTCGAGCCATAAAATAGCGGCGCAGGTATTGGGTTCTGGTATTTTGTTTATGCTGTTTAGTATTGCCATACTAATTTATATTCACATCTATCTATCCTTTTCTCTCATGATCCCTCTCTCTGGTACAGCCATTCGTAACACACGCGCTCTGTATAATTATAATCAAAACTGTGGTTTTAATAGTCGAAAACGTTTGTGCAGTGCTATACATTAATAATAAACAGTTTGTGTTGGTGCATAATAGTGTTTCACTCAAAGAACCCTCGGACATCAGTAATCTTCAACATATGCCACTAGAGAAAACATTCAACGAATTTTTATTTTGGCCACCTAGGTAAGTTCAGCATTTTGGACTTGGCAATAAACGTGTTAATACGTGTTTTTTCTTCTTGGGCTATGTTGATGACATGACGATCTCTTAATAACTTCTAGTTACAATGTAATAAAAATTAATTAATGACAAAAATTTGTGTGGTATACTACAACTAAAAAGGGTGAAATAAAAAACTTTCTGCGAAAAAAAAACCGACTTCCAAAAAAACACAAAAAATGTCTAATAGTATATTTTATAACAGGGGACTAAACGAAGCCATAATTATACCAGAGGTGGCTTCAATGGAACCTAGGTTATATTAAGTTGGCGTTTAGTCTCGAGGAGCAAACTGTACTTTTCACTTTAAGTGCGAGAAAAATACTCAATTAAGTACAAAAACATTTAATAAATATTCTTATTCCTCCAGTCCTAAATAAAACTTTCGTAAGTTTTTAGGTAAATCTTCCCCGATTTTGGCGGAAAAAGATTATCTGTTATGTCTTTTGCTTTTTGCTCGACGTCAAACTCTTCACTTTCACTGGACATTCTTAATTTTATTTAAATAAGAACAAATTTACACTCAAAAAAATTCTGAAATTTTCGCGGTCAGTTTTTTCTTCTAAACCAGTCACAGATTAACAATTTAGAACACATGGTGCCACCTTCCTTGCGGAAAAACCATGGAACTAAAACTCTCAACTTTTTTGCAATGAAGATGGTCTACATTCAATTTACTGGCTGTTTGAGTTTGTCTATGTCACATGAAAAAATTAAAAAACTAATTACTTTTTACTTCCTAGAGACTAAAGTCGTCACTTTAGTCCCGCTTCGGCTATAATGGCGTACTTTTAGAGCATGAGAAGTGAAAAATAACTTTTTCGCAGAAAGTTTTTTTTGTTTTCGACAATTTTTTTGTTTTCAAAATGAATTTGGTAGTTGTTAGATTATTATGCTTGGTTATTGTTTCGGTATTACGTTTTTTAGTAAAATTTATTTTATTTTAGTAGCTATATGAAACCAATTTTAGGTTGAGCTAAGAAGTTTCTTCCACTGAGGTTTGATGGTAGCAGAACCCGTATCCCCTGTTGGTTTATTAATTAGCAAATAATATAATTTTGACATTTATTTCCAAAATATCTTGACAATCTCATTTAATACATGACATTTTAATTTTGAATATTATTCTAGTGACATTTTTATTTATTTGTGAAGTTTCTCATTATTAATTGCAAGTATTTGTCTAATAATGTTGTGATACAGTTAAAGCTTAAGATTTGCATGCATTTTTTTCTGTTGGGAAATCATCAAATAACCCTTCCCGCTCTGAGCTGAGCAGGAGGGAGTGTCAGACTTTTACTGACTAATACCCATCCATGTTCCTTCATCGCCCTTTGTGTTCCGGGGCCACGGTATCTCTTTCGAACAGTCCCGCAGCCCCGGAAGATTTGCATGCCTCAAGGCGTAATATGGTTGAACTATACTCTATTTTTAACAACTTCATGTAATTACCCATATTAGCAAATAAATGATTTTAAATTTGAATTTGTTTTAGTTGGTGGTAGTATCCAACAAAAAGTCTGAAATTACTTTTTAAACTCGGTATTATCTTCATTGATACAAATAAATACAATTGAAGCGAGTCTGTTTTTCATATCAAAATAACAACTTTTTACTGATTGCATATGACCATATTATATACGGTACATAAAACAAATACATATTTTTTCATTTAATTTTTGTTGTCTGTCTATGTTTGTTCCGGCTAATCTCCAAAACGGATGAACCGATTTTGACGGGACTTTTACTGACAGATAGCTGATGTTATAAGGTCAGAAAAATTATGGGGAAGAAAATTATATATTAGGGTTCCGTTAAAATCCTTGAAATATTTACAAATTTCGATTAAGGATTATCAGATTTAGCCTGTCCTCTTGCTGCCCTCCCCAGCGACGCCCTAAGCCGAGGCTCGTACCTCACAGGGTACCGTGCCCTTAGCAAGTGGTCGCTTAGTATTTAAGTTCATTTGCCCCTGACTGGAGGCCTTAAATTCAAGGCATCCACAGAATTAGACTGGTTAAGCAGTATAGGCTTTAGTGCGCGATGCCAAAACCACAAAAAAAGTTTGGAATGATTGCGTCGATTTATCAAAATAGTTTATACTAGCATTCTACATTTCTATGACCGGTTGCAAAATTAAATCCATGACGCGTAATGTCGTAAAAAAATATGAAAATAATTAGGTACTATAAAATTTTGATCTTGACGCATGTGATTTTTTGGTACCTACCACTTTTGGTCATTATCCTTTCAAGTATGCGTATAGCAGACAAATCAAGAAGGCTTCTAAATAACGTGACACCAATACTTCAACGTTACCGTTACAAAAATACCAAACACGAAACTATGCAAACAAACAGACGGCAATATTAAAACAACTCTGTTTCAAAAAAAATTCCGGTGAAATATTCAGACATGACCGATGTGAAAAGTTAGTATTTTTTCCAAACTTATAACAAGCTGTGTTTTTCAATTCACGCGTTGAATATTAAAATGTAGTGTTCTATGTTGAGTTAACTAGTTTTGCCCATATTTGTTACAAAATATAAAGATGATTTGACTGCAAAGGGAGTGACTGCTAAGATGAAGAAGTATTGATGAAGAAGACATGCTCGGAAAACGGAAGGTGCTAAGGTGCTCTGTTGGCGAGACCAGTCGTGCAAGTTCGCATAATAAAAGACATTGTTTAGTTTGCGAAGTTATTCAAAATTAATATATTTTTAATCAGCGAATTGACTAATTAGAATTCAGTTCTCAGGTTTTACACAGCCTTCATCAGAGTTAGATGCCATACTCCAATTACTAACTTTCCAGAAAAATAAAACTGCGCCAAAGTTGTCACAATACTCCACAAAAACTGTAATACTGCTAATGAGAGCACTACCAATTACCGTAAACAAAATTACTCTTGGATCGAGAAAATAGTATATAAATACAAAAACCCTGGATTTTATGCTGCGTGTTGGACTTTGTGAACGAAACCTCTTTATCGACTCTATGATGATTGTTTTTGGTACTTATGTGTCTTTCACTTTTACCGTGTTCTTTTTTATCTCTCTTGTCATGGTCGTGCAAATAAAACTATTGTGATCTTATTTGACTAAAGTATATTAATTCCACACCTAAACACCTATTTATAACAGGTTATGCGCCCATGCACCTACTCAAATAAGGAAAGTTATTTTTCGTAAGAAAATAAGCAAAATATAAAAAACGATCGGCACGTGTTTTTTCTTTGGTGACAATATTAGAAGAAAAACATGACCAGCGAAGCCAACCACACTGGAATTCCTATAGAAAGGCTGAAGGGGGCGGAAAACTATAATAATTGGAAGTTTTCAATGAAAATGCTCCTAATGCACGAAGACCTACTCGAATGTATCGAGTCCACCGACGGAAGCAAAGATGTAAGAAAAAATCAGCGCGCGCTTGCAAAAATTTGTCTTTCTGTACATCCCAATGCTTTCTCGCTTGTGCGTAACGCAAAATCAGCTTATGAAGCCTGGACAAATCTACAAAAGGCGTATGAGGACAAGGGTCTGTGCAGACGCTTAGGATTACTGCGGTTGCTTTTTGGAACTAAGCTCGAAGAGAGTGCTTGTAACATGGAGGCTTACATAACGAAAATAACGGATATTTCACAACAATTGCATGACATAGGTTCTCCACTAGACGATGACTTCATAGCTGTCATCATGTTGAGCGGACTCACACCAGATTACGACCCGCTCATCATGGCGTTAGAGAACACAAGTGACAAACTTGTCAGTGGCACTGTAAAAAACAAGTTATTACAAGAGTTTCATAGGAGAGATGAGAAATCAGAGTCTGCATCGGCTTTGTCTACTACCAAGATGATGAAATGTTATCGATGTAAGAAGCCAGGACACACAAAGAAGAATTGCCCTAAGAATGCTGCTGCTTCTACGACTCCAGTGAGTAATGTCAAGGACAAGAAGAAGGTGTTATTATCAGCATTGTCGGTTAATCTCAAGAATGATGTCTGGTATGTGGACTCTGGTGCAACCAACCATATGTGCAACAACAAGAGTATTATGTCAGAGTTGAAATCAATCAAAAAACTCTCTGTGAACATTGCAAATGGTGAACAATTATGTACTGCAGGATTAGGTAAAGTTAGAATTGAGTTAGACAGCGGTTTTACAACAATAACTAATGTTTATTTGGTTCCTCAACTGTCAACTAACCTTTTATCAGTCAGTGAGTTAACAAGAAAAGGTTATAAAGTCAATTTTAATTCTAAAACCTGTAGGATAATGGACGGGCATGAAACCATTGCTACTGCTAGTTATGTGAATGGTATTTTTCAATTAGATTCTATAGGGAATAGCAGTAGAGCTGATGTCGAAGTACAGCCTCAATGCATGGTCTCTGACAGCAGCAGTAAATCAATACTGGACTGTGATGTGTCAGAGCAAGAGCAGAGCAGCTTGGTGTCACAAGAAGTATGGCATCGCAGGCTGGGGCACCTCAACTCTAGGAGCATGAATGTCATGAGACAAGGTATGGTCATTGGTATGAATTATGATAGTACTTGTTTTCAATCATGTATTGCCTGTATTAAAGGAAAACTTACAAAATTATCTTTTCCAAAAGTTTCTCACAGTAGGTCTAAGAAGATTTTAGGTTTAATACATACAGATTTATGTGGTCCAATGCAAGAGAAGTCATTTGGTGGTGCTTGTTATTTTCTTACTTTCATTGACGACTGTTCAAGAAAAACATTTGTTTATTTTTTAAAAACAAAAGGTGAAGTTTTTGAAAAATTCAAAATATTTAAAAAGCTTGTTGAAAATGAAACTGATAAGAAAATAAAAACTATTCGTAGTGACAATGGTGGTGAATATATCAATAAACATTTTCAGGAGTTTCTGCAGCAGCAAGGAATCCAGCACCAAACGACTGTCCCGCATTGTAGTCAACAGAATGGCGTGGCAGAAAGAGCAAATCGTATCATCATGGACAAAGCTCGCTGTATGCTAGAAGATGCTGGTCTTGACAAACGTTTTTGGGCAGAGGCCGTAAACACTTCAGTGTATCTGAAGAACCGCTCACCTACAAAAGCTGTCATGGGCATGACACCACTGGAGAAATGGACTAATACAAAGACCGATGTAAGTCACCTTCGTACATTTGGTTGCTTGACTTATGCTTTGACTTCAAATCACAAGAAACTTGATTCGAAGGCAAAGAAATATATATTTGTCGGTTATTGTAACGATACAAAGGGTTATAAACTTATGGATCCTGAGAACCTTGGGCATTGCATTAAAGCACACCATGTGAGGTTTTTAGAAGATTGTTTTTGGAAGAAGGATCTGTCAGATGATGATACTAAACATGTGGTTCATGTTGTTTCTAGTACAGAACCGACATGTAGGGCAGGCGACAACACTGGGAATGAAAGTGCACAGGATGTCTCTGAAAATTGTAATTCTGATGTCAGAAATAGGAACAGGGACACAGTATTTAGTATCAATGACAGTGGTAGTTCATCTGAAGCAGATAACTCATCGGATGAAACCTATATTCCAGGGAGTTCAAGTGAAGACTCGACAATTACAGACTTCACTGATGCTGTAGAGGAAAATCTATCTGCACAACTGGTAGCTCAGCAGTACAGGGATCTTGGAGACCCGGAGACTGTTAAGGAGGCACTTGGTGGAAATGAAGCTAAAGAATGGAAGGAAGCCATGGAAGATGAGTATAAATCCTTTAATACCAATAAAGTCTGGCACCTTGTGGATCTACCTAAAGATCACAAAGCAGTAAAATGCAAATGGATCTTTAAAAGAAAAAGGAACTTAGATGGAAGTCTCCTAAAATACAAGGCACGGCTGGTTGCCAAAGGATTTACTCAAAGGTATGGCATTGACTACTATGAAACTTTTTCACCTGTTGTCCGTTACTCTACTATCCGTTTGTTGTTAGCACTAGCTGCAGAATATGATCTGGAAATAAATCACCTAGACGTCAAAACAGCTTTTTTGAACGGTGATCTAAAAGAGCATGTGCTAATGGAACAACCAGAAGGATTTGTTAAGAAAGGACAAGAACATAAGGTGTATAAGTTGGATAAAGCCGTTTATGGATTAAAACAGGCTGCAAAATCATGGTATGAAAAAATTAACGGAGTGTTAATAAATAAACTCCATTTCAATAGAATGCCTTCAGAACCATGTGTCTATTATAAAGGACAAAAGAGGGAAATGGTTATAATTGCCCTTTATGTCGACGACATAATGTTATTCTCTTCATCGATATCCAGAGAAAGAGATATGGTGAAAGAAAAACTCATGTCAGAGTTTGAGATGAAAGATTTGGGACCAGCTCATCAAATATTGGGCATGTGCGTACGCAGGAATAAAGAATCGATTACTTTAAATCAGTCACATTACATTGAAACTGTTCTACGTAAATTTAATATGACTGAATGCAAGCCGTCTCCAACCCCTATGGAAGCTGGATCGAAACTAAAGAAAAGTGAAGTCAAGGATACTCGGATCGACTACAGAAATCTCATAGGTTGCTTAATGTATATTTCGGTGTGTTCCAGACCAGACATCTCGCATGCTGTAAGTTTTTTGAGCCAATTTAATGAATGTTTCGATGAAACTCATTGGAAAGCGGCGAAAAGGGTCCTGCGATACCTCAAAGGTACAAGTCATTACTTTCTTAAGTATGTTAAGGGCGGATTGATCATAAATGGCTACACAGATGCTGATTGGGCATCTAATGAGGTAGATCGTCGGTCATACACAGGATATATATTTAAATTAGGCGATTCTGTTATATCTTGGGAAAGCCGTAAGCAGAGGACTGTGGCTCTCTCAAGTACTGAAGCAGAATACATGGCTATTTCAGATGCTTGCAAAGAAGCGTTGTTTTTACGTACTTTTTTGATTGAATGCCTTCAAGTTAATTGTAAGATAAATTTGTACAATGATAATCAGTCAGCACAAAAACTATGCTCTAATTCAATGTTTCATGCCCGTACCAAACATATAGATATTAGACATCATTTTATAAGGGATATTGTAAATAATAAATTTATTGATATCTGTTATATGCCTACTGGTGACATGGTAGCTGACTTGCTTACTAAACCGTTAACTAAAGAGAAACATGTTAAGTTCTCTTTGTCTCTTTTATCGGTTTAATATTTTTATTCATTGTACATCTTATAACAGTGTAATATTGTTATTCTTGTTTATTACTATGTGATGTAACATTTCTTAAAACAATAAAATATTATTTAAGATGTTAGATGTTACATTTATATGAGTAACGTTTGTTTTTATCTAAGACAAAAGTTTAAGGGGTAGTGTTGTGATTTAATTAAAATTGATGCATACGTTTAGTTCAAGGGGTAGTGTTGGACTTTGTGAACGAAACCTCTTTATCGACTCTATGATGATTGTTTTTGGTACTTATGTGTCTTTCACTTTTACCGTGTTCTTTTTTATCTCTCTTGTCATGGTCGTGCAAATAAAACTATTGTGATCTTATTTGACTAAAGTATATTAATTCCACACCTAAACACCTATTTATAACACTGCGAACTTATTTGCTCACTAGCTTCTACGCACGACTTCACCCATGTGAAAAACACATTCTGTAGCACTCGGCAATAGTGTAGCTTTCCATCTATGAAAGATTTTATTTTCAAATCGGATGAGTACTTTCAGAGATTAACTTTTACATCTAAAACTACAAACCTCTTTATTATATCAGTCTAAATAGTTATAAATATATAAGTAGTAATAGCTTGGTGGTGCGAGCGTCGGACTGCCAAGTCCTAGGTCTCAAGTTCGAACCTAAGACCTCTAATTTTTCGGATTCATCTGCGTATTGTATAATTATCACTTGCTTCGGTTAAGGAAAACATCGTAAGGAAACCGGAATGCCTGAGAGATATTTCTTGACGGCATGTAAAGCCAAGTCAGAGGCCCATGAGCGGCCTAAAAACTGTTAGGCACTAACCACACGATAAAGAAGATATAGGCAGATTTTACCAAAAACTGTTCGCCGATCATCAAAATCGTCCGTATCATACATCGAATTCAATTTACTCTTAAATTAGGAGCTGAGCTATTTCAAATCGATTTTTACAGTGCATTTCTCGAGTAATATACTGGATGAGATGAAAATGGACAAACCTTGGGTAAATATACCCTCTCAAGGCAAATCCTACTTTACTGTTGTAACGTCAAGGTTGAATTTAAAGTTACAGTGTCTCGGTGAACCACTTACCGTTTCCCTTTGTGAACAGTCCTTGAAATATCTGAATTTGTTACACCGAATTATGTAACGGTTTTACCCGATTGCGGTGAGAGAGGTTATAAGTTTAATTTGAGATCTGCAGAAGGGAAAATGTTATTTGTGGACAATGAGCTGCAACTTATAGATATACTTTGCACAAAAAGGTGATTCCAAGAATATTTCTGTGTTTAATAATCTTCCTCGCGCTTCTGATGATAATGCTTTTAGGGGTAGATTGCTTCGAGGGGGGTTTTCTAACGGACTTCCATAAGTTGGTAATGCCATGATTTGACACGATTTTGTTTAGTTTTTTTTTTGTTGAATTATTGTTGTAATCACGTCTTTTAAAACGGCTAAAAGTTCTTTGTGATAATCTAGATTTTTTATTGTACAAGTAGTTGTGTTAGGCATACTTTCAGTATCAACTCAATGTTACATTTCATAAATAAAATTACATCTGATTCAATAATAGACCTACAAATACTCGATATCACAGCATCAGCTAATTGCGACAATCCACACGGCCTGCCAATTACTAACAGAATTTTACAAACAACAAATGAAATGAAGCAATAATTAAATGCAATAGTCCAGTTACAACCACTTGCAAACAATTTGCAGAACGCGCGAAACCGTTTCGTTTTTTCCACGTTTTTTTACCAAAAAAGTTATTTCAAACGTATTTAAAGGTAAGTTTCAGTGCGAAAATAAACCTTGTTATTAGTTGGACAAGGTTCAGGTTACCATCTAGCGGGATAGGTTCGACGTGTGAGTTGCGGACCGTGAAACACCTTTGATATGTAGCATTTGACATTCCATTTAAAGTTAAAACGTTTTTTTTTAGTTCGGAAAACGAATCTAAACTGGGTTAGGATTTAGGGGTTACTTTTGGTAATATTTGATTTTGATAGGGTACTTTATCGCAAAGAAATCCATTTTGTGGAACATAATGAGATTCTGAAAAACAAAAGAAATCGAAAAAAAAAATGAGTAATTGAATTCTTTTATTTTAGAATTTGTTTTTAATATTTATTTGCAGCCAGCATTTACTCGTATGCTCTGCAGGACAAGAATACACATACTTGTAAAAATAATGTGAACCTAGCGGACCGGACTGCGGACAGCGAACTTTGACTGACAATGTATTCAAATATATAATAATATGTCGTTTATCAAGTCCGCAAACAGTCCGCTCGGTTCAACCGCACCACCTTACAACATTGTTCCAACAAAGCAACATTATAAATCGGCCATTTCATATTTGTTGTTTCACGATCATAACTAACAAAGTGCATGCTCCCTTTTAAACAAAGCCTATCACAAATAATTGGTGTTTTACGATAGCTTTATAATTACAACGTTTGCCCTTGTTATGTTTGCGTGTCACCTTATCATTTATAACACAATATAATATTAAGGTACGTGATTCTTTGAGCTTTGATGAAATGGCGTGCTGACACGGATCATGTATGTAATAGCATGGATACATGTTTAATTATTAGCTATATAATTTATGTTAAGCCGACGAAGGAGATGACGGGTGTAGACTAGATACACAGGGCTTTTCAGGAGGAGGCCGTGGTCAAATAATAACAACCGCGTCTGTCCCTATGTATGCTTAGATCTTTAAAACTCCGCAACAGCAACAGATTTTGCACAACAGATTTTGATGCGGTTTTTTTTAAATAGATAGCGTGATGTAAGAGAAAGGCTATATGCATAACATTGCACCCGTGCGAAGCCGGGGCGGGTCGCTAGTCAAAATTAAAGGAATAGTAACTGAAAAAACTCCGGAGAAAATGGGGCTGAATGCACCCTGTCAGTGTGTAAGGGCTGTCCCTTACACCCTGTATATAGTAAACAAATAAAATATTGTGTTTACATACAGAAAATTGCTTTTAGTTTCGTGGAAACTCTAAATGAAGTGCCATTTCATAACGGTAGCTCTCTGAAAAATAATATGAAACTATTTTGACTGCAGAGCAAAAATATTTATAAACTTACGCCTTTTTCCTATGGGGGTAGGCAGAAACCACAGAACGCCAGCTGCTACGATCTTTTTTTTTATGAGAAATCATCAAATATCCCGCTCTGGGCTGAGCAGGAGGGAGTGTCAGACTTTTACTGACTAAAACCCATCCATGTTCCTTCCTTTGCCCTTTGTGTTCCAGGGCCGCGGTATCTCTATCGAACAGTCCCGCAACCCTGGCAGGCATCGGTCCTTTCGGACCCCTTCCTGTTTGCTGACTCTCTTTGAGGCGCGCGTGGAACACGAACGCGCCGTCGACACGGCCTGTTGTTGTATTGTATCATGTCTTTGCAACGAAGGCTTTTTCTGGAGCTTATTAACCAGTGTGCCCAATTACTGATATCAGTGAAGGAGATATTGTCAGAGAACCAACCTGCCCATGCTCCATGCCCTCTCTATACGAGAAGAGGCCAAACATGGTGCTTATGCCCGAGTCGTCACTGTTCCGACTGGTCACCGATTTTTTTTCCATACAAGAAGTCCTGATTCGTCATCTTATGCACCACCTGCTGGACAGGGCAAACCTTGTAGTAAGCAAACGCTGTACTTTAACAGGCTGCTATTAGTATTACTGAGTAAAACAATATTTACTCTAAGTGGTAAATTACCATTTCAGTTCTCATGCTCTAAAAGTACGCCAATACAGCTCTATGAAGTGGGACTAAAGTGACCATTTTTATCTATAGGGAGTGAAAAGTAATTCGTTTTTTAATTTCCTTCATGTGACATAGACAAACTCAAACAGCCAGTAAATATACTATTATCTGTGGAGTGTGGACCGTCTTTATTGCAAAAATGTTGAGAGTTTTAATTCCATGGTTTTTCTTTATTTACAATACTACAAATAATTCGAATTGTACAGCTTCAAGTAAAAAATCTTTTGTGATTTTTATTTTATTAAGTAACTAGCGAGTCGCCCCGGCTTTGCACGTATGCAATCTTATAAATATAAACCTTCCACATGAATCATTCTATCTAATAAAAAAAACACATCAAATTCCGTTGCGTAGTTTTAAAGATCTAAGCATACATAGGGACAGACAGCGGGAAGCGACTTTGTTTTATACTATGTAGTGATATTTATTAAATGTTTTGTACTAAATTGACTATTTTTCTAGCACTCAAAGTGAAAAGTATAGTTTGCACCTCGAGACTAAACGCCAACTTAATATGCCCTCGGTTTCATTGAAACCACCTCTGGTATATTATGGCTTCGTTTAGTCCCTCGATATAAAATATACTATTACACGTTTCAATAAAAATTAGTCTTATAAAAAATAAACATCCGCTGTTACTCAAGTGCTCATAAAATTTCATCGAACGACCACAAAAACAAAAATATAAATTTCCCATTGAATACGCCGATCTTGATTATGTCGTCCGAAATAATGGGAAATCATGGTTTTGCGCGGGACAATGGAAATTTCGGTTCAGTTTGTATTACGGAAATGACGACTCATTTCAAAGGAATGTCGATCGAACGGTCAGGAGTTCATTTTCTTTATTAATATTCCGTTTCACAATAAATGGAACATCCTTACTAATATTTTAAATATGAAAGTGAATTTGTTTGGTTGTCGTTTATGCCTTCACGCCATAACAGCTAAACAGATTTTGATAAAATTTGGCATACAAGTGATCAATGGCACTACTTAAAGTAGTATATGAACTGTCGCGCCTACCAGACATAAAACCTGTCTGATCGGGGAATCCTCCTTTTATTAAGGGGGATGAAGAACTTTTTACCCTATTCTTCATAGCGCTATAACCCCGCTTAGGTTATCTTTATCTCAGAGCAACCTCCACGCAGGCAGAGCTGCGGTTAAAAGCTAGTAGAGAATCATCATTTTCCTGCCCTGGTCCTTGTTATAGAGAATAATACTAATGACTGATTTGACGCTGACGTTGTTCAATACTAATTCACGCCTATTTGTCTTTAATTCCTCTAGTTCATTCGTGTTTAGTCGGCTAGTTTAAATGGTCGTACACTGTTTTACAGTCAGAAGTTCAAAAGAATTTCGTTTCTTATAATTTTTTTGTCATCATATCATTTCACAGAATAATCAATACGCAGAAATCTTGCTTCGAAAAAACTTAAATCATAGATTTTTGTTAGAAATAAAATTTAAGGTTTCGATAATTCATATCATAGAATAACAAATCAAATATTCTTTATACTCATATTGTTTAATTAATATAAAACTTATTACCAAGAAAAACATTTTATCGAGTGACAGTTTCTAAAATGTTTCAACTCATACCTTTGACAAAATGCATACCCTCCAATAAAATTAGAACACCATGAAATTTACTTGGACTATGTTATAATTGATACAAATATATACCGTAGTATAGTTATATGAAAGCGTTTCATAATTGTCGGAGTGCCCTCATTTTGTTACTGTGACCAATTTCGACGTGTTGATCACCGTTCTAACCTAACCTAACCTATTTGGTCGGAGTGAGCGAAACGTTTCAACGTCAATCTTCTTCGAACCTAACCTGTCCGGAGTCCTGAGCTCACTTCGCTCGCTCTTGCATCCTAAGTTTTCCTAGCCACAATGCCTTGTTTATGTTGATGTGGTGTGTGTACAAAACCAAAAACAATTACGGATAGCAGCAACGTCTACTTTTACATTTTCGTTGAAATAAAATACCATGGAAAAAAACACCGAACAAACAATATTCGTTAAAAAAAAATCTACTGTTTGATACGTATGTTAAATAAAAAAATGTGATTATAAAATTCATTGAATTGTATTTCTGTGAAATATATTTCATTCAAGTAAATAGTCGTTAAAACAATAATATTTGAAATAAAAATACAAGGCGAAACGAAATTCTATGAAATTTCTGTCTGCGAAATAAGGGGACACCAGTTTAAATGCTTTCAATTTATTACCGCTCTATTAATCTCAATATTTATTATGAAATGAATTGAAGGTTAATTCGGTTCGTTACCTAATTAATACGCAAATGTCGATGTCATATATTATTATTCAAAGCTGAATTGAGAAAAACTAATTAGAAAATATCGTTCGATTAAAATACAGGGTAACTAGACCCTTAACGAAGCCCTCAACGAAGCATTATGTACATCAAACTAGTAACTTTACGCAAAAATTATTGCTGGGAAACGACTTTTTTTTGGGGTGAAAATTCACGTTTTACGGTAGGACTCAATGTAACGCACTCAAAACATTATGCTGATGGATGGAATGAATAGTGCGGGGGGTCATGTCATGGAGGTATTTAAAGTAAAAATCTTACAATGAAACATGTATGTAAAAAAAAAACATTTGAAGAATATCCCAATATGTTCGTAACTTGAAGGTTCCCAGGTAAGTTCTAGAACAAAAAAATGATTGCAATGACGGGGAGAACAAGTGCCTTTCGGCTTCGTTAAGGGTCTTGTTACACCCTTTATATCGTGTGCATGTTTGTGAGCAGTGCTGGTCCAGAAACCGACATGTCCTAGAAGCAAAAATTGTAACACATGTGGCATCTACCAATCCACAATGTGTCAGTGGTGAAAACGTCCCGCTCTCTTTTCCGAATGTGGAGAGCTGTATCTCAGTAGTGGGAACATTATCTATACTAAAATTATAAAGAGGCAAAGTTTGTATGTTGGTATGCACGGGGTAATCTTCGGAACTGATGACCCAATTCTAAAAAAAAATCACCGATACAAAGATACATTGTTCGTGGGTGCTATAGGCATTATATAAATTATTATTTATATCATGCATACTAGCCGACCTATCACAATTTTTGCGGATGAAGTCGCGGGCGAAGTGCTAGTTGGCTGACAATATTATGCAATAAAGCATAGCAGACTTCATTAAATTAGCTCTTTAAAATGCATAAATGGTTCCATCTTATTTATTCAGGATATAGATAGCTCAGACGACACTTCTAAAGCTTATTTTGATTCGTCTCTGCGGTTCCGTGGCTATAAAAACATTATGAGAGTAAATATTTCCTCGACCCCTTTTAAAACTCTTCGGTGCAGCCTATTTTCAATACTAAAGCAACTAACGTAATGTAGACATTTATAGTTATATTAAATTATAAAACTGACTGGCTCGTTGGTCTTGTCGCAAGCACTTAGTCTTGGATTCGATTCCAAGGTCGGGCAATTTTTTTTTAGATTTTTCTGGCAGGAATTTTCCTGAAGCGATTCTGAGTCCGTATTCGTGCCCGATTGATGGTGGTAGGCTCATTATATGGGACTTGCATAATTGGTGAAATGTGGGTGTACACCTCTGCCTTACTCTTCAGGGATTACACGCGTGATGTTGTGTTACGATGCTATGAGCAAATTGTTCAAATAACAGCTTTTCCAATACTTTAAGGTCAATATTGGTTTTTCCCAGCTATAGGAAAAGCGTAGCAGTTGGGAATTAAACTAAAATAACACATTCTCATTCGTCCCACTTGGTATGAAGTACATCATAAAACGAATAAAGTCCAATTGTGTTCAAAGAAACTTTGACTCAAGTGCAATCGTACGTCTCTTTAGAAACGAAAGTTTTAACGTAACTGTAACTAATGGAAACTCACGAAATTCGATATTTTTTACCTATTAACCAAAAGCTAAATGCTTTAGTGACAAAAAATAAAATAAAATATAGCTTAGGACATGCCACGAGACACCGCGTTGCGAAGGAAACAAGTGACACACGTACGCTTGACCATGTTGCATCGTACAAGGATGTGAACAGGCCGTTACTTAAAAAAATACTTAGGAGAGAAGCTGGTGCACCCAAGGGGAAAATAGCTAACTTTATAACGTTTATGGTGATTTTTATTGGGGCAATAGGAATACATGTTTATGTTCAATTTGTTTGAGCCCGGCTCGGTAAATAATATCAGCGTATTTTCTGCTTTCACGAGTTTGTACACGCGAACGGGTAATTTCGCAGTGGTTATAAAGTATACCTGTAAATATTTTATTTCGAGTTAAATTAAATGGTATGATCTAATTAGGGGTTATTTATATTAATTAATGTGAGTCAGCCCTTTCTTTGAATTTCCGTGTAGTAAGGGTAAGAATATTATAATCGCATGAGTGTAACTCTTCTTATCTAAAGTAATCATTCTGAGGCCGCGTGCTAATTAAAGCGATCTTCGCGCAAATACGCTAGTTCGGTGAACCCAAACGCGTGGTCGCACCTACAGAGAGCTCCCTCTGCTTTAGAACAATGCATGTCACATGAATGCACGATTTCGTATTCTAGCAACCTTTCACTTTGATTAGGAACCGGAGAGCTTACTATAACAAAATAGATTAACACGTATTCATGGGGATTTTTATACCACCACAGTTTAAGAGTAGACCTCGTCAAAAAAAAACTGATTAGGGATCGCATTTTATAACTATTCGTACCCATCATAATCAACTAACTTTTTCCCACTGGGAAAAAAGCATCCTGTAAGGATTCATGGCCTATCAGTGAGCCAAGTTTCATCTCCACCCGTTCGTGTAAAAAGGCAACAGACATATAGACAAAGTCACTTAAAGTCGCATTAATCGTATTAATATGGAAGTACTCTCTAAAGTGAATCAAAATGCACATTTCCGATTCACAGACGTTCGGTCATCATCCAATTTGCGTAGTCATTTAATAGCAGAACCAATCACTCAAGGTGGCTGTCCCAATCTGTGCTAACCCTGTTACGGGCAACACTAATTGAAAGAAAGAGTGCTGCCTTAAAGTATATGGTATGCATTATTTGAAAAATTAAAAACTTATAAAATCACGCATATACTCTCCTGAAGAGTGAGGAAGAAGTGTACATGTGGTCCACATTTCACTAGTTGTGTTGTAAGGTTTCTGCCTCTGGCTGGAGGCCTGACACACAGAGTAGATACAGGATAGTCAGGCAAAGCAGACGACCTGTAAAATGCGAGTCACAAATAAAAAACCAAAACGAGCATAAATCCAAACTCTAGGTTGCTAAATGGCAAAACCAAATACCCCTTGGTCCGACCTGGGAATCAAACCTAAGACCTCGTGTTCAGCAGTAGCGCTTACGACCACTAAACCAACGTGACAACAAACACGTGCTTAATATATCCCTATTACAACTTAACGAAAGACCTCATAATATACTTACCTCCCAACAAAAGCTTTCCCATGCAAATATAACTTAAAGAAGCGGTTACCCCATAGAATTTACTTAAGGGGTTAATACATGTTACTCACAGATAACCTTAAGGCTTTCGCGGCGGCTTATTGTTCGTCTATTGTGCCTTAAGAGGGTAGATAAGGACTAATAATGGGAGGGGAACTCCTCTATTGTCTAATGTGCATTTAATACAACGTGTTTATTTTTAGAAGGGGTCAAAGAAATATTATTAGCTAGTTGGTCTAGTGGTCGCAAGCGCGACTACTGAGCAAGAGATCCTGGGTTCGATTCCCGGGTCGGGTAAAGTGTTATTGGGTTTTCCCATCAAAAATTTCTCAGTAGCAGTCACGGAGTCTGGATCTGTGCTAATAGGCGTGCCCCAATTACATGGGACTTTAACATAACTAGCGAAATGTGGGTGTACTATAAGGTATTGTTTAAAGCTTTTACGGTTTAAAAATAAACTTATACTGTAGCGGGATATCTGAGTCAACCCGCGATCATGGTGCTTATTTTTTTTTTTTTTTTTTACCGATGGGAAATCATCAAATAACCCCTCCCGCTCTGGGCTGAGCAGGAGGGAGTGTCAGACTTCTACTGACTAAAACCCATCCATGTTCCTTCCTTTGCCCTTTGTGTTCCAGGGCCGCGGTATCTCTTTCGAACAGTCCCGCAACCCTGGCAGGCGTCGGCCCTTACGGACCCCTTCCTGTTTGCTGACTCTCTTTGAGGCGCGCGTGGAACACGAACGCGCCGTCGACACGGCCTGTCGTCATAAGACGGACGGACGGCGAGCTAGCCCATAGCTCACCGTCCACAGGCCCGACTCACCGTCCACAGGCCCGACTCACCGTCCACAGGCCCGGCGATCATGGTGCTTGCAACAGCGTCAAAATATCGGGAGCTCGAAATAATGAACAATCACGGAAGATATCCCGTAAGTGAGAGTATAAGTTTACTATGAGGCAGGCACGACGGCTGTGCTGCACGATCTCTCGTTGTACGGGAAATCCATACAAAGCGAGGTCACGTTATACTCGAAATGTATAGCTTGATGTGCCGCCGTGTGTAAGTTCTATAAAGTGGTGAGGTTGGAGTTTCCAGGGGCCGACTGATTTATGTAATTTGACATTCATAAACTGCTGATTATAATTTATCAGTAAATAATATGAATAAATGACTTATGACTTTACCATTCTTAGTTTAGGAACGATGAAGTCAAAAGGCATTTAGGCTAGACTAATTATGTTGTTTCATTTCTTTGAAAAAAAGACTTGTTCTTCATTACTTTATTATTGCAGATAAGTATAGAGAACAAGATGAAATTAAATATAGTGATTTTAAATTAGATCCTTTGACACTTTCGTACGTCATTAAAAAAAAGTAATTAGACATTTTTAGAATCGTAAAATTACAAATTCGTTAAAAGGTGTAATAAAAGGGTAAAACGCTATATTCGGAAAAGAGTAGCAAAAAAAGTCTACGAAACAGCAGTTTTTCTCCAATTTAGAATAAAATGGCTGTCGTTCAAAAAGTTCTTCTCATTAAAGGTTACGTTCGACCCTTTTTATCTTTTGTCACCTTTCTTTATTTTTAATCTAATAGTCATTAAACAGTTTAAACGGAGTGACCGTACTTATCGACATGGAATCTACTTAAGCCAATCACATATGATCACAAATGTCGCGTGGAGTCAGGTCGTCCGAATCAAAATGAGGTGATTTGAGTGAGGAGATTCTGATTGAGTCATTATATCAGTAAATAATTTCTTTAACTGTAAAAAGTTAGTCTAAAACTGTTTTAGTTGGTACTGTAAAGCTATTTAATCGCAGATCAAAGTCATACATTACGAAAGTGAATGTCTCAACTACAATACAGAATCCCCGACCCAAATTTCTTGAAGCCACCAAGTGCCTATAGAAATGCCGGATTATCTACGATAGTGCTACGCAGCTACGGCGTAGCGGTATCTCGTAGCATCGTAGAACTGCCTACGGAAGCGATAATGATATTACTACGGCGGGGTGGAATTCAACCGTATATGACGTAATATAGGACAATCATAGAACGGACAGAAGGCTCAATTAACGTGCACTCTAATTTGTGCAGAATTAAGGGTTCTCTCTCAACCAGGATAAAGAGTTGACTTGATTCCGATAAATTAGAACTTCAAACGACTTTTGAGGCACGTTTTAATATAATTTTTACCTTAAATGCAGACATTTTAAATTGTCATTGAGTCACTACACGTGAAGGTTTTATTCAAATAAGGGTTTACGGGTTGAAGTCATTGTAGACTCGTCCCGCACAACCACGGGTTCTCGCCGAGCGCATGTCGATCGCAAGACGCGACGTTTGTTTGCTTGTAACGTTAGAAAGAACGGCAAGGCGGAGTTGTCCGCGTTAGGGGACGCTGAGGACTCGGCGGTGATGCCAGGATTCGCCGCTCGTTGCGCGCCGTAGAAGCGTTGATGTAGTGGTCGAAGGCACGACTGCTTCGAGTTTAAAGTAAAGGAAAAGTATTATTAGGTTTTCCATCAAGACTTTTTTGACAGCTCAAATCCGACTTATGGGCGTTTAGATTTGTGCCCGGTTGATGGCATTGGGCTCGCGTATTAGATGACACCCTTATCAAGTGAAATGTTAGTTAGTTGCAGTTTTGTTTTTCAAGTATTGTATGAAGTGGATTTTCTGAATTATTTACTTACGTGTAACACAAGACACGTGCTATTAGTAGGTAGACGGGTATTATCATATTTATTGGGATATATCACTTAGGCGTATACGAGCGCAGAATTATTGATATTTTTGTTTTGGTTACATCGAGGTGGAGATTTTATTTTATAGACCTGTTTTATTTTAATACTTTCGTAAGTGCTGTATTTATGTTAATAATTGTGTCAGTTTTACTCAAAGGAATATTTTGACATTTTATGTTATTTGAGCGTCGACGAAGCAATAGGAGTATGAGTACGAAGTGGCTTTCTTCTTCTTCTCCTTCCCGCTTGCAAAAAAAGCGTGAGTTTTATGAGCGATGAACGCTTATTCATGCTACCGACTGCATTGGCTAAGACACGGCGTAAAGCTTTTGTTAAAGTATTTTTCCTCACCATACTAAGTAGAAACAGATATTACAGAAATTTACCCAACAAAATTTACAACCATACATTTAGTACAATTGTTTTTACCTATATAGTATGAATCCAAAATAAATATATTAGTTTAATATACATTTATACATTAGAATAACCTAAACTAATTTAACAATAAACTTAAACAATTCCGTCAAAATACTCCTCCTCAACGCAGTCAACTGGTAATGTATCCAAGAGACTGGCAGCGTTGCCACGTTGTATGGCAATGCTAAGCCTTTAGGCAAGGTAAAAGCCAGCCCTTGGATCACGGGAAGTGTCAACTAAACGTTTTGAAATTTCCTTGAAAAGGCTGTGAGCATTCGGACCCCACGGTCCTAGAGTTTCAACCCCAAAGTCCTAGAGTTTCAACCCCGAACTACTCGAAAATATAGTTTTCACAAAGGTTTCTATATTTACGCCGCTTGAGGTTCTCCGCAGCCGCAGGGGCAGCCCCAGCACGTTAAGTTTTTATGTAAATAGTTTATCTCAAAATAGAATATCTATATATGTGTAAAGCTGGGGAGCTACATAAGTTCATTTAAAATGTTATTATAAAGCAGACATTTATATTCTTGGTTCGTTACCTTGAAACGATACTTTCAAGTGCGTAGGTTGACTTGAACCTTTTCTGAACAAGTCATAGTGGGTTTAAAAATAAACTTGCAATCTGATAAGTGTTGTATTAGATTTTCTACCAAAAGCATTTTATCAAGTAAAACCCATGCCAAAACTTTATTATATTCTGTAAGATTTATAAAAAAAAAACTGGGTCTTAAAAAGATTTTTTGCCAAAGTTATTTTGTAAGTTATTTTTTTCATAGCACTGCACAAATTCATAAAACAATATCATTCAAACAAAATGTTAATTGTCTGCCTGCCCTTTCCCCACTATGTTGGAGTCAGCTTCCAGTCTTACAGGATGCAGCTGAATATCAGTATTTTACATGGAGCGACTGCCTATCTGCACTTCGTCTTTAAGGACCCACCAAGCAGACCCACCGGTGGGTCTCCGAATACTGATGTGTCTCCCAAGACCTACTGACTGGTAGGACCTATGTGATTATTTAGTTTTATATCCCCTGAGACCCACCAGGAACTTAATGTACGAAAGAAAACAACTACAAATTAGCATAAATCTACCCTTTTAATTAGAACAGAAAGTTTTATTTTTGAGCGGTACAAACTTACATATGTAATAAACTTTACTCCCTATAAAATTAACTGTTGATTATCTGACCTCCACAACCCGTTAGTACCGGGTAATATGATACCCATTGGTAAAACTGGTTGTCAGACTTTTTGAGCCACTGACTACCTGTAACGACAAAACAAAATGTCAATGAATTTTAATTAAAATAAATGCACTCCAAAATATTTTTCTTAAAATAATTTAAATTATAATTAAGAACTTTAATTTAGATGAAAGTGGAATCATCTTACCATTTTTCCTAAAAACCCTACAACAAAACCTTATACCTACTGTGAGTTAATTTGCATACCGTGCATTTTAATCATCTTTGATATTTGATATTTACCTTCATCTTGACTGAAAATGTATGTAGGCGGGGTCGTTGACCTGTCTTTATTTAACTTCTAGGTACAAGCTTTATTAAACTTTATACTTATATTACTTATTTGTACTACTAAAATGACATTGTATCATAATAAAAAGGTTCTTAGTAATACAACGTATAACAGAGTTATTTACTACTTATTTCTATAGACTTAATATCAATTTAGTGTTTTATTTCATAAATCAAACTAGATATAGACAGGTTCTCAAGAACAAGAACTTATCTAATTGTGAACAACAAATAAACTTTTTTTTGTAAACAATTCGCCAGACTGGTAAACAAGACCAAGACCTCAGGTGGCTTAAAAGGTCACTAAGTTCTTTTTTAGTTTATGGACAACTAACAAACGGTCTATATCAGCTTCTTTAAGTTGTATGAGTAGTACTCAAGGGCGCAATCGCGACTGATAAGCATGAGGTCCTGTATTCGATCCCCGGGTCGGGCATATTGTTATTGGGTTTTGCCATCTGAAATTTCTCATTAGCAGCCACAGAGTCTGGGTTTGTGCCCGGTTTATGACAATAGGCTCGCCCCTATTACATGGGACTTGAACATAACTGGTGAAATGTGGATGTACTATTAGGTACACCTCTGCCTATTTTATGTTATGATTAATGGCCACAAGTACTCCATAATTACACACACAACTTTCGTCACACAACTTTTGCCGCATCGTCAACGAATAAATCACCAAAGCGTAATGAACGCATCATGTTTTTCATTACCATTTTGGAGCATTAGTGTTGAAATAAACCAGTAAAAGTAAAGCCAGTGGCGTGCCTAGTGGCCAACAATACGGCAAGTCCTTAAGACAAGTGTACTCTTCAGAAACTCTAACATTAAGAAGAGTAGCGTAGGTGAAGGTACCGCTGTGCTGTGGGCCCCATAGCACAGCATCATGCTGAGTGGTACCCTGCTTGTCTCAGTCACGACGAGCAAGCTGTCAACATTTTTTGTTTCTGTCCTGTTGAATTTATAATATTTGTTATGCGTTGTATATTATTATCTATAAATTATACACACGTCATGTCCCTGCGACAAATAAATATTTTTCATTTATTTCTTTCTTAGTAAGTTATAAGGGCAAGCCAAGCTTATAAGCTTGCATGAAAGTAAAAGCATCCGTCTGGGTTCGAACCCATGTTCTACGACTGGTAAGTTGGGATCGTTAAAACTGGGCCACCAATGTTCAAATCATTATAACTTCAACTAAAAACAAAAAAGACCATTCAAATTCATCAAAAGGTCTCTATTTATTCAATTCAGTATCTCAAAACCAGGGACTTTAATATGAAAAGTCAAAGCCTACAATATTATTTAACAAAGGAGAACTGAATTAGGAGAATTCAATCAAAGACATTGAAAACTTACTGTTAATAACGCTTTTAATCCTTTCATTAGCAATACAATAACTGCAGTTACTATCTTAGTAGTTAATTATAAATAACCCCTTGAGATCGCCAAGGTGAAAGAGGTAAATACAATATTGATTGCCACTACTTATTGCTTGGGAAATGCTACGCAGCTCCTTTAATAATAGCTTTATCAGTCTATACATATGAATTCCCACTGCTGACACACAGGCCTCTTCTATGAATAGCCCCTTATCACCACGCTGCGTCCGACCAGTGTGAGCAATTCTAAGATATGTGACATCTACCAAATGTCAAATGTCTTAGAATTTTTCAGTTCTAGAACATGCCGGTTTCTTCATTATGTATTTTTGTCCTGGTCTGGGTTTGAACCTACAAACTAAAACTGAAAAGTCGATGACTTTCTACTGGACCGTCACAGCTAAGCTCTCCTTTAATTAAAAACAAGATCTTATTAGAAATCGTGTCTCAAAGTCGCTATCTGAAAGATAAACAAATATCTTTCGGTTCCTCAGCTAAAGTGAACTCAATGCTTACTCGTAGAGCGCTAGATAGCACAAAAAATATATTTACCAAAGCAGACTAAAACCTCAATATAATCCTCTTTTTTAACGAAAAAATAATTTAAATTTGAATACCTTTTACTAGTTAAAATCAGATTTGAAAACTTAAAAAAAATGAGTCCGTCTCCGAGCACACGGTCTCAGTAGTAGCCGCGCTGCCGTCGGGAGCGCACGCCACGATGCTTCAATAATGCGGACGCTAATATTAATATACATCGCGACGCTAGTGCAGTGCTATAGAAGTGAAGTGAGGAGTGTGCGACATGGTGGAAGGAGTCTCATAAGGCATGGCCGGTCCAGGGTTCATTTCGCGCGGATGCACGGCCGGGTTCGAGACCTGGTCGCACAGATCGAAGCTGAAAGGAGTAGTGAGTTAGGTAAAGTGGTACTTTTTGGTACTTTTTAGTGCTAAGTAAACCTTGAAATTTCAATGAAGAATTATTGTCGATCTGTCTTACAAATTCAGAAATATGGCTGTGTTTTTCAAGAACTTTTCCATCTGGAAAATTGGTAGCATTTAGTTTCATTGCGCCAGACATTTTTAGTACGTAAATGATACTTCTCATCAGTTTTATGAGAAACTTAGGTTTGTTATGGTGCTAATAAAATTGTGGTACGCTAATTTTATAACATCTCTTGGGAATTGTTGGGAAATAAGCTTATAATAATATTTTTGATGTCTTAAGGTAAAATTTTCGAATAAATTATGGACGTTGTTATTATTTCGTTGTATATATTAAGGGTATATTAGTTCATAATTGAAATACAGAATACTACTCTAAAGTATAAAGTTTTTATAACCACTGACGGAAATAATTAATAAAAATAATCAAACATTTATAAAAATTTGTAAAGCCTAACTAAGATTCATTAATTTAACACACAGACAGCACGATGAAAATCAGTTCTAGTGCAAATTTATAGAAAAGCTAATAGAAACCGATAAAATATTATCTTATACCCAGGTAAAGCCGTTCCCATAATCCTCCCAAAAATAATAAAAGAAGATTATGTACCCAGCACTTACTGACATAATCAAGACTAATCTCCAAGGCTTGTCTTCTAAGGGATGCGAAGCTATTCATCATTTGTCAGACATAATCTTCTCTCCCCCACACGCTGAAATACAAATCACGTACACTGACACCATAGGGGGGACAATACGATCCTTTCTTCCTAATTTAAAATTAATGAACATAATTTATGAGTATAAAATGTTTGTTAAATATATTTTGGCTTGACTTATTTAGTAGGCATTCTGTAAATTACACAGCAATAATAATGGTTACTGGGTAACGACCTTAATTTTTGACAAAAAGTTGGCACTTCAGTTTTCAATATCTCGGTAACCAAATAGTTACTAGGTAAAGTCCAATACCATTTCCATTTCCATTTTTCATTATTATTACATTTTTTTGTAATAAGATGTTACCAAAATGTAAACGCTTTTTATTTATTTTTTGTTTTCATTCAAATAAAAATATCTGAAGATTTTGAGGACTAAATTAACTGTTTTTACACCCATGACAGACAAGTATTTGTTCGATTCTCTGGCAATACTGCTTAAACTGCGGGATACTAGCCTGTCATAACGTAGTCGTTTAACTTCAGGTTTCTAAATCACAATAGGCGTCGTTATTCTTGCCTACGTACTTAAAGTAAGGTAAGGTATTGAAGAATAGTGTCTTATAGATTTGATGGTCAATTTAACATCTTTTGTCCATATTTTTACAATTGAATTCACTGTGTTGTACGCCTTTCAGCATTGCCAAAATAAAATTAATGTACTTTCTTTCTCCTTCCTTAGTTTTGCTTTGGACACTTTACTCTGTAATCGAATATAATTTCAACGTATTTCCTAATCAACCAACATGAGATTTGAGATTAATTACTGTTAATAGAGTTATTGTTTCTGGAAACCGAAGGTTGAACCTGTGTTAGTAAACTGATCGTTTGATACGTGAGAGCCTCTTTAGACTAATAGATAAAACGATATTGAGATTGAAATGAAATCTATAATAATATTAAAAAGAGGTAAAATTTGTTTGTATGTTTGTGTGTAGAGGGTAATCTTCGGAACTACGTATCCGATGCCGAAAATTCTTTCAATAATGGAAACTCGATTAATTCCGAGTGTCATATGCGTATATTTAAAACGTTTCAGTAGGATTACTTACGACCAAAAGGCGAGCGAAGCCGTGGGCAAAAGCTAATAATTATTATTTGTATCTGCATGACCGTGAAGCGTTTTCTATTTCTATAATGACTTTCAAAAGGATTGAGATTGTTTTTCGGTAGTTTATGTCAATCCACATTATTTAAAACGTTTGTCTTGATTCCTTTGTTCAATTTCGACATCGCACCGTAGAAATATTTCTACAATCGGTCATTTTGGTTTCTGTTGCTTTTTACGGTGAGCATGCTACGTTGTGGTGTTTTTTTTACAACTGTTTTACTCGGTTATTGCTCTCCGAGCTCAGTTAATGCTTACGTTGCTCCAACATGCAATTTTGGCAGTAAAATATTATAACAATCACGTTTGGCAGGCAAATTGGTATTCTCAGTATGGTGTAACCCATATAATTGATTTAAGACCAGTTAGTTTCTTTGTTGTCGTGTTAATTGAGCAGTATGTCGGTGAGAATTCCTGTCACATGAGAAATTTCATTCGTTTTAAAAGAATATCCAGTTTTGATGTAGTGTGTGGAACCTTTTTTTACAACCTACAAAAAAATCAACAGTTGTGAGTCAAGAAAACCGAATTCATGGCAACATTATATGGACTTGTATCACGTTGTCCGTTCTATATTGCATTATTGCGAAAACTAATTTAGTTTTTGTCTGTAACTTTATGTTAAACATCAGAATAAAAAAAAACATATCATTTCTGCTCATAAATTTTGAATTAGTCAGGTACTGTTAATAATTTCACATTTCACCCAGTTTTGGTCGTTGTTGTTTCCAAAATAAGCCAACACTCCAGGTATAATATTACCTGGAACACGCCCTAATTAACGTATGTACGAGAATCAAAAGCTTCAACGAACATCATGAGGTATTCCTGGAATTCTGTTCTCCCTGGAGCTAGTCGTCCACACAAACCATTTCTCCTAAATAGAGAGACCGTTATAATATGTTGCTTATTAATGTGTTAAGCCACAAAAATGTAAATTTTAACCTTACTAAAACGTCAAACCCAAAAGTTACTACAAAATAATACGAAAAAAAACCGGAACAGGTTGATCAAAAGTAAGGTTCGTGTAGGTACAATTTACGGTGCGTATTTTTCAGGACTAAGAAATCTAAGAACTTGGTGACCGAAAATTACCAATTTATGTAGTTTACAAAATACGATTGAAATTTACTGGTTTTTAAGCTTAGTTTATAAGTTCATTTGCCCCTGGCTGGAGGCCTTAAATTCAAGGCATTCACTGGATTAGACCGGTTAAGCAGTAGCCAGCCTCATAGGCTGAACAGCGAGACGCCATTATAAAAAAAAACTGGTTTTTAATGTAAGTATTTCTTTAAGCTCTTTCATTTTCTTGAATCGATTCCTATTACTTTACTACTAATCATTGCTAATATTTTTACATTCAAACCAATTCCACCGAATTGTTACTTTTTGGGAAAATTGAATGATGAAATTAAGATAATTATCAATTAATCAACTCACCCTATCACACTCCATCGGTTGACATTGGCTTCTCCAAAGCTGTACCATAACATCTGTTATTTTAAAGAAGGCTAATGTTTGCAAAACGGGTAAAATAGAAGCACTTGTACAACGAATTTTAATGCTTATTCACCTTCACCTTTATCAAAACGAAAAAATAACCTAAATAGCTATTCAAATCACTTGTAGTTGAGTAGTTTTCTAGATTGCCTGCCACTTCCCACGATTAGTTAGGTAACCTAATGAATGTTAGCCAAATGGATTTTTGTAGTCGACTAGTCATTTTTTACCTAGAACTAAATTACTGTAATTCAATAGTTTGGTCTTTTTATTTAGAGTGAAGTAAGTTATTTTATTGTATAAAAATATAAAGAAAAGAAATCAACGTCTGAGAAAACCATTATGAAATTTCTGACTACATTGCTTACGAGTCAAAATGTTGGCTTCGGTTAGTGGAGCCTTCTAAAAAACCTTTAATGATGCAGAATAGAATCACGTAAAATCAAACTTCAAGATGGTAAACCTTGTGATTTTCTACACGTATTAAGACGATAAAAACTTGACAACAAAAATAAAATCAGTATGCAATACAATCTATAAAATCAAGCATATTAAAACCTATACTGCAAAAATAAAGGGATTACCTACGACAACAAAATGCAAACTAAAAAAGAGAAATTGCAAAGATCGTAGACATTCTCTGTATCGACTAGGGTGTGAAAGACACTAGATTTTCTTTTAAAGTTAAAAGTTAAAGTTTCTTGAAAAATTGGAAATAAAGAATTTTAAAAACCATACTTAAAGGTAATCGATCTTTTCAGAAAGTTGTATTGTAAGTTGTGTTGTAGTTGTGTTGTAAGTTGTATTGCTGTTGTGTTGTGTGTGTTGTTGTTGTAGTTGTGTTGTAAGTTGTATTGTGTATGTTGTTGTGTTGTTGTTGTGTTGTGTGTGTTGTATGACACTCTTTATTTCACAAAAAAGTCGCTTTTGAGTTTTGCGTAGGTCGTAACTGTAGTACCTACCAACATACCTACAGTGTACCTGATCCCATGCCTTGAAGATGAGTTGAAATCTCATTACATTTTCATTCAATCACGTTTCGAAGCGAAACGGACGAACCTACCTACTTCTTATTATACCTGATTTAGCTCCAAAATGAGAGCAGTGGTATCAACCCCGACTAAATTAAAAATCGTGGATTCAATCAAACCCAGACATGCTCTTTGTCTTATTTATTTAATCACCACTGATTTCAAGGCAAACAAGTCAATGAAACAAACAAAAGTCACTGACTTCTGAAATTAAGGTTATTTTCCACTTTTGAGTGTACTTATTTTGGAAATCGATAAAAAAAATACAGATTTTTTTTTATTTAGTCCTGTTTATTTGTGGTATCTCACACAAATCCTTGTCAAGTATTAATTTTATTACTTAAATAGGACCGTAATCACGGAGAAATCGGTGAACATACATGGAAACAAAATAAGAAGCTGGTGGAAGACATAGGAGGAGGATATAGAGGAGGCTTGTGTCTCAGCAGTGGGAATATAGAGGGTTGATTACGCTGTAATTAATGATGGAAATAAAAACTTCATTAATTTATTCGGTGGCGAGATATTCGTGTGTGCATTTTCCATTAAAGTGTAGTCTGCGCTATTAGCATCGGTCCCAGCTAAATAGGCCATTCTCTTTGAGCATAAGAGGGAGGCGGATACCATCGGGTGGTAAGTTGTACTTTGAGTTCGAGATCGAGACAAATACATACTACCTCTTGTTTTTTTGATTTTTGCGAACATTTAATGGCCGATGTTGGTTTTTTAAATCAAAATCAGACAGATCGTATGACTTATTTCCGCTTTAGTCAACTTATTTTGGTTATGTGAAATATAACACTTGGCGTGTTTATATGGAACGTTCGATGTATGAATGTCACAGAGCTACATTCCGTAACTCTTTAAATATTGCATTTCTCACATAGCAATTTTTACAGTATGTGTGTATTGAAATAACTATTCAAACTGCATAAAAAAACGAAATAACACAAAGCGACATATAGTCGTTTATGTGAAAGTCCAGTTAAATCTGTTTTAAAACAACCTGAAAATGAATTGACTGTAATACCTCGTTACTTTTTCTCAAGTCCCGATAGATACGAAAACAAATTAAAACAAATTAACGATTCTAAAATAAAACTTCAACTGAAGAAAAAATACTGCGAAGTTGATGATGTAGTTCTTTAGATGTCAATTGCAAAACATTCAGATAAGTACTCAATAGTTATAGATAATATTTGTTAGAGAGAAAGAGTTATTTCTTTACAAGAGTTTAGTGAAACATGTTATTAAACATCTTTTTTAAACAATTATGTGTACTTTAGAATGGTGTACACTAAGGAAGAGTTTTTAAAAACACATCCACAAAATGAATAGGGGGGGTTGAAAGTTTGTATTAAAGTTAGACAGTTTTGAAACGTGCAAGGTATATATAGTAAACTTCTGTTTACAAGTTAGAGGTAATTTTATTATAGTTTTTTTGGAAAAACACGAATGCCCCATCATCCCCATAAAAACCCACGGATCAATCTCATCGAGCATGGCTTGTAAAACTGTAAAACTCAAATATAAATCAACGAACCAAAAAAAAAATCACATTAAGGAATACAACCATTTCTCATACCAAAATACATACAAGTACATAACACTCGTTACCAAAGTTACTAACGAACATAGAAGGTTTCAAAATTCATGAAACCTCATCTCTTTGAGGCTTTCCAAAAATTAATACCCCACCTTATCTTGTTAAAGCTAAAATACGGACGAAAGTCTGGGATGATGACCTAAAAATGCTTTTATCTTTTGTAATATGGGGAAATTAGATGTCCAGATTTCGCAGGATGAATTTTGAACAAATCTTTTTTACCTACACTGACAGCTTTGTCTCTCGAGTTTTTTAGCCAGCCATATTTAAAAAATCTATACCTAAAATGGTAGTAAATCACTACAATGGACTAACTAACAAACATTTGGCATTGACAACTAGCATTTCAGTGTTAACGTAAATGTTCCTGTGTAGGGTAAATGTCGCTTGTAGTGCCGAGAAGGAACAAGCATTAATCTCATTGCTCGCAAACTTTGTAACGAACCTAAAAAAAAGTTTATAATACATCGATTTTATCGGCGTCTTTTTTTCGAATGGACTTTTTTTCAAATAAAATTATCTTTTTAGATGGAAAAATTTGGCATGTATTTAGGAAATGATGATCACACAACCTCTTTGTTACCTTGAGAACTTGAGCCTCCTAATGCTCCCTAAATTACCAATCGAGCAGAAATTAAGCCATATCAATGTTGCCGTTAACAGACAAAATAACACTTTCTAACACACACGATAAGGTCAAAGATTCCTGAAAAATTATACTAAAACAGAAAAACCTGCCAAAACCTATCCTTCAACAACACATCTGAGATTTCAGCCCACCGCTTCAGTGATACTGAATTGTTAACGAACTAACTTAATCATTGACTAAAGGAAAGGGTTCCAGCCCTGCTAAAGGCGCCAAGGTGGAAAACCTTTAATACTTAATGTTTGACGAAATATTTAACACCGTAACTGTAAGTGGAAAAGTACGTTTTCTTGTTTCATTTTGTCTGGATTGATTATCAAGCTTTCAGACATTTATTTGGCGCGTAGGATATTTTCTTCAGTGTAACCCACAAAATGCGGAGAAATTAAAAAAAAAAATGTATGTTGATTGTAGTTACATTTTTAGAAATCAAAATAAATTTGTTACTAAATTATAAAAACTTAATTCACATTAGTATTCAAGACTAATTTAAAAAAAAAAAAATCCTTTTGTAATCCTCATCATTTCTGGAGATCACAGTATTTTCACAAAACAGTCATAATTATGTACAGTAAATATACTTTCGAGAGCTATTCCGACGCCCCTCTTATAGATAGGGAGGATTATCTTCCAGCAGTGACAACATTATGACTGATTAGAATAAAATAAAGATTTGTTTGTGCAATGATAGGGAAAATTTTCGACACCACAAGAACAATCTCATTCAATATCGAAGCCATTAAACAACAACAAAAGTTCCCAAACAACACAATTACTCCCTCTCACTCACTACATTCAGTCTCTCCCTATATAATAATATAATCCTCCCAGTATTATTCTCCTGTCTATACAAACAGCTGTTTCAGCCCTTCATTGGAGATTGTACTCGTTCCTTGATATTCTAGCAAATTGGAAAATCGACATCAAGGACAAGTATCACTTATCTCAGCCTTCAGACAATTTCTTCATCTATTTATTGTGAAGTATTAGCTATACTCTCAATTATAACTTGGTAGCAGTGTTCTGTTATGTGAATTTACTTTCGTGTTGGTTAATTCAGCTTATTGCTAGATATAAAACTCGTTGTCTTAATTTCAAGAGATATTGTTATAACTTTCACAAATGCGCGTACTACACAAAAAAATCTCGCCATGAAAACTTTTGACTAAAGCTGCGATATAGTTAAATAACTAAATAATCCAACTGGAAAAATGAATTCATATTTAAAGTCTGTTCAAATCCTTGCTTCTAATTGATACTACTTCCTCTGAAACGAATGTAACTTTATCCTAGTGTCAATTAAATTGATAGCAGAATGTTTATTACCCAATAAAAGTCTTAAAAATGTTTCAACTTTAGTGTGATGGTAGTGTGCAGGTGCATGTCGGGAACTGAATTGCGAACGTAGAATAGTAGTATAAAAAAAAAAACATTTTTGCAAAAAAAAACACTAAAAAAGTCTAAAACAGCTTTACTTTCGCAAGTCGGTGACTTGGATTTTTTTATTGGATTTTTTTGCAAACATGATCGGCTTTTACCACGATTTTCTTTTTGCTTAAAGATTTTTGTTTTACCCTTTTTTGTTGTAGCCACCAAATTCATGTCATGAATCAATTTTTACATTGTAACTAGAGTTATTAGGGGATCATCATATCGTCAACAAACCAAAAAGAAAAAATACGTATAAAGAAGCTAACTCATAAAATACCTACTTCAAGCAAAGTTAATAAAATTTATTTGAGGACCGCGCGGGTTCTGATATCAAATGAAAAACGAATCTCGTAAATCGGCAGAGTAATCACGGAGTAAAAGATGCTTGTGCATCAATAACCTCCTCTATTATTAAAGTTGGTTAGTACTCACTTTCTAGTCGCTGCTCTCCGTATAATAATTATTTAAAGCAAGGCTCTATTTTCCTTTAATATTACACCAGTCTCATGAACAACAAAAAAATAATTGAAGTGGTTCATGAATTTAATCTCGAATCACTCACAGAACGAGGAAAAAACACGAGGAAACTTTTGATTAACATGCTATGCTGAAGTGAATGATTTGGCCACTTGTTTTAGCTGTTACTATAGAGTATGTCAGCGTGAAAAGTTGTCAATGGGGTCGTAACTCAGACTGTTATTTGCACTTGTGCAACTATAAGTGTAAAGATTTTATTAGATCTTAAGTTGGAAGCGAAGGATTCTTTTACGCAGCTGATTTGTTGGATATCTTACATAGGTTTACTTTTTAACATAATATCACGCCTTTCATCCCCGAAGGGTTAGGCAGGGGTGCATCTAATAGTACACCCACATTTCGCCAGTAATGTTTTAAGTCCCATGTAACAGGGAGCGAGCCTATTACCATCATCCGGACACAAATGCAGACTCCATGGCTGTTACTGAAAAAATCTTGTCAAGAAAAACAGAACCTGATGATTCGTTTTTATTTAAGTCCTATGTAATAGGGGGCGAGCCTAATTGTATTTGGTAGTGCTTATCATATTAGAAGAGTTTTGTGGTATCAGAAGACCTAGAAAAGTGACCATCGCTTTCATAACGTTCTTTTTATTTCCATAATGAGTTTCAACAGCATTGATATAAGCTTGCCGGTAGTTTACGTTACTCCAATACATTCTTGAGTATTCCATCGTTATCGCTGATAGAATGTTACTTTGAATGCCTTCGAGTAGTAAGTAATTGGTCAGTTCATCAATGTAATTCAGGGTTAAATATAGGCAAGACTTGCCTATATTTAGCCCTGAATTAAAATTTTGTTTTTCATTTTATTTCTATTTTTGTAAGAATTTTACGAAAAAAAAATTGAAATTTATTTCTATGTATTTCGTGTAACGCATTATGTTTTACCAAATTCCCACTACTGGAATCTTTACTTTAAGACTTTCAATGTCTGTTCGGGCGTTCACAAATCCAACACGAGAATAAAGAGACTTCAACATTAGTACGATGCCTCCAATCCGATTTCCATTTAAACCGAGTAACCATTATATCTTGCCGCCATATCAGGGAGCGACCTAACACTTAAGCTAATTAATCTTAAGAGCCTAGACTTCTTGTCCTAACCAGAGCAATCGGTCGCGTGAATGATCGATCGTCGCATTCCTATATCATTTATTTGTTGGGAAAACCGGAGTACTAATTATAACTTGAAAAGAGTATTTTAGCGTGTGGCCGGAATAAGAACTAATATTTTGATTTTTCTAAGTATTTTTTTAAATAATAAGACAAATATGTGTATAATATAATAATAAGACAAATAGAGATAAAAAGATATAAACAAAAAGACAAAAAGATATAATAATAAGACAAATATAATACTCGGTGTGCCTGATCGTCTCGTACTCATCTTGCGAGACTATTTGTCGGACCGCACATTTCGTTATCGCATAGGTAATGCTCTCTCCTCTCCTCATCCCATCAGGGCTGGTGTGCCCCAGGGATCAGTTATCTCCCCTCTTATCTTCACGCTATTCACCAGCGACATCCCTAAACGAGTTAAGACTCACTTAGCCCTTTTTGCCGACGACACGGCCATTTATTACACTGGCGTTAGACCAGATGCCATCGCCCTCAATCTCCAAAGAGCGGCCAATGCGCTTGGCGCGCAAATGGAGAATAGAGGTTAACCCCGACAAGAGTCAAGCTGTACTCTTCCACAAGCTGCGACATCATCGCACCCCCCCAGTCCAATCACCATGTTCGGCAAGCCTATCCCTTGGGAGAAGCAAGTCAAGTACCTTGGAGTCATACTCGATGAACACCTGACCTTCGCGTCGCATATAAGAGCAGCTCGAAACCGAGCGGCCTTTGCTATGGGTAGACTCCACTACATGTTAACGGATAAGAGCAAGTTGTCACTTAAGTGCAAGTTGCGTCTCTATACCACAGTCATCAGACCGATTATGACATATGCTTGTGTCGTATTCGCCCATGCCCACCCCCGCCACCTCCATAGGGTGCAGACCTTGTAGAACCGATTCCTCCGTAAGATCACCGGAGCTCCCTTTTACGTCCGCAATGAAAGCCTTCACTTAGATCTTAAATTGCCTACCACCCAGCAATTTATGAAACGTCTTTCAAAACGTTTCTTCGACTCAGCTGTCAAGCACAGTAACCCCCTTATCGCATCGGCCGCCCGATACGAGCCATCGCGTATCAGTAACGTTCGCCGTCCACGGCACGTTCTTCTCACCCCCGATGACCCCACCACCCTCCTCCAGGAAAGCAGTAGGGAAACCAGCACACTCAGGAAATACAAACACAGACCGCCGTCATTCCGACCCCGCCGCCGTGGTCCGTCGCGACGTCCCGTTTCAAACCCCCCCCGACCCTTGCATGAGCCAGCCCGCGATGCTGAGCCAGTAGCAATAAAACAGCCCCTAAATCAGATCCAGCCTGTCCCCTTGCTGCCCTCCCCAGCGACGCCCTAAGCCGAGGCTCGTACCCCACAGGGGGTGCCCTTAGCGAGTGGTCGCTTAGTTTATAAGTTCATTTTGCCCCTGGCTGGAGGCCTTAAATTCTAGGCATCCACAGGGATAGACCGGTTAAGCAGTAGCCAGCCTCAGAGGCTGAACTGCGATCTGCCATTTCCTAAAAAAAAAAAAAAAAAATTGCGTGTGGCCGGAATAAGAACTAATATTTTGATTTTTCTAAGTATTTTTTTAAATAATAAGACAAATATTTGCCATCGCCGCCCAAAGGTCCATTTTAGAGGGAGCTTTTCGATTTTAGAAAAAATGCGTAACATAAAAATACGGCGATTGCGGACTCGCACGACCGATTGCTATGGTTAGGTCGCGAGAAAATAAAATGAACGCGACGATAGAACACAGCCAGAAGCTCTGCTATTCCTTAACTCAGATAACTATCAACAAACAGTTTCAGCTAGTAATTATTATTCTAGTCTACGCTTGTAATATTGTTTAGGCCTGTTAGAACTAGGTTTCACTATAAATTATTTTGGTATAACGATATTTTGATAGCCTGTCTTAGTGTCTACTGTCTGGAGTTTTCCATTACAAGGCTTAGTTTATACAAATCTTGTCATGAAAGTATTAGACTATTATTTTGTGAAAATATTGTGATGGAAATTTTTTGGCAACAAAAACAATAGATAAAAGTAAGTCTCTATAAAACGATGTTTACTTTCGTGTCTCTCTGTGTGGCAGCTTTAATATTTGTAACTTAGAACTTGCATAAAAGTGATTATATTTTGACGTGTAGTTAAGACACCCGTGCTAAACAGGGCGGGTCACTAGTTGTAACGAACTAGCGTCCACCAACCTATGCTTTGCCTTCGGCTTCCTCTCTCACACAGGGAATAGACCGGTGTCCCAGCAGAGGGAACACCATAGGCTGATTAACTCTTAATTCCGATCGACATGAACCTATCAAAACCCAATGTTTGCGAAATCATTCGCGAGACGAAACTACGAAACTAAAGAAAAGTAGATAAAAACTAAAGACGCAAACAGTTTGTTTGAGTTCGTTCTCAAATTGCGTAAGTTGGCCTATATCTGAAAGTTCTGTGACAATATTTGAAGTTAACGCTTTAGGTATCTATCACATAAGCGATTTTTGAGCGAAGGAAATTTCGTGTGAACCTCGCAAAAAGACTACCAAGTGACTATTCAAGAAGATACGAATTGGTGTCTTTTGCTTAGAAGTAAAACACCAAGTTCATATTCTTTGAAATTGAAGCGATGACGTGTAAGTATACAGGGCGTAACAAGACCCTTCACGAAGCCGTCAACCAAGCATTATGTACATCAAACTAAGTCATTTTACGCAAAAAATATTGCTGGGAAACGACTTTTTTTTTAGGCGATTTTTTTTATTTTCTAGAGAACCTAATGTAACGTTCTCAAAACATAGTGCTAATGGATGGATTGAATAGTACGGGGGTCGTGGTTACATTAAAAACATGTATTTAAAAAAAAACTTGTGAAAGGTTGGAACTTTGACCCCCAATATCTCCGTAACTAAAAGGTTCCCAGGTATGGTCTAGAACAAAAAAATTATCGCAATGACGGGGAAAACAAGTGCCTTTCGGCTTCGTTAAGGGTCTTGGCACACCCTTTAGGTACCAAATGGAACTTACACATAACTTATAAACATTACGATGATTTATCTGCGGTCGGTTAGTCTTCTTTGACTTAAATTCGCCAATGTGTTACCTGCCTAAAGATTAGATCTTTTTCAAGTTCATTTCAGTTTTAAGCAAGTTTAAATAATATCTAGGAGTTATATATATTTTTTTATAGCTAAAAGTGTAACTATGTGTGTGTTGCCTTACGCAATTGGGTGCAGCCGATTGCGTAACATACTTTCAAATTGTTTTTTTTTTAAGGAAAACGGAACCATTGCTTGATGTCAGTTGATATCATGTTCAATTAAATGTTACTTTTGTTTCTTTTAATTTGCTAACCAACCTTTAATATTGGTACCTAACAATGACAATTGTAAATGCTTCCTGAGTGGACACCTGGTGACCTGTAATACAGGTGTTTCACTATCTACCACAGGCACCAGTTGTTCGCAACCATGTAAATTACTTTTTTATGCCAAATTATTTATTATAATTATATTCATCTGTGCAATTAAGTGAAGATAGTATGTTTATTTCGTTATAATTCTTCAACATATTTTTTCATTCAGTTTTTTTTCCCTGTAAGTTGAACCAATTCTTGTTCCACTTAAGCTAACGTGTTCGAAAATAGTGTGAATCCAAATTTCAATTAATTAGTACAGAATCCTGGAGTTATAAAATGTTAGCATGAAACCTTTAGCTTTTTTCAACGAAGCCATTCACAAATTAAAACACGTCGCTATAACCGTTTTTCTAATAAAACAAACTTTTACAATAGAAGTAGCTGCAAGAAGTTAAATTAATTCACATTCTTAGGAAACGCTGCATGAAATACCACAGTTATTCAGTTCTTAATGTTATAGTTTTAAAACAAGTTTCGTGATATAGTTCAACTCTTTTCAATTAAATGCGCAGGATAAAATGTAATTGTAATTGTGGATGAGGTTTTGCCCGTGATTATTTATAGTTATTTTCTTTGTGATGGACATTCTGGCTACTATTGATCTGAGTTTGCAATTGATTCCTTTTATTGCTTCTTTACCGTTTAGTGGGCAAGATGAATTATACTGTTCTTTAATACTGTATTATAGATTGAGACTTATTTAAGCTTTAATAAAAAAAAATGTACAAAATATACCAAAAATCACTTTTGTAAAACATACAAAGTATAATACTCATTTTTATTTGACATGTACACTTTAAAAACGCATAGGTACAGAAAACCATTTCTAAAACGAAATAAAATATGTTTCTGAATAAATCCGCTCACATTTTATTTCTGCCCCAGAAAACATGAAAGTATACAGTTAACGCTTTGTAGTCGCAGTGAGAAAAAGTCGTACAAGTAGATATTTTATTGTATGCAAGATACAATGTCATTATGTTAGAAATAAAAATGAAATGTATGATCTGCTACGAGCGCGTAGCGGGTGTAGCCGCGTAGCTGCTCGTAGAGCTTTCGTAGCCAGACGATCCGTGAATGCTAGAAATGGAAAATGTTCTTTATTTTGTATTTATGTGTTGCTGATATTGTGAAAGGTGAATTTATGTTATCTTTGGGGATAAAGCATCTTATAAGTACAAACCATCACTTGTTTTGGGGCCATACCTACCAAAATGATAAAAAAAAACTTTAAAAAATTAAGAAATGTTTTAAGAAATAATGGAAAAGGCATCACAAGAAATTTTAAATAATATTTTAGGAATAATAAATAACGAACTTATGTTTATTTACTCCTTGCCCTAGTAGGGACGTTACAAAATTTGACTTAAGCACAGGGTACTTCATTATTTAGCAGACTTAATATTTTAACATCATTAGTTTACTCAAAATATTCATCTCCATAATTGTCAACAACATGTCATGAATACCCTTATCATGGACAACTATGTAAAGTCTCCTTTTTCACCGAAATAAACACGTTAAATAAATAAACGCTTCCATTATAATATTAGAAAAGTGTTTAAATAAACATTGCGCCTTCAGCCTTCTGTTACAAAATTACTTTCAACTCTGGAAGGCTTTCACAAAGGTTACAACTTGTTTAAAAAATTATTCGCTCCGAATTGTTCTCGTAGTTGTTTTGTTAAAAAAAAAAAAAGAAAAAAATGGCCAGAGTTTAGACAGTGGCTTAAAATAGACTTCGAATATCGTGCGTCTTTTATTTTATTACATGACCCCGCGTTTATACCCTTTACCTACAACTTCAGGTAGAAATACTTATCAGATATATGTTTAATGTAAAGTTGTATATGACATGTATTGTATACTATTTTGTTTATTTTTGTGACACTTATGACAAGTTTTGTACAAGAGAATGCAACGAGTCTTTTCAACTTGTTTTGGCTGCAAATTATAAACGAAATTAGTTGACAAAATGTAGAATACGTGCTTTTTGTGGTTCCGTATCCAAGAAGTACGGAACCCTATTACTAAGACTCCACTGTCCGTCTGTCTGTCTGTCAAACTGTCTGTCACCAGGCTGTATCTCATGAACCGTGATAGCTAGACAGTTGAAATTTTCACAGATTATGTATTTCTGTTGCCGCTATAACAAGTCAACAAATACTAAAAACAGTTTTTTTTTTAAGGCTGACTCCCCTACAACAAAAGTGTGTGGTTTTTTAGAATATGGTACGGACCTTTTCGTGCGCAAGTCTGACTAGCACATGGCTGTTTTTTTTCTCCTGTTAACGAAGTACATAACGATGATGTTTGACTACATTTTCTGCTAAGTTCAAAAATACAGGAGTAATTAACTTATGAAAGATAACTACAGGACATTGATCTTACTAATTGCACTTCGCTTTGTAAACCTCACCGCTCCATTTTGCCAGAGGGTGTCCTACACTACAAATAGGTACAGTGCCAATTGGTGAGCTCCTCGTCGGAACACGTCTGTCCTAGGGGCCATTAGTTTCACGACTAATAAAATCAGTCTGATTGAATTAAATACTAAGACATCTGCGGCATAAAGAAATTAGTCTACATTTATTTCGTGTTATATTTTGGCAGCGGCTTAGCCCTCGAGAATGACAGTAATAACCCCGACGGGCACGTATAATTATGATAGAAAATATGTAAATGTTAGTGCCAAAGATATAATCTACCCATGTTTCAAATTTATTGAATTCCGTTCAGCCGTAACGGCGAGAAAAGGTCACAAGCAGATTGATACATAGACATAGTTATATCCACATGTAAAACTTTAGTATACATTGAAGGAACACGGTGAAATTGTATTTACTTCATTGCAAAGAGTCGCCCTCGCTTCGATCGAATTGATTGCACAGAAGTTTGTTGATAGTTCTGCACAGAACTTTCTCGACGATTTGCACAGACCTTCGTGACCTACAATGAGACAGTGAACCAAGAAATTAATTAAAAATACTTAAAATAGTACATTCGTTTCATATTGAGAACGTGGATAAAGCAAAGGACCTAGTCATGTTCTGTAGTTATGGTATAAACGTCTTAGGAAAAAGGCGTAAGTGAGTGTGTGTAATATTAATAGTACATTAATGTCTTGCTTCTGGTCGTGTAGGTAAATAGGTAATATTTTTAAAAGTTCTCAGTTTACGCTGATGCTTTAAAGTCTTCCGACATGTAATTAGGGTCAAACGTATTGTTATTTTTTGGGCACAATCCCAAATTCCGGCCTGACTAGGAATTTCATAAAGATCTACTTTGCTGTTGGTATGTTCTTTGTTATTTTTGTGAGGAAATTGCCCTGGATATCAGCCTAGAAAAGGTTGTATAACGTAAAAATGTAATGAACCTGGAACCAGTTTTATCTTACATACTTGTGAGTAACGAGACCACTTCAGCGTCGTCCTCCAGCATGAAGTCCTGGATGTGATTACGGTGATATTGGGGTTCTTTCGTCAGGAATATTTGACTAGCAGCCCGAAGTCTAGAATTCCGCCTGGTTCATGGAATTAGGCTCACCTCCTGTCACTGTTAAAATATTTAATGTCGTTGTACTATAGTTATCTACACCTCTGTGTTACACTTCGATGGAATAAAAGCATGATATAATGATGACGCCAGCACAATTACACTCAAGTATAAAATGAATGGTAAAAATATTGCGTCGTTTCCACTTTAATTTGATTTATGAAACCCATACTCACAGCGAAGCCAGAGTCTTTGAACTTTTATTGCAGATCAACGAACATCTCAAAAGTTTGTAAAACTTCAGAATTTTGCCAGAACTTCCATTTACATGGTAATCATTTTGAGAGGGAAATGATGAATCTTAAAATATGAGTTTGCGCACAAATCAGGTTTGAATTTTGAGTGAAGGAACATGTTTACTTGCTCTAGGAGTGTAGTATAGCTCCTATTACATAAGATTTTTTAAAGGTGAGAATGTTACTTCTAGTACTTTACACTAAGTAAATTCAAAATAGACTTCTATCTTCACCATGCATTTTTACTAAAAACAGACAAAAGAGTGCAACAATTGGCCCACAAGTCAATGTTAAAGATGAAGTTGTAGATTGACGTTACGTATAAACGGAGCTAGCCACTTGGAAGTAAACAGTATCTCTAGTGCTTGTAGTACGGTCAGGAACAGAAGTAGCTTAACATTTCGGAACTTTAATTATTTGATGTACAGGACTCCAGCTATTATGTTTAATGTTTCAGAAGATTATTCTTTAACATATTCCTTACTCTTCAATACCTTGTTAGTAACGAGTAATATCTAAAAAGTTTTTATTAAAAACCTGCTTAGAAATTTTGAGTAGGGTTAATCTACTTCTGATACATAGCATTGCCATTCAACGTGGCAATGCTGCCAGTCTTCTGGGCACGTTTCCGGATGATATCGATGGAGAGGAGTACTTTGACGCCTAAGTGTCCTATTGTCGTCGTTGTATATATGTAGGAACTTAGTTTTAGTCTTCTTTTTAGCATTATTTTAGTTCTATTTGTAGTCTGTATATAATGTACATAGTATTTTATTCTACTTATAATAGTGAAATTTCCTTGTCAATAAATGCATTTTCTTCTGATGCTGGGTGTACGTCTACGAAAGACCCTAAACAAGTTATTCGGCTGCTAAAAAAAATGGAGATCCATAATTATGAAAAATAAAACAAGTAACAAGGTCTCTTCACATCACTCCAAAAACTCTCAAATCACAGCCATCAAATACTTTTTTTTATAATTTTCAATGACACACACTTCAAACTTCAATCGAGTTAGTTATTTTATTTCTCGTTGAAACTTTTAATCGAAGTTTCCGACCGCGGCACGACGAACTGCGGAGAGTTGTTGAAAAAGTGTGACATTTTTATATTGCTGTTCAAGGATAGTTGTGTGCCATTGCGCAGCTTGACGGTAGGTACAAATAACATTTTGATTGAAGTCATTTGAGCAGCATCGTAATGCATCAAAATAAATAAATAATGTGCCTACTATTGCAAAATGAAAGTGTTTAATATTTGCTTTGTCTTATTCTATTAGTTTTCAAAACATTTGATGATTTTTATTTGGGAAAACACACGACTAAATCGGACAATTAATATTTCCGCTGAAATGCACGTAACGTACTATGGCAAACATTTCCGATCATTTAAACTTTTCGATAAATGTGTACGCAGTTTATTTGGTTAAATTAATAACATGTTGACCACAAGTAATTAATGTTGCGTGTGTTATACAACAACATTGTTACGGGCGAGGAGTGACACACGGATAAACATAGTCGATGGTATTACATACATGTTGATCCGTACTAATATTATAAAGAGGTAAAGTTTGTGAGGTTGTAGGGGGTAATCTCTGGATCTACTGAACCAATTTAAAAAATTATTTCACTAATAAGAAGCTAAATTATCCCCGAGTGCCACAGGCTATATTAACAACGTGCCCGTGGGATCAAACGAGAGCGAAGCCGCGGGCAACAGCTAGTAGATAATAAAAGTGGTGTAAAGTACATAGATAAGTATCAGCTTCTGTTCGAACAGTTCAAAGAGATTTAAGGTACTATTCATAGGGAGGCGATCAGAAGAAATGTCATAAGAAAAATATGATCCTATGTCTCCGAGACACCTTGAAGTAAAATGACAAAATGTTAATTTGGTTTTGTTACACTAGATTAGAACGAGCAAACAATAAGCAGTTAGGCTCTAGCAGATTACAATTTTGTTCCCATTATCCTTATCGTTACCATATTTAAATGTTAAGTAGAGTACTATTTTAGGACTTACTTATGTGGCATACATTGATTACATAAACACGTTTGCTCGTTGTCTGATTGTTTAATCCCAAGCGATTGAAACGTTATTATGTATGAATATCTAAATCGTTGATATGTATATCTGCGTTATCTTAGACCAATTACTAAGACCTTTACAATCAATTCATCTATCTAGAGCAAGCGACAGAAGCTTCTGAAGCCACTAAGGGACCAAACATTTCACTCCTGTCCTCCTCGGGACAACTGGACCACAAACGGACATCACAATCAAGGAATCTACGACAACACGACAAATCAAATGGCTCGCTAAGACTCTAATGTCCCACTGGGGAATGTCCTGAGATTTATAGTCTTGGAGCCTGGGACTTCGGGCTGTCATGTCGTGGCGAATCGTGAGGCTGGCTCTTAGACTAATTGTGGGATATATTTTGTTTTAACGGTGTAATTCTGTAAAAGTCATGACCCTTTTCCGTGTGTCTTTGTTTTGGTGGTAAATCAATGGTGAATGGTTTTCTCAGGGGTGATGTTAAAGGAAATTAATGGATTGTTGGGGGAAGGTGTTTTCTGTCGATGGTTTCCAATTCGCATTTTCTAGGCCTTAATATTGACTGATAACTAAGTATACTGAAAAACTACAGAACGTCGCATCAAATTGTCGGCACAGACACAAAATAGATTCATTTTAGTCGTGAGTGTATGAAGCATTAGACGTGCCGAGCCGTAGGGCTAAGTTTGCCGTAGAACTATTTGTGTTCATCTAACAGAACATGATACGATGAAGTTCTTAGATACTGACAAGATGGTCTAGACCAAATGACATTCAATCAGCATTACCACGTTATTACAATTAAAACTGAGTCTAACAACAAACTATAAAAGGGCATCAAAAAACTCCTCAACGCTTTCAGCTGGTAATGTGCCCAAGAGACTGGCGGCGTTGCCACATTGTATGGCAACACTTAGCCTCTAGGTCAGGGGAAGCGTCAACTAGGCGTTTAGAAGTTTCGTTAAAAGACTGTGAGCACACGGACCCCACGACGAGAGTTTCAAACCCAAACGGTTCAAAAATATAATTTCAAAGGATCCGCAGCCGTAGCGGCAACGCCAGCACAGCATGATGAGCTTGAAAGATGTGATGGCGCAAGAGTATCAACACACGCGTCCCACAACAACGTACCCAACAGTAACTTGTAACAAAATCATTTTCTGCAGATACACTGAAACATCACAATGAAATCTACCATAATTCAATTCCGCATGAACGCTAACAAACCATGCCTTTTTGAAGAAAGATACGTAAAGAAGAATTTCTTCGTTTCTTTTATACAAGAGGGTACAGACAGAACAAAGTTTGAGCAAAAAAACAAGGTTGTTGAGAACTTTTCAAGTCACATTTAAGATGTCGGTCTGTTTATAAGATAGAAACCGTCTGTATATTATAGTAATGGAATGACTGTTTTTTTTCTGTTTGCTTGCACTAATCTGAAATGTTTTAGCGTAGTGATATTAATCAGCCCGATAATATCCTCCACTAATATAAGCCTTACTGCCTCGTAACATCGTGAGGAAACCGGCATGTCCTAGAACCAAAAAAATCTTCTTCTTCTTAGTTTGCTAGTTATGACGAATTAAAAAAGGTCTAATTACGAAGGGGGCCGCAACTACAAACCGCAGTGGAAAAGCCACCAAATAGCTGTGTCAGATGACAGGACTGGTCTTAATGTAACGAGAGGTGACGTGCGGAAACTGACCAATCACATTGGTCGATATATAAATCGTGTCTCTCTTGTGATTGATTGAATCTTGCACGTCTCCTCTCCGTTTTACTGGGCTTTGGTGAAGTCTGGCCCGAAAAGGGCTTCTGTAGAAAAATAACGCTAAATTTCGTTCACAAAAAAAATACGCTGTGATGTTGATCTTAATAATAAATTAATCTATGATGAAAATAATAAAAGAAAACCTAAGCCCAGTAAATCTTGGAAACATAATGAGGTGAACGTTAAACCATCCAACCCAATATAATTACTTCCTTTAATCACCTCTGCCAACCTCAATATTTTACGTGCAATAATAAACTAATACTTTCCTTATAATATTCTCAAACAAAAATAAACAGAATCTTCTCAAACTAATCAGAAAATCGAACTAATAAATACTTACAATAAATTGGGTAATTTACTTAACTATAGATAAACTTGTATTGTTGATAGAAAGAAAGAAGAAAAATAAAGAATCTATGCAATTGTCTAAATAGATGAGACGTAAAGAAGTCTGCCTACTAAACCGGACCATTAACCCAGTCAAATTAGCAAAAAAAAAAAGGGGTCAACCTCGGAATGAGAGATAATAAGCTGTAACTCGTATACGCCTTCATTTTGATGTTCTTAAAGTTGCCTCAAAAGTCTCATATAATCTCATGTCTGCGTCGTTATTCAAGGTTAAAGGTCAAAAAATTAGTTTTTCACGATTATCTCGGTTTATATAGCTCCAATGATGTTAGCATGTACTACCAAATTGTAGAACATAAAATTTGCGACAAATTTTGTACTGAACATTATTTCATACTCCCAACCGTTTTTGAGATAGAGCATATAAGTCGTGTTTATTACCAGGTTCAAAAATTGTTGAGAATGGCATGATTTAGAACCCCAGGAATGGGGTTAGGTACTGAACTCCTAGAGCCAATTTTGACGCAAATTTTATGTGCTACAATTTGATACTACATGTTATCATTATTGGAGCTATAGAAACCGAGATAATTGCAAAAAACTGATTTTTGTGACCTTTGACCTTGAATAACTTACGACGCAGATACGAGATTTTAATGAGACTTTTGAGGCAACTTTTAGAACACCAAAATGAAGGTGTACACGAGTTTACAGCTTATTATCTCTCATTCCGAGGTGAAACCCCTGATTTAACTGGGCTACATACCATGGGCATAGATAGAAACATGACGCGAACTACTAAGCCCACTAGAATGTATCAACAGCGTATCGTACCCGTCTAAAGCTGGCTTAGAATGGTCAACATACAAGGTTAAAACCTATATTATTTGTATAGGAAAGTATGAGACTAAGCCCACTAGACCGTTCCGTCACGTCAAAAATAATTGGCCGGTGCCGATACGCTCTGTGCATGGCACGCGACGATGTTGGTCGGTGAACGAACGGTCTAGTGGGCATGGTCTCAGAATTTCAACGCAAAGAATATTTTTGCCTGACATGTTCCTAGCACGGTCATGGCATGTTACTGCGTAGAAGGCAAAGTCCTTAATAGGGAGCAAAGAAGTCCAAAGACGCCAGTTTAAATGCAGGCCATCATTGGGGGAGGCTTTCGTGCGGGAATAGAAGTCATATAGTCATATAGGAGCCAAATTTTGGCTGATATGATGAAGACAAGGGCAATAGCCCGCTGGTAGGGCATAGCCTAATCAACCTATAATGTTCCCACAAGCCTCCTTTCTGTAGAAGGAAATGGGCCATAATAGGCATATTATTCAGGTCTTCGAATTTTGGGTTCCAGGACATTCCGGTTTCCTCATGGTGTTTCCATCACGGAAATTGGAAGCAGTGATGATGAAATAAGTCAAAATAATGCAATAATCGTGCCATGGTCACCAGCCATGTTTACCAGCCAAAATGCTGGTACCGGGGATAACTCTCAGTGGCAGATATTCTCCAAGTATCGCCGTCCTATCGTAATTTTTATTGAACCATATTTATTTCCTGAGGCGAATTTTTCTTTGTTACCTACGTGTTAGATTACACTGTGAAGTTCTTTTGCTAGAGGCCGCTTTTATAACAAACTGTCAATATTACCTACGCTTGCCTTTGACATGTTCCGGTAAAGTATTTTGTTATTAGTTTCCTTTGATGAAAAAATGTTTTCATCTTATTTTCCGTAAAAAATAATTGATTGCTTCTAATACTTTGGGCACATTCTCGGAAATTTTATCTTGCTGAAATACCTGTACTTCCGTTATTAAAATCCTTTGTGTGTATGTATGTTTATTAGGTATTTTTGTGATTATATTTATGCAAATCATTTGACTTTCATATGTTCAGTGCAAAGTTTTTTTGTTGGGACAAACTAATTGACTCGATAATTTGGTTTCAAGGTCAGACAGACAGTCGCCCCATGTAAAATACTAGACTGCGGTTAGACTGGAACCGATCCCATTGCGAAAAGATGGTGATGTTACTCGCATACCTATTTCCATTGTCAAAATCTAAAGCTGCTAATGATACCTGCTTACAATACAATGCTTGAATTATTGGAAAACATTTAAAACTCCAACCCCAAAACATAACGATCGCTAAATAACATAAACCACCCGTTTATGTTTTTAATTCCCGTTTTGTTTTCTACCCGCAATTTAAATGTTTTCAATTAAACCCGTACCTATCTCCATTAAGGGTGCGTACATAAAGAAATAGGTTTCCAGTACATTTCGGAACAAATCGGTACCGATCGGAATACAATCAGGTTCTTCTCATCTAACAGACAATGTCTTGGTGGAGGATTTGTTCCGCCAATCTTTCTTCAGAAAGGCAGACGTATAATGTGATTAATGTGATTGTCTCGTTATTTTTGACGTATAAAAAGTGTTTTTTCTCAGTCTAGTTGGAATAAGAGATTTTTGATTTTGGTGTGCGTAAAATACTCTCATACTTTCACATCTAACATACATATATTTGCCTAAACTTTAAGTAATACGAGTATGTTGTATGTTTAAGTATATGTTATAAGTAATATATATGTGGATACTAACTCTCTCTAAAATTCCGCAGTATTTTTAATTTCCGTTAAAATTGTTGAGTTCAATAATTATTTCCTTGAAGTTTAGGCCTTACCTATACCAGTCTTGATAATATCACAACATAAGATACGGGACCTGATTTATCTGGACCCAGTTTCTGTATGCGAGCACCCTAACACTAAATACGGTTGAAAACTGGTTAAAACACAAATATTTACTAATTATTTCACAATTAAGCGATTGTATTTCGCCATAGCTCTTAATGATCTGAATATCAATTTGCTATCCCTAATGAGTATCGATGTTTATATATATTCGACGGCTAATAATCACTATACAATTGCTATGCAACAATGATTTGTGTTGTTTATAGTTGTTTTGTGTATATTAACATAATATATGCAATAAACTGAATAATTAATGGATTTATATATTTTAATAATTAGGTATAAATACCTTTTTTTTTTTTTTCGGAAGGTTAATCATCAAATAACTCCTCCCGCTCTGGGCTGAGCAGGAGGGAGTGTCAGACTTTTACTGACTAAAACCCTTCATGTTCCTTCTTTTGCCCTTTGTGTTCCAGGGCCGCGGTATCTCTTTCGAAAAGTCCCGCAACCCTGGAGGTACAAATACCTTAATTAACAGTAGGTCACTTTTCATTCACAATGTGTAATTTTTTTTTTTGTATACCTTTCTCGATACCTTTCTCATCGTTTTGTTTGTAGATACAGATTTTCGAAAAAGTAAATCCAGTTGGCAAGTACGTACCGAAGTCCTTATAAATAAGATGTCGTCTTTCATAATCATTAAATGAAAAGATTTGAAGCTTATTTATTTCATAATCTTTTAAAGAAGATCTGTGTATTAAGTAGAAAAAGATTACATAATAATGAATGAAAAACTTAACAAAGGCAAAATTAAAACCTTCCAAAATGCCCAACCTACTTATATTGTAATCAATCTTCTCTAAAATTTAATCTCATTAACTAAACGGTGCATATCTAATCCGGACCTTTGGTGTGAGAAACAGAGAACCTCGGTATTTTTGTGGTAAAGAGGAAGTAGTGACGAGGGTTGACAAAGGTATGCTGCCTCATGTGGAAAGGTTTAGTAAAACGCGATTAAGCGAAAGGATTTATATACTCTTAATGTATGGCGAATATAGTTATATTGAAAAAGCAATCCTTTATATGTGGTTACATTCAATCAGGGATGGTTAGAGATCTCTATGCAATAATTAGTCTGTTGACAAATCTTCGGCAAATTCGCAATTGAAAGTTTGGCGTGCTCATGCAATGATTTTGAAACTACGAGCACATAAAACATTTAATTATTTTATTTATTCTTCTTACATATAATTTTTAATTTATAAATATTTCTTTAAAAAACATAGAAAAGCAAAATATAAAAAAATCATAGTCCACCGGTATCGGGAACTGGCTCCAAGCTACTTGCCGTCAAGGCTCCAGAGAGGAACCTTCTAAGAATACGAGCTAAGTCTGGTTTCCATATGGCGACAACCTCGCGGGTCAAGTCAAGATCTTGATTTGCTTATCTTTCTCGGATTTCACGAGGTTCTCGTCATGTCGTTACGTCAACAATCATTGCGCGCTGCTCTAATCAATCCATCACCACTCTTCCAGGCTTATTGGCTACAATGGCTTATGACATTATTATTAGGACGAAATAAAGCTCATATTATATTTATAAACATGCCATGAAAAGTGACTAAGAATTCGATAGAATCTATTCCTACTCCAATTCAATCCGATCTTAAAACGGATGCGAGATTGCCTCCAATTCGAAGATCGTCGGAAGCAAGCCGTTACCTAATATAGCTGGAGTCTAGACTTCACTATTTAAAAGTCGGATGTTCAATTGGTTTAGCGATGTTATAGGCAGCTGACTCACAATTACTTATAAGACGGTTCTTTTATATTTATAGAAACAGGCATCAATACGGTCTGAGAAATAAGTATTAGATCTTTTAGATGATTTTCTAAGCTGAGTCTAACTCAACCCATTGTAAATTTCCTTTCAAAAATAGATGTGGTCGAAGTCAAGGGAACAAGAACTAGATATTAGGTACTAGTTGGCCTAGTCCAAAATCTTAGTTAATGGTAGCGTTTTCTAAATAAATAAATAAGTGAGCAAGCAATCATTGAAGCAATAAACTGATACTGGATACTGTTAGCCTGCATCATCCCATTGCTGAGCAAAGGCCTCTCCCCATGACTTCCAGTTGTTTCGATCCAGGGCTAATGTGGACCACTGGTCATTTGGTTTTATCCAGCTCGTCCCGCCATCTATAAATATGAAGCAATATACAATACTAAAAATAAAATTGTGTTGTCCAACGTTAAAAATAATTGTGGAAAAATTAATAAACATCTCTTTTTTATGAATTCTCATTTCACAGGCAAGAAGAGATTTCTTTACAAATAAGTAACGTATTTTCCTCTTTCTTACTTCTTGACTTTATTTAAGTGTGCGCATAAACTGTTAAATAAATAAATAAACCTACTATTTATTCATCTCAGTAATAAGGCTCATATAACACAACTCATAAAGTCATGTTTTGCTTCAGTTATTTCTTATTTTCATCCTTGAAGACTAGAAATACATGTATCTTTTGACACAGCTCACGTAGTACAGACATAAACAAAGACACTATTAAATATATTATCATATGGTTAAATGTCGTAAAGAAAGCTTTTATGAGTGAAATTTTAAGTCGCTAGATTTTCTTATATTGTGTAGCGTTGGCATCGAAATCGACTGTGATGTTTTAGGTTTATTTATTATTTACATTAGATTAATAAAAAAAAACGGAAAATGCTAAACTTTGATGTTAAGGGTACACTAGCCGGTCCGGAGCGAGACGGAATTTGACGCCGTCACCTCCTTCTGCGAAGCAGTCATGCTAGCGAAGGAGGTAGCGGAACGTGAGAGGGAGAGAACCTCACGTCCCAGCCGCCGCGGGAGACGCACCGGGCGTCGGCTACCGTAGGCGCGGGCCTGTGGACGGTGAGCTATGGGCTAGCTCGCCGTCCGTCCGTCTTATGACGACAGGCTGTGTCGACGGCGCGTACGTGTTCCACGCGAGCCTCAAAGAGAGTCAGCATACAGGAAGGGGCCCGAAAGGACCGATGCCTGCCAGGGTTGCGGGACTGTTCGAAAGAGATAGCGCGGCCCTGGAACACAAAGGGCAGAGGAAGGAACATGGATGGGTTTTAGTCAGTAAAAGTCTGACACTCCCTCCTGCTCAGCCCAGAGCGGGAGGGGTTATTTGATGATTTCCCATACGAAAAAAAAAAAAAAAGCCGGTCATACTTTCATACAAAACAAACAAACGTAGTGTGGCGATTACTCCACTGTTTGATGGTGTACATTCAAAATAAAAAAAATTATATGTTTCAACTTTCAATAATAATATGTTTTTTTTTACTTTTTTGTTACTACGATGTATGGAAGTAAGACCGACTAGTTCATCCTTAAGGTTAAGCTCCATGCTCAATCAAATTTGTACTAATTCTTGTTTGTACAAGCAAACATATGTGTTAAGATGACAAAACGGTATACCGCACAAATGGCTAACACAAAATGCTAGTTTGTATAAAATTGATTTGCACAATTAACTATGTACGTGAAGACGGTACAATATTACTTTATAATAGGGCATGCAGTTTTTTTCGCCAATTTTTGCACAAACTGTTTGTGCATGCAAGATTGAGCGTGTAGCTGAACCTTTTGTACCTTTTCAAAATATAAGTAAAAATGTACATATTAATACCTACGAGTATACCAGTCTGTCAAATTCATCAAAATATCAAAGTCATAGTATAACTTATTAACTTGAACTAGCACAAAAGCTACTCTTTAATGATGGTGTTATGTGTTCCGAAGGGATAAATTCCGACATCCAAAACTAGTATAAACTAATATTATAAAGTAGTGAAATTAGTTTGTGAGTTTGGATGTTGGCGGAATCTCCAGAACTAATGATCCAATCCTAAAAATTCTTTCACTGGCAGAAAGCTACACTAGTCGTGGGTGATATAGGCATATTAGCCGAGCTATCACATTTTTTTGCGGATGAAGTCGAGCCAAGTGCTAGTATGAAATAAAACAAGTATTAGGTAAACAATATTGTCTATACCGAATGCGAATTGTAATTACCTACGTACTTCAAGGTTCTTGCCGTATTATCTGCCGACTTCATTCAGGTATAATCTTAATTAAAATTATGCCTAACCAACATGTAACTGCCTGGTACCTCCTACACAAATCTATTTAACTCAAACAACATTCCAGGCTTGATACTAAAACCTTCAAAATAATAAACATGTTTACATGACACGTGTTTACGTGTTTTATGAACATACTAATTATAAAATCAAATCACGCTGTTGAATTTTAGACAGTTGAATCCGAGACAGACGAGCAGGTACCTGTTACCTAAATAAATCAACACTATTATTATAATAAAATAAGTTCGGATGTAGGTGGCAATCTCCGAGACGAGAATACAAAATCAGTTTAAAAAAATCGGTCATCGATGAAAGCTACACTATTGCCGAAAGTCGTAGAGAACGTTTTAAGTAAAAAAAAAACCTTATGCGGTCGTAGTCGTAGGCAGAAGCTGGTGCCTAATACTAGGACCACATTGGCGATATTCGGCGAATCACATCGGTGTAAGAAAGAGATGGAGCGACAAAAGACGTCAAGCTCTAACTCTTTCCCACATTAAAACGAAGGTATGCTGAATCCCGCTAATGTGGCAATTTGCAAATAATGTATTTGCAACTAATCACTGGACCGACCGATGCACGCATTTTATTTAGAAATTAATTAGTCAAATCATATTCAAATTTTAATAACGAAACCTTCAAAACAAAAGTTTACACGTGTTTCACGAGGTGGCACGTAATTAAAAAACATTAAACAACAATGTTCTACACACAAAGTTATAATTTTATCTTAGACATTTCCAAATTAGACGACACCTAAATATCCACCCAGTGGGACTGTCAACTCTCAGTGTTGAGCCAAACGTTAAAAATCATGTCTTTCTTCAAAATCATGACAGTGTATATTTTGTACATTGTTCAAAATCATGACAGTGCATCAAATGTACATTTACATTTTGGTGTTAAAACAAGCATAACGCAACGTTCACGACCTCAGATGATGCGGCTCGCGCTTGACTTGCATCAAGCGTCACTTCTTTCTTACGCGTGAGTACCAGCTGATCACAAGTAGCATTGGACTCGTGGCGTGTCGCTGTACGACACCGTTCTCGCTTGAGCTTGTAGCTCGTGGTAAAGCGGTTAGCCCCGCCTATAATTACATTATTGACATCTAATTTAGACCTGCCAGACTGAACAAACTACATAATTTTGGCTAAATTAAATAACAAGTTTTTATGTGGGTCTACAAAGTTTATTATATTAGCTCTGTGCCTAGTTTGTTTATGTAAGCTCCTAAATTGTGAACAAAAGTAATTTTATTTTGGTGTTAAGAGGTGTTATGAATTATAACGAAACTAATTATTAATTTAGGTGCTGTTATGATTTATAAAGAACTAGTTGATGTCTGTAACTTTATTCATGAGTCAGATGTGAATGTATCACTAGATTGCTGAATGCTGGGATTATCAACTAAACGTCAATTGACATCGTCTCTGCCACCCGGGACGTTCGAAAGAGATACCGTGGCCCCGGAACACAAAGGACGATGAAGGAACATGGGTGGGTTTTAGTCAGTAAAAGACTGATACTCCCTCCTGCTCCGCCCAGAGCGGGAGGAGTCATTTGATGATTCCCATCGGAAAAAAAAGGTTACTCACAATTTAGATTAGGAATCGCAATTCACATCTATTCACGACGTTGATAACTTTCCAAACTTATAGCAAATAAACCCACATCTTTGCCTAGCAAAAACGACCAACGTGTTCGTTTAAAATTTAACGTAAACAGACTAAACACCGGAAGATTCCCATAAGTATGTGGTATCAATATTAACTTAAACGGACATAGGTACAGGCCTATCATATCCGTATCAAAACGTCGTCAATAGATTTCCACGAAGGATCTACATAAACCCATGTCACATGTCATAGGTAAATATTAATCCTGTCAATTTTAGCATAACTGGCATAAATTACCCGCTAAACACGGATATGTGGACAATCAATTATTCCATTAGATAATTGACACAGAGTCGGAGTTTCCCTTTCATGTAGTGGCTGAAATGTTAAAATTAATTAATGGGATAGTGTATTCTATTCATATAAGTGAGCTTTTGTTGTGTTTGTGTGCCTAGATATTTTGACAGGAAGTGTTTTAATGGGGGAGAAAAGCAGGTATCAAGTTTTTACCTTTTCTCTGTGAAAATTGTTTTTTTTTTAATGTCATGTAAAACAACTAAAAGGCTAGTGTTGCTACTATTACCTCAATGATTTCATCGTAATTTTTTTTTTAATATTTACTAAAAAATCTTTCTGTTTTGCTACCACTCCTTAGGCCTGAATTCAAGACAGCACTGTCTCTTCTAGGACGTACATCGTATATCCGACACTCGTAAAACTTATTAAACGACCGCCATATTTTAATAATAATGAGGGATGAAGATAAATTACACAATACATCTGAAATTCCAGACTCATCTAAATCAAGATCTAGAAAAATGATGTAATGTCACGTGTATTCAAGAAAGAAATGTAAGAACATGAAGCTACATTTTTTTTCAAATCACTTCATAGGTTTACCTCTAGAGAGTTGACCTCTAGCTCGTGTGTAAGTGATGTTGCGATCGACTATAGTGCTTGCCTAGAACTACTTCACTCAGATAATCATCCTATTACATTAGAAAGATCTCCTTCAATCAACGACGACGTTTTTCTTCTTATTGAAGAAGAAGAAGAAGATTAGAAAGATTTATTCACTCAAGGAATGAAATCTCAGCTTTTAACAACATTTTGGAATCACAGACTTCAGCAAGAAGTTTACTTTTGGAGGCCCAGGTAGAAAGTATACTATCTTTCTCCTTTCAGGCGTCTTGAAGAGTAGGTTGTTGATGCCGAGCAGAAGTGAGCGTCCAGTTTGCAGTACGAATAAACATATAAAACCAACACAGTTATGGATCGGATGGTTAACACATATATAATATACCTACTAAACTAATTTAAAACTAATAAATAATAACGAAACAATAACAAAGAGATGCGTGTCTCGCGACGGTCGACAAGTGAGAGAGGGACGCTATGGGAAGCACCCGGGACTAAAGCTTGAAGTTGCCACTAAACAAAAATATAGCGGATGGCTTACAAAAAATATACATATGACGTCACGTAATCTAAGGTGCGTTCATACTGCATATTACGAGACGCCACATAGGTACTCCTTAGCGGAGCGCATCTATACCGAATTAGGTATATTATCAGCCTAGAACATTCCCACTGCTAAGCTCAGCCCTTCTCTCTGTGAGTCAAACTGGGCTATAATCCACTACGAGCGCCAATAGCGGCTTAGTTAATTGGTGTTCCCTGCCTCATTATGCAGAACAATGCTCCGTCACGAATTTTGATTTAAAACTAGATCAGAAGGAGATTAGAATACAGTCTGTAAGCATTTATCAAGATTCATCGCTAAACTAATACCTAAGATCCTTGATCTCATTAGACTTCCCCCAAATTCTTCATCTTAAAACTAGATTAGATTGTGAAGCTGAAACATTAATCAATCAACGGGCTCTTGCTCATAAAAGTTAATTTTGGCTGAAAATTTTCACCATTATTTACACCTTTTTAGTGACGCTTGAATAGCCATGAAAACACCGAGAATGATTTATTTATGACCTTTATCATGAATCCAAAGTTGATAAATGAAATAGCTGCTTTAGTTCTATAACATTTTTGGTCCTAGCCTGCTCTGTCACAATCCAGGGCAAAGGCCTCCCTCCACTCCTTCGACTTCTCGCTTTTAAAGCTAAGTGCCAAGACAAGTGAAAATCGCTTTCAAAGCGTTCATAGTTAAGCATGGACTATCAACAGGATTGACTTAAACTGCTCGGTAGGTCGGTAACTTATGTCATAATAATAATAATTATTGTCGACATGTGGGATGTGGACTCAGCGATCATTGTGCCGATAGTCGTATCAGCCCATGGCTTAATTGCCAAGAGCCTCGATGAATACCTAAGGAGGCTCTCGTTAGGCAGCTGGATCAAGGGCTTGATTCAGAAAGCGGTACTCCTGGACACGGCTCGTATTGTTAGGAGGTTCCTCTCTCTGGAGCCCTGACCGCCGGTAGCTTGGACCCTGTTCCTGATACCGGTGGGCTACTATTTTCTATATTTTTAAATGTTTTTATAATATAATCTTTGATACTAAAAATATTTAAAAATGTATATAATGTGTAAAGAAAATAAATAAAGGGAATAATAATTATATTGTTTTTATTTTTCCAACATTGCTTTCGCTAATATCTTTGAATGTCTTCATACAGGCCCCCAAGTTTCCCCAGCTCATTATTTTTGGCATTACTTGTACTACTTCCATTTTTACTATTACTTCCTCTCTTCTCTTCGCTTCCAAACCAGAAAATAAAATCACAATATCATCTTTTCCCCTCCGACAAGAGTGCATTGATTCCGATAATTCCCTCCGCCCACTCGAACCAGTATTTTGACAACGGAATACTGGAAAATAATCCCTGGAACCAGTAAAAGGTTCTTCCGTGAATGGCCTCTCCGCTTTTATACAATATTGTATGTATAAAGTTAGTTTTTAGAATAAATGATAAGGGGAATAAACCGGAAAATGTAGGAGATGTAAATATAACTGAAATAAATACAGGGAATGTAAACAAGAATACATTATACAATCTACGTTTCGTTACGAACAGGATTTCCTGAAGATAATTATGTTGCCGACTGTTTGTAGCTTTGAATAAATTTTATATTTGCAAAATCCTAGCTTGATGCAGCTAGAGGTTTTCTTGTTTTCGCTTGCTCTCATTATACTAAAATCGCTAGCGCGAAATAAAAACAACTTTTGGGATATTCACGTAAACTCGCTAGTGCGAAATAAAAACAACTTTTGGGATATTCACGTAAACTCGCTAGTGCGAAATAAAAACAACTTTTTGGATATTCACGTAGATATTGTGATTAAATTTAAATCACTCACTTTCCGATACACCACATTGTCGATATGTGCAACGTCAAAAAGTAAATAAAAAAACACACGCAATACAGCTGTTGGTACAAACGTGTGAATTTATTGATTAAGTATTACGTATTTTTTTCTAACTGTTATCACATAATGTTACGATGTAAACATTAAACATTACTGAATCGCATCGTTTACTTTAAACCAAATATCACTTTTTAAAACATGGCATTCCATGATTACAGAACCTTAATAATATGATTTGTTTTTAAATATTCCCGTGACTTGACACAATTTATCATCATTTCAACGTTCTGTTACGGTCGATGCGATAAAAGATGAATATTTAAAAATGTATTCAATCACGAAGAATATAATTTCACGCAGTTAAATTGAAACAAATCTTATTTTTTACCAAAAATAAACGAATTCTCTAGCAATTTTATAATCCTTATCCTTACTTAATATTATAAATGCGAAAATAAGTTTGTTTGTTTATTACCTTTTCACGCCTAAACCACTGAACCGATCATCCTGAAATTTTGCATATACGTTGTCAGGTGTACAGAAACGGACATTTTTTCGGTATGAAAGATACCTTTAATCGAGAAAAAACTAGTAGTACTGTTCCCGAGGAAAACAACAATAACGTTAAGATAATAGATGGCGCCACGTTTCTTTCGAATCATGATTGAATTATATTATTACAAGCAGGGTATGTCATGCTAACGAAGGAGGTGGCGGAACGTGAGAGGGAGAGAACCTCACGTCCCAGCCGCCGCGGGAGACACACCGGGCGTCTGGGGTCACCGTAGGCGCGGGCCTGTGGTCGGTGAGCTATGGGCTAGCTCGCCGTCCGTCCGTCTTATGACGACAGGCCGTGTCGACGGCGCGTTCGTGTTCCACGCGCGCCTCAAAGAGATGTCAGCAAACAGGAAGGGGTCCGAAAGGACCGATGCCGGCCAGGGTTGCGGGACTGTTCGAAAGAGATACCGCGGCCCTGGAACACAAAGGGCAAAATAAGGAACATGGGTGGGTTTTAGTCAGTAAAAGTCTGACACTCCCTCCTGCTCAGCCCAGAGCGCGAGGAGTTATTTGATGATTACAAACCTGAAAAAACAAAAAAAAAGGTACAACCCGAATTGCTTGTCAAATTCTAAATTAACGCGAGCGAAGCCGCGGACAAAAGCTAGTAAATAATATAAGCTTTCGGTAATAAATCAAGTTAATAAATACATTTAATTGCATCAAAAATATAACAAATCCCAGGAGGGATTTTATCAATATTTTAATGAACCAATTACTTGTTCAGAGTATCACAATGTCCAAAAATACTTTGCTGATCTCCCTTTAATATTTGGAAACGAAAATAATGAATTGAGAGCAGATTCGGGCTTATCGAAAATGAATGTTGTGGACAGTTTCATGTTCGATTGCCAATAACTTGAAAACTTTAATGAATAAAATGAAATGAAATATTTATTTAACAGATATAAATCCATAAACAACATTCACAAACAGACACTAAAATAAATAAAACACATTGAAAGGTTACGAGCTACACGAGCTCCGTGTAAACGTAACGTAAATACGTCGATTTTTTAATCGAAAATTCAATTATCCCTTATAAGTATTTTAGTTAAATTGGTATTATACATCCATAGATTTCAATAAGTTTTTACGATCCTGTTTACACCACGCGGTCGTACTAGAGCTAGGACTCTTGTTTTACATAACTACTTTATACGATGTGATTTACAGTTTTTTGTATTTTTTTTTTCAATTCTGAAACGCCATAAAACACTGAAAAAAGTTTCGTCCTTTCTTTTCTCTCCAAAGAGATATTATTTATATACAGAGCGAGAATGTGACTTAAAACGTAAATGTAGTTTTGTAGCTTCTCCAAAATTGTACGAAAAATCCGGATAACTACTACATAAAAATACGTACTTATTTTATTTTTTGCTGTCTCTTCCCAAATGAGTTTTAAATAAAAGAGTGGAGCTTAACAAGCCGTTTGCATTAGTCCGCATGCGGGCTAGGCTTATTCCTGGTAGACACCGCTATGTACAGTCAAACAAGCTATTTGGTGTTGTGCGGGTTGGTATAAGCCTCAACCTTCTGATCGGCGAGGTTACCTCTTGCACCTAATTCTAAAACGGCTGGTGTGCTGAGTAGGCAACTCTTGACCATCATTATTTTAATTATGATGTAAGTTTAAAAGGACACAACATTCAAAATTGACGGTGAAGTGGAAAGATGAATCAAATATTTTTGCCTGTATACCAAACATCTTGTTTGACTGTACACACGACACAAAACGTAAAAAACGTCCCGTTGCGTTGTTTGTTTTTTATTAAAAAAGTAAACAGTGGTCAGGTTAGGTCAATGCAAACAAATCAGCCAACTGATTGGCATGCATATAACGTTTTTTTGGGAAAAAACAAATGGATTTGGGTAGGAAAAAGAAAAAAATGTGTTTTTGGCCAAAAAATAACAGGCGCACGGGCGTACGGGTAGATCTTCCAGGGTAAACAATACTTGCCGAGCTCAGTTCGTGGATGGGGGACCATCCGTTGCGTACGGTACCCCTCGCCGTGAGTACAGGCTGTCATTTGTAGATCTTTGACAGTCGATGCGCATAGTCAGAAGTCTGATAGTCTGACAACTTACGTTCTTAGCGTGTCTATGTCAATCTAAATTATGTCGGCCCAGAATTGAGCTACTAGTTTGGCGCTTTCGGTAGCGTCTATCAGTGCCTATAGTGAACAAACAACAGGACACGCAGAACACGATATTGAGTGCCCCATCGTTTGTGAAACAGCATCATATTGACACTCCACAGCAGAGTCATTAATGAATCTCCATCTGAGCAGGTTTTCCTTGCTGCGACCAACCTGGGTTCGGAGTTTATTTAAAGACTTCCAGGTCAACCATGGCAACTCATGTCCAGGTTGATTTTCAGCAGAAGGAACGAATGGGTTAGTTACCCAGTAACTGTGTTGTTGTGGTCAAATTAGCCAGTCACTCCTTGTAAAAATCTGGTATTTCGTTCTTTATTTATATACATATAAGAGAACCAACAGTTATAACAGATGAAAAACAATTGTATATGCAACACAGAGCCAGAACAGAAAAAGTAATAGAAATCTTAGGATCACTAACAAGCACGATAAAACTGAAAACCAACCCTAACATAATTAGGAAAATGGTAGACAGACAATGTGCATGAGACACGGCGGCAATTAAATTGTCAACTACGAGGTAGACTTTAAAAATAGGTCGTATGTGCTAACTAGGTTGCTTATTTATCTATATTAACTATACTTATATTATAAAGAGCTAAAGTTTGTGAGTTTTTCAGGTTTTAGGGGCTAATCTCTGGATATACTGAACCGATTTTGAACATTCTTTCACTAATAGGCAGCTACATTATCCCCGAGTGCCATAGGTTATATTTACAACGTGCCCGTGGGATAATTTCTGACCAAAACGCGAGCGAAACTGCGAGCAACAGCTAGTCTTTACTAATATTATAAAGAGGTAAAGTTTGTGAGGATGTAGGCGGTAATCTCTGGATATACTGAACTGATTTTAAACATTCTTTCACTAATAGGAAGCTACATTATCCCCGAGTGCTATAAGCTGCATATACAATATGCCCGTGGGAGAATTTCCAAGCAAAACATGAGCGAAGCCGTGGGCAACAGCTTTTTTAAATAAGACGTTCTTATTTATAAAATAAACCTTATCATGCAGTCTACAAGGATGAAGCACTAGGGAATTAAAAAACGTTTTCATCACCCAAATTTTAATATGAATCAAATATATGCTTTTTGTTAACAATCGAATCATTTTATTACAAGTCTAAATAATCATTATTTTAATCTAAACAAAATCATTTGAGTTTTAAATACAATAATTTAAGATATTTTGCCTGAATTAGATAAAATTATTATCTGTTACTCATACAAAAGCACTCTTTCCTAATCATATTACATTTTAAATATGATATGCTTGTGAAAAGCTCACTTACGTGTACACAGAGCTTTTCGCCCATTTTTACAGGTATCATACAATGAACATGTGTACTGTATTAAAGCTAATTGACACGGAAAGTTATTTGCCAGAAAACACAGTCACTCGACTCCACCAACTGGAAAACACCAATTGTTTCAAAACAATCGACAGTCGCGTTCCCAATTCTGTCAAACTTTCCTCCACAAACGTCGACATACATACCAACATTCATTGGTACAAATATGTGTACACACATACCAATATACATTGGTACAGCAGGAAACTTGTACATGGGACTCATTTCATCAACTTGTCTCCTGAAGCATGCAGTAATACCGAAGTATACGAATCAGTTCACATATTAGTCGAGCTCGGCAAAGGCACAACTTTTGCTTTGGCTCTCGATAACACATGCTTGAGCATACACAATATTTGTAATATCAAGGAAATGTATATTTTCCTTGCAATTCACGAGTTGCTCTCACATCATTGTCATAAGGTACAATTTGCTATGGCTGACGTGCATTCGTGAAATGAAAGAACGATTGTTGGGGATCGGTACTAAAATAGTTTTTTTTTATCGCGATGACGGATGATTTTTGGCGAAAATTGAGGAAGACTATCAGTCAATTTGGAGGGTCAGAGAATTGGTAGTTTTTGTGTTTTTTTGATGGGAGAGTCTGTTATTGGTTGCGTATATACGCAGAAGTAAGCCTATATAGGCTTACTTCCTCCTTTTTGGTTCGATGGATAGCATTTTATTGACAATTTTGGAACTAGGTGGTACGGAAATATGGTCTTACCTTCTTACCAGATTGAAACAAAGACCCAGGTTTGTTAAATTGATATTTCAATACACTTACGTCATCTAAGGTGTTTAAGTAATTATCATTATAATATAATGCACATTTCTGCCTACCCTAAGCTGAGGCCTATTAATATACCGCACTTTTCTCTAGTTACATGTTTTAGCCTCTTAATTTACAAAAGTGAGAGATATCACCGTAAAAGTGAAGCATACCAACACAAATAACACAAATTATTAAAACAAACACATAACTCAGAACTGACGAACGTCAACACCAGAAGTGAACCGCAGTCATTAACTGTAAACTAAAATCATCAATCATAATGTCAATACCGACCCTCGGTTCTAAGCGACTTAGTTGAACGCCATCAGCACTTAATGATTGTTACATGTTTCGGCTTGTAATGCTTGACGGGTTAAAGTGAAGGTAGTGGGCAATTCTACACGGATCTTTTGGCGCGTGGCCTCAGAACTATTATCATTTTATTTCAATAAAATTTCTGTTTAGATTCTTTTTAGATTTTCCCAAATATTTCCCAACAGCTGATGTCAATCATGCACATAAGTTTTTTTTTTAGGTCTTGTTAACTTGAAATCTATAGATTTAATAAAATTGTAACAGGCCGATGTCTGTAAATTAAAGATATTGAAAAAAAAATATGGGGTCTTAATTAGGGAAACAGAAGCCAAAACAACAGTTTTTAGAGTTTTTGTCTGTCTGTCTGCCTAAAGGAAGCCTCCTTTCTGTATTTTTGTACGTGCATCACGCAAAAACTACCGCATGGATTTGAACGCAGTTTTCACCGCTCGCCGCTACATGTTATGTTTAACTTAAAATAATAATAATAATTTATTTTCTCTAATCATCATTAACAGTACAGAGTCAGTTTTCACTACATAGAGACTGGTGTCTGTTTTAGGTAAAACCTGTATTTGACATTTATCTTTATCAATCACAGCGTTCAATTTACATACACGGTAAATGTAACATAATAAAATTAATTTAATTAAATTAGCAAATAACTTAGCAAATTTTAGAAAATCAATTAAAACATTATTATGGTAAAAAAAAAAATTAAATAAAAGTAAAATAACCATTTTAGATATTATATAAATGTACGCTACATTAGATTTAGTTTTGGACCCGATAAGTGGCGCTGTGCGACGCAAGGGCTGGTCGCTAGACAGCAATAAGTGTGTTAAGTTGCCAGTGTTTTGATTCGGTTTAAACCGCTTAGTTAGTCTGTAATAAGGACACTGACACAACAAACAAAACATAGCTGGCGGCCTTTGGGTGTACCGTTGGTACATCTCCAACAAACCTTCCGGGATACAATGTTAATACAATACGTCTTTATGATGGTTATAGGTCCTACAGCTCAGTTGTTATCTGAAGGTTTTTATTGCGAAGTTTGGAGCAGGTCGGATTAATTATGTTACACAAAAGAAGGAAGTGTATAAGGTGATTTTCACCCAACACCTGTCGTCCGCGCGGTCTAGCGGTGAAGCGGATCGCACGTCGCATTGGCTTGTATATAAAATCCTTTGATGAAAGGTCGAACCGTGCGGATGAGCGTTCTCTTTTGAGGGGTAATCCATACCATTATTAAATGTAAAGACGAAAGTAACTCTATCTGTCTGACAACTCAAAAGAAAGTCAAATCGCTTATAAATAAAACTCTTTAGTACGTCAATTTAGTATGCCTTAACTAGGCATCTAGGCTCTCAAAATGACAACGTACGTCCTAAAATGGACTCAATTTATTGCCAGGATCTGCTTCACAAAGAGTTTTATGTTCGTCATAAAATTATGGTGATTCCACGTATTACCCGTGAACGACTTCCATCTGACCTGTTTAGTTTGACCCCTGACTTTTAAACCGTACACAGGAAGGACAAAAGGCATACAACGTAAAAGCCGAAATAGCCGAAATATTTAGGGCAGCAATTATTTTTTAAACATGAACCCTATTTCTCTATGATACGATTTTTAATCCAATTAATGTTCTAAAGACCCTGCCGTTGTACCCCTAATGCACTATTACCACAAAACTACAACTAGATATTTATTATGAGGTCCTGGGTTCGATTCCCGGTTGGGCTAAGTGATATTGGCTTTTTCAATTTCTTTTTTGTGCCCGGTTGATGGGCTCGCTCCTATCACATGGACACTGCTGGACATAGGCCTCCCCCAAGTGCCGCCACACTGACCGGTCCCGTGCGACTCGCATCCAGCGGATCCCTGCAACCTTCACCAGGCCATCGGTCCACCTAGTGGGAAGCCTTCCAACGCAACGTCTTCCGGACGCGGTTGCCACTCCAGAACTTTTCGGCCCCATCGGCTATCCTTTCTGCGAGCAATGTGCCCTGCCCACTGCCACTTCAGTTTGGCAATTCTTCGGTCTACGTCGGTAACTTTGGTTCTCTTGCGGATGTCTTCATTTCTGGTTTGATCACGCAAGGAAACTCCGAGCATAGCCCTCTCCATTACCCTTTGGGTGACTTTAAGCCTTCTGATGAGGCCCATTGTGAGCGAACACGTTTCGTTCTAGTATGTAATCACTGGCACACACCTAATAACAACATCACCCGATAAATAATAAATCATTTAGCGTTGCTATAGCGGACAGTTACAGGCGGAATGTTACCGATATAATTGAAGGCTGTCCTTACAGCGACACTATGATTTATGATTCGGTTTTCAGCTGCGGAACGACCATTAATATAGATGTGTTTTTGGCTACAATATCGGGACAGAGCGGTTGAGTGATAGGCTTTTTGGGTATATTTATAGTCATACGGTTGATTCTACCGTGGCAAAGATATTCGAAGGTTTGTACTAAACTTCATTCTTGTTCAAGAAACATCCGATTATTTTTGGAGCTTTCTCAAAATATTGTGAGTAAAAAAAAGACATCGTTGTGGCGTTCACCAATCCGTTTTTGGCCTGCGTGGTGGACCGTACGACCCAATCCCTCTCACAGAAAGTAGGCTTGTGTGTGTTGTCAGCAGTATGATAGGTACATGCTAATTTTGCTATGCTTAGGTATGTAGCCAGGTACATTACAGAATTACATAAAAGTACTAGCGACCCGCCCCGGCTTCGCTCGGGTGCAATGCTATACATATAAACCTTTCTCTTGAATCACTTTATCTATTAAAGAAAACCGCATCAAAATCCGTTGCGTAGTTTTAAAGATCTAAGTATACATAGGGACAGACAGACAGCGGGAAGCGACTTTGTTTTATATTAAGTAGTGATTTTATCGGTACTAACCGTTGTAATATTTTGCAAAAACTTGCAAAGACTTAGCTGAAGTGTAAAATAACTAGGTTAAACATATATTTTTTAATAATATGTATTTAAATACGATCTGAAACCAACCAAGCACATCTGAAATATAGTCACAACATAGAGTAAAAGGTTACGATAATTCTACTACAAAAATAAATAATCGGGCACAGTATCAAACGTTACATAACATTCAAACATCTCTTTACCTAATAACAACATTAATATTTTGTCAGTTTATAGCCCCACATTCGAAGTAATTAATAGTCTCAAAGATTGTTGACAATACGTTACAACAGGGGCAGATGAAACGTTGAAACGCCCGCATTAATACCGTATCACACTTTAATTGGGTACTAAAGTATTTATGAGTAAGTCTGTATTTGTGTTCGTTTGTGTGTTTTGTCGCTTTGTTGTTTTTGGTATCAGACGTTTAGAACATGAACAATTACAACATGTAGATTTCGTTAAATTTAGTTGGTTTGCAAAGCTTATTTATCATCTAGATTCTTGCCCTAACATCCTTTACACACTCCATCCATCGTTTCTTTGGTCTTCCTCTACTCTTATATCTATACATATTACAAAAAAAAAAACGGTAATTTAAAAAATAAAAAAACCCGAATGCGAAAAAAAAAAGCATAGAACATAGTGACTTAAACAGTCGGGACCCATTATTAGGAGCCGGTCTATATATGTTAATGGGTCCCGACTGTTAAGTCGCTATGTTCTATGCTTTTTATTTTAATTTTGTACGCAGACGGTTTTTTTTTAATTTTTTAAATTACCGTTTTTGTTTTATTATTGAATCATTTTTATTTTGATATACCCAGTGTCACTCTCACAGTAAATACGAATCTGACGACACCTCTCAAGCTAAAATCCATCGAGCCGTTCAGGCCACAGAGCGGGCCAAACTATTATACATACATACAAACATACATACATGCATACTCTCGAAAAACATAACCCTTCTTCTGGCGCAGTCGGGTAAAAACATTATTTCTATTTCATTAAATTCACTCACAGATAGCGTATACCTGGATAAGTATATATTATGATATGATCTAGCTAGATACACTTTTGCAAAAGACTTCCTTTTACGATAGTTAGCACTTCGAAATGTATTTTGAAACTTTTTTCCTACCTAACCATACCTATTAGATAAAAATATGGATGATTTTTTTTAGATTTTTTGCTTTTTTTTTAAGTTCGCAGTTTATTCTTTCAATTAAACCGAAATGAAGATCCATTTCGGTTTAGTTCAGCTTATTTCTAAAGAACAAGATACCCTATCTTTCCAAGGACGTTTGTAAGATAACGTTTCAGTAATTATGAACGTCGTCAATTAAAATAACGATCAAGGATGCCTAAATAAGGCATTCTTACTTTTCTTTTTTTAACGAGTTTTACTGAAAAATTGTGGAAACAATTTTAAAGGCAAACTTTAACCGCTCACCCCCGTGAGAAATTAAGAAAAATTAGCCATGGTTTCTTTTGAATTTTCTATATTATTTTTTCCATTACGGGGGAGGGAGGGGTGAAAACCGCACAGAGAAGAGTGGTGTTGAAGAAACGACGGGACAATACAGGTTAAAAAATAGTCTATTTGATGGATTAGATAATACTGTTACTAATCTTGACTTGTCAACAATAAATTATACTGAATACGTTAGAGTCAGTTTATATTGATTAAACAGGTACTAACCTAAGCCAAAGATGCGAATCGTTGAATATCACCGTATTTACTTCGCGCAACAAAGTATTCAAGTTAAGAAGAATTAACTTGGACATCCTGCGTGGAACGATAGCAAAAACAATATTCAATAATACTATACTGTTCTGTCAATTCTGTACAAGATGTGATCGGATCGTCCACGAAGCCGTCAACCAAGTATTTTGTACACAAACATTTTTGCTGGAAAACGATTTTTTTATGGGTGAAAGTTCACGGTTTACGGTTGTACTCAATATAACACACTCAAAACATTGGGGGAGTAGCTATTTTAAATAAAGTTATAACATTAAGGAGTTGTAAAAAAAACATTGTTATAAAGATGGAACTTTGACCTCCAATATCTCCGTAACTCCGTAAGGTTCCGAGGTATGATCCAGACCAAAAAAAAAAATAGCCGCAGTGCCGGGGAGGACAAGACGCGCCAATTATAATACAAGTGTTATGGCCAATGAAATATAAACGTGAACATTTTGATACGGTAGGATTTAACTCTGCCTTGAGCTAAATCACGCTTGTAATCCCCGAAAAGTAGGGCTGAGGTATAGGTAAGTTCAGCCTACAAAATTTCCATCAAAACAAGTCATGAAACATAGCCTCAAAATGTTACGTTCAAACATTAAACTTCATTACGTTTCATATTTCGGAATTACTCTAAGAGTGTATTAAAACCATAAATGTCTATGCCAACGTAAAATAGGCCTTATAACCATGCTCGTTTCAGTAAACTAAATATCAAGTTTAATATCCCTGAAGCTTATAAATAAGAGAACTGATGGTTATGTACGTACACAATATAAAAAATTATGTTATGAGACTGTGAAGTGAATTTTTGGTCGGAAATGAGACCACGACTTGAGAAGTGCGATAAAGTAAATCTGTCTTATAGCAGCTTTTGGTCTTAGGTGTTTATTAGTTAGGCTGCTGGTTTTAGCATGTTGTCAGGTTTATGCCTGGAGTATTTCCCTGACTAAAAAATACTGAGGTAGTCTATATTTAAGTTGCCTTTGAGTTTTGTGTGTGTTGTGTGTTAATGAAAAAACTCATCATGATTTTGCGCTTCAGTTTATAACACGATTGAAAAATAAAACAAAATTGTGTACCACTATCTATGCAATTAAAACCAAAAAGGCCACGCCTACCTCATTTACCTCAGCGGTTGGTGCAACAATAATTAACAGTAAAGTTGCAGCTCTGCAAGGGAATAAATAACGTAGCACTAACTAAATCAAAATGTTGTAATTCAATTTCATTTATAGCTCAGGATGCAATTTTAGGTTCTATTGGCACGCGGCCAAAATCGGACCGAACGCCCGCCGCCATCTTGTTTTTAAATACTTTTCATAAAACAATGCATGGCAGCACCCTTCTTTCAACGTAATTCGAGTGCCAATAGAGCCTTGTGTCAATTTATGCCAGTCTGCGGATTTTTGTTATAATATCCGATAAAAACTAAGCGACTGATTTATTTTCATATTTCAGACTGGATGGTGGAGAAAATATGTTATGGAAGCCAACGAGCTTATAGCGGCACTGCAAAAAAGTACTACAGCAGTATAGTACAAAAAGTACTATACTGCTACATACAAAAAGTACTACAGCAGTATAGCACAAAAAGTACTACAGCGCCATCTATGACAATGAATGTTTGTACGTCGATATCGGGATTCCACCCAACCTGTATAGTATAGATTACAGCTTTTGCCGGCGGCTTCGCTCGCGTTGATTTAGAATTTGACAACCTAGCGGTGTGAAATATACTTTACGACCTATTCACATACCTACCAAATATACATAAAAAAAAAACATAAAAATCGGTAGAGCCGTTTCGGACGAGTACGACTACAAACACCGTGACACGAGATTTTTGTATATAAAAAAAATAGTATAGTTTATATAAGAAACAGGAAATGCATAATCAGGCTCAGACACAGGCCTCCTCTCTATGAGAGGGAGTGTGCCATAATCCACCATGCGGGCCCAGTACGGGTTGGTAGATGTCACATGTATTCGAATTTTTTGTACTATGACATGCCGGTTTCCTCGCGATGTTTTCCTTCCCCTCTTTGAGAGCAGTTGAGATGAAATAATATTTGCATAATCAATGCACCTGCCTGGGTTCGAACCCGCAATTAATAACAAGTCATTCGTTCGTTATCACTGGGCGATTGTTAGCTAATTGAACTTTCCTGTTGTTTTTTTCGTAGTATTATACGAGTATGAGGAAAACTATGAAAAAATGGTCGTTCATTAGTACAATTTTGTGATAGTAATACTCGAGTTTAGGAAACAAATAACCAAAAATAATGAATTTATTATTAAAATATATTAGAAGCAACATCTATTATTCGCGAGTGGTAGTGCTTAACGCCAACCTATTAAAAAAAAAAACAAACATTTTTTTAAGTTTCCAATCAAAAGTGAATTGATTTAAACTGTGCAAGTGACATTCGCCATGTCTCACAGCAACACCAGTATTCAAAACTCTACAGTTCCTATGGATTACTCGTATTTGGAAACTTATTTTTTTGTCAATACGATTATACAACACTTCATGCAAGTGCTGACTACAGCTGCGTTAATATATGGAGTGACTTCATGGTGCGTCATCCAAAAGTTTCGCAACTACCGGAACTACGTGTATCTCAGTTCCATTTTAGCAAACTTCGTATTCTATTCGGAGATATCATTAGAATATTATGGCGTGATTCGTCCAGCCTACAGGCTGAACATATGGATTGAAAGATTAATCATTTTTCAAGTTAAATACTTACGGACAGTGAGGACGCACTGGTTGGTTGTCATGTGTCATTTATTTTACGTGGATCTTGTCAAAGTTTTCCAAGGGGATATCCGAAGGAGGTATTTAAAAACCAATATCTTTGCTTGGTGTGTGTCTTTCATAAGTTCCATATTTTCTTACGGCCTCTATGTTCTCGGAGAAAATGATGTCAAATCGCCTGAAATAAAAGGGATAATACTAATCAATTCTTGTGAAATTTTACCTATACTAGCAAATTGTGTCCTGTACATTGAAATTGTAAATGCAATTTGTCGTAATTTCAACTCAGGCGACCGTACAACTACTAGCAACTGTCGTCGGTTGTACATAGCCACTTTGATATTTATATTTAGTGATATTTTAGTGTTATCTGATTATTTTATAAAGCCGACTAAAGACAGGGGGATAATAATTATGATCCTTGAAATATTACTTACTTACTTTAATGCGTTCGCTGTGGATATTTTTATCATCTTTGTTAAGACTAATCGACAACTCTGGCATGAATTTTATGTAAATAAATTAAATAAAAGATCGTCAGAAGGATATAGAAGTCACAATATAATAATGACTGAAAAATATATTCGCGTACCTGACCATCTGCAGTTTGCTTGAATTTATGTATTAGCAATTTTTAAAACTGATAGTGTAGCGATATAGTACAAAAACAGCGGAATGATACAGGGGGCGCCATCTATGACACAAGTGGGGAGCTAACATCAAAATCCTAAAGGACGATATTCAGGCTCTCAGCGAGTTAAGACCATAAGAAAGAACCCAAGAATAACTGTCGCCCACCAGACACAACACACGTCTGGTCACAGGATCCTCCCTTGTTAATGAATTAAGGAGGTAATTTACAACCTGCTCGTCATGCTGCTAAACTGTTGACCCCGATTCTGAACATCAGCGCAACCTTCGAGCAACGTGACGTCATCGTCATCATTAACTTTATATCCTCAAGCACTTTCTCCAGCTACAGCCAGCCAGCATTAAATGAGTATCCCTGACATCCAGCATGCAGAGGAAGCACATTCCTGGTCGGCACCCTCAGCTTCAACAAACGCCCTTGGCACAGCACAATGCAGTCTCGGCCGGTTGAGAGCTTAAAATCCTCTCCCAGATGACACTAGCAGTCAGCCACACATCGCCGCGCTGTACCACGTCCGACTAAAAGGAGCAGACGCAGCGCCGGCCACACATGCAAACACCGATGCTCCTATTGAGAAATTCCCAGTTGAGAAACCCAATAACATTGTGCCCAACCCGGGAATCGAATATAGAACCACTTGCTCATCAGTAGCGCTTGCGACCACTAGATCAACGAGCCAATAATACGTCATGAGTATGTCAAGTTTGTTTATAATTAACTGCAAAACTAATACTTAAATCATTAGTAAATAATAGAAATAGCAATAAATTATAAGCAAAAAAAGCTGTTACTAGTTATTTAAGATGATTGTTAAGACGCTGTTCCTTAACTTTTATGTGTTTTGTACAGGTTAGAAAATAACAATTAAGTGTGTAAGAAATAAAAATGTAATGTAATGCAGATGAATATTCCGCTTTCCTACTAGATTGCACGCAAAATATCAGGGCCAATCAATTCCACTAACGCACACACCAAACAAAAAAGAAAATAAAAAAAGCTAAAATCAAAAGTCGAACAAAACTCAGGCCGAATAGAACGTTGCGTTCACAAACAGTGTCCCATTGAAACGAGATATCAACGTTAAAAAAAGTATTGGACGCACCTAAACGGACGAATTGCAAACTCTTTGGTCAACCGTTTTAATGGATGGACGGAAGCAAATTATTCTATTGAACTCAATACTAAATTCTTTGTATCCGCTGGGTAATGCGTTGAGAATAACGCACGGATTGTTATCATCTTTAAACAATGGGACTTGTGATATATTGTTAGTAGTTTGTGTCTTTGTGGGTACTCTAACTGATGTGATCGATGACATTTAAATGTCATTGCTAACGAAAGCAATTTGTATTCCAGTTTCCGACGTACTGATTTGAAATAATGATCTAAGACATTTTTGTAACCTGAAAGAATTCATAAGTCTATTCTTGTTTTAGCACACTTACTGAAGTAAAACAGTTATTATGGTATTGCTGCATCTCCAGCTGATATTATTAACAATGATCTATTCTTTCAATTCAAGCCAGTGCAGCGGTATTATTGCGCATCAAACTTACAAAGCAAACGTATTCAATTATATAATTTTTAGATAAAGTAAGAGAGGTGCTGAACACTTCGTATATCGACTTTTGATTGTAAAACTTCCCTTAATTCGTTTTCAGAAGCTAACAAGTAGGTACAAACAAATACCAACTTAATATACTGCGTTCAAATTATCGCCACAACATGTGTGAAATAATTAACCCCAGGCCGCGCAAGTCCGCACAACTATTACTGTCGATATTACTCGCTGATATTAATTGCTGGTGACTCCGGTATGCGAGACATTCACACCGCTTGATTGAAGCTCCGAGAAACTCGCCTTGATTCAATATTACACATATATAACATCCCACCGGTAGTCCCCGAAGGGATAGGTAGAAGTGTACATTCACATTTGTCCAGTTAAATATTCAGTAACACGTTAACGTCTATTAGCCAGAAAAGATCACCTGGGTTTTTAATTAATTTTATTTCATCGGCAAATGGGCGGTCAAAAAAGAAGTTGCCACACCAAAAAAGTAATTTTCTGGTGGTATAGTCAGGGTTGGTCTCTGTTACTTAATAAAAGGATAAGTAGGTACTTTTGGGATGTAGGTAGCACATCCCAAGTTTCTGATATTAACAAAAACTAAAGGCAGCCGTTTTCCTGCCACGATTGTAGGATCACACTTTCCCAAAAAAAAGATCTTTCAGGAAAAATCCCTTTTTCCCTCACAAAATTAAATAGACAATCTGTACGTTCGAATAAAAGTCCCCCAAACTCCTCGAAATCAACTGGACCCTAACTAAGATAATCCTCAAAACTCCCCCAAGGTGAGAAAGTAACATTCCGTGGGACGCAGACCCAAATACGTGGGTCTAATAAAAAGATCACATTGACGGACGGGCGTAACCAAATTATAAGGGTCTGCCTGCCTACTTTATTAACTGGAGCGAGTGATGGGAAAGTGAGTTTATTCGAGGTGAATAATATTACTTTTTTATTGAGAATGGCGGAAAAAGTTACCAATAATGTTACGCAGTGGATTAAACAAGAGGAAAACATCATAAGGAAAACATGGTGAGGAAACTGGCATATACTTGAACCAAAAATTCGAATTCATGAGACAGTTATTTATCCGCACAGGGCCTACTGGTTAGTTTACGGCCCCCACAGGGATGAAGCCAGTGTCCCAGCAGCGGTAACGTTATTGACTGATTATGCTAAAGGATGAATTAATGTTACATAGCCAAATAAAAAATTTAGTTTAAAAAAAAAACATTCTTTGGCCCATATTATATTATTAACATACACTACATACAAGCTTTGTTATTAACAAACAAACGTCATAAAACGTTTTAAACAAAATTGGTGAAAAATATCGTGAATGTCGATACTGAAATACAAAGCTGGGCCAACTAAATAATAAATTATAAAGTAAGCGAAATTAATGACAGAGGGCTAGCAATTATGCTTCAGCCGATATCGTTTGATGGATTAGCAGGTTTTCTAAGTAAACGGACATAATGTCGTATAATTATGTTTTTGTAGAACTCAATTAAGTACCACTCAATATTCAATAATAAAGGCTCAATTCAGACATCAAATAATAATCCAAGAGTCTGCTTTTACAAAGATAACGTAGGCGGAAAATCTAGCGAGAAAAAAAGACTTCATTTCGAGTGCCGAACCCAATCTACGCAGGCTATAATCTCACCCAGTAAGTAGCGAACATCAAATTACAATACCGGTACGCCTCCAGCTATTTCCAGAAAAAGGAATAATTACCTAATAATGTAACCACTTCGGGCTAAGATATAAAATATTGCGTTTGTTCGTTCGTTCTAAAATTATACTCGTAACGGTCTTTACGTTTCAAGGATGATCAGAATAGACACTTCAAAAGATGCGAAATTGACCCCTTAGTCTGGGAAAAGCAGGCACAAAATCGCCCCACCTGGAGACGTCGTCGTGTGCATCGGCAGGCCAACGCCTTTGAAGAGAGAAGAAGGTCACCTGCAGCTATAAGCTACAATTTCGTCAATGGTGTGCTGATATGTCCGCTTTGTGCTCCGAGTTTTTCGGCCAAAGTTGGATATGCTAGCCACTTGAGAACACATAATAGAGCAGCACACCAAAACTCTCGACAACCTCCCTAGAAAGCCATCGAATGCAGTCGCTGTGGCCGAAATCGGCTAGACGGCATCATCATCACCATCATCATAATGGTCTTATTACACGATTTATCTAAGGCTGCTGACTCACAAGAAGCTGCCGTTCTCTTTACGTGCCTGGCTTAGTTTAAGACTATCAATTTTTACTTTATTACTTTTCCTGAGGAAACTGCCACAGCCGGAGAAGAACTCCTATCCAAGGTCAGCGAAAGCCAAACAACAATGTCTAAAGACATTAGAGAATATCGACATGACGAAAAACAAGCTGACCCGCCGCTGATGATCAGCGAAAAATTAGTAGACCTAGAGAATTAGAACTAGTAAGCGTGCAATAAAAAGCGACAGTTCGTATAGTTTTGTGGGGTTATGAAGAACGAGATGTAAACTTCTTCATCCCCATAGAAAAGAGAGGATCCTTCAACCGACAACTGATGTTATCGGGTCCTTTAAATAGTCTAAAGTCGCGGATAACTTTAATAACGCGATTCAGAATTTTGATGTGAGTAATTCCTTTGTGGCATAGATAGCGTTGTTATAGTATTTTTTTTACTGCCCGCTATAATTTTGACGCGGGCTATAAGCGAGTGCAACTGGCGATTATACGCGTTCAGTCACATGCGTAACTGCGCATGTACCAAGCGAGAGCGAGTCCGCCAAGAGAGCCTCTCTGAGCGATCTTTTAGTTTAAAAGTTCTCTTCGCTGCGACAAACTAATGGCGAGAAGGTTCTCGCTGGCAGAGTGAACATTCAGCGATCAAAGTTAAAACTCGTTATGTATTGAAAAGGTTTTATTTTTAAAAAGTATCCGACATTGAAAGGTCACAGTTGAGTCTAATATTGGTAATTGCAATACCAATGTATGCAATGTGACTAAATGAATCCCTAAGGCCGAGTAGTCATGCAATTTAATGGCCAATCAGGATGACAAATTATTTTATTTTTCTACAAAGTTATTATGCTGTCAAATTTATTTTAACAAGCTTTATGTAAGTTTAGATGAATAGGTAGATACTGAATACTGGTATAGTTAGAAGACCAATAAATAAATATAATCAGCCTTTAACGACCCCGTCATAGCTGTGACACTAGGTCTCCTCTCTGTGAAAGGCCATTATCTACCACGGGTTCTTCAGTTCAGTAATTCACCTCTCTCGTCGATTATGATTTAAGATCAAAATGAAAGCTCCTAAAATTATTGAAAACTCCTCCAAGTAAGTCCATCACAGTCAACCTCCTTTTTCATTGTTCGGGGGTGCAAAATCCTCGTAGATGTCCTTCGCCCTGGGGCGGGTGGAAGGGTCTGTCAGACTCTAACTGACTACAAACCACCCCGGTGCTCCCTTCCCACACGGGGATCATAGGACTAGTGCGCCTTCCACGACCCCTTTGACAGGAGGTTGAGTCTTCCTACTCAAAATAATCTTCTCAAGCCAACACTAGAGTAACAAAAAACCTAAACAATGAAACCATAAAAACAAAGTGTACCAAAACAAAAAGGAAACAAAAAGACACGCTCTACCAATTAACACTAATCCTGGGATCAACAGAAATAACAAAAGGAAGTTTATAACCGAATAATAAAGGTCCAAATTGCGTTACTATCCGATTGTGAGTAGGATCCGACAGTTCTTGTCAATTGAGTAGATTGAAGGTGTCATCGAAATAGAGGATCAATCTATTTATCGATTTCGTAAATGGATTGGTAAGTTTAACTTTAATTTAATTACGGTTTGATGATACAGTATTTCGTTATATAAAATAGGGTTTCTTTCTTACATTGTTTGTAAATGGATTACCGATGGCCCTATTGGTAACGAATCATGTAACTCATGCAAACTTTCCTCCAAAATCACTGCTTTGTAATCCAGAAAAAAGTCTCATATGATTAATTTTGTGGACCTCTTTGAAATTGGAACAAGCCTCAAAGATGCCAAAACAATTTTGATACAACTTTTACTTGTAATCAAAATCTAACCTAGAGAAAATTGTACCCTCATCCCTACCTAGTGCCTAAACATAACCTTTTCTGAAGCAATAAATATGAAAATTCTACGTCCTTTGTTTATGCTTAATCAAATTTTCAGGTGAAATAAATATAATAGGACAAAAGAAGGATTAACGGGATAAATAGGGAATGAAATTTTACATATAGATAGGTTATTGTGAGATCCACAATGAAGATATATTTGCAATTTGCTGCCCTAAGTAGGGAAGTGAGATAAAATCGTGCGTAAATTTTAAAACAGATTTATTTTGGTAACGTTTGTTGGGCCGGCTTGAGATACTGACCCAGTTAATTTTAGAATGTACAATTTATTTATTCGCCGAGATAAATGGTTGGAATACATTAGGTCCTATTGCGCAAGGTTTTAGTTAAAGAGTTTAATTAAATGTAGAGGTGAGAAATATACTAAATAGCAAACAATGACTGATGATGTGAAAAAAATATCAACTTCTTTCTTAAACATAACATAATATAACGCCTGTAATCCCCAAAAGGATAGTCAGAGATGTATGTAATAATACACCCAATTTCGACAGTTATGTTTCCCATGTAATAGCTTAAGTCCTATATAATAGGAGGCTAGCCTATTGTCATCAAGCGGGCGCAAATCCAGACTCCGTGACTGCTACTGAGAAATTCCTGATGGAAAAAGCCAATAACGCTTTGCCCGACCTGGGAATCGAACCCAGGACCTCATGCTCAACTTCTTTCAAATATTTACTATTCGGTTTAGTTATGTGTTACTCCTATACCGTAACCGTATATATGCCATTCGGTAATGAAATGATGTTCTATGAAATGATTCTTTTTAGGGTTCCGTAACCAAGGGGTAAAAACGGAACCCTATATTACTAACACTCCACTGTCCGTCTGTCTGTCACCCGGTTGTATCTCATAAACCGTGATAGCTAGACAGTTGAAATTTTTACATACATATTTATGTACTTCTGTTGCCGCTATGACACCAAATACTAAAAACAGAATAAAATAATTATTTGAGGGGGGCTCCCATACAACAAACATGTTTTTTTTTTGACAATGTTACGTTTTTTCTTTCTTTCTATGCAGTAAAGCACACTTATACCTTTAAGCATCGCTATAATTATTATCATCGCTTCAGCTCGGGATCAGCTAGCAAAAACTACATGAGGTTCTAACAATCCGTCGCAGTACTTTTAGGTGTGCTACCAGTTTTAAAGTACCATATTTTCATTTGTGTAGAAAAGACCTTTCTAGCCGTATTTTGGTGTCAATAAACTCCCAAGATTGTTTGAAAGTTTGTGTCTTTGCTAACATCATTTAGTACGAGTAATTGAAATCTCAAATGATAAGACAGTGTTAATTTCTTAGAAAGTTTCCAAGGTAAGCTTTAGAAAACTTTTGACATTGTTACATTCTGAGACGTGACGGTATTATAGGTAACGTTATTATTGGTAACGTTATTTTGCAACTTATTTATATTTTACAATAACAAAATTTCCATTCTATTATTCAATGCTGGACTGAATTAATTTATTTCTTCTTCTTCCTATATAACTCGATTGTTCGTCATCTCTGTAGTCATACCCGTTTTAGCCAAATAATTTCATCATCCATAAAGAAAGAAAGAAAGAAAAAAAAATGTTTATTCGACGTCAGTACATCAGGCACACACACAATAATATTAAAAAAATCCATCGTTCCATCCATCCATCCATCCATCGTTTCTATGTTGGTTTCCCGCACGCAAAATACGCGCTTCTTCGTTGTGTCGATGATTTCCCTTTTAGTTTAAAATAATTAAATTAGTTTTGTCCAGAACTCTGCCACCTCGATGGCGTTAGATTAGTCCCTCAGAGTGCACGTGGAACCACACGTAGTGCAGGACAGCAGGTGAGCCATAGTTTGCGTTGAGGCACCGCAGTCACACATGGCTTTATCGGAATACCCCCACTGGACCAGGTTGTATCTGCAGCGGCCCACTTGGCTTCGCAATCGGTTTAGGGTCTTTCAGGTGGGCCATGGCAGCAGGTCCCGGTGGGAGCCTTTCTGCAACTTCGACATTAATGTGTTGGAGAGGGATTTCTGAGGAGCCACAACTCTTTTGTGCCCTGTTGTTGTCGACTAATGAATTAGTCGACCTAAGGAAGCTCTTCAGACTCTTGAGCTTGTCTCTCGGCGTCTCCATATTATACAGAGGGTGCCGTTTGTCTGTCTGCTGCTTATACTTTTCAGAAGAGCAGACAACCTCTCTTCTTACCTCGGGCCACTCCTGCATTCGACGTGGAGTTGCACAAACCAGCCTGTTATACAATACAATATGGTCCCTTCCTAGGGACTCTTATAGCCGTCCACATTTTTACGTAAAACTTAAACGCCATTTTCCTCATTCCTCCGCATCACATTCCCGTACCATGACAAACGATTACCACACAACTTTTTAATCAAAATTTTCAGATTTCCTCATTTCCGTTACACCAGATATCCTCAATACTTAATTAATAAAATCGTTAACAGAAAGTCTCATTAATTTTGGAGGATGGCAAGCAAAATTCTAATTGTAAGTAAGATACAGAGTTTCAGTCTCGTGGAATGGAAATTTCCACAAAACTAAACAAAAACTAGTACCATTTCCACGCCTCCCATAGCCATGTTGTACCGTTAATAGCAACTCTGATTTAATGATCCCACATAAATTCAACCCGAACGAGCCGCATTCAAACGAGCGAGTTCGTTAGCGCCAGCCACTCGACCAAGTTATGTTGCAAATATGCCCATTTAAATAACTAGAATGTTTGGGATACGGCAGTTCAAAGTGACGCGAGGGTGTGATCCCAAGGGTTGAATGGGATCTGGGTAATCGTTTTAGAGGACTGTTATGGTTAGTGGATATTTTATTAGGAGAGTGTGTATTTAATTGTTTTATTGCCGCTTAATTCTTGCTAATGATTTTAAAGTTTCCGGTTAACTGTTGAAGTTTCTGAAATAATGAAGATTTAAACGGATTTCCTATTTTATAATTGAGTCGAATTTATTTATGGCGTGAAGAGATATTATTTTCAACGGAAATTACGAGTAAATTGACTTGTGTCTATTTTGAGGTATCTAGAAATAACTTTCGCCTTAATAATTTCCTTCCTCTAATCAATTATCTTTAAATCTTTTAAATTAATCATTCTTCTTCAAATAATTTTGATCTTGATTAAGTAGACAGAAAGAGGAATTATTGATTTATTTTTTGTTCAGGGGATATTTGATAAGATATTATTGTATTAATAATCTATTTAGACACTCTTTTCGTAATTTTGATATTATGTAAAATATGTTATGCAAAAGTCACTCAATGGGGTTAAATGAACTTGGAGGGTTGTATTGGTGATTTAAATGATTATAATTCGGTAACTCCATACGTGTTACTGGCGCGATTCATATTTTCATCACCATACAACCTGAAAATGACCTGCAAATTGCAACAAACGTAAGAAAATATAAATTTTGCGATCATTAATGTATTTACAGCACAGATATATTCAAAATACTAGTTTTTGCTTTTTTTCAATCATATTTAGAATGAGACACGTCCAATTTTATTGCTATACTCAATGCATGAATAGATTCTCTCACCTTACTGCCTAATTCAAACGATGCACAGAACTCGTGCTGCAATGTTTCATTTTGCCACAATACTATTTTGCAATACCTGCATACTATTTATTACTTCTAGCTTCTAGCAATACCTCACAAATAAGGGTTGTAAAGAACCTCACAACATTGACATAATAATTGTTGTGACATTTTAGTTTGCAATAAATATATGTAGTTTCTATCTATCTCTCACTTACTCACTTACTATTGTTACTCTCTCTGCTTGAGTCAAGTGCAGCATAATTATATTGGAGCATTCTAACTTAATTCACGCACTGATCCATTTAAACGGTGCTCGACACAGAATGACGATGCCCGACGCGAATTTATGTAATTGTCGCGACGAAAGCGCGGTATTAATGAGTTAGAGCGAGCGGCAATGTTCTACCGCTTACCACTCAGCCGCTGCGTCGCTGTGCGGTTGATTGTGCGCTTGATGGATCGCGCTTTTTGAAGTCTGTGAATTTGAAACATTTGTAATAATTCTGTTTTTGGGAAATGACGGTGATCTGTCACTCGTGATTTTTGTAGAGTTGAGTTTTCTTGATTTTCCGGTTTGGGAAATGTGATTGTTAAAAAAATGGATTCCTATAGCAAATTGTGATCTCAACACGTTTTTAGTGTAATTTGATAGGTTTGGTAAAAAGTGTCACGTTTGAGACTTACTAACTTTCTTTCTTCGATTTTTTCCGCCTAACTCCGCACCTAAGACGACCCAATGATCGATGGTTTTTTTTGTGAAGCTACTTTTATTTTCCTACATATCTTAGATATATAATACAAGATTACTTAAGCTGTCACAGAAGTGCTTATCGATTTTTCATGGACGATCCATCATTATTAATCGACCCCCATTCGGCCCATATTATATAGAAAGCATTAACAGTCTAATATTACACATAAACTGTGACTTACTTAACGGGATATCTTCCGTGATTGTCTTTAATGTTGAGCTCCCGATATTTCGACGCTGTTGCAAGCGCCATGATCGCGGGTTGACTGGAGAATGCGGGTGGATGGAAAATAAATTGTTAAGAGCAGACAAATCTGTCTACCCTCTTTCTTTGTCTGTTCCTACGCGCACTACTGGAACTCATCACTAAGAAAAGACAATCACGGAAGATATCCCGTAAGTGACAGTTTATGTGTAGTTGTAAACCGTGAAAGTTTTAAAAAGAGTTTATTATTAATGGCGACAGTGCCGAAGTCTACTAACTAGCTTTAAATAAATATACAGAGTCTACAAGTTTTTATTTCTTGAAAAACAAAACTCCCAATCCTTTACAAACAATTTCCCTAACACCAGCTAAAGCAGATAACAAGAAAAACAGACCACTTCAAGAATTTAGCCGAAAGGAAACGCTTCGAGAAACATTCATTTATGCAAATAAAAACATTTTTTTTCTCTCACTCTGACGTCGTGGAAAGGAATGGAGAACCAATTTTCAGGTTATTGCTAGAGCCAATTTAAAATATAGTTATAGGAATTTGAATTTCTGGTTATGATGAAAAACATTGTGAGTTGGTTGACGTCGAGTTTTATTTTGTTAGCAAACATTTCAATTGAATTTATAAATTGAAATAAAAAAACAATTGAAAATATTAAATGAAAAGCTTTTCATTTCCATATATTTTTATTTATTTACAATGTTCACTATGGCAGTCAAAAGGAGCGTCAAAACTATGTAAGTACTTTTAAGTAAACTAGTGGTAAACTTCTTGCGATAGGCTACTTGTGATAATTGAAAAAATGTAATACATAATGAAAAGTAAAAGACACATTTTTAAATGTTTGCTATAAGTATATGACGGTTTTTATCCAGCATAATTTTAGTGTTATCATCGAGTTGGAATAGGAAACTCAGTGGCTGGAAAAAAACTTTTTGCAGAATAAATTGAAACAGTAGTTGAGCTAATTAGCGATAGTAGCAATATTGTTTTACTATTTAAAGTTTTAAATCAACACCGTGGCTTCAAAACAAACAGAGAAATCAAAACAGAGCATTGCAGTAATGATTGCAGCTAGATTCTGAAACAAAGCACGTTTCCATGCATGTACCGGAGCATGCTGATCCGGATTGTTTCAGCTTCATACTCTGTAATACGCAGCGATCCAATTTCGAGACACAAACATAACCTGCCAAGTGTGCTCTCTCTATGCTTATCTACGAAGGTGGTATGGCACTAATGATTTGATGAAACTTCGCACTAGACTAGCGTTTACATAAGCACTATGGCAGGCATTTTGAAGTAGGAAATGGCATTCCTGCACCAAAATGTGGCAGACATTTTATTATTTAATGCAAACTGTCACGAATGAGCATAAATCTAATATTATGTAGACTAATACGGTCACTTACGGGATATCTTCCGTGATTGTTCGTTTTCTTTTGAGCTCCCGTTATTCATCAATCAATCAATCGATCATTCGATCATGGCGCTTGCAACAAGCCTGAACAATTAGGAGCTCAAAATAATGAGCAATCACGTAAGATATCCCGTAAGTGAGAGTATAGGTTGAGTTTTAAACTGTGAAAACTTAAAACAGTGGTATGTATACTGTATACTACTGTGCAGATGAGTGTGTAAACGTGGCCGAGGCAAAAGGAGTATGTAAAGATCGTAGCAAGAGGCGATATGCTGTTTTTGCCTACCTCCATCGGAAAACGGCGTGAGTATGTGTGTATGTATGTATAGCGTATGAAAACCATACTTCGACTCGTAATTATGATAACTGCGAAATTAAGTCCGTTCGTCTCCAGTCTGACTGTTACCCTTTCGCGTCTTAACAGCTGATATTATACCCATGTATGAAAGGCACACGGATAGATCTAGGATAAGGACCTATCATACTTTTTAGTTTTTTACCCAAGTGGCATGTTTGCAGTGAAATCATTTCCGACTGCTACACGGGTAAACCTGCGTGCTAAAGCTAATCAAATGAAATATTTTCAGTTGCATACATTGGTGTATATTTTCCATTGCAAAAGTCTTTCATTGCAGGCGTCTCGTGAACCGAATTGGTCTACTTCCGAGCAGCTCCATCAAACAAGATATAATCAGGCTCTGACTTAATATATCGCGTGTCTCTTGTGGCTTACGCTATGACAAGCTCTATTTATTCCGGTTCTTAGACTGATGGTTTCCGCCATATTCTATCTACTGAAATGATACGACAATCACTGAAGATTATTTCAGATAGAATATACAGTTGAACATCAAAATTTTAGGTCACAACTCTTTTAGCTTATTTATGTTTTCTGTAGTTAAAAAAAGTGTCTTCAAATGTATTGAAAACACTTCAACAATAACACGTTTACGAACTAAATTGTTGTCTAAAAATCGGCAATGCAACGCACAAAACTTCCAATTAACACTTTAAAGAGCGATATAATAAGTTCAGTAGGCTCCCAAAGATCTTATTCAAACACTGACTTTTCAAATAAGTAGCTTATCTACAACATTCCAATACTTTATACAAGTTATATAGTATTCAGCACACACAGACTACCTAAAATGCCTAAACCCTAAACAAACTTCAATGTCATAATCGTTCATCAATTGAAACGACAATCACTGTCCAATTGAAACATTATAAGGTTAACAAATGGCAACTGCAATCAATATTCGCCGCAAACTAAAGTACCAATCAATAAAACCAATTTAGTAGAAACTAACAACCATCCAGTTAGTGACATTTTGTACCGCCATTTTTACTGCAAGAAATGAGAAACGTTTCAAGATGGCCCCCGGGATTCGCGGTATTCCGACTTTGACAGATGTTCCCGAGGCGATACTCGGGAGTTTTTTTCTTTTTTTTTATTAATTGAAACTTGCAACTGGAGCAGTGCAAGTTTCAATTAATAGCCAGTTTTTAATAGAATTTTGTTGCAAGTAATAGTTATTGGAGCGATGAAATTGATGAAATGAGTAACTATCTCAGAATTGTGTTCTATATTTGATTTGTTTCATAGCCAGCCTGTATTGTTTTCACTGCCGGGACTAAGACCTGTCTCCGAGTGAGTTTTTTTTTTTTTGAACCCCTTAATTATTACTGAGCTAATACCTGACCTGAACTAAATATTATGTTAAGGTAAATAATAATAAGCTCGTTATTTTAAATTAGAATCAACAGTGAGGTGGTTCGCCACCGAAATCAAAGAAAAAACACCTCACTCGAAATCCCGTTATAACGAAGTATTATTTCCAAGTATTAGGCTAGCTACTGAGCGTCGAATTCCCAGTAGATTGTTTATTAGCGTCAAGGATTGTCAGAAGAAAAACGTTGTTCCCATTTTCATCCCTGAGATTAAAATTCCGTGAAATTTTATGCAAATATTGCATATTCTAAGGACACAAGGAAAAGAAAACTGGATAAATTACAAAATTAAGAACTAGCGTTTTCTTGCAAACTTGAGTTTTGAAAGTAGAACAATACTGTATTTGTCAACGTCATATTAGCTTGAGTGATAAAGCAATCTATGACGACAGAGAACAATGAATATGTTCATATCTTATTCATGCCTTCCTATCTAGTAGATCTAAGCTACTCATTGTCATTCTAAGCAGTCATTAGACCTCTCACAACATTATTTACTCACAGTCCATTTCCAGATTCTGTCATGGAATCTTAAGTAGGAAGATATGTTATGATTTTATCTTAGTTAGAAATCGTTGAAGAAATATTGCTCAGATTTACAAAGGTTTGGAATTGATTGGTCTTCGTTTCTTTTACGTGTGGTTAGTGCCTAGCCTGTGTCAGAGTTTTTATGCCGCCCATGGGCCTCTGACTTAGCTTTACGTGCCGTCGAGAAATATCTCTCAGACATGCTAGTTTGGTTTTCTCACGATGTTGTCCTTCACCGAAGTAAGTGATAATTATACAATACGCACATGAATCCGAATAATCAGAGGTGCGTGTCTTGGGTTCGAACTCCAGAACTTCGAAGAGCTGACTTGGCTGTGACCTATGAATTGATTGGTCATTGCATGCTTTGAATAAATGAAACAAAAAATAGTGGAGATGTAGCAGCCATCTACTATAATAAGTCTGACCTTTATACTAAACGGTGCCGTTCAACTAGCTGCCTGAATGACATTCAGCAATTCTATCAAACAGCTAGGCAAACGACTCGGCTGAATAACGTTTAACGATTTGGCTAGCATTTTTAACTACTTGGGTAGCCGAGACATTTTAATTTTGTTCCATGGCCTCTAAAAACTTTTTGTATTTTTGACAATACATTTCATCAGTGTCTGTCAATGTATAACTGTCTTCAAGTTAATGTTAAGAGCTTGAGTGAGAAAATAATAAAATACCCGTAACTAATACTAAGATCTTTGTAAAACCGCTTGTTCTTTTGTAAACACTTTGTAACAAGTAAAACGGTTTTAAAGGCTTACCTATTTTTTCATCTCATATACAAATATTGCCCAGACTTCCCTGTAGTCAATAACGATGTAGCTAATATTTTATAAAAGATTGTGCCAGGCAAGCACTGCTCTTTCTTAGCAGGTCAAAGCTCCAAGCAGCTTTGAGAGAAAAATATCGCAAAACAGATATTTTAATAAGGTTGTCTTGATTTTTTGCAAAGAAACGTCTCTCAGGGATGCTCAGCTGATTCTATAGATGGTTGTTTAGCATCAAATAGGATTACTTACTTAAACATAAGTTGTGACTCAATATTTTAATTAAAAATGGACAATAGACGAAATCTACCGCCTGTAGTTGTTTGGTAAAGGTTTTATCTGTGTTTTTATTCCGTCAGATGTCTCATGTGTAACATGTTTTGTACGTTTTGCTACAACGTTCTTACAGCATTCAAGTGAAATTGATAATGTAGAGTTTAATTTAAAAATAAATAATGAAATGGCAAGCATAAAATAAATAAATGGATTCATTAATTCCGTTGTGGGAATATGACCAGATGTATGAATGAGGCGCAAGGAGTATGTAAGGATCGCAGCACGTGGCGTTCTGTGGTTTCTGCCTACGCCCATGATAAAAAAGCGTGAGTTTATGTGTGTATTTACAATAAGTAAAATAAGCTTAGTGTAAAGTTTAAGTGTATTACGAAAGCGTTTATCCTTTTCATATTTATTTACCACCGTTCGTTCTGAATGTTTGATACTAAATGGGAAACCAGAAAGGCAATATTTCAGTTTTAAACATTCAAGACAAATGCCTACCTTCCACTCACTCCCTTATCAACGTCAAACCGAAAACCGCTGAATCGCCTCACGTAATTTGACACGAATTCCTCCTTTGGAACTCTCTCCACCAAGGAGCGGCAAAATACTCCAAAACCCTTTGTGAGAAAAGCGTTTCAAGAACTGCACAAAAAGGGGTTTCTTATGGGACGTGTCGTGGGGGAGGCCGAAATGAATGTTTATTTAAAAGTGTAGAAAGCCGACCAGACTGGACTTAAGGATGGACTGCAGACACCAAATGACAGACTGATAATGTACCGAGTAATAGCTGTCAAAGTCCGTTGTCGGCAGCCAGTCCGCAGCTCGGTCGGCGCGGTTGGACTGCAGCTTTAGGTGATTCACACAAGACATCGCTCATCCGCGCGGTCTGGGGCGGTGAAGCGGATCTCACGTTGCAGTATGGATTGTAAGAAATTAATAGACAAACACTGCCCAACCGCGCGGATGATAACGATAATGGAGAATTCAAAGCGACTGCTATCTGTCCAGGCTCTCGGGTTCGTTAGTTAACCATTTTAGTACAAGAAGAGTATTCGGGACATGAATGGAAAATCGGTCACTAGATTCGCCTCTTAACGAGTCAGACGTGAAAAATAAATTATATTCTTTAAAAACGAAACGCCTTGTAAATAATAATACAACTTGGAACTGTCCTAATGCACAGTGATAACAGATCTAAGAGTTTATAGGTCCTAAACCAGCCTAAATAGCGACAATCATTTTCAAAAAGTTTCGTTTTAAGTTTCGACAGATTTTTGGTAGATTATTTCAGCCTCTCAATACATTTTTGACATTGCCATCGCTATCGCTGATATAATGCCTCTTCGTCTAGGCCTTCAGATTTCCTCACGGTATTTTCCGTCACCGAAAGTGTCAGAAAACTAAATACTTTTCGTAAAATGAACCCCGTGAAAGCTAAACTTTATAATATCAAAGCGCTAACAAAAGTAGATTAATCACTCAAGTAAAATGTAGCTTAAGTTTAACCGAAGCGTTGTTCTACGGAATGTTTTACAAATTAGCTTTAGGTCACGACTTAAAATTAGCGCTAGGGGTCGAGGTATATCGCTGTACAGTGCTTGAAGGTTAAGAAATTCTCAGAAAGTAAGTAAACTATTACGTACCACTAAGAAGATAAGTACAGAAAATACACATATTACGTAGATGCTTTTCTACGGCCATCTGAAACAAATGATAGTCGTGAATGCGCATGCATTCGCTGTGAGTGACGTGTCCATCGCACGCATGCGTTTTCGCTCATTGGATAAAGCTTCTAAAGTAGTGGTGGAGCAGCATAATCTGCCACACCATACGAGTGGGTTTGAACACATAAAAGCAAGCTTTCAAAAGAAAATCATTTTAAGGAAACCAGCACATCATAAAACCAAAAAAATTGGAGATATGTGACATTCATCAACCAGCATTGAGCCTGCATGGTGGGTTGCAGCTTATTGCTTCTTTTAAGTATGAAACCTACGTCCCAGCAGTGGAAACATTATAGACTGATGACGCTATGAAGCTTCTGTTTCCATCTATTCTGTGGTAGTGTTCTCACTTTCAAAGAATTTTCTGCCACAAATTTATCCCGGAAATTTTTTGAAGCGGCTTTTCATTAGTTGTTTCAGATCAAAGTGAGAGGCGGATACGCGTGTACAGTCCATTAATTATGAAATTAGAAATAATTATTATAAATGGAATATTTTTCTTTGATCTTTGTGCTGCCAAGGATGGAGCACACTTGCCTAGCACCAACAATTCAAAGGCACAACATCCAGCAATCCACCCTAGGTCTGCTTAGTGGATCACGGCCCACTTCTTCTCTCCCAAAGAAGTCCTGTTTCCCAGCAGTGGCAACATTGTAAGCTGATTATGTTGAGCCTATAGTAATAAAAACTTTCTGCGAAAAAAAAACGACTTCCAAAATAAAACCAAAAAAAAAACTAAAATAACTTGACTTTCGGAAGTCATCATCTGCCTAGCCTTTCCCCAACTATGTTGGGATCGGCTTCCAGTCTAACCGGATCCCGGACCGGAACTTGACTTTCGGAAGTCAGTGGCAAAAATTTAATGAAACAAACAAAGTCACCAACTTCCGAAAGTAAAGTTATTTTAGACTTTTTTAGTGTCTTTTTGGAAGTTGTTTTTATTTCGCAGAAAGATTTTTATTTTACCATTTTTAGTTGTAGTATACACAAATTCTTGTATATTAATTTTTACATTATAACTAAGCCCAAGAAGAAAAAACACGTTCATTGCCAAGCCAAAATGCTGAACTTACGTAGATAGACAAAATAAAAAAAAAATTGAATGTCTTCCTTAGTGGCCTAAACCAAATACCAGAACCCAATACGCTGCGGTCGCTATTTTATGGCTCGTACATAATTGTGAGGCGTGATGTGACAATTAAACGTGAGGAAAAAAAAAACAAATTACTGAACCGATTTTTATGAAATTTCTGTGGAACTAATCAGGAAGTAGTCCTTTCACACAAAAAAAAATAATTTTCCAAATCGGTTAACAAATACCGGAGTTATGAGGTAAGGTAACAAACAAAAAAATACAACCGAATTGAGAACCTCCTCCTTTTTGAAGAAAGTCTGTTAAAGATATTAATGAAGAATTCATAAGTATGAAGATTTCTGCCCCCGTTGCAGTTAATAACATTATCAGAACCAAAAGATTCAAAGTTTCCATTTTGATAAGCAATAAAACAGAATTGACAGACAAAATTCAGGCAAAAATACACCTAAATGACTATTATAGACAACGCGCCGAACATCTGTGTCACAAAATCGATCATAACTTCGTCCTACAAACACGACATCACTTCTCACCATCCCAAAGATAGCCTTGAAGATCGTAAAAGACGTAAAATATACCTCATTGGCTCCCCAAAGTGGCCCATTCAGCTCCACTGAGCTCCATCTAGAATATTTCACAGTACACTGCTTCAATTGATTATATTGGAAACAAGTACGCTACGCACGTGAGAATCGAGTTTTTGGTAAATATTTTTTTCCTAATTTATTTCTTACTAGGCACACCTGTATGTGTGACTATTTTTAGCTGTAGACTTTGTTCGCAAAGGCCCTCCCTCACCGGAGCATTTGCCTGTGATGTAACAAACGAAAATTACATTTTGAGCATTATGTTACAAATTTCCGCTCCCATTGCCCCCCATTCCCCATTCCCGACAGAGAGCATAGCTCACAGAATAAGTAAGCTGAAGTGGCAATGGGCCGGCCATATTAGGCGTAGAACTGATAACCGTTGTAGACGTGTTCTTGAGTGGAGTCCGCGAATCGGCAAACGTAAGGTGCGCCGTCAGGCTCGGTGAAGTGACGATCTTCGCAGGGTGGCTTGTAGCCGCCCCGCCGCGCCGCTGAACTGGATGAGAGCTGCTGAGAATCGAGTTGAGTGGAGTGCGATTGAGGAGGCCTATGTCCAGTGGTGGACTGCTTTATGCTGACGATGTTGGATGGTGATTGCCCTCCATTTGCCTGTAATATAACAATCCTAGATTCGTATTTTGACAGAAACAAGTAACTGTTACAAATATCGTAACAGGTTGCTCACTGTACTGCTCGGTTATCTAATACACTGATGTAATGTTCGTACTGAACTGTTACATTATACTTTGAGTGAACGCCTTGAGAGGTGATTGATACTAGTAGCTGATATCGATACCGATTGTTGTTATAACGGTAGTATCTTCTCTAATACCCTGTGATGTTTTGAATGGCTATCAATCCATTTGCAAGTGCTGAACTCATGTTGACAGTATTGTATTTCTATGACAGGTAGGAGGGACTTTTGGTGAAAAAGATAACAACAATATTGTAATTCCATTTATTAATTGGTAAACTGATCTAGGTAAATGGTCCTGTCTAGGTATTTATTTCAAATTAATTCTTGCCTTGTTTGCTTACAAACATTATTATACCTTTTTAGATATCCGTAGCCGAATGGCAAAAAACGAAACCCTTATAAATTCGTCATGTCTATCTGTCTGTCCACCCGTGTATCTCACTTTATTCTGAAACTATTAGCACTACACAGTTGAAACTTAGTAGGTAGATGTATTCTATGAACCGCTTTACGATTTTTATACAAAAAATAAAACATAAGGGATCCCCATACATGGAACTGAAACGAAATTATATATTTTTTATCAAACATAATTATACGTGCGGGGTGTTAATATACAGGTCTTTAAAATGACATTGAGGTTCCTAAAACCATTTTTTTCAAAATCAATCGTTTGTAAGATATACAATTAGAAGGGGGTAAAGTATTCCCCCCCCTCTAACTTATAGATGGATTCACACTAGTATGCAATACACTCAATCGCATGTAATATCTCTGTAGCTACTGGTCGTTACGAGCCTTTAATAGCTTTGTTTTGGATGTTCCTTTGTTTATGTTAATGTAGGCATATAAATTATAGTATACATACACATATGTGGATCAAGTTTTTAAAATACATACCTGATAAACGATTTACTTATATGTTTTTTACGTCAGCGTAGGTATTCTATGTTAAAATTAAAAATTGTTCAACGCAGTTTACTTATTTCATACGGATCAAATATCCCACCCACACCTCGCCCACGCTATAAGAAAAACAAGAATGTTAACATTAAAATATAGTTTAAAACCTCTCGATTGCCAATCAACACTTGATCGGTCCAGCCTCCAGGCGTTATCAAAATCAAATCAAACTTTCGAACAAGCCCAAAATACTTTCAAACTCAATATTCAAAAGTTTTCGAGTAAGATCTTGGCTCTAATATTTGATAACACCCCAGTAAAATTTCGTCTTAGTAATTTTACTGGGGGAGTAACAGACGGCCTATAAACTGAGACAGAAAACCAGCCGTAAATTTACGATAAAAAACAGATCCTAAAACTGTAAAAATACGGCCAAGTTCCGAGCATATTTTTGATCGTAAAATAATGTAAGGTCAAATTCTACATATAAATGTGAGTCATCATAATTCAAATTTTTTATTTGGTTTCAAGATGTCTTCTGCCTGAAATGGAATATGAAATATGTTTTTCTTTCTAGTATTTTATTTGAGTACTGTCTGCGCAAGAACTCATCATGTGTCAACTTTCATTTGTATAGGTACGCTTTTCTAATTATTTCCAAAAAGAAGTTTTTTATATTAAATAGTCTTAAAACAGATTGTTCCAGCTTTACCTTGTTATAATATTACTTAGGGCCCATCAAACTATGTAATACATTTACTGAAAGCTTGTTACAGCCAAAGTTCACCGGCAATATTCGGGCTCACTTTGAGAGGACGTTGGCGAGTACATACTCTAGTCAACGTGGCACTGTCATGTACTGTACTGCACTGTATTAATTACGATAAAATAAATGTACAGCTGCAAGATTACAAGACAGGCTTTTTATAAGATATTTTACTTTTTAATACAGGCCCTGCCATATCGACATAGATAGCGATCGCTAAACAACTGAATTCGGTCGCAAAATCATAACGATGTGGATTTGCGGTGGCCGCGAGCCGGATGCGACCCACCGGTGTCAGCTTCCACCTTAAATCCGCGTTATGACTTCGCGAACGAATGCGGCTGATTTGCGATCTATGTCGAAACTGCAGGGCCAGGAGTAGCATCAGTTATATACCGAGTCTCCTCCGTGCCTTGGAAATAACGTTAAGTCGTTGGTATCGTATTCCCCAGTACCTACTAACTGGGTTGTTGAGGTCAGATGGGCAGACGCTCCATGTAAAATACTGGTATTCGGCTACACCTGGTTAGGCTGGAAGCCAACCCCGACATAGTCGGCAAAAAGCTAGGCAGATGATTTCATGAAGGATTAGGAAAGTTGGAGACTTAGGGAGTTTTTTAATTATTTGTACAGATTTATCTGGATGAATTTGAGACCTGATCAAATTATGACGACAATAAAGACAAAACAATATATACAAAAATAAAATAAACCAACAAAAATATGTATAAAACAGTGTCCAATTAAGCAAAGCCGAAGGCATGGTTTTTGCTAATACCACTATGAAACTTGCCACAAAGAAAAATAAGATAATGAAAAAATAATAACCATTTTTTCACGAACATATCAGTCACACTGAAAATACGAACATTCTTCGCTGTCTGTAGCAACCGATGGAAACAAGATATGAACTCAATTTACTTGGCCATATTGCCTGTACCACAAAGATTACTTTTATTGTAACACTGACCTGACCTTGGTCCCAGTTACTGGGTAACATGCAGCAATTTATTGGCTAGACGACTTATTTCAATAAACTTAATAGATGCCTTTGTAAACGCGATCTCGGAATCGAAAGAAAATCTGGTTTACGTTGCTCAGAATTTATTAGCTACAGAGTTATGGCATTATTAGGGAAAAATAGGTTTTCGTCGTTGTTATTTATTGTGGTTATTTTACTTGGGAAACAAGTTGTCTTTTTGTAATAGAAATGGAATGCGAATCTAAATTGACAAATGGAGTACAGCGTAGCTAGATCCATACCATCCGTGCTTATATTTTTAGTGCGAAAGTGGGTCATTTGGTATGTTACCTTTTCACACCTAAATCACGGCTCAGCACATTTCGATGAGGGAGAGAGCCTCACGTCTCAGCCGCCGCGGGAGACGCACCGGGCGTCGGGGGCCACGTGGTGGCCCCCGACGCGGGCCTGTGGACGGTGAGCTATGGGCTAGCTCGCCGTCCGTCCATCTTATGACGACAGGCCGTGTCGACGGCGCGTTCGTGTTCCACGCGCGCCTCAAAGAGAGTCAGCAAACAGGAAGGGGTCCGTAAGGACCGACGCCTGCCAGGGTTGCGGGACTGTTCGAAAGAGATACCGCGGCCCTGGAACACAAAGGGCAAAAGAAGGAACATGGATGGGTTTTAGTCAGTAAAAGTCTGACACTCCCTCCTGCTCACCCCAGAGCGGGACGGGTTATTTGATGATTTACCACCGGTAAAAAAAAAAAAAAAAAAAAGCCGGTCATACTTTCATACAAAACAAACAAACGTAGTACGGCGATTACTCCACTGTTTGACGGTGTACGTTAAAAAAAATATATGATATCAATTTATCTCATCATTATCAACATTTCGATAACATTTAACGCACAGGTAGCCTACCATGACGTCTTAAAGCAGGAGTAATTCCAGTGTTAGAAAGAGATGGGGCTAGACGATCTGTATAGCTCGGTCTCTTTCCCACACTGGAATTACTCTGGCTTTAAGGCGTCATAGTAACAGGGCACGCCACAATAGTGGCGATAAGTCCCCTCTTTGAGGAATGGCTAGAGAGGCACTACGGTGCCCTCACCTTCCGCCTGACGCAGGTCCTCAACGGACACGGTTGTTTCGGGGGGTTCCTGCACCGAATCGGGCGGGAGGAAACGTCCGGGTGCTACCATTGTGAGGATCGACCGGAAGACACGGTGGAGCACACGGTGGAGGTCTGCCCCGCGTGGGCGGAGCACCGCCATGTCCTCGTAGCGGCGATCGGCGGCGGCGACCTCTCGCGTCCGGCCTTGGTTCAATCCATGATCCGGAGCGAGACGGAATGGGACGTCGTCACCTCCTTCTGCGAAGCAGTCATGCTAGCGAAGTAGGTGGCGGAACGTGAGCTATGGGCTAGCTCGCCGTCCGTCCGTCTTATGACGACAGGCCGTGTCGACGGCGCGTTCGTGTTCCACGCGCGCCTCAAAGAGATGTCAGCAAACAGGAAGGGGTCCGAAAGGACCGATGCCTGCCAGGGTTGCGGGACTGTTCGAAAGATATACCGCGGCCCTGGAACTCAAAGGGCAAAAGAAGGAACATGAATGGGTTTTAGTCAGTAAAAGTCTGACACTCCCCTCCTGCTCAGCCCAGAGCGGGAGGAGTTATTTGATGACTAAACCTACTACCGAAAAAAAAGGCGTCATAGTAACCCCCCTGTTCTTGGTTAGAACTCAGGATTTTTTTATCCGATTCCCACGCAAAGCCGCAAGCAAAAGGTAGTTATCGATAATGATGATTGTTAGCATCATTATTTTTTTACCAGCTTTTCTGAACTGAAATTCCTGATTTGGTTACAACGAAACTTTAGACCATTTTGTTGCATTATGCTGTAATCTATAATAATCTGACTTGAGAAAGACAGCTTGCAACAATTTTTGCTACAATGCCTCTGATATAATACAATTTCGTTTAGCAAACAATAAGACTGTAAGTCAGTAAAGCACAATGAGGAAACCAGCGTCCTACGACATATCTTCATAAACTTCCATAATTAAACTTACGTGCTCTAACTATGAATAGTTTAATACCCCTGCCTTCAGTGTCAGGGGTTTCAAACAATGTACAACCTTCATCGCCATTGTAACATTTGTTGACTTTGAACATGTTGAAAACTAAACTAAGGATGTACTTGTTTAGGCTGAATGGACTTGTTGGTAGCCTTAGATGCTTTCTGAGAATACACTTATTGTGATGGGTTTCGGAAAGCCAGTGTAATTCCGAACAATTAAATTTTTGACTAATATGGGATTTTGTTTGGTAAGACAAGTTACTTTCGAGTTCCATGGGAGTTCCGCTAAAATATAAGCATCGAATAATACAAAATACAAAACAGAGATTATGGCTTTAATTTCGATGTTACATCCATAATGTTTGAATCCAGTAAGTGGCCACGTTTACTGCGGCGTCAGAGGTTTTGTTTGTGTTGAAAGTTGACCCCCAAAACAAAATCTAGTCAGAAATGAGTAAATCACATTATCAATGGAATTTTTCGCCAGCTCTTCGCCTACTTTTTGTAAATCTTAATCAAGCCGGCCGGCCTAGCTAAGGTCACCTTAGGTTAATGTTTTAATAAAACTTGACATGGGTTGGACATGAAAAAAAAAAACCTTCTAACTTTATCTATTCTTAGAAACACTTAAATATTTATAGTTTCTGCATGACAAATCACTGTCACATTGCATGTCACATTGTAATTCTGAAGGGACAAATAAATAATAGCTATCTCTTGAACTCTATTTATAAAGACTTTGGCGAGAAAAATGTGTTACAGTTTAAGAGCCAGGACAGTTTCTTGGAACCACTTTGCACTAAGTTAATGTTTCTAATATTTGATTTATATTTTATAGAAAACTTCATAAGAATCTAACGTAATAAAATAAACTTTTATTTACGGACTATGTAGACATGTTTACCGTTCTTTTGAACGAATATTAAGAAAAGGATACTGGGTTTGTTTGACTTTAAAAGTTTGGTTACTAAAATTGTTGAAAAGAAAAAAAAACGAATGAAGACGTTTTTTTACTGCTACGAAGAAAAAACATTTTTTTACGGACCAAGAACAACTCCTGTTCTTAAAGCGATGGAAATAGCCATTGAAATCGTATTGAAACCATAACGATTACACTTTATCCACTAATTTGTTTCAACAAAACGTTTCTTCAAATAAACAGTATATTTCGATCACAAAATTACAAAATACCGCCATCACTACGCCTCCATCATTTAAAAACAACTTACGGCATTTTCTTTATACAGGCAAACCTGTGAGCAAAATTACTAGTGACGATATTAATTTATAACTGACCACAACATTATATAAAGAAATACTCAATTTGTCTTCCAAAAGAAATTCTTCTTCTTCTAATTAAACAAAAGCCTTCGGTCCTTCAATGTTGTTAACTCAGAATTTATTTAGGATTGCCAAGTATATATATATTATTGTTATATATATATATTGTCCTAGGTCAATGTCGTTATTAGAATGGCAAGATTCTCTGTTGGGCTGCGTGGGGACACTTAGATATAGTTCGACGGTATTAGTTTCTACGGAATAAAGAAATCTTTTTATTCCATTACAATGTTTGCTACAGATTGTTTCATCAGTAACGTTTTGTCTGCATGTACCATTTGTTTAGACAAACGTCGATAGCACTTGGTTATCAACGTTGAATAAAAAGTTTGACTTTTTTAACCGACTTCAAAAAGGAGGAGGTTCTCAATTGGAACATTTTTTATTTTTTATATATGTTCCCCGATTACTCGAAGATGTCTGGACCGATTTGGTTTTTTTTTTTGGTTGAATGGGTATACTTTCCAGGTGGTCCCATGATCATCAAGTCAGGATCTGATGATGGGATCCTGGAGAAATAGAGAGAATTCTTCAAATTTTATAGGCTTACACTTGAAGCAATTTGGGTAGTTTTTGGAAGAGTACTTTCTCGGAGTGATTCATTTCAATTTGGTGAAGATCTGATGAAGAACTTCGAGATAGGCATCGAAACTCCTCAATAAATGGTAGCAAATGGACTGGGATTGCTGAAATCTCATGTCTGTCTATTGTTTACACCAGTTCATAACATAACATCACGCCGGTACGCTGTGAAGGGGTAAGCACATGTGAACCACTAAAAAGTGAAAAATAAAATAACTTTTTCACAAAAAATTAAACCGACTTCAAAAACACTAAATAGAAGCTAAAGTTATTTTTTTTCTTTTTTGAAGTCGGTTTAATTTTTTGCAAAAACGTTTTTTTTATTGGTATCTAATATTTTCGTACGGTTCTAACAACTTGAAAAACATGACCATTTTACCACAAAAAAGAAATACTATGTATGTGTGAACGAAGAACACGGTAACACCAACAGACACGAAAACCGAAATTATTTTCAAAGATAAATTTATTGTGGATTTTGCATGAAAACATTCAAAGTTCCTTTGATTAATGCACGTACACACGAGTGAACGTGCATTAATCAAAACAAATTTTAACATGGTCTCTCATCTCAAAAGTCCTCCAAAGTTATGTTTTGGTCTATCCTCTCTAAATCTAAAAGTTATTCTGTTTATTCTCCTAATAAACTACTAATTCAGGCTGTCCTCCATTTATTTACTCGAAGTGAGGTACAACAAATAGTTTGCTAATGAATTCGCTTTATGTTTTGCTACTAATTTAGTAGGATCCCTAACTTTTTGCTAGTCTAGGTATAACCTGGGTGAATGTAGGTACGTAACGAACTTTTATGATTGCGTCTATTGCTACCTACCCGTGTAGACGAAAGGTATTTTCGTATTTTTTGGTAGAATAAACAGCGTCTCGTGGCTGGAAGTCTGTTTAGTTTTCTAGTAGTTTATTAACAAATTATCTCGGCCTAGATTTGTTGATGTTAGTACTTGATTATGTATTAGTTTATGCTATCAATAATAAATTACGTTCGTATATGTTTATGTGTGAGGATATAATTATGTATGAGGTGGAATAGAATATACTTAATTGTGTACCGAATGTAACACAGATAAGTAACTTTGTACAGTAACTAAGGGTACAATGGCGATCTTAACACTAGAAGCCTATTGTAAATGTATATTGTAAGTGACTCAAGTGTTCAATTCTATACATATGTAAATATGTATAGAATTGAAAGGTATTCACGATTATGTATATCACTCAATGTCTTTAATTTTTGACCCTGCGTTCTAAATAAAACGAACGGTCGTGCGAATAAGCGATTGTTGTGTCCGATCAGTCACTATTTTCATTTAGACCGATCAAAATGAAAATAAAAATTCTGTTCGATAATTAGTACTTTGGTTAAGAAGCGACTTGATAAATTCAAATCATCACTAAAACCCATTAAATTAAATAAGTAACTGACTGTCAAAGATCCTTTTAAAAGCTCCTAACAATAAAACCGATCGTACGTTTCTTACTTAGTGCAACAAAAGAGAAGCGGAACTTGCTAACAGGACAAGAACACGCCAGCCTTAGATCAGCGTGAACGAAACGTTTTAAAGTGCGGTACGATTCAGTTTTATGGTGTGGGGCGGGTATTAAAGGGAATGTAAAACTTCTGGCTGTATCAGTAAAGTTGAGTTTTTAATAAAAGTTTTGTTTACCTTCAGGAAATGATAGCGAGTGGTTATGCTTTTTCGCTATGTTTCATATGTTTTGCTGACAATACCCACCTCTCTGTAGAGATAGGTACTGAAACTTAACTAATATTATAAAGAAAACTTTACCCAAGTTTGTATTTTGGGGTAATCTTCGAAAGTACTGATCCGATCCCGAAAATTCCCGTGGAGTAATTTCCGTACCTAACGGGAGCGAAGCTGCGAGCAAATGCTGGTATTAGAAACAAATATTTCTTGGAATTGCCTTTATGTCGAAAATCTCCAAGTCTCCTTCTAGAGTAATCAACCCATATACATGTGAGTTACCATAGACTTTCCACGGTTTACTGGCTAACTAAATAAATATATTTTGTTAGGAAAATGCATCCTAACTTATCCTACTATTACACCAACGAACACACTTGCACGGCGAAATGTGGGTGTACAATCAAATGTACAACTCTGACTAACTCTTTAGGGATTACATGCGTGATGTTATGCATATATTCATAGAAGTACAACACAACAATCCATCACATTACATTACAAAATCAACCCATCCTTATCCAAATTCAAACCACAGCAACATATCAGCTATAACAGAGGAGCATGCAGCAAAAGGAACATGATATCATTTGTGGCTCATTCCAGACGTGCCAATGGCGCGCTGTATCATGTCTCTTAAGTCGTTGTGACGAGAAAATTGTTCAAGCTTGTTATGTATGAAGAAGGTTAGATTGTATTATATGTGTGTTGTTGTGTCAAACAAATGTTGGGAAAGTTCTAGGACCTTGAAATATAGTTCTAAGAAATTGAAAGGCAGTACAGAGTCTTGCATTTAAAGTAACAATAGAATATGATGCGGCTTTCTTTCCATATTCGTTTTCATTGTATTTGCTGAAATAAAATATAAATTTTCATAATTTTTAATGTTGTGACATGTACGTCAGATTTGTCAAACTGTCAGTTACTTTTTTTGTCATAGAGTTTCTTACTAGCTTAGTCTATGATGAATACTTTTTGGTTTATCTAATCTAAATTATATTTTTCAATGTTTAGCTGAAATATTGTACTAATAACTTAATTTTAAATTATATTTATAAATTCTTTACGCACTCATGGTTTTATGAAGTAATTCTGTTATGTCCTGGCCGACTACACTTGTCAGATGAGATGATTATATGGCCACAAGAAAAAAATCTGAGATTCAAAAATGGAAGGAGACTACTGTGGAAACGAGCTGACGAACCGGGCAGACTAGACTAGACGAGAGAGCGTTTCTTGAATGTGAGACTGAAGGAATTCTTCATAATTGGAGACAAGACAGATTCTTGAAGGTGATCCATCTAAATATACACCTGGGACTACTACTCCCAATCTTATTATTAAAAATTGTCGTGCCTTCCCTGGTGTCAGTCTCGCGGAGCTGCCCTGGGTCTAAAGGCTGGTGATCCAACTAAAGGATCTACCGGGACCTCTACTCCCGTTCTTCGAAACGCCGCCTTCCTGAGGAGCAGACCTGAAAGAACTGCATGCATCGTCCTACATCACCACCTCAACGTTTGATCGTGCTTTATTTACAGTGCTACTAATCGTGTGTATCTCTAAAACTACTTCCTGAGTGCGGGTTTGATAGGTCTTTTTTTATAATCACTTGTATTTTTTATTTCACTTGTAAAACCATCCATTTAACTCTATTAAATTTTTAAATGTACAAGTCTACTTTTATCCTTTAATTTTTAATAGGATCGAGTAGATTTGCTACAGATGTTATCAAAAACCCTTATTCGTTACTTGCTCAATGTTTATTTACTTCGAAAATACTGAGTTTATGCTATTTCCAATAGATAGTTCTTCTGCTTATCTTAGAAAATACAACCCATAAATTAAGACGTCTTCAATAAATCATTCAAAACAATCAACTGCTCAAATAGGACACCATAAAACTCAAATGAACTAAAAGTCCAAAGGCGTCTTTATACAAATGTACAGGTCAAAATCAATTACGGCCAAAGTATGGTCCACAAAAATTTCGAAGCAGTAAATCAGTCCAAAAAACTGCCTCAGGGATGAATCAGGATGAATGAGGATGTAATTAAATTTAAAACAGCACCGACGATGTTCTCACAAAATTAAACGATTTCATCTCCCTTTGTGTGGCCAGGAAAACCGGGATTACACCAATCCCGGGATTTTTATGTAATCCCTATGTGAGTTATTGTTTTTTTTTATTCTCTCTCTTTTAGCTTTTTGGGAAAATATCATTAGGACTACTTAAGTCTTTACCATAAATTAATATTAATTTTGTCTTTGCTAATAAGTTTCAGATTAATTGTTATACCTAAAACCTCTTGTGTAGGCCTTCAACGTTTAGTTAAAGCAAAGGTTTCAATAAATTGTTTTACGGGATAAGTTGCCCTCACAGACTCAAGTTTGAACTTGTTTACCACGGCTGAGGTAATTTCCTTAATCAATTTACGAAATATTTCATCTTATACATACAGTAGTGTCCTGGCCCTGGCAGTTTCGACATAGATAGCGATCGCAAAACCACCGAAATCTGCCGCAAAGTCATAACGATGCGGATTTAAGATGGATGCCGACACCGACGGGTCACATCCGGCTCGCATCCACCTTAAATCCGCATCGTCATGTCTTTGTGACCGAATTCGGTTGTTTTGCGATCACAATCTACATCGAAACTGCTAGGCCAGTGCTTGTTCCGTAAAATTAAAACCAATCCTGATCAATCAATCATAAAGCTTTACTAGTTAATAAACTTCTGCGTTTCATTTTCCAACTACGTATTCTATTTGGGTCGGCTTTCAGACAAAGTGGATGCACCTGAAAAATTTGTACAACTGTATTTTACATGGAGCCTATCTGATTTCCGTAGCCATGTTCAGAAATCAGAAAGCTTTATTTGTGAACATAGGTCAAGTTACACATAGTGTGAGGTATTATAAATAGGTAGATCCTCCATGTTTTGCCCAGAGGAGTACAAATAATTGTCTAAGTTTTAAAATAACAAATTGGTGAAATTATTACAACTTTCACATCAGTAATAAAATCAGTATAAATGGGCATAGCATATCCAAAGAAAAAAAAAAATATGCAATCAATTTCTCAATAAATGTCAAATGGTTAAGTTACATGTCATAATTAATAATAATAATGTCGAACAAAATTCTAGGTCATTGTTACTGGATAACACAATCATCATCATTATCATCCACAGCCCGACTTCACCCATCGCTGGGTATAGGCCTCTCGTTGCTTGTGCCAAGCTCCACGCTCTTGTCAGCCCGGCAAGAGTGGTCGTCAGACTCAATAGGTTTGTTAGCGAATATTATGCAGAATTTATCTCCTGACTGTTTTCAACTTGTATATCAAAATAATTGTTTATAAAACAGAAACCACAGAACGTCACGTGCTACGATTTTTACACACTCTATTAGCTTCGTACATGTTCACTTGGTCATACTCGTGCGCCGCAAATAAGGATCCCGTAACAAAATGTTTTTCCATCTTCATTATAACTAGCTGTTGCCCGCGGCTACGGCCGCGTTTTTGTCAAAACTTATCCCACGGGCACGTTGTAAATATACCCTATGGCACTCGGGGATACTCAAAATCGGTTCAGTAGTTTCAGAGATTACCCCCTACATACAAACTTACAAACAAATTTTACCTCTTTATAATATTAGTATAAAGTGTAATGTGTGTGTGTGTGTGTGTGTGTGTGTGTTTGTGTGTGTGGTATATGTGTGTGTGTGTGTTAGTGTGTGTGTAAGTAGTGTTTGTATTTTTTATAGACAACAACAGGCTCACAACTTCATGCGATGAGGCTCGCATAAAACGACAAGCGCGTGTTTATTTATTTCCTTCATGTGTACCGTCGCGTCCCGGTGAGTCGTAGCATGCTCGAAGCAATTTCTTTTTTTTTTTTTCGCCGCGGTTGTCGCAACAGTCAACACGTGACAATCGTGTTTTTTTTTTTTGTGTTTGGCATCTCGCAGGTCAACATTGGGTGTAAGGCCAGGGGCAAGAAACTAACAAACTAAGCGACTACGCGCTAAGGGCACCCCTTGTGGGTACGAGCCTCAGATCGTGCCAAGCGGTTACTTGTCTATAAGTACTTGTTCTATTCTATGTTCATTTCTAAGCCACCGGCTTTTTCCAGGAAAATATCCGTAGAAGGTGACCTTTGCCCGCCATCTGAAAGGCCACAGTAACTTGAATTAATTACATTTTCTTTGTAATATTTCTCGTTCAATATGACTAGCTCTCGGCTACTGCTACAAGTGTAATTACTTTCCAATTAATATCACTGTGGCTTGCTCGAGCTTTTCGTTTTTCTTTCTTTTGATTTAAGTCAGTTTATTTTACGATCCCTGTTTATTGCAGGGTTGATGCCTTTGACCATAGGTCATCTTGAAATACATGCTCATTACTTCTACAGCGGCTACCCTGGGGCCTAAAATGGCCACTTTATCAGAATCATAATACGAATCACGTTAAAATTTAAGACTCTTAAAATGGACTTTGTGTTCATAACCCTAGAGACCATTTTAAGAATTTTAATTTATTGACGTGATTTATATTATAATTCTGATAAAGGTTCCATTTTAGACCCCCTGAGCTTTCAAACGGTTAAGAGATTTACAGATTGGCCACTTCAGTTCCTGTCCAGGAGGTGAATCATTATTTTGGGTTGTTACTTAGATGAGATTTAACCACACTTTGACCCCTTGCTCACACTTTGTTCATCTGTACGTTATCTTGCAGTATCATTTGAGATCATATAGCTGTTCCAAATTGCATTTCCTTTAAACAGGTGAAAATACGGTTATTGACTTATGATTTCAACCTTTTAGGGTTCCGTAGCCGAATGGCAAAAAACGGAACCCTTATAGATTCGCCAAGTCTGTATGTCTGTCTGTCCGTGTATGTCACAGCCACTTTACTCCGAAACTATTAGGACTACACAGTCGAAACTTAGTAGGTAGATGTATTCTGTGAACCGCTATAAGGTTTTTGTACAAAAATAAAAAAAAATATAAGATTAAGGGGGGTCTCCCCATACATGGAACTGAAAACTAAAAAATATTTTTTTCATCAGACCTATACGTGCGGGGTGACTATACATAAGTCTTTAAAAATGCCATTGAGGTTCCTAAAACCATTTTCTCTCAATGTCAATCGTTTGAAAGATAAACACTTTCAAAGTGGTAATGTGTATCCCCCGCCCCTCTGATTTCTAAAGTAAGAGGAGAAAAATTCTGAAAAAAATATAAGATTATAGAACGTAAAAAAAACTTTCAACCAAAATTGGTTTGAATAAGAATTGATGTTTATTTTTTGAGATATGGGAATTTTCATCAAACTGCAGCAACAACTTTGTTTTTCACTAACTTATTATGAAAAATAAATTTAGTTTTGTTGATGAATGTAAAACAATACAACATATGAACGAATGCCTTCAAAATATTTTTATTATATTGTTTGGTGCTACGGAACCCTATGTGCGTGTGAGTACGACTCGCACTTGGCCGGTTTTTTTAATGTAAAGTGTCGTGCAGAACAGCGCAGTGCAGAAATGTGCAGTTTTTCCTAAAAATTCAAAGTCAAAATGTCTCGATGTGATTTCATGTGTTAAAATGGTTGAAATTTAAACATAGTTCAAGGAACCTGTTTGTATTGTCGTGTAAAATTCTGTTGAGACTATTTTTAAAACCTCTACAACTTCTAAAAGTTATTTTTAAGCACCAAAATTAAACCTTCTTAATTTACCGTTGTCTCATTAAATATTCTCTGTACGGTTTCTCCCATACATAAGTAAATAAGCTTATTTTATCCCACATAGGCAGGTGTCTGAAACATTCGCACGGAGATGACGTCAGAACAGAATTACAGTATGAATTATTACCGTATACGCACATTTGTCACTAAAACTTGGAGATATAACGTTGTGTAAGGCAATGTCCCGTCGCCGCGCCGACGGGAAAGAGACAAGCTATCGAGGATTTTCTCGCACAAGAAACGTACAAAAGTTTGGTCCTCTACGAGTAAAAGAGATTGGTACATTTTTTATTCGTAGCCCCATCCTAGGAATTTCTCCTATATCGTGGGTCTGATTACAAACATTTAAGCTCACATACAACAACAGCTAGACCCGGAACGACCATACAAATATTTGTTCCATGTGAGCCCGCAACACGCAGTGCTGCAACCAATTACTCAACCACTACTCATAAATTACATACGTTTGTTATTAGGACCGCTGACAGTTCACACCGCAGGCAAGTACTCCGTCAAACCAACACGTGCCATTACTCACTCTACTCGCTAATCGCCTACGGTGGGGCAGATGCCTAAGAAAAGGGCAGAAGTTGCTGGTATTCTATGACTCGAATTCGACTTATAAATACATCTGTGTTACTATAGAATATTTAGAGATACACTTTTCTGATAGGTTTTGTACGTGATGGGATAATGGTTACATATTATCGAAAAAAATGGCGTAAGTCATCAATTCATCATTGAACTTTGCTGATTTTTAATTTTATTTATTTATTGGTTCACCAACAATATTGTTTACCCAAGTCGTATGCTAAAAGTAACATGCAAAAAGTTAAATGCAATAGTGCAGCAATCACCTAACGGTATTAGCTATGGACTGAATTAAGGATCAATTCTATTTGCAACTGGTGGCAATGTCGCCATCTAATGAAGCGGCACCATAGATTTACATAGAAACCAGTGACACTGCGGTATGTCGATGGTATGTCATAGCGGTTGGGTTGCTTTTCCACTGTGATTATCGGTCGCCTTTGGAGTGGTATCACAAAACAAATAGTACAAGGATGTACCCTTGTTCTTGTTCTAGTGTCTGAGTTTTACAGCCGCCCATGGGCCTCTGACTTGACTTTACATGCCGTCGAGAAATACCTCTAACGTCACGACTTTTTTCTTCACCAAAGCAAGTGATAATTATCACGCACATGGATCCAAAAAATTAGAGTTGTACCTTTTAACATTTGTGAGAACTCTTGTTAGGCAGCTAGTAGTGGGTAATACGATACCCCCTGGTAAGACTTGCAGGCCAGTGAGTACTTGTAGCGAATGTCAAAGATCTACAATTAGGGCTATCGTTTTTGAGCCCACCAGATGGCGCCACTGTGAAATAGAATTCTATTTTATACTTTAAAGTACCAATAACTTCATAAAACGTGTATTTTATTACGTATAACACCATCGTGTAAACTTCAGATCATTTATTCGCAATATTCTCACTAAAATTAGCAAGCATGAAAAGATCCTAAGTTCCTACCAAGTCATAGTTAATCAGGAATAGCTCAATCTAGACCACAATTGTAAATATTAGTAAAATACGTGATAAAAAAGCACGCAATGCGTGAACTTTCTATGACATCTGACATTTCAGTGCCCTCGCGCTACACTAGCGCCTCTAGCGCTGAATTCCCACGCGATAGCCCCCATTGACCGCCGGGAGCGACAGCTTAACTTAATGTGCGTTCTGAGGTACGGAAGAAACTTGAAATGCATCCAGTCACCCATCCACGGACCAACCCATGCAAGGGCGACATAACCTACAGACCGATCCGAGCAGCTGTTATTATTAAGCCACGCCCTTAAAACCTAGGCAAATGACTTTCATTCATGATGTAAAGAAGAATAAATGATGTTATTAACTAATTGAAAAGTCGTTTATTTCAACAACGACCAAACAACTGTAGGTACGAGTACATAAGTGGGAAAGGTGTAAATCAATTCATTTTGACACGAGTTAAAAATAGCATTCCCCAGTTACAAATAAAAACGCCATTGCTTTTAAACACTCTGTAACCTATTTATTTATTACATGTTGCATTCGAGTTAAACTCGCAAACAAAGTGATTTAATTGTCAGTAGTCCGGAGTGCTTTTTGTATCGGATTTACATACGATTTTGGAAATAAAACAGGAATGTTTCATTGCCGGCTCTAATGGATGAAACTAAAAATATTCTTTGTGTTCGAGTTTGTTTACAATAAAAAAAATCGGCCAAGTGCGAGTCGGACACGCGCACAAAGGGTTCCGTAACAATATCTAAAAAAAAAAACACATTTGTTGTATGGGACAATTAAATATTTATTTTATTCTGTTTCTAGTATTTTTTGCGGCAATAGAAATACATTATCTGTGAAAACTTCAACTGTCTAGCTTTTACGGTTCATGAGATAAAGCCTGGTGATAGACAGCCAGACAGATAAACGGACAGTTGAATTTTAGTAATAGGGTCCTGTTTTTACCCCTTGCGTACGGATCCCTAAAAATAAGTCATAAGTCATTTATTTCTTAACAAAACACATTGTGTAGAAAATAACTTAAAATTAGATTAGGATTAGATAGTAATAATAAAAATAATGTTGTTTTTTTTTAATATTAATATGTTTAGAAATATTTAAAAATGTAATTTATATGTATATAATTGTATAAAGGAAAAAATAAAAAAACAAAATTAAGTACAAGGTAGTAGTGCTCCTTTTTTACCATAATAAACATTAATAGTCGTTTAATAAAGAAATATGATGTCAAAAGATGAAAATAATAAAATAAATAATCACGTAATTATTTACTTTATAATAAAATGGAAATGATTAACATATTAAAAGTAATAATAAAAATCAAAAATAGCAAATGTCACATATATAATTATGATTGTCAATTGATGAACTCTTCAATACTGTAATAGCCCTTCCTCAATAAATATGTCTTTAATTCGTTTTTCAATAAATTTGCACTGGTTATGCTTTTAAATTCTAACGGTAACGTGTATAACAAGACGAACAGGCATTTGGGACTATGTCGAACCACTTTCAATTTAGGTTGAATTGTGTAGGGTAAGTCTTTCCTACGAGTATTATGTCTAGCTTGTCTTTGCTCTTCAGTTTCAAATTTGTGCAAATTCTTAACAAAGTTGGTTAGCAACACAAGTATATAGAGACATGCCACTGTTAGAATTTTTAATCTTATGAAGTGTTCCTTGCACGATTCTGTCTGTTTCATGCGAAGCATTGTTCCTATAGCTCTTTTTTTAATAACAAATGCTGACTGGATATTGTATTTGTAGCTGTTGCCCCAAAACTCAATGGTTGGCAAATGGTTAGCTTCGGTCAAACCGAGTGGACTGGACAGTGTACTGGCTGAGTACACCGGACTTAGCCAGATATTCCGGTATATTATCTGTCACTATCACACACTTTTTTATTTAGATTAAGGATTTATATTTTTCTTTTAATATTTTTATTTTATATTGTGTGCACTTGTGGCATGTGCCAAATAAATGTATTTTCTTTCGTCTTTCTTTCACTGACCGCAGCCATCAATCAAATCAAAATATTTTTATTTCACATCGGCCTAGATGGGCACTTATAAAACGTCAACAAAAAGGTGCACGGTTCGGGTTGGCCGTTTCCTATGGAGAAGAACCGGCAAGAAACTCCATGGTTACTCTTCTCAGCCAGTCCGCATTTTATCCGCACCGGTGTGATTGTACATCTTGTGAAATCAATCTCACCGTATAAATTATCCATTGGGTTATCTAATCTAGATCCAAGAGGGAAACCCGATTAATAAAATTAGCTGATTTACAGCAATTTCTTTCTTCAATCAATTTATTTTGGCACTGTCCATTATTGCTGGCCATTTATTCATGGTATTCGTTTACAGGACTACCGCTGCTAGAAAGAAACATTCCGAAGTTTTCGCATCGATATTTTCGCGACACATTCGTAAGAATTGAGAAAAATTCGCTGAGAAGAATTTATGAGCTGTCTATCCTTATTCCAACTATTTATTTATCATTTATGTACACACAAGAGAGAACATAAGGAAACATCATAACATAACTAGAAAATAAACTTCCTACCAGCAAGCCCGTGAAAGGAAAAATGAAAAAAATAATGTAGACAGTAGAGTGTGAGAACAGGAAGACAAGAACATTAGTATGAATGTCTTAACCTAAATATTAAATATAAATACACATCTATTTAGATGTAACACACACATATATTTATATAATACCCAAATACCAAAACCACATCCAAACATACCAATGTAATGTGTGTGTTTGTGTGTGTAATGTGCGTATGTGTGTTATATAATACCTAATTAAGTTTAATCTTGCTAACGGTACTATTGGATCTTGCCAAAACAAACCAAGATTATACATGGAGTGCTGCCTATCTGACTTCCGCAACCCAGTTGACACGATACCCATTGGTAAGGCAATTTGTCAGACTTTCAGGCTTCTAACTACCCGTAACGACCGGTAGTACGGCTACGACTGATACCGATTCTGTCATTGGCAGAATGGTAAGATCAAAAAGCGTCCCCTTGCTTATCTCATCTAGGACCAAATCGGGAAAGACGACCCGATGAATTTAGATATTGGTTGTCGTACGCCCGCCATTTGTTTCTTCAATCAATTTGTCCCGGCTTTATTTCTGGCATTTTATCTATTTACGGACACTTCCTTAGCTGATAAAGGAAGACAGTGTCCTTGAACAGTTGGAATTTGTATAATGCGTCCGTTATGGCTCACGTTCTTGTAAATATCAGGGATGCCACACAAATGTTCCGATCAGCATCATTCGGCACGACCAGGCGGTAAAATCAAATTCTTATAGTAATTTGTTTCGTGCCAGCTTTGTAATTCAACAAATACTGTCGAATTGAATGTGCCGTACGGATAAATGTGTGGCATCCCCAATTTTTACAGGAAGGTAAACGACATCAACGTTAGCTTAGGGAGCCACTATTTACGGAAGTGTTTAAGTTTAGAAACACAAATCTGAAATTCTCCTAAAAACTTACTTTTGAACAACCTTCGCACGTCGCCAATACTAAGTTATCAGCGCCCAGTTTTCCAATAGAATCAACAAACTTACCAACATAATATACAATCTGCCATCATCCAAATGTAAAGAAACTCTTCTAAATGACATGGCTATGTCAAAAATTTGTTAATAAAAAAATGAGCACGCTATTTAGGGATGCGAATAGGACACCGATCACTCTCGTATATTTTATGGATGCATAAAATGATAATATTTACTTTTTTAATACCCCCTTTGAAACGATCGATGTACTAAATACGTGGTTAGCGTTTGTGCTTCGGTGTTCCACCCTGTAAACAATATTCAGTCTGAGTGAGCGAATACTACTAAAATGTCACTGTTAATGAAGCAAAAACGTAACATTTTTGAAGCGGTAGAGCGAATCTAATGATTCAAATCTTTGGTCTACGTCAGAAACATCGTTCTAACATAGTCAGTATCCTAGCAATTTTGTTTGCGCACTTTCTGTGTATCCAACAGACTATAAATTACAACGTTTCGCAATGTAAACGGCATCAAAGATTTGCTTTGTGTGAAATACTACGACATTTCTGACGGCGCTAAACCGCTACTGTGACTGACATATTGGTTAGGCTAGTTACACGCTTGCGACTGTGGTTAGTTTGGTTAACAGTTTACTAAGTTTCGTTACTTCGTAAGTGATTTATCGATGTAATCTGGCACTTGGGAGTAGGTATCATTTAGGAGGAAGCAGTTGGCACCAACAATTTGATTGAAATTATAACAAGATTTTTTGAAGTTATCTAAAATGTCACTTGATATAAGAATTTGAGTTCAGAGGACACAAATTAACGGATTTTTCTTTTCTAGTATACAACAAGTTCTAGGTTAAACTGCACCCCAATTTCGTACCACAATTCTAATCATAATCAAAAGGATTTTTAAGGAAATTTCTAACTACTACATTCACAACATAGCACCATTTAATAACCCAATAGAATAAATGTTGTTGTGTTATCAACATGAAAAGTATTCGATTCTAAGTGTACTCGTATTAGGCAATGACCGCACTCGATTTTGCTACACAACTAAGAACTAAACATTTATATTTGACCCCACAGACAATGGCCCACCTGCCATCTTCCACCGCATGCCCTATCAGCTGCGCACCTGATGACTTACTCACTGCATCAGTGATCGGGGTTCGCGTGGCTGAGTTTTGGGCTAAACACATTTGAACTTTTTGCCATCGATACGCTAAGAAGAAGAAGAACTAAAAATTAACCATGTGACTTTGTAAAATACAGTAGAGACATTTTAAAATTTTCGCAAACAAACGAAATAATCGTTAGCAATACAAAGAGTATCTTTTTACACAGAGTAATCGCAAGTTTACCACCCGTACGCAGCTTACACCGATATATAGCCCGCCAGTCATCTGCAGTGACAAATCGTCAGTGGCTATGAAACTCAATAAATCTAGATCCAGCTTGCGGTGGCACATCATTTATTATATTATGTTTATTATGTACACAACCACGCCCGAACCCTGGATAATAGGCAGAGTTACAATGACAACATTTTGCTAATAAATCATGTTTTAGAATATCGGTTTTGGTAGTATCACACGGTTCAAATTGCGTTGGCGGTATGTGGATGTACCAGCCGTAAGACCAAATCTGCGTTACCCCATGAGATTACAGGGATGGTGTAACATTTTGTGTTAACTAAATTATAAAATACAAAAGAATAAGCTCATTCATAAAATATTGACCTAAAATCGTACTAAATTGCGAAAAATGGAAAGAAGAAATAAGGCTTTTGACTTGCAGTGACGAAGAATACAGAGTGTAACAAGACCCTTCACGAAGCCCAACCAAGCATTATGTACATCAAACTAAGTAACTTTACGCAAAAATTATTGCTGGGAAAGGACTTTCTTTTCAGGGTGAAAAATCACATTTTACGGTAGGACTCAATGTAACGCACTATCAACATTGTGATCATGGATGGATTGAATGGTACGGGGGTCGTGGAGGTGTTTAAAGTAAAACTCTTACATTTAAAACAGGTATTTAAAAATAATTTGTGAAAAAGTTGGAACTTTGAGCCCCAATATCTCCGTATCTTGAAGGTTCCCGGGTATGGTCTAATAAAAAAAAAAATGATCGCAATGACAGGGAGAACAAATGCCTTTCGGCTTCGTTAAGGGTCTTGTTACACACTTAATAGCTGACATTTTGATATCCATTGGTGGAATTTTACCTTGTGTTTGGTCACAATTTAGTTGATTCGTCTAAATTTGAAAGGCAAATGTGATGTTAATCCAGCGATGTTATCTTTAGCTAAGCTATTTCATACCTCAGTGCTACTCTGACCACACCTCAAGTTATGAAGGGATAGTAGAACCTAGATTAAAGGGCCTCCCCCACTCTTTATCCGAAGACACATTTTTCCGGCTGTTAACATAAAATTAACATTACATAACATGTTTGCGTCAAATATTTGAACACATAACAGCCATGACCAAATATACTTTCAGTTACCGAAATACTGTTTGCTGTAGCAGTTCACTATGTTTGTATTGCGTGGTAAAATGTGTTTCGCGGCAAATTGTCAGTAGTCATATTATATTGTGAAACGTTCCATTCGTTTAAGCTTTGTATGTCTTTATTTAGTTGACTCTGATTCCGTACGAATTACAACAATGCTCTAGTAATCGATTCAAGAGCTCTGAGTGAACCGAGGGGTTCTATTTATACGTCAAATGATCGATAGAACGTTTGAATTGACTTGCGCGTTTGTAAATTCTTACTGAAATACTCATAGTGTTAGAATAAAATTGAACAATATAATCTTATTGCCAATAAAGCGACTGTTATAACTTGGTCCAAATAAAAAGCAATTTGGTACGCGTCATATTCTCGTTTCTTCTTAAGGTAAGTACCTTTTTCAGCCCTACAAGTATAAAGTAGATACTATTACATATTTCCTAACCTGATTCGTATTGAAATACTCCAGGTGTTCAATAAAAAATCTTCTCTAGGAGGTACATAAAATTTCAATACGTCAGCTAGAAGGCGAGGCGAAATTGCTTTCAATACATAATACTGGCAGTCAATTCCTCGGCCGACGTGTAATGAAAGTCGCGATTTGTAGTCTTCATAAACAAAATCCCCCTTTATTGGGGGATATAGCAGTGATTTCGTTTGCTGTTCCTCCGTACAAATCCCCTTTACTAGCGCTTCGTTCACACGCTATTTAAGTAAATTATTAGCGTTCTAAAAAGTGAGGAATGGAGGATTTAGAGGTGTTTCTAAGAATAGACTGCCATTTCTGTTGGCGAGGTGAATGTTATTTAAGGATTATAGAAGGATACGGTAAATCATAACAATATACTAATAATAATAAAATAAATAAATAATAATAATGTAGGTAGGTAGGTAATATGTATGATAGTCTTTAAGGTTATGGTTATGTTATGGGTCTTTGTAACCTGAAATAAATTATGTATTTTTTATTATGTCCGTTCGGTATCAAGAATAAATATCTCGCTTCGGTTATGTTTTGAGCCTTTCGTACTTAGGTACATTTTAAAAATCCACCTCTTGATATGGAGAGTCGGCTAACAACGACTCGAAACACAGACAGTGGTAAATAAAGTCGTACATAGAGCAAGCCGATAATAATGCTGTTTGTAGGTTGATATAATTTAGGCCTTAACCTAAAAATCCTACAAGAGATGGTCAAATCGGCTCGCTATCAAATGGTTGTTGCCATTTCACATAATTTTTATATTTTACGGCCATCAAGTATCATGAAAGCAACACCACAAAATGGTTCATAATAAAATTACGTCCCAAAAATAGGGCACCTTATCTCTCGGTACGTTGGTAGGCCCATTAAAATTTTACTACCAATAAACTGAGAGCAATCAAGTCAGTACCTTCAACAACTGATTAACTCGTTTACTCATCCTTGTCAGTTAAACACTGAATATTTGGCAATTACTTGAACGTCGTCAGTAAACGAAACGGTCCAATAAAAGCGTGTACAATAAATATTGCATTAACTATCGTTTATTCGTTTCTTTGGGGAATGGGAGGGAATGAATAAAGTATTCTTTTGTTTTCGTGATCAGGGAGAGATGGAGATGGGGAGATAATGGTTGTTTGTTGCGTGATATTGTGAGTGCTTTCAATGGAAAGCAGTCACAATATCACGCAACATTATCTGGTTGGTTCGGTTGTTCCGTGTATTCTAGAGATGCATGTAGATCGATCCCAGAGAATGATTTATTATAGGTATTACCAGTATTGTAATAAAGCTCATAGATCATTAGTTCCTATGATTGATTTGTTTGTGGTCGCCTGCTGAGCATGAGGTCCCGGGTTCGATTTAGGGTCGGGCAAATTGTTATTGGGTTTTTCCATTAGGAATTTGTCAGTAGCAGCCACGTGCCCCGTTGATGGCAATAGGCTCGCCCCCTATTACTGGGACTTATACATAACTGGCGAAATGTGGGTATGACAATTATGTTGATCTTATTTTTCTCGATAGTCTTACATTACCGTTTTGAATGGGGGTGGGAGGGGCCTTGTGGTTTAGTCATAACAGTAAAACGGTTCAATCGAAGGTGACGGCGGATTGCTGACCATCCATTACCTCTCCGTACCCCTGGAGGAGGCAGGAGTAATTCCAGTGTGGGAAAGAGACAGAGCTATCGGTCGTCTAGCGCCATCTCTTTCCCTCACAGGAATTACTCCTGCTTTAAAAGACTTCATGGTTGGCCACCAGAAAGCATGTCCGTTGACCCCAACTGTCATTTTTTACAGGTAGTATTCGTTTTAACAGACGACATTGAATACGTTACGAATTGTTAATCATATGACGGTCCAACTGTTTAATATTCATACATTAATTCACGTGACCAAACGGGATCAATTAAAACCCTGGTATTGGATGACATCCGTGATCTCATTAAACATAATACAATCTTCGCCACAGGTGATTATTAATTATATATGGATGTCAAATCGGGCATGCAATGTTGCGTTATTACATTGAATATTTACGATATTCCAGCTTTATCTTGTGTGTTGTTCACATATATAATTACGGGATATTTATATATTCTTTTGCTTTCTGTTGAGGCTTTTTTGTTTATAAATTGGAATTGATTGTTGGTTTGCAAAACAAAACACATCAAAATCCGTTGCGTAGTTTTAAAGATAAGCATACATAGGGACAGACAGAGGGAAGCGACTTTGTTTTATACTATGTAGTGATTTCAGAAAACACCAATAGAGATATCATGCAGTACATTATAAATTCAAATGCAACATCTATCTGTCGCCCGCACTTCTGGTGGGAAAGCGAAGATCTAAGGAGCAATGCCGCCTGTCACCGTTTCCATGGAAACCAGTCATGTCGATGTGGTCTGTCGTTGCGGTTGAGCGACGACGTTGCCACTGCGGATGACGGTTGCAGTTGCGGTCGCGTTCCGAACAGAAACATCACGACTATAATCCCCGAAGGGTTAGGCAGACGTGTACCTACTAGTACACCCACATTTCGAAAGTCACCTTTTCAAGTCCCAATAGGTGGCGAGCCTATTGCCATCAACCGGACTTCGAGGCTGCTACACAAAAATTCCTGATGCAAATACCCAATAATAGTTTGCCCGACCCGAGAATCGAACCTAGGACATCATGCTTAGCAGTTGCTTTCGCGACCACTCGACCAACGTTGCACGAACTTCACTAATATATCCTAAATACTGAAACCCTAAAATAGTTTGAGCTTTGTCCATGATAAAATTGATAGGAAATCATACGCAAGTAAAACCGAGACCACAGCAAGCTTAAACAAGAATCTGTGACATTTTACCCCAAAACAAAATTATCGAACACTAAGCCTCAACACAGTCTAATAAAATTACCCCTCACTCTCCTCTTACGCCTCCCCCTGCCCCCCAAATACCCCTGTATACCCTATTTCTTGATAAAAACCCTCACGATTTGGTGGCTATCCTTGTAATCTTAGTAAAGGGATGTCCTTGTCCCGGTCCTTGAAGGAGCGTTTGTCAAAAGGATTTAAGTGTATTGACTTTAGGCCAACTTTTGGAAATGGCAAATGAATCATGCTTGAATGGGGTATGGTAGGGATGATAGTTTATTGTTTGTGTGGGTTTTATTTGCGTGGTTGTTGGGCTCCTTTCTAATATGTATATCACGCTTCACACAGTGCATTCATCGTTTCTTTGGTTTTTTTCGTTTTCGCGACAGTGTCTACACAATATAAAACGTTTAACTGAGATGTGTTCATTCAATCTCTCTCCGATCACAATGTTCGGCAAGCCGATCCCTTGGGAGAAGCGAGTCAAGTACCTAGGAGTCATTCTCGACAACCACCTGTCCTTTGCAGCGCATATAAGTGCAGTCCGTAGCCGAGCTGCCTTTGCCATGAGTAGGCTCCACTTCATGATCACGGCAAAGAGCAAACTGTCACTTAAGTGCAAGTTGCGTCTTTACACCGCCGTCATCCGTCCCATAATGACATACGCTTGTGTCACTTTTGCCCATGGCCACCCGCGTCACCTGCATCGGATGCAGACCCTTCTGAACCGTTACCTCCGTAAAATCACCGGTGCCCCCATTATGTCCGTAATGAGAGCCTCCACGTAGACCTTAGGATCCCCACCATAGCACAGTTTATGAAACGTCTTTCCAAGCGTTTCTTCGATTACGAAAATAAGAAAAGGAAGCCCCTGATCGCATCGGCCGCCCGGTACGAACCCTCGCGTATCAGCATGATTCGCCGTCCGCGACATGCCCTCACCACCCGATGACCCCATCACCCTCCTCCAGGAGACCATAGGGAAACCAGTACTCTTAAACGTATACACAGTCACAGACCGCCGAGTTTCCGTCCTCGCCGTCGAGGCCGTCGCGACGCCCCAGTTCCACAAACCCCCCCCGACCCTTGCCAGAGCCAGCTCGCGATGCTGAGACGGTAACTTTCAAATCAAATCACATCGTTTATTTGTGATCATGGGTAACATGCAGGTGTTCATTAAATATTTATATACTAATAATGTTCATTCCATGCTCAGCCACTTGTGCATACAATATATTAAATAACAGAATGAAAAAAATTTACTAAAATTCTAATGATTTTATATAAATTCCATTTCACATTAAATATAAATTACATTATTACTATTAGTCATGCATGACAGACACGGACATGAAACATTTAAAAAGTTCTAGTCGTCAAAAATTCATCAATGGAGTAATAACAATTTTCCGTAAGAAGTTGGAACAATTTATTTTTAAATACATGAATATAAACCAGCCCCCAAATAATATTAATCAGATCAAGCCTGTCCCCTTGCTGTCCTCCCCGGCGACGCCCTAAGCCGAGGCTACCTCACAGGGGGCCCTTAGCGACTGGTCGCCTAGTTTTTAAGTTTAATTTAGGAGGCCTTTTTTTTTACCGATGGGAAATCATCAAATAACCCCTCCCGCTCTGGGCTGAGCAGGAGGGAGTGTCAGACTTTTACTGACTAAAACCCATCCATGTTCCTTTGCCCTTTGTGTTCGAGGGCCGCGGTATCTCTTTCGAACAGTTCCGCAACCCTGGCAGGCGTCGGTCCTTACGGTCCCCTTCCTGTTTGCTGACTCTCTTTGAGGCGCGCGTGGAATACGAACGCGCCGTCGACACGGCCTGTCGTCATAAGACGGACGGACGGCGAGCTAGCCCATAGCTCACCGTCCACAGGCCCGCGCCTACGGTGGCCGGGGGCCACCACGTGGCCCCCGACGCCCGGTGCGTCTCCCGCAGCGGCTGAGACGTGAGGCTCTCTCCCTCTCACGTCCCGCCACCTCCTTCGCTAGCATGACTGCTTCGCAGAAGGAGGTGACGGCGTCCCGTTCCGTCTCGCTCCGGACCATGAATTGAACCAGGGCCGGACGCGAGAGGTCGCCGCCGCCGATCGCCGCTACGAGGACACGGCGTTGCTCCGCCCAAGCGGAGCAGACCTGCACAGTGTGCTCCACCGTGTCCTCCGGTCGATCCTCGCAGTGGTGACACCCGGGCGTTTCCTCCCGCCCGATTAGGTGCAGGAACCTCCCGAAACAACCATGTCCGGTGAGGACCTGCGTCAGGCGGAAGGTGAGGGCGCCGTGGCGCCTCTCTAGCCACTCCGACTTACCGCCACTATAGTGGCGTGCCCTATTTAGGAGGCCTTAGAATCACTTTTAAGGCACAGACACAAGCCATGTCAGTAGCCAGCCTCAGGGGCTGAATTGCGAGAGAAAAAAAAACGTGTTCAAACAATGGGAATCATATACACTGATTATTATAGGTATTACAAACATGCTAAATTTACAGAAAATTCGGTCCGTCAGGGATACCTAGTATGATAGGTAGGCTTCAACGGCCTTCTGTGAGTATCAATACAGCGTAGTACTCTATTTGAATAGACTAAGGGGCCAGTTTAAACTGGTTTATTACCATACGCATGCAGAGTACCGTACTAAATAGAACGAACAACATAGTTAACTGCCCCTGATCAAAACGTACCGACCTCCGGTCTTCACAATATTATGTTTAACTTCTCTTACCCTTGTCCAAACTACCTGAACGACTATGTCGGAATGACGTCACTTATCAGACGTGTTTGAAACTGCTGCAGTAACTTCAGATCACATGGATTGTGGAGTATGGTAGCCTGGAGCTGTAATTATGATTTAGTAACTGTAGCTCGCTTTAGTCATTTGTGTCTTTAATCGCAAAGGTAGGGCTAAAATGCATAATATTTGACTTTTTTATAAATATATATTTTTTTATAAAATTCGGCATTTTTTCTAAACGCTGTTATAAGGTATATCACTACTACATAAATGATTAAATTCGGTACATAAATAATAGAAAGCCGGGTCATGGCGTTGGAGAGTAGAACATGAGTCTACGGCTTTCGTGTGCTACGCTGCTTTGCGGACGCGCTACGCAACTTTCGAGGATGCTACGAAAGCGATCGCGTTTACGTTACGGTAATTAACTTCACTGATTTTAGTTCTCAACGATAACATATTTAAAGCAATGAGGATATAGTTTTATAATTATAATAGAACATACTTTATTGTACACCAAATTATTTACTCTTTCATAAATTATGCTATTTCTACGGGTACAATTTAGTGTACTTCCCTCATAATACAATATTATTTTCACACGAACATAATAATATCATATCCCTAGTTCTTGAAAATTAACCATTACTTGGGTAAAGGTCTCATACGATATAGAATAAAAAGATACTTCCCAAAGTCTTATTACTTTGCTCCTTTCAAAGGGACCCACAATACGGCACTACACTATAACCATCTGCATAATATTCCAATTTTTTCGTACTTGTACTCCAAAAATTCAATAACGTTGAAGGTAACCGGGCCTTCAAAAAGGTTCAAAATAAAGGCTTCCTATTATAGTATCCCCACATGGCTTTCACCGTCAGTATCGGAATTCCTAAAATTTTGGAAAAGGGTATTGTTGCGAGTGACCTACTGCTTTCATACAGTTGAGGTATTTTTCGTGACGTTAAATCACTAACAGCATTAAAAGGACAAAACAAAAAGTAGGCGTATTTCTGTATTTGTGACGGTTTTTTTTTTGTTTGGTTAGTGTCTAACCGTATGTCAGAGTTTTATGCCGCCAATTCGGCCTCTGACTTGGCTTTACATGCCTTTGAGAAATATCTCTCAGGCTTGCTGGGTTCCTAGCGATGTTTTTCTTCACCGAAGCAAGTGATAATTATACAATACGGTTTAATAAAATTGCTAAAATAAACATTTATAGAGTAAAATGTAATAAGTTTGGGTATGAATAGGGTTGGCATCCGTCCGGGTTACCCCGGATTTGTCCTAGTTTGGAGGGGATCCGGGGGCCGTCAGGGCGGGGTTTTAATATGTGTCCGGTTAAAGGCCTGGTCAGACCAGATGCGTGGCGTGACGTACACGTGTACACGCGCGTGGAGACGCGCGTGAACCCCTGACAGACCGGGTTACACATATGCGTACGCTTACGCTTACGCATACGTGGTACGCACGCAACGCACCGGTCCTTTCCGTACCCAGCAATTCTTGTGCACGATATCTGAAGAAGATTGGGTAAATGGACCAAGTAGTTCTTCTGATGAAGAAGAAGCAATATTACTGTTATTGTGACAGAATATTCCTGGGTGTGCCAAAAAACAATGGGTTCAAGTTTTATATGACATATTTTTTACTCTTTGTTTTTTTGTGTTGTACAAACAATTAGTTTATCTTTAATTTCATTATTCATCATTAAAACCGAAACAAAACATCACTTACTCTCGGTAAAACTTGAAAACAAATACAACTGAATGCGTAAGTCACGCGCGTAGTCACGCGCAGCAAAGATACGTGCGTGTTCAAACTTGTTCGGTGTGACGTCCAATACGGAATGCCATTGACTACAACGTCATCACTGCACGCATCAATGTGACGTTGCTGTTCCGCTCTGCGTAGGTACGCAGCAAGTTTGACACATGGCAGCTGCAATGCGTAGCGTTACGCATGTAGTCTACGCGCACGTGTACGTCACGCAAGCGGTGTGCCATGTCTCTATAAAGTTCCATATATTACAACGTCATGGTACGTGCACGTGCACGTGCACGTCTACGTATACGGATCCGGTGTGTTTCGGCCTTAAACCTTTTAGTGATAGTTTCATTATAACACCGTCAGAACCCAATTGTTACTCGGGTCTATCGGGATGCAAACATTTTTGAGCTTGCTTCGCTCGCTCTTTCATTCTCGGTACTCTTATGTACTTCTTAAGAAATGTTCCTAATTTTGTAAGTCGATAAATTATGCACAATTTTGTAAGACATAAAAGAAACAAAGAACCCTCCCGCCGTGCCCTCATTTCTTGTTTGAATTCACGCACTCACTATCACCATACTATTCGTCTTGCGAGGTTTTTCATTTTTCTATTTTTTTGGGGTGTTCGGGAAAAAAAATGCACGGTGTTTTAAAGTTTTTGTCCGGCATCGCCGGCTTAGGTGATGGCAACCCTAGGTATGAACTGGACATTTCTACTTATTTCTGTGGAGAATTAAAATAATTGAGATAGTTAAAAGTAACAGGGAGTAAGGACCAAAATACAATCGATGGATTTTGGAAAGCTAATATGGGGAGGAGGGGCGAATGAGATTATGACTAATATAGAAGTACGGCATGATGATGATGATGGAAATGGAAGACTGCGCCGACTACAAATAAATAGGTATAAGGGCAAAAGATTCATATTGCGTGCAGCATTGTCCAAATGTGAAAAATCCATGTTTTTTTCCCCCCTAATAGAATAGAATAGAATTTCTCTTTATTCGAGTATCCATGACTCATTAACTATTAGTAAAACTAACGACTATTAGTAAGCACCGATAAAACAAACAACACAACGGATAACGGTGGATCACTGCTGCGACAGCCCATGAACATCCCCGACGCACTACAGAAGCGGGGCAGTCCCACCAGCATCCTAAACAAGGTACTAAACTGAACGCGGAGAGCACTGTACAATCCTTGAGATCTTCTAGTGAACTTTCACCGAATTTCATCCAAAGTGGTATGAAATTCAGATCCCGTCTCTAGCTGTGTAAAGCCAAGCTACTATAAATATAAACGCGGTCCCACCTAAGCCACTACACAAATCGTATGCAGCCAAACGTCAGCCCATAAAAGATTGGTTCCTTCGGTGCTTGTCCTACCGGCAGCGAGTAGCGAGAAGTGCGTAGCCATCTTGTTATTTGTTTCACTGAATTCTCGCTACGTTGTGAACAGTCAGAAGGTAATTTTACTGGTAGTCAGGAGCCCAAAGTGTGGCAACAGGTCTTACCAGTTACCCATTGATCCAGTGAGTCGCTCTATGTAAAATATACCAGCATGTTACATAGAGCAACTGCTTCTTTGACCTCCCAATTAGCAGCATTCAGCTGCCAATTAGACTGGAAGCAGACCCTAACGTTGTTGGAAAAAGATTCGGCAAATGACCATGAAACGAGCGACGCTGAACTAATTCTCTGTTTGATAACTCTTGTCTTTGCGCAAAAGAATACAGGCCAGTGGCAGTGACATAAGTCAGCAAACAAGTATCTATAAAGGGTGTAACAAGACCCTTAACGAAACCGAAAGGCACTTGTTCTCCCCGTCATTGCAATCATTTTTTTGTTCTAGACCATACCTGGGAACCTTCTACATAGTTACGGAGATATTGGGGGTCAAAGTTCAAACGTTTTCACAAGTTTTTTAAATACATATTTTTAGTGTAAGATTTTTACCTTACATACCTCCAAGACCCCCGTACTATTCAATTCATCCATTAACACAATGTTCTGAGTCCGTTACATTGAGTCCCACCGTAAAACGTGATTATCACCCCAAAAAAAAGATGTTTCCCAACAATAATTAAAAGTTACTTCATTAGATGTACATAATGCTTGGTTGACGGCTTCGTGAAGGGTCCTGTTACACCCTGTATATCTATACCTTTTACTGACATGGGACCTACAATATTTTGTTTATTTATTGAACGAGAAAATAGCTGGCAACAATTTTGAGTTTTTGGGCCAACCCCTTCACTCTTTTCCCAAACCACTGAAACTCCTGAAAGCCATAATCAACAGTCGCGACCACCAACTAAAGCGCCGAGACAATGAAGCTCGATGAAGTTGCAGAGAAATAATTGAACAATCTTGGATCCCGCAACGAAATTAAACAGAAAATAATAGTGGAGGAGTAGGGAGAACATAATTTCCACTTCCCTCCTTACTGATAGCTAGTCGCTCCTCGCTGACGGTGGAACCGGTGCCTTAGAAGCCACAGCTAGCTTCCCTACTAGCTTATGCATGCGTGCGATCGCGCCCCGGTTAGAAGTTTCATTTTACTTGCAGCATTTGATTTCCTGTTTATGTATATAACTATTTATATATACAACATGGAGCCAAGGAAATTGAATACTTGTGAACCAAGTGTTTTGTTGGATAAACTTTTTGAGTTCTGTAAACTTATGCAGGTGTCTGATCGGTTCTTTTAAGAGAAAGAGAGTTTGTTTGTGGTTAAATTGTTTGTTACAGAATATAATACTTATATAAAAGACTGGCATAATAGATAGATAGAGTACCTATAATTTGTTCTAAACAAAAAATGTTACACAGATGTTTTAAATAAAAAAAAAGCAAAGTCAAATAAATAATTTAATTATTTGAATTCTATGGGTACAATGGCGGTCTTACCGCTGATCTGGTTTTATCTATATCTATACTCATAGTGAGAAAACGAGTAAATAATAAAATATAATTTTTATTTTTCTCAGCGTATCGATGGCAATCTAAATTGGGTTGGCCCAGAATTTCGCTTCGAATTTGGCTATATGTATAATAAAATTTCTGATACTTGATTTCTTGAGTGCAACCTTTAGGGTAGAGGGATCCCTTTTACTTCTCATCCTGATTCCCTAAACAAAAAATATATCTCTCTGAAGTAAGAAGTTCGGTCAAATCTGCAAAAGCTCGTGCCCAACATACCAAAAGAGAAATAGATAATATAACATTTTAACGCTGATACAAAATCGCAACAGAATGTTGCACATTTCACAGCTCGTTATTTCGTACTGTAAGAGCCAGTTAAAACAAATTGGACTGAAGCGCTTATTATATTTCTACCTTTACTGAAATAAATACAAAATATAACGTGCTTTAATGATTTCCCGTATTGAAACTTTTAATGTGAACGATAGTACGCCTCAAATGGGCCTGGGCAGGACATCTGGCTAGACTCGGAGATGGCCGATGGAGCAAGGCTTTGATCGAGTGGTGGCCTAGGCCACAGACCACCAGGGCCGTCCTAAAGCTCGTTGGGTCGACAACATGGTCAAAGTCGCGGGAAACACCTGGATAAGGGACGCACAGAACCGGGAAGTGTGGGAGGCCTATACCCAGCAGTGGTTGATTCCGGGCTGCTATGATGATGATAATAGTTTGTATTAACCGCAGTAAGCGGACACATTTAAGGCCTGGTCAGACCAGATGCGTGGCGTAACGTACACGTGTATACGCGCGTGGTGACGCGCGTGAACCCCTGACACATCGGGTTACGCATACGTGTACGCTTACGCATACGTAGTACGCACGCAACGCACCGGTCCTTTGCGTACCTAGCAATTCTTGTGCACGATGTCTGAAGTAGATTGGGTAAATGGACCAAGTATGCGATCTGATGAAGAAGAAGCAATATTACTGTTATTGTAACAGAATATTCCTGGGTGTGCCAAAAAACAATGGGTTCAAGTTTTATATGACATATTTTTTACTCTTTGTTTTTTGTGTTGTACAAACAATTAGTTTTTCTTTAATTTCATTATTCATCATTAAAACCGAAACAAAACATCACTTACTATCGGTAAAACTTGAAAACAAATACAACTGAATGCGTAAGTCACGCGCGTAGTCACGCGCAGCAAAGATACGTGCGTGTTCAAACTTTTTCGGTGTGACGTCCAATACGGAATGTCATTGACTACAACGTCATTACTGCACGCATCAATGTGACGTTGCTGTTCCGCTCTGCGTAGGTACGCAGCAAGTTTGACACATGACAGCTGCAATGCGTAGCGTTACGCATGTAGTCTACGCGCACGTGTACGTCACGCAAGCGGTGTGCCATGTCTCTATAAAGTTCCATATATTACAACGTCATGGTACGTGCACGTGCACGTGCACGTCTACGTGTACGGATCAGGTGTGTTTCGGCCTTAAATTGCGCTGTTCTGAAAATTTGTGGAGTGTTTTAATAATAGCAGTGCAAATGTTATTGGTTAAGTTGATCAACCACAGCAATAAGTGGCACTTTTAGATTTTCTGCTAACCTATGAGCAAAGGAATTGTTAAACTGGTACGGAAATATTGAGGAACGGCTGCTGAGACCGGACTTTGGTCATACTTCAGCACATTATTTTTCTGTGTCTGGTATCCAGAGCCAGGTCCATAATTTTCCAATTACGAGTTTCACTAATCCTAAAAAAGATACTTGCAAAACTAATATTTTCATTTTCTCTTGTTGCAGAAAGTATCGACAAATCCGGTGAAGACCCTGTGATAGCAGCTTTAAGACCTTACGCGGCACCAGACGACGATGACGGCCTCAAAGACCCTTACACTTTCCAGAAACTCTTCGGCAATACATCCGTCGCCAAACACGACGTCACCACAGACGATGTATCATTAGTTGAGCATTTCATTAACGTAGAACATAGTTACGATAACGATACAAAAATTAATTTAGATGAAAATTCTGAGATAAGAGACTTGAACGGTACAGCTGAGAATGTGACGATTTCGAGGCCTGTGCACGAAGACGTTGTGACGAAGTTCCTAAGATTGATAGAAACCCAACACTTGCTCGGTGAGAATTGTACAGCTGGTACTCATTTGAACTTGGGGGAAGGTGTAGTAGACAGATACGCACAAGAGAGATTTAGGATAGAAGCAGATGTGGCTGTAAATAGAGCAAATATGTTAACAAGACTGTGGAAGTATGCAGGCCCTTCAGTGATGCACAACGAATATTTGCTCCACGCTAGTGTCTTCTCCATGGTAGAATTTGATGACGATATCTTCGCAGCTGGGAACTGTTACGACCAGTTGCAGTATAAAGACTACCAGTTGTTCTGCCCGTTCGCGTACCGGTTGCCCGAGGGGCCAATATTGGCGAAGGATTTGGCGGTCGAGTACAAATATTTGAGCAATACATCGGAATGGTTCTACATCGCGCGCAAGAATGCTGAGCGCGTGATCAGGAACCACAATCAGTTCAGAAGAGGTGAGTTGTTGAAATTCTTTAAATGGTTTAAGGTGTAGTTGATACTAAATAGTATTAACATAACTGGCATTGCGATTTATTTATTTGTAGAAACATGAGTATACATACAAGACAGAACAACCTGCTTTATTCATAAACAAAAAAGATCCATCAAGTTCGGCCTTTGGGGCATACAAATATATGTTACGATCGAGAATCATAATTTGACCAACATTCTACAAGTACTCGTAATCGTAATTACAAAACAATATAAGTGTAACATGTATCTCGCGAGCTATCCTGGTGCTTTAGCTTCAAAATAACTTTTTCAGACCTAGTTCACCGCTGTTCCAGTAACATAGTGAATGGAAAAGTCAAAGACATTGAACTTTATGTTCTACATTAAAGTGACTGCATGACATAAAATCAAAAAATCAAAATCAAAGCGTTTATTTCAAGTAGGCCAGTTACAGGCACTTTTGAACTGTCGAAACAAAGAACAATTAAATGTAGCTACAGTCCCAGTCACAAGGCATAAAAACTGTGAAAGTACTGTAGTTGCCCATTCCCTATCGTAGATCTCTGTGGAGAAGAACGGGCAAGAAACTCCATGGACACTCTTTTAAATCAGCAAATTGTTACAAAATCTTGGTTACATCATTCATGTTGAGATGGTACACTATGTGAGAACGATGTAGCAAGATGTGCACATTAAAAGTGTCCACAGTAAAAACAAAAAAGACAATTCAAAAAATAAAAATAATTAATTCAAACAAGCCGTGGCAACTAAGAGATGACCAGTCACACTGACAGCGCCCGTTCACGAACATGACGCATAGATCAGTACCATTCAACTCAACCATTTTGAAGGGAACTAATAACACAAACATTCAGGTAACCCCGAAATACTCCAGCATTAATAATTATAAAAGTTCACTACTCGTAGAACAACCTATTGAATTGGAAACTAAAATAATGGCAACTGTTAATGTTTTGTTTTAACCAAGTACAATATTTATTTAGTGAAAAGCAGAATTTGTGAAATTGCCAACAGTTTATTTAGTTAACAGACTCTCGTCTAGCTTAAAATTTGGCAGATATTACGTGCTTTATGAACAAAATAGTGTGAATTTGTATTTCCATAAGTTCCGTACATTCCAATGATTATTATAATATCGGCCAAAAAATCAACCAATCACGTGAGCGAAGCCACAGGCACAGCTAGTGGCTATAAATAGTAGAGAGTAATTTGCATTGACCTGTAAAATGATTGTTGCTATGAAAACACTAAACAGTTGACTTATTGAGACGGCGAATTAGTGACGTCACAGATAGTTTTTTCATACAAAATCTACGGGGGAATTGCGTTTTGACAACTATACGGTAGCTGTCAAAGCTAAGTGGTTAACAAATAAAAATTAAAACATGTTAAAAAGTGTGTCGTCATATTTTGCCCTACCGTGCCGGTTTTAATTTAAAACCAAAAATCAGAAAATCGCAGGCACAGTACCGTCAAATTATTCAAAGACTTTCCAAAAAGTTGCCAATCTTACTTTTATACAAACACGACCCCCGGGTCCCGGGGTTCTATAGGGAAGCGATCGATTTAGCGTTACTTAAAACAATACCGCGTCAGCGTACTTCACAAAGACTTCGCAGTCTGTCAATCGAGACCCTCACTCAACAGATTTTCTTTTGCCTACAAGTAAAATATTTATTCGGTAGGCTTGTAAAACGTTTTGAAGTTACAAAGGGATCCGAACGAAGTTTCGAGGTAATTTTCCTTTTATTGTTCAAATTCCAGCCTGATTTGAATAAAAGAAAACAAAGTTTTGAGTTGTTTATTTATTGTAAGAGGAAGAGAATTTGTTTAGGATATTACGTATTTCAATTTTGACGATCTTGAACGAAATAGTAAAAAGTTTTACGATAGAGATCTTACCACTAAAGACCGCTTGTGCCACAAATTAAAAAAATGCGTATATTTATCGCTGAACATATATCAAATATTGTACTGTTTCTGTAATTCGTTTAAAGATAACAGAGACAGACTGTTGTTTTAAATTCGTTTAGTTTCAAACTCATTTATTGTCTAATGGTCAGTGATCGGAATAACTAGAGCTAATGTGCCTAAAGTTCAAGGAACAGAAACGAAAAGAGGAGACTTCCTTACGACAACATTTTTTTTTCGGAATATTTGTTCCAAATGTTGGAACATTACATAAGTACAACTAAAATTAATAAAGTACAACAACTATCGAATACATTTATGGTTACTGTTTAATAAAAAGTGCTCGTTTTTTATTGCTTAAAAAGTAAAGGTAATCCTTATCTTCGTTTGGACGCTACAAGTAAGTGCGGAAGCTAATTCTGTAAATCTGAAATCTTTTTTTAAATTTATTTATTTAATTTTTATACCAGCTTTAATAGTTAGAACTAACAAAGTAAAAAAAAAACTATTTATTGGTTTTCATACCAATTATTCATTTTGTACAATTATTGGAACTAAACGTAAACAGAAACCATCCTCAATAATTAAGCTAGTTACCAATCTTAATTAAGACTCCGAATATTACATTTCTGAGTTACAGAAAAAAAATATTGGGAAAAAAAAATATCGTATGGAAGTCCCCACTTTTCGTTTCTGTTTCTTGAACTTTAGGTACATTAGCTCTACCTATTCCGATCACTGGTAATGGTGTGAGCGGTCTTAAATCAACGTTATTAATAATTATATCTAAAATATTTTGGTTACCAAACTTCAACGTATTTCAGAGTCATTGAAGCCTCAGGCCATCATAAGAAAATGCAATCACTTTAAAGTCTAACCATTTTTAAACCCAGAAGCAGTTTAAAACTTTAACCATCTGAACCACAGCCAATAACGTTGAAGTACTTCCTTTTTCGAACCACAAGTTTTAATCTTTTATACCTGAAAATAAAATCTAACTTTCCACCTTCGATAAAGAATCTGCAGTTAGTTCAATTCTCTTCACTTAAACACTTGTGGAATACGAAGGAAATTAAATTAAATCGCAATTTTCAGTAGCACCTCTAAACACAGCATTAGACAGCAAAGTTGTATTTAAAAGTTATTAAAGTTAATACCTCAGTCAATGATATTATATAGAAAGATACCCGACGTTCATACTGAGCGGCGTTCAAATATCAACGATACGGAACGTATGATACAGAAAGAGAGAGCTATCTGTAATGTAAGTACTTAAATTATGTCAATTGGTTGCATTTGTCTGTAACAATTTGCCCGCGCTAGTGCGATTTCTACCTCTTTTTATTTAAAACAGCGTATTTGTCCGAAATTGTCCAACGGGCACGTTGTAAATATAGCCTATGGCACTCGGGAATAGTGTAGCTTCCTATTAGTGAAAGAATTTTCAAAAGCGGTTCAGTTGATCCAGAGATTACACCCTACATATAAACTTACAAACGCATTTTACCTTTTTATAATATAAGTAGGTATAGAAGTATAAATATCATTGACCTCAGTAGCTTTTGCACGCAGCTTCGCTCAAGTCAAATCGGAAAATATCCTAGGCGAACTTGATATCGGGGTATAGTCATAACTATGTCAAAAGCCAGGTCATGGTCTAGTGGTATGCCAAATTTCGTTGACATCTGTGGATTCGTTGAGACATGAAGGCATTACAAACGAATAAACAAAAAACACATTCACATCTACAAAAAAAAGGATGATCTTCAGAAAAGTTAGGTAGTACTCGTAACCGGCGTACGTGGATGATTAGAACTTGAACGAAGCAAAAGGAATATAATTATGTATGAAGGATCATAGCAGTAGGCATTCTGTAATTAAAAAGATTAGGTTTTGTAATATAAATAAATCTTTGAATTATTTTAGTTGTTTAGTGAGACATTTTATTTCTTACACTGGCAACACCAGTTTGAACGAATGACATCAAGAGATACCGTTAGAGTTTTGGGGGACGGACTCGGCCTATTGCGCTCGGGGTCAGCATCGAATACGGACGTGTTATATCTGTACAAGGAGAAATTATAGCTACTCTTCAAATAATTAATGCGAGTTTTATTATAGTTTTAGTTTTCTATATTTAATTGAATATGAGTTTACTTACAACTACAATTTACGCTTTATTTTATAGTTCAATGATGGCGGTGAGGACGCAATTAATGCTAATTGAGATTGACACATGATTGATAATTATTATTGGCATTCAGCCTCTCGATACTGAACACTTTAATTGCGAGACAAATCGATTTTATAAATATATCGTTGTTGAGTAATATTTGCCCATTTTGAAACCGTCAATTTCGAATAATAACTTCCATAAAATGATGACAAGTTAACAATGAATACCTACTACGAAAGATACATAGCCCAATCAAATAACGCATGGAGACTTATTGAGGTTTGAGATTTAAAAGCATAACTATATGTTTTAAAAGATAAATTATGTGTACGCACGACAGCCAATCAAGCTATACAAAACCAGTTTATGTGGATCTACGGGAAATCCATACAAAACGAGGCCACGTTATACTGGAAATGTATGGCTTAATGTGCCGCCGTGTGTACTGTTTATGTTGAGTTCCAGATATTTCAGCGCCGTAAAGAAAGAGGGTAGACTGATTTGTCTGCTCGTAAACACCCACCCGCAATAACTTCAGTTTATCCGTGATCATTGTGCTTGCAACAGCGCTGAAGCATAGATAAAATCATATCGGTAAACATAGTAAAAATCCCGTTTTTAGTGTTTTATTATGTAGTCTTCAATTAAATGTTACACCCAAAGGCCGATTAAGAAGTAAAATCAAACTGTAGTTTTTTTTTTTATATTATTTGAAATTTCCTCTTAACCAGACCAAACACGACCAATCATGAGACGAAAGGAAAGATAGAAAGAAAAAATATTTATTTGTCGCAGGAACATGACGTGCATATAAAAAAAATAACAATAATCACACAACGTATAAGAAATATTATAAATACACAGGACAGGAACAAAAATAGTCAATAGCTTGCACGTCGTGACTGCGACAAGCAAGTTGTCACGCAGCATGATGCCTATTAAGCACTTGGTACTTACGTATCAATGCTAAACTTCTAAAACTTTACACCCACCAAACTAGAACATAAACTGCGATAAAGCATCCCCAGTTAGTTAAATTCGTTTGAGCACTTTTGAACTACGAAGGATTTCTCTAAGTTAGCGAAAGCACCACACTAGAATAACATTACACAATCAATTGTGTGAGAAAGTTTCATCTTGACACAATAAAGCTAGTAGCACATTTAAGTATTGCACCGAATCGGCAAATACCTCACCTTATTTTTACTTCTTCCTTCTTTTTAGTGGCTCGTATGTTAGCACTCTGCGCCGGGCCGGCCAATTTAGTACACGAATAGCATTCATACCGGGTGCACTCATCTATCATGCAATCATACTTTTATCAATAAAAATCAATCAATCAGTCATCAGTGTATCAATCAGCATCAACTCAAGGTGTAAGGTCCCTGACCATACAAAGTAATAATTATGCAATCAATACGCACATGAATCAGAAAAATCAGAGGTACGTGTCTTGGGTTCGAAATTGAGAATTATTTTTACAAAGCGATCCCGATCTGATCCAAGACTTCGCGATGACGCGATGTATATTTGACCCAAATTGATTGGTCGGGTTCCGCACGTCTCTTCTCCGCTCCGCTCATCTCCGCTGTTCTGGAGTCCGGGCTTTATGGCCGCTGAAGCAACAGGAGGTACTGTATCCATCTATTGAAGCGTTATCATAGAAACCCGAGAAAGAAATAAAATGTCAGTATTGCTGCGGTCTACCTATCATAGTGGCGGGAGCGCTGCCACTGCCGCCGTCTCCCGAACTGATCCTTATGAAAATTAAAACAGATTGAAGACTTAATGAAGATTGCTTGTAAATATTGAGTTAATGAAGATGAAAGGTCAAGGAGTTTGTAAATGAAGATTCATTTGCTGATGCTTGTAGGGAGGTTCGTGTCAATAGAGAAAGGGTAGCGAACTCACGATCTCTTGAGTCCGTCCGCCTGTTAGGTTATTTCCTTGTAATTACGTAATTAAATGAATTAATAAATTATAAAGATGCTGTCTTTCCACCTCTGATGAAAGATACATTTGGGTTTTACAACTTGGCCAGTATGTATGTAGATTGTTTTAAACAATAACGTAATAATTATACATACGAGTATATTGTTATTAGCACAAACTTTCTAAAAGGTGAAAACTGTTTAAGTGACCAGATAGATTGCACAAAAAAAAAAACAATTTTTTCCTACTTAATAGGTACCTACAAGATTACAATCAAATATGTATAATAATGTTAGGCAAAGATGTTAACTTATAAACAAAATACCCATCCGTCAATGTAAATCATTAGATTGAAAGAATAATTATAAGACCCGTCTTTTCCAAACTACGATGGGGTCGGCTGGCTGTTTAAAGAGACTTGGTTGAACACCAGCATTTTAAGAGAAGCCTCACTAACCTGACTTCCACATTCCACAACTGACTCACTATTAGGGTAACCCGACACGTCTTACCAAGACTAGTTGTAAGACTGTCGGGCTTCTAACTGTCCATAACGACGCCAGATTTACAAATGATAGTCGGAACCAACAGTTTCTATTCACAAGATACCGATAAGACCTTTTTTAGGGTCCCGTACCCTATTACTAAGACTCCATTGTCTGTTTGTTTGTCTGGCTGTCTGTCCCCAGGCTGTATCTCATGAAGCGTGATAGCTAGACAGTTGAAATTTTTACAGATGATGTATTTCTATTGCTGCTGTAACAACAAATACTAAAAACAGAATAAAATAAATATTAAAGGGAGCTCCCGTACAACAAACGTGTTTTTTTTATATAATGGTACGGAACCCTTCGTGAGCGAGTCCGACTCGTACTTGGCAGGTTTTTTTGTTTGGCCTGTTCTGTCCTGTGCTCGGCAAAGGCCTCCTCCATACCTTTCCAACTCTCTCGATGATTCTCTGGTCAATCAGTCAGGAACTAGTCCACATCTTCTCGTCATTAAATAAGACCTTCGATTAAAAAAAAAAAACTGTTAGGCTAATCTTGCGACCACGTTTTCGGTATCAGAAATACTATCTACCTCCCAAAATCACAGAAAAGATACGTTTGTAAGCTCGGATTTATTCCGACGTGCTACAGTTTTCCTAAATTACGAGTAGGACAATATTTTTCTAGGACTAAAGGGAAACAACTCGACTGTGTATTTCTTCGTAGAACTTCTAACAGACGATTGAAACTTAACAAAGTTAAGGGAATCGTATTTTCTTGCTGTCTGAGCTCCTACTTGCGAAAGGTATCTTTCCTTTAGTTTTGCTTTTTCTTTTGTCTGTGTGATTGGAAGCGAGTGATTCTTAAATCTGGAATGAATCGATATCATTTACAGATGTTGTTCCAGATAAAAAAAATCGTTCACATCATTCTCTTACATAATCCCAATTTATTTGAGGTCTGCGTAGCATGTCTTCTTTTTCCATACGTTTGTGGTACCTACTCGCCATCTCAGCAGTCACTTTCTTTCTAACCATATCATCCTTCACACAGTCTATCCAACGTTTCTTTGGTCTTCCTCTACTCTTATACCCATGTCAATTCAAAACTATTCTCATGACATTTTCCTCATTCCTCCGCATTTTATGCCCCATGACATGTCCATATCATGACAACCGATTACCACACATCCTCAACAATAAATACGTGTATGTGTGATTATAAATAAAAAAAAAACACTGTTGTTCATGTGAAACTGGTTTAAAATCACTCAACGAGTTATTTTACCCGCGACAGAATGTTGAAGGCGTTTTAGACATATTACAAAAAAAACAGTTATGCCTAAATACCGAATTAATGTGTTAAATTGAGTCCATATTTTTATTCAAAAGAAATACGTTTAAATAGCTTATTGTGTCATATCAATCAGAGTCCCTTGATAAAGGATACCGTTACGTACAAACTGCGGACACGGCTTCAGACATCGTATACCGACTAATACTTTACCGAAGGACACGTCAGTGTCCACTGTCAGCAGCTGGTCCACAATTTGTCCTTACCAGTTTGACTTATCCGTAAATCGCCCATGCTCTCACTACCGCTATTATCATAACGCTCAACAGTTCTATTGACCTTATAGTAGGACGCTCAATACAGTAATTACTCTATTACCATTCAGGTTCATGTTAATTTATTAAAGGGCCAATACGATTGCAATACCATCTGTATACGGACCATGTGACCATATCATTATTATTAGATGGATATCCCTGGTAATGATTCAATTACTATGTATAACACACACACATTGTGTTGATATTAATAATTTATTTGCGAATTAGTTGAACTACATTATATGTAACCCATGCAAGGGTTTTTAAGCATGTGCAGTATTTTTATTTAAGCAAAAAGAAAGATACAAACGAAACTATTTTAGTCTTCTCTGCACCATTGATGGTTCGGGTCAATGGTGCATACGGCAAAAGCATGGTGATGATGTTTTATTAATATTAACGGTGCAAACGAAACTAATTAGTCTCCTCTGCACCATTGATGGTGCAGGTCAATGGTGCGTACGGTACATCGGGGAACTAAGTTGTATGCAAATGTGGACGGATATCCCTGGTACTGATAATTATATATTCTTGTTTGTGTTATTTATTTGTGAAGCAGTAACAAAACTATCAAACGTGCATTGATATAAAAAAAAAAAATCATTTAATAATTTTTCTAACATATTATTTACAATTTTAATTATTTTTACTGACAAAAATATTATATAAAAAACATAGAAAAATATAGAAAATAGTAGCCCACCGGCATCGGAACAGGGTCCGAGCTACCAGTGGTCAGGGCTCTTGAGAGAGAACCTCCTAACAATACGCGCTGTGTCCAGAAGTACTGCTTTCTAAATTAAGCCCTTTATCCAGTTCCCTAACGAAAGCCTCCTCAGATTTTGGTCGAGGCTATTGACTATTAAGACTTTGGCACCCTCATGAGCCATGGCTCATACATGTATGAGGCACAGAATCATAGGCCTTCTTATAATCAATCCAACATGTAAACAGATCCCTTCGCGAGTGGCAAACCTGTTGGCTAATGGCCATTTCAATGAGGAGCAGCTCCTTAGTACAGCGGGACCCGTTCTCACAACCATTCCGAGAGGCAGACATGATAGTATTACTACCAAGTCAATGACGAGGGCAGCGACCCAGACTACAAGGCTGATTGAAACTGGAACGCTAAGTGAGCGTGCGATCTCTGAAACCTCTTGATCCAGAAATTGTGCAGTCCATCCGGTTATGGGTATTTCCCATTAGGTAATGGACGGACTGCACGAGCTACGTCTTGTGGGCTGATGATGATTACCACACTTATGGTATTGGATCACACGCTTGTTCAACCTTCCGGGTCCAATCGCCCTCAGTGTGACTGACAGACACCGACCAGTTGCTGCGCCAGAATGAATACATGGCGTCATCATCCGGCAGACGCGTGTCAGTCACACCTTGGTCCGGTCGTTCCCAAGCAGAATGTGCGATTCTGTGTGTATCGCTCCACAGCTAATACGGCTTGCCCATGCTCAGATCTTCTGCTTCAGGAAGTCGGAGTCGATTATAAATTATTATTATTTCTCCATTAGAAAAACAATAAAACAATTTACTTTAATATTTAGTTTCTTTTTGTTTTACACAAAAAGCAAAGGTAAAATCCAAAAAAGGTAGGTTTTTGAAAAAAACTATTTTCATTAGGTATACTAACAGAATTTCATAACAGGAGAATGTAATGTTTGTTATTTTACGTTTAATTTTATCGCTCCGAGTGTTATCGAAAGGTCTAGTGCGTTCATTTGGTAGTGAGTAACCAAATTGGAATTCAACACAACGTCAATTGTTTTTTTTTATATTTAAATTGATTTATACGAAAATGTGTCACAGTGCTTTAAATATTGAAATTGTAAATGTAGGTTAAAAAAGTGAATGTTTTTTTTGGCTTTTGACTGCCTCGTTGGTCTAGTGATCGCAAGCGCGACTGCTGAACATGAGGTCCTGGGTTCGAGTCCCAAGTTGAGCAAAATGTATTGGGTTTTTTGGGAAGTTCTCAGTAGAAGCCACGGAGTATGGATTTGTGCCCAGTTGATGGCAATAGGCTCGCCCCCTATGACATGGGACTTAAACATAACTGGCGAAATGTGGTTGTACCTCTATCTAGTGTTTTAAAATAAAATTGTGTAAAAAAAATATGAACAAATGGGAATTTTTGGTCCCACTAGTTCTACGATTTTGTGCCATGTTAAATCGTAGTACTAGTTGGAAAAAATCTTCCCATTAGTTTTACCGTAGAACTGTTTGGTTAACTAGTGGAAGCGAACCCTATTTGTTACTAGTAAGTATGGTCCTAATTTTTGAAGAACCGGTCCTATCAGCATTGACGATACATTCATGAGCTTCATTCAGACTTCGATTATTATTATTAATGGTCGTAGGTAGGATTCGTCCTTTTGAACATAATATTATCAATATTTAATACTCTCATAACGAAAACGCAAATGAGGTTCCGGAAATATTGCCGATGGCTTTAATGTGTCAGTAATGTGTTCGAATATACATTGACATGAGTCGTGAAATGCATTGAATGGTCGGAAACTGGACATTATTCAAATGTTACTTCCGTTGTGACTAACATATATACTTAAATTGCATAAATGTACGGAAAAGACTTACTTGTCACTGAAACGAACAGATAAATCGTGCAGATTGTAAAAAGAAATTATTCCTTTCCATTCAGGATTTTTTGGAACGATAATTCTTAATCAAGCTATATTCGAGGCACGACTAGAGATGCAAAAGGAATTTTAAACGTTTTAAACCATTTTGTTTTAAACCGTCTTTTTGGTTTAAAACGATTTAAAACCACACTTAGCGGTTTAATATGGTTTAGAATGTTTTTTTTTTTGGAATGCACTGAGGCTTTACACGAAGTTATCTAGACCACACCTTCCTGATTTAGAATATATAAAAGGAAAATAAAATAAAAATGTTTTAAAATCAACCTTCATTAACATGACAGACAAACATAAAATTGATCCCTACCTGCCCCATCTCTCCCCGTTGCGATTTTGGTAGCAAAGTGAAAAATAAAAATGCGGCATTGCCGTTTTATTTGAATAAATACCCAAAACATGATTGTTTTCAGTGTCTAATCCTAAATAGTAGTATAAATATGATTTATGACTTCACATATATTAATAAAAATGGTAAATGATTTCAATTAGCCTTTTAAACTATTTTTTTAAGTAATTCGTAATCAATGTACGGCCCACGTGGTCGTGGTTTTAAACCGTTTTAAACAAATTTAAAACGGGTTTTAAACCACTGATTTTGATTTAAAACGGTTTATTTACAACTATAGGCACGACCATCGACAATAAAAAATGCACTTAACAGGACATGTCCCACTCAAGCGTCACACTATTCGGTAAAGTAAAGATCTCTCTCTCGCGGCAATTTTCTTCCAATTTTAAAACACAATTTTCTAAGAATTATTTCTTTTATTTCATTGATTAGCTATTCTCTTTTGTATGCAATTACGACATCGAGTAAGATACGAGATTGTCCTTTAATCACTTCTGAATTGAATGAGATATTGGCATTTTCTTTGTGATAAACGTGATAAGACATCTTCTTATTTCAGAATGTGACCTCGACTTACGAGATTCCAAAACATAAAAGTCTTTTGTCGAACGCGGAAATAATTAAAAAATCCAATAATAATAATGGCATCCGGTTCCACCACATTATCCCCCGGTCTCCTTATTTTGTACTGAGCTGTGGTCTCTTTGGCTTATTCTGTGATTTATTTTGTTTTTTTTTTACGTTTAATTTGGTTTTTGTCAAAACTCATATTAGGGGGAGCGACTTTCCGTCCCCCCGTCCTCCCCTTGTGAGATTTCTTTTAAACCCCTTCCCCGGCCCCAATCGCAAGTGACATAATTCAAATTTTCTAGTTTGCATTGGATTAAAAAAAAAAACATAATTTGCTTAATATTTTTGTTTATCGTTATACTAAAATTCTTTAAAGAATGTTTAATCCAATTCAGTCGATCTTCATCGAGTCGCGCGTGCTGGCGGTGGTGCCTAAACAATCGACGGGCTACTGTGCTACTTTGCAGCGCGCGGCGTTCGCGAAACCATGATAAATGCGAAACCATGAGAAGTTGTTTCATGGTGTTCAGCGCCTTAACAAAATTTCCTCGCAATTTTACACTGTTTATTGTGGGGAAAAAAATACGTAATATTCGTCAAGACCCCTCCCTCCCCAAAGTAAGATAAGATGAGATTCGGCATGATTTTCGCTAAGTTTTCGTGAGTTCTGATTTCAAATTAAGGATCGCCGAGGGTTTATTTAATTAAAAGCCTTGAATGACGTTATGAAAGTACTTTTGAAGCGCTCTCAAAGAAGTCTAAGCCATTGACGCTAAGCTTTTTAAGGTGGCGTAAACTATCAAGCTCTTACAGACAAGAGATAAACAGAGAATTTGTACCGATAAAATAAATTAAGTAGTACCGAATCTCTGTTTACTTGTACGTACAAAGTTAACAAATTCTTAGAGAAACACAATAAGAAACTGAAAGGTCTTCGGGAAAAATATCGAATTATTACAAATCGTACATTTGATTTGTTCCGTCATTTTCAGCAGTTTCCACCACTCGTGATCGGAAAGCGTCATGCGAAGGAAAATGGGAAATATACTTATGTAAAAACTGTATGAATAAATAAAGCAATACAAATAATATTTAGTGGCAACTGATTACAGTTGCGAGCACTTGACTGAGTGACTTTTCTCCTACTTTACTAATTGTAATTCTATGTTGTTACGAATATAATATTTTAGAACCCATGACCGCGTCACACTCACACACACACAGACTATCATTTCATTCTCATCAAGTAAACAACATACCACGCCACGCTTACGCAGTCGGGTAAAGATGAGGGTTAAGAAAGAAGTCCAGAGGTTCCCAAAGTGTGCACCGCGGGGCCCTTGGAAACGGTCTTAACCACGACAAAATCGAATGTTGCTAGGTATTTATACATTAAACTCACATTACACTGCCTATTTGGCAACAGTTGAGCATGAGGTCCTGGTTTTCCATTGGGAATTTCACAATAGCAGCCACGGAGTCTGGATTTGTGACCGTTTGATGGCAATAGAGTCGCCCTCTATTACATTTTATTTTTTGCCCAACACTAGAAATTTCTCCTGTATCGTGGTTGCGTTTACAAACATTTAAACTCACATACAGAAACAGCCAGACCCGAAACAATTACCTGTAGGTCGTAGAAATATTTGTTCCGTGCGGGAATGGAACCCGCGACACGCAGCGCAGCAACCAATCGCTCAGCCATTGCGCCAACCGTGCTATCAAACATATTACGTACACCTCTACCTTACTCTTTGGGCATAACAGGCGCGATTATATGATATTATGTTTATGTATACATAGTCAGTGCTTGTGATTGTACTTGGTGAATACAAAAAGTATTTTTTATACTTTCACAACGCATTCCCTCGCCAAAAATGTAACAACATTTTCATACACTTTGTTCGCCTATAAAGGTTTTAAAGTTATTCAATACCGCGTAACACGAAGTGGAATAAATTACATTGTAATCTCCAATATCATTGTCCTGGCTGTTTCGCGCGTCACCTGTCTTTCTCCTGTCGTTTATACATGTTCTGCGTAAAAAGGAACAAAGCATGTTTTTATTTGGCTTGAACAAATATTGATCCAGAACACCGGCCATTTGACATGTAAAGGTTGACGGCACCTGCTAAATACTTCTAAGAAAAGTATTTGTGTTCGTGTACCAAAAATATTAATGATTGCTATATTTTCAGATGTAAAATGTTATTATTAGAAATTTCTTACCTTGCCTTGTTCGAGATAGTTGGGACTGTCAACTTTTTCTGACGTTAAGCTGCTTAGCACCAAAAAGATATAAAGAAAGAAAAAGTATCTAGTAGACTCACACAGGATAATACAAAAAAAGAACAAAAAAATGCTTGAAATAACATTAAAACAAATTATATAAAAAGTAAACATTGGTCAAAGAAAAAACAAGTGAAATAGGTTCTGTGCGAGGCCTGGTGCTGTAACTTAAAAAAAAAGGCACAGCGCTGGTATTCTGATAGGGCCCAAAGTGATGAAGGTCGGATACGAATATAAATTTAAATAAAATGTACAACGAATGAACAAATATAAATATATAATAAATTTGAACGTAAAACGAATCAAACTATAATAATTAAAGTTTACTTACAAATACTTGATATAGCATACTTTACTGGAATGTTTTGCTTTGTCCGGGTTTAAAGGTACTATTTACAGGCGCCGATAATATTACTATTCATCACCATCATCACATGAGCTCAGAATCACCCATTGCTAAGTTTAAGCTTCCCCTTTTTTCCGCCACACTTTCCGGTTCTGTGCGTCCAGGTGTTTCGCGCGATATGACTATTACATTTGGTAATTTTATTTTCTTTTTACATGGTAGTTGCAATACAATATCACAACAGGGTCTTAGGTTATCTTGACTTAGAAGTGCCGATGGTCCAGTCATGTGAAGGGGTTCACGTGAACTGGGACACGGACGAATTCGTCACGCAAAAAATTCCCATAATAGTGACTGAATTTAATCGTTAACAATAACAGTGCCTTCTAGCCCCAAACCAATTTCAGTCTTAAAGCCATAAATCTTAAGTTCTATTCAAGTTTGTCACGTTCTAAAGCCACCTTCTCTTTCAGGTTACAACACTTACACCTACAACGACACAGCGCACACTGACAGGGAGCCTGACGAGATCCTGTCAGTGACGTATGAAGACGGCAAGTGGTCGAAGCCATACTATGACTGCGGTGGTGGCAACATCTGGATGCTGACGTACACGGTGCCTTTCTTCGGGTATAGCAATGGGAGTTATTTCTTCAAGTAAGTTGGGCTCTTGTTCTTTGCTGTTTGACCCCACGTCCTAATTGGTGTGATACGAATTTTAACGGAAAACTGGAAGGCGTTCTCTGCCTACCTGAGCACGCGTTCGGGTTTGCCGAACAAAACGAACGCGACGTTCGCTTGGGACGCAGCCTAAGTTTAATTTTGTTAGCTGAGAGAGGTTTGTTTCCTAGGAGAGGGCTACTATGGTGCTGAATTGATTTAACTTTTTACCGAGAAGTTTTCTTCTAATACTAATTTAGTAGCTTTTAGAATAGTAAACGACTACAAGTAATAAGTTACTTGCAGTCAAAGTCTAGATAATACATAGTGAAAATGTGCAAGTACATAATAAGTATCATGAAGTGTAATATCAATTGAGAAATATTCATCACATTTGAGGAGTTCCACAAGTTACACTACATCAGAATAGCTCATACTGTGGAACAGGTTTAACCACTTTTTTTTTAAAGTGATGTTTTTTCCACTTTTTTGTTAAACATTAAAACCAGAAAGAAAATCCGTATCCTGAGTTACAAAATAATGTAAAAAACTTTTAAAAGCAAGACCATTAACCCAGGAAAAAACGTTGTCGATGGACCAGGAAATGCTGGTAAAGAAAGGTAAAAAATAAACATATTACTGTGTTATCCTTTCACCTCAAAGAAACCTCGAGGAACGTCATAAAAATATTATCATTACAAATGATCCATAAAAACCAAACGTTGAACATCAAACGACGCTACGACCACAATTTCCGAGACAAAAACAGGACAAAAAGAAATCTCCCCTCAAAAAAGATTGAACGCGAAAATAGAAGTTATCAGTTCCATTTGAAGTCGTTTGAGCAATAACACAGATTGGGTCAGTGATACGCGCGGCCGGCCGTTTGTCCTAGAAAATGGATTATTCATGGATACCGCAGTATCGGGACGATCTGTTGCTAAAACTTATGTATGGATTCTTGGAAATTCTTGCTTTAAACGACCCGAAGAACCTGTTCTGGGTACTAGATTCACAATGATACCTACATTTTTAAGGAGCCTTTGAAAAATTAGTTTTAGAATTTTTGCACAGAGAGAGAAATGCAACATCGAACTGCACAAAAGTTAGTTTCAAGATTCATATTTACTGGAATCAGCGTACTTTGTGTTACACTACCAGTGTTGAGTTTCTATGAAAGGACTGTTTGCTTCAGATCCCAAGCAAAGTATTAAAACACCAACAGCCTTATTGCCACAATCGTAAGGTTCATTTTGATTTTGAAAAGGAAAAGGGAAAAACCGTCAAAAATGTATGTACTTCGATTCTATTAGATCGTAATATGGAAACACTATACCAGCATATATTAAATAACGGTCGTCAGCCTTTTTACACATCATAAACATTTATGCAAACTTTATTTTATTTCAAACCGCATAAAGTAAATATCTAAACGTGCAAGCAAAGTGACTGTCAGCGGCACTTTCAAGCTAATATAGGCACTAAAAACAGTCTAATGGGGGTGTGGTTGTCGCTTGGGAGTCCGGTTCGAGGCTCAGATTGTTTTTCAGGTGCTAGCAAGTTTATAAGGTTCATTTCTCAACGGCGATTAACATAAAACATATGTCTAGTGCGTTTTTATTTGCTTACTTTCTTTATTTTGTAGACGTCATTTTGAAATAAAACTATTGCAGACTGAAAACGCATGGCCTAAGATACAAAGGGGTCAAATAATGGGTGAATGTGTGCATAGAAGTTCTTAATTTTTACAAATAAGAAAACCCATTGAGCACACGATTTGCTTATAACACAAATTGGCAGTGAGGCCAAAAACTGATAAAAGATAATTGTTTTAGTCGTGCCAAACAGGCTTTGAAATTAACAGACTTATCATTACCACTAGAAACGCGATATTTACCTTGTTTACTGTTGACTTTGAGTTCCCGATATTTTTATACCGTTTCTAGTGTTAATGATAATGTTTGACGTGACCATGAAAATTTAAAAACGAATAACAGACTTATTTGCAAAAATATAAAATCAAGTGGGTTGGGCCTTTAGACCTCTTTACAAAGAAAGGTTTATGATAACAATACGTACTTAATAACTAAAGTGCCTTGTTCTTCTAGCCATTGATTAATTAATAAGTGAATACCTATGTCACTTGTGGTCGGGGCTTAATAGTAATCAAGTAAATTGGTAACTGAGTGCTACAATTACCACAGTGGGCTCGTACGTCAGTAGAAACAAATCCTCAGTCAAGTCACAAGCCTAACACCGACGAGAATTAAATTGACTGTCTACAATAATTTGTTTTTCAAATTATTGTATCAATGTTTAGCTACTATGAAGTCTCCAATGTGATAATTATGTGTTGTGGCTACAAATTGATAATTAATTGAAAATCACGGAAGATATCCCGTCAGTGACAGTCTGACAGTGTAAGTTTAGTTACAAATCGTGAAAGCTTAAAACAGTGTTTAAAACAGTGATTGTTGACAGTCAAAAGATGAATTGGAAAGAAGACCAGAGTCAGACAGCATCACCTGTCTAGCATGAATGCTGCAATTTTTTTACCTTTTAAGCGCAGCCGTGAGGCACATAGTACAGTCATACTATGTATTTTCTCTTTTTTTGTAACTTTTTTTCGTATTATTGTGTGTGTGCATAATGTACTGACGTCAAATAATTTTTTTTCTTTGTTTCATCTTTTTAATTCTTGTGATGATACATCTTTTTGAAGCGGACTGTACGCTCTCGTACTAAGTTAGGCCAGCTCAAGATCAAAGTGTTACCTCTTCCGTGCCTTTGGCTGTACATAATTCAGTCTTATTATCATCATAAAAAGTACACAGTTTTACAAGCTTCACCATCATACGGTCCCTTACAAGCCCGTTGGGATCAATAAATCGTTCAATTTATGGAGTAACCGTCATTCCTCTCGAATTTATCCAAAAATTAATAATAAGGAAGCCATATTTTTCCGATCCCTTTGACTATAAATCTTTTATTACAACACTGTAAGAATATTATAAGATTAATATGGGAGCCGCTCTGTTATAATAGCTACAAAAAATTATATTCAAAAGAAAGAAGTAGATTCGTGTTGCACAATGTGAAATTTCTCTAACAGGAAAGTTCTTTGTAAAAACGTTTAAAAGGGCAGCTAGCTATCATTATAAATACCAATTTCTGCTACCAATTTCTGTATTGCCTCGGTTATGATTTTGAAGTTCTGTATCATGTTATGTCTTAGTGAAATAACAGCCGCATGACAATTTCCAACATTACCTCTATGGCCGGTACCTACGCGGCTACAGCAAGGGAATTCTCTTAGTCCATTCGTTTACGATGCTGCTCAAAACACAACCTATTAGGTGGTGTTTGTAAGTCACGTCCTGTACGGCACTCGAAAGTAAATAATATTGCTGTGACATTCGGACATGGGTGAATTAAGTTTGTAACATGTTACTTTGGGATAGCGTCCTAGACGATAGGCCTTAGTATTGCCTGTAAGATCAGCATCATCATAATCGTCATCCACAACCTGAATTCACCCATTGCTGGGTAAGGGCTCTCTCTTCTTGTGCCAATCTCCACGGTCCAGTGCCAGCCTCATTCAGGTTTTTCCCCCGATAGTAACTATGTCGTCTGCCCTTCTCGCCGCCGTAAGACCCACATTTCTTTTCCCTGTTCTTGGATCCCATAGATAGCTATTTCTAACCCGAAAGTCCACGAACCTATTTTATGTATCGACCACTGGTGAATTTTTAAACTTCGTCAGAATCCCAGGATCACGATAAACACGATTTGACTGAACTAGCCCGAAACTGAACCGTTTTCCAATTCAATAAGTGAGAATTTCTTATAACAAGTTGCTTCGACTTGTCTTACTGTAACCTCCTTACTCTTTGTATCGTGTGTTTATGCAAATCTTAGCATGTTATTTAAATTTTTGTGACATCAAACGGATTGTAACAAGTTGTTACGATTCGGGAAACATGGCAAATGTTGGATTGAATTTGTTATATTGCTAAAAGTTAATCGTGAAGAAAGTTTGGTGTAAACAGGGTTATGTGCCATTCTTTTTTATATTGCGATCGGGTAAAGATGAAAGAGGAGACTTTATTATAGGGTTTTCTGATGTTTCATGTCCCGTGAACCGATTTTTCGTCATACGAAAAATTACTTTTCTATCACGACATAGCCACGTCCAGAAAACGTTAGGATATAGTGGTGAAGAAGTGACCCTAAAATAGCTTTGAAAACCAAATCTATTTTTTTTAGTTTCAGTTTTCAGGTCAGTCTAACAGTCCAATATTAATATGTTACAAGAATTTGACCGTCTAATATTCGGAATGTTGATGTACTAAATCCATCAGATTTTCAGCCCACAAAACTTGACAATTCAAATTTCTATTAGATATAAATGGATCCCTCCGCTTATAGTTATAATAGTTAAATATTGCTCAGTCGGCTTAATTATGACTATTTCAAATTCTATTCTACTGATATTTATATATTCTAATCGACTGCTTCATTAATCCAGAAAGTGAGGGATGGACTCATTAAAATTCATTCATGTTCTTAAGATTATTGGATATCGATTATCTTTTACTTGGTTAGGCGAGCTTACAATCTAAGATTGAGTTTAATCGATAGTCGTTCATTTTATATTTAACTCTTTACAAAATACTCCTTATTTCTTATCATTCCTACGGGACAGAAAGAAAATTAACAAACGGCCACCTCTCTATGAGAAGGAATGGGATATAATCCACAAACTTATATTTTTCTATAACTTTTACTACTCTCTTCTCTTAGCGCCAGTATTTATTTCCTTCAAAAGATACTCGACAATGTAAGAAAAGTGTTCTCAAACGCTTGTGACGAGCGTGAAATCCTGGACTATTCCTGGGTCGGGCTACGTGTTATTTCATTTGTCTATTAGCAATTTTTCAGTAGCAATCTGTAGTCATAATTTCAGTATTTTTTTTTTGAGCAATTTTTGTTGAAGTTTAGCTTGCCTTAACATTGAAATAGAACATGCAATAAACCCTAATAAAAATTGCCAATATTGCATAAATTATTCCATAACAACCAAAGGTTTATTTTTTTCCTCTTTCTGTGTTTATTCCGATTTAAATTAATTGTTCGCCCCAAAAGAATTAAAACATAACTGGCAAAATGTAATATGTCACCTCTGCATAACCCTTTGGGGGAATAGGTGTGAAACATACCATTTTGAAAGGGTACATAACCCTCTCAAAAACATAAACAACATTAAATAAATAACATACAACCTCCCACTCCAAGGCATAATTTGCTTATTAGTAACGTTAAAATAATTGCCCTTATCGTGGACATCTAAAGTACAATGCAGGAAGTGCCCGCGAGGCTATAAATTTCAACAAAAATATTGCTCCCCCAAATGAAAATTGTTGGAAAATTCGTTAATTCAATGCCAAATGAAATACCGGGTTTTGTTGGAGTCGTTTTAAATTAACGTGTTTTGGAGTGCGAATGTGTTATGCTGTTGGTATTTGTGGTTAGCGGTGTGATAGAAATCCATCATCGTTTTTCTGCGTTGATGCACTGTTCCAGTGATGTTGGGGTTTTCGTTAAACGATTTTGATTTATACAATGGTTGATATCTTTTTATATAGAAGCAGGTACAAGTATAAGATTTTTGATTGGTAGCTACCTCCCACTAGGTATACAAATAAGATTCTTGTTTCGTTTTACGCAGGGTCTGTTTTATCTTGTGCGAATGGGACATTGTGCTATTGGGACTTTATGCGAATGGGACATTCTGCGCCAACGGGATTTTTTGCGAATGGGACATTCTGCGTCAGATCCTTATTTCTTTCATCCCTTGTTACAATCAAAAAGTCACTGTTGCCTTCTCATTTATTATCGTAATGTCAAATACACATGGATACCATGTGTATGTTTTATCTAAAGGTCAAAAAAACAGTCGCAAATTGTTTAGTATGTAAAAGCCCCTTGTTGAGTCACACAGGTTACACAATATGTTATTTGTTTAATGCCCACTCTACAAACAATACAAAAAATCAGAATGACGGTGTTGTCATGTTCACTAAAACTTCACTTCAGTGCTCAGTTTCTGAACCTGAACTTATTGATGCAAATTGTCTACTTTGCGTAGTCGAGAACAATGCGGCTATCTTAGGTGTGTACCGCCCCCCCTCATACAAACACATTGACAACTTTATTAACAGCCTAGACGCTACATTAACGCTCCTTTCTAAACTGAATCATGTTGCCCTAGTAGGAGACATCAATATCGACATAAAATCTGGAAATAAAGATAGGCACTCAAATACATACCTCACCTTCGCTGCCTCTCACGGTTTGTTACCTGCTCACCTTTATCCTACCAGACTTGAAAACTGCCTCGATCATGTCTTATTACGAACAGATCAGCCAGGGACCACCATTGTGATAGAAACACAAATAACGGACCATCTACCTGTATTTTTGGGCATCAATCTAGACAAACCTAAACCTAAATCCACGTGTGTTACCAAAATTGTTGACATTACAAGCATCAAAAATGAAATAGATGCTACTGATTTTTCCCTCGTCCTCATGGCAAATAACGCAAACGATGCTGCTAACATTCTGGTGTCCATTTTAAGTCTAATTATTAATAACTATACTCGATTAATTAATGTCCCAAAGAAAAAAAGAAATATAAAGCCATGGATCACTCCCGGTCTGCTTCGATGTATCCGTAATAGGGATAAAATGCATAAAAAACTAAAATCTGACCCAGGAAATCCTATTTTAAAAATAACTTACTCACGATACCGTAATTTCTGCAACTCCTTGTTACGAAAACTAAAAATTAACTACGAAAAAACCGAGTTTAAAAAAAGGAAGAATGACCCTAAGGCTACCTGGGACCTAATAAAAACAATAACACACACCAAACTCTCCACCAACCCACCTACAAATCTCCTGAAAACTGAAAAAGACGAGCGAAGAGCAGCGAACGCAGTCAACAGCTATTTTATAAGCATAGGTAACCTAGCCACTAAAATACAACAAGGTAGTTCAAAATCGTCACTCCCTCACAGTCCACTGCCAGCGTCGAATTCGATGTGTATTTTGGAAACCGATGACGAAGAGGTGGAAGGGATTCTAAACAACCTGAAATCAGATTCAGCAGTAGGAATTGATGGTATCTCCACCAGCATTCTGAAATTGACACGTAAGAGCCTAGTCCCTTGCATTACCCACATTTGCAATCTAGCAATTTCAACTGGTATCTTCCCTGACAACTTTAAAATAGCCCTCGTTCATCCAATCTACAAAGGGGGGGACAGGGATAGTGTAAACAATTATAGACCAATCTCCGTTCTACCATCTATGTCTAAGATACTAGAGAAGATCCTTAACAAGCGTTTGCGTGGCTACCTTCGTGCAAATAGTTTTTTCTCAGACAGTCAATATGGCTTTAGAACTGGTTTTTCTACTGAAGATGCGGTTGTGGCTTTTTCTGAAAAAGCAACTAGACATATGGATAGCAGGGAGAAGTGCCTGGGCATATTTCTAGATATATCCAAAGCATTTCTATAAGTAAAAAATCTCAGCCTAATAGGACGCTTTTAATAAAAGGTCACTCATGTCCAGAGCACTCAAGACTTCTTTCATGTACGTGCCCTGTACTGGCAATTACAACAAATATAAAGTACTTGGGCGTGTTGATAGACAGACATCTCAACTGGTATACTCACGTAGACAACTTGGTAGCAAGGACACGGAAACTTATTTACATCTTTAAAAAACTACGCTACTCAGCTGATACAAGTACTCTCCGAGTTGTCTACTTGTCGCTCTGTCAATCACTTCTTGCATACTGCCTGCCAGTATGGGGTGGAGCCTGTAAGACCCACTTTCTTAAATTAGAAAGAGCACAACGAGCAGTTCTTAAAGTAATGCATTGCAAGCCCTACAGATACCCTACAGAGGAACTTTAAGGACTGCGAAGTGCTCTCAGTAAGGAAACTGTTTGTGCTGCAATGTATACTGAAAAAACATCGTGTGCCAATAAAAACTACCAAAAAACGTCGAGCTGATATTGTTTTTCCACCTGTAAGACACCATACCAGTTTTGCTGAACACCAGTTCTCTTATCTCAGCCAAAAGATGTACAACTCCATCAACAAATTGCTCGCGATACATAACCTTAACATGCACCAATGCAAAAGCGTGGTAAAAACGTGGTTGATGAAAAAAAGCTACGACGAAATAGAAGATTTACTATTCTCCCCTACTTGATAGCCCATTTCATATGCACTTTACACCCCATCAACACATATACACACACACAGATATACGCAACCACACCCACACAGACACACATACTCACACAGGCACACACATACTCACACAGGCACACACACCCTCTCACAACACACTATCATGCACTTCGTGTTTTAATGAGTGTGATTTTTGTATTATGCATAGAAAAGAAATACCTTTTGTTCATTTTCATTTCTACTTTTTTCAATACATTTTTGGTCACCTATGAGGCTATGACATGCATAACGACTTTCTTAATGGAGAAACACTGTCTCCCATGTCACAGGTGAAAACCTAGTTTGGGAGCCAGGGGACCTATCTGTGGGACATAATCTGTATGTTATATCTTAAGATGTCTGTAACAATGTTGTCACTGTATTGAAATAAAGAATTTTTATTATTATTATTAACTCACAGCATATCGTATACGTCGCTTTGAGTAACTTAATATTTATTAATTTCCAAATGTTTAAAAAATCAAACCAAATGTCAATAATCCTTCTCAATGGAGGAAATTACTCTCAAATATTGGGAAAGCTACGTCGCACGTCGTTTTTAGTGGATTTTAACTTCTTATACCAGGCTGCTAAGTAAAGTGATAAACGTAAACAATATTTTGATTCATCGTTCAGTATCAGTCTACCAAAAGTCTGCAATAATTTATGATATAGTGTTTTAATGATCTAAATGTTCAATTATTGGTAACCAGTAAGGTGTAACCCCAAAAAAACAGACCACCTTTAATTAAACCTGCAAAAATTAAAAAGTCGCTTCAAAAAATCACTCGTCACACCAAAACGCGAATTAAATTTCACATCTCACTTTAATTTGCATGCAAACTGCTCTGAACTCAAAAACGTCATCTATATTGTAGTGTGGTATAAACGTCATATTAATGCTGCGAGGAGCAGTTAATGGTGGCTAGTCCGTCCTTTGAGGTCCATTACCATAATCAGTCAGGGTGATGTATTTGACGTCATGTGCCATTTATAATTTGACGCCATGTGTTGCAAGTTACTGGGTTTAATTGGACGTGTGATTGGATTAGGTGTGGTGCATGATTAATGGGAATACAATGTAAGCGGAATGAGGAGCTCTTGGCTAAATTCTAATAGATCTTCAGGGTTCAGCAGCGCTTACCAATGTCGGTCCGTGGATGGGTGACCACCCATTTTATATCGAGTTTTTTCCGTGCCTCAGAAAGCACGTTAAAGGACACAGCACACATATCAAATCGGAAAGGGATCGACACCGTATTGCCATTCGCCTCGCCGTCAAACAGGCGTCAACCTACCGTAAGCAAGCAGATCAGCAGCTTTGATACGTCAACTCGGCTACGGCTAGGCGAAGCCGAGCTTACGGCTAGGGGACGCCGCGATTACGGCTCGCCGACGACGCCGCACACGATGTTGCCCTGTGAATGACAGCACGTGTGTCAACAGTAGTGTGCGTAAGGGTGGATGAAGAGACATGAGCTCGGGTACGGAAAGACGTAAGCGCGCGGACGACGAGCCGTAAGCGAGTTGATCACGCACCGCACCGCGGTTCCTGAGCTTGTCCCGAGGCGAGGCGATTGCGTTACGATTCCGATTATTGTGCGTTGCAGTTGGGAGTGTCATACAAAGAATACTGAACGGCTCGAGTTGATACGGCGCCGATCCCTTTCTGATGTGATATGTGTGCTGTGTCCTTAAGCCGTTGGTCCCGACTGTCATTTTTAGATCTCTGACAGCCGTTACAGGTAGTCAGTGGCCCAAAAGTCTCACTAATGGGTTTCGTATTACCCAGTACTAGCTGGGTTGTGGAGCTCATACAGGCAGTTGCTACATGTAAAATACTGGTATCCAGCTGCAGACTGGAAGCCGACCCTAATTTAAATTTGAAAAGGCTAGGCATACGATGAATGCAAGCGTATGGATGTGTATTTACTTTGGCGTCAGGCGCATGATTTGTCACCTGGTGGTTTAATTATTCTACTCAATTCTTAGTTCACTGAAGAGAGCAAGGCAAATAAAAATATATAAAATCGTTCACTAGTCGTTAAAAGAGTAGGCAGTAGTGAATTAAACACTTTACAAGTCATGTTTAAGACCCTAGTAATATTATGCTGACGCTTGCAGGTCTTTACTTTAAGTTTCCAGGTAGTTATGTAAACTCTTTTCTCTCCGCGCTATAAATGTAAAAAAAAAAGTTAAACACCATTCATCAATAGACGGCAAACAGTGTTGAAAAGGATCTCCAAAATCAATACGCCAAATCTGCCAACATACTCGTAAATCGTCGCATTACGATTCTAAACACAGAGGCTATGATCCGTGATTCCTAGTTCGAATATCATTTGAAATCCAGCCAAGTTTCGTAATACTGCTTGCACAGTTTAATCCAAAAAGTTTTTGATGAAATTTAATTTAATTTGAGCAAGTTTGATTTTAAGTGTCCTACACCACAAAATTATGACGTTTAATAGTCTGTTTTTGAAGCTAATTGAGAATGCTGTTGTTATTTGTTTTAGGTAGACGCTTGTTGGTTTTTAGTTAGGTATGCTTATAACTTATAACTTTATGTTACTTAATTTGTTGCATGGAACAATTTATGTGACAAAACTAGTTTCAGGTTAATAGGTATTCCTAACTTTGGGTCTGATTCGGTCAAATACTTTCAACCGTTGCGTGTTGTGTATGGTGTTTACCACTTCATTCCCCGCCATTGCACAATAAACAACAAAAATATCTTTGTTGTTCAAGAGCGTATAACACAACCAGCCTCCACATTAGGAGACTCTTTATCCTGGAGAGAAGTCAACTTAGTCTTACAAGTTGTCAATACAAGTTGTGGTATTTGATTTCGACAAGTCTTGGTCGTAGGTATAATCCATGCATTGACGTTGCTTCAGACATGTATTGTTAACTATATTGTTGATCTTTTTTTTTTTTTAATTCAATAAAATACTCACATTTTAAACAACTTGTAAAAATTAGTTGCTAACGACTTATTTTAGGTGTAAACTATGAACGAAAAAAATAATTATTATGAAGAATACATGTTTACCCCGGTATAACGTGGGATTTTATGTATCTGAATACTTTCAACGAATTTCATTGAGTAATTGAAAAAAACCTAACCAAAAAAGAAATATCTAAAGAAAGAAAGAAAGAAAGAGAAAGAAAGAAAAATGTTTATTCGACGTCAGTACATCAGGCACACACACACAATAATATTTAAAAAAGTTACAAAAAAGAGAAAACACATAGTATGACTGTACTGTGTGCCTCACGGCTGCGCCAAAAAGGTCCATTTCAGCATTAATGCCAGACAGGTGAGGCTGTCTGACGCTGATCTTCCAATGAACCTTGAGGGGGTAAGTGACATACAGAAAACAGTTTCAAAAATAGTATATGAATAGGTAAATGATTAAGTACAATAAATAGATATTGAGTTAATTTATGAAATGTGTATGTAGGTACGAGTTAGGATAAAAATGTGAGTAGGTAATAAGTGTTATAACGTGTTCGAAAGTACTACTGGTTACAATATATAAATACAGAGAAGCCAAAACAGGATAAATATTATAACAAGAAAAAAGAAGAACAAAGAAAAATATACAAAGAATATACAAGTAGGATATGTGCATTGTGCAATGTTATGAAAACCAGGCGTGATTTTGTCTCGTAATCCCGCATTCGTGTCGCCGTTGCATGCGCGCGCGCCCCCCGATCCTTCGTCACACGACGCAACGCAAGCGCATTTCTCCTCTGCACCTGTTTCTGTCATCTACAATATTAATTTCGCTACTTTATTATACCTATACTTTAATAAAATAGATTAAGTACAAGACGTGTTTGATTCAATATCACTCTAGATTGAGTTTTCGGAGAAATCAATTTAACGAATCATAACAATTCATTTTCTCCCTAACCTATTTCTCAGAAAGAAAAACATTGATACTTTCTTTACCACACAAGTACCTACGATGTAACACTGCTTGTGTTTGTGTGTAGGCAGACTTGCTGATTAAATAAGAATGAAGTAGGTAGGTACTAGTTTGACTTTTCCAGACCCATTATTTTTTGAGTGTACAGACACTCAAAAAATAATGGGTCTGGATATATGGGTCTCAGATGATACACACACAATAATTAATTTAGTCAATTTGATTGTTTTACAGCTAAATTAAATAACTTAACAACAAACTTTAAAAATGGCGTCAAAAACTCCTCCTGGCCGCTGTCAACTGGTAATGTGCCCAAGAGACTGGCGGCGTTGCCACGTTGTATGGCAACGCTAAGCCTTTGGCCAATAAGGTAAAAGCCAGCGCTTGGGTCACGGGAAGTGTCAAAGTGTTTTCAAATATCCTTGAAAAGGCTGTAAGCACTCGGACCCCACGGTCCTTAATAACGAACCCAAACAAAGCGTTTGTTTGGGTTCGTTATGCTTCCACATTAATATTGTTAGAACTGCCAATTCACTGCCGGCTTATCTGTTTCCCGATCATTAGAATCTAGATCTCTTCAAAGTTCGATTGAATCGGTTTCTTCTAGGCAAGCGTGCTCCACCCTAGGCCGCGTCATCGCTTCACAATATGCGAGTTGCGGTCAAACGCAACCCAAATTTTAAAAAAAAGCAACCACGGGCTAAAGAGATAAACGAAGTTAATTTGTAGAATTGCAAAATTAATCCTCGGGTGAAATGAGGATGTAGTAATATTACTACTATGCTGTCGTTTATCTTAAAATGAATACCTACGTTGAAGACAATTCATGAGAACCTATAGCTTACAACAATCCAAAAAAAAAAGACTTTGCCAACACCGTTACTGCTAATAAAATGTGTTTTTATTACTATTATAGATTACACATGAATGTGTAATCTATAATAGTAATAAAAACATGTACAAATATCAAAAGGGATACATGGCGTCAAAAAATTCGACCACATCACTATCAAGGCTGGCAGCATTGCCACGTTGTATGGCAATGATGATTCTTTGGCCAAAAAATAGGCCCGAACTCTAGTCACGTGAAGAGTCGTCACTTTTTCTACCTCCTAAAGAATTGTTGTCAAAGCAGCTTGATGAATGTTAAGTCACACACAATACAAGTTTTTTTCCTCCATATAAATGGGCCATTAACATACTGAAATTATAACTAATCTGTTTAATTTTCTTTACCAGAGGGACCAGCGGTATTGATATTGATCTCCGAAGAGTGGACATCGACCAGTGCCCCATCAGGTCTGGCTCCACACAGCTGAACATCTTCGCAGGGACTGACAAATGTAAGAAGAAGACCACTGAGGTGAGTTTCATTTGTTTCTTTAATCTTCTAACCACTTAAGCTTATGCAGTGTCTAAGCCCTCTGGCCAAGATAATTGGCAAATCAATTTGGCTTACAAATCGTTCCGTCAATGACTACCAACAAGATTGACGAAAGTCATTGCTTATGCCAATTCAATAAGTTTTTGACTTATCCGCCATCTTTATAATATTATGTAATGAACGTTGTATGAATGTAAGTAACTACACAGTTGTCTAGTTCTTCCAGTGGTAATTGTGTTGAAATTGGCTGTTAAATCTCTTAAAAGACGTTCATTATAATCATCATATTCCTGCTCTTGTAACATTCTATTTGGGGTCGGCGCAACACGCGTTCTTCTTCCATTCTCCCCTGTCAGACGTCATGGCATCATTTACGTTAAAGAAATAAAATAGTGAGCATTGTGGTTGCGGTCTGTCATTACGATTTTCAGTTTTGCCGCTGCAGCTTGCGGTCTGCGGTCGCCTTCAGAATTGTACATTTTAGAAAAATTCTACGAAAACATTTTCTCTACGAGACAGTCTATGACTCCTTGAATTCTAATTTTAAATTTTATCAAGGCTTTTTGATTAAATTACCAAAAATTTATCTATTGGTATTCTTGTACCTTTGAGTGGGTCGTCTGTATAGAACTCTTAACATCGATTCCGCGAAGCTTTCATGCCTGGCCTCAAATTATATTTTCAAGAGAATGGAATCTGTCTCTGAATTCAATGAGTCTTATAAATACCGATCTTTTGATAGAAAATATTCAAAGGAACCAAGAATTAAAGACATAACACCGATGGTTTTGTGTTACTAATTTGAAAAGACATTATTAATTGCTAACTTTAAAAGTCAATCAGCAACAACCTAGCCTTTGCCGCTTTGACCTTGAATATGGTGTGTAATTTCCATTTAAGAATTTGTTAAGAACCCGCTTAGTAAATTCTAAACTGGAAATTAATTCATAATAACAAAAACCGGCAAGTGCGAGTTGAACTCGCTTGGAGAGGGTTCCATACAATGCCAAAGTCCAATGCTTTTATTCAATTGGAAATCCTCACAGTAATGCTAGTTAATTACGACGTCGCGTGATACTTGTTAGTTTTTGACACACTTCCCGATTTCTGATTGAGCTGAAAGGAGGTGTTTTTTCCCCCATACAATTGTGGCCAAACAATGTACCTTAACAATAAAGGTACGAAGTTATAGGAAAAAAATCGCAGAAACTGAAAAAAAAAAAATATTGGATTCTTGTGATTCATTTCTCCGATGATGCGTTTCGTTACTTCATTTTATACACGTATGAAAACCTAAAAATATACTATTTAGAATTTAGTTTTATATTAAAGATAGGTTATTTTTCCCTGGCACACTTTTTTTGTGAAACATTACGGGATCAAGAATTTAAAAAATACATTTATTTCACATTTCAGATTATTTTTTGCGTTTGGTTAGCTACTGGCCAAAAGACTGCTCCAGGGTCGATAATTTACTATTTTATTCCTTTTGTTGTTGTCTTTGTCAATATTGTCATTCAGATGATTATTCTAGCCCTTGTCAGGCGACCGATCTCGAAAGAGTTTAATATTTTGACAGATGGAATAGTTTGACAGCCGCCAGCGCAGTTAAGAACGTTTCTTTGAACGCAGTTACGATTCGAGGTAGTGTTTTTTCACATTCTTTTATTTATTAATCTATCGAATATTGAAGGATTTAAAATACTGATAATAACACAATGTATTGGAAAGAATTTAAATGGTAATTTGTACCTCGGTACATGCTTTGACCGAAAAAAAAACACCTCCTTTTGCACGCATGTGTATATCGCGAGACAATGCAATATTATGATGACATGGAACTGATCTGATGATGGAGCTGGAAGGTGGCCATAGGAACTCTTTAATAAAACGACGCAAGAATTTGGACTCGTTTGATTTGTCTTGACAAGTACTTTAGTCCTAAATGGTAACCAGGGTCCGATGATGGAGCTGGAAGGTGGCCATAGGAACTCCGTTATAAAACGACATAACCCCATCGAGTTTGGGTTCGTTTAATTCATCTTGTCGAGTACTTTGTCTCTAGATGGTACCCAGGGTCTGGTGATAGAGCTGGACGGTGGCCATAGGAACTCCGTTACAAAACGACAAAACCTCATCGAGTTTGGGCTCGTATGATTCGTCTTGACGAGTACTTTAACTAACTTCTAGTTACAATGTAAAAATTAATTCTTGACAAGAATTTGTGTGCACCAAACAAACAACAACAAAGTTGTTGGCAAGGTTGTTTAGTTGTACAACTAAAAAGTGTAAAATTTAAAAAAAACTTTCTGCGAAAACAAAACGTGTCTTATTTGATATAATTATGACACAGTAAGATTTGCTAAACTTTTTTTTAATTTGCTAATAATATGTCCCCCAAAAATGACCATTATTAAAAAAATAAATTGTTAACTTTGCATATATCTGTGTTTGGGTCATAGGATTACACCATCCGACCAAATTTAACCTGATTTGGTCCAGAAGATTCGGAGTAAATTGGCTGTGACAGACGGACGGACAGACAGACGCACGAGTGATCCTATAAGGGTTCCGATTTTAAACAGGAAAATAGAAAAGAAGAGCACTGATGCCGGTGAAAACTGTAAATAAATTGAACTGCAGCTGCCACAATAATTCCAGAGTATTTTGGCGACTGAAACTTAAAATGGTGCAGATAAACATCATTAGGACTTCATGTTTTTGTATTAAAAAATTGTAGATATACTTCCGTACCAACCCTCTTACAGAGAGGAGGCTTGTGTTACAGCTGTGGGAAGTTACAGGCTAAATATGCTTTAAAATAATTTGGTTATGCCCGCGGCTTCGCTCGCGTGGTTATTGTTCCATGGGATCGTACTACCGGGATAAAAACTATTCTATGTATTAATCCAGGTTATAAACTATATGTGTGCCAAATTTCATCTAAATCCGGTCAGTAGTTTTTGCGTGAAAGAGTACAAACATCCAATACATCGTCACAAACTTTCACAATTATAATATTGTTGTCCCCGTTAATTACATTAACCGAAGCCTACATAAAGGGTTCTTTTCGAGGGTCACAAGACCTGAAACAATTCCAACGAAATCGTCCAAGTTGGGGGTCGAGACCGTTCTGCAAAAGCAAAGTTACCCGTGGTTTGTATAGAGCCCAAAAGTTTCAATCATTTTGGGTCTTGCGAACTATTCTGTTTCTATTGAAAATCCAGTTGGGGAAACTTACAGATTAAGTGTTGATTGAGAAGTTGTTTAGAATAATTATTGCGGTGCTTGGAACAATATTGTTAATGAATGGTACTTATTATTATTTCCTTTATTCATATATATACATATAAATTACATTTTTAAATATTTCTAAACAAATTAATATTAAAAAAACATTTAAAAATATAAAAAATAGTGGTCCGCCGGTATCGGGAGCAGGGTCCAAGCTACCGGTGGTTAGGGCTCCAGAGACAGGAACCTCCTCACAATGCGAGCCGTATCGAGGAGTACTGCCTTCTGAATCAGGCCCTTGATCCAACCGCCTAAGGAGAGCCTCGAAAGGTGGTCGTCGAGGCTCTTGGCCATAAGGCCATTGGCCGCCACGACAATCGGCACAATGATAGCCGAGTTCACATTCCACATGTCGACAACCTCGTGTACCAAGTCGAGATATTTTATTTGTTTCTCCTTCTCAGCTTTCACGAGGTTCTCGTCATGCGGAATGGTAACATCGATTATCATTACGCGGCGCGCTGATCGGTCTATCACCACTATGTCAGGCTTATTGGCGACAATAGTCCTGTCAGTGATGATAGACCGATCCCAGTACAGCGTGACATGGTCTTTCTCGAGAACTGGGTCGGGCACATACTTGTAGTACGGTACCTCTGATTCCACAAGTTTATATTTCAAGGCAAGTTGCTGGTGGATAATCCTGGCTACTTGGTTATGCCTGTGCAAGTAGTGCCCGTTAGCCAGACGAGAACAACCAGAAATAATATGTCTGATGGACTCACCCGGACGGTGGCATGCCCGACACACGTCAACCGTCCCGTCCTTCATAATATATTTCCGGTAGTTGTTCGTCAACATAACTTCGTCCATAATCGCACAGACAAAACCTTCAGTTGTTGTTCCCGCCCGAAAGAAGGCTATTTAATACCTTCTTCAGGCGACCGAAGAAGCGCTCCTTCAACGATTGCTTCATGTCAGTTACGTTAATGCCTAACGCTTCCGACATACCCAAATATTTATAGCTTTCGGATGAGGAGAGGGATCTCAGGTGTATGGAATCCGAGAGCTGAATTCCTTCGGATTCCATAATCTCCCCTCGCTTTACATACATGACTGCACATTTGTCCACACCAAATTCCATCCTGATGGCGCTACTAAAAGTTTCAGTTACTTTCAGTAGCTTCATCAGTTGCAATTTGTTGGGGGCAAAGAGCTGTTGGCTAATGGCCATGTCGATGAGGAGTAGCTCCTTAGTACCGCGGGACCCGTTCCTACATCCATTTTGAGAGGCAGACATAATGGAGTTTTTGTCAATGTGTGTATTGATTTTCGCTCTCAAAATGGATGTAAGAAGCTTATAGACCGTCGACAAACACGTGATCGGTCTATAATTCTTGGGTTCCGCGGGACTACCTGACTTATGGAGCAGGTGGGTAACGCCTGTTGTTAAAAACTGCGGTAGAGACCCAGACTCTAAGGATGACTGAAATTGAGATGCCAGACAAGTGTGTGAACTACTAAACCATTTGAGCCAGAAATTGTGCAGTCCGTCCGGTCCCGGTGATTTCCAGTTCGGTAACGGACGAACTGCTCTGGCTACATCCAAAGGTGTTATTAATATTGGTTCCATTTCTGGGATAGGTTCACACACGTTTTATTATTATTATTATTACTATGGTTTATGAAATTTAGGTTCGTTTATTTTAAAACAAGTCAAAAATAATACTACACACACATACGTGCATCACATAGCAACAAAATATATAAACTTAAATAACTAAACTAACAACAAACCATAAGAGGGCATCGAAAAACATCTCCTCAACGCCGTCAGCTGGTAATGTGCCCAAGAGAACGGCGGCGTTGCCACGTTGTATGGCAATACTTAGCCTCTGGTCACAGGTAACTCTGGTAAAAGCCCTTGGGTCACAGGAAGCATCACCAAGGCGTTTCGAAATTTCCTTAAAAAGGCTGTGGGCACTCGGAACCCACGGCCCCAGAGTTTCAACCCCAAACTATGGTTTATTAATTTCAAAGGACATTGACCATCCATGTATGGGAGTTGGGCCAAGTGTTGCCCAGAATGAACACATAGTGCATTATGTACCTTAGGCTAACACTACTCTGTAAACGAAAGCTCATCAAAATCTATTCGAGGAGATATGAGAAAAAAATATTTTTTGTTAAGAGGCCGGCGACCGATGCGTTTTTCATACAAACGTAATACCAAAATAACTTGTAAATCAAAAACATTCTTAAGGTACTGTCTCTTTATTCCGATTGGAATACAAAATATCTAGGTTCCCAATGAAATATTTTGAAAGGACAATGATATAAAGACGAGATATGAGGAATTTAAAATTTCTATAGAAAACTTATTTTTCTCATAACTCTTGTTTAAATCAGTGTCCATTCAAAATATTTCATTGGGAACCTAGATATTTTGTATTTCGATCGGAATAAAGAGACAGTACCTTAAGAATGTTTTTGATTTACAAGTTATTTTGGTATTACGTTTGTATGAAAAACGCATCGGTCGCCGGCCTCTTAAGATTTTTTATTGGTGAAGAATGAAATCCAATGGTACGTACCGCAGTAATTATTTTAAACAATTACTCACTTTATTATTACAATCAAGTATTTCATGATTTCTGACATTCAGAATTGATTTACATTAATAATACTCACAGTTATCTACTTGACATTAAACAATGAATTACTAACATTGATATTATTACATTATTCGTTTACATCGTATGATCTATAATTATTCACTTAATCGTCATCATCGTCATCGATGATAATTGTATCGAGAAATAGAGCAGGACGCCTAATAACGTCTTGGTGCCTAGCCCAGCCTAAAAACCAAACTAGGCACATAATGTGGGCACAACTGCCAATTGTTCTGCGACCTGTGAAACATGAGCAGCAATAGTTTCTTATGCACTCTATTCCAGGATTGTCCTGATGTATCAATATGTAGCAGTGGTACATTTTCGACGATACATGTCTACTCTTTATGTGTGTTTATGTGTGCTCTTATGAGTTGGACATCACTGGAAGGCATAGTAAATGCTGACAGATCGTTAAGATCTCCGTTATATTGTTGGATAAGAAATGATCCACTGCTGCGTACATGTTCACTGTAGTAACTGGGTGCAAGTTTTTTTTGTTAGGATGTCTACAGCGAAAAGGGTCAATTCTTCAGCGGTCAATATTGGAAATGCGGTAACATTATTCTGCTCAACAGTAATATTTTCGAAATGGGCTCTATTTCGGTTTAATCTTTTTTCGTCCACGTAATCTGCCAAGTTATTGGCAACATTCAGTCGCTCTCTAGCTATGTTTATAAAATCGCTTGCATGGGGACTGTCTATTATGTCGACGTGAAAGGCATTCCATATTATTTTTATTCGAAAACATTTTATTAAAATAATAGTTAACTAAAATCGTCCCGAAAATCTTAAAAACAAAACTAAAAAAAAACCCTGGGACCGACTTTTTTTTTATATTTTTTAAAATTATATGTTAATGCAAGTAATCATTTGGAAGTACTCCCATGTCTGGGCAGCATATGGCCCAGAACCGGTCAATGTCCTTTCCAAATTGCTCCTGAAACTGTTTTTAAATGCATCATCCAATTTGGCTTGTGGGAAATGCCCAAGCTTACACTATATACTTCAGCCCTCAGACCAACAAAAAAAGGAAGACGAAGCACCGTGAACATCAAAAGTGAAGCCAGAAGAAGTGTATTTCCAAGGGCTGCCATTTTTTAAAGTTTTTCCCTATAATTTGGGGAAAAATATTGTAAGGGTAGGAAAATATTGTACATTTCTTATGGCTAATATCCATTTTTTTTGGTTCAATATTAATTGGAAATCTAAAATATTAAACATGTAAAGAAATAGTACTTAAAATTTCCATACCATAGCATTTCATATACTAAATTTATCGGCGATCATTATGTTTAATCGAATGGGGAATTTGAAATCAAATTATGGCAACCCTGGCAGTTTATGTCACTGCTTTTTTTCGTTGAGCATTTGTGTTCCAAGTTTAAAAAATCATGGTTAATTTATTCAAAAAAACATGTTATTTCAAGTACTTACAAGTGAAAAGTGATTCCGTGAGACTTTTTATGAGATTTGCTATTGTTTTTGCAAATTTTAACTACACAGGAAGACATAATTCTATTTTGTTTATGAATGTTAGCTAGACAACGACTGGTGAGGTACTAAGAGCGATGAGCATGGTTTTATTGTAAGTGTGTGCGTGAGCTTGTATGTTTACTTGCAGGAGCATGGTTTTGTGGCTTCACTTTCGATGTTCGCAGCGAGCAGTCTTTCTTTTTTGGTGGTCTGAGACTTCAGCCTCTCATCTTTTCACTTACTTTCTTAAACATATTTTTCCTTCAATCGACCGCGTTCTGATAAAACGTATACACAAGCGTAGTTCTATTGTTGACTGATGTGGTATTAGTAAGGCATTAATTCAGCCCCTTTTGTGCTTGACGAACTCAATAAATAAATTATAACAGCGGGTAGTAATTAAATCTTTATTTTTTTGGCATATTCTAATATACCCTCACTCAAACTAAAACACCCACGAAGAAAAAGAGGCTTATATGTTAAGAATATGAATAATAGTGTCTTTGAATGGAAATATTAAAATACCTAGAACAATAGGACAAGCTTGATAATTACGTGCCTTCTGCTACACCCACGGTTGGGCTATTCTTTGCTGGGACAAAGATGGGGCATCGTAGTCCGCGCTATTTTAGGCATCTGTCCCACCGTCGATCAGAGAGCAACCACCGAAGATTTTTGCGCATTAAAAACGGACAAACGATTGTAGGTATCGTTTATGGAAAAGAGATACAAGTATAAGCTACCGTTCACACAGACAACGAGTGAGTAGGTAACTCATTTGTCGTAGAGAGAAGTGCTACGCCTAGCGTCACCAGCTTTAAGGTTCAAATAGACGGTCGCGAAGCGACATAGCGAAACGTTTTTGCAATATATCTCCGCAGAACAATTTCTATGAAAACGCATGCAATTGTGCACACTGGCGCAACGCGACGCATTGCGACACAGATAATAGTATGTTTACTTTTTTTTAGGTTTTGCGGCGAAGCAATATTGATAAGCCGCATCGTGCGACAAGACACGCCTGTCTGAGTGAGCCTGTACTCACTCTGTCAGGTGCCTTCAGCCATGAGAGCAGTGACAATACCTAAGAAATTGAAAACTAAAACATATATGAAACAAAAATACTTGATCAATTGAGTGCCAATCTCTATGTTAAATTCATGACAATATAAGCACTTGATAAACCCGTGTTACTACGATAATTTATTCGTAATGTGACAGATAACAGTACCTTTTCGCCCTCGGGAGAGCATTTCAATTTATTATTCATACAATGGATAGACGTGATACATTTTCTTCGCTTTTTTTGGAAATTGAAAGTGTAATCATAATAAATCATAGCTTGGTATATTGTCATGCAATATGAGAGGTGTAGGCAATACAGGACTTGTAGCTTGATTGATTGTTTCAATAGGCCATTGTATAACCACTGGGTAACATTTCTTATCCCAAAGGTCTGGCTTGAGCAGTTCTATATTTTTATTTCAGTAAACAAAATCTTCTTCGTGTCGCTGGTGACAATTTTTATATTTTGTTAGCCCAGAACTTCGCACTTCCACCACGTTGTCAGTGGCGACGGTGGCAGCCCAAAGGTCACTTCAGCTGCATGTTTTTGGGCTGAAAGGGCAGGATTTTTGTGACACAGCTCCACAACCACACCCCGCTGCTGTTTCATTTTAAAGGTTAAACAAGCTGCAATTGCTTTCATGAGTTTTTTGTTAGTCCCATACGTTTTTTGAAAATTCTATCATCGTTAACGCCAATAGATTGTCACAGGGCCTTTAGTTTGTTTGCTCAGTCACTCAAACAAAACAACTTGAATATGTCTGAAACAAGAGGTAACAAAAAACTTCGTACACTTTTACATGCGTATTTTTAGTTAGAGCACAGTCGAGACCTTTTTTTTTGTTAGCCTATTGAGTGCCCCTATCAGTGGGACTCGTGGAGGCCCTCTTTCTTCTTCCAAAAATCCCTATCCTGTGCAATATCTGGCCATGTGCACCCCGCAAACAAGATCAGATCGTCACACACACCTTTCGCAGCGGTCTACCTCTACAGCGATTTCCTAGAGTCCTTAATAAAACGATTACCAAATCCAAATGTATTCACAAAATTTCTAAAACTTTGCTCGGGACTACTTCTAGCTTAACCGGATTGTCGAATACCAATATTTTATGTGGTGTGAAATCTATAATGCCAACCAAGATCAATCGTGCTTTTCGAAGCACGGAGGGTCTCGATAAGTAATAAATAATCACCCATCCACAGACCGACCTCGGCAAGCGTAGCTTAACCTTTTTTCAACCCGTGCGGCCAAAAGATAACTCAAATATATACCTTTCCTATGAAACCTTTCGTTTGTTAGTAGTTAGGCCAAAGAGAGGTCGGGATTGAATCATTCTTTTATATTTTAGTAAGCTAAGGTCGGAGCGCAAAATGTGCTTGTTTAGGAGCAAGTAGTAAATGTTGTAGTGAGAGATCGTAGCCAGGTGGCAAGGCTGGCTGTTTTATGAGCAGTTTTACGAGTGTGTTCGATACTAGAACGTGTTTGTGCACACAGTTTTTGACACGTTGTTAAATATTCGGAAAAATGATATTCACGTCTAGAAATGAAACAGTATGTTCTTAAAACCACAATCGATATTAATTATTTATCAATACATTTTCTCGAAAACTGGTTCTTATCGCACTACGGTTAGGTTCAACATGCAATGTATTTCACACGCGTGGATTTTTAATATTTTTTCGCACACGTGCGGAAATAAAAAAATCCACAGTTATCTATACATAAACTAAGTCTGTTGTTTGTTATTTTTCAAAATCTCGGCAAAGAGGTATGCGTCTTTACAAAATATATATCATATAAAATAATATAAATAATATATTAAAATATAATAAATATATATAATAAATAGAATATCATAAATATTTTAATTTATCATATTAGGCTGCATCAAACCTTTGCTTCTTCTTCAACCTGGTGAAAGCAAAGCATGAAAAAACTCAAATTAAATCATAGTTTCATAATAATTGCTGACAAAAATATTTTCCGTTCTAATATTTTATTTCTTCGAAAGTGTATTGAAAAACATCGGTTGATACAAGTGGGCATTTGTTACTGCTGTTACTGTTCTCGGCTATATAACAACCTTGCTTGTGGCTCGGATATGACATCCGCCTCGAATGTAATAACAAATTTTCCCCACTTATATCAAAATGTACGATTATGTTGTATGTTTCCTGAGAGCTTCAGTGGTGGTCCAAACCCAGGCAAGCAGTAAATTATCTCACCACCACAGCTCTGAAATCGATGAAGGACAACGTTGTGAGTAATTTTTTTTTCTCTCGTTTGTTCTGCAAGTAGCGAGACATGATAGAAGCCAATGGATGAAATTAAGCAAGTCCGAAAACATCAATGAAACTTTAAAAAAACTACCCAACATTATCCAAAGTTGAACACAGCAAAGCGACACACATTCCTTTGAGAATAACGGAAATCCCAATGCTCAAAGATGCATAGAGGACCAATACAAGACGGCAACTCAAACAAAATTCTCCGTAACACATCAATTCTGTCCATTAAATGTTTGCTGGCCAAACAAGTGCCACTGTGTACGCCTGTGCATACGACGGCCGGCCGAAGTGGCCGCTAGGGACGGAGACCAAACACACCATAAATAGGATTGAAGACACTGTGCTGCTTCTCAAATGGATCTCTCTAGTGTGTTTGGTTATAAAGGAACTGGTGGTTTGATTACATTGAGAATAGTGGCCGTTGTATACAGAGACTGTTTCGGTGCTTACCGCCGTGTTTGGCCACGAACAACATGCATGTAGTAACAGCGACTACGAAACGAGTGAAGCACACGCGTATCGCTTGATTCAAGTCTCCTAAAGTCCTGAACGGGTCGTATTGATGACCCGTTGGTCATCAATAGTGACAAAATTTGAAAAGCAAAAACGTTACTTAGGCACGGCATCTACATTGATTTTGTAAATTATAAAAGACTCTAGCTTAAAATAAGTTCCGCTTCGAATCGAGAATAAACTCATCTTTCAACTTGACCGAAATTGTACTCGAACAAGATAGTAGTGTATGAATACTATTTATTGTAGGTACTTAATTATTTATAGATCGTCAAGCAGTCTTTTAAAAACTTTTGGTAGGTATATAATTAAAAGCTAGCTTAAGTAAAAGAAATAAGCAGAAGAGAAGGAAGGAACTCGAATTTTATCGGACTTTATAAAAGCGCGGGCGCCCCAATTTGCGCGACAGGCCATTTTTACATTTCATGTTTGCACCTTTGAATACATTTCAAAGTTTTGCATGCAATACAACCGCGGTACATTGGAAATCATCCAAAAAGGTAGAAACTTCTGGAAATTCAAATAGGTTACGGTGAAAACTGCACCTGATACGAAAAGTGCTGAGTTTTTATAAACTATTTTGTTTTTACTTCGGGTTTAGTTCGTGCATACATTTTCAAGTTGACAGTGTTCCCGAGCTATTGTAGCAGTATTGTAAGATATTGTTGTTTGGAAACTAGATTCTTTAACCACACTTTGTGATTACTTCTGTGTACCAACAATTTGTATTTTTCTCGAGGATTACTATCATCACATACAGGGTGTAACAAGACCCTTGACGAAGCCGAAAGACCCTTGTTCTCCCCATCATTGTAATCATTTTTTTGTTCTATACCATACCTGGAAACCTTCTAGTTACGGAGATATCGGGGTCATAGTTCCAACTTTTTCACAAGTTTTTTTCAAATACGTTTTTAATGTATTTTTTTTTTTACTTTAAACACCTCCACAACTCCCCGTACTATTCAATCCATCCATCAGCACAATGTTTTGAGTGTGTTACGTTATAAAACGTGATTTTCCACCCCAAAGCAAGCAATCATTTTTGCGTGAAGTTACTTAATGATGTACATAATGCTTGGTTGACGGCTTCGTTAAGGGTCTCGTTACACCCTGTGTACCATACTAGCAATCTCCGAAAGATAGGGCAGAGTTGTACCTTTAGTACTTCCACAATTCGCTAGTTATGTTAAAGTCCGATGTAATAGACGGTGAGCCTATTGCCATCAAGCGGACACAAATCCTGACTCGGGCCTGCTACTAAGAATTTTAGCAACACTTTGCCTGACCTTGGAATCCAACTCAGGACTTTGTGTTCAGCACTAGCACTTGCAACCACTAAACAACCGGTTCCTGAGTATTATAATTTGGTATTATCTTTGGTTTCAATGATTAGTTATCATTAATGTTTAATTAGTTAGTTCATCATTAAGCCATACTTTGTAAGTTTTCTCCAAAAATTAGAGCCCTAGATTTTAATCAGAACAGAATTAATTACAAGGAGAATTTCAAAACAAATTGCGCCGATAGATTCTCTGTTATCACGAGGTTATTAGCTAGATTGGCTGTATTCATCAATGGATAGCATTTTTTTTTTCATTTTTGTGATATAAACAAAATTGTTTTTAAAACGAGTTTTATGGATGACGTTAGGAAATAGGCTCTCCACCGTTTCGTCGATGGTAATACTTTTTCATTGAGCTGGTATATCGTCGTTCGGACTTGCAAATAGAAAAAGACGTCACCGTAAAGGAATTGGCTATGTTACCACTGAAGTATGGTGCACTTATCCAGGTGGGCCGCTGAAGGCATAATTTTATCCGATGCGGAGCCCTATCGCATACGATGACATGATCCTGTCCTGCTTCTTGTACAACTCCACCTGCACCTTGAGGGACCTGACCGAGGCTACTACTAACGCTATTAAGGTGACAGAGTTCTGGTCGAAGCTTATTTAACTCTAAAAGAATCATCGACATAACGATGAAGAAGAATTTACAAGTATAGCAGCTTCTACTGAAACATACAACAGATTTTTTTTTCAAGATTTCGATTGTGGTCCCATGGAGAAAGTTTTTCGGTTTGATGGTCTCTTTCACACCCTGAACACTTTTCTGGTACACGCTGTAGAGAGGTTTTCTAACTATATTCTGGTATCAATTATTTAACCAAAGCTATTCACAAACAAGGTTACATCCAGTAAATCCATCTGCAAACTTTTTTAGCTCGATACTCAATGCACACAATCGGATTAAGAACGATTGTATATCTCTATTGCTTTCACTAGTGCTTCTCCATACATCGCAGCGATAGTTACGATAGCTCTACACAAGTTTATTGGACTGTTAGGAGTGGACTTAAGGACCAAAAAGAGGGCATTGTTTTCTAGTTTTCGTTTGTTACGTTTAATTACATGATTTGCCCTTCAACGGTGAGTGAGGTTTTGTAATAATAGACACTTTAGTTAATTATAGATTAGTAAAACTAACCTAAAAAGGGAAACAATTATTTCCCTATATAAGTTATAGGAAAATAATTGTTTCCAAACCACTACTCATCTGTTAATATAGGAATCAATGAGAGTTATTTAATCTAATTTTGACTGCCTCTTTGGTCTAGTGGTCACAAGCGCGACTGCCAAGAATGAGGTCCTGGGTTCGATACCCAGGTCATGCAAAGTGTTATTGGGTTTTTCCATCAGGAATTTCTTAGTAGCAGCCACGGAGTCTAGATTTGTGGCCTGTTGATGGCAATAGGCTCACCCCTCATTACATAGGACTTAAACATAACGGGCGAAATGTGGGGTACACAGAGGTGTAAATATAAGACATTTAAAGAATCATAACGTAACATCACGCCTGTTATTCCCGAAAGGTTAGGCAGTATTTGGACAATACCTGCTAGACTATAATACTACTGAAATACTACAAATAGTAGTAATCAATGCTATGCTTCAAAAGTGCGGTCAAACCAAGCAGACCGTACTGCGTCTAGGAGCGGTCACCTCATTTTGTAAGATATTTGAGTACATTATCTGTCAAAGTCATGTCCGCGGTCAGTCTGAAGACCAGTCACTCTGGTTTGGCCGAACTGATTCGAACACATTCAAGTGCAGAAGTTAAAATGAATTCATAAATAATTTAATAAAGATAATTCCCTCAAAATTTTCGTCTCCAAATTCCATTACGCAGTCATATATGAATCAATCATTCAGTTTACTATTCCATGATATAAATAAAATGGTAAACAATAATGGAAGTTCCGTTTCAACTCTATTTCACCGATATTCATTTATCAAAAGGGGATTTAAATATTAAATCCTTTGGTAAAATGTTTCCGGTTTTCCAAACGCAATTAATTGACTTTTAGAATTATATAAAACTGTATCAAAATTTGGCTGTATCTAGTTAGACTGAAAGCCGAGCCCTACATAGTCGGATATAGACTAGACAGATGGTGATTATGATGATATCAAAATGTTTGAAAAGGACATAGATTCTGTTGGGATCACACTGCACTGCGTTCATCTTTTTGTTTTCACTGCCATTTTTTTTAAAGTTAGTGTTAATTTAAATTTTGGAATACACACAAGGAAAAAGTAAAGTCATATCATAAAGAAAGAGCTAACGGTAATTTATTAAGGTGATTCCTTCAGTGTCATCCACAAAATTCATTTTTATTGCGTTTTTTTGCTGTTATATCTTTTAAGTTAATTAAAATTCAATTTGAAAGGTAAATTTCAAGATTAATATATTCATTCAAACATGAATAAACCTCTCGAATTCATAGTTGCTAGAAATCGCCATGAGTACCTACATACTCTAGCACGAAAGAAAAATTATCTATTTATCGCAGGAACATGATTCTGTGCTATGGAGAGGGCCACAGCACAGCGCTGGTGGGCACTAAATAGTTTTATTTCAAAATAATGTGTCATAAAACTTGTTTCCTGTCGATCGTTACAATAACATTTCATGTGGTTGGAAGTCAGCATCACTACATAGTATAAAACAAAGTCGCTTTTTCTGTCCCTATGTCCCTTTGTATGCTTAAATCTTTGAAACTACGCAACAGATTTTGATGCGGTTTTTTTTAATAGATAGAGTGATTCAAGAGAAAGGTTTATATGTATAACATTGCACCCGTGCGAAGCCGGGGCGGGTCGCTAGTAACAAATAAAGTAACATTTACAAAACATAAAATCCTCAAAGACTCAAGCAGAGGTTTACCAATAGTATTCGTACGCTCAAATTACCGATGCCCTCATCAATACAATCATCCGGGCACTAAATTAGACTCTTGACTGCAACCGAGAAATTCCAGATGAAAAAATCTACCGTCTGCAAAAGATCATCCGTAACTATTTACCGAATAGGTAGGTAATCCGTGGAGCCGTGAGAAGATTTAATCAAACACCATGTGTTCACGCGCTCTTCGCGTAATCTCTTACACGTTAACAGGGTAAAGGGGGAATTAATCCCCATATAATCCCTTTTTTCATCGATTTCCTTTACGGAAAACCCTCGTGTGGACTATCATGTCCGGAAACAGGCTTTGTTAAAAAATAATAATGATTTGTAGTAAAATGCTTACTATGGCATATTTGTGGAAGACAATATACCACCACGCCTGTAATCCCCGAAGGGTTAGGCAGATGGGTACTCCTTACCTAACTACCTTATACTAAAAATGAATTGTACATAGTTTGTTCACTTTAGCATCAATGAAGAATCGGGAGTATGAAAATTCTTTTTTTGAAACACTTGTGAATCGTGACCTTTCATTTTTTGATGACAAGTTGGAGCAGTGACGAGTCGGGCATAAGCCCCTAATAGTAGACCCACATTTTGCCACTTATGTTTAAGTCTCATGTAATAAGGGGTGAACCTATTGCAGTCAACCGAGCACAAAATCCGTGGCTGCTACTGAGAAATTCCTTATGGCAAATCCAAATAACAATTTGCCCGACCTGGGCATCGAACCCAAGACCTCATGCTCAGCAGTCGCAGTTGCGATTACTAGACCAACGAGACAGTCTCACAAGTTTCAAGAAATACAATATTATTGTGTATAATTCTTGTCGTCATCACTGCTTTCACAATAAAGACCAAAATCGTAAGGAAACGGACAACATGTCCAACTAGTTCCTAGCCAACGTGCTGGCGCATTCGCTCATATCAAGGGGAGGCCTACGTCACAGCAGTGGGAAGGTATCAAGACACTTGCGCGAAAGACACTTGCGCGAACCTATTTGCGCGAAAAGACAAATGCGCGAATGGACTTTTGCGCTATTGGACATTTGCGCGCCAGGACACATGCGCGAATGGACTTTTGCGCGACTGGACATTTGCGCGACTTAATGGTCAAAGAGGTTTACTCTGTGGAGTAAACATAACATCACGCCTGTTATTACTTGAAGGCAGTTTTCTTTTCTTTCCGTCATGGGTGTCGTTTTCATGGTTTTTGGGGTCGCTGATTACGAAAATGAGGTCAAAAAGAAAATCCAAGATGGCGCCGAGGAATATTTTGGATTTTTCATCATGGGTGTCGTTTTTATGGTTTTTGGTTCCCTGATTACGAAAATAGTGTCAAAATGAAAATCAAAGATGGCGTCTAGAAAATATTTTGATACCTAACTGAAAGCCCAATTTCTGTTTTCACCAACACTAGGTGACACCTAACAGAATGCCTAACGCCCGCTTTCACCAACCCTAAGCGATACCTAACTGAATGCCCATTTTCTGTATTCACCAACACTACGTGTCACCTAACTCAATGCCTAATGCCCGCTTTCACCAACACTAAGGGATACCTAAGTGAATGCCCAATTTCTGTTTTCACCAACACTGGGTGACACCTAACTCAATGCCAAATTACTGTTTTCACCAACACTGGGTGACACCTAACAGAATGCTTAACGCCCGTTTTCACCAACACTACGTGTCACTTGGTATCAAGACACTTGCGCGAAAGGCATTTGCGCGAAAGACACTTGCGCGAACCCATTTGCGCGAAAAGACATTTGCACGCCAGGAACTATGCGCGAATGCACTTTTGCGCGATTGGACATTTGCGCAAATGTCTTTCGCGCAAGTGTCTTGATACCACTAGGTGACACGTAGTGTTGGTGAAAACGCGCGTTAAGCATTCTGTTAGGTGTCACCCAGTGTTGGAGAAAACAGAAATTGGGCATTGAGTTAGGTGTCACTTCATGTTGGTAAAAACGGGTACTAGGCATTCTGTTAGGTGTCACCTAGTGATGGTGAAAACAGACATTGGGCATTGAGTTAGGTGACACGTACTGTTGGTGAAAACAGACATTGGGCATTGAGTTAGGTGACACGTAGTGTTGGTGAAAACAGAAATTGGGCATTCAGTTAGGTATCCCTTAGTGTTGGTGAAAACAGTAATTAGGCATTGAGTTAGGTGACACGTAGTGTTGGTGAAAACAGAAATTGGGCATTCAGTTAGGTATCCCTTAGGGTTGTTGAAAGCGGGCATTAGGTTATTAAGTTAGGTGACAACTATTGTTGGTGAAAACGGGCGTTAGGCATTCTGTTAGTTAAAAACGACACCCATGACGGAAAAAAAAACTGCCTTCAAGTAATAACAGGCGTGATATTATGTTTACTCCATAGAGTAAACCTCTTTGACCATTAAGTCGCGCAAATGTCCAGTCGCGCAAAAGTCCATTCGCGCATGTGTCCTGGCGCGCAAATGTCTGTTCGCGCAAAAGTCCATTCGCGCATTTGTCTTTTCGCGCAAATGGGTTCGCGCAAGTGTCTTTCGCGTAAAAGTCCCAGATCCCAGTGGGAACGATATAAGTTGTACCACTCGTGTCATCACTACGCGCTAATTAGAGTTAGAGCCCGTTTCATCACCTTGAGATGGCTATCAAGACCCGAGTCCACGTGGACCAAAATCTTTCCCATGTTTCATTGGAAAGTGAACAAACACCACATCTGTAATGCGTAAATGTCTAAAATAAGACAAAGTGCCTCTTGTTCGCTGGAATTATCAACCGTCATGCAGAACGAAATAATTTCTATGAAAGCAAAACAATTTAAACTGTCTGATAACTCGATATTTATTGGGGTTTTGACGCGGGTTAGATACTTGAAACAATACTTAAATTGCCATGTCTCGTGTTTCCAAAGATTTTTTATGTTACTAAGAAATAACACTGTGACGCTGATTTGCACGACATACATCTGTCGATGTAGATGACTTAAGGAAGCTTCTCGAAGGATTTTGGACAGAGCCACACCCACACCGGAGGGATCGGCCAATAATGAGATTGCATTATTTTTTCTCAAGGTTATTTTAAAATTTACAGTGCGCTTGAGGGCGGGGCCTGGGCGATCGTTTGAAAGGACGCATCCATAGGTTCAGGACAGACCAGAGGCGACTCTCGAGACGTCAAGGCGATTCTCTTTACGATAATCTGTATTAGTTTTAAATAGAAGCAGTGTAGCATATTTTGATTCCTATCTTTTGTTTGTAAAAAGTGTTGTTAGATTTAAAATTGTAACCTCAGTGCGAATTTCATCTAGAGCGGCTACTACGTCTAATCATTCACGACAGTGAATCGTTCGTGAGTAAAATTCAACCACGTCACGTGAGTTACAATAATTAACGGGGACGACACCCACGAACTCCAGTCTAAATTCTATAAGTAAATTAAATAACATCTCTATTAATATGGAACCCGATACTTCCCCTAACTTCAAGAAATTAAACATAGAGTATTTATATCCCATTTTCGGGGTTATTACATCGAGGCAGGTTATTTAATCGGGGTTATTATCATAATTGTCCTGATAAAGAAATGCATGGACTGTAGAGACGAGAGGGAGCCGGAGGACTGAGGGTCGCGTGTGTCGATACCCTAACTATTTGATGATTTAAAGTCTATGTAATTAGTCCCTAATGTAAATTTTATTGGACGGCTAACTGATAATTTCCGTCAAACTTTATTATGAATTCCAGCCAATAATATGACTGAGGATGTTTTGAGGAGAACGGTTGCGGGCCGTCTTTGTGTTTTATAAACTTATTATTGGTGTTTATTTTTAAGTTTGTTGGCAGAATAACGGTTTTTTCTGTTTCGATATTTGGATTTTTCCGTTATTATATCAAGGCCATAGGAACCCAAATATCGGCTCTACATTCACTAATGTTGGATGTAGGGTTAATTCACACACCAGTTTCATGATGAAGGGGCAGGGAAGCAAAGCTAAACGATAAGTTATATCACAGTCTGTAAATTCACGGGAGGTCATGACTGTGAGCTATCATCACCCTAAACAAATAAATAACAGGGCGTGATATTACATTCCTTAGAGTATACACCACCTAAATTACATTGGATACCCGATTTGAGTAAATAATGACTGGGCAGATCATAGTTCTGAACCAATAAAATAATAGAGCTTGATCTTTCATGAATTAAAGATATACTCTAGATAGTATAGTACAAGTAAATTGCTTTGAAGTGATGCATCGTACTTTATTATAATTTAAACCATGATGTCCCATTCGGACCTTTTAAAAAAAACCTTTGGTAACTGTTAGTTCGATTTCTGACTACTTGCCTATCTTCCCCTGAATCAACACCGATTGTATTAAATAAATGATTTTAATTAACTAAACTATAAATTTGTTTTTCTTTATAGAATATTTCCCTATGTTTATGACGAAGGAGGTATAGGTTATATTTATTATCCTGTGTACTTGTGGCTAAATTAATCTTTCAAGATATATCATAATTGACTATATTACTCGACTCAATTAGGACCAATTTTCATTGGTTTTCCAGACCCTAATATACTCTGAACGCTCTTATAACTACACTTTTGCAACCCATCTGTTAAAGATAGTAACTCAACACAAAATCAACACATAGTCCAACCTGACTAGTTCTACTATTAATTACTAGATCGAAGGAGAGAGAGAGGGAGATATAGAGAGGGATGGCTTGTCCTTCAGACAAGCCATTCGGATATTAAAATTGCACTCTCAATCCAACTAAAGTAGGCAGTAGTATCATGTTAGGAGGCCCAGAGATACGATGTTGACAGATATAGTTCATCCGGTTAGATTCAAAGACCTCTACCACTGCAGCTATCATTCTTATATTATATCACATGAATCAGTACATACATGGGAGGCGACAGGTGCAAGTGGGAGCGTCACTCACACTCTCTTCAGACCGATCCCTGACTTGTTTGGGTGGCCACCCAGTTAAATTCCGTAGTTTGATAATATATACAATACATAACAGATATCTGATCAGGAGGTAAAAAGATGCTTAGCACACCTATGATTATGATCGCTTCGCAGCGGGTTAGGTACATAAGGGAAAGGTCTATATACCTCCATAACTACCGTAAGGTAGGCCCTGAGCCGGACCCTAGGAAATTATTCCGACGCTCACTAACTTGGCTTGATCAGTGCAGATACCTAGTATCCCTACAAAGTAAAGTTCACCTGTGTTCAACTGACTAGAACACTCAACCTTAGTTGCCACTAGGATATAATGAGTCAAGTTGTCGGTAATATTTGATATAAACAATGTTTTACTTAATAAAATTGAATTAATCTAAGATAATAATCGTTCTTTCTTAATTTAGTAGAGTTAATCTATCAAGGTCAAGAGACACGGTAGGTTAACTATGATCTAAGGTGAACCTAGTCAGAGGGCCAGTGGCGATATTTTGTCCGACCATGCTATGTACTAGGATAAATGTAAATGCAGACGACGATAAAGACTAATGAGGCAATAATTCACTATCTCTTAACAATGGTATCTCTCAGCTGATTCTAAATTACTCTATGCACTTGACGATATATAGACGATCACATGCCTTACACTCCACATAGAGGGTGTACCACCACAACCTACGATTAAGTTCCCGCTATCTTACTTGGCTATGTTCCATTTTTGAATTTATTTGGTAAGTAGTGGCTATTTGGACATCATAAAATAGGCCCTTTAGCCTCCAGAATATGAACTATAGTTCCATGAATACTGTGATGTGTTAAACGCCTTGACAACACAGATTAGAAGTTCTCAGTTGCCAATTTGTCTTCCGTCCTGCGGTAGAGCGTATTTATTATACGTACGTACGTATTCTTCTGACAAAGTGGAGTTATCACCTGTGCTTTGCTAGACGATTGTCCGAGAATTACTGTTTAATTTCAAAAGTATTCTTGAACTTGACAAATCTAGGTTTTGTCTCGTAGCTAACTAGATACGCAACCTAGATTCATCCAGTAATTGCGCCAACGCAATTCTTGCTTCACACAATAAGAAACTAATATAAACTAGACGAAAAAAATATGACATTAAAGTGACAAGATACCTTTAACAGTGTCATTTTTTCAGGTAGCACTTAATTCTATCAAAAGTAGTAGTGATCTCTTGGGATGTAAAAAGAACGTAAAAAGACAATTGAACAAGACGAAAAAGTAACAAATTGATACTACGAGTAGTAACTCAATTAGTTTCTACTTAAGCAGTGTAGAAGTTTTCTTCCACCATTTGAAATAAAATACATTTGAAGACGATACGAACAAAAAAAAATCTGTATCCTTGGATTATACAGGTTGTAACAGGACCCTTCACGAAGCCGTCAACCAAGCATTATGTACATCAAACTAAACTAAACATTAGGCAAAAAATATTGCTGGGAAACGACTTTAAAATCACGTTTTACGGTAGGACTCAATGTAACGCACTCAAAACATTGTACTGTTGGATGAATTGAATAGTACGGGGGTCGTGGAGGTGTTAAAACTAAAAATTAAAACCACGTATTTGAAAAAAAAATCTCTGAAAAAGTTGGAAATTTGACCTCCAATATCTCCGTAACTAGAAGGTTCCCAGGTATGGTGTAGAACAAAAAAAATATCGCTGTAACGGGGAGAACAAGTGGCTTTCGGCTTCGTTAAGGGTCTTGTTACACCCTTTATAAAACTTAGTGAGATTAGATTGTGGGGTCTACTCGGAAAAAGCTTAAACTAAATCACTGTAAAAATATATTCAGAAAGAATCAAGCGCGGCTGCTGAGCATGAGGTTCGATTCCCAGGTCGGTCAAAGTGTTATTGAGTTTTTCCCATCACGACGCTACGGAACACGGCGGCTACGGCTACGGAATTTAGATTTGTGCCGGGTTGACGGCAATAGGCTCGCCATGAGGACACATGGGACTTAAACTTAACTGGCGAAATGTGGGTCTACTATTAGATACACCTCTGCCTAATCCGTCGGGGATGGCAGGAATGATATTATGTTTTCTTTCCCCAAAAAAAACCTTACGTAACTACGTAATGTTACATGTTGTGTCTCGCAGTGTTTCACACCGCTACGTACACGTACACTCTTTGTCAATAAACAAAACATAAACGCCTATTCAGCACCAATTATATTTGAGACCATTGTTAAAACTTCAGCTCCAAAATATAAAACAGAGCTCCCAAACCAGCACTCGGTACAAAACAAATTATTTCAACACATTCTCGCTGAAATGACCCCAGGCACTCATTTTTACCCCCAATATATTATGACCGATAAAAGTTGACCAGGGTAAAAACAAAAATATTATATACCCAACTAGTACATGAGAACGTTTACGTCAAAACACATCGGGTGAGCGATAAAAAAGAAAAAATAATAATTGGAACAAATACAAGGCCTATTTTTGTTACAAACTTTTATCTGGGTTTTTACGATATACATGTAATATATTGACGGCTTTGGTTTGGTAGGACATTTATCCATAGTACATACTATTAATAAAAATGCGGTAGTAACTCCGTCTATATGTCTATCGGCCATTATATTAATTCTAATAAAAGGCTGCCATTTTTGAAATAAAAGAAATATTTTATCTTTTTATAAAAATACTTTTGTTTGTATAACTTCTCAATTTTTTGGTTGACTGTACTTTCCCAAGACTTAACTTTGTTTATTTTATTTGTGGTCCCAAAATACTACTCAAAAATAATTATTGTATTTTTAGTTGGAATCCGGGACCGCGGTCCCGGTCCCGGTCCCGGTCCCAAGAGCCCCGCGCCCCATTCTGTCTGACTGTCTGCCTTCCTTTAACGGGAAGAAGACATGATTATATCCGTTCTGGTGGACGGATCTTGATGAAATCTGGCAACCGGGAGACCATGACCTGGATTAGATGGAATAAAGCCAAGCGGGTGAAGCTAAGGGCAAAATCTTGGACCTATTGCATAACCTAACCAGCGGTGATAATCTAGTGGTGTGACCGTCGGACTGCAAAAGTCATTGGTCTCAAGTGCGGCCCCAGACACGCACCTCTGATTTTTCAGATTCATGTGCGTATTTTATAAAAATTATCACTTGCTTTGGTGAAGAAAAACATCGTGAGGAAAAAAAACCAGCATACCTGAGAGATAATCCTCGACGACATATAAAAATCAAGTCAGAGGCCCATGGATAGTATAAATACTTTGACATTAGGTGAGGCACTAACCACAAGAAAAAGATTTTTATATTTACAATAAGTCTTGGAATAACCTTTATGAATGTCTAAAAATCTCATATATACATATAAGTTATACGAGTAACATATCAAAATTCTTGCTTTTAATTTCAGCAATCTTCGACCTACTTATTGAGCTCCAATATTAAATAATAGGTTCCTACCCAAAAAAGGTCAAGATTTAGGGTTAGGATATTATTTTTCTAGTTTACTCCAAGCCCACGCAACTTTGCTAGCAAATAAGGATCTACGACTGAACTTAGGTCTTCATTATATATGGAGGTCTAAGTTTTGCAAAGCGTCTATATATCTACCCAAAAACTCTTGGATCTACTTTAAATGATGCCAGTACCAAAGTAGTCAAAGAATGTTATTCAAAAACCAACCTTAATATGTCTTTCGTCGTTAGATTAATAATTGGTTTTATTTTTTAAATAAGTTCGTTTTTTTTTTTTGTAAATACTTAGTTTTAATTATTGTGTAAGTAGCATAATTTAAGATTTATAATTAGGTAACTTATGAAAAGAAAACCAATAATTCGATAACAGCGAAAGTTATGTATGTACTTTAAAGTTTTTCCTGGAAATCTTAATGAAAAAATAAATGAATCAAATCAAGGCATCTTGAAAATGCGTAAAGATGTTTGAAAATACAATTAATTAAAAATTGCCATTAATTTTACTTGTCAACATTCAAGTCAAGCCGGCCTGTTTCGCGAAACTGTCAAAGGCACTCTTGTATATATTTATATACATTTTCTCATACACATTTTTATATACCAACACGGGCATTTCTGCGAACAACTTCAACTTATTTTACGATAATGTATCGGAGGTCGGAATGCGTGGTTCATTTTGTTTATTTTCTACGTGACCAGGTTTTTTGAGGGCAAAAGGGTCGCATGTGGGGTAGGGTACACTTCCACGGTTATGTTTATCATAAGACCTTAACAGTCAAAGTTGGGTACTTGACATTCTGGAAGTGGGTGACGTCAGTGGCTTGAAATTGCTTAGAGCTAGGCTCTGTTTACGGCCTTGAGGAGTGCGACTTGCGACACGATTTCTGCCTCAAGTGAACCACCCGCGTGTTTACTGTTTCCGTCGCGTCAGTAGGTACCGTTGTTATGCAAGTCGCGTCACTGTATGGCCAGTGTATGGTCCGGTCATATGGAAGGAACCGCGGACACCGGACTTTTACAGGTACAGTATATTTATTTTCTGTCAAATTCCGATGTCACTCATATTTACCACATCTAGTCTTGGTGAGTCGCATTCGCTTGAGCCCGTAGCCGGGAGCTAAAGTTGAAGGGTTCTTAACTCCATCTATCATGCAATTTTGCACGATCGTGAATTTTAAACTGGACTGTTTACGACGCTTGTTTAACAGAACCTTCATATGGAGCTGTGAAAAGCTTGGTGTAAAGCCAATTGAGTGTGCTTATCATTCAATATAAAACGCTTGACTTAGCATCCAAAATTGAAAATCAAAATGTGTGAAAACAGGCTCTTGCTTTGCAGGAATACAAGTATTAAGTGGTATCTAGTTTAAAAGAAAAACTAATACCTTTATTAAGCTTAATAATTTGAAGAAAATACCAGACAGATATTTACCCGGTTAAAATGGCGGTGAAAAACGTTTTATATCATTCATGGCACAATAAATACAAAACATTCTTACCAACTTCACTATTTAGACTGAATCGAGCCAGCAAAAAAAAAAAATGTACCTAACTTTTCGGATAATACAAAAATCTTCACAAAACATATATTTTTTCTGACATTTACTGATCCGTGTCGGCTCTGTGGGCCATGAAAGACGTTTCTAGACCTATCCCGTCAAACCGTGACGTTTGCTACGCTATTTGTCCCTCGTATTTGCTACCCGACTTAGCGCAAACTGTCTGCTAGGAAACCTACGTTTTATAAATGTAGCCGTGAGTTTTTTTTTTGGTCATTTGTGGAAATGACTAATTGGTTTAATAAACTAAAATATTAGGCAATCACTTATAAAGGGTGTAAAAACACCCTTAATGAAGCCGTCAACCAAGCATTATGTACATCAAACTAAGTAACTTTACGCAAAAATTATTGCTGGGAAACGACTTTTTTTTTGGGGTGGAATATTACGTTTTACTGTAGGACTCAAAGTAACGCACTCGAATCACTGAGGTGATGGATGAATTGAATAGTACGTGGGTCGTGGAGGTGTATACAGTAAAACTCTTATGTTAAAAACGTGTATTACAAAAAAAAACTTGTGAAAAAGTTGAACTTTGGCCCAAATATCTCCGTAACTTTCGGTTCGTTTTCGATTCCCAGGCCACACCTGGGATCAAAAAAAAAACAATTACCACAATGATGGGGAGAACAAGTACCTTTCGGTTTCGTTAAGGGTCTTGTTACACCCTCTATGTTACCGGCCAAACCCGATTTCCGGCTAAAGTAGGCCAAACTAGTCCTCATCACAAAAAGACGATCATAGAACACCCCGTCTAAACGGGTTAGGTTGAAACTGTGACAAACCACGTCAAATCCAAGTTGGGCGTAATATAATTGCTTTGTTTGGATTAGTGTGTTCCGACACGATAAATCAGTAAAACTGGTTTGGCCTAGGACAAGTGAGTTTGGCCTGAAATCGGGTTTTGCAGCATCATATAAAGAACTAATCAAAATAGCTTTATCCATGCATAATCATAAAAAGTAAACATTAAAGTATTATTAAGTTATATATAAATACAACAACTGCTTTAATTCGCCATAATGACGGAATAGAACAAGGAATTGATAGAATTGTGTCGGGCCGTCAGTTCTAGGAATGAATGATCGGTAGCGTACACACGTTTGGTATATATGAAAAATATGGACATACATAGGGTTCCGTTTGGCAACAGAATCCAAAACAAATGGAAAAAAACAGTATGTTTTTCACAAAAAAAGCTAATTGAACTTTGACAATAAAGCAATATACTCGTAATGCAAAAAGTGGGAAGTTTCGCAACTTAAATCACTACAAGCCCATAAAAACCAGATACAATCTGTTTCCATAATACAAAATCAATAACGAGTAAAGACACCAAAATGAGGACGTTTTATAGTCATCCATAACCCAGAAATAGGAGGACCCATTTCGATATAACTTGGCACAAAGACTCGTAAATTGATCGTCTGGCACGTAGAATTTTATACCGGCGTCCAATATCGCCTGATTCAATAAATCAATCATCGAAGCCACCGGCATTCGAGTGTCATGGCAGCGCATTGTGAACCTCTGAAATATACCCATGGTTATAAGTTTGTTTGAAAATTTGGGAAAATTTAATTAATGAGGAAAATAATACCCTTTCAAGTTTGTTTACTACCAAAGTATTCAAGCCTCAAAAAGAGATTCTCTGCAAAAGTTTTGCTAGGCATGTTAAGCAGTGATGTGCCTAGGAGCCAACAATACGGCAAGCCCATTAGGCAAACTGACTGTTCAGAAACCATAACATCACGAAAAGTACTAGGTTGTAAGGACAAGCCAAGGTTGTAGGCTCGTATCGCCACTATGTTTAAGCTAACTGCTTTATTTTGGCCGTTCAATGAATCATCAAAATTCACAATAATATTGCATTTAACTTGTCTTTGACCATTCTAACATTCCCGATAGTGAAACTTCATGAACCAAACATAAATCCAACAACAGACGTTTCCAATAAACACCAAATTCGCTCTTAAAAAGTAACATGTAATCTTGTATTCCAATTGGCTCAGTGTGATACCGTGTCGGAGGCGAACATATGGCGGACTTTTGTCTATCATTCATTTTATATCGAAAAGTTTTCCTAACAAGAAAACATACTCAGCCAATCTGTGTTTGTAGAAAAAATACTTAGGTGTCTGTGACACAAGCTGGTAGCAAGAAAAATAGTGTGTATTTGTGGTCGAGATTTTTGTAAGTACTTTTTGGAAGTATAGAAGGCTGCCCGCACTAATACGATCAGTGTAATGGGATGGATAAAGATTATAATGCTTTTAGCAAAAAAAACGAAGATGTTTAAAAAAAGGCAACGAGGTACACAAAATAATGAATATAACCGTTTATTCTAACTTAGAACAAAATATCAATCACTGAAACTAACCTAAACCGCCACAAACCATAAATAATTCAATTATTTATTATTTACAAAATCCACAGCTCTTTAAAATTTTATCCGGATTTACAATTTAATAGCTATACAATACATTGCTAAGAGTACAGCGTGAATAAGTGTGTACGAGTGTGCATGAAGAGTTGCAAATGTGTGTGTGAGTATGTCATAGTGGTGTGTGGTGATTGTCTGTATACCTTCTATTTAAATTAGATTTATTTAGTTATTTTTATTTGTCAGTTCGACAATATAACTACATAACACAATATAACACGTATTTGTTTACAAAAATAGCGAGTAAGTACACAAACTAGGAAAATATAAATCTTACAGCCCTTTGAGCGATATTCCCAGGAGACTTCCTGGGAATATCGCTCAAAGGGCTGTAAGATTTATATTTTAAATTTTGTAAGATTTATATTTTAAATTTTGTAAGATTTATATTTTAAATTTTGTAAGATTTATATTTTTTTGTACCTCGCGACCATAGACAATTCGAAGTTTACAAAAAAACTCCTCTGTAGTTGTCACTTTTTTCCATGGAACTAACAAGTGCTACGTGTAAAAGCTCATTCTTTCCTAATACTACGTAAAACCTCATTTCGCCCTAACTTAAAAATTAGAGAGAAGGTACTTAGAGAGTATTAAGTAAGCTTGTTTGGGCCAAGCGCCGCTATCTTTTTTCTCTTAATGCGGACTCACCATTGATATTATGTTATATGTAGTTTCACACACTACTACTATGAAATTATTTAGACCTTTCAATATTTAACTACACCTGCTATTAAAAACATACAACCTACTTTTCACAGTGTTCGATACGAAGCAAAGTTATCAAGGTAACAATAAACTCGGCCTACTTATCTTAACACAACTTCACTAATATAATTTATGTGTTATGCCGTCTGAACTTTTAGATATTGACAAAAAGTATCACACAGACTTTTTCGTATCTTAGGTTTGTAAATAAAGACATTTTGTGGGTGAGTAATCCACATTACGTTGGCTAAAAGTTTTGTTTTCTTTTAGGCCTCGGTCACGGACTCGTACGATACGACTTGTGGTCGCGGTGACTCGACCGTGACATACGATAATTTAAAAATAAAAATGTCTATTAAAATAGTCTAAAAATGCAATACTTGTAAACATGCTTGAGTACCGTGTCACAGATTAAGTAAGTAACCGTGTATCGATCGACATATTTCATTTATGTGTTACTACATTACATTTATATACTTTGTCTTAGTTTCGATTATTTTAGGTACATCGTCGTCACGTATACATTTTTATATTTTAAAATTCATGTAAATATACACAAATTGTTAAACATTTAAAAGAGTAACGATGGAGATTCTTGCCCATTCTTCTTCATACAAAACCACTCTTGCAAATGGGTGTAGAATCAATTCCTTTTGTGAATTAAAGTTACTCCAAACCACTTCTTTCATTTGATATCTCCGCAATTAATGTTGTAAGTCGCGTCTCACTTGAGTATGGCCTAGGAGTTTTTTTTTCTAGTATATTTTCAGACAAAAAGAGCATGTAAAAGGAAGCACTAGCTATACTTAATCTGATTGATCCGAGTCAGGCAAATAGTTACAAACCACAGAGCTAAGTTTTGCAACGATTTTGTTTATTTTTTGTGCCATGGAGCAAATATTTGCGAGAGCTGACTAGGCAGAAACATTGATTCTTTTGAGACAATATACTGTACCAACAACTGTGTTGCTTATTAGTAAGGGATACTATAATGTTACGGAGTTTTTGATGTATTATGTGATTTTAGTATTATTAATTTTCCTTTATTCATATTTTTACAAACTAATTACATTTTTAAATATTCCTTAGAAAAAACAATATAAAAAACATTTAAAAATATAAAAAATTGTTGCCCGCCGGTATCGGGAACAGGGTCCAAGCTACCGGTGGTCAGGGCTCCAGAGAGAGAAACCTCCTAACAATACGAGCCGTGTCCAGGAGTACTGCTTTCTGAATCAAGCCCTTGATCCAGCTGCCTAACGAGAGCCTCCTCAGGTATTCATCGAGGCTCTTAGCAATTAAGCCATGGGCTGATACGACTATCGGCACAATGATCGCTGAGTCCACATCCCACATGTCGACAACCTCGCGAGCCAAGTCAAGATATTTTATTTGCTTATCTTTCTCGGCTTTCACGAGGTTCTCATCATGCGGGACCGTTATGTCAACAATCATTGCGCGCCGCTCTGATCGATCCACCACCACTATATCAGGCTTATTGGCTAAAATAGTCCTGTCAGTGATGATGGATTGATCCCAGTACAATGTGATATTGCCATTTTCGAGAACTGGGTCGGGCACATACCTATAGTACGGCACTTCCGATTCCACAAGTCTGTATTTTAGAGCAAGTTGCTGATGGATAATCCTGGCTACAAGGTTGTGTCTATGCAAGTACTCTCCGTTAGCCAAACGAGAACACCCAGAGATAATGTGACGGATTGATTCACCTGGACGGTGGCATGCCCGACATATGTCAACCGTGCCGTCCTTCACAATAAATCTCCGGTAGTTATTCGTCATCATAACTTCATCCATAATTGCACAGACAAAACCTTCGGTTTCTCCGAAGAGGTCCCCGGAACGTAGCCAGGCTACGGACGCTGACAGGTCTACATCGGGCCCGTGCAGGGCCCGGAAAAAGCGTCCGTGAAGCTCCTTACTAATTTTATTGTTTTAATTTTTTTTTACGTTATATTTGTATGGAGTGTAATCATGTATTGGAATTGATGAAATTTTGACTATATGTAATTTAACTATTTCTTAATTTATAATTTAAACTATTTTGTAAGCCGAATATGGCAAAACATGTTGAACCAGCAATCTTAAACTCATTTACATCCATATGTACATATCTATGTATCATGTCACACATGTTTATACAAATAAATGCGTCTTTATCTTCTTTAACTTATCTTTATCAACAGCGTCGTATTAGGACTTTTGTTGCGCTAAGTAAGTATTTAAGGGTTTACGCATTTCATTTAGATGCTCCTTTGTGTTTGTGAAAGCCCGTTCTGTAACATGCCTAAGGGACAGGTAAAGAAAGGTAATTAAGCAGATCTTATTAATGCATTACCTGTTGAACCACAAATACCTTATATATTTTTATCTTGGTACAAAACATGAAACATCATGTTTCCTTAAATTGCACGAATCAAAAAATCAGTTTGGACATTTACTCTATGGGGTTGATAGATCACCAATACTTATACGATTTGCAACTGTATGTAACCCTATTCCTCATAGGTTTTACATAAAGCTCTAAATGTAGCTACTGAACCCTTTGTGAGGGTCAAATCGTAGGCAAAACATGAATGATTTCAACCCTGTTTTCTATAGTAAGGTATGAAGGTTTCTCATGCTTGAAAGTTACTTTAGTTGTGTGTGAAAATATGTAGTGTCATGTTGTTATTTGAAAATTTCGTTTTATTTTTGTTAAACGGCGACGCTTTTTGTTGTTGTTGTACAGGCTGAGGTAAGAGCATTACCCTGTCTGTTTATAATTATAGAAATATTGTATAATTATCTGCCCGAAATTCTAAAAGCGAGTCTTACCAGGGAATATTATATTACCCAACAATTGGGTATTGAAGAAAATTACGCAATCACTCGATTTAAAGCACGGGTATTCACTGAATCCAGTTAGACTGGCAGCCAATTTCAACACGTGTTGTTAACACTAATGTCAACCTCAAATTACTCCTGCTTTATGACGTCATAGTAACCTATTACGTCATAAAGCAGGAGTAATTCCAGTGTAGGAAAAAGACAGAGCTATACATGTCGTCTAGCGCCATCTCTATCCCACACTGGAATTACTGCTGCTTTAAGACGTCATGGTAGGCCACCAGTTCGTAATACAAGGTGCAGTTTTGGATCTGCAAAACATTTTAGGAGGTAATTATGTTAGTGATTCTCGACCCGAATCAACAATAAAATGGGCAGGTATTTTTTTTTCATTTTATTCTTATTTACGGAAATCGGTAAGTGTGAACTCCCCTTTTTAAAACGCAACCAATCTGTACGTGTCTTTAAACTGCGCTTTCACACACACAAACAAACGCAACCGACATTTCTTTCATGAATCCAAAGCACCAACCACCGCCCGCTCCTTCTCCCCCGCCACGCCCCCGCGGCCATCGCAAACGCATAAATCGGGTTAATTTATTAGTGTATTTGATGACGCCGGTATGTGCATACGCTTGCAAATTCCGCCCCTCAAGTGCGCCTTCGATTAACGGTCGGGATAGGTACCTACTACCTAGTTGTAAAGATGACGGACCAATACTCCAATGTAGAGTTGGTGGAGATGGTCCGCTTGTATGCCATCAGTGGAGACAATGTATCTCGAGCCATCGAAATGTTCGCGGAGTTATTCCCCAATCGGCAACGCACATGCTGGCTGCTACGCAGAGACTGCGCGATCATCGGCAGTTCGACGTTCCCCAGCATGCTGAAGGTCGCGGCAACGAAGGCCTGCCTGTCGCCTTGCAGGAAGATATCCTGGAATTCTTCCGGCGAGAGCCACGTGCAAGCACGCGGGAGGCTGGTCGACGGTTTGGAGTGCACCACTCCACAGTGTGGCGGCTACTGCACAAACAAAAGCAGCATCCTTTTCACTACCGCAAGGTACAGGATCTCAAAAGTGCAAAAGTGATCAGTGCTTTCGACACAATAAAAACGAATGTGTTTGTGTAAGCTGAAGGAAAATCAGCAACGTCGTGCTAGACTGTGCCTGGAGTGTTACGGTGGAAACTTTGAACAATATCTCCAGGTAACATAAGTAGGTAATTTATTTATTTATTTGTACATAGACAATAATTTGTAAATACGATGTTAGCTAAATGAACTTGATTAGTGTAAATAAGTAGATTTAAAATGTTTAACTACGCCAAAAATACCTATCAGACAAAATGAATCACCTAAAATCCCTAACACATGGGTTAGGTACCCATGTGTTAGGTACCCACTTAACTAGCACAAATTATCTTGATGTATTTCTGTCGGTCCTCAGCCCGTTAAAAAGTAGGAAGGAAAATCTTAAATCAACCAATTTAATCTACAAATAAAAACCGTCCTTGGGGCTGAATTTACCTACAGAGCGCGCCGACTGCGCCGAGTACCTACATGCCTTATTATTATTATTAGGTGCCTACCTAAATCCCGCGCACGCGCTCGCGATCGTAGTTTCACAATTGTGCAACAGGATCTGCTTACGTGCTTTGTAAGGTTTATTTATCTCCGCCTATCATTTTATTCATCAGCTGATAGGTAACTAACGACGCCAACGTGATCTTTTTTTGCCGCAGTTGTATCTACTTCCTACTATTATTATTTATCGTAATAGCCCAGTGGTTAAGGCTTTCTCCTCTCATGCATGAGGTTGCGGGTTCGCAACTGAGCAAGTACCATTGTGTTATTTTTTTAATTCATAATGATGTAAGTACTTTTTAAATGTATCTAGGACATCATTGAAATCCCGTGTTTCGGTAAGCACTTAATTAAAGCCCATGGTTCGAATTGATTTGTAGCTCTCGGACGGTCGTTAGGTACCACACGGGTCGGTACGGGTCAACGACCTTACAGCCCTGCTGTATGGTCGTTGGTACGGCTAGTCAAAAGCCAGAAAGTCCGACAATTAGTCTAACAAATGGGTATCGTGTTATCAAGTAACTGGTTTGTTGAGGTCTGATAAGCAGTCGCCCTACGTGATTCACTGGCACTCCATGTAGTGAGCTGCATACAGTTAAACTGAAAGCCGACCCTAACATAGTTGGGAACAGGCTCGGCAGATGGGCCACGGCATTGTAATGATGCTTAAAAATGAGTTATTATTTAGCGAAATTTTAAACAATAATGTAGGTACCTACATTGTAATTTTCAAATTTGAACTACATCTAAGGTAAAATTATTTGCTATAAGTTGCTGTAGCTACAACAACTTGTACAGATCGCGGCACGTTGGTTGAACCTTCGATGCGCAGTAACAGATTTTCGAGTCTTAATCGAAATGCGGTATGACGAGCATCGCGGGGGCTCCCCGTAACCATAGCAACGACCTTCATTGTAGTTTAACGTACGTGCCGCGTTCGTTTCATAGAAATGTGGGCGGAGACTCGTACAGGCTGACGTCATTGGTCATCGCATTCACGCACACAGTGACATGACGCGCGATACATCGCAATGGGTGATTCTGTTTTTTTGAAGAGGGTTATTAAGAGCGTTATTCTGAAAAACAATAAAATTGAAAAATCGAAAAGAAAAAGTATTATTGATTATTGACTTGGTATCGTATTGTTATATGATTATTTACGAGTCTCATAACAACCTCCTGAAATGTTTTGCAGGTTCAAAACTGCACCTTGTATAAAATAACAAAAAATATGTAACGTTGAGTTTTTTTTGCCTAAAACAGTACCTGCCTCGAGGAAGCATACGAGGCTAACCGTTTAAGAAGATCTCGAATATAATCGAAAGCTAAGGTTAGAATTGTCTGAAGTCACGTTCCAACACTTTGGATGTCTGCCGAAGTACGTCTCATGTAGGTTCGATTTTGAAGAATACAAGATATATTTTAGGAAATATACGTGTAGCAGAATAAGTGCGAACCATTTCTGTTGTGTATTTTTCGGCTACTGGAACATGATAATTGGGTGCTTAAAATCAAATATTTTGGTATGTGGTAAATATCTTGTTTTTTTTTCGAATTAATATAAAGTCGTTCCTCGAGAGCAGTTATATCATTTAATTGATATAAAAATACATCAACCCAGCATAATCATAATCAGTCAATTAGGTTCCCACTTCTGGCAAGTCTGTGTCTCAGCTATGGGAACGTTTTTAGGCTGATCCTTTCTGAGAGGTGTGACCCGTAATCCACTGGATCCAGCGGGGAGGCTCCATGAGACTTGACTTCGATTTTTAGGGTTCCGTAGCCGAATGGCAAGAAACGGAATCTTTACAGATTCGTCATGTCCGTCTTTCTGTCCGTGTATGTCACAGCCATTTGATTCCGAAACTATTAGGACTACACAGTTGAAACTTAGTAAGTAGTTGTATGCTGTAAATCGCTTTACAATTTTAATACAAAAATAAAAAATTAGGGATCGTCCCCAGACATGGAACTGAAATTATTTTTATTTTTTTCATCAAACCTACACGTGCTGTGTCTATACATAGGTCTTTAAAAATGACATTGAGGTTCTTACAACCATTTTTTCTCAAAGTCAATCGTTTCAAAGATAGACACTTCCAAAGTGGTGAAATTCCCCCGTACCCCCCCATATTTCTTAGTCGATTCTAAATGTACTGATTTTAGGACTCTCCTGTTCTGTTACATAAATATCTGGTGTATGTTAGATAAGTCATACCTACATTGTCTACTTTTCGACTTGAGACTGGCGGCAGATGTTTGGGCTCGCAAGTTTACGTCTATAAATAGAAAACCTAAAAGAAATTGGACGATTTGTGCCGTCCTATAACAAATACAGGATTTTTTTGGTCAAATGTCACACCATTCAAGAAAAAATGTGGCATATTCATAAGGAATTAAAACTTATTATATGTGTAGTGGTCCCCGAAAACTTTTGTCATAAGTTCAAGTACTTGATCTGGTGGTCTACCATGACGTCTTATAGCAGGAGTAATTCCAGTGTGGGAAAGAGACAGAGCTATACAGCAGGCCTAGCCAAGTTACAAACGTTTCGTATCGATTCTCTTTCTACAATTGTTAACGCCTCGGCGCAAGCGATTGTAGAAAACGCTAACTTGGTAGCCAACTTGACACGACTGAGTCGATCGCTCGTTCTACAATGAACTTCGACAAAACCTATACTTTAGTCTATGGTGAGCGTTCCAACAAACGTCAAACTAACGTCAAGGTCACAGTTGTGTACTTAGTGCGCGAGCTCACGTTTTGTTTTGGATTGTTAAAAAGGAATAATTGTCTAACGTGTTAAAAAAGTAAGCGAAATAAGGTGCGAGTTCTACTTATAATTAGTTGATTATAATATATCAAGTGCGGAATGTAATTTTAAACATTACTGTCACTCAAAATAATATGATATCGTGCATTTGAATGAAAGATACCTTAAATGAACAACTTTTATATGATGGAATCTAGATCTCGAGCAAGCCCGGAACAGTTCGCAGCTTTATTAGAATTTATGGAATGGTACGTAAGTTAGTTATTTCTAAGTTAGTTATTTCGTAATCTTCCTTTGTTAAAATCTATCATACGTGGGCACTTGAAAGTAAGAAACGTAAAACTAATACCTACTACTACTTAAGACACAATCAAAACAATTGTGTTTGACCCTCTACTTATCAATAGACCCTTTGTTTCTCTGAAATGATAAATACAGTCCAAAATTATGGTAAATAAACAAAACACTTCTCGGTCTCAACACTGCTGGCTCATATAGGCGCCATTTTTTTAACGTTTTCTCTTGGGTCTCGGCGATCGCTCGGCTGGCGTTCATAAACTTCGACATCGTTTCGTTAGCGCTTGTCAAAACTGTGACTTGGCTACGATTTAAATGGGATGTAGCGTTCAACGTTGTAGAAAGGATCACATTTCATTCTATCATTTCGAACGATGTAAACTTGTCTACGAATTTTCTATTCGTTTGTATAAACCACGTGACTTAACGCTAAGATGACGTCATTCCCATACATTTGATTAGTTTTCTATTAGCGTTAACGATTGTAGATTGTCAACTTGGCTAAGCCTGCAGGTCGTCTAGCGCTATCTCTTTCCCACACTGGAATTACTCCTGCTTTAAGACGTCACCTTAACCTCCCTGAACGAAAGCTTGAGTGGCTTCTCTAGTTTTTGTTTATGATAAATTGATATTTGTCTAAGGTTTTTTGTCTTCAAAAGTAGATAATACTTTTGGGAATGATAGTGAGACTGTTTTTATATAACTCGAATTGGTAACTGTCTAAAATTCGCCATCTACCATAGCAGCTTACGGCTGAGATCACCTTTCTAAAATACATTTTTCCGACAATCGGTTTAAAAGATATAGGTCCCTAATACCAAAGGTACTTCCAGGATTCATTAAACAAATAAGTACCATCTTAATAGATTAAGTAAACAGAAAACAAATATACCGGAAACAAACATTTCCAGTCCAAACGTATTTAGCAGCATCCGATTTCTCGATTCTTTTAAATCGGCAAAATCTCATTATCTCAATCCGATATTGACTGGATTCTGATCCTCATTTTAAATTAAAATAGCGTATCAGACTGTACATTTGTTATGTGATCTGCATAATGGCAGAGTGCCCACTTGCTGTCAATTTAATTAAAGTCACAGTTATTTGTAACGGATACTTTATTTGTGTTATTTTGTGAAGAAGTATTTATTTTTTTGAAGGAATATAACAGCTATTTTGCTCAACGAATATTTTTAGAAAATAAGAATAGTAGTACAACTTAAAAACTATTTTTTTAGTTTTCGTTGCGGGCTATCGATAAAAGTGTGACATAGTCCAAAATTATTGTGTTCAATAAATATTGCTGCCATAATTTCTATGAAATTTGCTTCTTGGAATTCCTAAAATCACTGTTCTGTAGAAATATTAATAGGCATTAAGTATTAGTGATTCTGAGAATTTTCGTCCACCTCCATCAGAGTTTATAGGTAAATGAAAATATTTCGAATTGCTTTGGTTTGAAATATCGAATTTATCGTAGTTTGAGTAAACCCTGGCAACCGGATCAAGTGTCTAATCTTCAAAATCTAGCATTATGTTATTAGAAAAGTTAGAGTATAATATATACTCACGAGTATATATTCACATAATGCAAAATTCAGAAGTGATTTTCTCGTGAAATAACGTTTACTACTTTGAGAAATAAGTATGGTTTTGAAATAAAAGAAAGAATGAAAGAAGTAATGGTTACCTGATAAGCCTGTGCAAAATTGGTGTACAAAAGGACGTTATACACGAAAAAAAAAACACATTGCTCACCAGGCTAATTCACTGCAAGATGGCCATACACATGCTAGATTTCCTCACTTATTCTTCTTTATGCTACTGAAATGATATGCCAGAAGTCAAGTTCCCGGCCAAATCCTCACTCTTATCCAATCCAAATTGCATCTACAAAATTGGTCCATCCAGAACCATGAAATGCCAAATCTATCTCTGACATGATTGGACAGTAAGATGAAACAATATTTCCTCCTGAATCCCAAGAGGTCCATCCCGTTCATAAAAAAGTGGTCGTCATCCATTTCGTGATGTAGGCATAAGGTTATATCCGTCATCTATTGTTCCTTTGAGACGGACGGACAAACCGTTATTTGGGGTATAGGAAATACAGGATGTTTTGGTTCGATATCAATCTTTTAAAGGGAAGGTTGGCAAGGGTTCAACACAATTCATTTTCGACTGAAAAATTCGGTTGATTTTGGGATAGCTGGGCTAGTATATTCATTAATTTTCTTCTTGATGGATCTTTTTTAATCTTTACCAACAGTTTTTTAATTTTAGATCAAATGAAAACCCAAATTGGCGTGTTAAAAGTTGTATTTCACATCATCCTTCATAAACAGATTAAAAAAAAAGTGTGTAAACATCTATAGTAGGTATAAGTAAGGCACGTCGGTTTCTAATAAATAAATCGCCCAGTTTTGTTTTGTGTATTTACGCCCATGTGTTGAAAAGCGTAGATTTATACCCGGCTGTTTATGACACCGTTATTTATTTTATACTGAACCGAAAAGCGTGTAAATTACCAAGTATCGGAGTTTCTTTTCGATCAGTTTTAAGTTCGTAACCGTAGACTGTGAAGTATTTTAAGTTCTAAAATTACAGCAACTGTTGCAACAGTGCGTCAATTTTAATCTTGGTAATATAAAACAAGTCAAGCCAGCAATGATTTGTGCATAATTTGAGGATGGCAGTCCCGTTTCGGCGGCAGTATTCATATGCCTATAAAGTCGCAAATTGAAGTCTTGTAGTCCATCAACGACATTAAAACTAAACCCTTGTTTCAGTGTGTCCCAATGCCCGGATTGGGGTTCCGTCGAGGGTCATACCGGTGCGTGTGTCGCAGAGGGTTCTACTACCCCAACACCACAGCTGACAACAGATACTACAATGGTAGTGACATTGAAGAAGAATATGAAAAACACTTGTTGGTAAGTTTTTGATTATATTTTTGTCAACTTTATTAAGGGAGCTGCTGCGCTAGCTCTAGGCCAGTGCTGGCAATGAACGGTCCGAACTTTTAAGTTATAGGTCGTGTGTACACGCTTTTTTGTGTAATTAATACCATCACCACTAGTTATGATCGAAGCTCGTGCCTAAATGATAACACCCGTTTGGGTCGAACCGCGCTTGCCTAAGCTCGTCCGTGAATGGGAGACCACCCATTTCATACTGAGTTTTCTCCGTACCTCGGAAAGCACGTTACGCCGTTGGTCCCAGCTGTCATTTGTAGACCTTACAAAAAAAAAAAAAAAGTCAAAAGATCTACAAATGAGTGCCCGAAAATCTGCAACCAGTCTTACCAAGGGGAGGTGGAGGTCAGATAGGCAGTCGCTCTGTATTTTACCATCACTATAAAGTAGTCGAAGTATTGTGTCAGGGAAAACTTTAGGCCGTTATTGTTAGCGTAGCTTTGTTGTAACTCCTGCCAGGGTTGCGGGACTGTTCGAAAGAGATACCGCGGCCCTGGAACACAAAGGGCAAAGGAAGGAACATGGATGGGTTTTAGTCAGTAAAAGTCTGACACTCCCTCCTGCTCAGCCCAGAGCGGGAGGGGTTATTTGATGATTTCCCATCGGTAAAAAAAAAAAGCTTTGTTGTAACTATATCAAATATTAGTATTTTAACAAAAGTTTTGTGCCGACATTCAAAATAATGAAATCAAAATATCAATTTAAGACGCTGACGTTTGTTGCTTCTATGAAAAAACACAATCACAGAAAATACCTAATTTTGAGTAACTCCTAAACGAAATATTCACTGAAAAATTAATTCTACGTATGTAATACTTCATCCCTTTGAATACTATTATAATTTACACAAACGAGTTTATTAAATCATGTTATTATTCTACAAAAGGTCTCTTTTATAAAATTTTATATTATGACGGCTTATAAAGCAACTCTGTCTCGACACTTTATTAAAGTAATAAATCCCCTCAAGCTATCTCTTATACACCCCGCTACCGTCGTTCGCATATGTCCCTACGAATACTTCGCATATGTACGTTTTCTTTGAGTAAAATAAATGTGTCAACGACTTGCTTACGACGTTTTAAGCTAAAGAAAGGCGGATAAATTATGTTCAGGTGATTAGGAGAAATGTGCTTTTGTTTAAGCCCGGTTTCCTTACAGTAGGCTCTAAAAATAAATTTTCTTTTGGAATATTTTCATTACACAACGCGTAGAATTATGAGGTTTCAAGTATGCTTATAATAGTTGACGGGATATTGTTGCTGCGTTGACAAAATGTATGCGTTACTCAAAGTGACGAGTGTCAAGAAGCACAGTGATAATTTCCCGAGAGGCGCGTAAAGGTAGCCTCACATAAGCATGTGAGGCTACCTTTATAAGCATAACCAAGCGGTTATGCTTATGCCTGAAAGGTTTAAATGTGCATGCAAAATAGAGTTTCGTACCAAGGATAACTGTACAGTTTTCCGATAGACACGTTCGTGCATGCATGTACAGTTTGACTGTACAGGCAAAACTGCACATGCATAACTGCACATGCATAATCTATCGCCGTCGCCTACAGCTGGCTTTACCTTTTTTATTACATTGCCACTGGCGAAATATGAGTGTACTATCACGTCCACCTCTACCTAACCCTTCGGGGATCAAAAACGTGATGTTATGCTGACATAAACTTTTCTTCCACAAGCTCCAACGCAGCCTCTACTCCATCCCCGATGCCTTCGAGTGCTTCCCTTGCGCCGAGGGTTGCGAAGCCTGCCTGGACGGGTCGCCATGCGTGGCAGCCCTCAACTGGGTCGTACGCACCACCATCTTCGCGCTCGCCTGCCTGGTGATATCCTGTCTGCCGTTCATCGTGTATTTCACTATCAAGTATGGACATGTTAGGGTAAGTATGATTTAAACATGATGTTATGATAACTTTCGCAGAATGTGTTAGTAGTACAGATATAAAAATAAATTAAAAATTAAAGGGGACTCCCGTACTACGATGGTACAGAACCCTTCATGTGCTAGTCAGTCTCGTACTTGGCCAGTTTTGTTAACTTTACTCATTATGCAAAAAAAAAAAAGTGTTGCTATTGTAAAACTGCTGCTTTTATCTTACTTAGTGAATTAACAATTGTTTCTAAATTGACATCCTACAATCCACTTCGCTCACTTCACACGCTTTCAAAGAGAACTTATTTGTACAGCGACTGTCTCTAAGATTGTCGTAAGCTTTTTGTTGGCTTTTGTCAAACTAACCTAAAATTAATAGTAAAATTTGAATTATAATTAAAATAACAATATAATGAGGAGTAAATAATGAGGAGTGACAGGTATCAGCCGTCACGTTAACATACTGCTCCCGTATCAAATTTGTTTAAAAATAGTTAATTACCTGTATCTACTGAAATCTTATTATAAAAGTAAAGAAAATAGTTCAATTCGTGAGTGGAAGTGTTATCTAAATAATTTATTCAATATAAACAAAATAAACACAACTTTAGTGAGTGATCAAAACATTGCGACTATTTTACCTTTGTGAGTGATAAAAACTACTTATTTTTGCATTAAACGGCTAGATACATGGCCAATATTACTGTGAGTTTTATAATCATTAAAAACAAAACGATATAAAGCTTAAAAACTCAATTTTATAAAAGTGACGCTTAGATAGTGGGTAAAAGCTAACATTCAAATTGTTTTCAAAATTGACGGGTATTTATCGAACTTTCTATTCCAAAAAGTCTACTGATCAACAATTTTAACACCTCTACTAACAGTCGCGCTGGTCTAGTGTCCCAGCAACCAACCTTGTATGCCTGAGTGGTCTGAGTTCGATCCTCGCATACGGCTTGTCTTTTTGTGAATGTTTAAGGATAATATTATAAAAATTCAATAATGAATTTCTTCGAGAACATCACGTTCAGAAAATCGAATACAAAACGTCGTTCATTGACCCAGACCAATTCGGTAGAAACTAGTCCCAACAGTTCTAAGATAGATGGCAGTACCTGTAGTTTACCAAATATATCCACTGATAAAAATGATGTGCAGGCGCAACAACTTCAAACCCAAATTCAACAGCTCAATTTACAACTAAATTCGGCACACGAGGAGATCCAGAACCTAAATCTCAAAAATACTTCACTAAAGAAGACCGTCCTTGAACTGACTTCTAAATATGATATTTTAAAAAAAGCTACCAAAACATTAACTAGTGGAAGAGGAACTCCTGGCAAAAGCAAGAATACACCTACCTCATCAACTCCACGTATTAATTCTCAAAAGAATCAAATAAAAACATGGAGAACATTAATACGAGATATAACTCAAGAAAACCTTAAAATTTCGATCGCACCTCGAGAGTCTATCATTTTCTAATGTATATAATACAGAGGATGCTAACAAAGCCTGTGATAACTTTCTTGACATTTTCCTACTGTTACACGATCTCTGTTTCCCGAGCAAATTAGTTACTGTAAAATCAGAGAAAAAAATAAAATGGGTCTCTCGCAGGATACGAATATGTAGCAAAAAACAACGGCAACTATTATGGCAGCAGAGACTAAAACCAACGTCTGAAAACAAAAATAAATTTAAGATTTACTCAAGGAGGTTTAAGAAAATTATTAAACTTACACAAAAAGCGCAGAATAACCACTTAATAAATAACTCGAAAAACAAATCCAAAACGGCCTGGCAAATTATTAATAATAACAAAATTGTAAGAGAACCCATTTCTCAAATAAAAAAAGGAGATGAAATAATATCAATCCCTAATTTAATAACTGAATCTTTTAATAACTTTTTCATTGCACAAACCTCTGGCATACCTAAACATACGTTATGCGATACCATTAACATAAATATAAACCCACATACAATATTTATGGCCCCTGTTATACCTCAAGATGTAATGCGTATAATTAGAAACCTGAAAAATAAAAAGAGCTCAGGCCTCGATGGTATTTCAACAACAGTTATCAAATTTGTTGCACATTGTATAGCTGAACCCCTTGCTCATATTATTAATGTAAGCATACAGTCTGGCGTATTTCCAGAAAGTCTCAAGAGCGTAATAGTCATACCAGTATATAAAAAAAACGATAAACAAGAAATGGTAAATTATAGGCCAATTGCTCTTATCTCTATATTCTCCAAGATCATAGAGAAAGTTATCTATGAATCTCTTGACAACTTCCTAACTAAATACCACATACTATGTGACGAACAAATGGGCTTCAGGAAAAATAAAAATATTAACATGACCATCTTTGATTTTCTCCATGAAATAATGCCTAAAGTAGATTCCAAAATACCGGTATGTGCAATATATGCCGATATGTCGAAAGCCTTTGACTGCGTGGACCACGATATTCTCTTAACCAAACTTGATGCGTACGGTATTCGTGGCAATGATCTTAACTTAATAAAAACTTACCTCAAAAGCCGTAGACAATGCACAGAGATATCACGCTTATGTTTAAAATCTAGGAAGGAACAAAAAACTTTATCGTCATTTAAAGAAATAAAATATGGAGTTCCGCAGGGAAGTGTCCTTTACTATTCCTACTTTATATTAATGACCTGCCACGCCATATATCTAATCCAATGATTTTATTTGCAGACGACAGTACTTCAATTGTTTCATGTACCAATATAGACTCATACGTAAATTACATCAATAACTCGATCAGCAGTTTAATAAAATGGCTTGACAATAATAACCTAGTTATTAATCTACAAAAAACTAAAACTATGCATTTTCACCAACGTATATCTACAGGTGACATGAATATCAACTACAATGGCCAAACTATCGACAAAGTGAATAGCACAAAATTTCTAGGAATCTTAATTGATAGCCAGTTAACATGGAAGCCGCAAGCAGAAGATATCTGTAAACGTCTGAGCACAGCCGCGTTTATGTTATACAACCTATCCAAGAAAGTAAATCGGTCAACAATACTAGTGGCCTACCATGGTCTTGTAATTTCTATTTTAAGATTTGGTGTTATATTTTGGGGTTATTGTAGTGAACGAGAAAGCATTTTTAAAGCTCAAAAGCGCTGTTTGAGAGCTATATTTGGCCTCAAAGTTACTGACAGTTGTGTGCCTATATTTAAGTCTCAGAAACTATTAACTTTCCCATGCCTCTATATCCTCGAATTAGCAATATTTGTTAAAACAAACCGTAATTTATTTGCCACATTAACAGAAACCAGAAAACGGAGTACATCATTAAGATCACAATATCAGAATTTACTTCACACAGGCACATTTAAAACGAGTTTATTAAAAAAAAATGTAATTTGTATGGCTCCTGTTGTCTTTAATAAAATTCCCGATCATATGAAAACCTTGCCCTTGATGAAATTTAAAAAATGTTTTACTGAATTACTTGTAGATAAATGTTATTATTCTGTTCAGGATTTCCTAAATGATACATCTTAATAATCTATTTTGATAACTTGTATAATAATTATTGTGTTTGCATGCCAACAAGGCAGAATGTACACGGTTCTTTATTATGTTATTCACGATCCTATTTGTATGTACCTGCATTCAAAGCAAATAAAGTATATTCTATTCTATTCTAATAAAATAGTTTCTTATTTGACTTTCGCGTCATCATTTTTACTGATAGTATATTTTTGTGCAGTTGCAGCATTTTCTGGGCCGTTTGGTACCGTTTTAACTACCGTACAATACAAGGTTCCAAATAGAAGAGAAAGTATATTCAAGAAATTCCTTTTTTCTTAATTTCCAAGGCTTCTAATCTTGATTTTCTTATGCTATCACTAATTGTTCCCAACACGTTGCGTCGAGAAATCACGTCAAAAGGAAAAACTTATTATGATTTTGGCAGTGACGGATAGCTTCGGGTTATGGCTTCCATGATTGATGACTCTCCCCTCCCCCGAAAGGAGTTGAAGAAGTAAGGGGATAAGTATTTATGATTGTCTGATGAACAATTGACGGTGTAACTTTTGGGATGGTGATATACTCCAAAACTTTTATAAAAGTTTAGTCAAACCATATTTTGACTGATGTCGGTGTGAGATAATATGTATTTGATGCAATATGTTTGAAAAATTTTTTCAAACATTCGCCTTTACCGTATAACATTTATTAACTGTTTAAGTTTTCTTTCCTTGTGTACAAATATAATTATTGACGAACGTGTACTGCACGTGTAGGTACAGAACTACAAATAAAAGACATAATCGTCTTTTGCTATACAAAAAGACAATTGTTTTCCATTAAGTTTTTTAACTATCTGAAAAAAAAAACTGTTTTGTGTTCACGTGTTTCTGACCCTATTATAGATTAAAACAAAACTGACTCAATGTAGTCATTTGAGCGCCTGTAGTGCTCGTAACTTTCATACTTCTGTATGAAAGTTAGGTAGGGGCCTACTAAATATTGATCTAGCAAATCAACACGCGCACCTATACCAGAAACCTCTAAGATGCCTTCAAGCATTAACATGGTAACTTATCAAATACCGTACTGTGTAATTAGTATTCATAATGTTTGCGAACCTGCTCAATCAATATCTTGAATTCTCTTATGTACCTCAGTTGTATTAATTCCGTGTGTGTTCGTTACCGAGTTATGTAATTCGACAATGTTATGTAATATTATGAAGGTGTTTGGTTTATTCTAACGCTGATGAGTTACATTAACTGATTTACCCGTGGGGGTAGGAAGATACCATAGAACGCCACATTGTACGGTCCTTGCATACTCGTTTTGTTTCATCCACATACATCTGCGTCATATACCCGCCGGTTGCGCACGAACCTGAAGAGTTGTATTATTTCGTTCTCTACTTGTCACAAGGCTTTCTTTTCTCACCAATATCAATACTGATGATGCACCTTTGCATCCACTGGAAGAATATAAAACAAATACTGTAAATAAATCCTAATTGCGGCGTGCTACCTAGAACTTTTACTTCACTTAGGGCTGAAAAAATACACAAAATGCCATAAAACTAGAAAAGTTTTCACATAGGAAATGGCATATCTAGTATATCTCTCCTTTTGCACAGGAAAAGCCAAAAAATGCTGCAAATCATTGTGCCCATTGAACACAGTCACGACGAGTTTTACAACCGAAATGGTACTTTCTAACGCCAAAGCAACCAAACTGGGAAAAAATTATGAGAACATGGTAACTACCTACAATGTTTCCCTGTCGTATTTCACTGTGGTATCCAAAATCTTGGCGAATTCCTATGCAGATACTAGTTTGAAACACTCATGTCAGGTTTGACCTTGCATGTTTTCAGAACGTTGCAGTTTTTAGAGCGAATTTAGGTAGGGTGCTATTGAAATTTTTGCTAGACAAAGACTCTGCTTGGATATCGCAAGGAGTTATGAGTTCTGGCAAAAATATTGCTTCTGAACACAGTGTGTTGTAGATTTAGATTTGTTACCATTTTACTATCTGTGGCCCTGCAGTTTCGGCATAGATAGCGATCGCAAAGCAACCGAATTCGGTCGCAAAGCCATATCGACGCAGATTTAAGGTAAACGCGAGCCGGACGCAACCGGCTGGTATTGGCTTCCATCTTAAATCAGCATCGTTATGACTTTGCGACCGAATTCGGTTGTTTTGCGGTCGCTATCTATGTCGAGACTGCATCTGCAGGGCCTGGTTTTCAAATACTTTGGTCCACCGAATTCTACCAAGTGTAGCCAGCCGAGTGTAAAGAGCTGGGTTACATTTGCTTTGTGTATACTCTATCTATAGACTTATTGCGATCGTAAATATTCCCACAAAAAATACAAATAATTCATAAAACAAGCGGCTACTTCGTTTTTCTGTTTCGATACTTTTTTTATTTCCCGAACCATCCATCATAACGGACTATCGATCAACACAGCGGTGTCAACACAAATTGAGGTACTACAGAATACTTTCCAAACCAAATTATCGGCATAAAATGTTCAGAGTTTTCCTCATTTTAAATACAACTTTCAGTATTTTCGAGAGTTTTAAGTACATTACGGGGTTCATGGAATGTGAAAAAATATTCATGTTAACTCAGGAAATTCTAATGTACTTGGAAAATGTGAAGTAAGAACTAAGAATGACTGAAAGATAAAGAAACTTATCCTGCCCAAGGGACTATCAAGACAACCTTAATGGAAAAGTCCAACATGTATGGAACTGACATGTGCCACAAAAAACTTTGACAATGCCGATTAAAGTCATTGTAGAAATACAAAGCCCTCAGATTATTATCCAACGTACGGTACCATCGTACAGTAAATCACAGAATTACAGAGAACAATTTGACTTTTACTTTTACGATGTCGGTTGACCACCGGTTACCATTTCTGAATCATAATTCTTGTTTGAACGCTCTAAAACTCTAAATATTTGGTCAAAATGATGTCTGCAAACTTGCATTTTCTACATCTTCATCTTGTTTCCAGGTCGTAAGAGCAGCAAGCCCAGCCCTCCTCAGGGTCATAGTCCTGGGAGCTCTCCTTATCTACTGCACCACTCTAGTCATGTACGGAAGACCCACGGTCCTGACCTGCACCGCCAGGGTCTGGCTAAGAGAGGTCGGATTCTGTCTCACGTACGGAGCTCTTATGTTGAAGACTTGGAGGTAAGTAGTGCCGAATACTAATTCATTGTACACACGACGGCCAATCAAGCTACACAAACCCAATTTATGCAGATCTCTCATTTTACGGGAAATCTATACAAAGCGAGGCCATGTCATGCTGGAAGTGTATAGCTTGATGTGACGCCGTGTGTACTTGTCTAAAATGGCCACGAGCAAACAGCAAAAAAACTGTAAAGTGGCCCGATGACAGCGGTACCAATAAAATAAACAAAAAAGTCAATTTCTAGTAACTTCAAACTGATTTTGCTAGTTTCAGACTTCTAAGTGAAGTCACTGGGTCATTAAAACTAGATTTTAGAAGGTAGGCAGTGTAGGAAAAAATAACCTTGATTGTGAAGATCAATATGCCTTTGTGTAACATCCCACACTATATAAACTTTCACAAGGAGGTCACAAAGTTTGCAATACTTGATGATACTTCGCAAACAATCTGTTTTTTGGTGTTTGATTTGTTTCAACAACAGACATAAGACGAGATTTGTTGCGAGCTGTGTGCTTGATGAGATACCTCATCAGTAAGAATGATACAAAATTCTATATAATCTTCCATCTCCATTTCGTTGCCTTCCGAGTTGACAATTTTCCAAAATCTTTATGCGCAAAGTAGGTACGAAAAAAAGAACCTTTGTACCAAATGCTTTAGGCAAAGCGTTGTCTATCTATATGTGAAGTTACGATTTGTCGGTATGTCAAAACGTAATTGCTAAATATGACTGTTAAGCCCATTTCAGGATCAAAACTTTACAGAGCTAATTATTTCAGGTATCACAAAAATCCAACGGACCGTTATTAAGCCCGGAATTAGGACAGGTCCTTAAAATAGAATCTTTTGGGACGTGTCCCAACGCCGACGATTAGCGAAAAGCGGGTAGAACTTGCAACTAGAATCCAGTTGGCGATAAACAAGTAGTGTGTGTGCTTCAAAAAGTTTGGTCCCTAGACTATGAGCGAGTGCGCGAGTGCGATGAATTACTCGCACTAAATTACTAGTTTGATATATGTGTGTCAGCTTAAGTACCTAGCGAGAGTCTCTCAGCGAGTTTTCTGCCCGCCAAGCGAGCTTCGGTGCGCTAGTTTTTCTTTGATAGCTCTGGTCAATGTGCCGAACTAGTGGTGAGAAATTTCTGCAGTGTAAACAGTCAGCTATCGACTATTAATATTACAAACATTACATTACATCACGCCTGTAAACCTAAAAGGGTTAGGTAGAGGTGTACCTAATAGTAGACCCACATTTCGCCAGTTGTGTTGAAGTCCCATATGTAATAGGGGAGAGTCTATAGCCATCTACCGGGCACAAATCCAGGTTGTATTATTATCTATATCCTTTGTACGTTTTTTGAGCGAGAAAATAGTCGATAGCCAGTCGCCTCGTTGGCATTGGGACATGTGCCTTATACCCCACCTAGGGTCACACAAAGCATACCTACCTACTTACCTGTAGGCTGAAAATTTTCAATTTCGAGTTAAATTCAATTTTGTTTTTCCATTAGTGTGAAAGCTGAAGTTGTTAATTTGTTTAATTTAAATTTAAATCAGTTTGTATTGAATTAGGGTACCGTGTGCTAATGCCACTCATGTTATTGGGTACAAGTCTTATGAAAACTTAAATGTGAGGAAGTTGGACATTGAAAGAACTTTGGCAGAAGTATGTGAATCAACATCCTTATTATAAAACACCACTTTTTGTTTATAATTTTGCAGGAAATTTGTATCCCATTACGTCATACTTTAGTCTACTTGACAATGTTCATAACGTAATGAATGTTTTTGAATTATCAACATACACTCGGCGTCACAAAAATCGCACCTCTTTAAGAATTCCCTTCAAAGTCATTTTAACCCTATTAATCAATGGTAGACTTATGACTATAAGGTATCATTGGAAAGGCAATTTATTTACATTTTAGAATACATGAATAGATTTAGTTTTTTGTTTACCAGGGAATAAAAAAAGCAAGCTAATGCAAATGATTAAAAAGTAAAAAAGAAAATATATCAGCAGAAATTTAATATTTTTTTTAAAAAACAACTTAAAACCTAGTGTTACCCCCCCTAGCCCTGATGACTGCTTCCATGCGTTCTCTCATGGACCTAATTAATGTGTATAAAGGATGTAACAAGACCCTTAACGAAACCGAAAGCTACTTGTTCTCCCCGTCATTGCGATATTTTTTTTGATCTAAACGGAACCGTCTATTAGTTACGGAAATATTGGGGGTCAAAGTTCCAACTTTTTCACAAGTTCTTTATATAGGGTGTATCTGTTCATACACGAAATCTCTTAAGGGGTCATTGTACTCATCATTATGAAAAACTTTCACTATGGGACCAACCCCGAAATCGCGTAAAATAAATCAGCCGTTCAGTACATTTTAACGAGCTAATGCGAACATATTGTAGGGAACAGCTGATTTTTTTTTTTGCGATTTCGTTGTTGGTCCCATAGTAAAAGTTGTTCATAATGATGAGTACAATGACCCCTTAAGAGATTTCGCGTCTGAATAGATAGACCTTATATATTCTATATAATATATACTTGTTTTGAACGTAATAATTTTACTGTAAACACCTCCACGACCCCCGTACTATTCAATCCATCCACCAGCACAATGTTTAGAGTGCGTTACATTGAGTCCTACCGTAAAACGTGATTTTTACCCGAAAAAAACAGCAATATTTTTTACGTAAATTTAATTAGTTTGATGTACATAATGCTTGGTTGACGGTTTCGTAAAGGGTCTTGTTACACCCTGTTTAGCACTAGCACTGCGCGACTTCGTCCGCAAAAATTGTGATAGCTCAGCAAATTTTCATTATATAAAGATAATTTATAGCCTATGTTACTTCCTGATAATTCAGCTTTCTATTGGTGAAAGAATTTTTGAAATCGGTGTAGGTGTTTTTGAGTTTATTCGTTACAAACATACAAAAATACAAATTGTCCCTCTTTATAATATTACTAGCGGCCTGTCCCGGCTTCGCACGGGTACCTATATTACTCAGGGTGAATGTATCTTTCTAATGGTGAAAGAACTTTTGAAATCGGCGCAATAGTTTTTGAGTTTATTCATTACAAACATACACACAAAAATACAAAACTACAAATCTTTCCTCTTTATAATATTAGTGTAGATTAGTGTAGATTGGGAATGTGACTATGTTACGCCATTATCACACAGAAATACACAGCTACATAGAATGATAAACGTATAGAAAATAATTATCCTGGTTCTTGATATCTTGAACAAACTTTTGGATAGGTACCGGTCCTTTTCTTATTTCAAACCAGACGACGAACATTTTTCTCAGAAGCAATTTATTACCCACTGGAAACGTTATAAGCCTCCTTAATATATTTTACATCAACAACTTTTTCTTAATCTTCAATCCGAGTCTCATTTCAAGTATATAATTGGGCTTGAACTTTTAGATTACGATCAAGTTTCTTTTAATTAGATAGGGACAGAATGAAATTGTCCTCTTGTCGAGATAAGAATCAAGTTGTCTTTTAAATTTTGGGCCCTCTTCAGGAATGCGTAAACAAAAGAGAATCTGTTTACGGGCCCAATTTATGATAATCTACTTAACTTGAATCTAATGTTTGCATAACAGGATCTGTTTTGTTTAAGGAAACTGATCGTGCATTTATTAAATACTTTATGCTATGTTTATAAATGGGATTAGGAGTCGTCTGGAACGTTTTCGTAAACTGAACTAGATACGAAACCGAATTAGATGAGAGGGAGCTACGTCTTTGTCGAACTTGTCTTTTAAACAATGTTTATTTATAGGACGACATAAATATGAGTAATTTAAGTATTTTTCTCAGCTTTTATGACAAACATAGTAAGTATTTTTATAGCCAAACATTTATTGGGTTCAGCACAAACTAAAAGATAATTAGACCAGTGGCCATCGCTTCTAAAGCTATGGATGACATTTTAGCTATTCAGTAGTTTATCGGCCCTGTTCTAAAATTTCCATCATAGTTATCACTGATACAATGTATTTTTGTCTAAACTAGAATTTAGACAAAAATATATTGTATTTTTTTTGGGTAAAAAAACACGTTCTACGGCAGGACTCAATGTAACGCACTCAGCACATTGTGTGATGGATGGATTGAATAGTACGGGGGTCGTGGAGGTGTTTACAGTAAAAATCTTACACTAAAAACACGTATTTAAAAACAAACTTATGAAAAAGTTGGGACTTTGACCCCCAATATCTCCGTAACTAGAAGGTTACCAGGTATGGTCTGGAACAAAAAAATGATCGCAATAACGAGGAGAACAAGTGCCTTTCGGCTTCGTTAAGGGTCTTGTTACACCCTTTAGATATAAGTCGATATGAAACTAACCTCCATATCTCTTCAACAGGATATCAGTAATATTCCAAGTACGGTCAGCGAAAGCAGTGAAGATCTCCGACATGTACCTGCTGCGCCGGATCGGCGTGATCGTTGGGGTGGCTTGTGTTCTGCTGGCCATACGCACGCTGGTCGCACCACCAGCTGTCATCGTTGGGAGGACGAAGGATGACCTCAAGGCGTACCTTTGTAACACTGATTGGTGGGACCACTCTTTTACAACGCGTAAGTAATTTATTTTCAGTGCAGGCACCAACACATCAAGCTACCCGAAACTGTTACATTTTCCCAATCAAACTTGAACTTAATACATTAGCGATAAAGTTGAAAATCTATTAGAGAAATCTGACAAATTTTAATAGCTTGATGTGCTTGGCATCTGTACTTATTTAGTATCAATTTTGCAATGTGTATTATAGATGAAAGAAAATATTGCAGTTCAATATTGGTTCAGTTCAAATAGGAATTACAAATTCCTATTTCCACAAATTTTATGTGAAATATATAATAATCGAAGATATTGTGTGATTTTTTCAGCTATATTTTCAATATCTAATTTCTCATAATAAATAATTCGATTAACCATTCACAATATTTCGATCTTGGGTTTCATTATCACGTTTTAGTATAATACTACAAAACTACAAAGCTCATATTAAACAAAAACATTAATCAACATGACGAGTACTTTTTTCAAATTTCCATTCAGCTGAACTTTCATTCAGAAACTTAATCAGTCTTACAGAAACCAGGAGTGAAAGTACAAACGTAAGTAAGTTGGTTGTTTAGCTTCTTACAACTTACTAATTTAATCAACTCCAGCAAAGCTGAAATGCACTTAGTAGTGAAGTGGGTTAAATATCATTTCCTTCTGAATTCTCTTAGGACTTTAGGGGGGGTGAAACAATTCGGGTGAAGAGGGGAAATGGTTCAGCGGTTTAACATGTCAGAGCAAGTTAGTGGCTGAGAGATAATCGTGTTAAAGAGCTTGCACACTACACTTAGGTAATCTGAAATCTATTGAACTATTTCAATAGATTTCAGATTACCTAAGTGTTTCTCTAGGCACCATTTATATAATACGAACGGTGTCGAGGTGTGATTCGCCTTGTTAAAGTTGGCGTTTAAATTGGATGTGGTCACTATTTACCGTTTTAAAGTTTTGTGTATTTTTAAAACAAATAAAAAGTAATTTATACAAACTTTCGCCTCGCTGTTTGCTCTAAGATTCTTGCGCCCGCATTGCTGGTGCGTTTGCTATCACGAGTTTACAAATTCATTTATAGTTAGTTACCACAAAGACACACCCATACAAAAATAATCCCGAATGTCCATCTGAACATTTACATAAATGCATCTCCAAACGGAACATACAGCTCGCGAACAAAACAGGATTTAAAGGAAAGGACGCTTATATGAACGTGACATTTTATTTAATAAGTATTTATTATCGCCAAGATCAACAGCTATAACTATTCTCTTTTGATTAACTCTTAACATTAAAATTTGTCCAACAGTGGAGGTTATATTCCTGATGTGGGGCATCCGCCTCTGCATCATGGTGCGGAAGGCGCCTTCAGAGTTCAACGAGAGCCGGTTCATCTCCATGGCCATCTACAACGAGTTCCTCCTCTCTGTCTTCCTCAATATATCCATGTAAGTTTGTCTTCCTGCCTTTTAATGTTTGTGGTTGTGTGGAGCGGGTAAAATAAGGAGGAAGGTTTAAGGACCTCTTCTTAATTAATATTCAATCAATATTATTTACTTGAATTTAAGATAGGTATAGTATATAGAGTGGAAGGGCATCGACGCAATAACGATTACACTCGAACACACACACATCACATAATTACGAAGCAAAAATCTGCTGTTCTATACATTTTCACAGTGTAGGTAGGAAACAGCAGATTTACCTCTCCACTCTCTGTAGATTATGATAGGTTGAATTTAGTATCGGTAACAGCTTGAGGGGATATTTATTGGATTGACATACATTTTTTGACAGTTGTTGCAGAAATAAGTAACGCTTTGAAAGCAGTTGCCACTTCCCATGCCTTCTGAACGGATATGTGTATACGTACATGATTTTTTTGTCCTTACACCTACCTATACTCCTATCTATTTGTATTGGCACTTGAATCCTTTTGTAACAAATTTAAGACTTTTTAATTCATCATTCCATTAGGTAAGTTTTTCAAGCTTTATAAAGATACTTTAAGCTCACTTTAAAACGAAAATCAAGAGCTTTAACTTAGCTCAAAATTTTGAAACGAGATAGTTCGCAAGGTTTAGAGCAGGCGACAGAAAGTTTACAGCGCGGAACTCATTAAACTATTGTGGCTCTCGCTCCTGGTACAAGAAATTTGTTTCATAGAGGTCATAGTCACTTTGATACAATATGAAAATAACTGTTTAGTTATGTTGTAAAGTGTCTTGAGGTCATCATTCATGATAAGTAGTAGTATTCATCACAAGTAAAAGAAATTATAATGTTATATTGTATTATTTTTTCTTTATTCATTTCAATACCATATATTTTACATTTTTAAATATTCCAATACGAAATAACATTTAAAAATATAAAAATAGTAGCCCACTGGCATCGGGAACAGGGTCCGAGCTACCGGTGGTCAGGGCTCTTGAGTGAGGAACCTCCTAACAATACGCGCCGTGTCCAGGAGTACTGCTTTCTGAATCAAGCCCTTGATCCAGCTTGATCGAGGCTATTGACTATTAAGCCATTGGCCGATACGACTATCAGCACAATGACTGCTGTACTCAGGACTCAGATGTCGACAACCTCGCGAGCCAGATCTAGATACTTGAACTGCTTATCTTTCTCTGCTTTCACGAGGTTCTCGTCATGCGGGACCGTATTATTTTATTATTAAAATTTGAGAACATTATGTTGTTGTCCTATAGTGAATGCTGCGTATACCTATAATAGGCATACATGCCAGCACTGTAATGTTATTTTTATCGTTTCACATTATTTAGTATGCACTACTGTTGGTGTAACAATTAAATAAATAAGTTAAGTTTTTGTGGTTCCACAAAAATCTGTAATTTGTATCTTCTTCAATCCTGCCCTTATCCAAATTGATTCAGGATCGGCCTATCGTGTCTTCTCCTTCCACACCTACTTCTCTATTAGTCATACCCCCTCCCCCCGTATCGTTGCCGTGTTATCGTGTTACTGCTATATCGTTTTTTGGACAATAAAGGATATTCAAAATCAAAATCAAAGCATTTATTTCAAGTAGGCCAGTTACAGGCACTTTTGAACTGTCTAAACAAAGATAACACTGAAATGTAGCTACAGTCCCAGTCACAAGACATAAAAACTGTAAAAAAACTGTAGTTGCCCATTCCCTAGCGTAGATTTCTGTGGAGAAGAACGGGCAAGAAACTCCATGGACACTCTTATACAGCCAGGATACGTTCATCTGCCTTACCTGTTCCCAGCTACGTTGGGTTCAGCTTCTAGTCTAAACGGATACGGCTAAATACAAGTTCTACAGGGAGCAACTGCGAACCGAGTCAATGATATTTTCTGCCTCCATTTTCTAGTTTTGAAATCTCTAAAGTAATCAAAAAGAAATCCTTCACTTCTATCAAAATGAATTCGATGAAAATTCCGAAAGAAGGTTGTTATAAATCAAATGAATGGTACTCGATTATGACGCCGGGGGAGTAAACCCGAACTTTTTTATTCCATTACTAGTTGTTACCTGCGTCAACGTCCGGTTTTATCACTAAAATATTTTTAGAAAAAATGGCATTTATTTTAGATTCAGAATTTTTCATTGCATCTTTTTCATCGGGTGCTATACCTACAACACTTAACATAATATATCTGCATTCAATTCGGATGTAATGTCATTATAACATTTTAAATCGTATATTCAAATGATTGAACTGTACACTGCACAGTTTTCGAATCGACTAATCCTTCTAACATTTTCGCGTGCCTGCTTTTGGTGACGAGAAGCAATCAATCTTTTATAATTATAATAAAAATACCATTCAGGATCTCACCAAAAAGTCCCAAATCAAAAGTATTATCAAAACTCAATAGTCAATCACTTGCTCTTTAACAAAATTCTACAAAAAGTTCGGTCATTAAGTACAATTTGCATCCCACAAGGGGTTTCCTTGAACAGAATTTTATTGAAACATTTATGAACCGTCGAACTGTCTTCAGAAAAATCCAATTCTGTAACGGTGGCAATTTATGTTCCTGTAAAGGCGAAAAAGATTTAGTACTTTTAGAATGAACTAGATTTCTTGGATAATTGACTCTTTGTTCGGACTTTATGAGATCAATTTTGAAACTTGAATATCGTAGGACTTGTAGAATAGGCTGGGTCTTTTATTCAATCTGAAGTTCTCATTGGTCACTTGAAGTGGCCACTACCAAGAATTACATTTTATTTTCGTTGTTGATTCATTTTCTAATAAAGTAACTTTCGGGGTCGGAGTTTGCCTGAAAAGATCAAATTTATTTTCAGTACCTAATAAATCAGACATTATTGTTCTTGTTTGGTGAACCTACTGAAAATATACAGATTCTAAATCTTTGTTTTTTTTTTTCATTTAAACCATTTACAGGAACTTTTTAAAAACAAGGATTCAGTCGTTAAGACGTCAGTCAGACTCGTTTGACCTGTTTTTTACAATTTGAAACTTGGAAGTAAATAAAAACAAAGCTTAACAGACCAATTAGTCACTCAATCTAGCAAAAAAACCTTCGCTCTCGCGTCTAACATAAATCCAGCAATAAAAATAAAATGAAAATTCTACAAGAGCGGGCGATAGATCCTTGTCATCCTTGCTCGCTAGCCGTAAAAGAAAAAGAGCTTGATAAGATTCAATCAGTGGAAACTTCGCAGATAAAAACTGCAGCTGCAACAAAAACGAAGTTACATTAAAATATTAGTTGAGAAAGTGGAACACTAGCAAATCAACTTGGAGAAGTACTTGAGAGTATTCTAGCGTCCTGCCAAATGACAATATATTATTTCGTCATGTACTGTCTGTTCGTGTTTTCATCTGTCCATCCGACCGTACCCATCTTTTTTTTTATACAAGCCCGCCACACCATTCCCAAACCACTGCAAGTCCGCCCATCTGATCGTCTGTCCGTCCGTCAGAATGCTACATAACCACTCCTCTTACATTAAAGCGAGGGATGACTAAGATGCGTGTGGAGTGTGATTGAGATCCCATAATTATAAAGATTAAGAAGTTTGTAAGTAAGTTTAATAATAATTTCAGTCAATAATTTTCGAGATAACTTTGAATTTAATGGGTGTATTTTTCGAGAAACACCAAACTTATTATTTAGCGGTCACTAAAATCAATAATTCTGCATTGGTAAATATTTATCCCTACTACGGAACCTTCATAGTGCTTGATCCGACACGTACATGGGCAGTTTTATTTTATACTAGCGACCCGCCCCGGCTTCGCACGGGTGCAATGTTATTTATACATTAAAACATTCCTCTTGAATAACTCTATCTATTAAAAAAACTGCATCAAAATCCGTTGCGTAGTTTTAAATATCTAAGCATACATAGGGACAGACAGCGGGAAGCGACTTTGTTTTATACTATGTAGTGATTGCATCAGAGCCGGGGCAAACAATAATTATGAACAAAAATTGTGTTGTGATACGCCATTTCTTGCCAAGTTCCAGTGCACAGTTCTAAATGTCAGTCTAGCTTGGAATTTTTCGAGCAATCTGGGAATGGGTAAAGTTTTAGTGGGAACTGCTTATCGTCAGAGCAATAGGAAGTAGGTTATTGCGATATTGCTCACCCAGTCGTTGTGTGTTGTTGTACTGTATTGTTATATAGAGGATTCTTGTGGAGTAGCCTCTTTGTATGGTTGCATAGACGCCAAGCACATCAAGCTACTACTATCTGTCAAATTTATTTAATAGACTTTCAACTTTATCGCTAAAGCATTAGGTTTAAGGTTGATTGGGAACATTTGACAGTTTCGGGTAGCTTTAAGTAGTGGCGTCTGTACTTGGTTTGTGTCATATTACTCTTATATTGACTTGCTTCGTTTAAAACGTTTTTATTTATATATTAAAACTTTATGCACAATTAAAAAAAAATTGTACTTTGGCGGACTTAATGCCTTGGGCATTTTCTACCAGTCTACCTTAGGGTGATGCACAGACAACATACAGTAGGTGCAATAACAGAAAAAAGACTAGAAAATATTTATAACTAAAACATATAAGAATAAATACATATATACACACATATAACGAAAAATGCCCAAATGCCCAATGGTAGAAAATGCCCAAGGCATTAAGTCCGCCTTTGTACAGTTTTTACTTGTGCATAAAGTTTTAATAAATAAATAAATATAACAAAATATATAAAGTTAAAAGAGTTATACAGGAAAAACTACCTAAATACTATATAAATACCTAAACTAACCAAATTTTTGTTGTTTATTATTCTTCTGTCTTGTTACATAGACCAACCCTACTGCTTTCCTACTACGCAGCTGTATAGTTTCTTAAAGATTTGATAAATAAGCCTGCTATCCTAAAAATTACTCACCAGCCCAACATTTATTTAGGGTCAGTGTAGCTGTCTTCTTTTTCCATACACCTCTATCAGCCGATCCACTATAAAGGGTGTAACAAGACCCTTAACGAAGCCGAAAGCCACTTATTCTCCCCGGCATTGCGATATTTTTTTTTGCTTTAGACCATACCTGGACACCTTCTAGTTACGGAGATATTGGGGGTCAAAGTTCCAACTTTTTCACAAGTTTTTTCTTAAATACTTGTTTATGATGTAAGATTTTTACTTTAAACACCTCCACAACCCCCGCACTATTCAATGCATCCATCAGCACAATGTTTTGAGTGTGTTACATTGAGTCCTACTGTAAAACGTGATTTATCACCCCAAAAAAAAAGTCGTTTCCCAGCAATAATTTTTGCGTAAAGTTACTTAGTTTGTTGTACGTTATGCTTGGTTGACGGCTTCGAAAAGAGTCTTGTTACACCCTGTATTACTATTTGAGAAGGTGAAGAACATAACCTCACTTTTCCACTTTTTCTAATTTTAGAGAAAACAGTAAAATGTAAATAACTAACTGACTACAACATCTGCATTTTGTTTTAATTGTGTCATTTAAACTAGTGTTTCAATCTGATGTACCAAATGGCTGACAGAAATGATAAAAAATCTTAGCTAATATTTTGAAATGAAATTTTGTTCGAGTATAAAGTGTGGTTTTGTTCGAAACTCCGAATTTCAAGTGAAAATTTATATGAAAAGTGAAAAAAGTAAAACCTTATCAAAAACACCAAGGGGTGTTTTTGATAAGGTTTTACTAATTTACTTTAATCAATTTAACATTTTTTTGCACATAGACTATTTTTTTTTTTTATTTGGAAAAGTGAGGTTTTGTTCTTCACCTCCTCATTTATAACAAAACATCACGCCTGAAGAGTATGGCAGAGATGTAACTACTTTTACTTATCTTTCTAACACCAATTCTTCTTTCCAGGTTATTCCTCCAGTCCCCAGCAAACCCCGATCTCCTCTACATCATCTTCTTCTGTCACACGCAGCTGACGGTGACCCTTCTTCTGTGCTTCATCTTTGGGAGCAAGGTAGGCACGGTAAGGTTACGGTCAGACTGTATGTATGTACCTTTGTGTTGGTTATGCACTCGACCTCTCGTCCTCACGGTTCCCGATGTACCTAGACGTCAGAAAGTTGTCCCGTTCAAAGTGCCTGTGAAAAAAAGAGAAAAAATGTCCTGAAGTTATCTTTCGCCTATCTTAGATTCAAATACAGTCCTTTAACAGTTATCTGGTCTTGTGGCTGTATCTTCATCTTTTTGATTTTGACAATTCAGAATTGCATGTAAATGGTACATTTATAGTGACTTTGGCACGATTTGCTGTTATTTGCGATAATTTAACTAGAACTATTAGTATTTTTTTTTCCTGCCGTCAAGATCCATTGGGAACAGCTTGAAAATAAAGTCGTCTTAAGATAACAATTATTACGACACATCGAAAACGTTGCCTTCTTTGTGCTTCCTGCACTAACCTATTACTGTCCCACTGTTGGGCAAAGGACTGGTGCTTTCAAATAATCCTGTATGTGCCGTGGTCTGTCTTCTGTCTTGAATGTCGCTGGTTTTACGAATATTTACAGATAATATGAAGATTTTATATACTTTTAGTGTTATTATAATCCTTCTTAGATCAAGATTCACGGACCGCACTTTGACTTTAATTAGCTAAGCAAAAGTCACTTGAACAATTAAATGAAAACAAAAAAGGATCAAAACACGTCCAAAAAGCATCTTCCATGAAACAATATCAAAGTACATTATGTGAATCTTGGCCAAAGTTTATTCTACTTCAGTAGGATTAAAAATCATGATGTGATAGTAAATAGAGGAGTCTTCAGATACAGTGTGTTGCAAATTACAAACAGAGACATTACATACATATAATTAAGTTACACCAACTTACCGAAAAGTTGGGCATACTTACTTTTCAAGAACCACACATAATGGAGAAGCACTCAGGCATGTACTACATAAAACATAAGTTAAGGACATGTGGCCATATAACAGTCATAATTTGATAACACACAACATGGAAAACAGAAACCTCTTGTATGAAGCAAAAAGGTAGCTTTTTTTCGTATATTTGAATTTCGAAACAACGATCGCTTATCAGAATCATCATAATCAGCCTATAATGTTGCCGGGAACTACTGGGACACACGGCCTCCTCTCTATGAGAGGGAATGGGCTATAATCCACCTCGCGTTGGTAGATATCACATTTCTTCTGCTTTTGTGGTTCTGGGACATGCCGGTTTCCTCACGATGTTTTCCTTCACCGTTTTTTGAGAGCAGTGGTGATGAAATAAACTACACAAAGTAATGCGCCTGCCTGGGTTCGAACCCACGACTTACTGTTCGTAAGTCAGCGCCGCCACCACCGCTGCTCTCAAGTATAACAGAATAAATAAAAAGTAAACAAAAAGTGCAAAAAAAAAACAACTTCCAAATAAACACCAAAAAGTATAAAATAACTTTATTTTCGGAAGTCGGTGGCAAAATAGTCAATGAAACAACAATCGACTTCCTAAAGTAAATTTATTTTAGACTTTTTGAAGTGTTTTTTTGGTATTCGTCTTTTTTTTATTTTACCCTTTTTACTTGTAGTATACCTACCACGCAAATTCTTGTCATGAATCAATTCTATATTGTAACTAGAAGTCATAGAGGACCATCATCAAAAAAAAAACAAACAACTGAACCTATTTTGATAAATTTCTATGGTACCAATATATATATACAGTTATACAGCGTGTAACAGAAAGGATATAATCATATGGAATACTGTGGTACGATTTCCATGGTGGTCCCATAGAGAAAGTTGTTCAGTTTGATGGTCCGTACCGCAGTATTCCATATATACTTTCACATAAAAAAAAAGATTTTTTTCAATAAATGATGGAGTTACTAGTAAAAAACCAAAAAGATGTATTTTTTTTGTTACCGTAGTGAGAACTTCCTCATTTTTTTAAAGTCAGTTTAAAATTCAGATTTCAATCTCTAACCATTTAAATGTTTAATCCAATTTTATAATGATCATCGTTACAGAAGTCTCGAGCCTAATTTTAGTAAAATATTTGATGTTGAAAAACAAACATTTATACATAATTCGCTTTGCTGAAACGTGTAATAATTTGTATGTGGCATACCAAAAGTTAAGTGATAGAATTTATTAGCAGCGCGGTGGTTACCAGCGAGTTTAATTTTGCGTGTAAATTCAATTAATTTCACTCGGATTTTGTTATTTATTCAGAGAGACAATTAACGAACAGCATTACAAATAGAACGATGGGGAAAGCCCAATTGTTGAGTAATCGTTGTAGGATTGTCTATAATGATTTGCAATAAACCTAGGTAAAGATAAAATGTTTCCTAATTACTTTGATGCACCAAAGGGTCGTGGTCAAAATGGTCGTAATTCCAACGAAATTAAAATGTATCTCAAATCATAAATACAATATATTCTCCATCTCTTATTTTTGCGACAAGTATCCAAGTCACCGGAGAACAGAGCTACGGCCCATTAAAAATTATGCAATTTCTTGTATTTTGTCGAAGATTTGACTACACAGTCAATGGTTTTTAAAATTACGTCATATTGAAAAAATTGTGCTAAAGATTAATTATCCACCGATAATACCATCTGATCTAGACCAGTGAGGAGGCCTAGAATCGAACAAGGACTGTAGAGGCTGTGTTACAGAACCCCTTTGTTATACTACGTTATTTTTTTTTAAATAAAAGGTCAAATCTTTGGAAAAAGGGAACACACTTCAATTGGTTCTATTTCTGATCTCGGGCAACTTAGGTAAGTGTTAATTTAGAATGAACTGAAACCCTAATTACGAACTCCTATTTGTGTTACGCCCAGAGTTCATAGAAAAATGCCCATGGTCCTTTAAGAAGTGCCTATTACGTTGGTAGAGGGATTGGTAAAAATTTTAATTGTGTTTTAAATCCTGGTTTAGGCGATGGCTACTTAACGAAAATCGAAGTGCTCTGCCTTCAATGTCTTCGGACGTTCAGAGATTCGTTCATACGCACGAAAGTTCCATTAATTCTCGCCATACTCTTAGGCATAGATGACTTCACGTCAGGGTAATCACGAACCTCAGTAATAAGTAAAATGACGTGAAGGAGAGGAGGCTGATAAAGGATTCTTTTTTAATCTTTACTATTTTGATAAATCCCTAAAAATATTGCCAATTTATTCAAGCGCAGTTAAAGGCTAGCATATGATAATATCAAACGCATTCATATTTTAACAGTCTTTTCAGCTGGATTTATTTTTCATTCGTTATCAGATAAGAGGACACCGATAAAAGAAACTTACACTTACAGGACATAACAGGTAGAGAAAATAAAAATAAAAACTGAATTCAACACCTTGACACAAACATTTTTCAATAATTATTGCTTGTAAAAAACTCACCGTTCCATTTGACAGTTATTACGAGTACACTCCACAAGAGAACAATGATATTGTTTTCCGCATTTATTGTTTTAATTGGAAAATAGCTCAAGCTGGAAAGCTACAAGGATAAGCTGTTATGTTACCATATAGATAGCTGTTAAGCTTTTATGACTGTTGCAGTCATTAATTGAAAATGAATACGAATGCCATTAAGGTACAATTATATTTAATTTTTTTTTTATATTACGGCTAAAAGCTGGACTGCAGAAATAAAATTAAAACGAGAAATATTTGAACTTAAGTTTTAAGTATCCCAGTAAGGGTAGTAAATAGGTAGGTCATGTAATTCGAATCGAAGCTCTATTTAGATCTTCATTTGAAATTCTGAAAAAATAATATAAATCATGCGGTGTCAACGCGGCTCCCACGCTTAAAGAATTTCTTGTGCCGGATGCGAAGATGACTCAGCTGGCTTCATTCATCAAAAGCTTTTCAAAGTAGCTAACTCGTACTCAATAATATCCGAAGCAGGCAATAAGGTAAGTTTGCCAACAAACGTGCACCATCCTGCAGCACAAACTTTACCACAACTTCTTAATAAAGAGTTAAGCAAGAAAAAATCAAAATTAATTTTCTTCAACAAGTGTATCTCTTTAACCTCGAAGTAGTTCTAAACTCTTAACACTTTCAACTTTCTCCCGACGTAAGTACCCACGTACGGTGGAACAGCTAATGGAAAAAAACCCTGTAAAAGTTTATATTGAATCATGAAAGTGGACGAAGTTTTAAACCGATTGCTGAGGAGTTCTGAACGAAATTAGTTTCGCTACAGAATTTCAATTGCCAGGTAAACTGTTAAGCGTGTAAGTTGCCTCATCAGAATCTCATTTGAAAGACCATCGAGATGGGACTTACGGTGTTATTTTATTTGTTGGTGTTACTCTTTTCTCTATAGATAAATTAGACAATAATTTGTGACTATAAGGTTACAAGTAACCTCTACCACCATAATCATTTAAAGGTTGTAACAAGACCCTTGATGAAGCCGAAAGGCACTTGTTTTTCCCGTCATTGCGATCATTTTTTTACTGTAAACCATACCGGGGACCCTTCTAGTTACGGAGATAGTGGGGGTCAAAGTTCCAACTTTTTCACAAATTTATTATGAAATACATGTTTTTAATGTGAGAATTTTTACTTTCAACACCTCCAAGATCCTCGTATTATTCAATCCATCCATCAGCACAATGTTTTGAGTGTGTTACATTGAGTCCTAACGTAAAACGTGATTTTTCATCCAGAAAACAAAATTGTTTCCCAGGCAATAATTTATGCGTAAAGTTACTTAGTTTGATGTACATAATGCTTGGTTAACAACTTCGTGAAGGGTCCTGTTACACCCTGTAGATAAATTAGACAACAATATATGACTAGTATTACAAGTACCTTAACCCATAAATAAAGTCACTTTAATCAGTGTTTTTTTTGCTTGGATATCATTGGTTAAACGTACTAAACGCTGTGTTAAAATTTGTCCACCTATTTTAATGGGACCTTATAGATTCTTTAGGCAGCATATACTGCTACCTGCATTTCAACACTTGACATCCAAACTAAATAAAACAATTATTATCAATAAGAGCCCGATAATTAAGTAATAAGCCTTTTTAATCTCCACCAACACGCCCGGCTCGGCATGGCAACTCATAGGTGCCTTAACACCTTACTCAAATAACCTAAGGTTATTGGGCCATAAGCCCAATTGATTCTACCTTGCCTGGTTTTACGCTCTAATAATTAAATTGGAGGTACAAAATACTTATTCGGACAAATACCTTCACGAAACGTCAATTTCAGTTAAAGTTTTGAGGCGCAAACTTTGTTTAGTTCCCCAAATTATTAATCAATCCTGGATCAGTTTTTGACATGTTTGATTGATACCTACTTTACTTTCATCGGAAGTGGCCGCAAATTATCGACGCGGACTGACTTGCCGGTTGATAAGTATGGTAACAAAGGTGGTCAGGTCTATAAACAATCTAGAATCAGTTTGCCTGTTTCAATATTCTGGCGGGTAAATCTCAAGCAGTTTATAAAATCGGGCTCAAGATTTGTCCACGATAATATAATCAGCCAGCTTGTACGGCTTAGAATTGTAGACTTGCAGTGTAGATGAGTAACGGAAGCCACAGACTTCACGATCCCGAGTTTTGTTGTACAGTTACACGAAGATATATTGGATGCTAGTCCTCGGTTTAATCGCTAAGTTTGTTGTCAATTAACGTTAAGTATAAGAAAATAAAACAAAATTAGTTACAGAAAGCAAGTCGTGGTGTCAGCAAATTACTTGCCTCTTTGTGAACCGTAAACAGCTGTACCAACCAAGTAACCAATGACACAAAAGGGAGCCATCTCCCTCTACGCAGGAGTGTATGGAACATTGCTATTTATATGCAGTGATGGTCAGCACACCTTCCAAAATTAGGCTCTTCCACACAAGTATAGGGTGTAACAAGACACTTAACGAAGCCGAAAGGCACTTGTTCTCCTCGTCAATGCGATATTTTTTTTTGTTCTAGACCATACCTGGGAACCTTCTAGTTACGGAGATATTGGGGGTCAAAGTTCCAACTTTTTCAAAAGTTTTTTTTGAAATACTTGTTTTTAATGTAAGATTTTACTTTTTAACCACCTTCAAGACCCTCGTAATATTCAATTCATCCATCAGCACAATGTTTTGAGCGCGTTACATTGAGTCCTACCGTGAAACCTAATTTTTCACCCCAAAAAAAAGTAGTTATCCAGCAATAATGTTTGCGTAAAGTTACTTAGTTTGGTATACACGTACGTAATGCTTGGTTGACGGCTTCGCAAAGGGTCTGTTTACAACCTGTATAGTCCAGAAAACTTTTCAGAATAAGCAGCTGACCACCTAAGTAGTAAGGCGTTGCAGCAGAGCAGTTATTGCTGTTAATTTGGGCGCTGTCCCAAAGTAGCTGGCTAGAGCCGCAGAGCTGTTAGAAGCCCCGCGTTATTATAAAATGCTGTTTTATCTTGTGGCGGGTAAAGAAGGAAATTTGATCGTGTTCTTTATTGTAACTTCTTTTATTTTTGGTTCTTTGTGACGGGAACTGTTATGAAGAGTCTGTTTGGTCTCGGTGGGAGTTAGAGATACCATACTTAGCAAACAAAGCATGTGTGCCACCGTTTACTCGCACTATAACAAACGCTTTACAAGCCGCCAATTTGAATGCGTCAAGAAATGGCGTATTTACTTACTGACGACTTCTAAGGCGGTCCACGACTCTCCATTCAATGCTCCGTTGTTTGGGTAAAATTGTATCTTTGTGTAGACTTAGAATTTATTAAATGCAAAGATTTTAAAAAAAGTTCCTTCAAGTAATTGTTATTTTCTTAAACAATATCAATGCGTAAGTTGTCGCATATGACATTCTAAACAATAGTAACAACAACAGCAGGAAAATCGGTCGCAACAACGTTTATCGTAAAACCTTTTCAGTATGTTCCCAAACGTTGAGACAAAATGCGTCTCATAGTTTCCGCATCCGGAAATCCCATCTTTACAGTCTTGTCTCTAACGACCCACCACAAGTTCTACATCAAAGAAATCAGACTCAAACATGTTGGAATTTAAAAAGGAAATAAGATTTTTCATTAATGAACATCGCATTTGTTGACAATGGCTTTTCTCTTTTGTCTTTATCAGCGCGTTTTGATACAGGTATTCAACGTTTCAGCTATTTTTCATGACTGGTTTTTCGTACATCCATAAAGAAACTTTTTTTAGCGTTCCGTACCTAAAAGGAAAAAAACGAAACCTTAACAGGATCACTCGCGTGTTTGTCTGTCGGTCTGTCTACCAAAAGACGGACATGTAACGTAAATTAATGAATTTTAAATAAGAGGCGACTTTTGGGGGTAAATTAAAAAAAAAAAAGTTTCTTATATTGTGTTACATACTTATATTGTGTTACATTAACTATATTGTGTTACATATCAAATGAAAAGGCTCATTGTGAGCATCTCGATTTTTTTTTATAATTTTAAGCTAAAGTTTTGAAGTTATTTAAGAAAATTTAGCATTCCGCACCCCCTTTTTTTCGGATGGGAAATCATCAAATAACTCCTCCCGCTCTGGGCTGAGCAGGAGGGAGTGTCAGACTTTTACTGACTAAAACACATCCATGTTCCTTCTTTTGCCCTTTCTGTTCCAGGGGCCGCGGTATCTCTTTCGAACAGTCCCGCAACCCAGGCAGGCATCGGTCCTTTTGGACCCCTTCCTGTTTGCTGACAAATCTCTTTGAGGCGCGCGTGGAACACGAACGCGCCGTCGAGCCGTCGACACGGCCTGTCGTCATATGACGGACGGACGGTGAGCTAGCCCATAGCTCACCGTCCACAAACCCGCGATTCCGCCCCCCCTTTTCTCCGCAAATTTTGAAAAATATATAAATAATAGTTCTTTGCCTACATAAAACAGGAAAGCTTTTAAGAAAGCTATAACAACAAATAACAATAAAATATATTTATCAAAAGGATCGCCTACTGCGATGGTACGGAACACTTCGTGCGCGAGCCTGACCCGCACTTGGCCGGTTCTTTCCTAGTTATATGCATACTAGTATTATAAACGAAGATGTAACTCTTTTGTGTCTATCTCTTACCATTTCCGTCCAAACCACTGCGCTGATTTTTAGGGCTAATATTCTAGTGTCATATTGTCTAGTTCTCAATGGCATGTATCTTCACACAATACAACTTACAATTTCACTGTTTGGGACCTAGAAAAGGACAGGCTAATTTTCATCCTCAACGGCAGCCGAAGTTGCATGAGTTTTAAAGAATTTAGAAAAAATATAACAAGGTCACGTCAACTAAACTCAAACTAGTACATGGAGGAATCTAGAAACCTCTGTGACACCTACTACTTGGATGATGCCAATATCAATTTGCTAACTCCAACATTTCTGTTACCAGGCCTACATGGTTTACAAGGGGCATGGAAAGGACGAACGGGAGAAGACAGGCAAGTTCAGATCTAGGCCAGCTGAGTCCACCTACACCATGACGACCAATCGCAGCGCGAGGTTCTGCGATAATATGACTGAGAGGGAACTTGAGGTGAGCATTACTTTTTTTTTTATGGTGTGGCAAATTTTATGGTTAGGTAAACAGGCAATGTATGATATACTTGGGAAATGTATGAAAATCAACTTTGTAGCGTGGCTCCCTCAATGCTACCATACCTTTCGATTGTTTAATTAATATTAATTAAAAGTATTGCAAATTTTAGTATGTTTTAATTACTGATTGGCTGGTACTGATTACTGAGGATGATCTGATCGGTTACTTAGGTATGTCACAAAATGAATTGCAAGGTACCTACTTCTTTGATAGAATAAATATCTCAGAAGTACTTCATGATTCTCGGAATAACGTTACTGTGATAATAAGGATTATATTTCCATTCCAGCTTCCAAATTACTAAATTGCTCATCTAAATGGTGTAGAAAGCTATACCTTCTTTGTAGTATTAAATTGGTTTTCTATTTCCAGAATCTGCCAGACAAGTTAGACGAGAACTTAATTATTTTAACCAGCCGAAAACGTCTGTCATTGTAGTCTGAATCTAGGCTGTAAATCAACTGTTTTGATTTATTGTGCAATATACCTTTATTAGTGTTTGCGAAATAAGTAATAATTCATTTATTTCCAAGGGAAAAATAAGAGGTGGGGGCGGGTTAGTTTTAATAAGAGTAGAGCATATTTTTTAGCAAATCTTTATCACAATTTTTTTTTTCTCAAAAAGGAGGAGTTCAGAAAAATCTGCAACCAGTTAGAAAAACTCCGAGAGAGATGTGGGTCTGGAGCAGTCATATCCCGAAGAATAGGAGCCATGCAGGACGCTGCAGCAGTTTACGATAGAAAACCTCCTCCATCCGACCATTCAGCGCCTTTGAAACTGAACACAGTATTCAGTGCTGTAGCAGACAGGTTAATGTGCACTGTCACACCTGCTGAAGAATCTTCCAGCAGTGGTAGGGACTTGCCTTTCGAAGCCCCTCCTGCCTATAAACATAAAATCTTCAGTCCAACAAAAAGCACAGAGAACAGCAACGCAGAGCAAAGCCAGACCGACGTCACGACTGATTCTCCTAAGAAACGCACAGACCTCAACGAAGAAACAAAAGAAGATAAACAAAATGGAGTATTCAAAATCTCCGGCGAAGCTAACTGTAGTGATATCCGACCACCAGAAGTAAGTCGTAACGGTTACAATAATAAGAGTGAGAATACTAAGACCAGTGAATTGAAATCAAGTCCTAGTAGTACTGAGACTGTGAAAGGTGTCAGATCAGGACACGCGAGGACTCATGCTATAGTTATTAATTTAGATGATAAGAGTCGCTTTACTGAAGAGGTCACTGTCTAAATAAAGACTGTACTTATGTTTTCATTAGGTAAAATGTGGATGTACCAAAGATTGTTCGTGAATTTTGATGAAAACATGAAACCTAGCCAAAACATTTTGAAGCAACGGCTATGTTTAAAGTTATACAAATTACAAACAAATAACGATACTACAGTAAACCATACTCTAATACAAAGTTACTTCACCTGAAAATGCTTTTGTGTAGGAAATAGATTTACCGCAACGTTTCAATGGGATTAAGCTTGAAACCCTAACCTTTTCAACGCATTACCTCATGGCTTCCATTATCGAATTTCCATCACTATTATAATAGAGTAACAGTATACTACCCTTTTGTTACAAAATAATGAACAGAAGGTCCATACCGATGACATAGATGCCGAACAAAATAAATATGTTGTGGCGTGCAATCTTGGACGACAGTGACTCGAGTTTATTTCGTGACTGAGGCTCATAAATTTGGTTCTCTCTTGTAACGTTAGCAATAAAAGAACAACAATTTATGTGATTGACATTAAGATATAGACGTAAATTTCGTCTAGAAAATCGTCGGGAATATTTACTATGCATGAAGCAAGAACATTGCAAGGTTATTATGCAATTGCTCACTATAAATAATATAATTGTGAAATCTTGATTTTCATTTGGGATTATGATGGATCAATTACATTTACAAGGCAGGCAGAAGGAAAAAGATTAAGAGAAATTCGTAGATCCAACTGGGATTCTCTTTCCTATCAAAAATATTGAAGGAATGGATGAAATGAATTTTGATCTCAGACGTCAAAATATTGTCACTGTAGCCTGTAGCAAATAATTTGACATCTGAGATCAAAATTAATTTCATCAAATTGAAGTAATTCAAAATGAGTATGTTATAACCTGTGTGCATTGTTAACCTTTGGTACCTTTTCCTACCCTCTGCCCATATTGCCTGCCAAGCTCAAGCAATTGAAGATTGCCATTAAGGCTGGTATTTGGCGGGAATCTCGCTCCAAGACATCGATCGGTGTCACTTCGAAAATTTCTTCACTTTTTCATTGGAAAGAAAACTTGCAAAGACCGTCAACGTCGCGTCGTTTATTTTAAAGATGTCTTTAAACAAAATCTAAAGGCCTCGACAAGTAGCACCTGCTTTCAAACAGCTTCGTATTCTTGCAATGACTGAACAAAAATGACACGAGGATTTCGGCATCTTATGATACAATATATTTTTGATCATCATCGATATCGCTGATAGATTGTCAACTTTGTCTAGGCCTTCTTAAAAAAACACACGTAGAAGCTATAGCAAGAAGTTATATACCCTAACCTTGAACGCGAATTACTGGGATTTCCGAGCAGTGTACTCGGAAATGGGATTGTAGTCAGGATTTCGGTTCAATAGTAAAACTATCGGTTCGTTCAGGCAATAATCGGTTGCGGTTTGAAATGATAACTAATATTTTATGCATTTGTATCATTCTCTATTCAGATGCGCAATGCTGATTGTATAGAACAATTGTGCTGGATTTTGTAGGACTAAAGTAATGGTCTACAATGCGACAGTAGGGAAAAATAATTCCTCATTCCAACCAGAATGCGCCAGCATTCTGGTTGGAATGAGGAATTATTTTTGGTACTGTAATTTAGAAAGATAACTTGGAACTGTCAAACAACAAAATGATTGCCATGATGTGATTCCACCATTTGGGAAACATTATGCGTTAAGATAGATGCAAGAAACATAATATGAAAACATGTTGTGGGAATTATTACTCTTGAAGAAATAGTATGACTTAAAATATAAATAAGCTAGCCGCTTGTTATTATCGTAACCATGAAAGAATACGGCAAAGTTATTAGTGCCGTTTAGTGGAATTTAAGAAAGATTTTTGAATTCAAGCTGACAAATTGTGAACGACGTGTTTAAAAACATAGAAAGCATGGCCATGTTAAATTTATGTTCTACCACATAAATGGAATTTACACTCAGCAACTTTTGGTACATCCACACTTCTAGTAATATATTGTAAAAGCTAGTCCTTACTGTGATTCTTAGTAATATGTATGTTCGTTTATTAATAGTTTCCAAGATGCATATCAAAGTACTTCCGTGTTCGTGTGTTTTTCTGGTTAATGTTAACTTTTTAAAAGAAAACTATAGAAATGTTGGATGCTTGAATGTTTGAGTTTATCTTCGATAGTATTATTATCGTTTTCTATCTGGTTATCCTAGGAGGATTCAATGCAGGAGATGCTTCTGTCTCAAGATTAATCCTACGTGAAAATGTTTTCATCGCCAGAATAATATTGTTAAGTGGTAGAAATCTTTTTACTACTACGTAGATACATGATCATTTTAGTTTTATCAACGGAAATACTAAGTGTTCCTAATTCAAATTTCTGTATTTTGGTTTTATCTTCGAACCAGTCAATTGGTTGCTAAATTAAAATAATTCAAAACATATACATTTTAATTAATCAACACACAACCGTACAGTTTTGTTACCGTTGTACCGTAATCAATAAAAACTTTAGAAAACTAATTGACTTAACTTCAAATATAATTCAACTATTTGTAATGAGAATGACTGTTAATAACTGTATTGAAACAAATTCAATTCAGTACTCGACCAGTATTTACAGCTTCATACTTTTACGACTAGCAAACATTTTGAAAATGACTGGAAGTCTCAGTAGGGATTAAGGGAGTAACTACACTTGAAATGGAATCGACTTGAGCTGCTCAGAAAGAGCTTTTTGTCATGGTAATAAAGCGAAAAAGACGTCATACGCTACTTTCCATTTGGGCGATGTAGCGACTTGGGTGAATTTTTTTACAACGTCGTCCATTAGCAACACACCACTGACTACCTACCCCCTTTTTATTTTCAAGGTCGTTCTGACCATCCAAAAGTTATCTGGAAGATAATGCTATCAGCAGTAAACCACCGTTGTAACCATCCATATCATACCGAGTTTCCTCCGTGCCTTGGAAAGCACAAGAAGCTGTTGGTCCCGGCTGTCATTTTAAGATCTTTGACAGTTGTTACAGAAAGTCAATCCGAAAATCTGACAACAAGTGTAACCAAGGGGATGGGGGTACAAGTAACCAAGTACTTACAAATAACGAAGAGGTATCGTATTTTCCAGTACTAACTGGGTTATGGGAAAAGTCTTGGCAGGTGATGACGATCGACACCGTGTCGGAAAATTCGCTTTTATTGCTTGTTCTGATCAGGGGGCCTAAAATGGCTGCTTTAACAGAATCATAATATGAATCACGTTAAAAATTTAAAATTCTTAAAATGGTCTTTAAGGTTATAAACACAAAGTCCGTTTTAAGAGTTTTAAGTTTTTAACGTGATTCGTATTATGATTCTGATAAAGCAGCCATTTTAGGCCCCCAGCTCAATTCCGCGTCGTTCAGTGTGATCTCTTCTTAATGTAGTATTCCTACCGTGCAAGCATTCAAGTCAAAGTTTTGAGCAATAATTTGTTTTTGGTATGTTTTCGAAGTAGTTATCGTGGTCATTTTAATGCAAGAATTTTGAATGCTTGCAAACTGCAACTGTATTTCTGAACTGGCAAGAATTTCTTTGATAATGACATACTTGGTTATTTTATCAGTAACATTGTTGAAAGTGGTTTGAAGTATATGCAATATATGTCTGTTGTTAAGAATAATTATTATGATTTGTTAATATTTTGCAATATTCTATCATAAGTTGATGATGTAATCACAAATTACTTACTAAATTAATTACCTATTGTGTTATATAAATGTCAAACGGTACAAAGTTTTTTTTTTTGTTCAAAAAAAGCGTGAAATTTTAGTTAAATTTCAAATATCTATGATGCTGTTATTGTTGGTTGCGTATTGTTAGCATTCAATCAAATACTGTTTTTATTATATGTATTGAGGCCGACCTAAGCAAAGCGATCATGCGATCGTCGCGTTCATTTTGTTCTGCAAACGTTTGAACGCACCCACAGAAGGCGTGGCGTATTTATGCTACAGATCGCTCTGTTTAGGACGCGGGGTAAAAGTGAGTTCAAGAAGCCAAAAAGGTGCGAGTTAGTTTTGTTTCCAACAGATTCATTTTAGTGAAACAGCATTTTAGGTGCCCTGCCAACGATCGATCTTGTAAACAGGGGACCTAAATTGTCGCTTCTATGTTCAATTGAAAATGCAATACATTTTAACTGCCTCGCACATTCAATAGCTACTACCAAAAATGTAAGAATATAAGCCAAAGATTTTAGTTCATAAATAACTTCAAGCGATAAAAAATAAACGTATTGTAGATACTTTGTTTGCAAATTAGCGCTCAATGAAACGCTTTAACATGAAGTCATATTTAATGTTGTATTAGATATAACATTACTGGTTAAGATAGGTGAAAGTCAGAATTTTCTCTAACGTTCTAGAACATCTATTTAGCGTAGTCTGCTTTGTGATTAATTGGATAATTTATTGGAAACTAATCCTTAACTTTTGATTAATAGACAACCTTTGACCTGCCTAAGCCGGTTATTCTAAGACAGCTTGATTTTATACTTAGAACTATGTTGAATTAAGGTCACTGCAAAATAGAACTACTTTCCTTCAACTCGAAGTAACGTAGAAAATACTAATAATTATTTTAATAATTAAGTATAATACATCGTGAAGCAAACTGATGACACATGATTTTACATCCTCTGGGTTGATATTTTGGGTCGGTAATTAAAAAATCAGATGATCCGTATAGTTTATAAGTTTGACTGTGGAGATAATTATTATTGCACTTTAATAAGGAACCGCTGTTTTTTTAATTCTTGTGGGTGAATGATGTAATGAATCCATTGTAAAAAATTGTGTTACAAGGCGTATTTTAATTGCAAGCCGAATAATGACGCCTTTGCTTTACGCAACCCTTTCGAGAGCATTTCTGTCAGCAGAGAGTTCTACATGTGTTTAAAATTCTAACTCTCACCTTAATAATTGTAAATATTCGAACCACGATGAAAGACAACTAGTGAATGTATTTTTTGTAAATAAGTAAGCATATATAACTAAGTACCTATGTATAATACATCACTACTGTACATAAACCTAGTAATTATGTGCCATTTACGCTGATATGAATTGTAATTAATAATAAGTGTAAAACGTAATTAAATACTTTTATCATTAACCGGAAAAACTGTATCGAATAAATCAGTTTACCAAATACTCCCCATTATTGACTCTGACAAAAATATTTGTAACATCGACTGGTCAATGCTAAAAGTATAACTTACGAAAATTCCAAAGAATAGCGTTTTTAATATTACATTTTGAATATTTTATAAAAGCGTGCTATATTTGTTTTAAATAAACATTAAATAAATTTTTAACACTTACCTGTAGCCAATATCAATAAATAATTCCATTTGAACACAATTCTGAACATAGGGCTTTTAAACATTCGTAATTAAATATGAAAAGTTGTAAATAAAGCAATATTACCACTATCTACGATTATTATGTCTTCCTAATCATAAAGTAATTATTTAAATTATTGTTATCAACATTCCAAATTAATGAATTAATTCCATAAACTATATTAAAAAACAATGCTGATTTTCGTAACAGATGAAAAAGATATTTTGTTTTTAAATGTATTCCGCAGTCTGACCAGTACGTTGACATGTTCTATTTGTCAATGATACTTTAATTATTATAATGTCAAAACTAGACTATGTTTACCTGCGTAAATTCTTGTGGAACGATGTTTATTATTTTAACAGACCATGTAATTCAGAGTTAGCAACAAAAGCAAGCCACAAATTGTAACTATCAACTCCTAAATAATTTTAAATCTTAACCTGCACAAGCACATACATCTCTAACCAATTTCCAGTCGTTCTGCATACAAACCGGCCAATCAAATAAACTGGTTGGTCTTAAAAATGACTAGATGATCCGGGTCTTAAACTAGAAAATATTCCAATTTATGCCACTGAGTGGCTATTTTACTGAACATTCCATTTTAATAATAAATGAATATTTAAATTATGTAAATATTGTAAATAGATTGTAAAGCTTTTAATGATATTATGTAACGTTTAGTTGGTTATCGTAAGCAGACATAGAAGCATACATACATATAATGGGTAATCTAAACCGCGTTTAAAAGCTGTAAGTGTTAACGTTCCTTGTCAATACTACACTGACAGTTCTCAAACGCCCTTTATATATGCTGATCGTGATCAGTTTTATTAGTGAAAATCGCCGTACTTAGTTAATAATTAATTTTCTAGCATTACATGCCAAATTAATAATCATGATGGTCTAAAATTAAATTATTACTGAACCTTGTGTATTTAGAGTAGGCTTACCGATCCCTGGAGGGTTGGCAACAAGTTGCTTGGTACCCGTTTAGTGGTTCGTGTTTGGCTGAGTACATTTTGGCTTAATTGCTAGTTTTAACCAAAATTTTCGGTCAAAAAATAGAAGGTTTTTGTAGTAAAATATTATTTTTAAAAGAACACATCGATGTGAAGAGGGGTGTAAATGAATTAAGAATTATAAGTAACACAAATGGTGTTATTACCAAACGATTTTAAAACAGCATTCTGTCTTTGTCGTATTCAAATGATTGACAGAAATAAAATTATGTTTGAAATTCATTTAGCGCTTAATGCATTTACTATTCTGTGGTGCAAGTGAGCCGTAATACCTAGTGTCTTTTCTCCCCTGGCGTAATAGTACAATGTGTTTCTTTTTTCAAAATTAACAGGAATTTAAAAATGGCAATTTTGAATTCTTGGCTTGGCATCCCTATTTTCAAGCGGTCTCCAGCCGCGATTCATCTTCGGAACGCGTTGTGACACGTTGATAAAGATTCTCTTGCACCTGGGCACTGCAACATGAACTAGTTCAGACAACCAACTTTGAGGGTAGAACGAAGTTTTCGGTAGCTTTCAGTTAAAATATAGGTCAGTGGTGGTAAACTGTCCTAACGGTGGTGAAAAATTTTGTGTATGAGATTTTTGGTCAGCAATAATAAACGGTGGAATGTGGCACAAAGATATTAGTGGATTCGGTGCATGATTCGAAACCTCCAGCAAAAGAGCAGTTAACTGTCTAAACAGCACATTTTATTGAATAAAAAAAACCGATAAGCAGCGCTTTGGAGCTTAAAATAATCGTAACTACGGATTTTTTTTGTCACGGTACTATCGTGGTTTTTGCGACTATGGGAAATAATCGGTATACCTAATCATCTGCTTAGTTATTTTCTCAACTATGTTGGGGTCGGCTTCCAGCCTAACCAGATGCAGCTGAATACCAGTATTTAGAATGGAGGATTCCATTTTTTTTTAAGTTACAGCTCATGCTGAGATATTGCCTGCCTTGGCCTCGCACAGGACCTATTTTCACTTGTTCTTTTACCAATGTTTACTTTTAATATAATTTTGTTTTAATGTTATTTCAACCATTTTTAGTTTTTTTTTTTATTGTCCTGTGTGAATCTAATAAATACTTTTTCTTTGTTTCTTTCTTTCTTCAGCATTAAGATCGACCCGTGTGGCTATTATTATTCAATCACGAGCTCCAGAAATATATATATTTTAGAAATAATTCAAGGACTAATCCCCCAGTAGTTGATGATTTCCGTTACAAAAAGATATAACTTTATTTTAACCGCCACTAAAAATAACGGCATAATATAATTTTAAAAGCGACCTCTAACTACGAAAACTGATATGCAGTCTCGGTTGAGTTAATTTATTTTATCAGCCAAAAGTTTGAACGCGATCGATCGTAAAAATCCAAGTATTAAACAATCATCAATCTGTACCAACTACTTGGGCTTTCGGTACAAGGATTTTGTTGGACAGTTTAGACTGGAGTATCTGAATTAATGAATATTTTGTTACCATTCAAGATAGATTACTTACCGAGTTTTATTAACTTACTAGCTTATGCCCGCGGCTTCGCCCGCGTAAAGTTCGGTAACTGTCCCACGGGATTATACTACCGGGATAAAAAGTACTCTATATTTTAATCCAGGCTTTAAACTATGTATGTGCCAAATTTCATTCTAATCTGTTTAGTAGTTTTTGCGTCAAAGAGTAACAAACATCCATCCTCACAACCTTTCGCATTTATAATATTACTGGGAAGATCGTGGGACAAGAAAATGTGAGCCAGTCCTCAAAATCACATACTACGTCATTATTTACTCTTTTGTTTACTACGATCCCTTGCTAATCTCCTAAACCACCACCACTCCACCGTTCAACCACCTCTACAATCAACCACACCTCTTCATTCACAATTCAAGATAATACCTGAACCAACACGGCTCAATCTTTACAATAAACCCTATTGCCAGTAAGCCGCACCGAGTCCTTCCAAAGCTAGGCTTTTGATCCGTTATGTACTCGTGGGTACTACCACCTGTTACGTCATAGTTACTTATCACAGCTATATACCAAGATACAGTCACCGACAAACATTTGCCTGTAATAAGCTCGAAAATCAAAATCTGTTTGCTATTTCTGACTCGTTTCCTAGAATTTGGTTTCGGGCAAAAGAGATGCAGATACGAGTACCTGTGTGCGTGTTAATTATATGGGGCGACTGCCGTTTGATCTTTGTGATATTGCTGGAGATTTTATGACAAATGAAACGGCGACAGTTCTGTGCTGCTGGCGCGGAAATTTTGTGTAAAGCATAACCATTTAAATATGTTCGGTTTTTAGTGTTTCAGAAAAAAGACGTTGATGACTTAAATTAATTAACGTAAAGAGTAAGATTATCAGAGTGGTAAGGTCAAATTGCAGGTCGCGTATTCAATTAGTTTGCCTGATCCATTTGAAGTATCGTCGCGTACATATTTTTTCGACGTAATAGTCTTCACTCCCTCGTTAACGCGACTGTTAACCATGATGTCCTGGAATACTGGGTTGGGCAAAGTGTTATTCGGTTTTTCCATCAAGAATTTCTCAGTAGCAGCCACGTAGCCTGGATCTATGCCCGGTTAATGGCAATAGACTCGCCCCTTATTACATGGGACTTTAACATAACTGGCGAAATGTGGGTGTACTATTAGGTACAGCTCTGCACAACCCTTCGGGGTTAACAGGCATGAAGTTATGTAGTCTTCATTCTCCTGAAATTATGGTCTGAATTGTTAATTTGCAGCTCTCTTATTCATTAGTTTTAACTATCGAACAGTTTCTTTTCAATGTTGGTGAAACTTTTTACTTAAATCTTTCAGCCCTTATTTATTAGATGGCTCTAAACGATAGTCTATCGTCACCATACCTGTTATAAATAAAGCTAATCTTAATATAATATCTTAATACGTAAATAGCGTTACAGGTTGTCAACGTATTACTCTATATCCCAATGTATATATGTGTGTGACAGGTAGCTGTCATTCTGAGGCGTGACTTGCGAGCCAATCAATAATATTGAATGTGAAAATTAGGTGGGATAGGAAGAGGTTGGGCGAGGCCTACAAATATATTCATCTGTATAACCCTCTCTCGATAATGACGAGATATCTATAGGTAGATTTTTTGGTATATTTACATGATTTAAAATCAAACAACCTAGCTTTTTATCGGCTTCAAATGAAGCAGGAGATTCTCAATTCGTTAAAATATTATATATTGTCGAAGACCCTGAAAAGTTAAAAACAGGCAGGTAACAATTCAACAGTATTTAAGCAAAGTGGACGTAGATAATAGTTGCTAATTCTCGTATATCAGATAACATTAACACGAAAGACACATACGGAATAAATGCTTAAGTATTTCAGCACTATTTGAATTTCGAATCTCGTTGAACAGTTGTAGCCTAATGTTAATGAAATCATATAACACTGATGTTTCTTTTTAATTGTTGTACCTACTGATCACTTGTCTTACAAGATGAATAAGATAGAATTGTAAAGAATAATATTATGTTGTGCTTACGATACCCAACTAAATAAATAAGATATTTCTAGTTATTTGCAATAATAACTAACTAAGGCATTGTGATTGAGTTAACGCATTATTGTAATATAATGAACTATGTCGTCGATGATAGAAGGAAATATGTTGACTATCTAAATAAACAAGTTGAGAAAATTATTTTTGAGTTTTCATAAATGATCAATGTACAGACACCAGCACATCAAGCAACCCGAAACTGTCAAATCCCAATCAACCTTGAAACTAATGATTTAGCGATAAAGTTGAAAATCTATTAATGATATTTGACAGATTGCAGTAGCTTGATGTCTGCACTATCGCGCTCTCTGACGGTCGACTACTTTTCATCCTCATGCCCTGTGTGATAAGGTTGAAAATTGGTCGATCGTTAGTGGGCGCGGTAGTTCCCTGAGTGACTAGAGAAAAAGACAGTATAAACAATGTTGAAAGGAGGTGAATGCTGAGATGACGACTAATAGAGAAGTATGGAAGAAGAAGACATGCTGCGCCGACCCCGAGTAAGTTGGTATTCGGGCAGGAGAATAATGGTGATGACGATGATGGAAATATACCTCCCGGAAAGCATTGTTATGCCAACCCTTGCTGTAAGTCGTAAAAATACGAAGTCGTTGTAATAATATTTAACGTTACGATCGGCAGTGGCTGAGCGAATGGCTGCTGCGCTGCGTGTCGCGGGTTCGATCCCCGCACGGAACAAATATTTGTATGATCTACAGGTAGTTGTTCCGGGTCTGGCTGGTTGAGTATGTGAGTTTAAATGTTTGTAAACGCACCCACGATACAGGAGAAAATCCTAGTGTGGGGCAACGTTAATAAAAAAACCCCTTTGAAAATGATTGGCACATATCTGGCCTTTGAACCCAACGCTATCATCTATGACACATTATCTCAACGAAAGGTAAGCCAGATCAAACTGTTGGCTTCATAGGACTATATCTACTACTCCTGGACAATGGACTTTCTACGAATGGGCTTTCCTTTTGGTCACTTAACACAAAATCCAGGCCCTGCTGATATTGCCAAAGAAACTCACATAAATCCAAGAATCCTAAAAACGTGACACTCCTTTTTTTGCAGTCGAGTAAAAACTAACCTTTGCTCTCATGGCCGAACAACTACAATAGAGAATTTAATCGTTACATTTAAAAATCTGAATCACGTGCTATTCAAATTGGCCTCGTTTGATGTAATACGCAAATATACGAGAAATATACGCGCGAAACTAGGTCTAAAAGGGAAAGTATACAAAGCTTTGATATGTATGAAGTTTGTGAGGTTATTGGAGTTAATCCTCTGGGGTAACGGGGGAGTTTCTATGTTCGCACGCTCTCGGAAAACTTCGGAATATTTGTGTTTTTTGAGGAGGTTGAGTTCTTATAATCCCTTTTGTTATAGGTTTTACCATGTTTTTACCGACTTAGCAACCAATCCATCGATCAATTGAGAGATTTTACATACTTAGATAGGGTAATTCCAGGATAGGTGCCTCACTTTTTGATAGGGAGCCATAACTTATTAATTAAAAATCTATTGGCAATACGTCTTTTGCACATGGTAACTTTGATCTTTAATCTATGATGGTACCGCTTTTGTTTTTACATAAGTTTTTTAAGAAATTGTGTCTTTTTTACCCTCTCAAAAGTAGGATAGATGCCTGGCGTGAGGGATAGAAGTATCTCTGTATAAATGCTTCAATATTAGATGGTTATTGAAATAAAACATACTAGTTTCAATAATCAGTTTGTATTCAATTTTTAAACATTAATTTGCATCTTTTATAATTATATGTCTATCTAGAATTGGTGAACAAAAGAAGCATTTTTTTAATTTGTGAAATAATAATCGTCTTTTAGATCTTATTAACGTAATCAATATAGTTTTCAGAGCTTACGGAAGATAATTTTATCAGCCTAATTTTAGAATTTATAACAGAGTGAAAAGATATTCGATAGTAAGTACTTACGATTATAATTTCAACACTTGTAATGGTCTCGCCTCGGAAGATTTTTACACTCACCGGCAAAATGGATGCGGGTGCGTCTGCGAGGGAGGCACTTCCTATTAAGTAATACGATTTTAGCCTACGACATTTCTAACAAAGAGTATTCAAATTACCCTACATAAACTCACGCTTTTTCCCATGGGGGTAGGCAGAAACCACAGAACGCTACCTGCTACGATCCGTACATAATCCTTTTGAGAGATTTTATTTTATTGTGTTTGGGTGGCTTACTGCTAACAATACAAAATGTATAGTGAGTTAATAAAAACAACACTATTTACAAGCCTCTAACAACAACATTTATCCTGTAATACATTTTATTGGGAGCAGTGTGGTAGCCTAGAAATGACAGCCCTGACTTCCACTGCAGATCAAAATGGGGGTCCTTGCTTCCATTTTTTTCGGTGTAATGTGATTGTAGGCGAATCTTTTAAAAACAAAAAGATTTCATAGAGTTATAGAGCGGACATAGGGAATATTTTCATACAAAAATTTAGATCCCAACATTTTTAATTTTGACTCACGAATGCTACCTGCTACCGACAAGCGGACGTGTCCGCGTGTGACCACAGAATAATAAAAGACCGATTTGTTACTAAGTAGTAACAAGGATTGCATACGATTTTCTTCCTCTTGTCCATCGCTCGGAAATATTGAACTGTCAAGTATATGTAAATATTGTTTGTTTTAAAATGAACTGCACGTTGTCGTTGCCCTTTGCTTTTCCGTCGTGCGGCAAGTATGCAGCCCAGCAACAGCAGCAAAGCCTTTTCTTAAAACTACATTTATTGAACCAATAAAGAAGGAAAAGAAACGGGAACACACCTAACAATCTGACATTTGCACTTCTCGCCCCTCAACATGTTTTGTAAGGGTAAGTCAGCCATGACAGGTGATGTCAGTCGTTATGCTACTGAATGAAACATGAGCTTTATTTCATGCATACGAAAACTGGCTTTTGTTTAAATTCATAAGATGCTTTGATTTTTTTCTGTCGAGATTTTACTCGGGTAAGAGGTTTCCCTTTATTTTTAGAGCATTTTTTTTTAAGATGAAGAATAGGTGTTATATTTTAAAGTTAAGAATCTGTTCTTTTCTACGTATATTCTTGAGAAGTTCAAGAATGTTTTAAATTACTTATAGTTTTGATCAGATTTCTCATCCACCTTAATTGGAAGACTTAATTAGAATAAATAAAGTTATTCTGAGCATGAATGACGAAACCAGCTCCTGAGGCACGGAACCCTGTGGACTTGAACCAGGTCAGCCAGACAAGAGAAGACGTCTCATTCTTAAGGTACACTCATGAAGGCAACCACAACAAGTCACCCCAGTCGCAATCGCAGACCACAGAAGCTACCGTAAATAGCGATATTGCTGCTTGATACTGCGCTCAAGCGGCGACTCCAAGCTACAAACTATTAACGCTTCATTGTCTTTCGCAAAACTGAAGAAGGGAAATGCTGTTGCGTACGGAATTAATATCGCAGCAGCATTACCGATCCCTTGCGGTTATTGTCAACCGCAACGCCGCCAAAGCTTGGGGTCTGCCGTCGCTTTCAGGTGGGTTACTATGTCGTCTTAGAGCAGAAGTAATTCCAGTGTGGGAAAGAGACAGAGCTATACAAGTCGTCTAGCGCCATCTCTTTCCCACACTGGAATTACTCCTGCTTTAAGACGTCATGATAGGCCACCAGAACTGTATTTTTAAACTAATACTGAAATCGACGAACAAAAAGCTCTTTACACTTCTGCTAACCTAATAGGAGAATCCCCTAAAATAATTGTTAATTTCCCGCCTCTTAAGTCTTGACATTTATTTCCAAGAAAGACCTGTGGATTGTGACGCCGCCATATTTTCTTGTCTCCTCTTCATTTACCGGTTTTAATTTCCGGGCCTTTATTTTCCTCTCGCGAAAATAATATGTCTGACTCCAAAAACTTATTTTGAACTTTATACTGTTGAGATAGAACTGTATTTCGAAGTTGTGAAAACTGTTTTTATTTTGTTTGTCAGATGCCTTGTTTCAATACAATTTTCTGTTTTCTTTGATGTCCTGACAGCGATCGAATGATCGATTTTCTGAAAGTAAGCAATTACTTTTTGTTAGATTAATTCAAGGCAATTATGTTGTGGCAAATCTGGTAGAAATTTTCACAAGCAATTTGATCTTATTTTGAGATACTTAAGTAATTATTTTGATTAAAGGGATTTTCATTTACGAGGTGTATCTAATTGTAAAGATCTTAAATTATGGCAATAACCTTTTTGTATACAGTTGCTAAGTTCGAGAAAGAAAATTTTTGAAATTAGAGAAGCACAACCAGCCTATAATGTTCCCAGAGCTGGGACGCAGCCCTCTTCTCAGTGAGAGCAGCACCACGCGAGGAACGTCAATGAGCGCTATTTTTTAAGCTATTCTGAAATCTTCGAACGGCGGTAGAAGGCTAAAAGTAGGTTATTATTGCTTTTTTTCGACTTCATGATGATCAAATGCAACGTTCTGGAACTATTCGAGGACAATTGAATGTTTAAAAATCTCTATACATTCGTCAATGTGGAAAGTTTTTTTTTAATTCAATTCATAGCCCAGTTTAGTGTACAGTAGCTGTGGGTGACAGCAATTATTTTATTGTACTACTAGTACTGGTATCCCTGACTGATTGTGGATGAGTTTCTTTATTTGTAATATTGTCAGAATTGAACATTTTTTGTACCTAAATCTTAGTCAATACCAGTTTCTAAACATGTGTGGCAAATTTCATGAGTGTAAATATGTCTGTTTGTATGTTTTTTCGCGAATATCTCAAACACCATAAGTCGATTTGCAAAAAATATTTTTTAGTTGGACTACTATAGTCCAACTCATTTCCTTAACGGCTTCACTGTTTTGATAGCAGTGGTGAAGAAAGAATTAAGGTATTTGAGTTCAAACCCACGACCGACGTAAGTCGCGGCCTTCACCCACCACTAGGCCAACACTAAGTAAGTATGCAATGTTAAATAACAAAGAAATAGTTTGAGAAAGTTCTTAAACTATTCTGTTTATTCCGAGTCTCCTAAACTATCAAGATAAGTCCTAAGACCCGACTTCAAATAGTTTCAAGTTTCAACATTTTATGTCAGACGCCATAACAATTGACCATTTTCTGTTTTTAGGTTTATATTACCTACAGTTATAGAATGTAAGATGTAGTGATGAAAATTGACACACTAAGAAATGAGTATAATAAGGAACTTTGAAAGTGACGCCAGTGGCAGAAAAGTTAACCGTTTTGTAGTGAAACTTACGTGACTGAAGATATGAGTAGGAGAATTGAATGAATGTAGAGACCTCAACTAACATGGGCCAAGGGCAGGACTATATGTATAATATTATAAGGATTAACGAGGTGATCCGACAGACAACCAGAGTTGTCGACATAGCTCACAGAATAAGTAAGCCGACGTGGCAATGGGCCAACCATATTAGCCGGAGAATTGATGACCGTTGGGGTAGACGTGTTCTTGAGTGAGGATCGCGAATCGGCAAGCGTAAGGTGGGGCGCCCTTTTTTTTCTGATTGGAAATCATCAAATAACCCCTCCCGCTCTGGGCTGAGCAGGTGGGAGTGTCAGACTTTTACTGACTAAAACCCATCCATGTTCCTTCTTTTGCCCTTTGTATTTCAGGGCCGCGGTATCTCTTTTGAACAGTCCCGCAACCCTGGCAGGCATCGATCCTTTCGGACCCCTTCCTGGTTGCTGACTCTCTTTGAGGCGCGCGTGGAACACGAACGCGCCGTCGACACGGCCTGTCGTCATAAGACGGACGGACGGCGAGCTAGCCCATAGCTCACCGTCCACAGGCCCGCGAAGGTGGCCCTCAGGCTCGGTGGAGCGACGATCTTCGCAGGGTGGCTGGTAGTAACTGAATGAGAGCTGCTGAGAAATGAGTTGAGTGGCGTGCGATTGGGGAGGTCTATGTCCAGCAGCGGACTGCTGTAGGCTCATGATGATGATGATTATTATAAGTATTTAATACAACCAATACAATGCCAAAACACCAGTAGGGGATGATGACAGGTCTCTTTGGCCTTTTGAAGTCAAATAAAAGTATCCAAATGAAAATTACAGATTACCTTAAAATTAAATTTAACAAGAAACATCATAATACCAGAAAATTCTCACTTTTATTTATGACCATCAAATGTTGCCAATATAAAACACGGATGTAAAAAGAAAATTCATGAAACAAAATAAACAGAGTTGAATTTCGAGCAGTTTCTTTGAAGTATCGTTAATAGCACATTACGGCGTCAGTTTTTTAAGAACAAGACGATAATTATATGGAATGGATACTTTTTGAGTTTCCTGGACCCTTGATTAAATTTATGTGGAATTTCTATAAGTATGGCTTTTTTATACCTAGGACGCCCGTAGGCAATATGGAATGATTTTTGTAGAGTGCTAAATCAAGTCATTGAACATTCGGATGATACCAATAGATTAAACCTATTGATATCATCCGAATGGTCATTGGCTTCTCCGTCCGTACCTCCACCATTATATCCATAAACTCACTCCCTCCTAGGTCCTCTTCTTCGTAGAGTGCAATTGGAGGGCTTGTCATAAGCCAGCTGATGTCTGCATTGGCCTAACAAGGGCGGCTTTCAAATAATAAAACAAAGTTTTAAAAAAGCAATACGTTTCACATCTTCGGCTTAACAGCAGCCGCCACAGTCCGTTCCAATACTCATTCGGAGGAGAAATCTTTATAAATATTCCCCGACCCGTAAAATATCAATACTCTTTACTTTTTATGTTACAAAGATCACATAAAACACCATTAACAAACGCTATAACTAGACTAAATCCTTCAGAGACCCTCTCCACTCGCAACGCTTATTTGATCGTACTTTCAAAAGCTCTTGCTCGCTCTCACTTCAAACAAATGGCGCGCCGTCAAAGAACGTTAAACGTTCCAATGAAAAGGTGAAACTCACATTAATATTGCTTTTAAAGCGTGTTTTAGATTTCAATCCGTGAAAGTTTAGTGAATGGGGTGACGTTGGCGAACTCCGAGGTCGGGGATGCCTAAATAGACGAGCTATAGTTGGTAGGCGTGAAATTGTTAGTATTTTGAACATTGCGTGAAATTGTTGGTTTGTTCAAAGAGAATTTGAAGTGTAAGTTTACAACATTGATTTTATGGTAACGCCATACACAAACTACGAGTACTTTTCATACCTAAAGTTACGCAAAATCACACCGTAATCCACTTTTTCAACATCGGCTGGAGGATCCTCTTCAATACTCCCTTTTTTTCAATGGAAGATGAGGAATTTTCCCCCTGTTCCTCCTATTTACAAAGTTTCAAAGAGCCTACATTTTATTCGAAACTTAGTTTGTTGCAATATCTTTAGCATCAACATCAAAAAGAACCACTAAATACACGCACTTTGACAAAAGCTATTTGACAAACAAACGTTCCGGAAAAGTGATACATTTTCTGACATCAGCAATGAAGTATCAAAGCCTAAAAGAGCCAGTCCACGTTGACGGCAATTAAAATGAGATTATAGTCAGACCAAAACCAATTTCGCCGGCCATATTGTGGAAATTAATTTAATATTTGGGCAAAAAAATCTTCAAGGCTTTCCTCTAATGCCGTGTTAATGAGTAGAACGTTGTGAGGGCTCTAGAAACATCATTTTAATTTGGCCTATTTATAATTTTCTAGAGAATAAATAATAACGCTGTTCTATCTTGTACTTACGAACTTATTTCTTAAGAGCCACTTAATAAAATTCTCGATATATTTATGTCAGAATAACAATAGTAACATAGGATTTTTTCACAAAGTATATTACATACAGTTGTACAGAAATTCATGCCATTTTCCTATTTAAGAAAAAAAAAAAAAAAATTTCTGCCACAATCCTTACATATTTGTTCTGCCCCGTCCATGATCACCAATCTATGTTATTAACTATTGCTTAACATTGTCTGAGGGATTAAATCAAAAGTCATTTATTCACATTAGGCTGATAATCAGCACTTATTGAACGTCAACATTTACAGTCCCACAAAACACCCCAATACGCCCACACTTCGCCACATTCTGGGGGGTTACTGTGTGGGAAAGAGATGGCGCCAGACGATCTGTATAGCTCTGTCTCTTTCCCACACTGGAATTTCTCTTGCTTTAAGACGTCATGGTAGGCCACCTGGTGTTTTGGCTAGGAAGAACAGGTGTCGAAACAAATTGCCCAGCAACACATTTCTCTGCTAGATAAAAGAACGAGATATTATACAATAGTGTGTAAAGTTTATAAAAACAAAAATGCCAGCTAACACACACCAATAAACAAAAAAAAATTATGTTGTAATAAATAAATAAATATCGCTGGACATTACACACAGCGCCATCTAGGTGCCACACTAAGCTACGAGGCTTGTGTCGTGGACACCAGATAGTTGATAATACTACATAGATACTTTTTTGTTTGTAAATACACACTTATTATACATATAAACATCCATGACTCGGACACAAAATGTCCATGCTCATCACACAAACATTTGCTCCTACCGGGACTCGAACCCGGGACCCTAAGAACGTAAGGCAGCCTCAATACCCCTGCGCCATTCGGGTCGTCAATAGGATATAGTAACCAGCGCTGAAAATGCTCGTGGTTAAATAATAATAGCCGCTGGTTGATCTGTAGATGGGTGACCACCCACTACATACCGGAAGCACGTGAACCTGTTGGTCCCGGTTGGCAATTGTAGGTCTTTGATAGTTGTTACGGGTAGTCAGTGGCCTGAAAGTCTATCAACCAGTCTTAAAAATGGGTTTCAAATTACCCGGTACTAACTGGGTTGTGGAGCTCTGATAGGCGGTCGCTTCATGTAAAATACTGGTATTTAGCTGCATCCGGTTGGACTGGAAGCCGACCCCAATACATATAGTTGGGAAAGCTTGGCAGATGGTGAACAACTTGCGCTGGGACCGGTGTGATAAGAATCTAATAACAAAAAGAAATGCACCCAAAAATAACCTCATTTGTGAGGTTGGCAGTCCAAATACCAGTCCACCATACCCAAATTACAGTACAATCACTCTGAAACAAGAAAACAATAACAGTATTCGTTGAAACCGGGGCTCAAACTTAACAAATTGAATGTCTGGTGTACCCAGAACCATCGTAGCAAATGTATTGTTTATTCTTCTGACAATAAGCGTTGTTTCTCGGGAGCCATGCGGTCCCCTAGGGCCTCATTATAAAAAGCTTATTGGGCTTTGCTAGTGGTCCAAAGAAGTTGGCGAATATTTACATCAAGACTGTTATGTTCGGTTTGGGTGCTTTGTCGTCTAAAAATAGTGAGATTGAGAACCATTTCTCAACAGATTTTTTCAAAGCTTACTTGATTCGACATACATACGGTTTAACACATTTACTTTGCTCAAAAAGAATACACATAGAAACATATTAATTAAGATAAAATAAGGGACGGTTTGGCTTGGTAATAAACTAAAATGAAGTTATAATAATTATAAACGGCAAAAACTTCCAATATATAAATTATCGGAATTCGGTCGTAGTCCACCTGTCAGGTGGTGCTTTAATAGCTTTTTAAAGTTGGAAGTGATTTCCATTCCGATTTTGATTTTGATTACTTTAGGTATAGCATTATAGAGTTCAGTCCCCTCATATACGACGGTATTTCTGCCGTAGTTAATACCGTGGAATATCCTAATTCCTTTCGAAAATATTATTTCAGTTTTTAATAAGAAAACATTAACTGGTTTAACACAAAATATTGCACTAATATGCATGACATCACCTTCCATACTTCTCTATTACTAGTCACCTCCTTTCTAGCCATATTATCCTAAACACAGTCCATCCATCGTTTCCTTGGTCTTTCTCCATTCTTATAGCCATTCACATTCATACTCAAAACTTTCCATACAATTTTTCAGTCACCGGCGCCATTTTCAGCCTCCCTGTTATCATGGTCCTCTACAACAAAATATGTTAACATTCTTAGTTAAGCAACATTGAAAACGAAACATCCCCCAGCAACTTGTACCACACTAGACATAAGTATCGTATCGATCGAAAAGCCTCGGTCTGAGACCCTTATCGTGGTCTAAAGAGTCTGTACTTTGTGCCCGCGCCATAAATCTTCCTCTGCTATATTACCAGCATAAGTACTATTGACAATTATTTACAGTATACCAATATAGATAGAGCTTTGACCATTTTGAACAAAGGTCCATCTTTAAGGAGGATTCTATACTCACTTTATCAAAATTGTATGCATCAATATGGCATTTTGGAACCTGAGCTGTGATTGTATGTTGTGTGTCCAAACGTAGGTAGGATCATTACTGTGTGGAATTTATTTCATCACCATTGCTCTCAAAATGTCAATGGTGAAGGAGGAAAGATCGTGAGGAAACCGGCATGTCCTTGAACCACAAATCACATCTACTAATCCATACAAAGCCATAAAAGCTGTATCCCATCAGTGAGAATATTTAGGCTGGCTAAATCTAGGTTTGAAATATTCGGTCCTCCTAACGTGAATACTTCGCGTACATTCCGAACTAGCTTTGAATGCCACTGTAGGCCATATTCATGAGACAACCAAACAGAATCAGGCTTACGATGAATATGCACTAGGTATAGTAAAAGCGGATCAGAATATCAACACTCAAGAATCAGTATACACGTTCATCAATGTACATGGACTTCCTTACCTCTTGCCTTCTAATCATACGCTCAAGTGACATACGTCAAATGTCAGTAACAAGCAACAAAACCCGCAAACGAAGATGTGGAGAACGTGACACGCGAGCTACCGCGATGCAACTTGCGGATTGACGGCACTCTTTCGGGGAAACAAATAATCCGCGCGCGCGAAGCACGTTTTGGTAACGGTTTGTGTGGAAGCATTATTTGTATGCTTATCAATATGGGTTAGCTTATCCATTTTAATGAAAGTAATTATTCTGTAATTTTTATTTGAAAAATGGATTGAAAATGAGGAAAATAGCTCGGGAAAGTCTTTTCCCAGCAGATATAAAAAATATGCAGATGAAAGAGTTGTTTGAAGTTAATTGACATTCCTGTTGGATATATCAGTGTACTTTCTTAAAAGGAAGTTAACTAAATTCCTGCAGATAAGTAATAACAAGTTGAGTGCTTCCTTCTGGCAACAACACTGTAATAACTACAGTCCACTAATAAAGCTAAGAAAAGCTAAGAAAACGTTCGCAGCTCCGTTTTACTGCTGTTTTCTTGCCTTTTTGGAATTATTCTTTTAAATCTGAGAGGAATATAAAACGAAATGATTCCCCGTTTTCTTCAAGAGACAACCAACTATTAATATTCATTAATATAATTATTTTTTGACAAATTTTATTTAATGCTAGATACCTTTATAAAACGGTTGGCGCAGTGGTTAAGCGACTGGCTTCTGCGCTGCGTGTCGCGGGTTCCATCCCCGAAGGGATCAAATATCTGTATGACCTACAGATAGTTGTTCCGGGTCTGGCTAGCAAACGCACAAACGATGCCGGAGAAACTCCTAGTGTGGGGCAAAGTTTTAAAAACAAAATGTTTTCAATAGTTTAAATACAGAATCTAATTCCACGCCACATTATAAAATTCTGTTTTTTTTTGTAAAGGTTGTCTACGTTATAAAGTACCGTAGGTAGGTACTCTGAGCATTATCCTGTCCCTATAAAATCCCTTAAAGAAAAATACCTGTTTCTGACTCTATTACGGGTATTTTATGAGGAATTCACAATTGTCTGGGACCCCATAACGGAACACTGAAACATTTAGGAGCTCACCTACATTTCATTGCGAAGAATTTTATTTGAAAAAAAAGGCACACCGACAATGAGAGGCCATTTTAACTTCCCTCTTTTTATAAAAACGGTTATAAAAACAAGGAATATTTTTGGGCTTGGAATTAAAAGTAATTTCCAGTATTTGCGCTCCAATAGTCATATTGAACGAACTTCTTGAATAAACTTTTATACCTGAAAAAGTACCGCGTACCGTTACGAACAAAAAGTCTGGTATTCTTAGAAGGAATAAACAGAGAACTTTGGCTAGGTAACACGTCTCTTTATATTCACATTGTTCTAGTGTGCTTACTACTCTATACACCAGTAGCGAAGGGTAAATTTTTGTAAGAGATAAGCCGGAGTACAAAATATCTTTATGTGATTTTATTATTTGTCTATAAAATACTGACTGTGGCATTTTTCAAATGGATGGCTAATGATAGGAATCGAGTTGTATGGAACCTTCGTCACTACTATACACAAGTTTACGATCTAATGAAATTTTTCCCCAAGAATTTCAAGATGTTAACCAGGGAAACTTACATGTCTACTTCTTTTTTTTTGTGTGGCTATTGCCTAACCTGGTGTCAGACATTTTATGCCGCTCATTCGCCTCTGACTTGGCATGCTGGTTTCCTCACGATGTTTTCTTTTACCGGAACAAGTGATAATTATACAATATGCACATGAATCCGAAAAGTCAGAGGTGCGTGTCTTGGGTTCGAACTCAAGACCTACGACTGTGCAGTCCGACGGTCACACCACTAGGTTATTATTGCTATCTTACTTGTTACAAATACATTACAGTAAAAACTGAGAGAGATAAAAACGAATTGCCACATTTAAGACGGAGTATCACGTGAGGACAGCTCGACCGAATTGGTTGGTTTAAGGGTTCCGTCCCCAAGGGGTAAAAACCTATTCCGTCCGTCCGTATTCTGTCCATCTGTCTGTCAATAGGCTGTATCTCATGAACGGTGATACCTAGACAGTTGAAATTAATTTTCACAGATGATGTATTTCTACACTAAATAAAATAAAATAAATATTTAAGGGGGGCTCCCGTACAACAAATGTGTTTTTTTTTTTAGATAATATTTAGGAACGTCTGACTCGCACTTGGCCTTTTATTTGGTTTTGTTGTATTGCTAAAAGTTAGTACAAGATTTTCAGAAAAGAAAAGGTAATTAAATTATTTTTGCTAATCGCACTTCTCATTTTCTGAAAAAAAAAAACAAAATAACATTACTTGGGTTACCAAGATGAATCTAACGATATGTTTATTAAATAAATCCGTGCATGCAGCGGTTTGGAAGATATGAGGTATTCTAGAATATTACATGCATACAAGATACGCGCGAAAAACATAACCCTTCCTTGGCAGTTGGGTAAAAAAGAAAATCCCGGCTCTAAAGACTAGGAAACCAACAAATTATATTTTTAATTTAACTTTATTCCTGAGTACCACACCGGTCCCTTTGCACATCTCGTTTCATCTTTGATCTCGGCTCCAAACACAAAGGTCAGTTATGGACCGGTCCACTTAACTTTTCGTGTACTTAGCAGTCCCCTATTAAGTTATATTGCTCCGAAAGAGGATAAATTGCCCAGTCGTACTTAGGTAATGAACTACGGCCTTTCCTGGACACTTTGAAGGACTAGTTTAATTTCTCGGTGTCACTTGCATGGTAGGGTCCCGGAAATGCGGATGGCAAATGACATTGGATGCCGACCCTAATATGAGGAGGCACTTCGGCGCGTAGGGATGATTGGGGCTCATAACTTTGGTAAACTTGACCTTGGAGGGAGCTTTTTGTTAAGCTATTTTATCTTTTTTTTTTGTTTTCTTTACTTTTGAGGTAAATCAAAACAAAAACAGACGTGCATTTTTTTTTTATGTTTTTCTCAAATATTATTACAAAATCACAGAATAGCATTCTTTCAAGTTAAAAGAAAATACCGTACCATAATGTGTCTGAAAAAAAAATATTGTCAATTTTTTTATATACTCGTAAATGTATATTGGCCAGCCCACATATTATCCAATTTTCATGTCAAAACTCCCAAGGTCAATAATACCCTACAACTGCCCTTAATCTCGCAGAAATAAAAACGTAGAAAGTACTTTCCGTACCCTTACGCCAAAGCATAAGCGACACATTTCGAGCCCGAAATTTTACGAGCTCAGACCATCAGAGCGATCGGCGTAATGAGACCAATGCTTTCACACTAATTGCTTCATACGACGTTGTATGCCGAACTATGTACTATTTTTTATACAGCATGTATCAGAAAGGAGGACGAGGTTGTGGCCAAATAATAATAGCCGCGTTGATCGATCTTTAGGTAAAGCCACGCTTGCCTAGGTTGGTCCGTGGATGGGTGACCACCCATTTCATACCGAGTTTCCTCCGTGCCTCGGAAAGCACGCTAAGCCGTTAGTCACGGCTGTCATTTGTAGATCTCGGACATTACGTCACAGGTAGTAAGTGGCCCGAATGTATGACAACCAATCGGACCCGGGGGTATCGTATTACCCAGTAATGACTAGGTTGTGTCAGATAAGCCGACCCCAACATAGTTGTCAAATGGCATGATGATGATGTACCAGAAAGGTGTGATTCTATTTAAGGATGTTGTACAGAGACCATCAAACAGAACCATTTTCTTAAACCAACATCGTAATCGCGAAAAAAATATTCAGCTGTATTATACAAAATTTCAAAACTTCTAAGTACTCGACCCAAATTTATGGGTCAGCTGCCTGTTTTGGTCGCAATTTCGATGGTGGTCCCATATAAAAAGTTCATTTTATTTCATTTATTCATTAACCATTTACATTTAGTTGAATAATTATTATAGGTATACATGCAACATACTATAATTAGTAAGGTAGTATTAATAATACTACCTTGAATTATTAGTGGAAATTCCAATTGAAATTCAAATAATAATAAAAACACACTGTATAGTACGTAGTACTTATGAAGGCAAGGCGTAAAAGCCCACTGTGTTAAGTAATAGTACGAAGAGATAAACTATACGTTAGTGAAAGATGGTAATTTGTGAATTAGGATCTGAGTTGGGAGGGTTTAGTATCTAATGTTTCCAGTAATGGTACATTATTTTACCATAGTATCTTTTAACAGTGATTTTATCTTTTTCTAATTTTAGTATTATGTGTTGCATCTACATAAGAAACAAACAACAAACAAGGACAATTACAAATGCTCCTATCGGATCAACTAAATAGTTGATTCGTTGGGAACAAAAAATAGTTGATCCGTTTCAGTTGATCGGAGTGGAAGACCAGGAATTGATATATAGAATAAAAAAATAATTCATTTGTTTCGGATTTTCATGCATAAGTATGAAAACCCAAAATGTCTGGTTTTATTTATTTATTTATTTATTTAGGGAAAACAAACAATTGTACAATATATGTTACAGTGAATATTACAATTATGTAGGCTAATGTACAATCCACGACGTTTCCACATATTACTTTTGTTGGAGATACAGTGTAGACAGTATTTTAAATAACAATAACTAAGACAATTAAATAAGACAGGCATAAAGCAAATGTACATTATCTTATGACTAAAAAAGTAAAAATAATAATAAAAATAAAGACTAAAATTACTAATTACACAATTGCAGACTATTGACTAACAGTTTCTTAAATTTTTGGCGGCTTAGAGCAAATATATCTAAATTAACAAAATGTTCGTTATAGGTTTTCACTATTCTATGGAGCGGCGCCCGTTCACCCGCATTTGTACGACAAGGTGACGTAGCAAAGAGCGGGTAGACGCGTGCCTCTCGCCGAATAACTGTTCTTGGCACTACATAAAATAAATTATTAACAATCTCGGAGCAATCAATTTTATTGTGCAACAGGTCATGAAGCATCATGGTTTGTAGCAAGAGTCGTCTTGATTCCAATGTAATAAGATTAAACCTATCCAAGGACTCTATGTATGAGCTACGATCCATATGGCATCTGTACTGCATAGATTTTAAAAACTTGCGCTGCACTTTTTCCAGGGCGAGATTATATTTATTGTAATATGGGTCCCATATCATACAGGCATACTCAATTTGTGGTCGGATTAAAGAATTAAATAAATAAAGGAAAGTGGCTGGTCGCTTGAAATCAATCGATGATCTCATTACAAGATGATACATTTGAAATGCTTTAGCAATAATCTTGTCAATGTGTAGATTTAGGTGTAGTTTACAGTCAAGTAAGATACCCAGGTCACTGATCTGAGTCTCTCTAAGAAGTAGCTCGTTGCATAGAGAATAATTAAAACTAATGATGTTTCTTCCTGCCCGAGTTCCTTCTGAATCGAAGGAAGAAGATTATTACAAACTCATGAAGTAGGCACAAACTAGATATCAGCATAATTAAGTGACCCATTTTTTTAAATACTTACGAGACACCAGAAATCTTAATAAGCCTGTACAAAAACAAGATTTACTACGAGTAGGTACTAAAATACTAACACAACTATATACTGGAATCAGGATATTTAGCCAAGTACACAACATAAACACAACTGATTCAGGACGTAAAGATACGCAATCAGTTTCAGTAATTCCTCTTGGCTCATGTACACGCGGGCGGTTTAATTAACGCAACGTTTTTTTTACCGCACACTGGATTTTCTACTCTTGGCGGATAACTGAGCCCTGAGAATCTAATAGAGAGCATCCTAGCGTGTTAAGAAAGTGCACGGTTGGATTAACAACTCAAGCCGTTTAGCGGAGCGGTAAATATCTAAAATATTGGTCCCGAGCTGCTTGCTCAGTGACACAGGATACAAGATACGGACTTAGTGGAAACTAGATACAATTTCCTAGAGATCAAACGTTTTTGCTGTACCTATTATTGGAATCAAATATCACAGGTCACAATTATTATCAAAGAACCCATTAATATAACAGATATTTTTTATCCGTGGTGCTAGGCAACTGGGCTTATGCCAATTGTAATCCTGTGGATATGGGGGAAGTGGAATTATATTTTTTTTACTCCTTCGCTATTATTTTCTTATTTTATTTTGCGGGATCCAAGACAGTTAAATTTTCTCCGGGACTTCGTCGAGCTTCATTGATTTTGGCTTTCAAGAGTTGCAGTGGTTTGGGAATGGAGTGGCGGGCTTGTCCCAAAAAAAAAAGGCAACGTGCAATATGAAAAAGCGATCCGTTTAAAAATCGCCCATGCGTACCAGGGCTTACTGAATTACATGAAGTCCATAACCCAGATTGAAAGCAGGACAGATATATGGAAGACATAACTCTGTTGTGGGATGTTGCAATGTTTGTCATTTTGAAGGATGCCTAGTTTCGCAATAAAGTTTCGAGGTAAATCTCAGTGCGCTGAATTGAAAAATAGCACTGTGCAGTAAATAGTTTTACTGCTGAATGTAGTAGGATGTTGAAGATTTTAAGAGTTTTATCATATTTTCGTGCGTGTAAATATAACATAGCGTATGATTTACTACCGTGTTCAGTGACGGTCGATTACTTTTTTTTTTTTTTTTTTTCGGTTGGGAAATCCTCAAATAACCCCTCCCGCTCTGGGCTGAGCAGGAGGGAATGTCAGACTTTTACTGACTAAAACCCATCCATGTTCCTTCCTTTGCCCTTTGTGTTCCAGGGCCAAGGTATCTCTTTCGAACAGTCCCGCAACCCTGGCAGGCGTCGGCCCTTACGGACCCCTTCCTGTTTGCTGACTCTTTGAGGCGCGCGTGGAACACGAACGCGCCGTCGACACGGCCTGTCGTCATAAGACGGACGGACGGCGAGCTAGCCCATAGCTCACCGTCCACAGGGTCGACCACTTCTCAACCTAATTACTATAAAGTAATATCATAAATGCGGAAGTTTGTGAGGATGGATAGATGTTTGTTACACTTTCACGCGAAAGCTACTGAACGGATTTGGATGAAATTTAGCACATATATAGATTTATAACCTGAATCAACATATAGGATACTTTTTATCCCAATAGTATGATCCCGTGAGACAGTTACCGAACGAAGCCGCGGGCATTAGCTAGTAGAACACCGTCAGTGCACTCGGTAGTACGTATAGTACACCCACATTTCGCCAGCTATGTTTAAGTGCCATATCATTGGGAGCGAGCCTATTGCCATCACCTGTACGTTGAGACAGCGAGTGACATTTTTATGAAGTTGGTGAGATGACATTAAAAAGAAGACAAATACCCAAAAACTAGTAACATTTTACAAATCTCAATAAAACGACTTTGTCCGCGACAACACTAACAAGTAAGTTTGTGCTGAATTAGCTTCATGTTTCAGCTCTTTGCACTTACAGTATTGTTAGTTTCAAGGACGGAATAAATACATTCAGCTGTTTTACTGGTAAAATATTTTTCATCACACTTATATTAATACAATGTTGTCTGTTTGTGCGACAATACTTAAACACTAAGCATTTTATTACTAAAGACGGCAAAACATCTTTATATGTATATTTGTAAAAAGCTGGCACGAGCGGCCAAAGTGAGCTGGGTCTTTCACCCGGAGATCATCCGCGTCATCTACAGGGCAGTGGTTGAACCAATCATTCTTTAGTTTAGCATAACACGACGCCTCTATTTTACCGAAGGTGAATCTATAGTACACGCACATTTCGCCAAATAAGGTACCGGAGGCAAATAACGCCTGGAGTATAATAACGACTATATGAAAAATAATGGACTTACAACAGTGTAAACGTTTTGGTTATTAAATGGGAAAGTACAAAATAATAATTGAAAGCTAACACCAATTCAGTATATAAATTATATCTTAACAATTTCTTAATAATTAGACTTATTAAAATTGCGGCTAATAAGGCCCATGTGCATCGCGCAATTAAGGCTATTCAATTATTGGGAACCGATTTTGCTTAAAATTTTGTTCTCACAGAAATAATAAGACCTAATACAACTAAAGAACGATGAGTACTTACAGTTTAAATATTATTAGTGAATCATTTCTAATGGTTTTACATTTTTCTGAAAACGTAAAACGGGCAGGGCGTTAATAAACTACCCGGGCCTTATTAGGCTACCTTTGTACGTGATTTTTGTTTTAATTGTAATATAAAATATGACGCTAATACACATGTATTTCATTTCTAAGTCTGTTTAAATGTATAAGAAGCAAAACTGGCCGACCTTAAAAAATAGCTATTTTAAAGTAATAAATAAATAAACCGAATCAAAATTAGGTAGGCCTTATTACCCTCAGGTACCTTATGTTCAATTCCCATATAGGTAATATTGGCGAGCCTATTGGCACAGATGCAGACTGCTACCGAGAAATTTCTGATGACAAACACAATAACACAGCACCTAACCCGAGAATCAAACACCGGACCTTATGATCAGCAATAACCCTGACAAAACTTCTCTCAATATATAAACCATCTCTCGTAAAGTGGCCGAATATGGAGTAGTTCTTTGTTCAGCACCAAAAAGCTAGATTCGTTCAATTCCTTTATCAGCGTCATAACATTCTGTCCGATTTCCCGCACACCAACTTGTATGATCTTTGGAGCCCTTATAAAAACGGACCAACATATTGTTACCTAAATAGCTCCGGCCTCCGTGACCCTTCCTCCCTGTCGATACATCAATGATTTATATAAATATTTTTGAAATATGTTCGACGTTATACGAGTATGATATTAAAGGACCCCTGTATAGATTTCTAGGATACCTTTTATCATGCCCGTGTCAGATTCTAAGCGTTGGCTTGATATCTTTTGAATGAAGAAGAGGGTCCAGAGGCTCAAAGGAAGGTCTAAGTGTATCTAGTTTCATTCTTAATATGTTTTATATACAACGTGATAGATATTAGTTTTTATACACAGCGTCGATTACTTTACTGAAACTAGAATACAACAGTTTGAGTTGTACTGACTATTAGACTATAGGGTCGTTCTCAAAAAAGTGGCACCGCTCGATTAAATTTATAAAGAGAAAATGTATCAATTATTGAGTTTATTTTTTTATAAAAATCAATTCTGGGTATTTCTCTTATATCTTTGGGGAAAAAAAACACTTAAATGGACCAAATACAGATATAGGACCATAGAAGATCAGTCGGGCGTCTAAAGGCGCTTAACACTGAGTCACACACAAGGATGGTGCGCGCCTTTTTGGGAGGTCGCGCAGTCGTGAGATTAATTGATAAATGATGTTTATTTTGCAAATAAGTTTTTATAAACACTTTTACACGTCACGATTAGCTGTCTGTAGTTTTTCACATAAATTTCCCAGCATAAGTATAAGCAGTTTTGCTTAGTGCTAAGTACTTAGTTTGATGTACAGAATTCTTGTTGGCGGCTTCTTGAAGGGTCCCTTACACCCAGTATAGAAATGGCAGTCTGATACCTGTCCGGGGTGCCCGTAAATACTCCGAGGAGTCCGAAAAAATACTCTGTTCTCCCCAGACAAAGGGAATGATAAGGATTTGCCTAAAGAAAAAAAAGGCTATAAGGACCAAAATTGCTCAGATATTTTTGTTCTACATAAGTCAACTATTATGTTGAAAGCACAGAGAACAACATTATTTCCGAAAATAGGTTGCCAAGTGTTCATTAATGTGTGTTAAATCACTTTATGACGGGCCAAACGACTTTGCTACGTACCTGGCTGGATATTAAGTCTTAGTGTGAAGTACAACATAAAACAACAATCTTGACCTCTCAACAAATAAAAGGCTCCGTGCGTGAGGCAATAAAAGTAATAAAAATGTATTTGTGAAATATTACGTGCTACTAACATAATAATGGATGGAATACATATGTAGTTACACGGTAGAAAATGTTACGTTTTGGGCCCGAATAACATCTAAATCTAAATAAAAGTTCTTTATAGTGAAAAGCTTTTCGAATTTTATATTTTTGGCAACATAAAACTCACTTCTTGACTCATCCTGCCTAGCCTTTTTCTAACTACATATGTTGGAGTTAGTCAGCCTACACTCATGCAGTTGAATACTTGTATTTTACATGGAGCGACTGCCTATCTGACCTCCACACTCCACAACCCAGTTAGCACTAGATAATACGATACCCCTTGCTAAGACTGGCTGTCAGACTTTCGAACCACTGTCTACTTAAAGACTGTCAAAGATCTACAATTTTATTGACAGTCGGGACAAATGGCTTAACATGCATCTAAAATTCAATTACTGGGTGATACGAAACCCCTTGGCGGGACTGGTTCTAAGACTTTCAGACTCCAAACTACCCATACCGACTGTCAAAGATCAACAAAACAACCAGAACCAACAGTCAGAGGTTTACCGTTATTGGCAAGAAGATCGCCCGTTATTATGAACAAAAATCACAGAAGTAGTCTCAAATTAAGATGGCGTATAGCACAGATCATACATTATTTTCTCGTAACAAACTAGCGCCCTCTCGCGGCACCTAGCGAAAATTACAGGCGACATTTGGGTCGCATCGAATGAACTATTTAGATCACCCGTATCACTGAATCCTTAACCACGACCCCCTCCTCCTGTCTAACAATTGCAATCAACCTTATTATTTAAACCCTCCTCAAGATCTGCAAAACACAGAACATGAATAATTTTTCACAATCCAGATACAGCACAGTATACTAGTTTAGAACAGTATCCACTGAACTCGTTGAAAGTACTAACAGCGTCAGCTAGACGCGGATCAACTAGTTTTGATACTGTTTAGCGTTTGCACTAGTTGTGTGTCCGGAGGAGAGAAAGAGGAGAGAAGTTTAAGTAGTTTCAACAAACCTCATTGAGTTTAGATTGTTATGTGTTCAAAGGAAGTGTGTTGTGTTTCATGTAACACCGGTTTTTGGTGCATTTTGGCACAGAGAATAGGCTTGTAACGTCCCCACTGCTGGCTATCGGTCTTCTCGTTGGAGAGGTAGTGGGTTGATCATGAGGTCCACGTGCGGGATGAAGGATGTCAGATGTCTTTGAATTTTTGGTTTGGGAGTTACCACCTGGTAAGTCCCGAACCAAAAATTTCTCACGATGTTTTTCTTCATACGTTAAGTTGATAGTTTTCGGAAAGGTACTGTTATTTAGATCCATGTCATAAATTTACACTGACCTGAAGTCAGCCCGCTTCAGACTATTCGTTTAGCCGATACAAGCGAGGAAGACCAAAATTGTTATCACAAGTACTCGATCCGTTGAAGTTAAGTCCTCAAGTTGTTTAGTGCTAACTTACAAGCACCGAGCACTGAACCTGAGCACTTACCTGAACTATCCCTGCAACCGCAAAGAGATAAGGGTGCGATTTTGGGGAAGAGCGGAAGGTGTAGCATTTTTCAAGGAAGTTGAGCAAGTTTCAAGATTTAGGTAGATTATGAGTGGTTAGAACCGCAATTGTTGAACAAGGGGTATATCCATATATTACAAAGTAGGGTCGGATGTGAAGATGTTCTCTTAAATCTCTGAGATGCAACTGATAATGATAGGGATTGCTTCGAGTTTACTCTTGTAAAGGTTTGATTGCGAACCAGCTTCGGGCACCGGACACAGACCAATACTTTTCAGTACATTAGCATTGTGAGTTCGGTATCGTATCGGTGCCGAGTCCGCAATTTATCCGAACCATAATAGGACCAAAATTATCATCATCATTTCAGCCGACAGACGTCCACTGCTGGGAATAGCCAATTGTGACAATTTCTTCTCCCATTCAGAAACAAGATAAAACAAACTTTCTCAACATACGGCAGTTTCTCTATATTAACTAAAACACAATACATAGAGTAAACAAGTAAATAAAAGAAATGTTTTGCAGAGAGCACTTTACGATAGAGTCCTTGACTTTAGTATTGTATGTAGAGTTTATATTAGTAGAGATGTTTGAGAAGAAATATGTTTTGCGTAGTATTGTGGTGTTGGTTACCATTATCTACTTGTGTTACTGGTTGAAACGTTGTCTTGTTTATCATCTGCCTAGCCTTCTCCTAGCTATGTTGGGGTCGGCTTCCAGTCTAACCGGATGCAGGTGAATACCAGTATTTTACATGGAGCGACTATCTATCTGAATATCTATCTTAATACGACCTTGGTAAGACTGGTTGTCAGACTTTTCAGGCCACTGACTGACCTGTAACGACTGTCAAAGACCGACAAACCGAACCGACCGACCGAAGATGACAGCCTACAGCAATATACAATCGTTTATGTGATTATTATATAGCAATAGCAATACAAGTGAGGAAATAACTAGGTATGTCTAAAGCTAATTACCCGACTGCCAGCAAATAATAAATTTATTGTTTTATTTCATGTGTGTATTGATAACGAAATTATTTGAATGTTGTAGTAATTAAATTGTTTTCTACACTTCTGGACTGAACTTATTTTTTTTCTTTTCAGTTTTTATTTAAAGTTATTAGTTAGTTATTTTTTACGCAGCCGGGTTTTTTATTTTATTTGTTTGGTTCGTTTCTATCGATCCATTTATAGAATCATTGTGTAAATGTTTGCAGTCTTTTTTATAACAAGCTTTTGTTTAACTTGTAATGTTTGTTTGTTGGTTTAGGTCAAATCTTGCAACTGTTGGACCCAACCGATAGAGCTGAAATTTTGCACACACCTTGGGTTCTAATACACTATAAGGGGCCGTCCCAAAGCTATGCCACACGGAAGGAAAGTACCTTAAATATCTTATGTAGGAAATTTTACCGAAAGAAGACATTTTGATTTAAGAAATAGTTTGAACTACGATTAAAGATTTTTAAATAATAGCCTGCCTACCGGAAATCGAACCCGCCAATAATGTAAAACGCCTCCGTCCGAGGAGGGTGTCTTTGCACCGGCTGACTTGGTTTGGAGTCTATTTTGTGAATTCGACTACAACGTGTGCCCAGGATCCGGGAGACTTTATTAGATGGTTCCTGAGATAACATTTTATGATTCAGATCATCACTTCGGTAACACATAATATACGGGCTTATGCCCGACTCGTCACTGTTCCGACTGGTCACCAATTTTTTTTCCATACAATGTCCCGATTCGACATTATAAGAAAACAAATGAATATTTGTTTAATTTTGATATTCCCGATTCGACATCAGTATAAATTTATTCGCATATGCGGCATGGACGCTATGTACTATGTAGACGTTATATTTCAAAGTTTTTGGTATTGCGCTATATATAGAAATGAGAAATCCTGGTGTCACATCTAGCTAAGTGGTCGAAATTTTCGCGTCAAAACAAAAAGACTCGTTAGCTCAGTAGGTAGAGTGCCGATATACATCCTAAACAATGTATCGGAGGTCGGAGGTTCAAATCCTTCACGAGTCGATCTTTTATGCAGTTTCATTGTATGAGCATTGCGAGACATTATGAGATATTTTTTTATCTCCACCCTCCTAATCCATGCAGTGATTTTATTGTTATTTATTCATGTTATTTTTTTGCATTTTCTATTCACGCGACAAGCTTTTATGAAAACTATTATATTTCGTTTTCTTTTACTCCAACTAAGACAATAAACTTCGTTTCAGTGCATCTTTATGAAATCACGTCTAGTTTTGAAGCTACTATTGAACTGGAATCAAAGTGATCACCACGGCCTACCACCTTAATGTGGAAATACAACAAAATGTACGTAGACGTTGAAAGAAGTAGAAAAAGAAAAACGTTCGCACAAAGAGTCCATTTGTATCTTTTAATACACACATGTATCGCCAAAGGACCGATTCGACAATTTACACCATTTCTTATAACCTCCGCCAGCCATATTAACTTACTTATTTCAAAATTCAATTTAAACAAAAACAAAGGCCGCTCTCAAAAGTCATAAAATCCGATACTTTTTGCCATTAAGTACAGTTCCTTAGGCCCACCATTAGTCAAAACTTTTTTAATTGACTCGCTTTCGAAGAAATTCCTTGGAAGCCTTGTTGATTAATATACAGATCCAATGAAATTTGTTTCTGAGCTAGGAAAATTGATTATCGGAGTTTCTTTGTCGTTAATTTTGCAGACTGAATTTAAAAATTGTGAAAATAAAGATGTGGGTATGGTAAAAATTAATATTGCTGACAGCATTTCTATATACTAACATTATAAAGAGCTTTGATTACATTATGTCTAGATGGAGCCCTACAATCAAAACAGAAAACGAGGCAACAATTTCAAACATGTGTGCGTGCGGCAGCGTGCGGCCGGTGTACAGAGTCACTATTGACTCTGTACACCGGCCGCACGCTGCCGCACTTATTAGCCAACAGTCGGCTGATATTTTTTACACGTTTTCACTTCTCATGCTCTAAAAGTACGCCAATATAGCCCCACAAAGCGGGACTAAAGTGACCACTTTAATCTCTAGGGAGTGAAAAGTAATTCGTTTTTTTTAATTTCCTTCATGTGATCTGTGGAGTGTGGACCATCTTCATTGCGAAAATGTTGAGAGTTTTAGTTCTATGGTTTTTCCTTATTTACATACAAATAATTCGAATTGGACATTTAGCTTCAAGTAAAAAAATCTTTTGTGATTTTTATTTTATTAAGGAATGTTTATTAAATGTTTTTGTACTATATTGACTATTTTTCTCGCACTCAAGGTGAAAAGTACAGTTTGTACCTCGAGACTAAACGCCAACTTAATATACCCTAGGCAGAGGTGTATCTAAAATTACGCCCATTTTTCACCAGTAGTCTTAAAGTCCTATGTAATAGGGGGTGAGCCTATTGGCATCAACTGGGCGCAAATACAGACTCCGTGGCTGCGAAAAACCCAAAAACACTTTGCTCGACCTGGGAATCGCACCCAGGACATCATGCTCAGCCGTCGTGCTTGCGATCAATAGATCAACGGAGCAGTAAGTTTGTAAGTAGAGGTAATCTTCGGAACTACTGATCGGGAAGCTACATTATACCCGAGTGTCATACTCGTAGGCTACATTTAAACTTTCCCGCGAGTTAATTCGAACAAAAGCTAGTTTTTTTACTAAGTGATCGAAAGACCATTTTTGTGTGCACTGTCAACAGTCAGTAGGATACTTGTAGATACTTAAGATTGAACAATATTTGTTGCGTTATCTACACAGGCGGGCATATATTATGAATTTTTCAAACAATATTAAGCAAAGAATAAAAAAATTCCTTCAAGCACCTTCAAACTAATCATTAAGTATTGCGTGTAGAATTGTATATGTTGCCAGTACCAACCCCCTTTGTTGTTAATTTTGCAGTACTTTATGTCTATCCTTAGGGGCCACCCCCTCTCGCGTCCGGCCTTGGTTCAATCCATGGTCCGGAGCGAGACGGAATGGAACGCCGTCACCTCCTTCTGCGAAGCAGTCATGCTAGCGAAGGAAGCGGCGGAACGTGAGAGGGAGAGAATCTCACGTCCCAGCCGCCGCGGGAGACGTACCGGGCATCATCTATGGGCTAGCTCGCCGTCCGTCCATCTTATGACGACAGGCCGTGTCAACGGCGCGTTCGTGTTCCACGCGCGCCTCAAAGAGATGTCAGTAAAAGGGAGGGGTCCGCAAGGGCCGATGCTTGCCGGGGCTGCGGGACTGTTCGAAAGAGATACCGTGGCCCTGGAACACAAAGGGCGATGAAAGAACATCGATGGGTTTTAGTCAGTAAAAGTCTGACACTCCTGAGTTATGGAGGAGTTATTTGATGATTTCCCATCCGAAAAAAAAAAAATGCGGCCATCCCCTTCGGCTTATGCGTCGCTTACAGTGATAAAACTGCCTTTGTTTTCATAGCAAAATTGTAAAAGAGTTTTAAAATGTATTATTATGTTCATTAAAGTACATAGGGTGAATTTTACAAGGGGGCGTAGATGGCCAATTTCAAAACTATGAGGAATAGCAAAAAATACTGAAAGTAGTCTCGAGCCCGATTTTGATGAAAATTCAAACTGCATCATTCATTTAGAAAAATCAATATTCCTAGCCAGGAATCGAACCTCATTGATTTCGGAATAAAACACACACTGTATTATTACACCATTCGATAGTTTCTCTACTAAGGATCAAATTTTGGGATCAAATACGGCGAACTACAGGAAAGAGCTCATTTTTGATAAAATACATAACAGTATGCAAACAGTTAGTTGTAATCAACGAAACGTCGAACAAAATCACTATTGGCGCCAACTCACTTGTAAAATCTAATTTCGATTGTTTTTTTTTTTTCTGTGGATATTTGATGTTGTGGAAATCGGCCTCGAGACTCCTCTGAGTATTTTTCGCTATTTTCGGTTTTGGTTTTCTCTTGTATACCCATGTTTCTACAAATAAATGTCTTGTCTTGTCATCCACGCCGCCTTGGAAAATTCACCCAGTATGTCTGACCACCGTCTGATTGTGTTAGTTATTGTACATCCATTGACCGCGTACAATTTTTATGTACATGACAGTAAGAGTGTATTTTACTTTTCATTACGTATAGTTCAGGTGACACTTTGATAATATATAAAAAGGGCGGCATTATATCTTAAAAGGTTCTTTTGATGGCTCCTCAAGCGTACGTTTACGGGACCTAAACGTGTTACGTGGTGAACCTTTATGTTCTCTTTTAGATTGTTATGCGATACTTGTATTATTACGTAAATTAAGAAGAAAGTGCGTGTAATGATGAGATATGACGTGTAATTTTCATATTTGATGTATTTAAAGCTGGCTTCTTGCTTTGGATATACAGTTGATTTGCAAAATCAAGTTGACTACAACTTGCTACGCGGGCGCTACAAAACAGAAATTATAGCCGTAGACCCAAAAAAGAATGCCAGCGTAACTACCGCTAGTTAAAAATATCCACGCAATGGATGGCCGAGGATGTCACTGCCGAAGCCGGCCCAGAAAGAGATAGTGAAATAACCAGGACGCACCGGGAAGGCTAGTTCGAGCTGGCGAAAGAAATGGGTTCCAGGAAAAATATGGGAGAGGCCTTGGCGCCGCAGCTCGCAGGTGGAAATTGATGGGTTTAAAAAAGTTGGATATCGTTATTTGTATTCGCCAAAACAGATATTATCTCCTTCTCTGTCTCGTTTGTTCAACACTTATACACACTATCTACTTTTGAAACATATCTATAGACAAACGACAAGAGTCTCCTTCCCAATACCAATTGAATGAATGGTGAAAAATCCCTTTTCAATAAACCACACAAAATGAGTATCCCTGTCTATTAGTTTTCTATTTACAGCTGGGTAGCGAAGCCTTTTCATTTGAAAAAGTAAAATTGGGACTTATACCTGAAGAAAAATTATGACTTCAATCCGGATTTTTAATCTATATTAATATTATAAAGAGGTAAAGTTTGTGAGGTAATCTCTGGACCTACTGAAAGGATTTTGAAAATTCTTTCACTAATAGGAAGCTACATTATGCCCGAGTTCCATAAGCTATATTTAAAACGTGCCCGTGGGAAAATTTCTGAACAAAACGTGAGCGAAGCCGCGGGCAACTCAGCAGTACAGTCAGCAGTGCAGTCTTTTATAAAACATTTCTAAACGGATAGTGTGGGTGTTCTTGAGTGAGACCCTATTGAAAGTAAGTAAGGGAGGACGCCGTCTGGCTAGGTGAAGCGAAGATCTTCGAAAGATGTCTAAGAGACATCTTTCGAAGCAGCGGCATGAGAGTTGCCGAGAATTGAGATGAATGTCGTGCGATTGGAGATGAAGAAGCCTATGTTTAGCAGTACCCAGTTGGTACGCTCATGATTAGTGTGATTAAATATGTTTTTTTTAGACTAAACCACCAGAACCAGATTTGTCGACATAGCTCACAGAATAAGTAAGCTGAAGTGGCAATGCGCGCCATATTAGCGTAGGACCAATGACCGTTGGGGTAAACGTGTTCTTGAGTGGAGTCTGCAAATCGGCAAGCGTAAGGTGGGACGCAGGCTCGGTGGAGCGTCGATCTTCGCAGAGTGGCTGGTAAGTACTGGATGAGATTTGCTGAGAATTAAATTGAGTGGCGTGCTATTGAGGGGGCCTATTTCCAGCAGTGACTGCTGTTGGCTGATGATGATTTTTAACTATACTACTATATATCTTTAATGTTAGGGCCATATGCAGTAACTTTTGTCTTTAAAATTTTAAAGATGATCTAAATAAGAAATGCAGTAGCTATCATGGATCCATTCACCTTTACATTACGATATGAGGGAAGTCGTGAAGGTAGAACGAATCTGAAATATTCCTGTCACATAAAAGTTAGCGACCCAGTTTCGAGCACGTTCCTCAAATCGTTACAATTGCATTGCAACGAGTTCAAGATTAGTGTAAGTATCACATTTACTGATAAAAGCGCTACTTATGTAATAATAGTTTTCCTCATATAATTTGTCTTGTGACAAATGTGTATTTGCCACGGACTACCGCATTCACTAACAGTCAACCAATGTTCAGCCTTATTACTCAGTTCTAGCATGACGAAGCTCCTATTGGAGGAAGAACGGCCCCACCCGATAACCCAGGACAGACTCACTGTCCTGGCGCCAGATAATTAGGAGAGCTGACCCCACCTAAAGTGGGATAGTACTAGGAAGAAGAAGAAGATATGGGTGAAAAGTATTAGACCGTCAGTCAGCGCGAAAGTACAGTCAGCATCAGAAGTAGATTAACACTGCTCAAAGTTTCAAAGCAGATTTTTTAATAACAACTTGTTAGATGTTACTCGTTAATAACAAGGTATTAAAAAGTAAGGAATATTTTAAATAATAATCTTCTGAAACATTAAAAATAATAGCTGGAGTACTGTGTATCAAATAATTAAAATTCCGATATGTTAAGCTACTTCTGTTCCTGACCGTACAAACCATCGCAATCTTTGATATAGTCGTGCAGGTAGTTAGAAGCCAGAAAGTCCTGCAAAGAGAATTGCCAAGGGGCATTGTGTTACCCAGTAATGGGTTGGGTGTGGTGGTCAGATATTCAGCCGCTCCACGTAAAGTACTGGTGTTCAGCAGCTTATTTCAGTAAGACGGGACCGACCGCAACATAGTTCAGAAAGTACGATCATGCCTGCTTCCTTGAAGGGACAGACAGCGGTGTACGAATACGTATACGTACACCCAAATTTTGACAGTAATGTTCAAGTCCAGTCTAGTAAGACGCGTAAACTTGGCTGGAATATTTTTATTAGAAAACGTTCACGGCGGAAATCACACGTAGGATCTTGAAGATAACCCACGCCATTTGAAGTAGGCGTCATTTTACAACAAACAATAAAGTAACTATTACTTTTCCATGTGCTTATCAAACAACCATCAGAACAAAAAATGGTCAATCAAAGTAAAGAACCATCCAACATAACCTTAACATAGCTCAACGATATCTTTTGTTCAAAATATCTCCATGAAACCCCACCATTACTTATTGTTGGTTATTATTAAAAGTCAAAATACATTCCTTTTCTCTGGTCCTTTTGTTCGACGTTTTGTAGAAAAGGACCAAACCGGTATGAATAATATCAGCGAGTAGATCATCTCTCGGCTATTTGTAGGCAGAAATCTTAAAAATGTATTTACTTTTTTTATTATTAAGTTACTAGGGAAATTGAGCCGCTTTGGCTTTGTTGCTGATAAGGGAGGGGCGTTTAAATACCTTGTTCCTTCAATTGCGGTTGGATATTCTGGGGTCTTTACACCAAATTAGGGGCAGTATTATTTTGACCACGGCAACCATTGCAGAATACAGCTGTACCTTTGTTGCTATGGGTGTCTTTTTGCTTGATATGAACCTAGTATCAGTATCATCAATCCGACTTTATCTTGCTATGATTACGGCAATACAAATCCAATAATTGGCAGCAGAAGATTATAGTATTTTTAAACTTTTTGTTTATAACGGTTTATTAATGAACATTAATTTCATAATTAGGCCACACTAATGAAATCCTCGTTGCGTCACATTCGGCCTGTCCTGAATAAAATGTTAACCCAATGAGAAAGTTCACTTTACTTTCTAAAAAGATTATCAAGTAATACAACCTCCTTGACAAATCTCGAAAAACCTACTTTTAATACTGTTTAATTAAATAAAGAAATTCGAAGTTTCTGAAGTAAAGCAGAGTATTTTCTCTGGTAAAATACGGTCTCGTTCCCGGCGGTCTCGAATATCTTTAGTATTCGTAGAACGTCCCCTAATGATATTATATTAGTATTCATTCCTCACATCGCATAAGTATTTTAAAAGGAAAACCACGGGGAAAATGTTAATTTTCATGGATACGTAATGTCTTGAGAAAATATAAATGTAAGATTTTATTATTCTACGACATAAAATGCCTTTTTCTGGCGCATCACTTTGGCCCTACGAGCATAAAAAAATCAGTCACGTTTGGTAAATAATTAATTAAATAGCAAGATTTTTTTGTAGTCCTTATGTGTTTATTGTAGAAATCACACGTCTGTTGAGGCGTGACACGTAACAAATTAATAGTGAATGTGTTCACTAAAACCAAGATGAAAAATTGCACCTAATATTTATAGATATTCAATCATATTTCTCACGATTGTGTAAGCAGACGTCTGATGTCTCTGCTAATTATTATTAGTAACTAGCTGTGCCCGCGGCTTCGCTAGCGTGAGCGCCTATTCTTTATCAGGGAGCATTACATGGGTACGTGAAGTCATAGTATATTCCTAACATCCTCTACAAAATAAATAATTATACGAATAAACTGAATTACTGTTACTTCAAACTAAAACCTATATCTTTGCTTTAAGTATTAAAGGAACTCGTCGTCAATTTCTGAGAGGAATCAATTTTGATTGACATCGACACGCTAAGAAAACGTTCATGAACGAAAGCAAATAAACGCAATTCATGATCCCGATCCAATTGATGATATGTCCCGTCCCGACGATGAGTAGGTATCCTTAATAGAAAAAAATCATTCAACTAAAACAAAAGTGAGAATATAATAAAAAAATATTAATATTAATAATTTAAGTCCTTCTCTTTGTACTGCGTGATTAGATACATACAAATGGTGTAAGGTACATCATCACATGACCACGAATTCTAGCATAGATATTCTTCGTCGGTTATTAAAAAGTAAAGCTGAGTAAACTAGGTATTGTAGTTTTGTATAAAACAACTGATTTTTATTTTGAAAATTCTACACTGTTCGGTCTGGAATCATGACGTACTGAGGTCATTCTGTATTTAGTTTGTGCCTCGATGTCCTTTACACCGTGTACAATAATTATAATTATGGTAATAAATCATGTATGTATGAATTATTATCGGTCCTTTTACCCCAAGCAAGCGAGACCCCTTTCTAATATTAATATGAGTGACTGACTCACATCAAAGGAAGCTTATTAACGTGTACGTTAACTTGATTATCAGTGCGGTTGCACGACCGTCAGTTAATTTAACTTGGTCAGACAAGTTCGTTTGTCAGTGACAGAGTGACATGTGGGTTAAGGGGGTGACTTGTTCAAGATCAGTTTGGAATAGAACAAAGAACTTTGTTTGGTGATACTTTTTATAAACTACCATTGATGATAAATTAAACTTTCACAGCTGACATGAGGGCGTATGTAGGTGCTAGAAACTTAACAAATATTCTGTGCTAGACTTAGATTTTGGAATCTAATAACTGGTTTATTGAGGATTGATATTTAGCTGCATCCGGTTACACTAGACGCTTGACCTAAAATAATAATATAATAAACACGTTATAAAAAATAAAAATAAAACATGGGTGTCATCTTTAGTGCCGACCCCAAGAACTGGGAATAGGGCCCGGATAAACATGAAAGGCTATGTGTGATGCGTATTATTGATGAATATGGTTAACAAATAATGATTTAAATCATTATTTGGTAACCATATATACATGGAAAATATTCCTGATGCATTTAGTTAACTCTGTAGAGAATTGACCATTCAGAGAATTAGACTTTTAGAGAATTGGCCATTCAGAGAATTAGGCTTTTATAAAATCGGCAATTGAGAGAATTAGCCATTTAGAGAATTGGCCATTCAGAGAATTAGGCTTTTAGAGAATTTTCCATTTAGAGAATTAGGCTTTTAGAGAATTGGCCATTCAGAGAATTACGCTTTTTGAGAATTTGCCATTTTGAGAACTAGTCCTTTTGCGACTCAGTTGCCATTTTGAGAATTAAGTCTTCTGCGCATAAACCGAAAATCAGTATCTGTTAGATATCTAATAAAAATGCCATTACTCGCTTATTTTTTCCAATGTAGAAGAACTTAAATATTGTTGTTACCGTATAGGCGACCAATTGCGACATCACCTACTTAGTTTATATGTGAAAGTTCATTTAATACTATATTTTAAGTTCCAAAAATGTTCTGAAGTAAGTGAAATCATTGTAATATCTTTTTGAGAAATGAATTTCTTTAAACACATTTGTAAACATAATGTTGGCCTATACCACTTACTTTTAACAAAACAGTAAATTATAATTTGTAATACTTTTACGAAGCGACAGTCCTGACGGGTCTTTTCATCTTTTCAAAAAGGCAAAGTAGGCAAGGTTTTAAGACGAAATAACAATGAAAGGTACTTTACAATTCTTTAACACCGTATAACCAGGAATATTTTGTCGCGGAACTTAGGACCAGACTACACCTGCGATATTTAGATTGTCATTTTTGTAATAATATACTAGTTTCCATATTTGAATGGTAATAAAAACAAATCCAACCTATCGTTTAGTATAATGTTGGATATAGGGTGCTAGCAAATTGCAATAAGAAAGCTGTTTAGAATGTGAAGTTCTAATTCCGAAGGAGACCACAACCATAACTACCCAATCTACATAGATGACAGGCCGTACCACTGTGAAAACGGATCGGTAGTCGTCTTAGGAATTATAACTTTTTATGGTGTTAGAGTATGTAATTGCGCCCTGCTTCCACATTTACTGTGCGAACAGCTAGTCTGTGGAATTCACTGCCGACTTCTCTGTTTTAAGATCATTATAACCTTGATCTCTTCAAAGTTTGAGTAAATCGGTTTCTTTTAGGCAAGCGTGTTCCACCTTAGGCGCGATATTATACAGAAACGGCGTAAGGTGAAGGCGCGGAGCAGGCGCAATACAGGCGTGGAATTTATAAGGAAACGAAAGAACGGCGGCATGCCTGCACTGCGCCGCTTGAGTGTAATTTCACACGTCGCCTACGTACATTTTGTATGAAAACGTTTTGAAGCGGCATCATACCTTAGCCGCGCCTTCATCTTACGCTGTTTCTGTATAAAACGCGACTTAGACCGCATCATCGCTTCACATCAGACGAGTTGCGGCCAGACGCAAGAATAGTTAATGTAAAAAAAAAACTCACCAAAAGAATCATGAACCCACAATGTATTTCAGCCTTTAAAATGAACTCGCCTGAATATAAAATCACGTCTTTGGTTATTATGGGAGAGAATAATAAGATATCATCCTGTTAATGTTCGGCCGAGCTCATAAACTTGTGAGATTTGAACATTATGATAAAGGTGAAATGAAATACGAGACGCGCTGAGTTTAGTTGCAGGATCCCTTCTCGTTTCAAGCTGAATTTTAAAACTTCAGCAAATGATGCCCAATTCATTCCTTTTCCCAAAGTTTGGTTCAGCTTCCAGTTTATTGAATGTAGTTGTTTGGCGTGGAGCGACTACCCATCTGACCACCACGATAATGAATACCTCTTGGTAAGACTGGTGAAGAGCTGAATTCATGCTTCTGGATACCTATAACGACTGTCAAAAACAAAAGACAGGTGGAACCACCATTTGTATGGACAATTTATCCCAACCGGATTGACTGAATATTTAACGTGCTTTCCCAAGCACGGCCATGCAAACTCGGTAAACATCAGTAACACCAGAAACAGCATACTATCGCTCCCCTGTCAACGTGTCCAATAAATTTGTACATACAATGGACCACCAGCTATGCAGCTGCCGATCCGAACGTCGCTCGTTAGTAACTGAATTTACCTGTAACAAAGGAGCTATCGTCGTCCACATAACTTAGACAAGATAACATGAATAACATCGTATGGTCCTTAGAAATTAATCGGAAACTGCTTGGGTTTGTGAGGGTGAACTAATTGATGAGGGTAGGGGGCAAAAAGACTCGTAACATATCCGTCATCTACGCATTCTGTAGGTTTTCTAACAAAGCCTTTTAACAGAGTGGCAGGACAAAAGGTATCAATAAAAAGTGACAGCATACAGTTTATCGATAGGACTATTAAATCCTACCGCTGCAATGGTTGTGTCGATAACAATTTCAAATATAAAATTCAGTTACAGGGTAAATTGTTTGTAGCAGATATTTTTAATCTTGTAACCAATAGTTATGTGATTATAGGCACACCTGGGTCTGCGTAAACTTTTTGAGATTACAGTCTTTATGCTGATTTAATTAAGGCATTGTTTAGTAGTTTATAAACCCACGGGATGTCCAACTGTACGTCTTTTAAACGGTAAGTAAAATTGACACTGGGAAATGATTAACGATCGAAACTCCTCTTATTGATGCGATTATACCACTCTTCTTCCTATACAAATTAAATGAAGACATGACTATGTTTGCATAATTAAAAAGTGAGAACCTATTTCGTGCACACAATAGGCCGGCCACGTAAAAAACAATAAATAAGGGTAATGACCGAATCTCATCGGTTGCCAACGGGTCACGTGATATATTAGCGCCGTAGCAAGGGTTTATTTAGGGCTCGGAACATGATAAGCCTCTGTAGTGGAGGGTTATCGATGAATGTATCGTTTAATTACATTATAATAATATATATTTTTGTCGCCCGTAGTTAGTTCTCGGCAAAGATTAAAGTGTAAAGTTTGAGGAGACAATTGCAAAAGTGGTGCCCATGATTTCTGTCATCTACTCAAACTCAAACTCAAAGCATTTATTTCAATTAGACCATTACTTTTGAATGTAAAACAAAAAAAAAAGCTAAGTTACAGTCACAGTCGCAAGGCATAATAACTGGAGAACGTACTGTAGTTGCACAGTCCAAAGCGTAGATCTCTATGGAGAAGAATGGGCAAGAAACTCCATGGACACTCTTTTTGATCAAAATATTGTTACAAAATCGTGGTTACATCATTCACGTTGAAATTGTACATATATGTGAGAACGATGTAGAAAGGCACATTAAGAGCGTCCAGAGTAAAAGATTAAAATAATCAACAATTTCAAAATAAAGTAATTAAAATAAACCGTGGCAGCTAAGAGCTACATATATATACATGTAATAAAATTGTAGCAAGCCGATGTTTGTACATTGCAGATATTGAAAAAATATATAAATGGGGGTCTTTATTAGAGGAAAAGAAGCGAAAAAAACAATTTTTATGCAAAGAAAATATTTATACCACATCTTAAGGTATTAAAACACACATAACAGAAAATTAATAACTCCTTTGAGTTCGTCACAGTAAATATGAGTTTTATAATAAGAGTTAATACAAAACATTTCACGGGAACGAAGCGTAAAAAAGCCGAAACACGGTGGAGCGAAGCACAGAGGATCGAAGCATGACAGGGTATAAAATAATTTTATACTTCGTGGAAAGTTTGGGAGTTAAATCGAGTTTTGAGAGTGTCGAACATTTTCCGGGCCTGAGCGAATAATTTTGGTAAAATGAAAATACTTATAGGTGATAACTGGGATTTAGTTTTCATAAGCTTTTCTGGGTGTTGGCCGATAACTTTTTAGGAGTTAAGCGGGTGGTTATTAAAGTTAGAAAATCTGGACTCTGTGGTCCCATTAGAAACTTTCTCTTTTTCTTTTCTCTTTTTTTTTCTTTTTTTAACATTGAGATAGTATGAAGTGGTGTGGCTCTAGACAGAATGGGTCATATCTTTAACCATGTCTTTATTTATTTTTTATTTAATTTATTAAACTTTATGCACATAATGTAAAAAACACTGTACAAAGGCGGACTTAATGCCTTGGGCATTTTCTACCAGTCTACCTTAGGGTGATGCAGAGACATAACATAGTAGGTGCAATGATGCAGAAAATTTCCAAAATTTCCAAAATTTCTTTATCATTTGCTTTCCTGGCTACTATTGTCACAAAGGTACTTGACAGCCTGTTGGACGAGCTTAGATGCTTAGATGACTTATTGCACCTACATAATGCACATTTTGGATTTCGAAATTATCTGGGTACTGAAAGTGCGATTCTCGCCCTTAAAAACACGGTGCAATATATACGACGAATATATAGACTCCTGTGTATGCTTATTTCTTGGATCTCTCCCGTGTGTTTGACGTGGTATCGTATGAGGTTTTGTGGGACAAACTACGGGACAGAAAAGTGCTGACAGAGCTGAAGAGTATCTTTCAGTACTGGTACAAGAACCAGCTTAACAGTGTGAAATGAGTCGATAAGCACTTCAAATGTTGCTTGTACGAAGTAAAAGTTATTTAAGTTTTTAAGTGTTCCTAAGTGGCGACTAGTCAAATTAAATCGGATATTTATTATCCTTAGCCCTTTGGAGAGGCAGAACAAGTCTGAAAATCTGTGTACCAGAATCTTATTTGTATATCGCTATTACCAAATAAGCCTTTACATATAAATGACCAATTTATCACAGACTAGCTGTTGCCCGCGGCTTCGCTGGCGTTTTTTTCGGAAACTATCTCACGGGTACGTTGTAAATATAAATATGCCTATGGCACTTGGAGATAATCTAGCTTCTTATTAGTGAAAGTATTTTCAAAATCGGTTCAGTAGATACAGAGATTACCCCCTACATACAAACATACCAACAAATTTTACCTCTTTGTAATATTAGTATGGTTATAGATGTGCTCAAAAGCAATATAATTCGTATTTATAGGAAACATTAATTTTAAACGCAATTTAACCATAGTCCCTCCATGCTTTTTATAAATTAAACCGAATAGCCTTTTCATGTCCAGTGTTGCGAGCAAAATGAATTCAGATGAGAAATGATTTAATGGACGATACGGTTTGCGGTGAATTTAATATTACTTGTATTTACGTTTCGAATAAATTGGCTATTTTTCGAATTACCATGATTTTCTATGAAATTGTGTCGAAATATGAATATGAAAGAGTATTAAATTTTATTGATGACACCCCGGTATGAATCGGTTACGCAAGCTACGCTGGCGTACGGCAGGACCGAATTCTAGTTTTACTAAAATCGTCAAAGAAAAAGTTATTGAATACGTACGAATGTAATACTAATAAAGGAAGTAGCACATGAAAATATAGTTAAAACCGCGTTAATAACATTACGCTCTTAATCCCCGACGGGTTAGGCAGAGATGTTCCTAATACACCTCATTTTGCCAGTTATGTATAAGTCCAATGTAATAGGGGGAACAACTGAGCACAAATCCAGACTCCGTGGCTGCTACTGAGAAATTCCTGATGCAAAACCCAATAACACTTTGCCTGACCTGGAAGAACCCAAGACCTCATGGTCAGCAGTTAGAGCTTGAAACCACAAGAACAACAAGGCAGTACTAAAAACAAAACAATGTTACTAAATGGAAAAAGTGTTTCAAGGAACAATCTTATATCAACTTAAAACACAAAGCTTATAAACCTGTACACCCAAAAAATAAACCGCTTACGCTTGTTTATACTAAATTTTGAGCTTCCTTTTCCAGTAAAACAGTGTGAAAACAACTTAAATATCAAAGCCGTGTTTGCCCAAATCAAAGTGTTCTCGGACCCTTTGTCAACGCGATGCGATACTACACATATAAGATACGACGAAGTGAACCCATCTTGTTTATAACACAGAGTAAAGAGTTTACTCTCTGGAGTAACAATTTATTTAACAAGAATGTAACTTCGAGCGAAAGATGCCAAATGAAAGCCAATAAGAAGAAATAAAATTAACAGTAAGAAGAATGTCTGATTTCAACTCAAAGACGCGTTCACACTTGCACAAGTGCACGAAAAGTGCAATTAGCGTGCATCTTAGGAACATAATATGGACACCTTTGGACATGTTTGCCAGAGGCATGTGCACATTGAATGTGACTCGTCCAATAGTCCATAGCCAGGCGCGTAAAGTGCACGGTTTGCACGTTTCCTCTGCACGTGCACGGGTGTGGATGCGCCTTTATATCTCCTTAATTATGCGGTTTTGACCAGTTTCTTTGAAGACGAATAAAATGACTCTAAATGAATTAAATATCGATGTTGCTCTGCTAAGCAAATACATGTCTTACATTGATCGTGCTGGTCACCCCCTAAACATGAATGCTTCATAACTTAGTAAGAAAAAAAAACAACCTTGTTAGTACTTCATTTACTAACTCATCCATGTTCCAAAAGATACGTAAGAGCGCCTCCATGTCAGCTTATACCCTCAGGAGATGGGATAAAAATTGATTTTTTTTAGTCACGTACGAGAAAAGGCCGGGGGCATGATTTGTGGGTCTTTTCCTGTTTGCCTCTTATGGGGTTAGACCACTATGATCCCCTTTAATCAAAAACGCCTCCCTTCCTTCGATTCAGGTCAGGTCAGTAGGCTAACAAAAAAAAAGTAATAATGTAACTTGCCCTGATTGTGGGCATTGTCACAGCCAGGAAAATTACTAAGTGGCTGAAGACGCAATCCTGTCCTTCTCGATATTTTACGGTAAAAATTGGAATTACACACCAACATTCCAATGATTATAAGGTTTTTTAAATAAATGAAATTTGAAACTACCACGTGATCCCAAAATTGTACAGTAAAGTATCGTGCTAATCATCACTGTGTGAACGGCCTGAGTCTAATATGACTGCCTCTTTTATATCTCTAGGGTTTGAAAGCTCAAAATGGACCTGGCTTTGATCCCCGTCCGGTAGTGTTTCATCACTAGTTTTTTAATGTTTTTTCATAAATTTAGTAGCAGTTCGTATGCTCAATTTCTTTGAACTCAAATACAGTTGGAGAAATGTAGTTGTGCTTTGCTTTTCAGCCTCACCTCTCAAAGAATACAGGCGTCATGTTATATTGTTAATAATAAAAAACATTTCAATAATATTGTTATAAAGGCCGTTCAGCTATTGTAAAAGGTCAAGAATCAAACTTTTAATTAACTTTCATACATAACTTTTAATTGATTTCAAATGTATTGTACTTTGCAATGAGAAAAGTTCTCGACGAAATACAAAGCTTTGGCAGAAAGGTCATATGTTATTATGAGACTTCTTTAATACGATTTATTTCATATCATAAAAAGGGAAGGGAAAGGATTCGCTGAAAAAATCCTTCAAGAAAACTCTGAAGGCGAAATTAAAACTTACAGATTCTTATAAATTCTGTATTTCAATAAAAATCGACCATTGACAAAACTTTCCTAATTAAAACTATTCGAGCCTTACTGAAATTCATAAATAACTTCAGAAACAATTATTAAAAAAAAACAACAAACTTTCCATAAATTAACAAAGACATGCTGTGACAAGGTCTGATCTCCGAAAAATGAAAACAGGAGTCTTGGGAAAAAAATAAAAGACGAATCTATGCTGAAAGAATACTAATTTGTTCGGAAAACTTCGGCAAAGTTCGTAGGGTCATCGGTCTTGGTACAACATAAGTAATTATAACTTTTTCTGATGAAAATAGACAAGAAACTATATTTGAAAAAGTTTTGTTAGAAGATTATGCTATTAATATTAATATCCGGAATCGTTTAATCTACGAAGGAAAAGTGAATATTGGAGTTTCAAAGTCAATAACTAACTTTTCCAACACATCTTTGGGAACAACCTTGAAATCGTACTCTGTCCTTTTTTGCAAGGTTGGTATTTTAATTAAGAATACTGGTTGAAAGAAAACCTTACGAACACTGTCTTTTTAGTTTTATAATCGTTTTTGAGCTCACCAGATGGCGCCACTGTCAAGTAAGGTCATGTCAATAATTCCATTTTTAACCGACTTTCTTCAAAAAGGAGGAGGTTCTCAATTCGGTTGCATTTTTTTTTTTTTATTTGTTACCTCAGAACTCCGTCATTTGTAAACCGATTTGAAAAATAATTTTTTCAACTGAAAGGATATGCTTCCCGATTGGTCCCATAGAAATTTCATCAAAATCTGTTTAGGAATTTGGTTGTTTTCCTCACGTTAATTGTCACATCACGCGACGTCGCGTGCTGGCGCACTGATGTACATCACGCGATGTCGCGTGATACTTGCTAATTAAATTTGACACACTTCCCGATTTCTGATTGAGCTGAAGTTTTGCACGCATGTGTATATCGCAAGACAATGCAATATTATGATGACATGGAGCTGATCTGATGATGGACCTGGAAGTTGGCCATACGAACTCTGTAATAAAACGATGCAACGCCGTCGAGTTTGGACTCGTTTGATTTGTCTTGATAAGTACTATATTCCTAAATGGTAACCAGGTTCTGATGATGGAGCTGGAAGGTGAAGGTGGCCATAGGAACTCCGTTATAAAACGACATAACCCCATCGAGTTTGGGTTCGTATAATACATCTTGTCAAGTACTTTGTCTCTAGATGGTACCCAGGGTCTGGTGATGGAGCTGGAAGGTGGTCACAGGTAGTCCGTAATAAAATGACACAATCCCATCGAGTTTGGGCTCGTATGATTCGTCTTGACGAGTACTTTGGTCCTAAATGGTATCCAGTGTCTGATGATGGAGCTGGACGGTGGCAATAGGACACCGTTATAAAACGACAAAACCTCATTGAGTTTGGGCTCGTATGATTCGTCTTGACGAGTACTTTAACTAATTTCTAGTTACAATGTAAAAACTAATTCATGACAAGAATTTGTGTGGTATCCTACAACTAAAAAGGGTAAAATAAAAAAAAGTTTCTGCGAAAAAAAACCGACTTCTAAAAAAACACTAAAAAACGTCTAAAATAACTTTACTTTCGGAAGTCGGTGGCAAAAAAGATACAAACAAAGACACTGACTTCCGAAAGTAAAGTTATTTTAGACTTTTTTAGTGTTTTTTTTTATACTTTAAAGTAACAATAAGTTCATAAAAGGTTTAGTTTATTACTTAGAACAACATAGTGTAAACTTCAGATACATATTTACAATATTCTCCTTAAAATTAAAAACATTTAAAAATCATTTTACCTCCAAGTACTAACAAATAAGATTTTAAGTTGCTACTTAATAATCCACTTATTAATCTTCAAGTCATAATAAATCAGGAATGGCTCAATCTAGATGACAATCGTAGAAACACGTGACAAAAAAGCACACAACGCGCGAACACTCTATAACATTTGACATTTCGGTGACCTCGCGCTACACTAGCACCTCTAGCAGCAAATTGGTACGCGATAGCCTCCATTACCTTGCAATTCTGGACTTAAATTAATGATATTTTTACCCAAATTAAAATATCAAAGCATCCTAAAATGTGGTTTACTAAAAATCTTACCAAACCACGACATTATTCTGGAGGCAAGTATTCAAATTTCAACCTTATGTATTTCTGGAAAAAGGGTTATTCTAGACCGTATATCGAAACAACAAGGCCACGTAGGTACTCCTCTAGATACATTCCACACACATCGAGGTCTGCTAAAATTCCAAAGCCTTTACTATATCTGTCTATATGTCGGTACCAAAGGTGTAAATACATACCAATACTGCCTCCGTAAGCCAAACAGCGGTAACCCAAGTCTATGTAATAAATAATTATATGTAGTAAATAATATGTAGAGAAAACGGGGAATAATTTATTTAGCAAATCTCTCTTTTTCAGTACAAAAATGATGAAATGATATATATTCTTGCTGGTTATTTTAATGACTAGACCACCCGGTGGTCTAGTGGTTGCAAGCGTGACTGCGGAGCTATAGGTCTGGGGATCGATTCCTAGGTCGGGCAAAGTACCTACCTACTATTGTTGTTTTTTTTTTATCTGGATTTTGAAGTAGCAGCCACGCAGTCTGGATTTGTGCCTGGTTAATGGCAACAGGTACACCCCAGCTTCCATGGGACTTAAACATAACTGTACACTTCTGGCTAATGCTACGGGGATTACAGGCGTGATTAGGTACTAGCTGTTGCCCGCGGCTTCGCCCGCGTTTTGGTCGGTTTTTTATTTTTATTTATTTATTTAAATCGAACACAAATGATTCATATTGTTGTTAGTACCACTTATCAACTATGTTAGTAACATTTTCCATATAAATTAAAATAAATTAAATTAAATTAAAATTAAAATAAATTTCTCAATAAAATGAAGTAAAATAAACTAATTTAAAAACCTATACCTATAACTAAGTCCGCTTCCCGCTGCACCAGACCTGCAGCTGTGCATACGGGTCCAGTGCCCCAGGAACGGACAATCAGGCTTATCCACTATCACTTTTAAATTACCACGGGCACGTTGTAAATACAGCCTATGTCACTCGGGGATAATATAGCTTTCTATTATTGAAAGAATTTTCAAAATCGGTTCAGTAGATTCAGAGATTACCTACCCCCTACAACCTCACAAACTTACAAAGTTTACCTTTTTTAATATTATTTAATATAAATTTTAAATGCCCAATGAAGATACGATTACTTTGATGAGTCCATCTGATGCGAGTAGTTTCAAGCTGTCAGACACAAAAAAAAACAGGAATGTCGATGTTTTGAGATACCGTTTTTTTGGCTTTCGACGGCAGAATAGACATGGCCGATAAATCGAGCCGTGGCCTCCCCGAATTGCTTTGCGGTTGTGGGACAAACGTGGCCGAAATTAAGACGACGTAGGTAACAACAGGCTAGAGGGCGCTATTGTGATTTCAATTTATTGAATGACTATGAGGGACGGGGGGCATCGGAGGAGGTGAACAAGACTGGGTTGCCGTTTGATGTCTTCAATCATGGTTGAGCGATTGATTTCCGGAACCACGATACATACGCAAGCGTGTGTAAACTAATATGTTTACCGTTATTCTCAGGCCTTTCGTTGCCCTTTGTTTCGTTCTGGGTTTGGGTTTCTCTGGATTTGAGCATGTAAAATTAGACACAAACTCACTATACTCAATTACACAGATTTATAACAATATGGAGAGAGCACCGGTGGCCCAGTGGTGGCGGCCCCGACTTACGAGCAGTAAGTCGTGGGTACGAACCCAGGCAGGCGCATTAGTTTGTGTAATTTATTTCATCACCACTGCTCTCAAAACGGAGAAGACATGTGACATCTACCAACCCGCACTGGGCCAGAGTGGTGGATTATAGCCCATTCCCTCTCTCCATAGAGAGGAGGCCGTGTGTCCCTGCAGTGGGAACATTATAGGCTGATTATGCATGCATTATGCATAACAATATGGTAGATTTACAGTAGCTTACGAACCTAATATATCGCGTATTAGGTTCGAAAATTAGTTACTAATTTCAAGATCGCTTTCACTGATGGAGAGCTATACTATTACCTTTATACCAAGTGCCATAGGATATCTATCTATACTTAATTTATTATAAATGTGAACGATTGGGTTGATGGATGTTTGTTAATCAATCACGCCAGAACGGCTGGACGGATCTGGATAAAATTTGAGATGGATTTTAGTCTTTTTTTGTCGCATGCTTTCATCAAAATTTCCACGCGAACGAAGTTTTGGGCAACAGCTAGTATATTTTATTAAAGAAAAGGAATCTCAATGTCACAAATTCACATCCATAGCAACACAAAAAAAATACCCACATCTTCATATATCTAACAAAAAAAAAAATAAGCAAGCAACATACCCATTTAAATTCACATATCATGAATTTCAGCAGCTCCGGCAAAAGGACCAATAATAAAGCGATGCTAAAGGACCGTGTCACTGAATGACAGAACACTAGTCACGGTGGGACGGGTTGGTATGCACAGTGGGACAAGCAAGGGTTCTAATATGGGTTGTAGTTGAAAAACTTACCGCCCCTAAGTTCGGCGACGAGCAATATTGGGCGCGGAGATATTTGGATGGTGTTATGGGAGAAGGACACAGCAAATTAATTGAACACAGTCGTTTAGACATGAACATTATGCCTATAATCTTTGATGAGTTAAGCAGAAGTGTGCTTAAAGTACACCAACATTTCGCAAGTTGTATTTAAGCCCCATGTATGTAAAGGGGGCGCTTTATTTCCTTAAATAACTTCAAAACTATTTTTTTTCCTAGCCTTCTCTGTCCCACTCCTGGGCGAAGGCCTGGGATCCACTCCTTCCACTTCTCGCGAACCCGCTCGTCCTCCTTCTAGTTTGGACTGAACTTGTCCAGTTCGTCCCACCACCTCCTTTGTGGCCTGCCGCGACCCCGCCTCACTGGGCACCAGTTTCCTGCTATATTGGCCCACAAAACTATTTATCTTAAAATTATAAAAAAGAATATATTTGAGATGCTTACAATAAGCCCTTTCATTGTATATGTAACACAATATAGTTTTCAAAACTTTTTTTTTATAGTTTTCTTTACCCCCCCAAAAGTGGCCCACATGTTTATGTTTAAAATTCATTAATTTACGTTTTACATTCGTCTTTGGGTCACCGACTTACAAATGTGTATCAAATTTCAACTCTATCGGTCCAGTAGTTTTGGAGTAAATTAGCTTTATGTAACAGACGGACAGACAGACACGCAAATGATCATAGAATGGGCTCCGTTTTTTCCTTTAGAGGTACCTACGGAACCCTAACTACTAATACTTAGCCTAACCTGGGAATTTTACTTAGGACCACGCCATGTCAACCTTTTTGGCATAGTTATCTAGTCCTTTGCCGAAAATGATGCGGATAGTGTATCTCAGGGTAAAAAAGTAATTCAATTACAGTAAAAGTTTTCTTTATATCTGTCAACATAACACCATCCCTATATGAAATTCCGTTGACTAAGCAAAAGATAGGCATCCCGCGTAAATATTTATGTCCCAACACTAACTTGTAAAGATGTACTATATTCTATATTATTCTTATTTACGACTGCCGCCTTATATAATAAAATCTTATAAAAGTACGCAGTTTAGAGATTGAGCAAAACACGTAAACGAAAGTGGGATTTTTTTGTTTTATTTTCCGAAGAGTTTTTTTAGCACCCACAAAGTATTGCATAAAAAAAGAGATAGCATTTCATCACACATAAAATCTACTGAGATAACCAAATTCTTAGATTCAATCACTCCCAGACAACGTGCAGCTTTAACTTAGACGCTAGAAGTACATATATTGGACAAGATATCCTTGTATTGTATAGCGACCAAAGAAGGATGTATAAAATTTGACCCAGGTTTAATAGGAGATGTAAGTATGAAAGTTCGTAATTTTAGAAAGCTGAATAATGTCATTGCGGCACATGACTTTTGCGTAAATCCCACTTGTACAATGTACTCACTAGTTAAACTTAATATCTTGAAAAATCAAATGCCATCACTTTAAACTACAACTAAAATAAACTTCTAACCTTCCCATAACTCCTTCAGAATCATTTAAAAAATTTCATCTATCGCCCATCTAAAATTGCTGAGGCTGCAAGACATTACTTGGGCTATAAAACCAATGTTTTAGGTCCGTCGTCCAGTGCGAAGCTATGAATAGGTAATAGCCGGAACTAACGCAGCGACCGATTCAATTGCTTCCCAATCTGAATCTGGATCGGTTTGCCTCCATTCGATAACACAGAATAAGAATGGTACAGAAGGCCAACGTTTTAGGAAACAGGTGCACGCATATATTCGCGTCAATCAACTCAACCTATCACAGTCCGCTGCTCGTCATGCCTTTTCTAAGCTGCGCCACAACACATGGTTTTCCTCGTACATCCAGTTTGACTCATCCTCCTTATAAGGTCGTCGATCTACATTGCCGGGGGACGTCCCACACTACACTAGCCGATGCGCGGTCGGTAGGACTAGTCAGGGGTGCGCGCGAATGTACGAGTATCTGGGGTCCCGACTCCTGGTAATGGTAGGAACAATGGGATTTTATTCAGTAGGGTCAGATATTCCGTTCTCCCAAGATCGAGAGTTTCCTTGAAAATTACAAAACACCACAAAACAATAATTTAAAATTATTGTTTGTTACACCGGTATTGGTCCAACCAAGCCAACAAACATAGCCGGCTCATTCCCATTGCCATTGCGACCGGCCGCTCTAGCTTACCAAACCAGCAAGCTGTGTCGGTGAATCAATATACAATGTGTAACAGAATAAACGCACAACCTCTTACGGGGTCATTGTACTCATCATTATGAATAACTTTCACTATGGGACCAACACTGAAATCGCGAAAAAAAAGTCGACTGCCCTTATACATTTCTGTGCGCATAATTCGACAAAATGTACTGAACAGCTGTTTTTTTTTTCGCGATTTTGGGATTGGTCCCATAGTAAAAGTTGTCCATAATGATGAGTACAATGACCCCTTAAGAGGTTGTGCGTTTATTCTGTTACACATTGTAGATACGGCGAGTACATACGGATATCTCAATCAAATGCTAGTCGCAAAATACGCACTTGCACTCGTAAGTGCATTTTTGTTCATAGTATGAATCTACCATTCTGCATTTATTTATTCCGTGGTAATAGTTTGCATCCCCGTGGGCCAGAACTATAGTAAGGAATGGAGTTCTGATGATATAATTCTGTTTGGCAGTTGGTGATACAGTCTAGTTATGTGGGAAGGATTTGTAGTGGTGCGCCTCTGGTGATTGTAGTTTGAATTGATCAGGTTATGGAGTTAGCGAAGTTCTGATTCTGAGATTACTCGGTGGACTGGGGTTTGGGATTTTACGTTGGAGTTGGATGATGATAACTATGGGATTTTGGACTGCTCTTGTTTAGTAGTATACATATACCAAAATCATTATTGTTGCCGCCCTATAACTATACTTTTTCAGATAAACTACACCGCATGAAAATAAAAATAAATATTAAAGTTTCATTCAACCTTCCTGTGGATTTCTTTTATTTCCCAAAAGTATGATAAGTATTTTAAGGATAAATTCATATTAATAGAACGTGGAATGGTACTTGAGGTTTAACATAAAAAGTTAATGCCACACGGTAAAATAACAGAATAAAAAATCTAAAATAATATTTAATTTGCTCGTCTATTTTAAGACTGGCGTTAAATAAACTGTCACAACCAGCCAACTCAATGATACCAGAGAATCGAGACTTTGCCACCGAGCCGTTTGAATATCGGCATGGTGCCTAGTACATAAGCTCTCGTTACACAGGGAGGCCTATTATTAGCACTGGCCTGTATATGATTGGAGGCATAATTAAGTGGCACATGGCTAACCACATGTTCGTATAATTGTGATTCCACATACCAGTCTGTGATCCCCGAAGGGTAGGGCAGAGGTGTACTTATAGTACTCCACATTTTACCAGATTATGTTTGAATTTCATGCAATAAGGTATGAACTTATTGTCACCTCACTCGCAACTCTAGACTCCGGGATGGTACTGAGGAATTACATAACATCACGGCTGTAAGCCCCAAAGGTTTAGGCAGAGGTGTACACCCACATTTATTTCCGCCAGTATGTTTAAGCCCCATGTAATAGCGAGCGAGCCTATTGCCATCAACCGGACACAAATCCAAACTCCGTGGCTGCTACTGAGAAATTCCTGATATAAAAACCCAATAATAATTTGCCTGACCCGGGAATCGAACCCAGGACCTCTAGAGCAATAAAACAATGAGGCAGTCTAACTGAGCAACCACTGTTCAAACTAAGAAATTCTAGATGGAAAAATCCAATAGCACGTTTACCTATGTGGGAATCAAACCCAGGGCTTCATATTCAGCAGTAGCGTTTGAAACCATAAGATAAACGACCTTTTTCGCCCGTGGTTCCTTCTCGTAGTCTCTAGAAGGGACCACGGAGCTTTTTTTCTTCGTGGTCCCTATAATACTGGAAAATTCCGTGGTCCCTTCTCGTATTCCCTGGAACCACGGAGATCTTTTTCTTCGTGTTCCCTAAAATATATAGGTACTTATTGCTGCTGAATTTAATTTAAACCTGGGTAAGTCAGATAAAAACTCTTTGGTAGGCATTTGGTTGTACTGAGTCGGTCAGAATTAAATATACATAGATAGTATATCTTCCAGTGTACTGCAAACTGAACAGTGCCAGGTTTAAAGGCAACAATTTAACAGTTTACGATCAAGTTTAGTATTTCATTACGCGCTATCCTGTAGTAATGATATTGTCAACTATAAACTTACCCAACCACTGTTACGGCACGAGAGTGGTAAAATACATTTGTCTTATTCCCAAAAAATGTTATTCGGTGAAAGAGCTATGGCTTTTGCTTTTAAATAAACAAGTCAATACTTAGGTAGGAAGGGATTTCAATGCGCTTTCTCTGTTAGAGATAATATGATATTATGTGCATTGCATTATATTAGTATTACTCAAGGTGACGTTACTTACTGTATTAAGAAACTTAAATGGAGGGGGGAGGCCATATGGTTTGAATAGAACGTAACAGAGTGCCCAATGAGTGACGATACAAAAGTTAGAAAGGGAGAGCGTCGTAGATGGGAGCGGGTAATACTTGGATGACATCAGTGCAAACTGTGCACATTGGAAAGCTCTGGGGAAGCCTATACTGGAAAACAAGACAATCTTCAGTTACCGGTGTCAAATAATTCAATAAAAACATAATATTGTAATATATTAAGTACCAAACATTTTTGAAAGATTGATAAATAATTCACCCAACTTTCAATTACGAAAGCGACCATAATACGCATACCGCATACCGCAGCGATATAGCCGCCCGATCCGCATGACGCACCGCAGCGTCACTGTTTCTATGTAACTATAAAAAATGGCAACATTGCTATTTGTTGCCATATTTTCTGTTGTCGTGGCGATTGAGTGGCTCTTTCTCTAAGGTTAGCGGTTTCGGTAGTCTTTGGAATTGTACTTAGAATATATATTTTTAATCATCTTTTGGCTAGTAGTATTTGCTTCAATCTGGTCGCGAATAAACTTTAAAATTAAAAGAACAAAATGTTTCGTCAAAGCAATTGCAAACTACGCTAAAGCCTTAAAATCCTCTCCACGGGCACATCAAAAACCCTTATCTCTAAAACGAATTAAAACCACAACTACCTCCAGCTCTTCCACACGATTACTTTCTCTGACCTTTTCGAAGTCACACAAAACGTTTTCCAGCAATGACACACGTGTGATTTCCCAGGCGTTCTAGACGAAATACTCTGACGTCATGTTAGTACAAAAGTGTGCCATCAAAATCACATAACTTTTAGAAGCATCTGTCGGGGCTATAGATATGATATTGGTCCCTAAGGTTGGTACAAACACGTGTGTGAAAGCTTGTAAAATGGTGGCAATTGTTTTGGAGCTAACATTTACCGCTTTGCCACGACCTATGCGCAAAAATTAAAAGTCTTGCCGACTGTGGAGAGAACAGATTAAATAAATTTCTAAGGACATGCCATTGTCACCGTGACGCGACGGTGCTCACGCGAAGGAAACAAAGGACGGACAGAATAGAAGCTTCTCCTGCCCGCGTAGCTTGGCAATACTATCTCTATTCTACCAAGAATCGACAAAGCTCCTTCTATACAACTTGACATGTTTGTCATACATTTTTAACATCGCCATGCTTCCGACGATAGAAATTTTTCCACAATCTGTAATTTTTTTCGATTCTTGGTCGACAAAAGCCGTTTCTACGGTAGCCATGCTACGCGGGCTGAGGTCGTAAGAGGGCCGTTACGGTATCTTTGGGATCATGCGTATCATTTTAGGCTGATCACCATTCATGGGCTGAGAAAAGTTTTAAATGTCAAGACATCAGGCTTATAGCACGCATTCATACTGCATCCCGTACGAAAGAATTTCCATATTTTACGAGCACAAACAGAGCAAATACGAGCTTAATGCAGGTGCTCGAGCCAATCGCTCTTGTGCTCAGGTTCTCGAGTGCTCGTCTGTGCTCGTCGTGGGCTGCCAAGCATTGTGAATGCACTTGAAACTTGAGGTATCGCACTTTTATTTCTTTGCCAGGTTAAAGTGTTCTTGTGGCAATTGTTTTTGTTGTGTGGTTAAGTACTTTAGGTGTTCTAAGTATGTTTAGCCACGTGAGCTGCGCGGTTCATTTTTTGACAGCTACACGTCCACGTTCGTGCATAGGCTGGCGAGGCCATGTGTGGCCATGTGTCACAGTGGAAGCTCTCACCTACATTTTGCATCGAATTAGCCGTCGTTATAAATAGAATAAGATATCGGAGGTACTCGTGTGTGATCATTCCTTTTAGCACCCGTATAATAAAAAATAATAATAATAATTAATCACAAATACAAGCTATGACTCAAACTTCTAAAAACAGATGTTACTAGGTTTATCTTTAGTACGCCCCAGTGACACGTGCGATGTGATGTGGAAATATACTTCTCCTCAGTGCGATCTCAACTAAGTATAGGTACTGTCCAGCCGGAGCCTAAGGCCTCTGTCCCACCGCCGAAGATTAGCGATAAGAAATAAAGAACGAATAGCGATAAGAAATAAATAGCGAAACAAGTTGGTGAGCAACGAGTGGCGAATGTGTAGTCTTTTTTTTTTTACCGATGGGAAATCATCAAATAACCCCTCCCGCTCTGGGCTGAGCAGGAGGGAGTGTCAGACTTTTACTGACTAAAACCCATCCATGTTCCTTCCTTTGCCCTTTGTGTTCCATGGCCGCGGTATCTCTTTCGAACAGTCCCGCAACCCTGGCAGGCATCGGTCCTTACGGACCCCTTCCTGTTTGCTGACTCTCTTTGAGGCGCGCGTGGAACACGATCGCGCCGTCGACACGGCCTGTACGTCATAAGACGGACGGACGGCGAGCTAGCCCATAGCTCACCGTCCAAAGGCCCGCGAAAGTGTGTAGTCTGGATCGTTTTTTCACTGGGCTATGAGCAAATGCGCTAGTCTACCAGGCGATTACTCCCGCCCAGAAGCTAGTACGTGTATGTATAAAGCGAGAGTCTCTCAGCAAGCTTACTCCCATCATGCGAGCGTCGCGGAGCGAGTTTTTTCTTTGATAACTCTTGACTCTACGACAAAAGAATGGAGATAGTTCTCAGCAGTGAAGCAGCGATCAGCTATTGATAAATATCTGTCTCTTTTCCTGACCTCTTTTGTGTCTCTTCTATCCATTGTACATTACTTGAGCGAGATAGTCGATAGTCCCTTCCACGTCGGCGGTGGGGCAAGTACCTAAGTTATGTAGGCATGTACTTAAATCGAAGCGTGTTTACAATATCCAGACGATCTAGGAACCCTCGTCACGTGCCACGGACTGTGTGACAGATGGCAAAGTATCTTCAAATATAAGTGCTCCTAAACGTATTCAGTTTATTTTATTTTTTTCTACGTACATTAAGAATTATTTTATTTTGTCTAGGGTCCTTTTAGAGCGTGGGATTGGGCCATATGGTTCACGCGGATTTTTTTTTTTTGAAAAATGGATTATTTTGTGGGAATTCTTGACTCTATGAAATATGTTTTTAATAGACTGGAATTTTATGAAAATGGTGAAAGGCAGCAATGTCACTATCTAAAGCAGCTATTTCATGGAGTTGTTTAGAACCAGTAGCTTCGCTGCAGAGCAATTGGGCGAGTTTGCAGCTGCGGTTTGCGTTTTCAGGCCCTCGGGATTTATACCTTAAAACCAAAGTTTCTCTAGCTGCCAGGAATACCAAAGAAAACATTAGCTTTCTACTCCCTTGCCAACCCTATTACAAATTCCCAGTTTACGACGCACCGTTAGAGTCGCGATCGCATAGGTGTCTCGCGAGGCACTGCTGAATTAACTCCTGTCGACACCGATGGTTTATTTCCAGCGAATCGTTTCAAAGTAACAGTATTGGTTCAAAAGTAACACCGGTACAAAAGTAACAACAGGTCATGAACCTGGGGAATAATTCCACTTTTATATCAGCAATAAATGAAATTGTTAAAGCCAAGAGCAAGTCGCGTTTGGGTTTTTTATTTGTCAATAAGATAGGTAGTAAACATTTCACGCAGGACTGTTGGACACAGTGGCATGGTTACTATAAAACTAATTTATCCAATTACCAAAAGATTGCATTTTGAAAAAAATATGGAGCGCACGATACTAAACGCATTTGTACCTTACCTTATTTGACATACTGGCTCCTTTCGCTTGTGTTCAACTTTGAAAACTATTAGAAAAATCTTAATTAACGAAACTACTTCTTCTCACAAGTACTTAATCAGTACTTTTAGCTCATCCCATAACTCCTACAGTACCAGTACATAAAACTGAAAATGATTCGCATTTTCTAATAAAACTAACTTCAGGCGTCTTATTTAACTTTTATTTTTGCGAGGTGGCGTTTTACTACTGGTACTTAAAAATGTATAGCTCACTACTTACTGCTTCTATTTCATTGGGGCACTAAAGTTCTTGGATTTTTACATTATTTTTCAGGTAAGTGGTGTGGTACATTTATAATTTCTCGAATAAAATATACAATAGACTGTTGTTTTGTTGTTTTATTTCATGGAGGTCCTCTGACCTCCATGAAATAAAACAACAAAACAACCTGCATAATCTGCAGTTAAACCTCACTAGATGTCTCTACATCTAGTGAGGTTTAACTGCAGATTATTGCTACTGCAGATGAGCATGAGGTCCTGGACTCCACATTCAGGTCGGTAAAAGTGTTATTGGATTTGTCCATTAGGAATTATTTCTCGATAGTTTGAATTTGAATTTGTGCCTGGTTCATGGTAATAGGCTCGACCCCTATTAAAAGGGACTTACAAACAAAATTAACTGTTTAAATGTGAATGTACTATCGAACAGTTATGCCTAACCCTTCGGGGAAATACAGGCGTCATGTTATGTTTATTGCTGTTAATCATCCAAAGACCTCATTAGCTTGCGTGAACCGAGGATTAACTAGCGGAATGGATGGCGCTTTCCAGTTTTTAACTTCATGGCCATATATAGGAAATGTGCCTGTCTTGATTTACGCAGGCTACCGGCGCTCACTGTCAAAAAAGTCCAACTTCGACTAACTATATTTAACGTACTTCTTACCCCGGTTAAGTTCTAAGTCAAGCGACAACCAACTAAAAATAAAATAATAAATTGCATAAATCAAATGCTATAATTTGGACTCCAGACTTTTCACTTTTAATATAATTTCGATTTTTAAAAATTTCGTATGTTATCCGCCATTTTCAATAATATGCTTCTTAGTAAGTTTGCTAGTAGAGGGTAGTTTTGACCTAATAGGGGCGCTCGTAGCTGGGGCACGCATACCTGTGGAAATTAACCAACATTATTTGTATAGAATGCTGAGATGACGAGTACTAGAGAAGTATGGAAGAAGAAGACATGCTGCGCCGACACCAAATTAATTGTGATAAGGGCAGCAGAATGATATTTATTTGGCTCATGCAGCTCAGAATTTAGTGGGAGTGAAACAAGTCAGAGGCGTCATTCGAATCTTAGGTACCTCTGTTATGTTAAACATAAATATCACAAATATTCATTAGGGATAATTCAATTTTGAAAGCTTTAGAAAGGGTCTCACTAGCTTAAAGTTTTAATAAGCAAATCCACAATAAACCGAAATATATACTAACCACTGCTAGAATGACGACCAATAACGGACAGATCAGGTTTATAAGCAGTGTGAGAACAACTCGCACCAGCCACCATAGACTTACGACGACCAGGATACTGGCTATCATTACCTGAAACATAATAAGAAGTTAGTGAGACGGGGTCGCGATAGAACACGAATGAGACGAACTGGACAGCCCATACTGTACCACTGCTGGGCAAAGGTCATCCATAAGACTTTCCAAGAGCCCTTGTCCCGCGCCAACTCACCCAACCCTCGCGGTATGCCTCCAGGTTGTCACGCCACCTCTTTCTGGGCCCGCGTCAGCGGCGGCGGCCATCTCGTAGGTATTCATCATTTTTTTATCATCATTTCAGCCGAAAGACATCCACTGCTGGACATAGTCCTCACCAAAGTGTTGCCATATTGACCGGCCCCGTGCGACTTGCATCCAGTGGATCCACGCAACCTTCACCAGGTCATCGGTCCACCTAGTGGGAGGCCATCCAAAGCAACGTCTTCCGGTTCACGGTCGCCACTCCAGAACTTTTCGGCCCCATCGGGTAATCGTTCTGCACGCAATGTGCCTTGGCAATTCTTCGAGCTGCGTCGGTAACCTTGGTTCTCTTGCGGATGCCTTCATTTCTGGTTCGATCACGCAAGGAAACGAGCATGACCCTCTCCATTGCTCTTTTGGCAAAAAAGGCACCCATTGTGTGGAGAATTTTGCCCAGCGGTCATCGTGCGTACGGCTGACATGACTCACAAAACTGGACAGATTCAGAAATGAAGGAGCGAATGAAGGGACATCTTTGTCCAGAAGTCAGTTAAAATAGATTAAAAAAGAAGTATAAAACAAAAATCACTGTTCGTCAAACGCCATGTGATATTCACAACTTCCCTAACAGAAAATTTCTGGCCTGGTTTTTAAATTTCCATCACGCGTATTACCTGTATAAATCGAAAACTGGTATCAATACAAACAAATATTGAATAGGAAAAAATCTTCAAAAATATACCTAACACAGGTTTTATTCGTGGCTATTAAAATCGAAGGTGTATAAGCTGACCTCGCATTGTACGGAAATCCTATACAATGCGAGATCAGCATAAACTGAAAATGTATAACTTAATGTGTAGCCGTGTGTACTAAAGATACCACCAGTAAATGGATTATAACTTTGGTAGCTCACTTTTCGGAAACGTGACGTTTTAGAAGATTTTGTATCATACTATACTTATTTGTATTGATACCAGTGCTGTCGATAAATACAGGTCATATGTGTGGCCACCACATTTAAACTTCTTTGGTACTCTTGTAGACCAAGACCTAGGCTTAGAATATTTTATCTTGGTAATACGTTTCTGTAACATCACATCAATTCTGACCTCCACAAAGTTGCAGCAGCGACTAAAGTTAGTGCTTACTACATCACCTGTAATTTTACCTGAGCTTCTTCATGTGTTCGCAGCCAGTTCCTGACAGAATACACGATGGTACGGCTCTCTCTTTCTTGACCTACCGCACATGATGCCCGTGAAACACAGAACTGGAACATGGACAGAATAATAACAACCTAACTTCACGCCTGGCATTAGTTAGGCCTGGGTTAGGTAGAGGTGTACATGCATAGTCCACCCACATTCACGTAATATGGGGCAAGCCTATTGCCATCAACCGGGTGCATATCCAGACTACGTGGCTACTACTGAAAAAATCCTGGATGAAAACACAATGACGGTTTGTCCTACCGGGGCAGCACTTTAATCAATTTAACTTTTTTTTTCTCCCTAAAATGTAAGTCTCAAGATGTGAAAAAGGAGCGATATTAACGGTTAATTGTACACATACCCCTCTCTACATTTGTACACCTATCTGTGGTACAAACACAGCCTTACTGTTAGTAGTTCTGCAGAGTTGTGAAATAAATTAGCAGACTTAAGTGACATTGCAGAGATTCACTCATTCAGAACGTTTGACATATCCAAAATGTGAAATATTTTACATACAGAATTGCCAAATAATATATCCCCCTGCCACTGGCGGTGGCTTGAGTATATGTTGTTGGCCACGAGTCCTATGACATCAGTGGCGTTTGTCAGCAACGTATGCAGACTTCTGTCTAGGCGGCAGTCTGCAAACAAAATATAGTAAGTGTCAGTTTGCAGACTATAAGCACAACTCTGCAATGTCACTAATCTCTGCATTGTTTAAGTCAAGCTTTTAGAACGACAGCCGGGTCCAAAGGATCAACGTGCTTTCCGAGGCACGCAGTTGTTTCGATATGAAATTGATGGTCAGTTGGTCGCCTATCTACGGACCAACCTCGGCAAGCGTAGCTTAGCCTTCGTTAAACCCTTAGTAGGTGCTGTGAATATTGTTTTTATTGCGTTTTCACGTAATTTACACACTATTAATTTATCCATAAATTAAGGACATAATTAGTTTGGTTTGCTTGAATTTTTTGCTGAATTACCATACAAGGGTAATTTTAATTAATATTTTTTTGATTACTTGAGAATGGACCGTAAAGTTCAGTAATTAGGCAATAACTGCTGTTGTTATTTGTTGCTTTTTTGGTGTATTTTTTATCAAAGCTCACAAGTAAGTCTGTTTCAACATTTCAGATAGACGAGAGCTGTATGTGCGATTTCAATTGAATTTTCATGAATTAACATTAATAATCAAAGTATTCAGTTTTTAAGTTCCAAGTTCCCAAACTCCTTTTTGAGCATCCAAGAAGAACTAATACAATTAAAAAAAAAAAAGACAAGCAAGAAAAAAAGATACCCTTAAACAATAAAGGAATTTTAATTTGTCCTTCCGCGTTTGAGAATATTCACCAAAATTGTCTTAATACATATTATGAAGTCATACAAAACTGTCGTATCCTCCTATACAATTGAGTACGACGCTCAAGAGAGCTTAAACGCTCATTCCTCATAAAGATAACATAAGAAACGACTGCAGAAACAGCCATCAACCACAGGAACCGTGCATTTATTTTACGTTGCTTATCTTCATAAAAAAAATACTTCTTCCGTATGATAAATCCTATCCTAACTGAATATTATAAATGCGAAAGTAAGTTTGTTTGTTTGTTTTTTTTAGCTTTTCACGCCTAAACCACTAAACAGATCATCCTGAAATTTTGCATATACGTTGTCAGGTGTACAGAAACGGGCATACGGTACCTTTCATACCGAAAATAAGTACTGTTCCCATGGAAAACAACAATAACGTTCTTATGATAATAGATGGCGCCACGTGTCTTTCGAATCATGATTGAATTATATTATTATAGAAACATCCTTAATGTGACAACCCGAATTGACTGTCAAATTCTAAATTGATGCGAGCGAAGCCGTGGGCAAAAGCTAGTATATTATAAGCGTCGTTATAAATGTTGTTCTACGATATGAAGAAAATACACTATCCGTTTTATTAAGTAGGTCAATTTGTAAGTTGGTTTATTTATGGTAATCTAAATCTTTTTAGGGACTGAAAAGGGCAAAGTGCTTTATTGTAGTTAAGTAATTGAGGCACCAGCTAATAGTAAAAATCATTGTTTAAAACAAGCTTTTATACAGCGTGTAACAGAAAGGGTATAGTCATAATATGAAAGACTGTGGTATGGGCCATCAAACTGAGCAACTTTCTCTATGGAACCACCATAAAAATCACAAATCGATTACGATGGTGGTCCCATAGCGAAAGTTGTTCAGTAATTTTTTTTTCGTATTCTTCTTAGCAAACCCTTTCATTTGATGCCCTCATCATGGAATTCATAAAAATAAACTTCTTGTCCGCCATCTTGCAGTTAAACTGACGGCACTTAGCTAACCATACATTTTCATCCCAACTAAACGGGTATGCAAAATTTCAGCTCAATCGGTTGGGGGAACTGTTTAAAATTCAACAAACGTAAAAAACATTGGAAGGTAAATAAAATCTTGTAAAAAAACAAGCTATGTATCTTCTAAGATACTTTCATTCCAGCAGTGTAGTGAGTTACACCCGTTTAAGAAGTAAACTGTTGGATTTTCAAGTCTCAGCGCTTTACGAAACATTGCAGGCATTAATTACATGTTGGTAATGCCTAGTGTAAATAAAAAACAGGCCAAGTGCAAGTCGGACTAGCATATAAAAGGTTCCGCACCATCGTATTAGGAGAGCCCCCTTTACTATTTTTATTTATTTTTATTTTTCCATTTTTTTTTTTTTTTTGTTAAAAAATTTTATTTATTAAAAATACAGAAACTGTGAAAAAATAAAATATCTACTTATTACGGATCATGAGATGCAGCCCGCTGACAACGGACGGACGGACGCACGGACGGATACTGGAAGCTTAGTACTAGGGTCCCGTTGGTTACTCTTTGGGTACGGGACCCTAAAAAGACAAGAGTCCATTGGTATAACTTAGCATGTGTTTATATCCAGCAGTGAGTTAATTGTAATCAAAAGTTACGACACCATTTAATAAACAATTTGTTTAAAGATAAAATCTTCCTACACATAAACTGTCACGGGATATCTTCCGTGATTGTCTTTAATTTTGAGCTCCCGATATTAAAAAATTCAACATTAAAAAATAATAATATATCTTTTATATTCTTTAAATTATTTATTTTTATAATTTTTTTGTGTGTCAGTTTAAGTGTAGTTGTAAACCGTGAAAATTTAAAACAGTGTAAAAAGCCTTCCTGTTTATAGCAACACAAATGCTAACAGATTCTATATCAACCTAAACGTAATAAAATAATTCGCCAAGAATTTTCTTTGAATAAAATTAAACCAAGAACCAGCTTCAAATTCCTGCCTGAATATTATAACAGAAAATACCCTAATACAACAAAACATGTCCCCACTCTGAAATTCAAAACAAGCCTAATATAAGCAATTAACGGCTAAAATCCGACAAAGCGTCACCGTACCGTTTCGCACGAAAACGCAATTTACTACTACAATCTACCTCCTTCCAGGGGAAAAACGTCTCATTAACGTGCCCCTGTAATTTCCTTACACACCCATCTTTGTCACATACCACATAATTTAATGTTGACGAAGTATATTATACACAGAAGGTCAAGTTTTTTTGCTAGAGATAGTTTATAAGTTCGGTTTAAAGAATTTATTCTCATAAGAACAATACATAGGTTCACTTACAATGAGATACAAAGTGTTTTTTATAAATCTAAATAAATACATTTTGCCTCCAATGCGTGTTGATGAAGTTATACAATACAATACAATATGGGAAGGATGTAATGTATGCTAAGCTAACACTAATATGCGGTATGACTACATTTCATAAACGTATTTTCTCAGTTTTAATTTAAATTTGTTAATATTATCACAATCTTTTACGTCATTTGATAGGTCGTTAAACAGCTGTGCTCCTTCGAACAATATGGTCTTTTTACCGTAGTTTGTCCGAGCTTGTCTTCGTTGTAATTTATTGTTATTTCTTAGGTTGTGTGATATTGGTTTTTTATGTAATTTTAGCTTTGATTGTACGCTGTTCGTGGTGATTTTTTTTATTAGAATGCAGGTACCGTATGTGTATAGTTGTTTGAGATCTAATAATTTGGTTTTTTCAAATACCGTTTTGGTTGGAGTAAGGTAGTGATAATGAAATAATGTTTTTATAATTTTGTTCTGGGTTCGTTGTAAAGGCATTAGGATAGTTTTTGCGGCAGATCCCCATATTTCGATAAGGTACTCGAGATGTGATTTTACTAATGAGTTATAGATAATTTTACGGATTTTCCTTGGAATACAATTTGAGATTTTGCGTAATGATGCTAGTAATGACGTTAATTTTGATTTTACATGTTCGATGTGCAGTTTCCATGTGAGTTTGTCGTCTACCCTCAGACCGAGATATTTTTCGTGGCTCGATCTTTTTATTACGTCATTGTTGATAGTAAGGGGCGGGAAGTCTGGTAGTGGTTTGTTTTTTGCGGTGAAAATCATGTATGTTGTTTTGGACGTATTTATTGTAAGTAAATTGTATTTAAGCCACTCGCTGAGTATACTAAGATCTTTTTGAGCATTTGTTATAATGGTATATGGTATGGATAGATTTATCGAAATAGAAGAGGCAAGTATCGTCCGCGTATAAAGTTAGGTGACCCGTTAACCCTATTTTGTTTATATTATTTATATAGATTAAGGAAAGTAATGGACTTAAAATTGAGCCTTGAGGACAGCCGTATGGTACGTTTTTTATGGAACTAGTGAATTTATCTATTTTAACTACTTGTTGTCTATTTTGTAAATAAGATGTAAACATTTCTAGGGCTTTATCTGTGACTCCTATGTTGTTTAATTTTAATAAGTTGTAGTATTTTTGCTTGTTTATCTCTCTTAACTTCATATTTTTGTTGTATTTATTCTTATGATATTATCATAAGAATAAAAAAACAAAAATAATATTTTTGTCTTTTCAATCATTTACGTAACTTCAATAGTTTTGGTTCTATGATTTTTTGAACTTTAAAATCGCTTTTACGCGAAATGTCTAGTTTTGAGTTATGACTGTACATGTTGTCATGTGCGATATGTTAGTTCTAAATATTTTCTAGTATTTTTGTATGTTATTACCTACCTCACCTACTGTGAATTGTCTTTGCATCACCCTAAGGTAGACTGGTAGAAAATGCCCAATGTTCGCTTTTGTACAGGTTTTACTTGTACAAACGTTTAAAAAAAAAATTATGAATTTATGTTGGAAATCACTGACATTGACGAAAGAAAACATTTTAGGAAACCTGAATCTACAGTTAATATGAGTCATAACTTGTGAATTGATTACCAGGCTTGCTCAAGACGTCCCCGATCCGTCTTGAGCAAGCCTGGTAATCAATTCACAAGCCTTTTTTGTATTAGAATTGATCTTTACCCTGTAGTGGGTAAAGGCTAGTATTATTTGGAGTGGAAGGATTCTTTAGGTAGGAGGTTGGGGGTTGGTGGGAGGGAGAGGGGAAGTCATAGGAACCCCCCGAGGGGAGGGAAAGTTGTTGGAGATACATATATTTTTTATGAATTTTTTATAAGTGACATATTTGGTATATTATTATACCATGCTACGACTCCATGACGCGCGCTCGCTCCGCTCGCATATTAAATAACACTCTTTGACTTCTGTCTCCGAAGTGCCGGGCCTCCACCGGCCTCCTTCGTCGGCCTACGGCCCGGTGCCCATGACGCCCATAAATGATACTGCCGCGAGACGGTCGTACGTCGTGTGCGTCCGCTTATTGACGTACGTTATACTCTATGCCAAAATAGTCTGTGGTGTGGTTCAAAATAGTCATTATCATGTGTCATGGTGTAAAATGTCATCTTTTTTTAGGCAATAATATAAATTATTCTGCAATTAATATCTCCGAAACTATTCATCTCCGACGGTTGAAATTTCACAAATCGTTTTCTTATATTAGTAGAAACCTACAATAAAAATGACAATATCCTAGGTTAAAGTAACGATTTAAGTGTCTAGCCACTTACTATTTATAATGTATCTGTAAACTATATAGTCTATGCAATATACTTGTCAATTTGATGTCATTGTCATTGTACAACCGGTGTTTTAATTGTCGTAAACATAAAACTAGTAATTAGATCACTAATTAGTTAAATAATTGGAGCAAATAACACATTTCTCTCATAAAAACTATTAGAGTTTTTTCTAAAGGTTTGCAACTTGTTATGACTACAGTGCTCACCAAAGTCATGCAATATTTTACTGCCTTTGTCACCCGAATATGTTATCTTGTCATATAAGTGAACCTTCTGTATTCACTATCTATGCTTTGAGATAATAAAGCAAGATTTGTCATAACTCAAAAGACATTTTGTCAATTAAAAACTACGTGATCAGAATACTCTCGTTAGCAAATAAATCAAAAGAAAAAAGTAAAAATCCGACTTACCAAGTCTCGTATCACTGGCGACCATTTTTGATAATACTTATCACCCATTTTCAGTAACAAAATTGTTTAAATAAATACACTGAACTTGTGTATAGTTATTAAAATATGATTGTTTTTATAAAAAATGTTATTTTTGAACAAGTTTAATTTTTGCTCTAATCCATGACGTTTTTTTGACAATTGTGGAAGTTTAGATTTTTTCTTCTCGACATTAAAAATGGGCGTGAGCAAAAAGTATTTATTCATGATATAATTACGCGATGCGGGTTCATCATGGATTAAGCTTTACTGAGTTAAAATTGTTGTACGAGTTTAGTGTCTTCAATAGCGTCCTTCAGTTCTGTGACGACAATAGGATAAGTAGGATTCGATAATAAGCGCCCAATTTGTACATAGTCACCACTTGAAAAGATTTCCCTAGCTTGAACCCCGAATCTGTTTACAGATTTCCGGGTTTCCATGGCAACTGACATCCAGGTGGGAGATTTTCTGCAGGTGGAACGAATAGTCTAGGTAAGAAAGCACTGTTTCAGCGCAACATGAATCTGTACCCTCGCCATAAAAATGTTAATAATCATACCATATCATATCATAATATTTATTCATAAAACAATTACAATAAAGTAACATAACACCACGTTTGCAATCCCCAAAGGATTAAGCAGAGGTGTCATAGGGGGCGTGTAATAGGGGGCGAGCCTATCGCCAACAACCAGGCGCCAATTCAGATTCCATGGCTGCTACTGAGAAATTATTTGATGGAAGCAAAACAATACTTTGCCCGACCTGAGAATCGAACCCAGAACAGCTCAGCAGTCGTGAAAAACATCAAATATTTTATCAGACTCCGTTCTGCAATGGTAGCTTAGTGACGAACAAGGCGTACACAAGGGGTTTCTTTGAAGACGAACGAGAAAGGCGGCCAACCTTAATTAGAGTTTACCCAAATGATAATCAACATTATCCTAATTTTCGAGGTCAACGCCATTCTTCTGTTCATCTTCATTAGCCGTTGTAAGCTTTCACTTCCTTCTAAGTCAAATGCTAATAGAATTTTTTGACAAAACTGGACCAGCGGGGAGCTGTTCTAGCACGAACGCTTGTTTGGTTTTTGTTTTGTATATTTTGTTGTGTATTTTGTTAGCCTTGAATGTCCCACGACCCGTGGGCAAAGGTCTCCCCCATATTCTTCCAGGTACTCTTTTCCCCCGCCATCACGAGCCAGGAAACGTAGGTACCTAATTTAAATTCGAACGATTGTAATTTACAGTATAAAATGTAACAGGATAGCTGCCTGTTACATGAGTGTGCGAAATGTTCGTCGTTCAACTTTTTATTTTAATTTTTTTTATTCCAAAATGGGCCTGCTCTTGACCTCGATCATGCCTGATGGAAAGCTACAGATAACGCCAGGAGGTTGCTGATGCAAACCTTATTCAAATATTCTCTGTGGAAATAGTATTGAATAAACAAGATGAGGCATTAGTTCCAAGGAAAGCCACGAATATAATAGACATATATTCAATTATAGTACGTTTAATCTACGCGTTCACGTTAAGCCTCCTCGACACGTCTACGGATGCATCCGCGGTCGCTGATAGATGCGTCAGCAGATGGATCACCACGAGCCGTCCGCACGTCTGTAGGTCGATCAGTCTATGTTCATTCTCGACAAACGCAACTCGCACGTAACGTTTCAAAAATAGATATTGAGACCGTAGCTGCCGCAGCTATTTATTTATTTAGTTTGCAGTAGCCTAAATAGAATGAATTAATTTAAGTAGGTAAATAATTAAATTATATTAGTGGTTATTAAACCGCAAGAAGCACGCGTGCACTCTCAATCGCAACTCCAATCAAACTGATGCGTTGTCAGACGTGTGGACCGACGCCGGATGTTCGCGCCGAAACCGATCCGCCGATTTGATCCGTGCCACAAACACCGACAACAATCGGATTCGAGGCGGACGCATCTGCGGACGTTAAATACCTACAACAGACGCACAAATTACCCCCTGTATACGTCGGCGGACGAATCCGAAGATGACGTCTTCAGATGCATCTGTTGACGTGTAGAGAAGTCTTTAATCTCACAAAATAATAAACAAACACCTCCATTTTCTTACTACAATCTGGCTCCAATTCATCAAAGTAAACTATATATTCAACTTACTCAGTTTCCTTAAATTAAACATTTTAATATTCCATCACGCAATCACCACTTATAGTTACTTTGTTGGGATTACAATCACAATGTCAACGTCGAGGCCGACGTGAAGCTACGTCGGCATCATAATATTTATTGTTTCATTTAATACATAAGTAAATCAAAATTCTGAATTTATTATGAAAGGCAGGTTTATATTTTGTTAATTAAATATCTATAGGTTTATGTCTTCTAATTCAAGACGAATGAAATCAATTGATGTTTTATTGAGCCTTAAAAGTACAGTAGATAAGGTGATATGGTCATTGTACTCATCATTATGAACAACTTTTACTATGGGACCATCATCGAAATCGCGAAAAAAAATCGACTGCCCCATAAATTTCTGTGCGCATAACTCGACAAAATGTGAACTGCTAATTTTTATTCGTGATTTCGAGTTTGGTCCTATAGTGAAAGTTGTTCACAATGATGAGTACCACCCTTTAAGAGGTTTTTCGTTTATTCTGTTACACGTTGTATGGAAAAGTGTGGTTTTCACCCCTTCACTTCTTGGCTTGTAGTTACATAAGTAATACTGCTGCACGTTTGTCCTTCCAACTCCACATTAATTTCTGTAATTTTTGAAAATATTCGCGTTTATGGATGTACCTATGTAACAGCAGTTTTAAAATTTCCCATCGTATATTCTTCTTGTTCAATGTGGAACTATTTCACTGAGATCACAAAAATCTCACGCCTTTCCTCCCGGCCTCGTCTGTTCCTCAGAGTACAACAAAAAAAGCAATTTTTCCGTTAATTAAATTCCTACTTTATCATTTTTCATTGCAAGCTCATAAAGTATTTTACTAGAAATTCCTTAGAGTCAGAAGCGATATCAAAGTCTCTATAACTATACACTCGGTGTGAGGCCCTCCTAATATTTATTTTTACAAAAACCCAGTGGGGTGAAAAATATTTTTTGTAGATTAAATCAACGGGCCGCGGGTTGCACTAAATTTTGTCATGATATTATGTTCTGACACACAATGTAGTGCAAGGTATGGTAGCCACGTTGGATATTTTATGTGCGGATATTATTTTCGAGCCTTTTATATTATGTTACAGCGAGAGGGTACTGAACATGACGACAGGCCGTGTCGACGGCGCGTTCGTGTTCCACGCGCGCCTCAAGGAGAGTCAGCAAACAGGGAGGGGTCCGTAAGGACCGACGCCTGCCAGGGTTGCGGGACTGTTCGAAAGAGATACCGCGGCCCTGGAACACAAAGGGCAAAGGAAGGAACATGGATGGGTTTTAGTCAGTAAAAGTCTGACACTCCCTCCTGCTCAGCCCAGAGCGGGAGGGGTTATTTGATGATTTCCCTTCGGTAAAGAAAAAAAAAAAAAAAAAAAACGGTATTGAACAAAAAACTTAAGAGTAAGCGGTAAATGTTCGTCGAGCTATAAAATTGCCTATTTGTTGTTTTTTCATCGGAATGTTTCCAAAGATTCGTTTTTACTGACATTAACTAGATATACGTACTACTGGGTGTAACTACTGTCCGTAACAGCATACACAATTTAACCATGTTTAAGGAAAAAGTTTTCTAAATCAATATAAATTATCTCCTTTATTTATATCTTTACAAATCAATTACATTTTTAAAGATTCCCAAAAAAAAAACAATATAAAATGAAATATAAAAAAAATTGTAACCCACCGGTATCGGGAACATGGTCCAAGCTACCAGCAGTCAGGGCTCCAGAGAGAGGAACCTCCTAACAATACGAGCCGTGTCCAGGAGTACCGCTTTCTGATTCAAGTCCAGCTGCCTAACGAGAGCCTCCTCAGGTATTCATCGAGGCTTTTGGCAATTAAGCCATGGGCTGATACGACTATCGGTACAATGATCGCTGAGTCCACATCCCACATGTCGACGACCTAAACATTTGTCACATTAAGAGCGGCCAACCCGTCATACTTTTCATACAAACGTGATTATGCAGTTGTTACACATCTATATTTGTTTTTTTTTTAACTAATAGGTATTTTCTGCACTATATCTAGGTTTCTATGGTAGCAAAAAATAAAAAAATTGTAGAAACAAATTCAGTATAAGCCTCCAAAAATTGCTGTTTTGCACAAATTTTAACTAAACTTTGGCCGTTCATAATGCACTCATAGACTGTAAAATTAAAGAAAACATTGCGATAGGAACCTTGCACATGTGATGGAAATTCTTAATGACAAATATTTATTTCACACAAATGTAAGACTTTTTCAAAAACACGTATTTCCTCGAACAAGTTTAAGAAATTTTCGAGCACAATTTTTTCGTTCAATGTCATCGCGTGAGGCGATATGAGGTGCGTGGGAAACGATATGTGCGGGGTCGGGGCGGGGTAAGACAGAGGAGTTGAAAAAAAATCGTCGCTGAGGCTCTGGATGAAACAACAAGCTTTTCGACCATGCTCGCGTTGACGATAGACGTGCCGGGAAGGGCCCTCTTAAGCCTATGTCACTGCAGGGCAAGCACTCCCTCCCTTTATAATTTTCCCTACATTATTTAAAAAACTCACAAAATCTTGAACCTTGCCCCCCTACCCTAAGCGAAGTGATAAATTAAAGCTTACCATGGTCGTGACATCTGCTGCGACCGCCATCTTTTTATTTAGACTAGTACGCGCCTGTCGCGTCGCCTGCCAGACATTAAGACTTGGATTATGTTCGGTCTCTGCTGACCAGACACTATTTCATTTAGATTAAATGTTTTGTTATTTTTTTCGTATTCTTTTTTCTTGTTATATTGCCAGGCAGAAGTAGTGGAAAAATCTTGCCAACGGAGGCCTATTTTTGTTGCGCAGTAGGCGACTACTCAGTTTTTACACAAGGCTTAGATCATTGAATATAAAGCGGTAATCTTTTTTAAAAATATCCATAATTCCATTACTTTTTTACTGTGTTGTCTCTAATGATTATGTCTAGAACGTGTTATCTTACCTCTGATTAGGATATGTGTAGACTGTCTATGTATTAGACGATGACATTAAAGATTTACCCATACTTTATGCTTTTCTTGCCTTTATTATCTACATTAGAATTAATAATGTCATGATCTGGGGGCCTAAAATGGCTGCTTTATCAGAATCATAATACGAATCACGTTAAAAATTTAAAACTCTTTTTTTTTTTTTTAGGAGATGACATCTCGCAGTTCAGCGTCTGAGGCTGTCTACTGCTTAACCGGTCTATGTTAAAACTCTTAAAATGGACTTTGTGGTCATAATCATAAAGACCGTTTTAAGAATTTTAAATTTTTAACGTGATTCATATTATGATTCTGATAAAGCTTCCATTTTAGGCCCCCTGCTTAGCCTTTTCCCAATGATGTAGGTGGCGGCTTCCAGTCTAACCAATTATGGAGCGACTGCCTATCTGACCTCCACAACCCAGTTATTACTGGGTAATAAGGTCAGTCTTTCCGGCCACTGACTTCCTGTAACGACTGTCAAAGATCTACAAATGACAGCCGGCAGCAACGGCTTAACGTGCTTACAGAGGCACGGAGGAAACTCGGTATGTAACGGGTGGATTGGCCACCCATCCACAGACCAACCTAGGCAAACGCGGCTTCACCTAAAGAATCACCAGAGTGGCTAATTATTAGCCAAAAGCTCCTCCGCATTAGAATTGATATTGTATTATATATAACATACAAATAGTAACCAACTACATTCTCAATACCAATGCAAACCTGTTATCATTGAAGAAAGTCAAACAAAACAAATCAAAGCATGAAGTAAGTAATTAGCAGAGTAAACAGTACGTTCACACGTCGTGACAGCACTCTCCTCTCAGAATCAGATACGTGTGAAACAGTGACATGCTTGTAACACGGTCTTAATGAAGTGCCGAGTAATTTCAACACACACAATTTTAGACTAGAGCCTTGTAAAATTAATGTTCGCGCTACTATAACAAGAATATGAAGACAGAAGGTTCACTGTTTGAGTTAGTCGGTAATATAGGCCGATTCCTGAATAGAAATGTAATGGTAATTACGTTTTATATACCCGGTCTTAATTTTGTTACTAAGCGATAATATCCAAAAATCTGGACATTAACCGTAACCAAAGGGCAGAAACTGACCTTTTATGAATCATCATGAGCCTACTGCAGTCCACTGCTGGACATAGGCCTCCTCAATCGTACACTACGTAACTCGATTCTCAGCAACTCTCATCCAGTTGCTACCAGCCACCCTGCGAAGATCGTCGCTCCACCGAGCCTGAGGGTGTCCCTTACGCTTGCCGCTTCGCGGTTTCCACTCAAAAACACGCCTCGTCACGGATTTTACTGTATTATTTTTCATTTATTTTTATATTCTGTATCAATCGTAATATTTGAATGAATGTAATATGTATCTTTATCATCATCATCCTCATCCACGGCCCGAGTTCACCCACTGTTGTAATGATTGTATTTTTACATGGTTTTTATACTTGTATTTTTTAATGTTAACCTGAAAAAGTAACATTCCTGCTCTTCAGATAGCTGCATGCTCATTACCTGGAGTCTTAGCATACTTTTTACCTTGTAATTCATATTATTTAAGTTTTTCTTTAGATTTTTATCTCTCTTGAATGTTTGTTTACTTTTCTTATGTCAGGTAATGACAGGCCTAGGTTTTTATTTTTAATTCATTGCTGGAGCCTAGTTTTAGGTCGTATAGGTAATCCATATCGACCTTTTATAGCATATATATTTATTTGTATTGTATGTTCTAGACATTTCTTCATTCAAAAATTGTAAAATGTAAATTATCTGGAGATGGCTGTGAAGCGGCAGTCTTCCATAGAGTATATAAAGTCTTCGTCCAGAGCTCAAAAGTATCACAAGTCTTCAAATTTATAAGTTTTAGGAGGAAGTCCTCTAAGATTTTATTCATGTCGCTTTATTAATAATATCATCGCACAGCGCGTACCGTGGTTCTTCATCTGTTGCTTGAGCTATAGACGTACTAACGCCCTCCGTCCATTTCTACTGATGGAAGACGAAGTCTGATGTCCCTCGGCCTCTACTGCAGCCGAGAGGGCTGCCGTACTCCACGTTCCTCGACCACTTCTGCAGCCGAGAGGGCTGCCGTTCTTCGGCCATTTCTGCAGCCGAGAGGGCTGTGGTTCTCCGTCCTTCGGCCATTATTGCTGCAGCTGAGAGGGCCGCCTTCCTCCGAAGACTGAAGCCTGACGTTCCTCGGCCACTGCTACAGCCGAGAGGGCCGCTTTTCTCCACTTCATCATATTTTCTTATTAATTTCCATTTCCCAGCTTCTCTGGTCTAGTGAGGATAGGTATATAGCTAGCTCCAGCACCAATTAATTCCATCTTTTAAAACAACTTTGTGTATTTTTTATTAAATTCTGTTATTGTTTCCCATCTTTTCTTTTAACCCGTGCTCTCCTCCAGAATAGGTAGGTGAGTACCTTAACTGTAACCTCACAGTTTCCCTGCTCTAGGAAACTGTAACGTTACACTGTTGGGTATGGCCTTTGTTTGTGCCAATCACGACGCTCCTTTACTGGCCTCATCCAAGTTTTACCCGCAATGGCAACAATGTCGTCTGCCCATAATATCTCGCCAATATGGATCTAACCCTTTTTTATTGTTAGTAGTTGGTCTGAATAATTACGAATGTGACTCAACTATGTTACGGTTGCCACTACCACAAATTTCAACGCTATCCTTGGCTGAGAAAGCTCTAAAAGCTTTTACTTGAGCCATGGTGGACACTTTTAAAGGATTTAATCCTTTGTACTTAGGAATAATAATTAATCCCTAATTGATACAATTGATAATTCTATTATCCTAATTTGGCAATTGATTATAATTTAGTTTCCCATCCAGGTGTGCTCAATATTTTCACCAAGTAGCACTTTAAAATGAACCTTTTGCCCTAATTTAATTCCTGTATAAATACTTAGCAGCCCATAAAGTCTGAATATTTAAACTTTATCTAGACTTTGTCAAGCTCCTGGGTGTGTTTTACATTTTAAATGTGCGGAAGGGTTTTTTGACGATGCCCCGTTGTGCAGGAACTTTTTACTGATGGTCGTTAGTGAGGTATGGAAACTAAAGTGAATAACAAAAGTGGTTTTGCATTGGCAATTTGTTAGGTTGGCTGTTTATTCGATAGCTTGGGAAAATACGTAAAATGACTGCCTCATACATAACATGAAAACGAAGTATACTAAAATCCCCGAAGGGTTAGGCACAGGTGTACATAATTAGTTCACCCAGATTCGCCAGTTATGTTTAAGTTCCATGTAAAAGGCGAAGAGCCTATTGCCATCAACTGGGCACAAATCCAGGCTCCGTGGCTACTACTGAAAAAATCCTGATAGAAAAACCCAATAACACTTTGCCCGACCTGGGAATCAAACGCAGGACCTCATGCTCAGCAGTCGCGCTTGCGACCCACAAGGCTATCTTTTTACACTTGCAACAAAAAGAAAATATCGGGTATGAAAAAAATTGACAGTTACATACAAAAATAAGTATAAGTAATACCTACACGTACACATATATGGTCAAAATGTATTGAACAACGCTGGTGAGTCTAGAATCATGATTATACTGAACTCATACCAACAATGTGTTTGTGCATTTCTTTTCCCTAAAAATACTTTTGTGGTTCCACACCCCACTGCTCAAAACAACACCATTGTGGATAAAAAAGCGCATCCATCACTGACACAAAATTTGCAAGAGAAACATCACAAAACACATACTTAGCTCTGAAAATAATAAAGCGCTTACCATTCAGCGCTAAGTCAACTGTTCCTGTTGAGGACGTTTGTAAATTCACTGCAACTGAGGTTTTTTCTCGTGCGATAAATATTTCTTTATAGCGACAGCACGGTGACTTGTTTTGTGTAGGAAAAGAGATGTCACACTCACAAGTTGTTTGATACTGAGCGTTTGAATATGAGCTGTAAATACTTGCGTGTATATCTCAACTCTGTTTGAGTTTTCTCTAACTGCAATACTACATTTCTTAATGTGTTCCTTCCCATTACGGAATACTTGTGAAGACACCACTTCTCCATAATATATAGGTAAATCCTTTCATATAAAGCTTTTCCTTCGAGAAACTTTAAAAATAAGTATTTTGCTCTCATTTCATTCATGTCTATAGGAGCGATAACGTCTTAAGGCATTTCATACAAACTTTGAACTATTTTTTTTCGAAATGACCGAACCGATTTTAATAAAGCTTCATACGCATAGGCAAGATATATACATATATGTCTCAAAAGTTGACAGAGAAAATTTTCGAAAAATAGTGTTACAGCTAAATTATACCGATTTCAGATTATCCATAGAAACAGAAACTTTCAACAATTTTTTTTTGTTAAAGGCATTTCGACAATGTTCTCTATCAACTTTTTAGACATAAATGTATCCTGCTTATGCGTATGAAGTTTAATTATAATCGGTTCAGTCATATCGAAAGCAAATGAGTTCAGTTTGTCTGAAATGTCGTAAGACGTTAGCGCTCTTAAGGTGGATGCGCAAGGGTAGCCCGCGAAATTTAAATTGCCTTCCAAGTTTATATCCAATAGCTATTTCATGAAATAGTCACTCTTTGGGATTATATGAACTTGGAGCGTTGTATTGATAATTTGAATGATTATAATTCTGTAACTCCATACGTGTTACTGGCGCGATTCATATTTTCATCAACATACAACCCGTCACTGACCTGCAAATTGAAATAAACGTAAGAAAATTTAAATTTCGCGGGCTACCCTTGCGCATCCACCTTAACATGATTTTTTATAAAGCCAAAATATAATTAAAAAATTCGTCAACCTCGAAATGTCACAAAAAGACTTAACTGCCTCTGTTTTCTGACCTTAAAAAAGAATTAAACCGTGAAGACGCTCAGTAACTTAATATTTCCCTAAACTCGTCACGACTTTTAAAAATTGTTGCGATTACGAAACTTTTTTTAATGCTTTGACTTTTTCGGAGGCAAATGAGAGGAAAATTAACTTCGTTGAATTCAGTCTGAGTGATTTATGACTTTAGAGCACTGGGGTGGCGGAGAAAAGAACCACTGTGCTTCGGGATGATGTTATCATTAAATCAAAGGTTTTCAGGGCTAAAGGGAAAAGTTATTTCGAGCTTATCTCTGGAAATATGACGAGCGGAAGTCTTTGTGTTCTTTATAAGGCTTGATGTGTGGTGACGTAGATTAATATCTTTCGAAAACGGAGAGCATAGTCGTTTTTTTCAATTTTTTTTTACTTGGAGCGAGTGCCTTATTGACCTCCATAACATAGTTACTGAGTAACCCGAGGAATCTCTTGGCAAGACTAGTTGAAAATGAGGACCATCATTACTTAATTTAATCGTAATTGAAACTAAAATAGCTGCGCTACGGGTCGCTGTGTAAGATTCCGAAAGAAAGAAATACTGTATGCCTCGTGTTCTAGTGGTCGCAAGTGTTACTGTTCTATCAGCTCAGCAGAAGCCTGGTGTTTGGATTCATGCCTGTTAAACATAACTGCTTAAATATCCCCACATTTAAGCACAAATAATATTTGTGCATGGGAGATTTATTATACAGAAATGTCCTTAGAGTTCAATATCAATGCTTTGTTGAAAGAAAAACAAATAAAATATTCATTAGTACATAATATTATACACACTATTGCACTTCCATTGAGTAGTTATCCATGTTATAAGATAGGTAAAGTGACTCAAACCCGATTATAGAAACTGTAAATGGAAGAATTATGAACTCTACGAAAATGGAATAAGCCTTAAAATATACAAAAACACCTCTTTATCATAATATTTTATTCACCTTCACAAATAGGTACTAACTTATTCAAAAAGTACTCAAAGTACCTCTAAGCCAAATGTATGTGCTAACGTGTGTTTATTACTTATATACGTAAAAACTTAAGCACCTACCTGTACTTACTTTTGTTTAGAACTTCATCAAAAATATTCATAAAATAAGTTAGGGTGAGTTCAGGCAGAGCGCCCGCATGACGCGCGTTTACTTTGTTTAACTACTTGTTAAGGGTAGACAAACTGAAATGACGTTAGTAGGTATACAGGGTGTAAACAAAACCTTCACGAAGCCTTCAACCAAGCATTATATATGTTGTAGTCAAAACCCTTAACCAGTCAAAAGTACCTTTAACTAGCAAAATCAGTCAAAAGTAATTTTAACCGTATTCTTTCGACAATACTACTTTTCACTCCATCAAAATCAAAATATTTTTATTTCACATAGGCCTAGATGGGCACTTATAAAACGTCGACAAAAAGGTGCACGATTCGGGTTGGTCGTTTCCTATGGAGAAGAACCGGCAAGAAAATCCATGGTTACTCTTTTCAAATCATTTGGTGTTACAATATTATCATGTTACAGCATTAGTACTTAAGTATGGGGGAACAGCATAGGCCCGACAATAGGTCGTTGCTTACTACACAAAAAAAATTAAAACAGGATGAAAAGTTAACAAAAGTTAACGAGCATCTGGGAATCTATAAAGCCTACACATTCAACATTCACATTCACTGAAATAACAGTTAAAAGTAGTTTTGACTAATTGATTCCATCGAAAGTGGTTTTGATTGGTTATATCAGTCACGTCACGGGGTGTAAAAACAACAAATGTTTATGCAAGAAAAAAAGGGTTGCTGTGTAATTCAAAGTGCCATAGTGGTTTGAGTTGCATCAATTAATAATTCGTCATTGTAGAATGATAACCTTATAAGTTAAAAAAAAACACGTAGGTATGTTGCAAGCAATATGCACTCCACTCCATAGATAAAGTGTAATAAGTAAAACATAGTACATATATGATTTACAAGGTTCTCATGATACAATAACGAATAATGTTTTTTTTTTTTTATTTCAATTGAAAAAGTTAAAAATTCTTTATAAAAACGATTAACGTAACATTCATAAATATTCAAATATACTTGTAACTTTGTATCGTTACTTTTGTTTAACTAGCTTATTTCAACACCAAAATGTCAAAACAAACCTCAGACGTTAAAAATATTAGGACCGTCCTAAGTTACTAATCGACATAAATTAGCTGTTTTACAAGTGTTGTGCGCGCGTTTCGTGTATCCGATCGAATGAATAGGGACACAGTAAATATCCTTCTTATTCAGTTTATGAAATATCTTTCAAATTGGTCGAATATTGGAAAAATTTACGAAATAGTCGAGAGCCAAACCTCGAATTTTAACTTTTACTTGTCGCGCTAATCGCGCTTGTAGAGGGACAGCAATAGTTTATTCAAGTACCTACCGCATTTCCTCTTAATGATGACACATTTTCACCCAAAAAATAACTTCCGATTTTCAAATCACAAAGCTAAAGCACTCGCAACACAGAACCATTGAAATCGCGTTCAAAACTATGGAACCCGCGCCGTTCAATCTGCTGACTGTACAATGTACAGTATGTATAAACCTTTGATCCAAACGTTTGAGTGGTATTTAAACAGCGCCCAAACTTTCACAAGTAATTTCAGAGCGCTTCGTTCATATTGTGTTGTGTGCTCTTGTAAGGTCAGCTGGAAAAAATGAGCTTAGATTTATAAGAATATATTACGAGTTTGATTACAGTATTACGTCAATGTGGATGTAAATTAAAGTAGGATTACAAAATTTTAACCACAGATAGTTTTAACATAAACGTAGCATCACGCCTGTAATTTCGGAAGGTTTAGGCAAAAGTGTAGCTAATAAATAGTAGACCCACATTTCGCCCGTTTTGCTTGTCCCACCCATGTACGAGGGGGCGATCTTTAGACGCAGTTTGAAGTATTTAATTTTATATTTTTTATCATTCCCTATGGTAAGTATTATGTCTGTTATGTTGTTCATGTTTTATCGCATAAATAAATATATTAATTGATCAATCATAATTGTTTGCGGACTTAATGCCATGGGCATTTTTGACCAGTCAACCCGCCCCGATAGGTTCCAATCCGGGTGTACTGGGAACCTGTATCTTCATACAAGCACACTAAAGCCCCATTTACAAGTTGGAAGTCTATTTCTTGTTGTATGCAAACTTATAATGTTGCTTCAATTGTATCAATTTTCACATCGCATTATATAAATCAGTCTCAGCAGAATGTGTTCGCGGTAACAAGAAAGTCACTTGGATTAGAAACTTGGAATTATCTAGAAATTTATACTAACTTTATAAGCCTAAAACTGACAGTCAGGGTCGTCCATTTTAAGCCTAGCTTTAGAACTGCTGACGAAGTTTTTAACGCTCAACAAGATTACACAGCAAAATCTGCTACAAGAGATCTTCTCCACTTAATCAAGTCGACGATTATCATAAAATCTGTATTTTTTTCAAGAAAATTAATTGAATAAATGTTTTCTTGGTTGTATATTTATAACACCACGCGAAATCCCGGCTGGGTTACACAAAGGTGGAGGACTAATAGTACCCCCATATTTCGCCAGTTATATTCCCAATGAAAAAGCCAATAAAACTTTGCCTGGGAATCGAACGCAAGACCTCATGCTCAACGATTGCAATCACTAGACCAACGAGGCAGTAATTAATATTATAAATGCGAAAGTGTGCGTCACGCCGGCGCCGTTCCATCTTACATGACCAAAAATGATAATCTGGTGCCACTACGAGTCGGCAATGCAAACTGGATAATGGATATCCCGGTAGTACGTTCTCGTGAAACAATATCCGATACACACAAGGGTGAAGTTGCTCAAAAAAGTTAGTTAAATCAAAATTGTACATCTGTTCTGCTAGCGGTACCAGATGTCCCGCTCTATTGAATATTCTATTTATGTTTGTAGTACGAAGTAAGTCCAGTGGATGCATGTTGTTAGCGCTTATCACTAACTTCTAATAGCTGACTGTTTCAGTAAGTTCACGATGTCTCTTGGTTCACAGGTCTGGTACATACGAAGGCCCATTTGCACCACAAATCACTTAATTAAGCGTTTAGTACCTACGTACGAAGGTACTAAACGCTTAATTATTAGAGGAGCTCGTGACAAAATAATAACAGCCGCTCAGGTCGATCTTTAGGTTAAGCCGCGCTTGCCTAGGTTGGTCCGTGGATGGGTGACCGCCCATTACATACCGAGTTTCCTTCCTCCGTGCCTCTGAAAGCACGTTAAGCAGTTGGTCCCGGCTGTCAATTGCAGATCTTTGACAGTCGTTACAGGTAGTCAGTGGCCCAAAAAGTCTGACAGCCAGTTTTACCAAAGGGTATCGTATTACCCAGTACTAACTGGGTTGTGGAGGTCAGATAGGCAATCGCTCCACGTAAATTACTGGTATTCAGCTGCATCCGGTTAGACTGGAAGCCGACCCCAACACAGTTGGGAAAATGCTAGGCAGATGAGTAGGTACCAACGTACTTAAAACAGCGTTTTGTTTCCGACAGTTGTTTGAAGATGACAGAGTCGGAGTGATGATTTAAATTTAGTAAGGGGGCAAGAAAAACACCAAACACACACAACACACAAACACACACACATACGCAGTAGAAACACCTGGATAAGGGACGCATAGAACCGCGAGTGTGGCAGAAAAAAGGGGAGACCTATACCCAGCAGTGATTGATTCCGGCTGATATGATGATGAACGGGGCAAGCGGACCTAGGTGTAACATAGGGTGACCCTCGAAGCTGGAATGCACTTGTTCTCCCCTTCATTGCGATTATTTTTTGTTCTAGACCATACCTGGGAACCTTCTAGTTAAGGAAATATTGGACTTCGAGGTTCTAACTTTTTCACATGTTTGTCTTATTTTTAAATACTAGTATTTAATGTTATAACTTTACTTTATATACCTCCATGACTCCCGCACCTATCAATGTATCAATCAGCACAATGTTTTGAGTGTGTGAGTCCTAATATACCGTGATTTTTCACCCCAACAAAAAAGTCGTTTCCCAAGAATAATTTTTGCGTAGAGTTACTTAGTTTGATGTACAGCATGCTTGGTTGACTGACGGCTTCATGAAAGGTCCAATTACATCTTGTACTAGCTGGTTCAAAACAGAAACTTAAAAATACTAAACTTAAATTTGTTTGTTATTCTGTAAATGATGTTGGTGATCCAGTTGGTACCTATTATCACTCGTAGATCCTTGACAATCGTTACGGTACATCAGAAACACATAAGTTTTTATTTATATTCATTTCGATTTCGCTTACTTTTAGTAAGGCCATAAGACCTTTTCCAGCCCCTCACTTAATGTACACAACATTAAGCTCGTTACAGACCTTTTAAAAACAAAACAAGAATAACAATAATAAAAACAACAAACAAAGGCATCAAGCTAAAAGCCTCGGACACGACTTCGGGGCACGTTACAGTCGCAGCTAATAATCTTCTGTTAGAAGATGGCGGCACTAAAATCTACAATATTGTAGTAATAACGTGATTACCGCTAAGTTGTTCGTAGGATATACGGGTGATGTGGATGGCGAACTTCTGTACTCCAACAAGAATTTTGAATCAGCACCACCAAGAGTAAAATAATAATAGCGTCAGGGCTGACCCCAATTAATATGGAACAAGATGATAATAAATATCAGTCATTAACCAACCTATATTTATTGATGTTCTTCAGTTCGAAAATGGAACAAAGCCTTCCAGCGTCCTTTTTTTTTTGAATCAACTAATACAATCGTCAACATTTTTTACCAATGAAAAGCGATACATATTTTATGGTTTAGTAACTTTTAGTTCATGTGATATTGAGGAAAGGGCGATGACCGCTATCACCACGCTAAAACGCAAATTTTAATTAATGACTAAACGTTTCTGACTACCCGAATCCGTTGACTTCTTTCGTGATGCCCTTGCGGCCTTGTGATGTGTATATGCTCCCTAATTCATTTACTTTATTGTTCCTACGTCCAGGGCGATTACATTGCTTGTTTCGTGTATTAATTAATTGTCCAAATCTAAAGAAGAAAGTTCTCGACCATTCTAAAAACACGTGACAACAATTGAAAACTCACAATTACTCCGCCTACGTGCAAAAAGGAGCAACCTCAAAACACCGCTACCAAAAAACAACAAAACGTGTCCTTTTTACCTAGAACGCCAGATGACATCATTCCTCCTGTTATCCTAGCGATAAACAGAAATGCGTCGCTAAACGCATTTGTACACGACGCAGATAACACGACTAATGGAAAACGCGCACATCTCGCGACTTCCCGGGAGCGTGACGTAATTACATGACAAGAGCTTCAAGTAAATTGATCTCGTATATCTTGAAGACTCGGTTTTTCCTTTTCGACTTTATTCGGGAGGAGCGAGTGACGATGGCATTCGGTAAATGTTATGGCGTATTTATTTTATTGATGTGTTTTGCATATCTTATGAGGATGTAAATTGTGTCGTATCATTTACTAAACTTGGTGGTGGTGTGTTTTACGTTGCATTCCAAAGCGCCTGTAATCCTAAAAAAATGGGTAAAGGTGTACCCTATGTCCTAAACGTACATCCACATTAAGCCAGTTGTTTTCAAGTCCATATTTAAATAGAGTAAGTGTATGAGAGAGAGTAAAGTCATTCATTTCTTTCTAACATTTGTGACTTTAACGGAACCTTTTACTTTCCTACTTTTATGACCAAACTGTCTGGATAAACTGAATCGATAGAACTGGAAGTCATGGGGCAAGGCCTGGCCCTGATGAGGATAATGTAGGCTCATAGTAACAGGAACGGTGAATGACTCTACTTTTGAAGGCTTAAAAAAGCCTGTCGGAGTCTCAGAATTTATTCCTTAAGACTCGTACTTCATGTGGGCAGAATATGGGTTTCGTGCAACGAGATCCCTCTGGGTGCTTTTATTAAATAACAAATTACTTGAAATCACAATTTAACTAACACAATAACACTTGGCACAATTAATCGGGTACAGTTCCGCTGCGATCAGACATTGCATGTCGTGTCGTGTCGTCCGTCGTCGTTGCATGTCCTCGCTGAGAGCTCAAAACATAAGGTATCTATGCAAATCTGTAGCGGCATAAGAATACTGCAGCAACATAGAACAAAAAGTACTACAGCGCCATCTATGTCACAGACGAAGAACTAAACATCGAAATCCTACATCGCGCAAGTAAAGTTATTCGCGACTTAAGACTATATAGCAAAACGCGACAACAACTGTCGGGCAGTAGTAGCCCACCAGATACAAAACCCGTCTGGTCAGAGGATCCTGCCTTTTCTATACACCCTGTTCTCCATACTCCCAAAAATCTATTCAAAAAATCCCGACTCTGTAGAAGTGAGCTGTAGGTGTGGCTAGACTTGTAACGTGTGCGCGCTTGCTATTCATTTTATGTCTATACAAATGACCGGATCCGAAAAATCTATACCCAGTCTTGCTAAATAGTCCAACAAGCTTTCCAACCTTTACAGCCATGATTCCGACACCAACACGCGCTCGTAAAATTTTATTTAACTTTGAAACTTGTGAGAAGACGAGTAAAACCACCGCAGCATTATACACTAAAACAGTAACATTTATTTGTACACTTATTTTCCATTTCCCTGACTACTAACGAGGCGGTGCAGATGCTAAAGTTTCTAACTCTCAGATTCTTTTAGAAAGTCTTTTTTATTACACTTAAGTCTAGTTAATGGGGATGCGATTTTAACTCGTGTTTTTTTTGTTTTGAAACCGCTGAAGAGATTTACTTGTTGATGTGGTTGGTTGAGATAATTTTGAAACTAGTTTTTTAGTTCGTTTTTCTGAAGTTAGAGCATTTTGTTTTTACGTAGTTGCGTCGTCAGATTTTAGTTCGAATAAAGTTGTTTGTTTCATTACGTAATTATAAAAGCTGCAACTTAATTTTTACCGTGCCCAAACTAAGTTGCGTCGTTAGGAGCGGATTTCGACTGATCGCCATCAGCAAAAGATACGCGGAACGGTACTGGTGTATTGTCAGTGTCAATATTCCTCAGGAATTATCACAAAGACAGCTCTTGAACGCAGTCTTAACCATGTTCAGCTTCAGTGGTGAAATTCACACTTAGTCCAGTTTTGCAAGTCGGAATAAAATACGAAATGTACATAGTACTAAAACAACCTTATTGTGATTACAAAATATATTTTTATTGCTTTTTTTCTGTATTTTTTTTTCACTGTTACACATTTCTACCAGTTATTTCAGGCCAGTTTGTCAGTGACAATAAAAAAATTACCTCCAAACAAGAATTTAAAAACTCCAAAAATATTTTACCGTTGATATGAATGAAGGGTAGGTACGGGGAACACTGAAACATGGTTGGCGTGAATTCCCTTGCAAATAATTCGTTTTCTGGTTCCATTTTGTTTTAAAATGATACGTTTGTATTGAGTATTGCATCACAGAGTTGAGTGATTAAATATTAGATTATTGATTTTACGACGAAATGTGTCGTTGCACTACATAATTAATAATACTACATAATTATTTTACTATCTTTTGTACCACATTTACTGCAAATAAATGATTTTGACTTTGACTTTTGGCTTTGCTGTAGTAAGTACTAATTTAATATTCAATCGGCAGGCAGGGGCTAACTGTTAAAAAGCTGCGGTCAGAAGAACATACCTTAGAAAAAAAAGAAACAAAGCCCACCTCGTTATCACCAAGCTAGCTAGAGTGCAACCTTGCCCACAAGGTTTTCAGTTGCCCTTCACAGACACGCCATCAAAACAAGGGCCGTCTATAAGTCCAAAACTATACAGACTATAGCTTACTGCTAACCCTGTAGGCCTCGATCACAACCTTATGCGATGCGATTTGCGTCAAGAGACACGCGCGACTGCGCGAGCGTCACTTGTTTCCGTCGAGTGATTACTTTCACTCCGTACTTCCCGTGCTCGTGGGGTGGTCTCGACGGGACGTCAGCAGGGTGGATAAGGAGCTGCGTCGCAAAATATGTTCCGCATGCTATCTTGCACACTGTGTCTCAAATCAAGCAGCCAATGAGCTGCCACTAGCGACACCGTGAAAGTGGCAAATTTTTGAGTTAAAAATTATTTGAAGAATGTGGTGCCAGACTCACTAAGATGAAGAGTGATATTGCTCTCAAAAAAAACTTCATTCATTTGGTTCCTCCGCAGATGTTGTTGCAACACGGGTATGGCTTGAGCGTGCGACAAGCGGTCAGGCGGTGCACGGACGAGCGACTTTTGTTCCCATCTCGTGAGAATCGTCATCAAAAGTCATTTATTCAAATTAGGCTGTTACTCAGCCTTTTTGTACATCAACATACATTAGGCAGTCCATCAAAGCGCCCGCTCTGCGATTTTAATTCGACAAGACACAGAGCAGAGCATATTATTCCAAAAAACTTCTTTGATTAGATTTCTTCCCAGTCGTTGTCACAACAGGCGTGTTGCTTGAGCGTGAAGCTCGTGGCCTGGAGGATAAACTGCAAAAAGCGGAAAAACGAACATAATCTGTTGTCACATAAACTCACCGGGACAGAACTATTACGTCCCCATTTTAGTAATGGTGGATTTTCCCGCGCTCTTGCCCATCTGCCATGGGAGTAGGGTTGGCAAAAGCCGGATTTCCGGGGTAAATGTTGTTGGACGTGGGAATTTTAGATGATAAAACTGTGATAATAGAAAGAGCCAGCCTATAAAATGTTCTAATAGGCAAAATGTTCTAAAAATACCAAACTTTCAAACTTCTCTTCTTTACTCCAAAGAAATTACCTTAGATGACTTACATAATAATAAAACATCATTATTTTAACGATTGTCTGGCAGTTTGAGTACTTTATGCACACTACCTGAATGTCCCTTTGTTTTTGCTCGTCGAGTTGAAGTCGAGCTACAAGATTACTAGAAAATGCGTGCACTGATCGGAAAGGTATTTTTACGAGGTAAAAGTGTTTTTCAAACCAAATGAAAGAGTTAAATATTTACTCCACTTATACATTTACATCATTTATTAGAAGATCCATCATTCTCAAGTACCGGAAAAATTACAAACTTGATCTAAAGTAACGAGTCTGATTCACCCTTGGGACACCCCTTACAGGGAACTTGTCCCAGCCCTAGTCCGTGTTCCACGTCCGTGTCATCCGTCGCCCAGCGGATAATGTCCCAATTTATTATAATTCCACTGTAATTTACTTCGTGTTTGCTTATGGACTGGGCTTAAGAGATCATTTTGTCATCATTTGCTGAAGGTGCTAGGAGGCGGGTTGATGGACAGGGGGTCACTGTTTTTTGTCGACTTTTTGCACATTAACCGCAGAGGTAAAGGGTCTTGTAATTAATTAGATAATGAGCCTCCAGAATTGCAGTAATGATCTCCATTTACCATAATTATAACCCATTTTGCCAGATGTGTACAAGTATTTTACACGGAGCGTCTGCCTATCTGACCTGATTCTGCCCGCTGTTTTCTAGAGACAGACACTACACAATTCTACGCAGGAACAGCTAAACAAGCAATTTGGTAAACACACAGCTGTAACTTTTACAGAATGGTTTGAGTTTGCTGAGATAGTCATTTATACTTTACATCAATCTCTTAAGTATGCTTAAAGTTAAAAGAGTTACTGTGGACAAAATGAAAATATGTAGTGTTAAGATGTTTTTTTTTTCACACATTCCAATAATTCATGCGCGCCAGTTGACCTTTTTGAGGACATCACTAATAAGGTCCGTGCACGTCCTTAAGGGAATGTCCCACTTCTCTTCTCCTGAGTTTTTGACGAATAATTAAAGGTACAAAATCTGAAGGCAACTGCAAACCACAACTGTTAAACCGCCAAATCACAATACGAGACCGCAGCAATACGACTGGGTACTATGCAGCTTTATGAAAACGATTGCCTCGTTGTTCTAGCGGTTGCAAACGCCACTGGTGAGCATGAGGTCCAAAATGTTGTCATGTTCTTCAATCACATTGAAATTTCTCAATAGCATCCACGTTGCATAAATTCGTTCCAGGTTGATGGCAATACCCTCGCCCTATTAATTGGGACTTAAACTTGAGAGCAGCGGCGGCCCCGACTTATGAACATTAAGTCGTGGGTTCGAACCCAGGCTGGCGCATTACTATGTGTAATTTATTTCATCACCACCGTTCTCAAAACGGTGAAGGAAAGGATCGCGAGGAAACTGGCATGTCTTAGAACCAAAAAAATCGAAGACATGGGACATCTACCTACCCGCACTGGGCCCGTGTGGTGGATTATAGCCGGCCGTGTGTCCCAGCAGTGGGAACATTATAGGCTGATTATGCTTAACATAACTGAATATGGGTGTAGCTACTGAGACACACCTCTGCCTAATCCAATGAAAACGCTTCTTTAGGTGGTGACATTGCCTGTTATTGCCGGAATTGTACCTTTAGACATCCAAAAAGTCAACCACGTTCATTATACGAAAGAAAACAGACCCCAAAGTGGAATGAAAACGTGAGAAGGAATTATTATCCTTACACCCTTGTTTCACTTCCACGACACTGAAATTAAACGCTCGCTTTTCCTTGTGGTGTGGGCAGAATGATAAGCAGTATCAAACCTGAGACGAGGACCACTTAGCTTTATTAGGAAAGTTTTCATGTAACATAAGTTTCTTTTGTTTTTGTAAGTGACAGGAGTCGCGTTAATGCTGAGATATTGCTGCTCATTCAAACTGTAATAGTTTTATCTCCATCACTTGGATACAAGTCGAAATATCCGGGTATGTGGCTAATTCAAGATTGAAAAGTACAAGAACACCTTATTAAGCTGTATTACTTGGTCTGTCCAAATTAGCCCTGGCTCGAAGAATCATGGGAAGAAGTCCTTGCCCAGCAGTGGGATAACGCAGGCTAACAGTTATAGTATATGCTATACTTACACTTTGTACTATACTAACAATTGTCATACCATATACCATTTATCATCCTTTTTTATTGATTTGTTTATTTATACTCAGCGAATCGATCTAAATACGATTCGCTTTCATAGTATTAGAGACTACTGTGGAAACGAGCTGACGAATCAGTCGAGACTAGACTAGACTAGACGAGAGAGCATTTTCTTAAATGTGAGACTGAAGAATTCTTAAAATTGGAGACAAGACAGATTCTTGAAGGTGATCCATCTAAAGATACACCTGGGACTACTACTCCCAATCTTATTATTGAAAACTGTCGTTGTGCCATCCCTGCTGATCATCTCGCGGAGCTGCCCTGGGTCTAAAAGCTGGTGATCCAACTCTAAAGATCTACCAGGACCTCAACTCCTGTTCTTACAAACGCCGCCTTCCTGTGGAGCAGACCTGATACATCGTCCTACATCTCCACCTCTACATTTCTACTTAATCGTGTAAATATACTCAAAAACTGCTTCCAGAGTGCGGGTTTGTTACGTCTTTTTTGTAAACACTTGTATTTTTTATCTCATTTGTAAAACCATCCATATCTCTATTAAATTTTTAAATGTACAAGTCTACTCTTATCCTTTAATTCTTAACAGGATCTAGTAGATTTGTTACACAGTATCAGTATACGACTTGTATAACTTCTCTTTCAACCACTGAATTATGGTTGTAGCGACACTTAAAAAAGTACAAACGCAACATGGAACTAAAAGTACTACAGCGCCATCTATGCCACAAATGAAGAACTAACATCACCTACAGCAACATAGAACAAAAAGTACTACAGCGCCATCTATGACACAGGTGATGAACCAAATATCGAAATACATCTAAAATCCTACATCGCGCAAGTTATCCGCGAGTTAAAAATATATAGAAGAACCTGACAACTGTCGGGCAGTAGCCTACCCGACATAACACCTGGTACGGTGGTCGAAGGATGGGGTATGAAGATGATCCCCTTTTTCTATGGGGGATGAAGAACTTAACACCCTGTACTCGATATCCCCAAAGTTATATGGGGAAAGACAAGACTATCTTTTTTTTCTCACACACACATTAGAATTTCCACGCGAACGAAGTCGCGGGCAACAAGCTAGTTTCTAAATAAAATCGCGCAGTTAAAGTTATCCGCGACCTAAGGCTATAATCGTGGTCGGGTGTTCTAAACCCGACCACGATTTTCGGGCAGAAGCCCACCAGACACAATACCCATAGTCTGGTTGGATGTTCCTCCTTTTTCTATGGCGGATGAAGATCTTTACACCCTATTCTTCTTACCATAAAAGATTACTAATACGGCTATAAGATTTGGTGGTAGGTAAGGCTCTCGGGCACCGTTCTTAATTGGCATTTCCCTTGAAACTTGAGTACGCCTCTGTAAATGTCTACCGACTTCCTCGTATGTTTCAGAACTGAATAGTTTATGAGATAAACACAAAGTACAATAAGACAACGGAGTAGACGGTCAGCACGAATAGATTTCAATCCCAGTCCTGAACTCCTGATATGAAAAGTTGAGTAAAACAACTTTTCATATTATCAGGAGTAATTTTCTTGGAATAATTATCCTATCTTGAATAAAATCCACCTTTTATTGACCTGGTACGGCAAGAACACTTATTTCGATACCACCACGAGTTTCTAGGCAGAGATAAGGCGAGGCCTTTTATCACTCAAAGATAATTTTCACTTCGGCGTTACAAAACGTAAGAATTGCCCTTTTTCCACCTAACGTTGCAAAGCCAAAATCCATTTCCTTCCACATAAGAATAAAAATCGGTGCCTTTCAAATCTTTTCACCAAGTTATTGGAGCCCATATCTTGATCCTCGCTAGTTACGACCAGGCCTCCATATCCGTGGGTCCACCATATGGAAGGCCTCCGACAACCATTTATATTTCACACTAAATAAAACCCAAATGTCTTTTTGGGTAGATTCAGACATAACTCTTTGGGCTAGAGGACCAGCGATTTAGATACGCTATTCTTTTTAATGCTTTTTTATAAAACACATTAAATCCGGAAAAACTAAGTTCAGTATTGAAGATTTTGATTAGTTACTCGACTTCATATTCAAATTATAGGTACATATAGACATGTGCACTTATAAAACTTCTAGAAATAACAAATTGAGAAAGAATTGTAGAAAATTGATTGATTGTTGAATAGTGAATTGTTGTATTACGGAGGTAAATCTGAAACAAATAGATAAATGCAATACTAAAATTCAATGAATAAGGTTTAATCAAATCTTGATAGCTTTAATTAAAAAAAAAACAGTAATTTCTTTTTTGTTTTATATGCATGGCAAGTTGGCAACATGCTGACTTTATGAAAAATTAACTGACATTGACTGAAAGTGTTTTTTTAACAGGTAACAAAACATTTTACTCGCTCCATCCCCGCCATTTTCCTGGCCCACTGTGCGCAAGTAGCCCGCGTGCATGGAAGTGGCAATTCGGCCACTCTCGAGGGACTGACCCAGTCCACGACACGCTAAACGGCCCAGATTTAAGGCCTTTGGCCTTCAAAGCCTCTTTATAAGTCAGGTGGATAAAGCTTGGTAAAGTATTGGTTTCGGATTTGCGTTTTCCATACTTCGCCGGGGGTCTTTTCATACTGTAAACATACTACAATCACAGATAGAGCACTTTTTCCTTAAAATACTTGTTAAAAGTATTCACAAGTTTCCATAGTAGGTACATTGTGACCTCAAAAAAAGAATTTTGCTTGATATTAAAATGAAAGCACCTACGGTTTGTTGAAATAAAATCAAATAATTTGTTTTAATATAATTAGCTTGCAAAGCGAGTTCTCAATTTGCTTCTTTCTAGAAAAAGAAAAATAGCTCAAAAACAAAATAATACTTAATTCCATATAATTCATAAACAACGCCCACTACCTTAACATTTCAGAATTACTGGAGGTGTAACTCTTTGACGAAATTGCCACCTACGAGATGATGATGTATGACCTTTTACTTTCTTCATCAGCTGTCACAAAGAATATTTTCTGTTGTTTTAGGTTTTTACTCAATCTAGCTAAGGCGATTCTCACCCTACAACGGTCGTCTGCGCAATCGGAAGAGGCGGCGAAGTATTTTATTGGGGTATGCCGCAAGGAGAGGCGGTGAGAGCCGCTCGTCCGCGCGGTCGTGCGGAGTACGTGGGTTAGGCATCAACGGATATCGTATAAGCCAATACGACGTAGGATCCGCTTTACCGCCGTGCGGATGAGCGGTACTCCCTCTATGTGTTAGAGGGGGTAGACCATATTCGCACTGGGTCCGCTTACTTTGTGGATGTCACAATTTTCCGTATTTTTGGTTCTGGAACATGCCGGTTTCCTCACGATGTTTTCCTTTTGATTTAATAGCATTCGGTAGTGATGAAATGAATTAAACAAAGAAAGAGTTTTACAGTAAACCGTTAACGTTGCTCATATTACACACATAAATGAAAACCACTTCTCACTTCAACGAGTTCATTTTAATACTCAAATGGCCTGAAACTAAAATTGGTCCCAATACCAACAATCTAATATACTTCGGTTTCCAATTAAACCCAACTATTTTAAAGACTACCCAATGATGCTATTCTAACACTAAATACTAAACTAACATATTTGTCCCATCCCTGCTCATTTAATTCCAAACATTTTACACAGACTTCGCTACATTGAATATCCTTTACATGAAGAAGATAGTAATAGAAGGTATACTCCACACAATCAACGGAAAGACACGCATAAATAAACATGCTTCACTGCTACTGTTACTGCTTGGTCACGAGCTACACAGCAGTCAAAAGCGAAATGCGAGTTACAATGGCGAATTTGGAGAAAACAAATTAAAGAGATTGTTTAGGCAAGGAAGGCACTGACAGGTTTAGCGCCGAGGCTAGCGAGTAGCGAAGTGAAATGAACATTCGCACTGAGCGCTTGGCGCCTCGCTAGTCGCCTAGCGTGTACCGAACACGCTAGCCTCTACGCGCTAATTAAGCCACCTGCCAGTACGTAGTACGTAACCTTAGACTCCTAAGAGTATGCCATTGGTCACCGCGACGTGACTTGCGCCTAGCGTCTCGATGGTACTCAAGCGAAGAAATAAAGTAATGTGAGAATTGTGTGACTCCATCGCCGGTCGCATTCCCCGAGGACGTGATCGTGGCATACTCACGTTCTCGTGACTAGCATTTTTTTTTTGAGATCACAGTAATAACGCATCTGTATATGCGTGCGCCTGATTTCACTCGTTATATGAAGCTAGCCTTCTGAATACCTATTACTTTGCGCTTTACCGCTGAATGGTGTCTGGAGATATTTCAGTGTTAATTAGTTGAGCTATTTAAAACACACTCACAGGGTGTATCCGAGCAAACAGAGATAATTGCTTACGTAACTGTGCACCTGATATAGAGTAACTAGTGCGGTGAACATCAAACACAAGTATCGTACTATTAAGGCCAATGTTTTGAGTGACAACTATATTCATAGTCAGTTACATTTTATATTTTATTTGTAATAGAAAAGAAAAATTGTTAATGTAAATAGAAGAGTAAAAGAAGAAATAAGTTTTTCATGTAACATAGTAACTGTCTGAAATCACAGTTTACACATTGCACGGGACGATATTTTCTCATCTAGAAAGAAACATCATAATGGACACATATAAAATAGTCCTTCCTAATAAGCTCTTTTATGGAAAACATGGTCAGAAACTGAAAGTCGGGCTGCGGGTTCGAAAGAGATACCGCGGCCCTGGAACGCAAAGGGCAAAAGAAGAAACATGGATGGGTTTTTAGTCAGTAAACGTCTGACACTTCCTTCCACTCCGACACGAGCGGAAGGAGTTATTTGATGATTTTCGAATGGGAAACCGAAAAAAAAAACTGGAAGTCTAATTTGGAGTGATAATCTCTTTTCTATTCTTTCCTGGCCTGTTCTGTCCTACTCCTCCACTCTTTCTCTTCAGTCTTCTGACGGATACTAACTTTCAATACTAATTTGAAGAAAGCAATTTCTTCAAATACAACGGAAAATTGCACCAGTCTTAGAACTGTCTGCCCTTTTATTCTTCCATCCAATTTATTATTAATACACCTCAGTTTTTAAGAGGTAAACAGCCATCATTCTGGTCTTACTATCAAAGTTTTGCGGTAAAAACAGAGCTATTCCTCACTGCAGCTGATACTAACTATCAAACTACCCTCCAGATAAAGTTTTTCCATTACTTTGACAGTTTAACACTCGCTTGCAGTGTGGTCACATCTGGGAAACGGATGTGACATTGTTTCATTATTATTATTAATGAAAACTCGCGGTGAGTTGTTGATAAGGATCATTAAGAAAACTGCTATGTTTATTTTTTTATTTATAGATAAAATAACATTACAGTGTTGAGCAAGCTGAGAATTCTTCAGCTAAAAGAATCTAAAGTTAAACTAGAAGTTGCTATACGTACACAGGTATAATTGGAAAATAATTCCTTGACTGACCTAGAAATAACTAAGCAGAAGGAAAACTGAGCCCACGACCTACATACAATAATGTTATTATTCCATGAAATCAAAGATCTACATCTATTATGTTGCTAAGCATGGAAAAGTACCATACAATAAAATTACAGCCAGATAGACCCATTTCAATAATCCTAATATTAAAAAGGATTGTAGAAGCTGTGGATACTGTTTAATATTTTATAGAAACAGAATACAATGGACAGTTAAGTTAAGTTATTCTAGTTTTGAGCTTGCCAGAATTACCACAGTAAGAAATTAACCATGGATTTAACAATCCTGCTGTTAAAACAAAGATAATTTGTTTCTAAAATAAAGGGTTACCTTTTATGGTAACTAGGGAAGAACATATTTATTTAAATTTAAATATGCTGAAGCTAAAACCCTGTTTCTGAACTGAGAATATGAATTTGAAAACTTGTCAAACTGTACTTTAGGATTATCAAATTTTGACAGTATAATAATATTATTTGTGGTGGTATAAAACCCGAACAGTGCTCTCCGCGTTCAGTATAATAACGCGTTAAGGATGCTGGTGGGGCTGCCGCGCTTCTGTAGTGCGTCGGGGAAGGTCGCAGATGCGCATGTGGATTGTTTTTACACAACAATGCGTAAAAGGTGCGCTTCCCTGGTGCGCAGGGTGTGGGGCAGCACCAAAAGTATCTTAAGCATGATTGCCATTCGCCTGGACTGTGTTTATGTGGGTCGCTGCTGTGCAATTACTCTTGGGTTGTCGCAGCAGTGATCCACCATTATCTGTTGTTTGTTTTATCAGTGCTTAATAACATAGTCATAAGTTACACTTTTCTTGCATAAAGAAAAAAAAACAAAGGTTGTTAAAAATACAGTCAAATCTATAACTTCCAAGTCATTCAACCTTAATCATTGGCAAATGGTTTGGTCCTGCAGTACCACTTTTTATCAGATGGACCAAACAATCTGTTAGCAAAACTGTCACGATAAAGATTATAAGTGGTTCGCCTAAAGTCCAAGTTGGTCCAAAGTGCTCCGAAATCATTTATCAACTATCGGAACCGGACTTTTAGATTCCCCTGGCACTACATCTTAGTATTCATTGTAAGTGATCGTTGTCCCCTGGCGAGTACCGGTCTACATTTTTGTTCCCAACAATATGAAAGACCCATAAAATTTGTGAAGAGCCTCTCCGGGGCGTGATCGGAACACAGGCGACAACGTTATGGGACTCATTATGAAGTTTTTGTCATGATGTAGGAGAGTAGCCGAAGAGCCACGGTTACAGGTGAAAATACATCTTAGTCCCATAAAAATATTTGGAAAGTGTGCCTATTTTGATTGGTTGACGACCCGAATGGCGCAGCGGTAGTGGAGCTGCCTTACGTTCTTAGGGTCCCGGGTTCGAATCCCGGTAGGAGCAAATGTTTGTGTGATGAGCATGGACATTTGTTTCCGAGTCATGGATGTTTATAAGTATGTATTTACAAACAAAAAGTATCTATGTAGTATTATCAACTATCTGGTGTCCACGACACAAGCCTCGTTGCTAGGTGGCACCTAGATGGCGCTGTGTATAATGTCGAGCGATATTTATTTATTATTTATTTGATTAGATCGACGCACCCTGCGTCTGGAAATACTGAATTAAGACCTGGATAAAATACTCTTGTTTGAGCCTTCTTCTTATGACGAAGAAAAATTGAACTGTCCTCTGCGATTTCTCTAGTCATTAAGTCAGGTCCCATTTAGTTTTTAATGGCTTTTTTTAACTCCGCAGCTGAAACGAGATGGCGATTCTGCCACGACGCCGCCGCTCGTCCGCATGGTCGTGAAGCGTTGAAACGGACTTTGTGGCGGTGAACGCGCGTACGTGGGGTGTTGTGTGGAAACCGCCTTAGTAAGAATAGTTTAGGTTGGTTCAGAATGTTATTTTTTTAAATATTTTATATTAAAATACCAGACAAAAGCTAGCTTGAGTTTCATGTGAATGGGGTATCCCAAACCAATTACAGAATAAGAACAAGAATAGAATTTTTTTGAGTTACTTTGAGGCCGGTCCTTCTGCTTCTTTTTTTACAGTCTTTTTACAACGATAATACTTCATTTTCCCCGTGAGTGTCATCCACTGCCGAAGTTACCATTATCGCGTTTCCTTAGCACTTACCTTCATTTCTTAAAGATTCTTCTTTTGAAGAAGAGTCATTTCTGTAAATATTTATCATCATAGCCGATTTGTTGGAGCTACGGGTGAAATAATTATGTTACGACTGTTCTTTTTCACCGCATTTGTCAAAGTCTACTTAAAAAAGTCTTATTTTTCATACGGGAATATTCTTTGTTCAAAGGTGATCAAACACTCAATCGTAATGCAGTGTCTGTGATAGATCTTTTAAAGTTGTCTGCTTTAATCGTGTTAACTAATACATTTCAAGTTATCGTGCAATGGGATGAGTACTTTGGAATGCTAGAAATAGTTATTGTTATGTTTGTACTTAGGCCGGTAAATGAAAGGCGTGGTTCCGTAGCAAGCGTATAATACGAACTGGATGACATGGTTTTTTTTTTTTTTTTTTTTTTTTTTTTTTTTTTTTTTTTTTTTTTTTTTTTTTTTGGAGATGGCATCTCGCAGTTCAGCCTCTGAGGCTGGCTACTGCTTAACCGGACTATTCCCTGTGGATGCCTTAAAAATGAATCTAAGGCCTCCAGCCAGGGGCTTAAAACTATACTTAAAAACTAAGCGACCACTCGCTAAGGGCACCCCCTGTGGGGTACGGGCCTCGGCTTAGGGCGTCGCTGGGGGGGGGCAGCAAAGGGACAGGCTGGATCTGAGTGATATTAATTAGGGGCTGGTTTAAAACTACCGGCTCAGCATCGCGGGCTGGCTCTGGCAAGGGTCGGGGGGGGTTCGTTGAACGTGGGCGTCGCGTCGGGCCTCGGCGGCGAGGACGGAAACATGGCGGTCTGTATTTGTACTTTCGTAATGTGCTGGTTTCCCTACTGCTCTCCTGGAGGAGGGTGATGGGGTCATCGGGGGTGGTGAGAGCATGTCGCGGACGGCGAACCATGCTAATACGCGAGGGCTCGTATCGGGCGGCCGATGCGATCAGGGGGTTCCTATGCTTGATAGCGGAATCGAAGAAACGCTTGGAAAGACGTTTCATAAACTGAGCTAAGGTGGGGATCCTAAGGTCTAAGTGGAGACTGTCATTACGGACATAATAGGGGGCACCGGTAATCTTACGGAGAAAACGGTTCTGAAGGGTCTGCATCCGGTGCAGATGACGCGGGTGGGCATGGGCAAAAGTGACACAAGCGTATGTCATAATGGGACGGATGACGGCGGTATAGAGTCGCAACTTGCACTTAAGTGACAATTTGCTCTTTGCCGTGATCATAAAATGGAGCCTACTCATGGCAAAGGCAGCCCGGTCGCGGGCTGCTCTTATATGCGCAGCAAAGGACAGGTGGTTGTCGAGAATGACTCCTAAGTATTTGGCTTGCTTCTCCCAAGGGATCGGCTTGCCGAACATAGTGATCGGAGAGGGGACGGGACGTTTGAGACGCGCCTTATGGAAAAGAACTGCCTGGCTTTTATCGGGATTGACCTCGATTCGCCACTTACGGAACCAGGCTCCTAAAGCATTGGCTGCTTTTTGGAGCTGACGGGCGATGGCGTCTTGGCCGTGCCCAGTATAATAGATTGCCGTATCGTCGGCGAAAAGGGCCAAGTGAGCCTTTTTGCTCTTGGGGATATCAGAAGTGAATAGAGTGAATATGAGGGGGGAAACGACAGAGCCCTGAGGGACTCCCGCGCGAATGGGGTGGGGGGAAGAGAGGGTTTTCCCTATGCGATAGCGGAAAGTGCGATTCGCCAAAAAGTCTCGCAAGATGAGCACGAGACGATCTGGCACACCGAGCTGATACAGCTTGTATATCAGCCCGTTGTGCCAGACTTTGTCGAACGCTTTCGCTATATCGAAAAATAACACACCGGTCATCGCTCCACGCTGGAAGCCAGCGCTCAAGTGCTCTACGATGCGGTGGACCTGTTGGACGCACGAGTGTTCGGTCCTGAAACCGAACTGCTCGTTGGGAATGAGGCTCTTAGCCTCGGCAAAGTCTTTGAGGCGCTTATAAATAAGCCTCTCATAGATTTTACCGAGCGCGCTAAGGAGACTGATCGGCCGATAGCTAGTCGGCTCGGATCTAGGTTTACCCGGTTTGGGAATACCTATGACGGTGGCCTCTTTCCACACTTGGGGAAAGATGTTATTGCTCAAGGCGCCATTGAAGATGGCCGCCAACAAGACTATGAGCTGAGAGGGGAGGACTTTGAACACCCTATTGGTGAAGCCATCGGCGCCAGGGGCTTTCCGAGGCTGTAGCCTATCTATTATGTCTTTCACTTCGTCGGGCGTGACTGAAGGAAGAGGACAGTCGGGGTCTTCTACTGGGGGGAGAGCGGCTCTACGTTCGACTTCCGCGTCCACCTCAGCGAGATGTCGCATGTCTACTGGTAGAGAGCTGGGCGTGCACTGAGATTCCAGGCTGTCGGCCAGGCATTCAGCCTTCTCAGAGTCGTCAAAGGCGACGCTCTTATCGGGGCGAATGAGAGGAGGCATAGTAACCTCGTCGCTGCTAGCACGCAACTTTCGTTGCAGTTGCCAGAAAGCTAAGTGAGTGGGCTCGAGTTCGCTAAGCTCCTTGTCCCAACGATTCGAACGAAACTCACTGGTGCGCTGCTTTACAGCGAGCTGCAAGCTGCGCATGTGAGCCTTGTTCGCATAGCAGGGAAAGACGCTATAGGCACGAACGGCCGCGTTCTTCTCGGTTATCAGATCACGTATGTCATCGGGTAGTTTCCAGCGGTGATCGCTCATCGCTGGGACTTCCCGTGAACAATCCTTCAGTACGGATTGTACGTGATCTGTAAACAAGTTGATGGCGGCCGTCGTGTCTGCGACTGAGACTATGTGATCGGGGATACCGTCCGTGAGAGGAGACATGTCGGATTTCAGCTTATCGCTTACTTTCTTCCAGTCTGTTATCAAAATAGGGGCAGGGGGCTGGCTGGGGTCAAAGAGGCCCGAGCTAGAAACGAGATGCATGACTACCGGACGGTGGTCAGAGTTAAGCTCGTGTAGCGTCTCAATCGAGTCCAGCCTGAGGCTGACGTTCCTGAGCAGCGCTATATCGAGCACATCGGAGCGCAAACCGACAGTGTCGGGGTAGTGGGTGTGCTCCATAGGAGCGATAGGGTCAAAGGAAAGGGAGTCGCTTAGGTCGTATAACGCCCGCCCTCTCGGGTTGGTCGTTATGCTGTTCCAAGCAGGGTGTTTGGCATTGAGGTCGCCCGCTATGATAACGGACTCGCTCAAGCCGAAGAGAGAGGTGAGATCCTTCTCTAACAGGGAATGGTCCTCAGATGAATTTACGGGGGGCATGTAGGCAGAGATGATATGGACCGACTGATGGCCGGTCATACCTAGCCGACAGATTGAAACCTCAAGCAGTGATTCTAGAGGGGGTGAGTCTACTGGGATGCAGTGCAGTTCTTTACGGTAATAAATGAGCGTGCCGCCTCTGTGGCAGCGGGAACGGTCATTGCGAACTATATGAAAGTTTGCAATCTTGGGGTTGCGGAGATGGGGCTTTAAGAACGTCTCTTGGACAAGAAAGACATCTATCTGATGATCGCGGAGGAACGCGGCGATCTCATCGCGTTGTCCACTAATGCCGTTGGCATTGTAAAAGCCTACTTTAAGGGATCGGGGTTGGGTACTCGTTAAGGGCCTAGTTAGATCCATTATCGGTCTGGGGATGACATGGGTACCTGTATCATCTTATGTAGTGCGGGCTAACAATTTATTAAGTGTGGGTAACCGAAATACATTACAATTCTTACCCCTAATTATTACCTATAGGTATTCTTAAACTAAAACACTAAGTTACAAACTAATACCAACAAATCAAAAAAAAATACTAAACATCATTGCTGTACAATTTACTGAACTTACAATCTATAGATAACTAAACCTTAACTTAATAAAACTGCGCTGAAGATTTACAACATTAGGTAGGTAATTCAAGTTACAACTTATGGAAAAATACTGATGTATACAAAATTATTAACTAACTTACTCAAGCTACTTACTTAATGATTACGACATTTTATTTATATTTTGATGGTCTTTTTAAACGACACTCCCGTATAGGACGGGTTCGAATTACATCCGCAACAAGATTCTCGGAATTCGGGGCATTTATACACGGATCAGGACTGGGAACATTAGAGAGAGGAACGGAGCTGGCCGCGGATGTGGACGGTAACACATCGACTGTTGTGGTTAGCTCTGGACTACACTCCCCCACGCTCCGAGGGGTCCTCGACTCAACATGTGGTACCTCGGTACTGACTGGGGCTGACGATGGCGTCACCTCTGACACCTTGGCACGCTCCGCCTCAAGAGAACTCTGTTCTGTCGTACTGGTTGGACAAATCAAAGAACTACGCGATCGCTGTCTTAACTGATCAATATGTCTATGTGTTTCTTTCCCTGATCCATCCACAACCCCATAATCCGTAGTGCCCATTCTTCTAACTATTTGCCCCGGAAGCCATTTTTCATTACCTCTATACTGCCTCATCCATATTTCCTCCCCTAACTGTAACGAACGTTCCGTACCTCCCCTTTGTTGCCGCTCTTGAACCTTTTTCACTTTCTCTTCCCTGTTGGGCCTTAGAGCATCTAGTTTTGTACGTAGTTTCCTACCTAACATTAGCGTCGCTGGACTTTCCCCGGTAGAACAGTGTTCCGTATTACGGTAATGTAATAAGAAGGTACCCAAAAATAAATTAATATTTTGTTTTTGTTTAACTGCTTTTTTGATTGCTCTTTTTACAGTCCGCACTGCATTTTCAGCGGCCCCGTTTGATGCTGGGTGGTATGGAGCTGAAAATACGTGTTCTATGCCATGCCTTGTTAGAAAGTCTGATAGCTCTTTACTCGTAAATGGGGGACCATTATCAGAAACTATTTGCCTAGGTAAACCCCATCTAGAAAATACTTCGGTGAGTTTCTCAATAGTAAAACTAGCCGCGGTACTAGGTACGGGAAATACTTCCAACCATTTTGTCCTTGCGTCAACCATAACTAAATATATTTTACCAAATATAGGACCTAGAAAATCTAGATGTACCCTCGCCCATGGTCTAGAAGGCCAGGGCCACGGAGTGACTGCGTGCTGCTGCGGCGAGTCCGCCTCCCCCGCGCACACCGCGCACTCCCGACACGTTGTCTCCACCGCCTCGTCGATGCCCGGCCACCAAACATAGCTCCTAGCTGACGCTTTCGTTTTTACAATGCCCATATGGGGTTCGTGTAACTCTCGTAATACCCTAGCTCGGCAGCTTTCCGGAATCAGCACCCTGTGCCCCCACATAACACAGCCTAACTCCTCGTACAGTTCCTTACGACGGTTAAAATATGGTTGCAATTCGCGTATATCATTATCTGTGGGCCACATGTCTCGGATATAACTCAAGACTCTGCTTAACATCGGATCTCTCATAGTCTGTTGCTTAATTACATTATAATCTAGTAACAATGCATTTTGTGCGAAATGTAAATATGTTTGCTCAGGTAGGGTCGGTAATGACTCATCGCTTCTGCTTTGAACCGGTAATCTCGACAGTCCGTCCGCACCGTTTTGTTTTGTGTTGACGTATTCTATATCATAAGTATATGCAGATAAAATAATCGCCCAACGCTGTAATCTACTCGCTGCCATAGCCGGTACGCCGTGCTTTGGCCCAAATATGCTTACTAATGGCTTATGATCAGTTCGCAAAGTAAAGCGTCGGCCATATACGTACTGATGTAATTTTTTTAAACAAAATACTATAGCTAACGCTTCCCGATCTATCTGAGAATAATGTTTTTCTGCATCATTCAATGCGCGTGACACATAAACCACCGGCCGGTCGCGGCCGTCGGCGCTTTGCTGTGTGAGTACCCCGCCTATACCGCGTGCACTAGCGTCACACGTCAACACTAACGGCTTGTCCGGATCATAATGAGCTAACACTTCCGCACCTGTTAATATTTTTTTTACTTTTACCATCGCTTCCTCACACTTATTACTCCAATACCAACTTACACTTTTTTTTAAAAGTTCATAAAGTGGTGACAATATGTTACTCAAATTTTTAACAAACTTAGCATAAAAATTTACTAGCCCTAAGAAAGAACGCAAATCTGTAACATTTTTCGGCCTAGGAATTTTTACTATTGCATTTACTTTGTCCGTATCTACTTTAATACCGTCTTTCGATATAACATATCCTAAGTATTTGACCTCCTCAACCATGAAAAGACATTTACTTCCTTTAAGCTTCATTCCATGATCTTGTAACCTTTTGAACACCTTATCTAAAGTTTCTAAATGATTATTTTGTGTTCCCGGCGTACTTATGATTACGTCATCCAGGAATACTTCTACCCCTGGTATATCACTAAGAAGGTTCGACATAATCCGCTGGAAGATGCCCGGGCTCGACGACAACTCGAACACCAGTCTATTATATTTGAACAAACCTCTATGTGTATTTATTACTGTTAAATCTCTTGAATCATCCAATTCTATCTGATTATAAGCTTGGGATAAATCTATTTTCGAAAAGAATGTAGCCCCGTTTATACTTGCTAACAGATCATCGATCTTCGGAAGCGGATACCTATTGATCAGTAAGACAGGATTCAAGGTGACTTTATAATCTGCGCAGATGCGAAGTCCACCGTCAGCTTTACGTACCGGTACCAACGGTGTCGCCCAGTCTGAACACTCGACGGGCTCGATAACGCCCGCGCGCAGCATAGCATCCAGCTCCGCATCGACTTGACCCTTCAGAGCGTAAGGCAGCGGCCGCGCCCGGCAGAATACGGGGGTCGCTCCTTCCCGCAACTGGAGTGTTGCTTTACCGCCTGTGTACCGTCCCAATCCGCCGCTGAACAACTCTTTATACCTATTTAACAAAACATTTGCAGTATCAGATTTTGTTTTTAAAATATTGCCATAATTAATTGCTTGTTGAAATGGAGGTATTTTTACTTCCATTTCAGATAACCATTGCCGGCCTAATAAAGTAGTGGTACCCCCATCGATCACAAACAGCTCTAAGTATTTTACTTTATTATTATATTGTACTTTCGGTCTTATTACACCTAATGGCCTGATATTACTACCATCATAAAATTTTAGTACTAAATTAAATGGCTCAATTGATCTAGCACTGAAGTACCTATCGTATGTTTTTTTACTAATACATGAAACGGCTGAGCCTGTATCTACCTCCATGTTAATTATGTTGTCGTCAATAAGTAAAGGTAATCTCACCGGGGTATATCCGCTTAAACACAGTTGGTGTAACTCTTCCCCTAGCTCGTCTGAACTAGAAGAGCCTTGTAGTTCACCCGGCTGCTCGCTCCCGGTAGCTTCCACGTGGTTCACCCCGCGCCTCTTTCCTCTTCCTGTGCTTGACCGCGGACACACGCGTCTCAAATGTCCACTCTGCTTGCATTTACTGCATACAAAATGCCTATAGCGGCATTCGTCGGTGGTGTGTCCGCGCCAGCCGCACGCCGTGCAGCTCCCGGCGCCCTTGCCCGTGTCAGGCGCCGCGCGCTCGCGGGCCCCGCGCTGTTCACGCCCACGTGTTGTCCTCAACGCGTGTACGGTTGTTGGTACCTCCGCGCCTGTTCTTTGTTCAACCACGGCCGCATCTCGTTCCGCCGCTTCCAAGCCGCAGGCCAATTTCACCGCCCCTGAGTACGTTAGATTGTCTTCTGCAAATAGCCTTTGCCTGATGACGTCGCTCTTAACCCCGCACACCAACTGATCCCGCAGATTCTCCTCCAGATTGCCGCCAAATTCACAAGTTTTCGACAATTTCTTAATCTCGGTTAGGTATTGCGTAATATTTTCGTCGTCCTTTTGCCTTCTTTGACGAAACCGGAACCGCTCCGCCATGACAGCGGGCTTCGGTTGAAGATGATTTTTCAACATTGCAACGGCTTTTTCGTAAGTTAACTCCGCCGGTTTACTTGGGCTGCACAAAGTGCTTAGTAACTCATACGTTTGATCTCCTATTGCAGTGATCAAGATCGCCAGCCACATGTTCTTTTCCACGTTATTGACTTTGAAATACATCTCCAGCCTTTCCACGTACAACGTCCAATTCCCTGACGTCACCTCAAAGTCTCTTATTTTACCGATAGTCGACATTTTATTCTTCACACGTCAATACGATTCCGAATATACTTCTAGCAGGTACTTTCACAACCTCGTCGCCACTGTTATGTTTGTACTTAGGCCGGTAAATGAAAGGCGTGGTTCCGTAGCAAGCGTATAATACGAACTGGATGACATGGGTACCTGTATCATCTTATATAGTGCGGGCTAACAATTTATTAAGTGTGGGTAACCGAAATACATTACAGTTATCTAGTACATTTTTATTATGAACCGAAACTATACAGATCATTCTATACTGAGAACAAGACCTCTTCTTTAGGGGGTGTGGGCTAATCACAATTACCACATGGCTAGCGCGGGGTGTTAGATGACACAACTACAAACTGTCTTTGAACTTTGTTAATAGTAGATGCCAGTTTCCTCATGATGTTTTCCTTCCATTATTTAAGCAAGCAGTAGAAATGAAGTAAATTACACAAAGTATCCAGCGCCTGGCTGGGTTAAAAATTGCAACCTACTCCAACCCCAATTCACTGCTCTATATTGCTGGTCTCAACCTTTAGCTGTACCATCCATCATCAGCTGCTTCGCCTTTTCCCAACTATGTTGTGATGGGATCCAAGTCTAACCTGATGCAGCTGAGTATCAGTACTTTACATGTGGCGACTGCCTATCTGACCTCCACAACCCAGTTAGTACTGGGTAATACGATACCTTGGTAAGACGTTCGGGCCACTGACTAACTAAAACGACTGTCAAAGATCTACAATTGACAGTCCAGCTGTACCATTGCACTATCGAAATATTCAGCTCCCAATCTGGGCTATAGGCCAGTTTCAATCTGATCTACAACCTCCTATCTTTCCCTAATACCTACCTTAATTTCAATTGGAGCCTATGACATTAATCTTGACGCCCCTATGCTCCGTCACGGATCATAGTCACGATTTGAATAATAAAGCAGCTGTATAATATATAGCTCAGCTTAAACTAAGCGCTGGAACACCGCTGAATTTGGGCTAACTACGTCAATTAGGCCGGAGCTGGTTATGCATAAAGATGACCTATAGTTCAAGATTATAATAATTGTAGAGGAAGATATGACTAATACTCGTAAACGACGAGACAAAAGACCCGATTAAGGCACAATTTCTCCTTCACTGTTTTGAGAGCAAAAACATCTATACTAATTTGAGTTTGTATGTGGGGGTAATCTTCGGAACTACTGATCAGATTCTGAAAATTCTATCAATAATAGGAAGCTAATCGATTCCCGAGTGTCGTAGGCTATATTTAAAACGTTTCCATAGGATAATGTATGACTATAAGGCGAACGAAGCCGTGGGCAAAGGTAATCGTGTGATAATCGGCGTTCCAAGACCAAAAAGTTAGACATGTAACATCTGCCACACTGGGCAGCGTCATAGATTACAGCCCATTCCCTTTCATAGAGATGAGGCCTGTATCCCAGCGGTGGGAACATTTACAACAGACCTATTATACTTAGGTAACATTCCGAAGGCAACCGCTGGGATTGAATATCTACACGATTTCTATCCGAACCTGAAATTAGTAAGAGATAACGAACATTGTATATGTATATAGACTTAACATCATCACCACCTGAATGATCGTCACTCACACTTCATTAACCAGAACCCTCTATCATCTTCTCCAAAAAGCAACACGCAACAAAGTCCCTTGTAACCTCTCCTAAAAATCTCACTCATTCTCACTTCATAAAATTGTTAGAGTTGAACTCAACTCGAAAAGCCAAACCGCAATTGCCAGAATAATCCAAGCAAGATTAGCGAGCTGCCAGCCTAGCTTGCCAAACTTCGCTGCCGACCCCTATTAATCCGGATAAAACCAGCTCTGAACCAGCCAAAACCGGTTACAGAGTCGAAAAGCCACTGTAATTTCCAAATGATATGTTGTGTTACTAGTTTTGTCTAACTATTAGTATAGTGTGCAGCACTGGACTACATTGAACTCGTGGTGAATTGATCTGTGATTAAATGCAGCGTTAACAGACTTGGCGATTAAATTAATAAAACTAAATATGAATAATTTATTCATTTAATTGAAAAAGTACCGTGTGATCTAGTCCTAAAGTTAAAAATGCAATCCTTAACAATGAGGTTACATTGCTAATCTTTGAATTGTATGTAATTAACTGCTAATAATAAGCGGATAACTTAAAAGACATCCAGCAACATAAATATTGTAAAATGGCGGCAATTAGCTGTTTGCACCAATATAACACTAATCGGCACCTAAATATTTTTGCTCTGTCAGAATTTCAACTCTTGGTGGTTAAATCAGTGTTAGAAACACCTATTCACTTTAATCCATTAATCCTACTTGACTGCAATCAGCATACATAGTTACTACTATACTGATCAAAATCATAAGTAATTTATTCAAATTAGGCGGATAATCAGTACTTTATGAATGTCAAAGTATACAAGAGACGGTCCCCTAAAAACACCCTACCTTCGTCAGTTTCTGATGATTAAGTTGGCATGAAGAAGTGGCGGACTAAACTCCCCAGCAATCGAAGTCAGCGATCCAACGGCCTTAAAAAGAGCACTGATTTAACTTAATGCATCTGTACGGTGAAACTGTACACTAATAATACACGAATGCTTATTCGTGGATTTTTACCTCATTTCACTAATTGATATTATTCGACCATTCAGTACACGATTAGCGGTCTTCGCGTGTGCTCCCTGGCTCCTTTATATTACTAATCCTATGGTCCGCATAATATATTTAATTTGACTTTATAAGCAGCAGTATCATTCAGCCATCTTCCTACCTTTTACATGGTCCTTCGAGCCGGATTTTAACCAGCGTCCTATGGATCATCATCTCCCTAGCCTTTTCCCAACTATGTTGGGGTCGGCTTCCTATCTAACCGAATGCAGCTGAATACCAGTATTTTACATGGAGCGACTGCCTATCTGACCTCCACAACCTAGTTAGGTAATACGATACTCCTTGGTAAGACTGGTTGTCAGACTTTTTGAGCCCTGACTACCTGTAACGACTGTCAAAGAACTACAGATGACAGCCGGGACCAACGGCTTAACGTTCTTTCTGAGGCACGGAGGAAACTCGGTATGTAATGAGGGCTATCGCGTATGAATTCGACGCTAGAGGCGCTAGTGAAGCGCGAGGTCACCGAAAGGTCACATGTCACAGATTGTTCGCGCGTTGCGTGCTTTTTTATCACGTATTTTTACAAATATTTACGATTGTGGTCTAGATTGAGCCATTCCTGATTAACCTTTCGTATGTCGAGTATATACACAATTAAAAACCTATTATTTCTCGCGTAGATCTACGTTCCGGCACACGATGGGTTAATTATGCCTTGAAGAATTTAAGTAGCAACTTATAATTTTATTTGTCAGTACTTCGAGGTAATGCTTGCTAATTTTATGGAGAATATTTTAAATATGTTGACCTGTAGTTTACACTATGTTGTTATACGTTATAAAATAAAGTTTTTATGAAGTTATTGGTACTTTAAAGTTTAGAATAGAATGATTATATGATACAGGGCCTTACTCGACAGTGGCACCATCTGGTGAGCTCAAAAACGATGGCCCTCATTCTGATTCTACGTAATATAATAACCTCAAACAACGTACTTAGTCCTTTGAATAGGACAGCCACGGCCATCCTAATAAATCTGACCTTAACCTTAACTAGGAAACCCAAAGATCAAGATTATACATCAACATAAGATCAGAAGTATAATATAATACATTCCCAGTTATCTCGTAAACCAGGTTCAAACTACTTAGTTAATATCCCAATGTCGAAGTTTGGCTCAGTAAATCAAAGAGCAGTAATCCAGCCGTAATTCGCACAAGTTTGGGTTCGACTCCTTATCTTGTAAGTTGTTGATATGAATCTCTAGTTCGGAGAACAAAGGGGACGCTTTCCGTCAGCAATAATGTTCTTGAGAAAAAGTTTTTGGGTAGTTTGTCAACTTGGTAAGAAGTTTCAAGCGTAGTTGTGTTATCAGTAAAAAATATGTGGCTTTATCAGTGATTACTCTAACCTCTTAGCGACTGGAGATGAAAACAAATGACAGAACTTGTTCTTCTTCTTTATCGTGCAGTTAGTGCCATACCTGGTGTCAGAGTTTTTATGCCACCCATGGGCAATTTTTTTTATCTTTTATTTTTGTTAAAAAATCATCAAAGCGGTTTACGGAATACATCTACCTACCTAGTTTCAACTGTGTAGTCCCAATTATTTCAGAATAAAGTGACATATGGACGGACAAACAGACATACAGATAGACATGGTGAATCTATAATGAAGAAACTGTCCAATTCGAAGTTGGTCAAGGTAGTGTGCTCGGACCAACATTGTTCCTTATATATATTAACTAGCTGACATCATAAAAATGGTTATTGTTAGTCAACCTTAAAAGATAGGCATGTGCTGTCGCGGACTTTTTTTTAGACATTTTTAAGAGGAATAATTCCCTCGTACATTATTTTTGTGCAACTTTAACCAGTTAACCAGCGCACGCAACGGAAGCTCTCAAAGATAATAAATTTTCCCCGTTTTTGCAACATTTTTCATTGATGCTCAGCTCCTAGTGATTGTAGCGTGATGATATATAGCCTATAGCCTTCCTCGATATATAAGCTATCCAACACTAAAATAATTTTTCAATTCGAACCTGTAGTTCCTCAGATTAGCGCGTTCAAACAAACAAACAAACAAACTCTTCAGCTTTATAATATTAGTATAGATACCCTATGTAGCATGTAAATTCTGTATGGACAATTTTTTTCATACGCAGATGACACTGCTATACTGTTTAGTGGTGATACTTGGGACAATATCCGGATAACTGCCGAGCGTGGACTGGCTAGGATAGCGGCCTGGCTTGAACCTTAACCTTTTAACCTTAAATACTACCAAATCCAACTTCATCTGCTTCACAAAGTATAATTCCTCCCAACCCCCTCCAGTATTCAAAATTAAGATCCATAAATGCAATTATCCAGAAAACTTAAACTGTTCTTGCACAGAAATTACTAGAGTAGAATGTACCAAATACCTAGGTATTATGGTTGATCAACGATTATCCTGGCATAACCACATCGAACTAATAATGAAGCGAATACGGAAATTAATCTGGACTTTCAAGACATTGCGTCATGTCACCGCGAAAAAGCTCCTGCTACAGATTTACATCTCACTTGCTCAGTCCGTCCTGGCTTATTGCCTACCCGTCTGGGGAGGTGCTACTAAAATTAAATTTCTAGACCTCGCGAGGGCTCAGAGGTCCCTACTAAAAGTTGTGTTTTTTAACCCTTCAGGTTTCCAACTGAGAACCTTTACCGAATTTCAGAATTTTCGTCAGTTAGAAAGCTTTACGTACTTAATATAATTCTAACTAAGCATAAAACTCTATTGTTCAGAAGACAGAAGACACAAGGCAGAAGGAAAAACGCAGTTGCTACCACTGTCACGGTAAAATCTACATTCGCAAAAAGGCAATATCCTAGGCAGTCATCCCATTTTATACAATGTTCTTAATAATGAACTTGAAATATACCCATTAACCTACCGCGAATGCAAAAACGCTTTGTCTAAATGGATTAAGTTAAAAACCTATGACGAAGAAGAAAATATGGTGCAATCGATGAGACTGTAATAAATACATAATATATTACGCCATGCCATTTCTGCCGCTAATGGAAGATAATGTCCTACATTATTTCCGATCCCAAGACAAGTCGTAGGGTTAGCAAGCAAAAAAAAAGTAATATAGTTATATATATGTATACATACATAATATATCTGCGCATTTTACCTCAAATTGCAGAAGATAATAATTAATCTCCACCTGTATAATGTGTGGGTAGAACCCTCACTTCCACACTTACTCTCGCCCACTGCTCACATACACATTCACACCATCTCCTACACACATACACACATCCCAGAGCGTTTTATCATTTCATTTTTTTTTTATTTGTATCGGTTTATATAATTTCTTGAACAGGCTCAATAACTTAATAACAATTATGTAATCTGGGGAAGGGCGGAGCATCCTAAAACAAGCAAATTATTTGCTTAAAAGGATTCTCCCCATTGTAACTAGAATAAGTTATTTATGTTGAAGCAATAATTAAACATTTTATTATTTTATTTATTATTTTATAATGGTTTCGTTTTTGAACTTTAAAAACGCATGTGACATGGTGGATGAAGAGCTACACTTTCTTACAGCGAGGAAGCATTTATGTTCCAGCCATAGAACAGATTCCAGCACTTACTTTACAGCAGTTACTTACAGGTTAGTTTTGTTTTTTTTTTTATTACAAAATGGGCCTGCTCTTGCTTTAACTTTGCTGTAATATTTATGTAACATCACGCCTGTAATCCCTGAAGAGCTCGGCTGAGGTGTACCTAATCGTACACCCACATTTTGCCAGTTATATTTAAGTCCCATGAAATAGGGAGAGCCTATTGCCATCAGCCGAGCACTAATCCAGACTCCGTGGCTGCTACTAAGACATTCCTAATGGAAAACCCAATAACACTTTGCCCGACCCGGGAATCGAACCCGTTACCTCAGGAACGAGGCAGTATTTAGCTATAATTTGTTGTTATTCGCAAACAGCATAAAGCTGCTACTTTTATGGTAATCCCTAAATCAACCTTCATCAGCGACGAAAATAGATAAGTGGCTTACACCTTCTATAAAACACACGCCATATTGACTTTAAGTTGTTAAGAGCTTTATCACAACAAGTCTTGCTTGATCTTATTTTGTCAGAGTAATTTTCAGCAAGGTTTTAGCATTACACATTAATTACTTATTGTTAAATTGAATTGAATAATCTGTGTTGGCAAATATCAAGCCTGTCATCTATGACAGTGTATTATGCCCGAGATATACCTATGTTTCATTTTTGAGACGTTTTGGTCAGGTTTAAAAAAAACGAATCGATTTAAAAAACGGAAACGGATAAACTCTTCTTCTCTTCTTCTTTTCTTTACGATGTTTCCCTCACCATATTGCTTCGTATATATCTATTTCAGTTATTGTTGTTGTTGATGTTGTCCCACTACTGGGTAAATCAGTAGTACTACTTTCCAATTCTCAAGGAAAACATCCAGTTCGACCCGTCATCACCTCCATGGTCTGCCGCGACCCCGTGTCACTGTTTCAGGGCACCAATCCTGAGCTACGTATAGCTCAGGATTGGTGGCCGAACGAGCTGTAGGCCCGTAGGCCTACAGTTCGTTCGGCATACGGCAGACATGTCCGGCCCAGTCCCATTTAAGTCGGACAATATTTCAGCCACGACATCGATTCGTGTTGTCTATTTTAGTACTTAGGTAACTTTAATTAATCTTCGAAACCCAGACCTCACGATATGGCTTCAACCTTTTAGCAAAGTTTCCTGCAGCTTCAGCGAGAAGTATTTGAAAGGCTTTCCCAGAATTCTCTCGGTGGAAAATTATCGGCACAACTTTAATACATTATTGCAACTGTATACGACTTTTAGCCGCGCTCGAGGACTTACTCGTGCATAGTGTTATTAATGTTTAATAACGCCTGAATTATTTCAGCACAAATATGAGTAAAGCGGCTTGCAAACGGTAAATATAACTCTCAAAAGCTGTATGTGGTTTGGAGCTGTTTCAAAATACCTGAAAGCAATAAAGCGAATATTAGGCATGCTAGGATCACGAGCGTAAGTGGGCCTCACACAAGTTTGTTCGATGAACCTGTAAAGGTTGGAAAAAATCTGCCGGAAACAAGACACACAGGATCAGTCGTTTGGAAGAGACCTAAGTACAGCAGTGGAAGTCTTGCCAAGCTTGGCGATTACGACCAGATTCTTAGTCATACTTTGGAGTGTTTTGATGTTTTACCACACGGTTGACTGTACTTAGTTAGCCAATTAAGTTCCCACCGCTGAGACACAGGCCTCAGTGAGAAGGAGTGGAACATTATACACTAAAGTATGGCCACTGTAAGTGTGCAGTTCATTTTCTTGATAAGCAATGCTACCTGCGTTGATTGTCAAGAAAATTTGCATCACCATGTCAAACTTGGTACATTTATGTCGGTTCAGTATTTTCCCGCCTCCACAGATAAATTGGTGGAAGTGTACGCGGGCCCAATGCAGGATCGTGGATGACATGATGTCAACGATTAACATTTTTGTACCTTACATGTGAGCTCGCTACTTTGTATAATCCTTCGATCCAATAAAAACATTTTTTGCAAAATAATTAAACCGACTTCGAAAACACAAAAAAATAACTTTAGCTTCAGAAGTCGGTGACTTTTGCTAGTTTGATTTTGTTTTTTGGTCACCGACTTCTGAAGCTAAAGTTATTTTTTTTAGTGGTTCACATGTGCTTACCCCTTCACAGCGTACCGGCGTGATATTATGTTATGAACTGGTGTAAACAATATAAACATGACAAACAATACAAACATGAGATTTCAACAATCTCAGTCCATTTGCTATCATTTATTGAGGAGTTCTGTTGCCTATCTCCGAAGTTCTTCATCAGATCTTCACCAAATTGAAATGGGACTACTCCGAGAAAGTACTCTTCCATAAACTACCCAAATCGCTTCAAGTGTGACTATAAAATTTGAAGAGTCCTCTCTATTTCTCCAAGATCCCATCATCAGACCCTGAATTGATGATCATGGGACCACCTGGGAAGTATACCCTTTCAAACTAAAATAAAATAATCCAAATCGGTCAAGCCATCTTCGAGTATTCGGGGAACATACAAAAAAAAAAAAAAACGTTCCGACGAATTGAGAACCTCCTCCTTTTTGAAGTCGGTTAAAAATAATACAAAATGAATACACAATTTCTAAGAGCCAAACTCCCTCAACTACTACCGAATCTCATCCATCAAACTCCAACAAATACACATTACATACATTTTATCCGCAACTTTCATACGTTTTACTTTTTTCCTCGCGGGATTTGCGCTCGGCTGCTTAAGCCGGTAACTTTGAGCCAAATCCTTTCAGTTGTGAGGGAAACAAAACAAAAGATGTTTTACCTTTTATCTCGGCCTCGGTTATTACCGTACGGTGGGCAGGGTTATGAATGAAAAGGTCCTTTATGTGGCGGATTTTCTAAACCAGGAGATTAAATTGCCTGATTTTCGAGGATAGATATTTCTTGGAAAAAATAATGGGCGATTTCGTTACCAGGTTTTGGCAAATCATATGTCAAATGGTCACTACAAAAAAAGCAGTAGAATTTATAAAGTCTTCAGCATGGTGGCAATTTTGTATCATTCTTACTTACACAGGAACTACAATGCCTCGTTGGCCCGGGTTCGATTACAATTTTGGGCAAAGTGTTGAGTTCATCAGGATTTTTTCAGTAGGTAGGAGCCACGGAGTCTGAATTTGTGCCCGGTTTATGGCAATAGGCTCGCGAAATGTATTTACTATTAGGTACACCTCTGACTAACTCTTCGTGAATTACATGCGTTATGTTATCGTTGAATTTAAATAAAATAAAAAACACTACTTTGTTTTTATTTAATTATATGAAATCAATGAATAATATAATTAGTATCAAATCAATGTACCTATTACTTTTTTTTTTATCTGACTGTGAATGAACTACCATATTAATGCATGACGAATGGTGGACGTTAACTTAGGAAGAAAAATGATTTTAATCACTACATAGTATAAAACAAAGTCGCTTCCCTCTGTCTGTCCCTATGTATTCTTAGATCTTTAAAACTACGCAAAGGATTTAGATGCGGTTTTTTTTTTAATAGATACTGATTCAAGAGGAAGGTTTATATGTGTAACATTGCACCCGTGCGAAGTCGGGGCGGGTCGCTGATGTTAAATAATTATGGAACCAGCATTAACTATTGTACACCATAAAGGTAAGAACTGATATTTCACCTGTGACAAACAATTAATGAATTTGAATTTAAGTAGTCGTTTTCTCATCGTCGATGGGACAGGCAGAATGCCTTAAGCTAATCACAACTTAACAATTAAGACAAGTGTGTTCCATACAATCAGCCAACAAGTCTTCAGACCACTAAGCTCTTAAGAACTACTTACATACTACACACACCCTAAATAAAGCTAACACTGTAAGTAGTTACAAGTTTATACTTCGAACTTAGTATTGTTTAGCAACTCTATATTAGTACGATTTAAGTGCGCTGTTTGACTTTGTAAAGTGTTTGTTCGGAAATATTTATGTATTTCAAATGTTGGTTAAAGTTTTTAACACTACATCACAATACGTTTGGCAATTTGAAATTGTATTTTATAATTTTTGCTGACAGACGTTTGCGGGCTACCCAAAACCGCGTTTAGTAGACGACCATGTTAAAATAGCAGGAAAAACCAAGGGATCCATACAAAACCTGTGGGCCTAAACAAGTGGCAATTGGAAAAACAAAACAAAAAAGGGTTCAAAAGGGGTAGGGTGGGGTCTAAAGGTTTCATATTTCTACTAACTTTTGAGAAGCTTAACGCGTTCATCGGTAATGCTGATAGAATGTAATTGTCAAATCTATGCATCCTATGCATACTATCCAATCGAAATCGAGCATTAATTTATTTCAGCCATTTGAGTTTAACCGAATTTTCTAAATAGTCCAGTTGAACCAGGCAATATTTTGTCACTCCCCGATAACCCAAACCCAGAATTACAGCTAGTGGTTCCGTACAGGCATTTAGTTCGCAAATGGTGCGGTTTGCATAAAACATCGCACTTGTCCCTGACGTGAGTAACGAGCGCGTGCTGTACTTTTGAACGAGGCTTCACGCACTTAAACGAGGCTTTTATGAGACACTTTAAAAATACATGGTTAGTTCTGCTGGCTTGACGACTTGAATTGTAAAAATATTTGCGACTGGCTACTTTACTTGACAGAACATCGAGATTTCTTTGTTACATGTATGTAAGTATAATATTTTATGCATTATATCCATTAACCAGAGTAAAAATCTCTAAATGATAGTGAAACGGAACAAAATCTGCGGCGTCCTCACAGACACACTCAAAATGATTTGACAGTTTGAGGCAAGGAGCTGCGGGCTGCGGCAAACTAATTAATTTTTGAAGTGTTCATCAATATTTTCACATCCTAGTATATCAGTTTCAAGTGTTTTATTAATATTTTTCACACAACAGCACAACTCAATACAAATACTCACTAAACAGTGAGTATTTTAAAACATTTCAATGTCCTACTTTATAACCACGTGTTGTTTAAGTAAATATGTATATAAACAACAACTAGCCTTTACTTAGAGTATATAAAACTCTGCATTTATGACATTATCTGTAGCACTACTGGCACTGTTGTGAACTCAATGGCTGCGTGAAAATTAACGGAAAATTATACGATATTTCGATAAAGAACGCAATTACAACATAATTATGGTTGCATTCAGAATGTATGTTCTGAATGACTGAATGCCTTTGTGAACTGTACGTAACACAACATTACACCTGTAATCTTCGAAGGGTTAGTCAAGGGTATAGCCATAGTACACCCGCATTTGACCATCAATTATTTTAAGTTTCATGCAGTAATCTAATCTAATAATCAATAATAATAATAATCTAGAGTCAATTGCCATCAACCGAACACGAATCCAGACTCCGGGCCGCTAGTAAAAGAATCCTGATGGAAAAACTGACTAGCACCCGATCCGTGAAACGAACCTAGTACCTCAAGCTGAGCAGTATCAACCACAAGATCAACGATTTATCAATGAATGAATGAATGATTTATTTACTTAAAATTTTCTTAACGCTAGATACATTGCCCCACAAAACTGCTTACGCAGTTATATACACACACACACGCATGCATGTGCATGGTATTCACACTACATAGTGCGTGTATTGTGGATATGAAGCCATAATGCTGTACTCACCCTACTTCTTATCATACATAATCAATCTACAACATAAGACCGCAATTTTCAAATAACTAAGACTTGCTGGCGACGAATGGATAATGTTCCTCAAGTATCGTCATTAGAGGGTGTAGCTTTACTGTCTCTTGATAACATAATACTACATGTTTTAACCTAGATTTGTTTTAAAAACAAGTCTTCAAATCCTTCCGTATAAACGCAAAACAGTACACATCCATAAAAATAAATCCATCTTGCATCTGAAATGGGGCCTATTTTTCTTCCGTTTGCCGGTCAATGCGGCACATATTTCCTAATATCGGTTGTCAGCTGTAGGGATATAGATCGGCCATAGAATAGTGATATTGCGTACACCGAGTGTGTTTTACTACTGGCCAGTTTAGTGATGGCCGTTTAATAGAAATATACACACGGGGACGTTGGAAGTGTGGGGTTATGATAGGAACTCCGTCTTGTTCAGACAGGTAAAAATGGTGAGATACTTTATGGAGTAAGAGCTAGGGTGAATATAAACAACTTTTTGGTGGCTATCAACCGTGTTGTAAATAACACGAATTGGGGTTTAAATATGGTCAAAAAGTGTGACTGAATTACTTTAACAGACACAAAAATAACTATTTAATCTTTCATACAATTCCCGGTAAAAATCGAAATCAAAAGTCATTTATTCAAACTAAGTTGAAAATCAGCACTTTTTGAACGTCAATTATGCACACCCAAAACCCAGTTACTGCGTACTGATAGGATGAGTGTTCACTGATCATCCATAAAGACTTTTAAAGATTTACCAATGACAGCCTGGACCATTAAGCGGTTTTCACACGACACCGCTCGTCCGCGCGGTTTGGCGGTGAAGCAGATTTCACATCGCATTTGCTCGTATCTGTTGATGCAGAACACACGTACACCGCGTCTCCGCGCGGTGCCCATACATACGCTTCGCCGCCTCCGCCTGACCGCGCGGGCTGGCGGTGTCGTGTGAGAACAGCCTAACGTCCTTCAGAAAGCGTTGGCATTGACAGATCAATTACAAAATTCATTACCATAATAATTATTAATTATAATTACTAATAATGGCAACTGATATCTTAAAGAAATTACGAAGACACCTTGTAAAATTGCTACAACCGAATAGTGTTTTAAGAGAATCTCGAAAATCCGATATCTTTGAAGCCTCGCAGCATCCTCTAGTTTCTAGGAAGCTAGATTAATTAGTGTACCTTATACAAATAATAAAACCGGTAAGTTTGCGTATCGATAACTAACTTCTGACAATATTTGATAATTATAATTGGGTAAGTTATGAAATCTAGTATCGCTGACTTTGTTGAGATTTCAGAGAAATTACGTATTATTGCGTAGACACACCTCCCTTGGGATGTGTAGAAAAGTCTTTATCTTTCTTGGGATAAAAAGCAATATTTCAGATAAATAACTACGGCCTTAATTTGAACATCACCAAGAAGGTAGGTAGAGTAAAAGAAGGGTAGGTAGGTATCAAAAACATTATTGCACGGCAGCAACTGCTGTAAAATTAACCTTCTTCTTCTTACCGTATCGATGGCGAAAAGTGGTCATCAGGTGCGCTGGTGATATGCAGTTGCGGTTGCGGTTGCAGTTGCAGTTGTAGATGCGGTGCATGACAGAAGGTGGGCCATTGTGTGTGGGGAAACGCCGCATACGCACTTGAGGGGATTTCTGCTTTGTCCTGAGAGAACCCTTCAATGTTGGTCGAGATTACATACGAGTACAAGGCTGGTTTTGTTAGTGGACTGTTTGGTCCTAAGAAGGACCGCTTAGAACTTTTATTTATATTAATTCGCCAATCGATTGTAGTCAATCGTATTGTGGTAAAGTTAATAGAACTCTATAAATAAGTTTAAGTACCCTTTATATGCCAATCACAAAATATAATAATGGTCCTCTATTTATTTAAACCCATTTTCCCAGAAACAGCCCTCCTTTAAGGTCCCCACATGTCAGGGCCGTGCCCGGGACGTGGAAGGAGCGCGCCCTCAAAAAAATATCGGTGTGTACATTTTGTATGAAGTCGTTCACTCACGTCCGTGCCCGAGCCGGCGACGAAGCTTCAGTGCCTAAATACATTCGGCCACCGCCCCGTTACGTCCCGGGCACGGCCGTGATATGTGTGGATAGACCTTTAACTTTACATAATTCAAATACAACAGACTCCCGATAGTTTTCAGCTGCCAAATTAAGAGTCCTGCTGATACCGCAATTGTAAGTAAACAGGACAACCAAATTACTTTATCCAAGTCACGTCAAATATTTAAACGTAACCGTCCCTGGAAGACTGGGAATCTCTTAACCTGAAAGCTAAGACAGCTACAACCATGCAAATCTGTATACATGCTGTAGATGCGTGAATGAATACAAGGTGTTTAATAGGACAGTGGCTTTCTTTGTTAAAATGTGAGGTCTTGACCCGCAAATCTGGGTCAAGACCTGACATTTTACCACATCCTGTTATATGAATGTGTCAGGAATGTTTAAGATGAGCAGTCAGTGCAAGACCTGACCGTACTTACGTAGAATAAAAGGGGAAAATGCATGGCATTGATAATAATTTTTAAAAAAAAAAAACGTTATTAAGGTATTCTCTCCAAAAAAAGTAAAAATTACAGAACAGTCCTATAATGGCTGCTTTATCAGAATCATTATATGAATCACGTTAAAAATGTGAAACTCTTAAAATGGACTTTGTGGTCATAACCGTAAAGCCCATTTTGAACACACGGTGGAGAGCACTGTGCAGGTCTGCTCTTCTTGGGCGGAGCACCGCCGTGTCCTTGTAGCGGCAATCGGCGGCGGCGATCTCTCGCGTCCGGCCTTGGTTCAATCCATGGTCCGGAGCGAGAGGGAATGGGACGCCGTCACCTCCTTCTGCGAAGCAGTCATGCTAGCGATGGAGGTGGCGGGACGTGAGAGGGAGAGAGCCTCACGTCTCAGCCGCCGTGGGAGACGCCCTGGGCGTCGGGGGCCACGTGGTGGCTCCCGACCACCGTAGGCGCGGGCCTGTGGACGGTGAGTAATGGGCTAACTCGCCGCCCGTCCATCTTATGACGACAGGCCGTATCGACGGCGTATTCGTGTTCCACGCGCGCCTCAAAGAGATGTCAACAAACAGGATGGGGTCCAAAAGGACTGCTGCCTGCCAGGTTGCGGGACTGTTCGAAGAGATACCGCGGCCCTGAAACACAAAGGGCAAAAGAAGAAACATGGATGGGTTTTAGTCAGTAAAATTCTGACACGCCCTCCTGCTCAGCCCAGAGCGGTAGGAGTTATTTGATGACTTCACAACAGAAAAAAAAAAAAAAAATAAGAATTTTAAATTTGTAACGTGATTCATATTATGACTCTGATAAAGCAGCTGGTCCCTGGTCGATGTAACGACACTTGGGATAGCCATATGACCAGCAGTCTTTCGTTTGATATGATTATCGTTGCGATTTGCAAAGATTATACCTACCTACGACACCTCCCCTTCAAGCACAGGCTCTGTACTTCCAAACAACCTGTATATCGACATTGTCTTCGATTTTGTGATAAGTTCAAGGACGAGGACGGCCCTATTACATTGTTCGCTGTTGCAAGCAGTGTGATCAAAAATGCATTTGTCTGTTATCAAAGCTCATTCAAAACTATACTTGGCACCTTACAGTATGTAAGTACATATTAGATACTTTGGGGAATTTGTTCCACCACTTCTTCTTAACTAAAACACTAGGCAGTGGCGAAGGGAAGACGTTTTGGAAACTCTTGTAAAGTTTAACGTTCAACAAGTTACATTTAATAAAAAATATAAAAAAACGCGATTACAAATGGATTTATATTCCTTTACATTATTATATATAATATATTATTAAATAATGTAATATTATGTAATAATTTATTATAATCTATAATAATATTATAAAGAGGCAAAATTTGTGAGTTTGTATATAGGGAGTTTTCAAAATCGGTTCAGTAGATCTCTGGATCTACTGAACCGATTTTGAAAATTCTTTCACTAATAGCACTTTTACATTACAGTTTACATTATCCTCCAGTGCCATAGGCTATATTTACAACGTGCCCGTGGGATAATTCCCGACAAAAACGCGAGTGATGCCGTGGGCCACAGCTAGCATCTATTAAATTTGTAATATCTTTTTAATTTCCTTCATTGTGATACCCTACTCGATAGGTTTGGTTAAAAAAAAAAAAAAAATTAACGACTTACAATTTTAGCTCCAAAAATCCGCCATTTAATATGTAAAAAGGACACTTCGGTTTTTGAGACAAATCTAATGATATCATAATCATCAAAATCCATCTAGACATTTGGACACAGATTTGTAACTTAGGAGGTAATAAAGAAATTTACAAAGAAACATACAAGATACTCACGAAAAACATACCCCTTCCTAGGCAGTCGGGTAAAAAGTACTGATTTCATTATCATATATTTTTATGATATTGAAATCAGTACTTATTATTACATATATTTTTATGATAATGAAATCAGTACTTATCATATATATTATGAATAAATGACTTTCGATTTTTCGTGAGCTAAATGGACAACAACACATCATTACAACCATTGTTTACATTTGTATTTGTAATTTTTATGGTGTACATAATAAAGAGTATTCTATTCTATTCTATTCTACACCTGTAATCTGCGAAAGAGATTGCCTACTAGAGACTACCTACTTACTTTAGGACGGTTGACCAATCTCTTTTAATAAAACGCATTGCTTGTGGCAATTGATCATCCTTAGCTGCAAAACACAGGGTGTAACAAGCCCCTTAACGAAGCCGTCAACCAAGCATTATGTACATCAAACTAAGTAACTTCACGCAAAAGTTATTGCCGGGAAACGACTTTTTTTTTTGGGGTGAAAAATCTCGCGTTACGGTAGAACTCAATGTAACGCACTCAAAACATTGTGCTGATGGATGGATTGAATAGTACGGAGGTCGTGAAAGCGTTTACAATAAAAATCTTACGTTAAAAACATGTATTTAAAAAAAAACTTGTGAAAGAGTTGTAAAAAACTTGTGAAAGAACTTGGACCCCTTTGTTACACCCTTTATAGTCCAAGAAGGTGTCATAGTCGATCTGTAAGTCTCCAGAAAATGTAAAATCCAAAAAGAGGGTGTTGAGTAGCTCAGTGTATGAAGTCCAATCAGCATTTTTGATTATTATTTTTGAGAGCTCCGTTGCGTGCGCTGGTTAAACGGTTAAAGTTGCACAAAAATATTGTATGGGGGAATTATTTCTCTTAAAAAAGGTCTAAAAAAAAGTCTGCGACAGCACATGCCTATCTTTTAAGGTTGACTAACAGTAACCATTTTCATGATTTTAAAATTCGGTTTAAATTAATGCTTTATTTGCGAAGGTGTTTTTACCAATATAGTATTATCCTTATCAAAATAAATATGTTTGTCATCTTTAGCGTTCAATTGTGAACTTTCGACTTCGTTAAGGGTCTTGTGACACCCTTTATAAACATGAAAAAGATTACACCTCTAACTCTTAAATTCACAAGATCCAAAGGCGAAAAATATCAATTTACTTAAACTCTCTAAACGACACCGAAGCTAAACTTTATTTCTATTTTATTTTGTGACCGAAAAAGTTGAAATAAACAAGCTTATTCGGGAATTAGTTCGAAACTAATTTCAGTCAAAAAGCGCCAGAGCAAAATACAAGTTTGTTGGTAATAACATAAGAGCGTTTTGAGAAAACATAATTGGATTTTAACTTATACCTGGAGATGCGTGACTTCTGGCCCTCGTTTCCATTGTCTACGAATATCGCATACGGTTTTTCAGGAATTAATGATTTCATGTAATGGTTTTAGGGTTCCGTATAACCAGACGCCGTGGTTGCTACTGAGAAATTCCTGATGGAAAAAGTTTTCCAAAGGTGTTAGTAGGTAATAGCACTTTGACCAACCTGGGAAATGAACCCAGGACCGGTTTCGGACCGCACAGCAGTCGCGGTTGAATTTGCTAAACCAACGAGTTATGTGTCTTCCCACTGTAGTCTTAACAATTTCCATACGTTGGTTTTCGTTGGTTTCGCTCACGTTGATAAATGCAACTATAATGCTGCATGCTTCTTTTTGCGTTTGGCCTAACGCCGCCATCTAATTTTTCCAATAAAATTTCCACAGACAAGTTCATAATGAGGGCTATCGTTTTTGAGCTCACCAGATGGCGCCACTGTCGCGTAAGGTTATGTCAATAATTCTATTTTATACTTTATAGTACCAATAACTTCATAAAAAGTTTATTTTATTACGTATGACAACATCGTGTAAACTTCAGATACATTTATTTACAATATTCTCTTTAAAATTAGCAAGCATGAAACATTTAAAAATCATTTTACCTTCAAGTAATATTCTTTGTGATTTTAACGTCAGTGATGGAAAAAGTTTTAGTAGTTTTAAAATAATTTTAGTCAACAGACAAAGAAGGTTTATCAAAAGAAAAAAAAGCGGGCAAGTGTGAGTTAAACTGGCGTGGAGAGGGTTCCGTACAATGCCAAAGTCAATTTTCAAAACCTTTTTTTTAATTTCCTAATTTGTCCCCTTTTTTTTTTTTTAGGTGATGGCATCTCGCAGTTCAGCCTCTGAGGCTGGCTACTGCTTTACCGGTCTATCCCTGTGGATGCCTAGAATTTAAGGCCTCCAGCCAGGGGCAAAATGAACTTATAAACTAAGCGACCACTCGCTAAGGGCACCCTCTGTGGGGTACGAGCCTCGGCTTAGCTCGCTGGGGACGGCAGCAAGGGGACAGGCTGGATCTGATTTAGGGGCTGTTTTATTGCTACTGGCTCAGCATCGCGGGCTGGCTCATGCAAGGGTCGGGGGGGGTTTGAAACGGGACGTCGCGACGGACCACGGCGGCGGGGTCGGAATGACGGCGGTCTGTGTTTGTATTTCCTGAGTGTGCTGGTTTCCCTACTGCTTTCCTGGAGGAGGGTGGTGGGGTCATCGGGGGTGAGAAGAACGTGCCGTGGACGGCGAACATTACTGATACGCGATGGCTCGTATCGGGCGGCCGATGCGATAAGGGGGTTACTGTGCTTGACAGCTGCAAACGTTTTGAGAGACGTTTCATAAATTGCTGGGTGGTAGTCAATTTGAGATCTAAATGAAGGCTTTCATTGCGGATATAAAAGGGAGCTCCGGTGATCTTACGGAGGAATCGGTCCTGCAAGGTCTGCACCCTATGGAGGTGGCGGGGGTGGGCATGGGCGAATACGACACAAGCATATGTCATAATCGGTCTGATGACTGCGGTATAGAGACGCAACTTGCACTTAAGTGACAACTTGCTCTTATCCGTTAACATGTAGTGGAGTCTACCCATAGCAAAGGCCGCTCGGTTACGAGCTGCTCTTATATGCGACGCGAAGGTCAGGTGTTCATCGAGTATGACTCCAAGGTATTTGGCTTGCTTCTCCCAACGGATAGGCTTGCCGAACATGGTGATTGGACTGGGGGGGGTGCGATGATGTCGCAGCTTGTGGAAGAGTACAGCTTGACTCTTGTCGGGGTTAACCTCTATTTTCCATTTGCGAAACCAAGCGCCAAGCGCATTGGCCGCTCTTTGGAGATTGAAGGCGATGGCATCTGGCCTAACGCCAGTGTAATAAATAGCCGTGTCGTCGGCAAAAAGGGCTAAGTGAGTCTTAACTCGTTTAGGGATGTCGCTGGCGAATAGCGTGAAGATAAGAGGGGAGATAACTGATCCCTGGGGCACACCTGCCCTGATGGGATGAGGAGAGGAGAGAGCATTACCTATGCGATAGCGAAATGTGCGGTCCGACAAATAGTCTCACAAGATGAGCACGAGACGATCAGGCACACCGAGTTGGTACAGCTTATATAGTAAGCCGTTGTGCCAGACTTTGTCAAACGCTTTCGCAATATCGAAGAATAAGACACCCGTCATCGAGCCGCGCTGGAAACCTGCGCTGAGGTGCTCTACGATGCGGTGGACCTGTTGGATGCACGAGTGTTCGGTCCTGAATCCGAGCTGCCAGAAGGCAAGGTGAGTGGGCTCGAGTTCGCTGAGCACCTTGTCCCATTGATTTGAGCGATGCTCACTAGTGCGGTCCTTTACAGCACGCTGTAATTTCCGCATGTGAGCTTTGTTCGCGTCGCAGGGAAAGGAACTGTAGGCACGTATGGCCGCGTTCTTCTCGGTTATCAGATCACGGATGTCGTCGGGTAGTTTCCAGCGCCGATCATTCAGCGCTGGGACTTCCCGCGAACAGTCCTTGAGCACGGACTGTACGTGATCTGTAAACGTGTCGATGGCGGCCGTGGTGTCTTCGACTGAGACAATATGGTCGGTTTTACCGTCCAATAGAGGCGACATGTCAGATTTCAGCTTATCGCTTACTTTCTTCCAGTCAGTGATAACTATAGTCGGAGGGGGATGACTGGGGTCTGAGGGACCCGATCGGGGGATAAGGTGCATGAGCACTGGGCGGTGGTCGGAGTCAAGCTCATGTAGCGTCTCAATCATATACAACCTGAGGTTGATATTTTTGAGCAGCGCTATATCGAACACGTCAGAGGGATAGTTGACAGTGCCGGGGTAGTGAGTGTGCTCCATAGGAGCGACAGGGTCGAAGTTGAGGGCCGCGCCTAGATCGTATAAGACTCTCCCTCTCGGGTTCGTCTTAGTGCTGTTCCAGGCGGGATGCTTGGCGTTGAGGTCGCCCGCTATGATAACGGAGTCACTCAAGCCGAAGAGAGCGGTAAAGTCTTTGACCAAAAGACTGTTATCGTCCGGTGTATTAGAAGGGGGGATTTAGGCTGAGATGATATGGACCGGCTGGTGACCGGTCATGCCCAGCCGACAGATAGAAACCTCGAGCGGTGATACAAGAGGGGGGGGAGTGATTGGAATACAGTGCAGATCCTTGCGATAATATATAAGTGTACCGCCTTTTTGACAGCGTGTCCGGTCGTTGCGAACCATACGAAAGTTGGCAATTTTCGGATCACGGTGGCTGGGTTTAAGGAAAGTCTCCTGGATGAGGAAAATGTCAACTTGATGGTCACGGAGGAAGGTGGTGATCTCATCGCGTTGACCCATGATGCCATTGGCATTGAAAAAGCCTATTTTAAGGGAGCGGGGTTTAGTGCACGCTACTTTCTTATCAAGCTCTGTGCTTATTTAGAAAGTGCGCGGATGGCTGACTCTATCCTAGGATAGGCCTTGAAGACGCGACGGATTTCGTTGAAATCCTTGGATCCCCTAAGCTCAGCCGCCATGCGGTCAGCTTCGGGGGTCACGAAAATCTGGAACCTTGCAAAAAATCGTGTCGAAGGTTTCTCTTTCCTCCTCGGCCTCAGGGCTAAGCGACCTGGGCTGGGTGGGAGCAGGGACAGCGGGGGCAGCCGCGGGAGTGGGTGCCGGGCAGAGGACGGGACCGTCCATGAGGCCTGGCATCTGGGGAGTCTGAGAACTCCTGAGAGCAGGGAAGGCGCGCTGATGGTTCAGCGCGTTCCATGGGGAAGTCCTCTGAGGGCTGAGGCGCTCTGGAAGTTGCGCGGAGGGCAACTTCACTGAGGGACTTTCCCTCTGCTGACGAGCGTTCGCACGCTTTGCCAGTTTATTGGCGAACTGTTTTGGGGCTTTAGGGCAGCCCCTGTAATTTGCCGGGTGGCCCGACTGGCCGCACAGCACACAGCTGGGCGGCTCAGTGCGGAGGGACCTATCCTTTGGCCGAGTACGTTCGGCCGTGGGATGATCCCCCAGACATTTTACGCACCGGAAGGGTGCGTAGCAATTGTTTTGGCTGTGGCCATAGAGCTGACAGCGATGGCACTGCCCTATCTCAAATTTTTTGAAGGGTCCTCAATGCGGATCCCTGTTAAGGCGCAGACAGCCTTGATTTTAAAAATGGGGTGATGCCCCTGGACAGGGTCGCAGACTACGAGTACCATGTCGTACTCTTCGCGACCCCTAGCCTTGTGCAGGCGATGGACTGCCTGGACTGGGACCCCCTGGGAGGTGAGGTCCTCCAGGATTTCCTGAGATTTAATCTCCTTCGGGATCCGCCGAATCACCACTCGGGTGGGCTTTTCCTCCGGGAGGGAGTATGTGTGGAAAGCGATCTGCTTTCCACGAAGGGTACGGACCAGTTCCCTGAAGTCAGTGGAAGTGGGTACCGTGACTTTGATGCCCTGCATGGTTGCTCGGGCGTTGGTGTATTGGATCTTGCGATCCAAGCACATCTTGGACACTTCCCCTTATCTTGAATGTAGATAGGGGGGGGCTTCTGCTTCTTAGCAGTAGCGGTAGGGGTGGTAGATGGGGCTATCAGGGCGGCTGGGAGGGGCCGCAGCCGAAGCTGCCTTGGTGGCAACAGAGTTAACAGGGGGGGAGGGGGTTGCGGGGGAGGCAACAACTGGGGGGGAGTGGAACGGGCCGCTACGGCCTTCTTGGCCTTATTGGCCTTCCCGCCTCTGCCCTTCTTGCGCTTACCCTGTCCGACCAATTGGTACTCCTCAGTGTCTGAGGAGCAAGTGTCGGAGGCGGTGGAGGCTGGGGTGGAAAAGCGAGCTTCCTCTAGGGGGGAGCCGACGTCCATGTCGGAGGAGGGTTCCTCCTGGGACGGCGGGGTTGCCGAAATGACAGAGGGCGGCCGGGAAACCGCCGGAGATAGGGTGGGGGAAGCGGGGGAGGGCCTCGTCACTGTGACGGTTGGGCCAGACTGACTGAAGGCAGCGAATCTGCCCCCATACTTCTCCTTGATATTAAAGGTCCTCTAGGAGGAGCTCCTTAATAAAGGTGATAAGCTGGTGGTCCGACATGTTGGGCCACGAGCTTGGGGTAGAAGTAACAAGGGGGGGGAGTCCTAACTCCTAACACTGCCCCGAGGAGACACGTGAACGTGAACCCCCGGGCGGACAACCCCTTTATTTTCAATTGATAGAATTCTTATAGGTTTTCCTGTAATCTACAAAAAAATAAACTATATTTTGTATATTTAATTTTAGGCTCAGTAGCTTCGGAGAAATGGTCAATTTATAAGAAGACGAAAATTGACCATTCCCTCGAAAATTCTCCATTAGGCTCGCGCCATATTACAAGGGACTTAAACATATCTGGAGAAATGTAAGTGTACCATTAGGCACACCTCTTGCTAACCTTTCAGGGATTGCAAGCATGATGTTATGTGAATCGATACTAGACATAATTTGTTTGAAAACGTGGGTTTTCGCGGTAAACCACAAAGTCAATTTTATACTTTAAATATTTGCAATTAGTTAATTGAGTAGTGACTGTATTGAGTTGAGACGTGATTTATTGGCACTAACAGCGCATTCTGAGAAAACGTGCCCACACTCAGACCAAAGAACTCAACTTGTTGCAAAACTGTGTATTTTCAATTGATTTACATTAACAGTTGGCTATTTGGAAAGCTAATAAACATTAATTCAAAGTTACGAGTATTGATGTTCAATTATTTACTTTTAGTCTCTGTAACTTTGTAGTACAGCTTTCTAGCAAGGAGTTCTGTGCTCGTTGGTGTCAATATACCCGAACAGTGTAAATAGAAATAAATTACTTAATTTTCAAGTTTTAAATACATGTTTTTAGCGTATTTTTACTTTAAACACCTCCCGTACTATTCAATCCATCACACAATGTTTTTAATGTGTTACAATTCGTCCTACCGTAAAACATGATTTTTCACCCCAAAAAAAGTCGTTTCCCAGCAATAATTTTTACGTAAAGTTACTTAATTTACAGTGGGCTGCATCAATTGGGTACCCCAGTTGTATTAAACCTTTCATACACCTTTGTATGCGTCTCACCTTTGTGCGCGTGTGTGCGTCTCATAACGTATAAACTCATTTGGTCTAATTTCATTTTATTATCGTTCATAAGATATAATCAACGTGAGATATACCAACTGTTGATATAATTTCTTTACATATAACATTTATTTATTCTAAAACTTAATTAGTGTAACGTTGTTTGATATAACGCATATGTAATCGAAAATCATTTGGTCTAACGTTTAATATGTATATTGTTTATTTAATCGAAAATCATTAGGTCTAACGTTTAATATATATAAAAAGCGTCACACGTCAACGTCAGGTTAACACCCCGACTCAGAGTACCCCGACTCGGGTAGGTTAGGTTAGAAGGCTAAGGCGGGAGCTTCGTGGTTATTTTTTTTTAAACCACCCAGAAATAGGAGCCCCGCCAAGCGGGGCTTCGTCGACCTATCTTAGCGCAGGTGGTAATCAGTTACCAGTTATGTTATGTAAGTAGGCGTTTTCATCATATTAGACCAAATAAGTTTTATATCTTTTGAGTGGTATGTCAAACGATTTTATATTTAATGTATGTTATGTCAAACGATGTTATATTTAATGTATGTTATGTCAAACGATGTTACATTTAATGTATGTTATGCTTATAAAAATTAGTTATTTTAAAATTATATCAATCCTTCATTATATTATCTCATCGCTATATTAAATAAAATTATAGGTTCCGTTGTTATGATGTTAATATTAGAGATTTTGTTGTTATATCATCTATTACTTACCCTCATACAAATGGGTTACACAATTAATGCAGCCCACCGTTCATAATGCTTGGTTGACGGCTTCGTGAAGGATCCTGTTACACCCTGTAGATATTCTGCAGACACAGTTCAAATCCCAGTTTCTGGGTAAGACGCTAGCCCTAGGTGGGTTGTCAGACTTCCGAGCTTCTGCCGACTCGTACCGACTGATACGTACTCGTGTTACAGCATGAAAATGTCAAAATAATACCGTTTTACAATGGACCCCCGCCCCCTTCGCACGTTACTAACGAGATATGGGGGTTTAATTACTTCGGCGCACATGCGACTCGTATTAACACTATTGCCTCTTATTTTATTTAAAATGGCGCTCGCACGAACAGTCTGCTTCAGACGTGATGTTCAGAAACTGATTTTGCTATTGAAGAGCGAAATATTTTACTCCAAGCGTGGTGTTAAAGGTTATGTATTCCGGCTACTACCTATAAGGTATGTATACTTGCACAAGTCATACTCGAAATGAGAAAAAAGGATCATCTTATTACATCAGTTCGTAATCGACAATACCTTGTGTTATAGTAGTCAGTATGTAATACGCGTGTATGGCGGTTACCATAAAAAGGTTTTAGATATTGTTATGACCTATGAATCACGAGCAGGGAATCGTAGGTCATAAGTTCCATGTTTAAAACCTAAAAAATCCACATTTACCTATGGTATAAATGCTAAAGCAACATCCGCGTGTATTGTCTCTGTCTTTTGGCTACAAATTTTGGCACATGTTCTTTAATAGGCTTGGAACATGTTCACAATCACCTTGTTTATAACCTAACACAGAATTAAACGAGCCGTGAACAGAACTATAAATAATAAATACCATTTCCTGCACACAATCACATTATCCCGCCAACGATATTGGATGCAGAAAATATTCCAATTTGGGAACAGAACCGTGGCAAATAGTATTAACGCTGTGTTGCAAATACTGCTTGCTGGGTATTTCTGCTGTTTGTTAGATATTGGTGGAACAGAACCAATAAACCCCTTCATATTTATTCAGTAATCCAAAGTTTTATAACGGGTAATACTGCTAACCGCCGAGTATTTTCACAAATACCAGGCTAAAGGTATTTCAGAATCCAATCATCTTTTAAAAAAGATCTCCCATCATACATCAATTTAGTATGATATTGATAAAAGTAAAAAGAACATGAAAGTTAAACGATATTAGTTCATGGAAGTCGACATAAATAGACCATCTATCTTGTTACCATCGGCCTATAGCCTTTATTTCATTCCTTGTTTTCCAGTTGTTTCCAGTCTAATCAGATGGAGCGGTATACCAGTATTTTACAAGGAGTGACTGCCAATCTGACCTCTAAATACCAGTTACTGCTTAACACGATTTCCTTCGGAAAGACTGGTTGTACTTTCGATCTTTTGACTACCCGTGACGACTATTAAAGACCTACAAACAACAACTGGGGCCAACACTTAACGTGCTTTCCGTGGCACGGAGGGGTATCTGTGTATTAGGGATGGTCACCCATCCACGAAAACAGCAGTTTTTCGTAACTTCGACGATGGTTCCATCCTCCATCAAGTAAAATGCATTTCATTCAAGATTTAAAAAATACTCCGGAACAAAATCGCAAAACACTTGAAAAGGTCTCAAATTCCCTATGTCACCCTAATACATAATACTTCATGAATGCTCACAATCAAGCCAACTCCAGTAATCAGAATTCTCAAGGAAATATCAGCGAAAATTACATTTGATAAACACAAATGGAATCAATCATTGATTTCTCCCATTTTCCCCTATACTTCCCTCAACATGCCAGTTCGCGTTGATAAAATGTGACGACTGAATATTATGAGGGAGTTCCGTGGGGTAAGCAGGGAAGTACCAATGAATGATTGATTACCGTGTTACAGGTGGTAAATGTGGATATTTCGTGCGGTCTCGGTGAAACGTCATCAATAAGATATTATGGTTGTATCTCGTAGACAATCTGGAGGTTCTCATGTTTCCTAATTTAAAAGGTTGGGATTTAATACTACTTCACAGACTTTTGGCTTTAAATTAATTCATCGAATTGATTGTTATTTTTTTTCAATCGTCACATTCAAATTGGCATTTAAGTAGGTGTATTCGGTTCGACTGAAAGACGATCTAAGCATATTTGATGAAAGGAAAGAAAGAAGAAAGAAAGAAATTTACACTCCTGCCAATTATTTACACTCCTGCCTACCTACACACTCGACAACACCTCTATACTGGTGACCCCGACGACCAGAACGAGTAGTGAACTCTGTTCTGTCGCCAGATGGAGTATCTTCATGGGGGTCAGTTTTGTCGGCCAATATGTAGGCACATATTTGACATTGAAAACATACAGGGTGTAACAGGATCCTTCACGAAGCCGTCAACCAAACATTATGTACATCAAACTAAGTAACTTTACGCAAAAATTATTGCTGGGAAACGACTTTTTTTTCTGGTGAAAAATCACATTTTACGGTAGGACTTAATTTAACGCACCCAAAACATTGTGCCGTATTATTCAACCCATCCAGGGTTGAATAATACGGGGATCGTGGAGGTGTTTAAAGTAAAAATCTTACATTAAAAAAGGTGTATATAAAAAAAAAACTTGTGAAAATGTTGGAACTTTGACCCCCAATATCTCCGTAAAAACTAGCAGGTTCCCAGGTAAGGTCTAGAACAAAAAACGGGGAGAACAAGTGCCTTTCGGCTTCGTTAAGGGCCTTGTTACACCCTTTATTAGATGACTTATAATATGTTGTCAACGCAAGCATCACCCATAACCTCACAAACATTTTAGCTAAACTCTCGCAAACATCAATTTTACAAAAGTCAGCCTTTTGCACACAAACGAAATGGCAAACTTACCTCACCTCATTATACCACAAGAAAAACCGTCAGTTCAGCTACAACAAGGCCTTTATCTCCGGCATCCTTAGCGTCCTATTTTTAGCCCCTTAGCCCCCTAGCACCCTAGCCACCTAGCCCCCTTGAGCCTTGAACTTTCTGGAGTGACATAATGAGGCTTATATTAGGTTGTCGAGGTGTAGACAGGTACTTGTCTGTGAAGCATTTTATCTCAGCCGTCTCAGCGATATACAAGATTGAGGTGGTTTTTGAAGAAAGGTAAAATGGTTTGTTGTATGTTGTCGACTGCCTCGTTGGTCTTGGGGTCGCAATCGCGCCCGTCTTCACCAACAATAAGGGACATCTAACGGAATGCCTAACGCCCGATGTGACTCCTAACCGAATGCCTAGCGCTCGTTTTCACTAGCAGTAAGTGACACCTAACCGAATCTCTAACACTCATTTTCACCAACACTACGTGACACCTAACTGAATACCTAGCGCCTGTTTTCACCAACAAGCCTGCCTCACTAGGCCTCTGCCTAGCTTTATCCCAACTATGTTGGGGCCGGCTTTCAGTCTCACCGGATGCAGCTGATTGCCAGTATTTTAAGAATGAATGAAGTAAAATTTAAATATTCTGAGTCATGAATAGAATTTATACCTGATATGATATGATTTCCAAAGCATCAACATCAAAACTCTTAAAAATTTATTCCATCACAAAATTACTTAAATTACGGAGTTCATAGGCGAATACACCTGTGAACTCCGTAATGAGTCTAATAAGACAAAGCCATTTTAATAAGTTAAAAAATATGTCTCATACTAATTTTAATGTACATACTCTGTCAGAAGAACCTTCTTAAAAAAATTGAATCAATCAATCCTCGTGAAGTTGAGTGATCTCTTGTAATCAGATTTCATTTAAATAAGAATGTGAACATTTTCGTAAGGGTGCGTAGCTATTAGCTACATAGAATCCCATCGAAATAATCTCACTTTAGAAGCTTCTTGCTCAAAAAGAGCTCGCTTCAGGTATTATCTTAGAGTTTGTTACAAAGTTAATAAAGACTATAGTATCTATACTAATATTATAAAGAGGTAAAATTTGTTAATTTGTAAGTTTGTATATAAGGGGTAATCTCTGGATCTACTGAACCGATTTTGAAAATTCATTCACTAATAGTAGGCTACATTATCCCCGAGTGCCTTATGCTATATTTACAACGTGCCCGTGGAATAATTTCCGACAAAAACGCGAGCGAAGCCGCGAGCAACACTAGCAAAGACTAAATATACATTATCTGTAATAATCTCTTCTACTAAGAGAGAAAAGCTAATTTGGTGAGTTTATAAATATGGAACACGACACCTATTTGACAAATTCTTTCACTAATTCAAGCGGGCAAAGCCAGGGAAAAATAGAGAAAGACACAAGATTTAGTAAGGAGAATAGAGTTCTAAATAAACATAAATGATAAATCATTCCATAACCAAAGTAAACGAAACAATCCATAACCAAGGATACACTGTTGGGTAAATTTTAACATAGAACAGTCATAATCCTAGTTTAGATTAGATAATCTATTATTATTAATCTAAAGACTACTACTGATCTGTGATAAATAATTGTTTTTAATTGAGGATTTTAAGATAATTTGTATTACAAAATTAGAACATCAGACAACCTTAAGTGACGTCGCATGTTAAGAGGAAATGTGGTAGGTATTTGAAGAAACTATTGCCGTCCCTTTACGAGCGCGATTTCGACATTGGTGCGATAAGGACAACTACAGGTCCTACAAGTAAAAAGGCATAATTCGAGGTTTGGCTCTCGACTATTTCCTCCTCCAATATTCGACAAATTTAAAATATATTTCATAAACTGAATAAGAAGGATATTTACTGTGTCCCTGTGTTTTTCTTTTTTCATTAATAGTTTTCGAATTTGTACACTAGGCCTCTGTTGACAGCGGTCCAAATTGGCCTTTTTTTAGCATTTTGAAAACGTTCTAGTGCTGATACAGAGTATGTATCATCAAAAATGAAAACATAAGGACATAGAAAAGGTTGATATTTATTTAACTGTAAAAAATCATAGCTCAAAAGTCATAAACCAGAAAGAAATCAGGTGAGAGCGTTTGTATGGAGAAAAGACCGCCCGCATTTCCTCTTAATTTTATGAAAAGCTCAACCTAAACAATTTTTCGAGTGGCATTCCAATAATACCTTGGCAAAATTGTTTTCAGGATGACCTTATTTGAAGTTCACCATAGCATGCAGAGTATCATCATCGTACAGCTGTACGATGATGATACCAATCTAGCTAGATTGGCAGCCAAAAGAGATGACATTTTCACCACGCCCACTATGTTATGACAATGCCTATATGATAACAACGCATGAGCCTACTCATGACAAGGCTCGTGTTTTGCATGGAAACAAGGCGCTTGCCGAAAATGGAACAATTTCGTGCGTATATTCGATCTTCTAAGAGATATTATCAAGGATTTTTTAAATTAACTAAGTAAACTTTTCCTGATATTCGATCACATTTTGTTTTACGATCAAATTCACGGTAACAAGTAAGCAATACATGAATAGCTTAGGTTAGGATTAGGGATCGTATTGCATTACACAATTTACCAAAAAACATGTCATGTAGGCACAAAAGCAGAAGAGCAATAAACATAACATCACGCGTGTTTTTCCCAAAAAGGATAGGCAAAGGTTTAGTACCTATGAAAAAAATATTTAAAGGGAGGTTCAGAATAATACACCGAATACGTGGTTACCGTTCTAGCGTCGGTGTACCTTCCACTTTTGCGGATGCATCAAAAAAACATTCAACAAAGGAACAAAAAATGTGTGAAAGAATTTCAAAACAAATGTTAGAAAAATAATTGCTATAAAAATTTTCTGTTATTTGAACAGACTAGAGGGCAACAAATAATACGTTGTAAGACTTTCATTTCCTTCCTACAAGATATTGAATATACGTTTTGTTTTCAGAAATTAATGTCCAGTTTAATGTTAGATAAAACATTTTCTTTACTTGTTTTTCCTTCTTTGAATTTTTTTTCTCAAACTATTCTAAAATAAAGGGTGAAAAAGACACCCCTCCGCAAACTGACAGGGTGCATTCAGGTCTTTATTTTGAATCATAATTCATCGTCATCGCGCTTGCCGTTCGCTATGTAGGTTTTGCCACGGTAACGATACATTGCGTATGAGGAAATGAAACAAAACAAAATGCATACAACGTTCCTGAAACAATTTCTTGTTCCGGTCATCTTAGTATGATATACTGAAATAACCTGCAGAAAGCTGTCCCTGACACCCTGTATATAATATTTACAATATAAAAATATAGCATTTGAACATTTTACTTACATTGCGAGGATCTAGAAATCATCTCTAAACGACCAAATATTGTATTTTCACCATTCAAATCCAAATACTATTAAATACAAAACTTTATATGACACAATAACCCCATTTCATTAGTCCCCCTTTCATTTCAACTGCGGAAGGAACACTCAAAGAGAAATGTTTACTCTTAACCCTCTAAAAGCTACTGTAAACATTTATAAGTGATTTTCCAGCGCATAAAACGAATGAAGAACATAAATTCTGAGAAAACATACCTTTTGACCCGAGAACACACCAACACGTATTGCTGCTTGGCCACGACCTACACGCTTAAACGACACGCGTGTTACGTCCGCGACAGCGGAGAAATCAAATAAATAAAAAAAACGGCGTGCGTGTCGGTCTAGTACACAAAGGGTTCTTTAGCTCCAAACAATATAATTAAAAAAATTAAGCTCATTCGAATGTCAATTTATGCTCAACATCTGAAAAGCTAAATATGAAATCTTATTCAAACTAATTTTCGTCTAAAGTTCTTTTTACGTTCTACAAAATATAGTTTTTCTGAATTTTCCTCCTTTGGACCTCCTTTCTTCCTTTGTTACGGCTTTAGAAGCGAATACCTCATCAACAATTGACTTGAAAAAACTGCATTTGAACCTCGATGTAAGTTCTTAACGAGCTGTCGATAGACACCTATACAGTTATATACGTTGAATATTTTTTCAAACTTCAGTACCATGTATGGAGGGCAGGACGAATCTACAAGGGTTCCAAGTTCCTCTATAAGGGTTTTTGTGCAAAGTGTGCTACCAGTCACCGCAAGAGACGGTACTCATGCGTTGGAAACAAACCACAAGTCGTATCGCCTGAGGTCGAGAATGGGTCCTTGTTTCAAGCCTTTCAAACTTCAGGCTATCAGACAGAGAAAAGAATTTCAAGTGTTTCCAGAAATTCTTTGATAAATGTTCATTTAGTGTGTCCAAAAAGGTTTTTCTCCAGTACAAAATGTAGTTTTCAGTGAAAAGCAGACGAATGTGGGAACATAGCCTTTATGTGGCTTTTAGCCTTTGTAAAACACCATTAGAAACCTTTAGAATGTGTTCGAGATTTCCACGAAACTAATAAGATGTAGGTGTGGAATAAACAGGTAAGGACTTGTTCATCATAGTATTTGTATAATATACAAGGTGTAACAGGACCCTTCACGAAGCCGTCAACCAAGCAATCTGTACATCTAACTAAATAACTTAACGCAAAAAAAATTGCTAGGAAACGACTTTTTTTTTGGGGTGATAAATCACTTTTTTTAGGACTCAATGTATCGCACTCAAAACATTGTGCTGATGGATGCATTGAATATTGCGGGGGTCGTGGAGGTGTTTAAAGTAAAAATCTTACATTCAAAACGTGTATTTAAAAAAAAAAACATGTCAAAAAGTTGGAACTTTGACCACCAATATCTCCGTAACTAGAAGGTTCCCAGGTATGGTCTAGAACAAAAAAATAATCGCAATGACGGGGAGCACAAGTGCCTTTCGGCTTCGTTAAGTGTCTTGTGACACCCTTTATGTAGTTATAATTTAGGTTTTTTAAGAGGAGGAGGAGCTCGTGGCTAAATAATAACAGCCGCTCAGGTTGATCTTTAGGTTAAGCCGCGCTTGCCTAGGTTGGTCTGTGGATGGGTGACCACCCACTTCATACCGAGTTTCCTCCGTGCCTCAGAAAGCACATTAAGCCGTTGGTCCCGGCTGTCATCTGTAGATCTTTGACAGTCGTTTCGGTTACTCATACGAAAGTCTGACAAACAGTCTTACCAAGGGGTATCGTATTACCCAGTAGGACCTGGGTTGTGGAGGTCAGATAAGCAGTCGCTCCATGTAAAATACTGGTAATAAGCTGCATCTGGTTAGACTAGAAGCCGACCCCAAAATAGTTGGGAAAAGGCTAGGCAGATCATGGCAGATAATGATAATTATGTTCTTTAAAACTGGCAAACTCATGTTTCAATGTAATTAATCAATCAATAAGCAATTGTCTTCAAATCCATTTGTATTTCTCGGCTACTTTCAACTTCCAGTATGTTATAACATTTCCCAAGAATATTTTCCCGTCCAAAATTCAGAAAGACGCAATTCTAAATTAGTGCTACCACACCAAAATAATATGAATAGCTACCTCTCCAGCTCCCAAAAATATTTTATTTACTCCTTTTGAAAACTGGCAGTACAATGCGAAAAGTTCTCGGAAATTAATAAAAATATACGACACGAAATAAAGGCGCTAATCCACAGCTACAGCCCACAGTTAAGATACGCATATGTATATAAGGTGTATCTGTTCATACCCGAAATCTTTTAAGGGGTCATTGTACTCATTATTATGAACAACTTTTACTATGGGACCAACCCCGAAATTGCGAAAAAAAAAAACAGCTGTTCCCTACAATATGTTCGCATTAACTCGTCAAAATGTACTGAACTGTTTTTTTTTTACCAAAGCGGTCTAAGATAAAATAGAGAGGCTGTCAGACAAAATGTCCGTGAATGTGCTCCGTGACCCTTGAAAGCAAAATTACAATATAATTGATACGTTACACTGGTACCCACAGCCTGTTCCAAGGTGTATTTTGGCACTTGCAAATAGATTAGGATCTGGTTCGCATTGTTCCATCTATTGGAAGTACACACATCAAAAGTGTCTAGGGATCAAGCATTTATTCAAACCGCTTGCATGAAGTGAACCTTCATTCCCGAAGACCGCTACGGGTACCACCTATAGCAATGCACAATCGTAGGATACGATATCAATGGGCTCTTGAACACAGAAATTGGGCAGAAGAACAATGGCGTTTCGTGTGCTTTTCTGATGAGTCTCGTTTTGGTATGAGACCGGATACAAGACGTATACGACACTGGAGAACCCCTGGACGCCAACAGCCATTAAAATCCTGCCAGGAAGTCCATCCTTATAGTGGTGGAACCATCATGGTATGGGCGGGTATTTGGATCGGCGGAAGAACTGAGTTGATTTGGATCAGAGGCAACCTCAACGCTCAAATTTATGCTGAGACGATTGTATCAGACGTCATCGTTCCTCTACAAGTGCAAATCGGTCCCTTATTTCAGTTAATGCATGATAATGCACGACCGCACACCGCAAGAGTTGTAAGACAGACTCTCGCCGCAGCTAACATCAATGTCCTGCCCTGGCCTGCTCAGTCGCCAGACTTGAATCCGATTGAGCATGCATGGGATATGCTACAGAGAAGAGCTCTGCCGAATATGGAGGGTATCCAGTCGCAAGAAGACCTTTTTTTGTTGTTGCAACGAACATGGGCGGCCATTCCACAGCGTGATTTGGATGAACTCATTTTGAGTATGCCAAACCGATGTTCTTGTGTTCGCGGTAGAAAGACGGATTATTAATTGTTTAAGTTACCCAATAAAATTTTAAAGAAAACTGTTATTTCAGTCTTTTTTTCGAACTTTTGTGTTAGTGGTTCAAATGTCAAAAATCCCTTTATTAGGAAAATGGCAAATTTCTTTATTAATGCAAAGGTGACTTGGTTTATCGTTACTGTGACAAACGAAAACACTTTATTTGATGAATCCTTAAAGAAAATTTTAATTAATATCAATCAGGAGAAAAGTTATTGCAAAAATATATGTTGATCCCTAGACACTTTTGATGTGTGTATTTGAGTTATTTAAACGTCAAATCTCCCGCCCGCACCTAAAATACGCGGTTGGACGTGGAGTTGCGGACACCAGCCCGCTATACAATACAATACAATATTTAAACGTCTATGGCCTCAAGCCACGGTCTCGCAAATGAAGCGCTCGACTAATCATCTGCCTAGCCTTTTCCAAACTATGTTGGGGTCGGCTCCCAGTCTAACCTGATGCAGCTGAATACCAGTATTTTACGTGGAGCGACTGCCTATCTGACCTCCACAACCCAGTTGGTACTGGGTAATACGATACCCGACTGACTACCTGTAACGACTGTCAAAGATGTACAAATGTCGGCCGGGACCAACGGCTTAACGTGCTTTCCGAGGCACGGAGGAAACTCGGTATGTAATGGGTGGTCACCCATCCACAGACCAACCTAGGCAAGCGCGGCTTAACCTGAAGATTGATCCGGGCGGGTTTTATTATCTGGGCACGAGCTCCTCTGAACAAATGTGTCAATTTTTTATTTCCGTGCATTACGTACCTAGTATTTGGCGGTCGGTAGTATCTTCAAGTTCACACGTCATAAGAGAACTGAAACAAAAAAAAATCGGAAGGAAAATATTTGATATAATCATCAGAACAAGCAGACCAAAGAAAAGTTTAACCATTTTCTTTCATTTGTTTTTCTTACCTGGAAAACTCCCTTTACGGTTCATAATTGAATGATTTTGAAGAAATGGTACTTAATTATTTTTTTAATTGGTTTAAAAGAAACCGGCCAGGTGCGACCGAAGGGCAACATTATCTAAAAAAATAAAAACACGTTAGTTGTATGGCCCGCTTAAATATTTATTTTATTCTGTTTTTAGAATTTGTTGTTATAGCGGCAACAGAAATACATCATCTGTGAAAATTTAAACTGTCTAGCTATCACGGTTCATGAGATTTACCCCTTGAGTACGGAACCCTGAAAACACATCAGAAATATTTTTTATCTTAGAACAGAAGAAGAAAAGAAGTTGACAGAAGTTGGGGTCGCTGTTTCCTTTCAAAAGAGAAGAATTACTATTTGATGCAGAGTAAACGTAAGGTACCGCTTGTAGGATTTTAGCTAAGTCGCAGTTTTTTTAGAAATCGAGTAAATAGGTTATTGCTTAAATAATCTAATGGTCTTAGCGAGAAATAGAAAACGCCGTTTTAAAAAATCGTGTGCTTCTATTATTTTACTTGCATGACCCTTTGGTCAAAAACTTTTTCCAACAAATCATTTATTCTAAAAAAAGAAACAAACTGAACTGTTGCAAGTTTACAAAAATCGAATAAATACTTTTTGTAAGCAGTTTCCTAATTCTGACCAAAGTTTTTCCAACGACTTACTTGAGAATTTTAGATTTAATAACTAAGTTAGTCCCTTTTCGTTTCGACATGTCGAATGCTCACACAAACAGAATTATATATTTTACCATTTTATTAACTTCGATGAATTTTGTCGCATAGACAGTTATTTCAATAATAAAAATGCGAACGTTTAAAATGTCAAACATAATGAAATTTACGTCAGTACGTGAATCGAGCAGGCACTTTTATTGCTAAGGAATACCGCACACCATGCGTCGCAAAACGTAAGCATACTGCAAACTGCTGGGACAATGTGCGTCTTTCTCTAACACGGATAGGTCGGTCTTACGAAGCCCAGACGGGTTATTTACTTTGTGTAATTTATTTAAACACCACGGGAAACATCATCATCAATTGTAGATCTTTGACAGTCATTACAGGTAATCAGTGGCTCGAAAGTCTGACAACCAGTCTTACCAAGGGGTATCGTATTGCCTAGTACTAACTGGGTTGTGGAGGTCAGATAGACAGTCGCTCCATCTCATATCCATATTCAGCTGCATCTGGCAAGACTGGAAGCCGGCCCCAACATAGTTGGGAGGGCTAGGCAAATGATGGGAAAAAGAAATCACGAGAAATCCTGCATTCAAGAACATCGGGTTTTGCTTCACCACTTTGAGAGCAGCCTAACCATAGATTCTAAGATATGTGAACTCGCACTCACCTAACCTAACCAGTAGTACTTTCGAACACGTTATAATACTTATTACCTACTCACATTTTTATCCTAACTCGTACCTACATACACATTTCATAAATTAACTCAATATCTATTTATTGTACTTAATCATTTATTCATATACTATCTTTGAAACTGTTTTCTGTATGTCACTTACCCCCTCAAGGTTCATTGGAAGACCAGCGTCAGACAGCCTCACCTGTCTGGCATTAATTCTGAAATGGACCTTTTTGGCGCAGCCGTGAGGCACACAGTACAGTCATACTATGTATTTTCTCTTTTTTGTTACTTTTTTAAATATTATTGTGTGTGTGCCTGATGTACTGACGTCGAATAAACATTTTTCTTTCTTTCTTTCTCACCTCTCAGATTAAAGGTCTGTTCCTGTAGTGGAAACGTTATAATCGAGATATTTGCTTCTGCAGCAAGCATGGCTTGACCACTAACCTCACATTTCTACGAAGAATTTATAATTCTAACGCATGCTGCATAATGGGTGTAAGCCGAAAAGCACTTGTTCTCCCCGTCATTGCCATATTTTTTTGTTCTAGAGTTCTAGACCATCCTGAGAACCTTCTAGTTACAGAGATATTGGGGGTCATTTTTTTAAATACAAGTTTTTATTGTTATAAAATTACTTAAAACAAATACCTCCACGACCCCCGTACTATTCAATGCAGCCATCAGCACAATGTTTTGAGTGAGTTACATTGAGTCCTTTGGTAAAACGTGAATTTTACCCCAAAAAAAAAAGTCATTCTCATCAAAAATAATACGTAGAGTTACTTAGTTCAGAATGCTTGGTTGACGTCTTCGTGAAGGGTACGTTTCCACCTTGTATTTGATATTTCGAAACATGAAGTAGCTTCGACTTTTTCTCTTATAGTAAACAAAATAAAAAATCTCCCAAAATCAATTTCCCGCTAAAACTTTTTTTATCCCGCTCAGTACACGAAGCGGTTTAAATAAACACATTTCTAAAACACTTAACGTATCAAATATGTAGTGTATAGCAGACACAAATGCAGTCGCAGCATAAATTGATGTATGCGATCGAGGATAATATTGAATGCGGTATGAATAGTAACGGAGAGTACACTAGCGTGGCAACGTAAATATTTGTATTGAAATCGACACGTAATGCTGTTGTTATTGGTTAGAATGTACTTTGAACTTTATTGTCGAGCAGTTTAAGGGTGTGTTTTCTTGAAATCTATTATCTTTCATCTTTATCTTTCAATGAAATCTATTTTGAACTACTTATGTAGATAGATATTTGGGTACTCGGAAGAATATCTAAGGATACCAAGTATTTGATTCATGTTTTACTACTTGCATACTCTTTAGTGAAAATTTAGAAAATCATTGTTCCAATACGTATACTAAAGAAAAATAAGCTACTAAATACATTTATGTTCGCCTAACAACACAGTCCCATTGAAAAAGGGCTCTGACGCAGTTGGCGCATTTGGCTAGGCGATTGGCTGCTGCGCTGCGTGTTGCGGGTGCGATTCCCGCACGGAACAAATATTTGTTTGGCCTACAAGTAGTTGTTCCGGGTCTTGCTGTTTGTGTATGTGAGTTTAAATGTTTGTAAATGAACCCACGATTCAGGAGAAATTCCTAGTGTGGGGCAACGTTTTTTTTTCAAATAAATAAAAATTATGAATTCAGTGAGCCCTTTAGATTTTTAGTCACTTCAATTACACCCACTTGAAATTTTAGTTCTAGATTTCTGCCCTAGATGTTACTGCAACAAAGGTGTTATACTTGGTCAGCAGCTATATTTTTATACGTACACGTATGTAGTGCCTAAGTTTGCACTAAGTTGTGTGCAACTGTTACCACCGCGAAACTTCATGCATGTTTTCTAAAACAACTCTTTATGGAATCGCGGCACAATCTTAAAAAAAACTTGCGTAGTAGTACGGCACGTGCAACACTTGTCACGTACGTCGAATGCAAAACCTAACGCTGCTGCAACACAGGTGTCGTAACACTGAAACGTGATCGTTCTAGTCAGCGCGATCACGATCTTGCAAGGTGTAAAGTCTAAACCTATGTATGAAAATGGGAAAAGTCTCAAAGTTGTACAAAATTAACGTATTCTTCTCCGTTACGAAAATGTATTGTGCTGTGGGTCACAATTATCACTCGAGCCGCCAACTACTTCTGATGCACGTTTCTTGTTTGTTTTAATTTCTAAGTGTTATGTTTCGCGTGACCTGGCTCTTTCTTTGGTCAAACAATTAACGTGGCGACGCGGCCAGTCATCTGAGCACGTTCCCGGATGACAGCGATGCGGAGGAGTACTTTGACGCCTAATTGTCATAATGTCGAAGTAAATGCACTTGTTTTTAATCATAATTTAGTATCATTTTGTTAAGTTTTTTTTTCATCTGCGCGTGCGAAGCACTTAAATATTTTTTTCTTCTTACCGACTAAAGTAGGTTCTAAACATTAAGATGATCCACACTGGAATCTTACCTGTATAGCTAAACTCCTCCACGAAACGTGCCCACAATACTGTAGACACGTTTTCAAGCACACGTCTTACATTATGTAAGCACATAAACAGCCAAATCCGGAATAATTATCAGGTGTAAGCCATACTAATATTTGTTCATCACGGGATTAAACTCGCAACGATACCACAGAAGTTAATGAACTCGAAAACCGTAGAGAGATGTACTTACTTAATTTCGCAGCCATCGAGTCAAACATCGGAGAAATCAGTTATAGTTTATTGCAGTTGGAAGCAGTGATGGCCGGGTTTAGGTTAGGTCGTAAGTTCAAATGCACAAAGGTTATAAATTTTAGTTAGGTTCTAAATTACTAGCGACCCACCCCGGCTTTGTACGGGTGCAATGTTATACATATAAACCTTCCTCTTGAATCACTCTATCTATTAAAAAAACCGCATCAAAATCCGTTGCGTAGTTTTAAAGATCTAAGCATACATAGGGACAGATAGAGGGAAGCGACTTTGTTTTATACTATGTAGTCATTTCATCACCACTGCTCTCAAAACGGAGAAAGAAAACATCTTTAGAAAAAAAAATGTCTTGTGAAGATATGTGTCATCTACCAACTTTCATGGTAAATTTCAAACCGTTCGCCCGACTCACACAGATGTGTGTCCCAACAGAATGAACATGACAGGCTGAATAGATTATGCTAACAGCTTATTAGTAACTAAATAAACCACAAACAAAGTCCACCCTACCTTTCTGTGTTACAACGTTCCGCTTCCCCCCCCTATTCTTTACCCTTTGCGGCGGAACCATAACCATATCTTGGTATGTGACCTCGTAAATTCCATGGCAACATGTTCGTAAGATTTCCAAGTCATTTGGCAAGGTATATTGACGTTGTAGACTGTGTTTCGAACCGTTAAGTTATCGATAGACGACCGGAGAAACCGAGACTTGTCGTACTATTTTTATGTCACGGAAAGTTAGAGTTTTAAAGTACGAGGTATTGAGAATATCATAGAGGTTATACACTTTTCCGATGAAAGCATACATTTCTTATCACATAATTTTTACTGTCGGATAACAAACATACTAATTATACAACGTATATCTGGTGTCAGTTCACACCTGTGATGACCTAAAGAGTGTCAACTACGTGTTTTGAAATTTCCTTGAAAAGGTGTAAGCACACATCATCATCATCAACATCATTTCAGCCGAAAGACGTCCACTGCTGGACATAGGCCTCCCCCAAGTGTCGCCACATTGACCGGTCCCGTGCGACTCGCATCCAGCGACAACCCCAAACGGCTCGAAAATATAGAAAGGAGAAATGATTTCAATTTAGTTTCAGTATCATCCATTCTACTAACGTCGCGAAAAAAGGTGTAAGCACAAAATACTAACATTATTTACATAAGATATGTATTGTAGCTTCCCGAACATCAAACTTTAATGTTGTAGACGATGCGTAAAAGTATAGCGACAAAAATATATAATCACCTATTGAAAAGCTATAAAGAAAAACCTTCTCAGCCTTTTCTTACGGCTTCATCCTTGCGCCATATATTTTTGGGCCCCGCTTGATATAAGGTGCTGGTAAAATTTACGGACCGATTCACCTTTGTGTTGAAGAGGCATATTATTAAGGGAAGTGATTGCTGATAATATATTATACCTTCATCATCACGACTACTGGACATATGCCTCCCCCAATTGTCGCCACATTGACCGGACCCGTGCGTCTAGCATCCACCTACCTACCTATACCTTCATACCTTGAACTAATACTATTAGTAGGTCTTTGAAGACTAATTAAGTTCTGTAAACCAGGTTTTCGAACTCGATTGTTGTATCTTACTGTGATGATCCGTGATATTCTACGGCCAGCATACTTACACGTTGAAGATGACCATTGTCTCGCATTAACTCTTAAAAGAACCATTGCATAACCTTATAATCCGCCTCTCCAATACAAATTCGAATCAAAAACCATCTAAAACCTGTAAAATACTGATATTCAGCTGAATCCGGTAAGACTGGAAGCCGACCCCAATGGAAAAGACGAGGCAGATGTTGACCATCTAAAACCTGAATATACCAAAAAAAGTTGGATCGTTTTCCAATTTCTGGGTCACCGTAAAGTTTCCGAACTGTTTAGACTTCAATTTTAACCCCCAGCAAAAACTTCAGCTTCAAAACAGAATAAAAACCATAAACTAAGGCCCCGGAATACTTTACAACAAGCATTGGACATTCGCAGATGATTTAGGGTCAAAGTTTTTAAAGCCTAGCTCGAAGAACAATACTTTATTTAGAAGTTTGGCTCTTAGCCCCCGTGAATAGCATTTGAGCGTTAATTAGGCGTTCTATATAACTCTTATTTCAATGGCATTGTTTGTTGGGGCGATTTTTTTGTGTGCAAAATGAATAATATAATATAATTGTAATGGAACAATTTTGTAGGTATTTTTAATAGACCATAGTTTTGAAAATCTAGGCAATGTAGAAAAGTGTATTCAAGAATCGGAAAAATCAAGACTGACTACAAGTCCCTGCCCGAATACGACACAACACCTAACCTCTTGACCACAAACTACAAACCCAAGCGACACGCGTCGTGCAACTTTGACCACAGAGAACGTTATAAATTAAAGAACTTGTTTATAGCATGCCACTTGTCGCTTAACACAAGTTGCACCGCCCGAGACCGTGAACATAGCCTAATTCTTCATACATACATCCTACTAATAACAATGTACTAAGTGCCAGAAAACTGACGGAATCAAGCAGTCGACCCAATACATCTTAAAGACATCATGATTAACTCAACACTTAAAATTCTAAATTAGGTCAATTGATTCACTTGACCTCATAAATGACTTATCAAGACGATCTAAGTCGTCATTAAACTGCATTCTCTTCAAAATAAAACGAAACCAGCTGAATGCGTCATTACGAGCGGCTTTCTGTTTTCATTATGGTCGTGAAACCAAATTCAATTAATTTAAGGACCACAAAGGACCACTGCATTAGGTGGCCAGAATATTGGTATCGTTTAGTTGCAACGTCGCGTCGGGGATCGCTGAGACTTCCACACAGCAAATAAGGAGAAATTTAATTAATAATAGCTCGGAAGCAAGACCTCGGGGCACAGAAATATAGTAGCCTGATAGGGGCGCGTTCATTTGATGCGAATTTCATCACGCGCTTATCGCGTTTGAGCGGCCATTCTCTAATTTGAAATTCATACTTATATCGTTGTTTTCACCAAAGCAGGGTCGAGAAAAGACGTGCAAGTTTCGATCAATCACAGGAGTGTGGCCGATACCCTAACGTCTCTTCTCCACTTCCCTCGTCTCCAATTTGGTGGAAACCGAGCTTTATACCTCTTTTCACAAAGTTACCAATTCTTGTTCGACGGGCTATCTATTCGGGTAATGAGCGTAGATGCGTTATTTTTTTTTATGACAAAATGACAAAGTATGAGGTCCAAGTACTCTGAGAAGGGAGCGACGCGTGCAATGTCGTGCTGAAAAAATCAAGCCCTTGTAAACACACCCTAAGGTAAGTCAAACAATTGCAACTTGACCCCAGCTAATGAGCGAAAATAACGAGGAGTTTCAATAAAGCGGATTAAATAAAAGACTTTTCAATTCACTTAACAAATAAATGGCCCGATTTGAATTTACTGAGACCGAAACTAAATAAGCAAGTAATTTAACTACCGGAATAATGTAGAAAGTAGAAACACAAAATATATTTTCGACTTCGGTTGTAATTTTTCCACCAGAAAAAGAAAAGAATTATTACCTTTCAGGTTTTCAGAACAGAGTGCGAATCGCAATTCATGTCCACAAACCAGACTTTGAAACATTTTTAACCAACCTCTCTTTTGTACGAGTATGTAGCTAAAAAGCCCAAATAATGCAGAGGCTTAAAGTAAAAAAAAGAAGGTATATATTGAGGGAAAACTGTTGACAGAAACTCCACATGCTTCAGTAAATAGTACCTAATAAGACTGATAGACATAAACAAGGAACTAGGGGCGGCCAATCCCGGGATGTTTCCCGGAATCCCGGAAAGCGCTCTGTCCCAACAAATAAATTGTTTTATGAAGTTTGTTCCGCAGATGGGGGAAAGAAAAACAAGGATTAATAAGCGAGTTATTCACGCGTTAGAGGGTTACAAAGGATTTGTACGAACCATCGTACGAAAGGAACGAATTATGAAATGTCTGTTTCGGTTTATGGGATTCTCTTATAACTTCATTTTAGTTTGACATTTTCCGTTTTTAATATTTTCGTATCCTTGATAAAATATAGTTGGGGGCCATCCGTTGCGGGATTTATTTACAAACTCAATTAGAATTAAAACATAATCCCTCAGGGATATCAAGGCCCATGCAAAAGCTTCTGACCGTTTATATGTAGAATCCATTAGCTTGTTAAACTGCAAAAAAAACTAAGGACACAACGGAAATGTCCGTAATAATTAAAAGTAATTACAAAAATTAAATGCATTTTTATTAAATTAAAAAAATGTGCATAAAAGGCGATTGTTTTGGTATAAACTGTTGCTCATATACTCATATTAATTGAATGTTATTGTGAACGCCTGCTCCAAGTCTTGAATGAGATCCTCAGCATCTTCCAAGCCAATAGAAAGCCTCACAAGCGAATCTGTGATGCCAAGTTCAGCTCGCTGTTGCTCGGGGACCGATGCATGTGTCATAATCGATCTAGAAATGATATTATGGCGAATTAATGCTTGTTTTACCAACACCAAGTGACACCTAAATGAATGCCTAAGTATTACTAAAATGTTGGAATTCCAGCACTCGAGCTTCACGAGCGACACTGTCAAACAACCACATATTTTGTAATTTACAGACACCAAACATTTAAGGCTCTTCCGGCTATTTCCTTTAAGAACATTATATAATAACAAGTCTTTAATCCCCGAGGGGTTAGGCAGAGATGTACCTAATAGTAATAGTACAACTTTTCCTTTTGCTCTGTCGTTAAAGCCGATTCCAATCAAGCTTTTTTTTGTTTTCCTTCTTTTACCCTTTGCGTTCCAGGGCCGCGGTATCTCTCGAACAGTCCCGCAGCTTTGACAGTCATCGGTCCTTTCGGACTCCTATTCGTTTGCTAACATCTGTTTGAGGCGAGCGTGGAAAACGAACGACCCGTCGACATGGCCTGTCGTCATAAAACGGACGGACGGCGAGCTGGCCCATTACTCACCGTCCACAGGCCAAGTCAATAATAAAAGTTGCAAAAGAAAACTACCTCTAAAAAGAACATAATTAATCTTGATACTTGCTATATGGTTCTCTTGGCGATTGAGTGATATTGTCAAGACTGGCCGCGTTTTGATTCAAGCGGTTAAAGAACCATGCCACAACAATACCAATCAATTTTGTTACTTATGTTCTTTTTAAAGGCGGGTGTTTTTGTGTAGTCAATAATGACTTAGAGTTTGGTCACGATCCCAAATAATACTCATATTTCACCATCACCATCCCAACAAAATATACAGGGTGGAGGGCCAACGACGCACAAACGGTTCCCCGTTTTTGCATCGCATCCTGTCGTTTAATACACGGTGTAAAGGCCATTCTGTTACCATGAATGCATTACATGATTCTATACACCCCAGCGCAGATATTTTGTTCTATTTTAAAGCAATCAGTCGTTTCAAATTTTCTGACCTAGGTGAGAATATCTGGAACAGTTGATTGCACTTTTGTATGAAATAGCACATTTTTTCTTTTTATAGCCGACCAAAAAAGTCTGCAAAAAAGTGCTCTAGAATCATGCATTCATACCATGGCGTTTTCACCTTAACGCGGGTTGTTAAACACTTCATAATTTTATTTTCTACATATAGAAATCGAAGTTTAGCTCAACTGCGATCCAGTAGATTTTGTCATCCATTAACCTTTCGTATGCCGAGTATATAGACACAATTAAAAACCTATTGTGTCTCGCGTAGATCTACGTTCCGGCAGACGAAGGGTTAAAAGTCGCACGAAGCCCATTAACCACCATACAAAGTGGATGATCATTAAAGTACGAGTATCATTAAAGTACGAGTATTGCTTACGGTACTTCCGCCAAACTTTCGAACCCGCCCAAACTCTCAGCCAAAATGAATACTTGTAGTGAACTCAGGAGTTGCCTCGACTCCTTCAGTTCACCCGTGTGTTTGAAACTGAACACGCCTGAGTGACCGTATGTTTGCTTTTTGGATATTGCGTTTTGCTTGTGAGATGGCAGTTCTGAAATGAAGAAATAAACATTATTAGATAGTTATAATTATGAAACGCATCAAATTAGGGATGTATCTTCGAAAAGGGCAAAAAAAATTCATACCAGGCATTTTACTGGCAAAGTTGAGTAAATCATTATATATACATTAAACATATTAACACAACTCTAGAACAGGGTATAAATCCAGACTACGGTTTGCTACCGTCAATTTACTAATGGAAAACCTATTAAAAATATTGCTCCCCTCAGAGATCAAAAACAGGACCGACTCAGTAATCACCCCTTCTGTAATTAGACTAAGAAGGGACTAGTAGTTATAATGTAAATAATAATGAAAGCTAGCAATCCGCACTACGCGTGGTAGATAACAGATCGTTTAAAGAGGAGGAGGCCGGAGGAGGAGCAGGTAGGAAGATTCGACTGTTGTTTAATCAAAAGGAGTGTATGACGATTGTAACAGATGACGTAGTGCAGTTTTTGACAACCCCCATGGAAAAATAACATAAATTCCTATAAGTGTGTTTGTAGATATTTATGTAAAGTAAAGGTTCAGACACGATACCTGGGTGCATAACTTCAATAACATTGGGATGTTTTTCCAACCACTGAGCAATTTTCAAAGAAGTCTCCCTGTGTCGTTCCATTCGCAAGGACAATGTCTTCAGACTCCTGTTAACTAAATAACAGTCGAACGGCGAAGGCACGATCCCCATTGCTGAAAAGATTAGATTAGATGTAAATATAACAAATCAAATCTATGGCCATTATCAAAATCTTATCGGGACAAAGTTATTTTTAAATCTACGGAGCTATATCAATAAGGCTAATCTAAAGGTCACTCAATAGTCTTAGATACTGTAGTATCTTCAATGGTAAACGCAAGATGAAGGACAAATCGTGAGAAAAGACTTGAGTTTTAAATGTGGACGGTATACGAGTAGAGGAATATCGATGAGGAAGGAGAAAGATGATGTGCCATGACATTGATTGAATACTAAGATGACAAGCCACAAAGCATCACATTTCAATATGCGGCCCACCTTGTAGCTTACGCTTGTCAATACAAAACGTTCGAAAATGATGTACCTATTCAAGAGGAGAACATCGTGAAACCAAACCAGCATGCCCGAGAGATATTTCTCGACGGCATCTAAAGCCAAGTCAGAGGCCCATGAGCGGCATAAAACTCTGAAACCAGGTTAGGCACTAACCACACGAAAAAGAAAGAGGATTTCCGTAATACAGTTCTGCCATTCCATATCTGAGGCAGCCGTAGAAGATTGGTACAGAATAAAGTATTTGCTGCACTGAGCTGGTTCGAATGAGAACGAGGATTATGGTAATACTTAGATGACTAGATTCCAACTTACCAGTTTGTAAAAATTTAAGCCTTTTCGCTAAATCTTCGCTGTTAGTCACAGCTGCTCCCATGACGACATCCGAGTGTCCGTTCATGTATTTGGTCAAAGAGTACATTGTTATATCTACACCAAAGTCCAGAGGTCGCTGCAGGTAACACGTGAGAAATGTGTTGTCCACCACAACGAGGATATCTTTGCTGCGTTTCTTCGCTATTTTGACTATCTCAGCAATATCTACCACTTTTAAATTCGGGTTTGTTGGTGTCTCCATCCAGACCATCTGAAATTGAAAGTATAGACGTTACAGTTTGGAATGCATTATAATTGTGATTGCTCGTCTCAAAGTCCTTGTCTTTATATTCTTCAAAAGTGACGAGATACTCGTAGTCAGTCACCTAATTTGCTAAAATCGAATCAGTGGTTTGTAATATACATATACTCGTAGACTCATCACAATCATCATCCTTGTCCTGTACCCCAAATGATTTGGTATCGCAGCATGTCTTCTTCCATACATCTCTATTACTCTTCATCTCAGCAATCATCTCCTTTCTAGCCATATCATCCTTTAGGTACGTGACTTTGATTTGATAATCAATAATCCTTGCTGTGGTAACTATGTAGGTATTATTAGGTGTCGTTATCTATAGGTAAGTTCTCCATTTAACTAAATACCTTATCTTGTAATAAATAATATTGTTTACTTTCTTTCGAAAGTAATATTGTTGTGATTTTTAGTCGACTTATCGTTTATCGTGAAGATATTTTCTAGTTTCTAGATAGTGTTACGTCTCTTAAAGTACTTATTTGGTACTTTGTAAACAATTTGTTTTAAGGCTGTAGTTCGAGGCGATTACAAAAAAACACCTTACCATAATAAAATCTCTATTCAAATTCATTATTTTTTTCTATTGAAAATGATTGAGTATCACAAATAAAAAAAAACAAAACCAAATTAACCAACCTTCGTGTTATCTTGCATCGCCTTTTCTAAATTTTTAGGCTGTGTAAGATCTGTGAATGTTACATCGATTCCCAGTCTCGTTAGAACTTGCCTGAAATTCAAATCATTGCTTTAATTTCCTGTTACACTCATTCCATTGACAGACTATTCCACGAAAATATGATTAATGTTCCTATTTTGAAAAATAAAAAGTAGGTACATCGCATAGAGACGTAATTCTTTTTTGAACACACTCTAAATCGCGTATTATATACAGTCCCGTAACTACAGTGTCTCTGCAGTTTTGGAACATTAACTATAGTACTTTCATTTAGTCAGGAATTCAGGAATGTACCAGAACCAAAAATACAGAAACATGTTCCAACCCAACCAACCAAATGGATTAAGGCCCTCTGCCTGCCACAGAAAGCCCTGAGTCTAAACAGTTAGGAACATTAAGAACAGGCGTATATGCATATACGCAAAAAAACAAAAAAAAAAAATATATATTAAACACAGCATATTATTTATTTGTCTATGATATCCCTTACCTCAAAAGTCGATCAGTACCGCCATAGACATCGTCCATGGAAACTATGTGATCTCCTTTGTCGAGTAGTGAAGCAATAGTCGTGGTGGCACCAAGGCCTGAAGCGTAGGCGTACGCATACTTGGCACCTTCCATCGCTGCCAGGCATTCTTCCAAGGTATACCTCGATGGGTTTCCTGATCGTGAGTATTTATAAACCTAAAAATACGAGTAGGTATGATTAGTTTTTTTTCTACTAACTGTATTGTGGAGATCAGAGTTAGTCGCTCTCGTTCTAACTCCTATCCTCCTCATGTACTGTACTGTACTGTTGTACTATACTGGTATTCAGCTGCATCTAGTTAAAACTGGCAGCCTATGCTAGACTAGGCTAGGCAGGCGCAAAAGACCCATGAGCACTCATGAGCTTGAGATGAACTAAAACTCGTCTGCTGATTGCCTCAATGTTCTAATAGTCGTAAGCGCTACTGGCAGACATATTAAGGAATTCCCATGTGGAAATTCTGAGTTGACTCCTTTAGATTTAGAATGTCTGATTAAAGACAATACGGCCGTCGAAATGTCGGTGTACCCTGCGAAATCGTTCAGGAAAAAAAGGGCGTGATTTGTTATCATTTAGATAAGTTGCATAAATATTTTAAAAAATAGTAAAATAAATAAAACCTACAGTTTGTTCAGGTCCTTGTTTGAACATAGTTGATAAGGTGATAGGCGGCACAACTGCACCGGACTTCCATTTGTTTGGGTCCTGACCAGCATGGACAGCAACAGTGGCAAAGCCCGACTTTTGTACTAAAAATCCTTTATTCTCCATCTAAAAGGTTTAATTAAATTAACTCGCGAAACTATGCGGACGTTATGCATGGCTATCTAAACTAGTGATAAAAGGTTTTTTTTTTTTTGTAACCAACAAAACTTTAATCGAAAAATAACATAGCAGCTAGAAGTATTACGAGAGACTTATGAAGCCATATTTTGCGCTTATATTCCATAAGTACCTGCTATATTTATGTTACGAGCAAGGTAAATTAAATACTGCCGATTAAACACTAAATAGCTTTATTAATCACAAAACACTTAATCACAAATACACTACTGATCACTATTCACTTAGTTATAGCACTTCTAGTTCACTTCGATTCGCTTCGTTGTATAGCCAAAATCAGACTGAACTGACTGCTCCCGCAAACACTACGGCTATTTATATGACGACCGATCCTTCGAGAAACGAACAAACGTTTCTCGAACGTTCTTCACAGTCCATAGTGAAACATCATCCTTCGAGAAAGCTTTCTCGAATCTTCTAGAAAGCTCCATAGTAGAAACATTGTCCTTCGTGAAACTTCCACAAGTTTCTCGAATCTTCTAGACAGTTCTATAGCGGAACATTCTAGACCCTAATCTTCTAAACAGGTCTTTACAGGAATATTCGAGACTCGCACGTAATCTTTAATGTTCTCGTAAGGCAACCGACATAACATTATATTATAATTAGTACTTCACTAATCATAATATAAATACGTCGGCAGGGGAGAGGCCGGCCACCGAGAAGCTTGGGACTTAGGGGCCATCCGTCCCCGCTGCCGGTGGTTGTGTGCAGCGCATGAAATGGACTCAATCAATAAACGAGAACGTCATGCGCGCACACTACGGGTCTACAGAGGGGGGAACTAACCTCACTGCGTACCGTGTTAGGATGTTGTCTCTGTTCCAGGAACTTGAACCAACCGTCAACGTCTCGGCGCAACGACTATCGGATCAGGTGCGGGTCATCCAACGCAATCACATGTTGGACGACGCCGCACTTGATAGGCTGCACTCAGAGGTTCTGAGCAACCGTATTGTCGTAACTCAACGGTTGGGTCATGCCGGTTTTAATGTACTCTTTCGGCATACTCAAATGGACTCAGACCGAACTCGATGCCCTGGATAGGAGAGTCCGTACACTGCTGACCGCAAACCGGATGCGTCACCCACGATCATCGGCGATGAGACTGTATATTCCGCGGAAGTGCGGGGGTCCAGGCTTTTTAAACGCGAAGACCCTCCACAACCGCGAGGTATGCAGTCTCAGAGAATATTTTTTTAAAGCTGAAGTGCGTACTACTAGTACTACCGATGACCGCAAGGAATTATGGCTAGGCAAGGAGCTTCACGGGCGCTTCTACCGGGCTCTTCATGGGCCCGATTTAGATTTTCTAGCATACGTGTCCTGGCTACGTTTCGGTGACCTCTTTGGGGAAACTGAAAGTTTTGTCTGTGCGATTATGAACGAAGTTATATTGACGAACAACTACCGGAAATATATTATGAAGGACGGGACGGTTGACGTGTGTCGGGCATGCCACCGTCCGGGTGAGTCCATCAGACATATTATTTCTGGTTGTTCCCGTCTGGCTAACGGCGACTACTTGCACAGGCACAACCAAGTAGCCAGGATTATTCACCAGCAACTTGCCTTGAAATATGAACTTGTGGAATCTGAGGTACCGTACTACAAGTATGTGCCCGACCCAGTTCTCGAGAAAGACCATGTCACGCTGTACTGGGATGGGTCTATCATCACTGACAGGACTATTGTCGCCAATAAGCCTGACATAGTGGTGACAGAACGATCAGCGCGCCCCGTAATGATAATCGATGTTACTATCCCACATGACGAGAACCTCGTGAAAGCTGAGTAAGAGAAACAAATAAAATATCTCGACTTGGCACACGAGGTTGTCGACATGTGGAATGTGAAGTCGGCTATTATTGAGCCGATTGTCGTGACGGCCAATAGCCTTATAGCCAAGAGCCTCGACGAACATCTTTCAAGGCTCTCCATAGGCGGTTGGATCAAGGGCTTGATTCAGAAGGCAGTACTCCTCGATACGGCTCGCATTGTGAGAAGGTTCCTGTCTCTGGAGCCCTAACCATCGGTAGCTAGGACCCTGCTCCCGACACCGGCCGACCACTATTTTTTATATTTTTAAATGTTTTTGTATAAGTTTTTTTTAAAGAAATATTTAAAAATGTAAATTAAAAATGTTAAGAAAATGAATAAAGGAAATATAAATAAAAAAGTAAATAAGAAAACACACTAGCTAATGAATTCCCTAAAATAACTGAAACAATACTCGTGGTATTGAACAAAAAACTGGTTGTAAGACACAAAAAAAACATATTTTTTTTTATATAATCCTAATTCAATCAAAATTAACTACAAAACAATAAGACGAGACAATATATCCTTGTAAACTAATTGACCCAAGATGCAATGTAAACAAATTAAAATTACATAGAATGTACTCACCTTTAATTGTCGATTTCAATATGTATAATTTTCTGAACTTTTCAATTTCAACACTCCACCACTGGGACTTGAATTGCAATGCCAAATGAAATGCCTCCGATATCGAAACCTCTATTTATTGCATTTCACTGTTATCACATAGTCATTGATCTCTCTCTTATCAGTAGTCAGTCACATTGAGACAGATAACACATACCTAGTTGTATACAAATGCCTTTCTTCTTAATTGAAATTAAACTT